>CM060945.1:10192500-11590954 GCA_030765085.1 Allium cepa
AGACCTAGCAGTCTACTTGATACTTTATTCCAGTTGTTTACAACTCAGCCTTTGTTTTGTATCGAAGAACTTATGTACTTAGAATTTCCAAGTGTATTTATTTCCAGACATTGGGACTATGTATTAGTTTTGTGATTATGTATTTAGGAGCTTCATGAACTCCTATGTTTATTTTTTTATTTCCTCTACGAAATATTCTGATATTTTGTGTCTGTGACTTTGTCATTGATTTTATTTGCCCCAATATTTATTAACAGTCTGTTGTTTTAAATTATTCAAGTCTGACATGTGAGGTTTTATTGTCGATTTGAATGGCCCAAAATGGCGGAATGTTACAGTTGGTATCAGAGCTTTGGTTTTAGGCAAACCTTAGCCTATACGGCAAAAACTCATTAGAGATAGGGTAGAAATACTATAGAATGAATAAAATCAATCTTGGAATCATTCTTTACGAGAGAACTTATTTTAAGTATAAAATGATTTATAGATGATTTTAAATGATTCTAAAGGGTTATTTTAGATATAAATTTTTTCTTGTTTTAAAATTCTTTTTCTTAGGATTTTCCTTCTTTTCGAATACACCTTGTTTTGTAGAATTCTGTGATTAGGATTCCAGTCTAGTTAGGTTTTTCTTCTACCTTTTCCTTTATCTTTGTCCTAAAATTCATTCTCGAATTTCTAGGATGAATCGTAGGATCGCCAAAGGTCAGGGTCGTGGTGTTGCCCCAGTTCCAGCACCAGTTGCATCTACTAAGTTTACCACCCTATATAAGGAGTTCACCCAGCTAGGGGGTACCAAGTTTTTTGAATCAGAGACCATCATTGAGGCTCAACAGTGGCTGAGGAGTTTGGAGAGGATTTTTTTTGGGTTTGGAGATCACCGACGCTCAGAAGCGTCAGTTAGCAGCATGGCAGTTGCAGGGGTAATCCCTAAATTGGTGAGAGTCTGTTGTAGCCAATATTGTCGAGGAAGATATTTCTTGGGATCGGTTTAGGTATTGTCTTAAGTTTTCCCTTTTGAATTTGGTTTAGGTTATCCCTTTGGAATCTTTTCTAAGTTTGGATATTTTGTTTAGGGAGGCTTTTGTGACGAAGTGGATGCCGGAGGCTGGGAAGTCTCAACTATACAGGGAGTTTATGGACTTTAAGCAGGGAGATATGTCATTTGCCGAATATGAGAGGAAGTTTGATGAGCTTTCCAGTTTGGTCCTAGTTTAATTGATACCCCTCTTAAGAAGAATGAGAAGTTCATAGCTGGATCCCGCCCCGAGTTTTATGATGGTCTGATTGCTCATGTGCACAGCCCTTTTACTGCATTGATGGATATGGCCATTAGGTATGAGAACCCAACTGCTAAGGAATCAGCTGTTGCTCGTGCACCTTCATCTCAGCCTTCTTCTAACAACTCTAAGAAGAGGAAGTCTAATTTTCAATATCGGAAACAGAATTGGCTTAAGAACCCTGGTTTAGGATCTTCTTCTTCTTCCCATAAGCAACCTATTGATCTTTCTTCCATCACGTGCTTCAGATGTAACCAAAAAGGGCACTGCGCCAATAGTTGTCCTACTTTAGCCGGAGCTGCTATTCCTCCAGTTCAGATGACTACGCATGATCTTTGCCATATTTGCTTGCAGCCTGGCGACTTCAAGCAGGAGTTTCCTACTCAGAAGAAGGGAAAGCCATTTGATGTTTTTGCAGTTACTTCATCTACTCCACCTGCTCCTAGTGATACCCAAGGTACTCTCCAAAGCACCTTTACCTTGTTTAATCTTCATGTTCATGTTTTATTTGACACTGGAGCTTTGCATAGTTTCATTTTTGTGGATCTTTGTGATAAGTTTGAGCATATCCTTTCACCTGAGTGTGCAACTATACCTTTGTGTGTTACTAATCCTATTGGTGGTCCCACGTACCTTAGTAGGATTTGTAACAATGTGAAACTCTTCCATTCGAGCCATCGTTTTTCTGGTGATTTCTATGTTCTTGGATTCGATGCTTTTTATCTACTGCTTGGAGGAGATTGGATGAAGACGCATGAAGTTGTTATCTCTTGTAAGACCCAGACTGTTTCTCTTGTTGATGATTTTGGAAACTCTTTTGTGATTCAGTGCCGTAAGCCTCAAGATCTTGCAGGCAGTTTTATCTATTCTCTTGATTCTTCTCCTAATGATTTTGATTCACTTCCCGTAGTCAAACTCTATCCCAGTGTGTTTGGTGAAGTCACTTCTTTACCTCCTAAACAGAAAATCGAATTTCGTATTGATCTCATTCCGGGATCTTGACCTGTAGTTCTTCCTCCAAGAAGAATGGCGCCCCGTGAGAAGGTTGAGTTGAGGAAGCAAATTGATGGCTTGTTCTCCAAAGGGTTGATCAGACCTAGTCATTCCGAATGGGGAGCAATAGTGGTTTTTGTGACCAAGTTTGACAGCTCTTTGAGGATGTGTGTTGATTATAGCAAGCTGAACAAGCTCACTATGAAAAATAGATATCCAATGCATCGCATTAATGATATGCTCGATAAGCTTTATGGTGCTACTATATTCTCTCAGCTTGATCTTGCCACCAGTGGCCACCAGCTCAAAATCGTCAAGGAAAGTATTCCCAAAACTGCTTTCCGTTCTGAGGATGGTTTTTTGAGTAGTTAGTCATGCCTTTTGGTTTGACTAATGCCCCAGCTTTCTTTGTCGACCTTATGAACCGGGTTTTCTGTGATGTTCCTAATAAGTTTGTTCTAGTCTTCGTCGATGATATTCTTGTTTTCTCTAAATCTAAGGCAGAACACGAGATCCATTTAGACTTTGTTCTGGGGACTCTCAAAAGTCATCAGTTGAAAGCTAAATTCTCGAAATGCCATTTCTGGAAAGATGAAGTCCGATTTCTTAGACATATTGTTTCTGGTATTGGAGTTTCTATTGATCTAGTTAAGATCGCTGCGATCAATGTAAGTCTATCTTCTCTTCTTTCCTTTGTAACATTAATTGTTCTATCTCCTTCTTGGTTCTTATTCTTCCCTATTCTATTTTAGGATTGGAAAACTCCTAGGACTCCATCTGATATCCGTAGTTTTCTTGGCATTGCCGGTTATTATTGGAGATTCATTAAGAATTTTGCTCTGATTGCTGCACCTCTCACCGCTCTAACTTGAAAGAATGCTAATTTTAGATGGGATGAAAAGTGTGAAGCTGCATTCAGTGAGTTGAAGTGCAAGCTTACTTTCGCACCAGTTCTTACCGTTTCAAATGGAAATAAGGGATTAACGGTATACACTGATGCCAGTTGTAAAGGTTTGGGAGCTGTGCTGATGCGGGATGGGAAAGTTATCGCTTATGCTAGTCACTAGTCGAAGACTCATGAAGCCAACTATGCAGCCCATGATTTGGAATTGCTTGCCGTAGTCTTTGCTTTGAAGCTTGGAGACATCACTTATTGGGAACTATGTTTGAGCTCTTTATGGATCATAAGTCTTCGAAATATAGGAGAATGTTCATAGTAGAGTTAGTGGTGGTAGCCAAGATGGATGTGGAGCTCAGATTAATGATAAAGGGATTTTAAGGATTAATAATCGAATTTGTGTCTCGAATGTCGATGGATTGAGGCAAGAGTTACTTCGAAAAAATCATCGGTCCAGACTTTCTATTCATCCAGGTGTGACGAAGATGTATCAGGACATGAAAAAGCTGTATTGGTGGAGTGGATTGAAGCGTGATATCTCCCTCTTCGTTAGTAGGTGTGCGACTTGTCAGCGGGTTAAGGCTGATTATCAGAAAGCTGATGGATTATTGCAACCCCTTGATATTCCCAATTGAAAATGAGAACAAGTTTCTATGGACTTTATTGATGGATTACCAAGAACTAGGAGAGGTAATGAAAGTATTTGGGTAATTGTGGATAGATTGACCAAGTCAGCTCATTTCATTCTAGTCAGATTTAATCGTTCTGCTTCTAGCTTGGCTGAGACTTATATGAGAGAGATTGTTCGTCTTCATGGTGTTCCTGTTAGTATTGTCTGTGATAGAGATCCTATCTTTACCAGTCAGTTTTGGAAAGCTTTTCAAGAATCCTTAGGTACTCGTCTAAATCTGAGCATTGCTTACCATCCGCAGACCGACGATCAAAGGGAAAGGGTGAATCAGATTCTGGAAGATCTTCTTCGTGGCCATGTCCATGATTATAGAGGATCTTGGGAAGATCATCTCCATCTCGTTGAGTTCACCTATAACAATAGTTATCAGGCTAGTATCGAAATGGCTCCTTTTGTTGCTCTTTATGGACGCCCTAGAAGATCTCCATCTTGTTGGATTGATTTTGGTAATCGTTTGGTTCTCGGTCCGGATATGATTCTAGAAGCATCTGAGAAGGTTGAGGAGATTAGGAGGAAGATGAAGATTGCTCAAGATAGACAGAAGAAGTATGCCGACAGGCGTAGGAGAAGTTTAGAGTTTTATATTGGTGATCATGTTTTCCTTAAGGTCTCTTCATTAAGAAATGTGATTCTTTTTGGTCGGAGAGGGAAGCTCGCTCCTAGGTTTATTGGTCCTTTTCGCATCTTAGAGAGAGTTGGTTCCTTAGCTTATCGCTTGGATTTGCCTCAGAAACTTTATGGAGTGCATAAGATGTTCCATGTATCGCATCTTCGTCGGTATCATCATGATCCATCTTTGATTATCCAGCCTTCTGCTGTGACGCCCCACCTCTATACCCATGCTAGCCAAGAACACTACGGTGTAATGCTGTCAACCAGCACGGAGAATAAGGCTGTTGAGGAGCGACCATCCGTGTAATTGCTTTGCGCGAGCACCGATATGTCAGATAGTATAACATGCATTTTATTTCAAGAGGAAAATCGGACATACCGATACAAACACAAAGCTACTACACAGTGGCTATAATAATCTTCGAAAACAAATATAGAATAAGCATAACACAAATCAATCACAGATAATTCATATCACAAAGGCGGAAGAAGATATGATTATATAACTAACACATGAAAGTGTATATCAGAGTAGTGGTCAAAAAGATCCACAATAATACAAAAGGATAGCAACACGTGCTATACAAAAGAATACAACTATGAGTCTATATCTCAAGTGTATACAAAAAAATAAACTACTAATCTAAGTAGTTAGCCAAAAGTCAGAGTAATGATCCTGGATGAGAAGTCAAGAAGAAGCACCTGTAACATCTCGGTCTGACCCGAGTATTATTTAATAAGAAAATAATAAACGGATCAGTCTAGCTATAAATATCAGATGAAACGATATAGAGTAAGTGATATGACTAAACACCTAATAATCACAATGCCAAGCTGTGATATATATAAGTAATTGAAAATCAACAAGAGATTAATCAATATCACAAAATCTACACAAGAATCAAAGAAATGTCATACTCCTTATTTCGTTCATCAAACCACAAATATTGACAATTGTATCAATGTCAATCACAAAAGTCAATGACACACAAATTTACCAATGCACAAATATTGATAAAACTTATCAATAGAAATCACGAAAATTGGTGAAACACAAATTCTAGAAATCATCTCAAGAAATCCAGAAATCACAAAAAGGGGGAAGGCCTATCACAAACGGGAGCATAAAGCTCACCAACACGTGTATCACAAACGGAACGCTAATTCCAAGGTTGCTAACCATCACAAATTGAGTCGAAGCTCCACAAACGGCCCGAAGACCATGGGTTGCTACCCCACCAATTTGAGTCGGAACTCCACAAAACGGGGTTTAGTCTCCCTCGCAGACAAAGAGACATCACACATTGCTAGTCTAAATCACAAAGATGATCGTCATGATCAACGAGAAGTGTCAATTACACTAAGCTAGTAAATATATGAGTTTAGCATCATGTCCCATAACCACTTGCTTAACTCAAATATTTACGAACAAACTGTAGATCTCCACTATAAAATTGTCACAAGAGATTCAATCGAACAAGTCCAAGAATTAACCGACGAAGTAAACGCAAGCGTTTCATACCACTCATTTTACTAAGTCGTTTAATTAGATTTCTCGTGCGAATGAGATAAAGGTTTGTATATACTAATAGATTGGAAAACGGTTCAAGAAACGAGCTTTGTACTAAAATAGAGTTGAAATCATTTGAAGAAAGAGTTTTGATATTTACTACTAGTATAGAAACTTTTATATTTTTAAAGTGACAAATCACGAAGAAGATTGTAGGAACAATCAATCACTAAAATTCACATATGAAGATGTGAATAAAAATCCAATGAAACCGATAAAGAATCTATCAAAATGGATATACAAAAATCCCTAAAAAGGAGTCATCAAAGTCATAACAAATGATAACAACACATAGGAAACAACACGAATCGATTAAAGTTGGAAATTCAAACAACTAGGCGAAATAGGCAAAAATGCACCAGGTCGGTCGGCCGGCTACAGAGCTCGGTCGACCGGACCCTGTTCTCAAAATTCCTCGGAAAGCAGGTCGGTCGGCCGAACCCTGTAATTGGTCGACCGAACCTTAAACAGAGAAGTGCTTATGCACTTGGCAGCAGGTCGGTCAGCCGGCAGCAGGGCTCGGTCGACCGAACCTGTTGCCAGTCCCTTCCCAGCCCATCCAAATGAGGTCCAACCTCGACCAAATTGCATTCTCTCGAGCAACGGCGCTAAGGGATTATGCCAATCGACTACCCGGCCCTATAAGCTCTTCGATGCATAACCAAAACACATTCAAACATCAAAGTTAAGATTTTTTAAAGATTTGAACCCAAAACACAAAAAATTGGGATTTTCACCAAATCAATCCAAACCAAAAGCAAATGCACACGAATAGGTGTTAGGAATTCATACCTAACAATCGAAGATAGTTATAGACTAAGATGTGAGATAAAAATCTCACCTTTGAACCCAAGCAATTGAAAAAGAAGCTTGAAAGCAAAAGAGTATCAACCACTCTTCAAATCCAACTCAAGAAGCTTGATTCTAAGCTAACAAGAGAAACATTTCCTAAATTAGGTTTAGGAATTTCTGAAATTGATAAGAGAATGAGTTGGAGAAGAAGAAGAGAAGCTTACCAATGGGTTCTTCTATTAGTTTGGAGCTAGAGCTTGATTTGCAAAAGGAAACTAGGGTTTTGGAGTTTTAATTTCCCATCCCTCCCACCATTGATGTTTTAAAACTGAAAAGAGGAGAAAGTGAGGGTGAATGGGGAGGAGTGGCTCAGATTTGAGTATAAGTTAAACATAGGGCTGAGCCCAAACCCAAACCCAAAGTGAAAAAGTAGCAAAAATCAACTTTCTCCAAACATATCGAAGCTTATACTCAAAAAGGTCGCAAACGGCATTTTAAACTCAATGGGAGTGGTCCTGAGTCCTAATTCGATCGTATGCAAAAAGTAGCTTTTCGAACTAAATTCCGAGTATCGATAAAATATTTAAATAAAATATTTAAATATAAAAATCGACAAATATGCGGGTTGTTACAGACTCCCCTCCTTAAAGAAATTGCGTCCTCGCAATATTTAAGAAGAAGATATATAGTAACAACCATAAAAGCATATTCAACACAAAAGAAGTTTGAAATAAGAAGTTCACCTCAAAGAGCACGGGAAAGTAAGTCCGGATGTGATCGCTCGATGAACTCTCTAGACTCCCAAGAACAATCCTTAGGATTTGAAGACCATTGAACTTTCACAAGCGGAACATCTTTATTTCGAAGACGTTTGACCTCCGAAGCAATAATTCGAATAGGATGCTACTTATAAGTTAAATTAGGCGAAACTTCAATTTCTTCCACAACACCGGGCTCAAGAACAGAATCGGAATCTCGAAGACATTTCCGAAGTTGAGAAACGTGAAACACGTCATGGATAGCAGAAAATTGAGCCGGTAATAAAAGGCGATAAGCCATGGAACCAATACGTTCAGTGATAGGAAATGGCCCAATATATCGAGGCGCTAATTTTCCCGATCGACTGAAACGTACAACACCTTTCATAGGTGACACACGAATGAACACAAGATCTCCCACAGAAAATTCTAACCTCCTTCTTCGGTTATCGGCATAGGATTTTTGCCTACTCTGGGCTTCTTTCATCCTATGACGAATAAGATCAAACTTTTCTGTGGAATCACGAATAAAATCTGGACCTAAAACCAGCTTCTCACCGGCCTCAAGCCAACAAGAAGGAGACCGGCATGGCCTTCCGTAGAGTGCCTCAAAAGGTGCCATACCAATACTAGATTGGAAGCTATTATTATAGAAAATTCAACAAGGGAAATATGATCTTCCCAACTTCCACCGAAATCAAGCACACAAGAATGAAGAAGATCTTCAAGAGTTTGATTCACACGCTCGGTTTGTCCATCGGACTGGGGGTGATAAGCGGTGCTAAAATTAAGCTTCGTTCCCAAAGCTTTTTGAAGACTCTTCCAAAATCCACTAGCAAACAATGGATCACGATCACTAACTATAGAAGTAGGAACTCCATGCAATTTAATAATTTCTTTAATAAAAAGTTTGGCCAAAAGAGGTACGGTTCGGTTAGACCGAACGGGAATAAAATAGGCAGATTTAGTAAGTCTATCAACAATCACCCATAAGCTATCATGACCCGAACGAGAATGGGGAAGGCCATCTATAAAATCCATGGAAATTTGGTCCCACTTCCAAATTGGAATTTCTAAAGGTTGCAATAACCCACCGGGCCTTTGATGCTCGGCCTTAACGAGTTGGCAAGTCATGCAACGCTTAACGAAGTTAGCGATGTCAAGTTCCATTCCCTCCCAATAATAAAGTCGCTTCATGTCCGCGTACATTTTACTACTACCGGGATGAATGGTAAATTTAGAATGATGAGAATCTTCTAAAATATCTTTACGAAGATCACCAATATTTGGCACGACAAGTCTACCAAATTTCCGAATGCCGCCACGAGAATCGTTATCATAGTCTTTCAAACCTTCAATATCAATTTTATCCTTAATATTTTGGCCAAGAAGAGCCAATTCAGGATCTAGCCTTTGAGCTTCAAGAATGCGGTCTAAAAGAGAAGGGTGAGCCTCAAGGCTACATAAAACAAATGATGAGCATAAATCGGATACGCGCTCTCGAATCTCACAAGTGGATAAGATCTCGAGATCGTTCCATTCGGATATCATCATAGAAACATCAGCTTGTTGTTTTCGGCTAAGAGCATCGGCGACACGATTACCCTTACCGTGAGTGTAAAGAATATCAAGATCATATGGTGAAAGAAATTCGAGCCAGTGCTGTTGACGTATATTAAGTTCCTTTTGAGAGAATAAATACTTCAAAGACTTATGATCGGTATAAAGAACAAATTTCTCTCCTAAAAGATAATGACGCCAAATCCGAAGAGCAAAAACAATAGCCGCGAGCTCTAAATCATGTGTGGCATATCTAGTCTCGGCAGGCTTTAATTGCCTAAAAGCATAAGCAATAACACGTTCTTTTTGCATAAGAACGGCACCCAAACCAACGCGACTAGCATCGGTATAAACAACGAATTCTTGATTCCCCTCGGGAATAACAAGAATAGGAGCATCAGAAAGGAGTTCTTTTAATTTCTGGAAAGAAGTTTCACATTTGTTCGACCAAATGTATTTAACACCTTTCTTCGTTAAGCTAGTGAGAGGCACGGAAATCTTAGAAAAGTCTTTGATAAAACGGCGGTAATAGCCCGCCAATCCGAGAAAACTACGAATCTCTGTCACACTCTCCGGTCTCTTCCAATCTTGAATCGCTTCAATCTTTGAAGGATCCACGGAAATTCCGGATTCGGAAATAATATGACCGAGAAACTTCACACGAGATTGCCAAAAATGGCATTTAGAATATTTTGCTTTTAATTGATTACTCCTAAGAGTTTCCAACACAATCCGAAGATGTTTTTCATGCTCCTCCTCGGTTTTTGAATACGCAAGAATATCATCAATAAAGATGAGAACAAACCGATCGAGGAAGTCTTTGAAAACTCTATTCATAAGGTCAACGAAATAAGCCGGAGCATTCATTAGACCAAATGGCATAACAAGCCATTCATAAGATCCATAACGAGTACGGAATGATGTCAAAGGAATGCTATCCTCTGCAATACGAAGCTGATGAAATCCAGTAGCTAAGTCTAATTGCGAAAAGACTCCAGCACCACTAAGTTGATCAAATAGGTCATCAATCCGAGGTAAAGGATATTTATTTTTGAAAGTAAGATCATTAAGCTTGCGGTAGTCAACGCAAAGCCTAAGTGTACCATCGGATTTCTTCACAAAAATAGCCGAAGCTCCCCAAGGCGAGGAACTAGAGAGAATAAATTGCTTCGTCTCCAATTCCGATAATTGTTTACGCATCTCCTCATTTTCTTTATTGGACGTACGATAAGGAGGGCGAGTGATAGGTTGAGCTCCAGGAATGAGATTAATTCTGAACTCAATTGCTCGCTTTGGTGGTATTCCAAAAACGGGCTCGAATATGTCGGAAAATTCACAAATGACGTGAATAAGAGAAATAATATCACCCTCATCATCATCATCATCGTCATCACGAGGGTTTAAAGAATATAAAGATGCAACCAAAGCAGAATCCAAATCTTTAAGAATAACAGAAACCTGATTAACAGATTGAGGATGTCGAAGATGAATAGTCCGCTCAGGACATAGGATATGAGCTTCATAACGGTTAAGCCAATCCATTCCTAAAATCATTCCAAAGCCTAAATAACGCATGACATGCAAATCGGCTAGGAAAGAAAAATCACACAAAATAATCTCGACATCTTTACACAATAAACTGATTATTGCGGATCTACCAACCGGATTCGTAATTCTCAAAGAAGTCATTAAACCCAAAACATCCAAAGAAAATGTATCAACAAGTTCTTTTGATATAAAAGAATGGGACACACCCGTATCAAAAAGAACTCGAATAGGATGATCACGAAATAAAATAATTCCATCCAGAATAGAATGAGAAATACCTTGGCCACGAGATGTGTTGCCAGGGGCTTGAGCAACATTAAGCTTTCCCTCCTTATTGCCCTGAAGCTTGGGGCATGAAGATATAACATGACCGGGACCTTTGCAGTAGCGACAAGAGACAGACTTGGGACACTTGTTCGCATAATGGTCCTTCGAACCACAATTATAGCACTCCCCACGACCAAAGGAAGGAGTCTTTGCCACGGAGGTCGCTTGCTTCCCTTTCTTATTAGGATAAGGGCCTTTGAATTTACTAGGCCTTTTCTTGTTGTTGTTGAAGTTTGGTTTGGAACCCACCACTTCAACATCATTCTCCCTATCCGCCTCTTCAAGACGAAGAGCGATATCAATGAGTTGGTCGAAAGAAACTTCTAATTTTAGAAGTAATGGCTTCTTGAGATTTTTGTTTAAGTCATAGACGAACCTCTGATTTTTCTTCAATGGGGTGTTGATGTATTCAACCCCATATTTGGAGAGAGATTCAAAAGACGCGACATAATCTGCCACGGAAGATTCACCTTGAACAAGGTCTATAAAACGGCGAGCCAAAGTCTCCTTCTCAGCTTCTGGTACAAATTTCAACTCGAAGCGTTCCCGGAATTGCTCCCAGGTGAGATCCGCTTCATTAATCTCAGAAATAAGAAGCTCGTACCAGTCCAATGCTCTTTCTCGGAGCATACTAGAGGCCACCTGAACTCGGTGAAGGTCAATAAGATTCATGCGAGAAAAGATTCGATCGCATGACCTTAGCCAAGCCTGTACTTCAATAATAGTTTCGGAACCTTTGAATGGCTCCCCACCCAAATTAGTATAATCGCTGCACAAGCGTTCAAATCCCGACTTTGGGTGAGTAGGTTCCGGGTTAGCTCCAGCTGCTTGAGCATTTGTCACTAAATCAAGAAGCTGTTGAGCAGTCATAAAAACTCCATCTTGGGGTGGAGTGCTAGAAGGTACGACTCTGGGGCGGCCTGGTCTAGACATTTCTCTCCCTTTAGAAAGAAAGAAGAAGAAGAAAAAGGTTATTCACCAAATTGAATATCAAGCAATCTTGATAGATAAACAAGGAATCATAAGGAAAATAGGATGAATCGGTACGAAGACTCGAATTAAATCCTAAAGCACGACTCCTAAGATGGACTTAGGACGATGATCCTTGTTATATTATTCCATATTGTTTCGAAGTTTGGCTCTGATACCAAGCTGTGACGCCCCACCTCTATACCCACGCTAGCCAAGAACACTACGGTGTAATGCTGTCAACTAGCACGGAGAATAAGGCCGTTGAGAAGCGACCATCCGTACAATTGCTTTGCGCGAGCACCAATATGTCAGATAGTATAACATGAATTTTATTTCAAGAGGAAAATCCGAAATACCGATACAAACACGAAGCTACTACACGGTGGCTATAATAATATTCGGAAACAAATATAGAATAAGCATAACACAAATCAATCACAGATAATTCATATCACAAAGGCGGAAGAAGATATGAATATATAACTAACACATGAAAGTGTATATCAGAGTAGTGGTCAAAAAGATCCACAATAATACAAAAGGATAGCAACACGTGCTATACAAAAGAATACAACTATGAGTCTATATCTCAAGTGTATACAAAAAAATAAACTACTAATCTAAGTAGTTAGCCAAAAGTCAGAGTAATGATCCTGGATGAGAAGTCAAGCAGAAGCACCTGTAACATCTCGGTCTGACCCGAGTATTATTTAATAAGAAAATAATAAACGGATCAGTCTAGCTATAAATATCAGATGAAATGATATAGAGTAAGAGATATGACTAAACACCTAATAATCACAATGCCAAGCTGTAATATATATAAGTAATTGAAAATCAACAAGAGATTAATCAATATCACAAAATCTACACAAGAATCAAAGAAATGTCATACTCCTTATTTCGTTCATCAAACCACAAATATTGACAATTGTATCAATGTCAATCACAAAAATCAATGACACACAAATTCACCAATGCACAAATATTGATAAAACTTATCAATAGAAATCACGAAAATTGGTGAAACACAAATTCTAGATATCATCTCAAGAAATCCAGAAATCACAAAAAGGGGGAAGGCCTATCACAAACGGGAGCATAAATCTCACCAACACGTGTATCACAAATGGAACGCTAATTCAAAGGTTGCTAACCATCACAAATTGAGCCGAAGCTCCACAAACGGCCCGAAGACCATGGGTTGCTACCCCACCAATTTGAGTCGAAACTCCACAAAACGGGGTTTAGTCTCCCTCGCAGACAAAGAGACATCACACATTGCTAGTCTAAATCACAAAGATGATCGTCATGATCAACGAGAAGTGTGAATTACACTAAGCTAGTAAATATATGAGTTTAGCTTCATGTCCCATAACCACTTGCTTAACTCAAATATTTACGAACAAACTGTAGATCTCCACTATAAAATTATCACAAGAGATTCAATCGAACAAGTCCAAGAATTAACCGACGAAGTAAACGCAAGCGTTTCATACCACTCGTTTTACTAAGTCGTTTAATTAGATTTCTCGTGCGAATGAGGTAAAGGTTTGTATATACTAATAGATTGGAAAACGGTTCAAGAAACGAGCTTTGTACTAAAATAGAGTTGAAATCATTTGAAGAAAGAGTTTTGATATTTACTACTAGTATAGAAACCTTTATATTTTTAAAGTGACAAATCACGAAGAAGATTGTAGGAACAATCAATCACTAAAATTCACATACGAAGATGTGAATAAAAATCCAACGAAACCGATAAAGAATCCATCAAAATGGATATTCAAAAATCCCTAAAAATGAGTCATCAAAGTCATAACAAATGATAACAACACATAGAAAACAACACGAATCGATTAAAGTTGGAAATTCAAACAACTAGGCGAAATAGGCAAAAATGCACCAGGTCAGTCGGCCGGCTACAGAGCTCGGTCGACCGGACCCTGTTCTCAAAATTCCTCGGAAAGCAGGTCGGTCGGCCGAACCCTGTAATTGGTCGACCGAACCTTAAACAGAGAAGTGCTTATGCACTTGGCAGCAGGTCGGTCGACCGGCAGCAAGGCTCGATCGACCGGAGCTGTTTCCAGTCCCTTCCCAGCCCATCCAAATGAGGTCCAACCTCGACCAAATTGCATTCTCTCGAGCAACGGCGCTAAGGGATTATGCCAATCGACTACCCGGCCCTATAAGCTCTTCGATGCATAACCAAAACACATTCAAACATCAAAGTTAAGATTTTTTAAAGATTTGAACCCAAAACACTAAAAGTTGGGATTTTCACCAAATCAATCCAAACCAAAAGCAAATGCACACGAATAGGTGTTAGGAATTCATACCTAACAATCGAAGATAGTTATAGACTAAGATGTGAGATAAAAATCTCACCTTTGAACCCAAGCAATTGAAAAAGAAGCTTGAAAGCAAAAGAGAATCAACCACTCTTCAAATCCAACTCAAGAAGCTTGATTCTAAGCTAACAAGAGAAACATTTCCAAAATTAGGTTTAGGAATTTCAGAAATTGATAAGAGAATGAGTTGGAGAAGAAGAAGAGAAGCTTACCAATGGGTTCTTCTATTAGTTTGGAGCTAGAGCTTGATTTGCAAAAGGAAACTAGGGTTTTGGAGTTTTAATTTCCCATCTCTCCCACCATTGATGTTTTAAAACTGAAAAGAGGAGAAAGTGAGGGTGAATGGGGAGGAGTGGCTTAGATTTGAGTATAAGTTAAACATAGGGCTGAGCCCAAACTCAAACCCAAAGTGAAAAAGTAGCAAAAATCAACTTTCTCCAAACATATCGAAGCTTATACTCGAAAAGGTCGCAAACGGCATTTTAAACTCAATGGGAGTGGTCCCGAGTCCTAATTCGACCGTATGCAAAAAGTAGCTTTTCGGACTAAATTCCTAGTATCGATAAAATATTTAAATAAAATATTTAAATATAAAAATCGACAAATATGTGGGTTGTTACATCTGCTCTCAAGAGTTTGGATATTGAGCCAAATCTTACTGTCGAGAGGAAGCCACTTCATATTATCGACAGAGGTACGAAGCAGCTTTGATGAAAATCTGTTGACCTAGTCAAAGTGCAATGGAGCACCGATGATCAGGACTGTACTTGGAAAACGGAAGAGAGCATTCGTGCTTTTAATCCAGAATTGTTTGTTCCAGGTACTATTTGTTATCCTACCTTACCCTTCTTTGTTTTCTATGTCTCGTTCCTTTTCGAGGACGAAAAGTTTTGAGTGGGGGAGAGTGTAACAACCCGCAAAATTTTAGCATATTTTAAATGAAAATTTTAATTAAAACTTTGAATTTAATTATTTTAAAATCGATAAATTTGGAATTTTAATATATAATTTTGGGATTTGATGTAAAATGTTTTTCCAAAATGAACAAAATAAAGACTTTTCTAAAAATTTAAATTTTGGTCAACTTTTGTCAAAGTTTGACTTCCTGTTGAAAATTTTAAATTTGAAATTTTGAATTCTTTTCTTTTTTATGAAGATGGGTTTAATTCTAACCTTTTTCCTACTTTTCGTTTCGTAAAATTCTGATTTTTACTTCTCCAAATTTGATGCTTTCAGCATAGTACACGCAGTTATTTCCCTACAAATTCTATTTTTTTTTTATTTCTTATTTGCTTGGGCTTAGACCATTTGGGCTAGAAAACCTTTAGTTAGATGAGAAGCCTATATATACATCTCCTAGGGTTTTTTTAGCCTCCACCTTCACTTCCTTCTCCAAACCCTAGACTTCTTCCTCTTCTTCCTTCACAAATTTTCACCTTCTTCTTCACAAATTTCGGCAACACCACGCCCTCTTCCTCAAAACCCAAAGCCCTATCCTTAAACCTACCACTCCTCTCTCCTTTTCCCCTCCTCCTCTCCATGAGTTTCGGCCTCTACCTCTTCTTTTCCCCCCACAAACTCTCATGGCCGAACTACCACAACAATTTCCCTTGCCTTGCCTTGGTCATGACCCTCTCCTCCATTACCAAAACCCCTAGGCCGAGCCTCCATCACCAAACCCTAACCCTAGGCCGAACCCCCTTCACCAAAATCCTAGCCTAACCCTAAACCTAGCTATGGCCAAACCCATCTCCACCAAAAACCAAATCATGGCCGAGCTAACATAGTCCAAACCCACCCAAAACTAGTCTAAATCAATCCTATGCAAACCCTAGACAAGCCTCTTATGTATTCTACATATATATATATATATATATATATATATATATAACTTTCTATCTTAATTTTCTATTTTTTATGTGAATTATTTGTTTACGTATGGAATTTATATTTTTTTAGCGTTGGATTTGGATTCTCTTCTTACTCAAACTGATCCGTAGTTTGTTGATTTTTGTGTTGCACTTTGAATCACTTTTTCCAACCTAAGAAAGGTGAGTAATCACTCTTGACATACGTACTTATTGATTTGGTGAACTGATGACAATTGAATTGTGAGAATATGTATATGCAAGTTTGACATTTCACCCATGTTTATATCATCTTATTTCATCTTTTTATTTCATGTTATTTCATATGTTTATTTCATGTTATTTCATATGTTTATTTCATATGTTTATTTCATGTTATTTCATATGTTTATTTCATAAGTTTATTTCATATTATTTCATGTTATTTCATATGTTTATTTCATGTTATTTCATATCATATTATATCTGTTATGATCATATGCCGTGAATGTTGAATATTGTTATGTAAATTATTATTCTATTATCACACTGCAAGTTTCTTTACTATGGGTTGAAATGATACATACCCGAACGATCTTTAGAATAAGGAAAATTGTTATGGGCTGAAATGATAGGCTTGAGCAATTTTATTTTACTTGGGATTGCAGGTTTGAAATGATATAAAACCCAAAAAATTAATAAATTTCGGATTGAAATGATATATGTCCATATTTACTTGACTCTAGGGTAGAGAATTTTATACAGACTCTGTGGTTGATTTAAAATGATTTTTCTAAAAATAATTAAGTATTTTGGATTTTATATATGAATATCAACTAAAATTTAATGTAATAATTTCTGTAAATTTGTTTATATGTGTTAGAATTTTCATAAGAAATAAATAGTTGGAAATGTAAATTTTTGGAATTTAATTTGCAGTATGAAGCTTGATTGAAATTTAATAATCCAATTTGACTTAATAATGTTATTTTATCCTAACCAATAAATTGTAAGTTTTAATTTATGTAGTAGTAATTAAAATGGAAAATGTTTTGTGAAAAGAAATGTAAGTTAAACATACATTTGACATGTAAGTTTTAACTTATGTAAATGGTATAACTTGAGTAATAAAAAGGATAATTATTGCTTACTGTAAAGAATTAAAATGTAAGTTAAAACGTACATTTGACATGTAAGTTTTAACTAATGAACATGGGAATTTGGGAAATAAAAATAATAAGTGATGCTTACTAAAAGGAAATAAAAATGTAAGTTAATAATGTATTTTACTTAAAATAAGAAATTTCAGCTTTAAAATGGATATTATTGTGACGATTTATGTTTAACAAAAATTACAGTTTATTTAATATCCAAATGAATAATTGAGCGTAATAAAAAGATAAAAATATTTATGAAAAAGTTGTAAGTATATAATAATTTGATTGTAATATTGTTATATGAAAAGTATTACGTTGCTAAAATGCTATATCTTAAGGTAACATTTCTAAGATGCTACCATTTCTTAAGTATTACTTTTCCAAAATGTTATGATGACTTATGGTTATGATTTAGAAATCCTGCCATTTCTAAATTGTAATGTTTTGGACATGCTATAATAGTAATGGTTACAATTTAAAAATACTACTGTTGTTAAAATATTATAATTCTAAAGTGTTATATTTAAATGTATAAATTTGTAAATGTTACGATTTTGGAAGAATGAATATTATTTTAAAAGAATAAACCATTTAAAATTTATATAACCACGGGTTATAATAACGATTGGTTGTTAAAGAGATTGGGATCGGATATGGACATACTCTCTATCGATACGAACGTGCTGTTCGTACCCACACCAGATCGATACGAATTTGCATTGATTCGAATGATATCTCATTGCGCATGTATCCATCAATTTCTTAAGCAAATGAACTCCGTTCGACTTGAGATTTGAAACATAGCCTTTCCTAGCCTTGATCATCATTCCCAATCGATCCCGCCTTGATTGGATCTCGGCCAAATTTTGACGATCACAGCCTTGTTTCCAATCAATTTCCAATTCTGATATCCATCCTTTTTCAGCAAATTTGTTGATATTCCAGCCTTGACCAAAGGGTGGGATAACATTTGCCCCTTAAAACATGCCTTGTGATAAGAAGGGGTGTTTTAATTAGTTCCGAATTCGATATCCAAAGTCCATAGCCATATCATCCAAGTGCATCATTCTTAACTGCTCCGAGACGATGTCTGATTCCAAACCCATCCTTATCAAATAACCAATAACCGAATCCTGGACCTCTCCAAGTCGATATCCAAGTCCTTTGCCGTTCATAGCCAATATTCATATATGTAACCTCTTCGGGTTCTTGCCAATCGCAATCTACACTTAACGACCGTTGTCCAGTGTCCCTGGACATTGAGAAATTTCCATGGCTTAAGTCCTAAGCCGAATCCTGGTTGCTCCGGACCCTTTCCGAGCATAGTACATACTCGATGACCTGAAATAATTACCGACAATATAGGGCCTAAGTCCTAGGCCGAATCCTAGTCCGTTCGGACCCTTGCCGAGCATAGTCCATACTCGACGACTTGAATAAGTAGATTTTCCATGCTTGGACAAAGCGACATACCCATTGCTAGGTATAATCCATACCCGACGACCATTTACCAAAAAAAGACAAAAATCCAATCCAAAATCCAAATCAAATCGGAAACCCAAAAATCCACGTCCAAAATTAAAACCAACATCCAAACATGAAAACAATCATCCAAACAAAAGCCCAAACCAAAAAACAGACAACATCAGGAGTTCAAACCAAACTCCAAAACCATGCCAGAAAAGACAAATGTCCAAACCAAAAGAAAACACAGATTTCGCAAACCATAGCGTCGCGGTTTATCATCATTCAGAGCATGCCTACAGACCATCTCCTTCCCCTTACACGAGTAAATGACTTGGTCGTTTGCTTGTAGTTTGCTACTTTTTTCATATCATCCCTGTCAATTAATAACCAATCGCCCATCATTCCTAGGCCTCGCACCATCGTTGTTTGAGGTAGACGGTGGTTGCTCCTGTCCCACCGCTGCACTCCGAGCCCCGACTTATTGTCGCAGCTATCCATTCCTTACATGCTCCTTAATTATGTCCTTCAGATGCCTGCAACTGTTGGTATCGTGCTTGTCCGGATCGTGAAAATGGCAATGCCTCCCTGATGCCCTTTCACGTTCCGAGGGTTCTCTCCTAGCTGGCCTTCAGTAGGGAAGGCAAATCCAAGTCTCTATGAATATCCATTCCAACGTCTAGTTTAATCCCGTGTAAGTGGAAAATTTTGGCTCCCTCCATCGCTTTCTAGCTTTCCCTGATTCGACATCTAGCTTCCATTTTCCTTTATCTTTATTTTTATCCGAGCATCCGTTGGATGACACTCCATCCTCAACCGTGTTCACCTCTTCGTATTTGAACATGCATCTTCCTGTCGAAGGAATCTCTCAGCTTCGTGAAAGAATTCCCTGAGCTCTAGTGGTGGGTCCCGTATTAGAGATACTTTGAAATCTAAGTTCTCTCTGACTCCTGATACTACTGCCATTAAAACCATCAATGGATCCGGTCGATCCACCAAAGCAACCGATGCATTGAACTGAGTTAAGAAAGCTCTAAGTGATTCGTCTGTCCTTTGCTTTACTGATGTTAGCGTCATCACGTTCTTCCACCTTTTGATATGAACCCGAAACTGCTTCAGAAACTTATCCACCAATTCCATCCATGTCCCAATAGATCTTTCTTCCAGCTATGTGAACCACATAACAGCTATATCCGTCAAGTATAGAGGGAAACATCGGGCCATCACTTCCTCTGATGCCCTCAGCACTTCCATATGTCTCGTATATCTCATCAAGTGATCAGTAGGATCAGCCTTGCCATTGTATACCTCTAGCATAGGTAGCTTGAATTCTGGTGGATGCCGAGCCAATCTGATGTCACAAGTAAATGGACTCCTGTTTACTCCTTCCAAATCCCAGTTTGTCAAACCTCCATGCATAGTATAGTTCGCCTAATAATCTCAACCAATCCAGCATTGTCTGCCAAGGGTTGCCCCCCGAGACCTCGAGGGAATTCTGGGACGTACTCTTCATCCCACACTCCTACATTCCTGCCAGCATTTTATTGTGTGGTGTTAACTAGAATTCCTCCATGAACTGGTCCATTGTTGCCGGGTGGTGTACCTCCATGTCTAGATCCATCCAGATTAGCAGTTGTGTGCTGATCAGGGTTTGTGCCTTGTTGAGCTGCTCCATTTGATTGCCTGTTTGGTCCTGCTGAGCTCTGTGGATATGAACTCCTAAAGCTCCAGTTGTTCCTGCTTGTCTAAACTGTCTAAGGAGGTTCTGAATCATTTCTTCCTGCCTCTTCAGAAACTCTTCATGCATTGCTCCCATCATCATCTCCATCTCGTCCCTGGTGATGAAAGCCGAAGTCTAATTAACCCCTGATGATGCCTCCTGGCTCCCTTCATGCTGACTTCTCTCGGCTCTTTATCTTTTACTTGATTGTCTTTTCATAGCTCTTTAGACCTGAACCCTCAAGCCTTGAAATCCAAACTCCAAGTCTAGCATAGCGGGTGCTAGTTGTTCTTAGTGAAAGCACCAAAGTGTTTGCGCCAAAATTGGTCACAAACCCCAAATATCGTGAAAGCACCAATGTATATGCACAAATCAGCAGTATTTAATCACAAATCACAGATCTAAGTAATGTAGAGGATAAAAAATAAAGAATAATAAACTTAAAATAGAAAGAAAAAGACAGAGACACGGGATTTATAGTGGTTCGGCTATCTTCGGCCTACGTGCACTCCAAAAAATAATCTTTTATTGCCTTTTCTTACTGGTTACAATTGATTACAGCAGATTATAATGATGAAATTCGAGTACAACAGCAACAATGGAGTGCAAAGTTGAATTTGGCAGAATCTGGACGTTAGAGAACCAAAAGATCCCTTTTCTGTAGGCTTTGAGGTGCTATTTATAGGCGCTCCATGCAAATATCTCATTCAAACATCGGGAGACTTCTTCTGGCATGTGAATGGGCCCACATGATCGATCCGATGAAGTTTCGGCTTGATTCATGATCGATACGAATGTAATTCGTATTGGTCAAGATTTTGTCCAATGGAGTCGAAACTTGACATGAACCTTCTTTGGCTTGTACGTAAGCTCCTATGAAAATTTCATAGCACTTGGACTTGTAGATCTCGAGATATGATCGATTCGTAATATAACTTCCTCCGCGTCGTCTGGTCTGCATCGATCAATTCGTATCGATGCTTATTTGTGTCGCTAATAAGCATATATGCATCGGTGACATGCCTCGATGATTCAGGGGAGATCCACCTTTTCGCACCGCTTTGATTGTTCCTTCGTATCGATCGATACGAATACGATCAATATGAACATGGCTCCTAAACCCTTTGCATCCATCCAACACAGCTATCCTGGATATGTCCTTTGGTCTTCTTCGAATCGATGCACAAGTGAGTCCTTCGTATCGATCAACAAACGATTGATGCGAAATGTTTGTCCAAATTTCTACGCCCACTTCTCCATCCTCCGTATCAATTCCAGCCCTGATCGATACAAAACACACCATCATGCTTCACCATCCCATCAATACGAATGCATCGATATGAAATCCGTAGCCTGAGTCCATCCTGGTCGATACAAAAGCGTTGATCCAAAGCAAGTAACTGAATCCATCTTTATCGATACGAATGGTATCGATAAGAAATGTATCGAGACGAAACCTTCGAGTCAAACAAACCGTCGTGCGCCCGTCTATTCAATCCAAGTTCATATCCACCGAGTCGAAATCCATTTGGCCTTCCTACCTGATCGATACGAACGTGCTGTTCATACCCATAACAGATCGATACGAACTTGCATCGATTCGAATGATATCTCTACGCGCATGTATCCATCCATTTCTTGAGCAAACGAACTCCGTTCGACTTGAGATTTGAAACATAGCATTTCCTAGCCTTGATCATCATTCCCAATCAAGCCTGCCTTGATTGGTGCTCGGCCAAATTTTGACGACATTAATCACAGCCTTGTTTCCAATCGATTTCCAATCCTGATATCCATCTTTTTCCAGCTAATTTTTTGATATTCTAGCCTTGACCAAAGGGCGGGATGACATATATAGCCTCCAAGTTTCATGCCAATTGGAGTAGTAGAACTCGAGTTAAAGATTGATCTTTGATGCAATATGCTACGAAGGCTGGGATAGGGGTCGATCCCTGCAACTTGCTCGAAATAATGTGCAATACCTATAGGGTTTTCCATAGGTTTTAGTTAGCTTGCGCTTAAAGTTTCAATTGGATGTGTAGATGTGAGATATTGATCGATCTTTGCGATAAAGTTGGGTTTAGCCGATCCCTAAGAGGGAAGAGGGAAGAGGGAAGAGGGAAGAGGGCCGATCCTCTTTCTTCGTCCTTTTGAGGTGGAATCCCAAGGGTCCCCACGTCTTGCTCATAAAATTTCATATGTATTGGCCTTATAGATTTTGAGATATTGATTTTTTTCCATTGGGTTGTACTTGCTTGGCTGAAATATGTCGTTCCCTTTTATACTGATCCCTTTTATGTCGATCCCTTTTATACCGATCTCTTTCTTAAGTGAAGTAATTTGCCCATAACTTGAGCTTATAAACTCCAAACGACCTGAGATTTAAAATGTAACCTCATGGGGCCTTCCTTGTCACATTATACTAGTCTCACCTAGTTTGGGACAAAAATTAAGGATATGCACTGATCCCCTAGGTGAAGGGATAGGCACCGATCCCCTACCTAGGGGATGCACTAATATGTAGTTCGAATATTCTAGATAGTCTATCTCTTGGTTTCGGTTGACTTCATATTATTACCTACACTTTATTTCTAGACCTCATAATCATCACTCTAGGCTACTGGCCATGATAATCGTTAAGTCTTTTGGGTTAAATCCGGCTATATACTTCCTCGACAAAAGATGGATTAACAACAACAAGCAACATAAAGGTCCCAAAAATGAACAATCAAATCTGTATATCTATAGAGGAAGATGGAAAAATACCTCCCTGAAAATTCGGTAGAAGGATCTCCAAAAGTGTAGAGGCCCACAGAAGGGATTGCATAGCCCAAATCCCAAGAAATATGGATTGATGTAGATCCCTATTTTGGACGAGTTAAGGGGTGCGATCCCTATGGGAGCTTCTCCATGTTGTATTATGCCTAGCCTCTAAGTATAATGTAAATTGGACTTTCAAATGTTGAGTTATTGATAGATCACTGCTGTAAAGTGTGTTGTTACCTATTTTGGCTGATCCCTATGGAGGGAAGAGGGTCGATCCCTCTTGCTTCTTCATCTTAGGGTGCAATCCATAAGGTAGACTCCCAAGAGTCCCTTCTTCTTATTTCCAAAGTTACAAGTGTATTGTACATCTAGATTTTGAGATATCAATCGTTTTCCATTGAGTTGTATTGTTAGGCTGGATACAATACGATCCCTTTGATACGCTCCTATTCATACGATCCCTTTTACGTGATCCTTTTTTTAGATGAAGTAATTTGCCTATAACTTGAGCATAAAAACTCCAAACGACTTGAGATTTGAAATGTATCCTCATGTGCCCTTACTTGTCACTCTATATCAATCTCACCTAGTTTGGGATAAAAATTGAGGATATGTATGGTCCATTAAGGGAAGGGATATGTACCAATCCCCTGCCTGGGGGAGGTACTAATCCGTACTTAGAATATTCTGGAAAGTCTATCTCTTGGTCTTGGTTGATCATCGCTTCATATCATTGCCTGTGCTTGATCTTTGAGCCTAATAATCATCTTTATGGGCTACCTCCTCGATGATCGTTCTGTCTAACTTGTCTAGTACAGTTCGAATATAGGCAGACCAAAAGGCTAGATAACATTTGCCTCCAAAGTATGTCTTGGGTCAAACATGATGTGCTTTGAATCGAAACAAGTTAGAGTCTTTGAAAAGAAATTGTTAACGCGTCTTTTGGCAAGGCCGTAGACAGGCGAATTTAACTAAACCGATTGCTCGATTGTCGAGACTGAAATATAATGGATGTTAGCCAACTGGATGGATGGACGATCAAGCATGGATAATAATCATGGATTTACAGCCGGGATTCGGCATAGTCGATGGATGAAGGTTATTAGATACTTGAAACTCGGGTTTCGATGAGTCACAAGTCGCCCTGGATTTGCTTTGAGTCGTATGGAGTCGAGCTTCGAGTCGTATGGATGATTTGTTCGAGTCTTTTAGATGACTCGGCATAAGTGGCTCGGCATTGATGGCTTGGCATGGGTGGCTTAGCGGCGTTAGTGGCTCGGTCGTGTTGATGGCTCATCATGGAAGGTGGTTCGGCCTAGTTAGATCGTGGGTCGGCCATGGTTGTCGCTCGATGTTGTGGTTCGTCAAGGTGGGTCGGTGGAGCCAGCTTCATGTCTTCAAGCTACCTGCTTCGGGTCGGCTTTGTTAAAGATAGCTCGGTGTAGTTAAAGGAGTGGGTCAACGAGGTGGTTCGGCGCTGTGGCTCACCAAGGTGGCTCGGTCGTAGATAAGGTAACAAGGTGGCTCGGTCAAGTTGAGGGTCAGTAGTGGCGTGTGGCATGGTTGCTTCGAGTCTTGGGCTTCTTTGCTTCAGGTCACAACTTGATCACTTCGAGTCAGCTATTAAGGAAGTGGTTCGGCCACTTCGGATTTTTAGGCTCCTTGCTTCGAGTTTTGTGGTTCGGCTCCTAGGATGTAGGTCGGTAGGAAATGTAGCTGGGTCAGCTACATTATAGTTTGGTCACTTCGAGTTGTTCGACTCGTGACTTCGAGTCGGCTACATGATGACATGAGTCGGCGTCAATACATGGTTCGGCCGCGTCAAGTCTTCGGATTACTTTGAGTCCAAAGGGGATTTGCCTCGAGTCGTCTTGGTGGATTTCCTGGGTCGGCAGCATTTGTGCAGGGAGTTGGTCGATGCTATAGATTCTGGATCGGCCATCGACTTAGCAAACCCTGGGTCGTTCAGGAAGCCCAGTTACCTACATTTGCCTATAAATACAGCATGTGAGTCTTCGGAAAGGAGGATTCTCACTTTGTTCTCCTGCTTTTTTTTCTTCTAAGGATAAGGCTATTCTGCAATTATATAACTCTGGATTGTAACTGTAATCGATTGTTACGACAATAAAAAGGAAGTTTCTGGAGTGGACGTAGGCCAGAGTTAGCTAAACCACTTAAAAATCTTCTGTTCTCTACTGCTTTCATTTTAATTTTTGTTATTCTTCATATTAATATCCTTCAAATATATTCTATCTATGATTTGTGACTGGTGTTTGGTGTTTTCACTTGGATCTGGGTGTTAATGACCAATTTTGGCGCTAACATTTTGATGCTTTCACTGAGAAAGCCAGCACTCGAGGATTTTGGAGCTTGGATTTTGGATCCAAAAGCTTGGGAGCTTGGATTCTAGAAAGCAATGGCTAGACCACCAATAAGAAAGCAAGCAGTGGAAAGGAGCAACTAGGAGGGAAGTCAAGCAACCACTTCTGGAGCTGGAACGGATCATGCATCCATCTACATAACCTGGGACAAGATGCAGGTTATGATGGATTCTCTGCAGGAGCAGATGATGAAACGACAAGAGGAGATGATGTAGGCTCTTCTTAGGCAATTTGGACAATCAGGAACTGCAGGTGATCAAGCCTTTGGAGTTGGATTAGAGGGACTCAACCAGCAGGCAGATGGAGTAATTCAGCAGTGGGTGGCTCCCAATCAACAAACAACTATTAACTCGGATGAACCACGACTTGGGGGTATACCGCCATACAATGCTGGACCAACCCATGGAGGGATATTAGGCGATGTTGTGTAACCCGGTATCAACAGAAACACTGGAGTATGTGACGAGTAATATGTGCCAGAATTTCCACCCGGAGTTAGAGAGCGGCTAGGAAATATGGATAGAGGGCAACCCTTGGTTAGAAACGCTGGATTGGCTGACATTATTAGGCGGACTATTCGCGGACGTCTGACAAACAGGGATTTGGAGGGAGTAAACAGAAGTTCGTTTACCCGTAACATTAGGGTTTCTAGAAAGCCACTCGATTTCAAGCTACCGCTCTGGAAGTATACAACAGTAGGATGGATTCCACTGACCAATTAATTAGGTACACAAGGCATATGGAAGTGCTTAGGGCTTCAGAGAAGGTTATGGCTCAATGTTTCCCCCTGTATTTGACTGATATAGTTGCTATGTGATTCAGACAGCTAGAGGATGGATCTATTGGAACATGGACAGAACTGGTGTATAAGTTCTTAGGTCGGTTTCGAGTTCACATAAAAAGGCCGAAGAATGTGATGACACCGACGTCAGTTAAACAAAGGGCAAATGAATCGCTCAAGACTTTCTTAACTCATTTCAATGCAGTGGTTGCTTTGGTGGATCAACCAGATCCATCAATGGTTTTGATGGCGGCAGTGTCGGGAGTCAGGGATAACTCGAATATCAAAGTATCATTGATAGGGGACCCACCAATGGATCTTGGGGAATTCTTTCATGAGGCCGAAAGATTCCTTCGGCAGGAGGATGCATGTTTGGATATATCAAAGGAAGTAAATATGGTTAAGGATGGAGGACCGCCAGGTGAAAGCTCAGGTAAATACAAGGACAAAGGGAAAAGGAAGCGCTGGGGAGAACCAAAATTCTCCACTTACATAGAACTGAATACAACATTGGAGCGGATATTCTTGGATACTCGGGATCACTTTCTTTATCGAAGGCCGGCAAGGAGGAAACCCCCAGAACGCGAAAGGGCATCAGGAAGGCACTGTGTCTTTCATGACCTGAATGGGGATGATACTAACACCTGCCAACATCTAAAGGATATAATCGAAGAGCATGTAAGGAATGGTCAATTGCGACAATATTTCGAAACTCGGAATGTGGCGGTGGAACAAGAGCATCCATCGCCTACCTTGAATGATGATGGCGCAAGGCCTAGGAATGGTAGTCGGTTGGTCATCAGCTAATCGTGATGGTTTGGAATAAGTAACAAACTCCAGGCAAACAACTAAATTACTTACTCATGTACGGGGTCAGAGATAACCCTTAGGCTTGCTCTGAGATGATGGTTTACAAAGACGCTCTGGTTTGTGAAATCTATTTTTTCCTTTTGGCTTGGGCATTTGCTTTTTTTGCCTTGGTTTTGGAGTTCGGTTTGAACTCCCGGTTTTGTTGTTTTCTTGGTTTGGATTTTGGTTTGGAAGCTTGATTTTTTATTTGGATTTTGAAATGGATATCTGGTTTTCTGGTTTGAATCTGGATTTCAGATTCAATTTTGATTGACTTTTATTTTGTTTTCGGCTAAAAGGTCATCGAGTATGGACTATGCTCGGTAAGGGTCCGGAGAGACCAGGATTCAGCCAAGGACTTAGGCGCCATATTATCTATCGATTACTATTTCACATCGTCGAGTATGGACTATGCTCAGCAAGGGTTTGGAGCGACAAGGATTCGGCTTAGGACTTAAGCCACAGCATTACTCAATATTCAGGGACACTGAACCAGGAACAACATGGCATTACTTGACATTGGTTGTCAAGTGCAGGTTGCACTTGGAAAGAACCCGGAGAGGTAAAGTATTTGGATATTGGTGGTGAACAACTAAGGATATGGGCATGGGCCTGGAGCGGTTTCGGATTTGGATATCGACCCGGAGAGGTCAAAGATATGGTTATTGGTTATTGGATATGGATAGATTAGAACTCGACCGTTGGGTTCGGATGGATGTGGAATTGGATGAGGATTTGGTTAATGGATAGGAATCGGATATCGACTTAGAGCAGTCATAAAATGGGTACGGCATTGGCACTTGGATAAAATAGATTGCATTATGAATCGGAAGCTATGGCTATGGATAACATATGGACTTCAGATATTGGATTTGAGGCTATTCAAAACACACCTTCCAAAGCAAGGCATGTTTTGGTGGGCAAATGTTAACCCGCCTTTTGGAAAGGCCGTAGACAGGCGGATTTAACTAAACCGGTTGTTCGGTTGTCGAGACTGAAATACGATGGATTTAAGTCAACTGGATGGATGGACGATCAAGCATGAATAATAATCATGGATTTACAGCCGAGATTCAGCATAGTTGATGGATGAAGGTTATTGGATACTTGAAACTCGGGTTTTGATGATTCGCAAGTTTCCCAGGATTTGCTTCGAGTTGTATAGAGTCGAGCTTCAAGTCGTATGGATGATTTCTTCGAGTCTTTTAGGTGGCTCGGCATTGGTGGCTCGGCATGGGTGGCTCAGCGGTGTTAGTGGCTCGGCCGTGTTGATGGCTCATTATGGAAGTTGGTTCGGCCTGGTTAAAATATGGGTAGGCCTTGGTTGTCGCACGGCGTTGTGGTTCGTCAAGGTGGGTCGGTCGAGCCGGCTCCGTGTCTTCAAGCTACCTGCTTTGGGTCAGCTTTGTGAAAGACGGCTCGATGTAGTTAAAGGAGTAGGTCAGTAGGTGGTTCAACACTGTGGCTCGCTGAGGAGGTACGGTCGTAGATAAGGTAACAAGGTGGCTTGGTCAAGTTGAGGGTCGGTAGTGGTGTGTGGCATGGTTGCTTCGAGTCTTGGGCTTCTTTGCTTCGGGTCGCAACTTGATCACTTCGAGTCAGCTATTAAGGAAGTGGGTCGGCCACTTTGGGTTTTTGGGCTTCTTGCTTCGAGTTTTGTGGTTCAGCTCCTAGGATGTTGGCCGGTAGGACATGTAGCTGGGTTGGCTACATTATAGTTTGGTCACTTCGAGTCGTTCGGCTCATGACTTTGGGTCGGCTACGTGATAACATGGGTCGGCGTCAATACATGGTTCGGCCGCATCAAAGCTTTGGATTACTTCGAGTCCAAAGGGGATTTGCCTCGAGTCGCCTTGGTGGATTTCCTGGGTCGGCAGCATTTGGGCATGGAGTTGGTCGAGGATATAGATTCTGGATCGGCCGTGGACTTAGCGAGCCCCAGGTCATTCAGGAAGCCCAGTTACCTACATTTGCCTATAAATACAGCATGTGGGTCTTCAGAAAGGAGGATTCTCACTTTGTTCTCCTGCTTCTTTTCTTCCAAGGCTAAGGCTATTCTGCCATTATATAACTCTGGATTGTAACTGTAATCGATTGTTACAGCAATAAAAAGGAAGTTTCTAGAGTGGACGTAGGCCGGAGTTAGACGAACCACTATAAAATCTTCTATTCTCTACTGCTTTCATTTTAATTTTTGTTATTCTTCGTATTAACATTCTCCACATATATTCTATATGTGATTTGTGACTGGTGTTTGGTGCTTTCACTTGGATATGGGTATTAGTGGCCAATTTTGGCGCTAACAAAAATCCATCCAAATTTCTAAATAGTCGCTATCCTTTCATTAAATTATTTTTCAAAATTTTTGTATCTCTCTGATTGTCATGACGGTTGGTCGATTTCCAATAGTATAAATTCATGATTGTATTCAACTAGTTGATATATGTGTCTGGTTCTATGGGGCTAGTAAGCTTTGGCTATACGATTCAGTTACATTTTGGAAAGCTTTATGTCAGAAATCAATTTTTATTAATTTTAAAATTTGAATTTTTAGAATATACAAGTGCACGCTAAGGTACATATCATTGTCGTTGGCTCCCAAATGAATTTGTATGCTCGCGGGTCATCGCCAATTCCTTATAGTTTAATTGCAATTGGATGGCAATTCCTTATTTATATATTTTATAATGAAATAGGGGTCATAATAAGTCACTCCATGAGAAGGGATTTCAAGTTCTACAAGGATGATAGCCTCGGAGCCGTAAGCAAGGGTAAATGGAGTATGGCCAGTCGCGGAGTTGTGGGTAGTTCTTATGCCTATAATGCTAATGGAAGTTTGTCGACCCCCTTACCTCAAGCCTTTTCCCAATTCTTCTTCAGAATGGTCTTTATGGTTTTGTTAACAACTTCGACTTTTCCATTGGCATGAGGGTGAGCAAATTCCGCGAACCTTTTCTCAATATGATGTCAATGGCAGAAGTCTTTGAAATCAACGCTGTCGAATTGGGTCCCACTATTGTTTCAATTATTCGGGAAAGACTAGAACGATAATGATGTTTCAAATAATGAAGTTTATTACGTTTTTCGTTCTGATAATGGCTAAAGTTCAGCTTTAGCTCATTTGGCTAAGTGTTCCATTTTGCACCACCGTTACGTCGGTGTATTTTTCACCACCTTTAGAAATCGACAAGGAGCCTATGATGTCAATACCTGAAGTTGTGAACGGCTGTGCACTGACTATTTGAGTTATTTTCATCGGTGGGGCTCTCGGAATTTTTGCAAACATCAAGCACTTTTCGCATTGTCTAGTGTGACCAACTGCATCTTGAATGACAATTGGCCAGTAATACCCATAGCGGAGTATTTATTTGTCAGGGTTTTCCTCTCGATGTGATCATTGCATTCTTCTTCATGGACTTCTCTCAAGACTCGTTTGATTTCATTATGGGCAATACACCAAAGCTGGGGAGCAAAGTAACCCTTTCTACACATGACTCCTTCTTGGATAATATAGCATGAAGCTTTGCAGAGGATCTGTCAGTCTTCATTCCTTCGTTCGAGAAGGATACCTCAATGCATATAACCTTTAATCGGAGTCATCCATGACTCCTTCTCAAGCTCCACCTCTACTACCCAATCGATTTTCATCTAGAATATGCTCGGAGCGTCTTGTACTTCAACTGGAACTAAGCCCATTTATTATGCATCCGTGATGCTGTGAAACTTTGCCAATGAGTCGGCCTCTTTGTTTTGATCTCGAGGAATGTGCATGATGTCATAATACTCGAAGTCAGCCAATAGCTCTTGGACTGGGATAAGGTATGGAGCGAGTCATTGTCCTTTAGCCTAGTAATCTCCCCTAACTTGGTATACCACCAACTAGGAATTGCAAAAGATTTCATGAGATTTTATTTCCAGTTCTCTGGCAAGTTTGAGTCTAGCAATCATAGCTTCATATTCAGCTTAATTATTCGTTCCAGGGAAGTCAAGCTTCAAAGCGTAGCAAATTAAACGATCCTTTGGAGTTACTTGTATGACTCCGACTCTACAACAACGATCGTTGAAGGCTCCATCCATATACATTTCCCATTGGATGGTAGGGGCTTCACTGCTCTCTAGGAGATCATCTTGTGGAGTGAACTCAGCTGTAAAGTCCGCCAGTGCCTATCCCTGGATTGCTCTCCAAGGGAGATAAGTAATGTCAAATTGACTCAGCTCGATTCTCCACTTAAGTAACCTTCCAAAGGTCTTAAGTCGCTGTAGGACCTGTTGTAATGGCTGGTTGGTGTAGACGTTGATGGGATGAGCCTAAAAATAAGGGCAGAGCCTATGTAACGCAATCAACAGGCAATATGCGAGCTTCTCCAACTTCAGGTAGTTTATCTCAGCATATGTCAATCGCTTACTAACATAATATACCGGCATCTAAATCTAATTCTCTTCTTGTAATAGTGCAGCAATTATGGCATGTACCGACATTGCTAATTAGATGCATAAGTCTTCACGATCTAGTGGCTTGGATAGGATGGGACGTCTCTTTAAGTGATCTACTAGAGCTTGAATCAAATCTATGCAATCCTGCGTCCATTCAAGTTCCAAGCATCCTTCCCCTAAGATTGTGTCCACCTTCCAAACCACTTCTTTTTCTTACCTCCATTGCTTTGTTGCGATTTCTACTCTTCCTTAATGTCAACAGCTGATTTTGACATAGGGTATAAAATCTCCTGGCGAAGAGCTTTCTCGATGAGTCACTCAAATGGCTCATCGATATGACTCACTAGCTTCTCCCCTAAATAGTCGTCCAAACCCATAATGAACTTCTTGTTCATCCTTAATGGAGTGTGGATAAAATACATCCCATACTTTGAAAAAGTGTCGAACTCAGCAATGTATTCAGAAATAGACATGTCTCCTTGCTTTATATCATCGAATCTTCTGAATAGCATTGAACTCTAAGTAGCCAAAATGAACTTCTACTCAAACCTGGCCTTGAACTGATCCAAGCGAAATGATCCTCGGGTGTAACAATAGTGATGGCATTACACCAGTTCATGACCCACCCTTAAAGATGTCTAGAGGCCATCTTTCTCCTCATGGCATCATTAATCTCCATACCACTAAAGATACGTTCGTAGGTGTCCAACCAATCCTGCACTTCAATGGCAGGCTCCATTCGAAGAAATGATTTGCCACCCAAAGTAAAGTAATCTTTTCGTAGCTTAGCGAAGTAAACCCTCGACACTTGCACTTTAGCACCACCACTAGCAACAACATTCAAAGCGGTCGCTTGGACATTTTAAAGCATGTTCGCCATCATTGCGTTGAACATAGCTTGCTGTTGGGGATGCGGATTAAGGATCTTAAGGCAGAAATAACACTAGAGAGGGGGTGAATAGTGTTTTAAAGAATCTATGAACTATATGACTAAATTAAAACTTTCAACACAAATCTAAACAAAATTCTAACACAGAATGATCACAGAACATATAACAAATGCAAATAGTAAAGTAAAGCAAGTAAAAGGAAAGAACACACCGGATTTTATACTGGTTCGGAATCCTCCTACATCCAGTCCTGTACCAAGGCAATATCCTTGTACAAATTTTTATAAGCCAATATCCAAATTACAACCCTCAATTTCTAAGGCCTTGAGGAACCCTCATATCTCCGAGTCTGGGGTAAACTCTCTTGATTTACGGGACACAAGATCACCCTAATCCTTTCTAATAACAATCCTTTTGAATGGATAGACTCTATGGAATTTTTGAATACAAATTAATCCTATTACTCTGAATAGCACTTTGATCTTTAGTAGAGTGATGGAGAATCAAATAGAGAGAGTATCTAAATGATTTCCTATTGAGAATTTGGCAGAATGATGGCACAATATTGAAAATATGAAGTTTTATGGATATGGAATGGTGGAGAAGAAAGATTGAAGAAAATAAGAAAGTAGTTGTTTTAAAAATTTCATTTTGGAAGCCTTTATATAGATGCACAACAGTCATAACCGTTGGTGAAAGGTTTTCGAACGAATGGACACTTCTTTTGAAAATTGAATTTTGAATCCAACTGTCACCATATCGACATGGGGTATCCCCTTATGTCGACATCCCTTAGTTCAAAATTATAGAGATGTTGTTTTGTAAAGACAATTGAATTTAAAACAAGTTGAAACTTCTCTGAAGCAAAGTAAAGTGTTTAAACAATATTTTGAGATAGAGAATGAATATAAAACATTATTTTAAATATATACATATATAATTGATATAGACCGTCAATTATATAAGTAATATTTAAAATCATAATAAGTTTTGATGTTTTAAAATTAGAAGTTTTTAAAATCAGAATAGAGGAATATTTCAAGGCTAAAACAAAGTTTGAAAACATTTTTGAAAACATGATTTTGAAAGTTAAAACATTTTGAAAACAGATTTAAAATCATTTTGAAAAATCTATTCAAACTGAAATTGCAAGAACCTTCCTACAGAGCTCCTCCATAGGACTCGAGAACTTGTACAAAGTAGTTTAAATGATTTTGATTTTCGTGGGTTTGTAAGCCACTTGTCGTAGGTTTGTAAGCTACTTGTCGTGGGTTTGTAAGCCACTGGTTTCGATAGAAATTGGGTTCCATCCCAAAAGAAAATTAGAAGAAAGATAAGAGTGCTATTATGAAGTTTTAACAAAATACTAGACACTCATCTTGAGATCTTGAAATCTTGATTCTCTAGAGTCTTGAAGCTTGAATCTCTAATCTTCATCTTGATGCTTGAGTCTTTATACTGATCAGTCTTCGATGATACCTGCATATACTTCCTATATACATACATACATATATATATGGAAATGTTAGTATATATTTTATAAAGTAAGTATAATAACTATATGAGGTTGTTGTCATCAAAACATCATCAACTCAGTTCCTAACAATCTCCCCCTTTTTGATGATAACAACCTTTATTTATAAAATATTCTTACCATACCATAACTCCCCCTTATTCCGTGATTTCTTCTTAAAACTATAACTCCCCCTTACTCCATGACTCCCCCTTACACCAAGCACATATATTTTTATAACTTTCTCCCCTTTTGTCATCAACAAAAACTATTAACTACTTAAGAATTCAAGAATGATTAGTATGAACAAATAATATATATAGAACAAGCATGAAACAATGAGTATAAGAGGATACATTTTATTTATTACAACATATATAAGAACATACATAAACATGAACAAACAAATCAATTAAAATAAAGAACAAAATGAAAGTACGCTTTAATGGCGATCCTTAACTATAGGATACTTATGAATCAAACAATTGGGGTAGTGGAGACAAAAGTTTCCACGTTGTTCAATTACGTTTCCATTAGTATCAACAAGGATCTCACCAACGCAAATAACGCTCTCATCCTCATTTATAGGGACTTCGGCTTGAGGTAAAGGTTGATCTTCCTCTTGGTCTTCTTGTGGCTCTTCCATAGGTTCTTCTTCCTCGGATTCCATGGCTTGTGAAGAGTCTTCAGTATTAATAGGATTTGTACGGTTATCCATAAGGAATTTTTGTACATTCCTAACAATATTCCCTTGCCTTTGTTGTTCTCTAGCCATCCTAAGTTGACCTACTTGAATTTCAGTCATCAATTGAAGGATATCTTTCATCTTCTCTTGCAGTTTGATCACTCGAGCGTGCGTAGTTCGTTGAAATGGACCAGAATGAGGAGATGTGGGTGAAGTGGGTTCATTAGTAGAAGAAGAGGCCATTATTTTATTGTTTCAGAAGTTTTTTACAAAGAATATAGTGAAGAAAGAGGAGAGAAAACGAAATAAATAGATAAATAACCAAATAACTAACTTTAGAGGGAAATTCAATTTTCAAATTTTAGTTGGGTATGTCGACATCAGGGGATGGGGCATGTCGACATATCCTTCAGAAAGAGTGTAATTTTTATTTTGAATTTTTATTGATTATTATATTATATTATATTTCAGATTTTGAACAAATACCTAATTCTCTTCTAGATTTAGTAAAATTATGTTCTGTTAATGGTTTAGTTAATATATCAGCAATTTGTTTTTCAGTATTTATATAATATAGAGTTATTATTTCTTTAGTTATATTATCTCTAAGAAAATGATGTCTTATATCAATATGTTTAGTTCTAGCATGATGAGTTGGATTTTTAGATAGATTTATTGCACTAGTATTATCACAATATATTGGTGATTTACTTATGTTAATTCCAAAATCTTTTAAAGTTTGTTGCATATATATGACTTGTGAACAGGCCAGAGCAGCAGATATATACTCTGCTTCAGTTGTTGACAAGGAAACAGTATTTTGTTTCTTGCTGAACCAGGAAACCAGTGAACGTCCTAGAAAGTGACAAGTTCCACTTGTACTTTTTCGGTCTGATTTACAACCAGCATAATCAGCATCACAATATGATATTAAATCAAAAGTATTATTTTTAGAATAAAATAAACCATAATCTAAAGTGTATTTTACATATATTAAAATTCTTTTAACAGCTTTTAAGTGGGTTTCTTTAGGTTGTGATTGGTATCTTGCACAGAGACAAACACTATGCATAATATCAGGACGACTCGCTGTTATATAGAGCAGCGAACCAATCATTCCCCTATATAAAGTTTGATCAATATCTTTTGATTTATCTTCTTTACTTAAACCTACATTTGTTGACACTGGAGTTGGTTTCCCACTAGAGGTGCTTAAACCAAATTTGTTGATTAAGTCTTTAGCATATTTTTCATGACTTATGAAGATTCCATTTTCTAGTTGTTTAATTTGAAGCCCTAAGAAGAAACTTAATTCTCCCATGTGACTCATTTCAAATTCTTTAGTCATTATATCTGAAAATTCTTTATTCATTATTATTAGTTGATCCAAAGATTATATCATCTACATATATTTGAACTAGTTGAATATCTTGATTATTTCTTTTAATAGAAAGTGTTGTATCTACTTTACCAATTTCAAAACCAGATTGAAGTAAATAAGATCTTAGTCTTTCATACCAGGCTCTACGAGCATGCTTTAGACCATATAGAGCTTTCTTTAACTTGTATACATGGTTTGGAAATTTATTATCTTCAAAAAGTGGAGGTTGTTCAACATAAACATCTTCTTTTACAAAACCATTTAGAAAAGCACTTTTAACATCCATTTGATATAATTTGAAATTATTATAATTAGCGAAAGCAAGTAGAATTCTTATAGCTTCTAATCTTGCAACGGGGGCAAAGGTTTCATCATAGTCAATTCCTTCTTCTTGATAATAACCTTGCGCGACTAAACGAGCTTTATTTCTTACGACCTCACCGAGTTCATTCATTTTATTTTTATAAACCCATTTAGTTCCAGTTATACTTTTATCCTCAGGTCTAGGAACAAGTTCCCATACATCATTTCTGGTAAATTGATTCAATTCTTCTTGCATAGCAAGAATCCATGAATCATCAGACGATGCTTCCTTTGGATTTTTAGGTTCAATTGTTGATATAAAGGCTACATTACTCATACTACTTAATTGATTTCTAGTTCTTACTACAGATTCAATATTTCCTAAAACATTTTCTATAGGATGATCTTTTGATATTTTAAATCTCTTATAAGGTTGATTTATTTCACTAATATTTTCATTAGATTGATTAAAATTTATAAAATCTTCTTCATCATCTCTTTGTACAATATCTTTAAAATTTTCATCAAAAGATACATGCATAGTTTCTTCAATAGTATTAGTTTTTAAATTAAAAACTCTAAATGCTTTGCTTCTATTATAATAACCAATAAAGAATCCTTTATCAGCTTTTTGTTCAAATTTATCTAAATTATCTTTTGTACTAAGTATAAAACATTTACTCCCAAATACATTAAAATAAGCAACTATAGGTTTCTTATTATAGAGTAATTCATATGGAGTTTTATTTGTTAATGGTCTAATTAAAATTCTATTTAATATATAACAAGCTGTAGCAACTGCTTCAGCCCAAAAATGTTTAGGTAAATTACTATCTGAAAGCATTGTACGAGCACACTCTTGAATCGTTCTATTCTTATGTTTTACTACACCGTTTGTTGTGGAGTTCTTGGAAATGAAAAGTTGTGAGTAATTCCCTTTTGAGTACAGAAATTCTCAAAATTTTCATTTTCAAATTCACCACCGTGATCACTTCGAATAGTTTTAATTTTGAAAGAATGTTGTTTTTGAATTCTTTTAGAAAAGTTTTTAAATATTTCAAAAGCATCACTTTTATGTTTTAAAAAGATTGTCCAAGTGTATCTTGAATAATCGTCAACTATAACGAAAACATATTTACTATGGTTAATTGATTGAACTTGAGATGGACCAAATAAATCTAAATGAAGTAATTCTAGAGGACTAGAGGTAGAAATAGCATCTTTTAATTTAATGAACTTTTATTAAGTTTTCCTAATTGACACGCATCACAAATACTATCTACTTTAAAGTTTAACTTGGGTAGACCTCTAACTAAGTCAAGTTTTGATAGCCTAGATAATAATTTGAAATTCAAATGGCCAAATCATTTATGCCAAATCCAAGGGTCACTTGTATTAGCCAAAAGACATAGGTTATCATTTGAAATTTTCATACTAAGGATATAAATATTTTTCTTCCTAATACCTTCAAAAATTATATCATACTTATCATCTTCAATGTGACATTTATCTTTTCCAAATTTAATTTTAAAACCTTTATCGCAAAGTTGACTTATACTAAGCAGATTATGTTTTAAGTTCCTAACTAATAAAACATCAGAAATAAGTAAAGTTTTAGAGTTACCGACATTGCCGACGCCAACCACATATCCTTTAGAGTTGTCACCAAAATTGACTAATCCACCATCTTGATAAGTAATGTCCTTGAGTATCTCGGGATTTCCAGTCATGTGCCTAGAACAGCCACTATCAAGTATCCATTTATCTTTCTCAATTTGCACAGTTTGTCCATTGGGTGTTGATTCATCAAAAGCCATATAACATGTCTGATCCTACATAACACACCAGTTTGGTAGATAACTTGATTTTTCAAAATAACTATATGCAGACTTATGAAACTTTGAAGAAATGCATAGATTCAAAACAGTTTTAACACAATTTTCCAAAAATGCCATTTTTATATTTTTCAAGTTTTAGATTATGAAAACAATGAAAACCAATGCTCTGATACCAATTATTGGGGATGCGGATTAAGGATCTTAAGGCAGAAATAACACTAGAGGGGGGTGAATAGTGTTTTAAAGAATCTATGAACTATATGACTAAATTAAAACTTTCAACACAAATCTAAATAGAATTCTAACACAGAATGATCACAGAACATATAACAAATGCAAATAGTAAAGTAAAGCAAGTAAAAGGAAAGAACACACCGGATTTTATACTGGTTCGGAATCCTCCTGTTATCCCATTATTGGACAAAATTGGAATATCAATGTTGTGTGCGTTTCCACCACGACCGGACCAAGAAGAAGCAAGCAAGCGTATATATGTCTGGGATTTTACTCATGATTCAAGTACAAAGGTTCATTCGGTAAAGCAAGGCAAGAGTTCGTTCGACACTACACTCCCCGAGTTCATTCGGTAATAAGCGTCATCTGGTACTTAAAACCCCTCGCTTTCGTCCGGTAGTTCAAGTGTTTGAGTTCGTTCGGTATTCGAACTCCCCATGGCTCATTCGGCATTCTCAAATATGAACGATCATTCGGCATTCCCAGCACAAGGGATCATTCGGCATTCTCAGTATAGGATCCATTCGGTAGTACCGAGACCGAACCAACTCCACTTCCCTTCCCACCGAACAACTACAACCGAAGCTCCATCTTTCACCACCCACTACCGGTCCAACATCTCCACTAAACCAATGTCGATCCAAGCCCCACAGAATCAAGCACCGGACCAACCATCACCGGATGTCTCCCCACCGAACCAAGTCCCACCGAACCAAACCAAGACCGGACCAACCCTCTGCACACCACCGAATCAAACTCCACCAAGCAACGACCGAACCAGAGCATGCCGAACCAATGTTGTCGGTCCAGATTGCATCAGCCCAGGCCCACCAGCAGCTATAAACATCCTAGACCCCTGCCCCCAACCTCACTCTATGAATAGAGGGGCAGGGGTACAACAATGGGGGACAAGTTTGAGAGCTCAAGCCCGGAAGGAACTTTCAAACAACTTTGATATGCTTGTAATCAAAGCTTTGCACTTGTAATCTGATCGGAAACGGAAAATAACATATAAAGTGGACGTAGGCACGTTCTGGCCGAACCACTATAAATCTGTGTGTCTTTTACAGTTTAGTCCCTGCTTTTTACATATTTGCATAAATCACCCAAATCACTAAGAACAACATATAATCAACTAAATCGTACGACTTTGAGGTGTTTGCCCATTTTTTGCGCAAACATTTTGGTGCTTTCACTGAGAAGAACTAGCGCCCGCTATATCGGATAGAAGTTTGGATTTGGGAGACAATGGCTAGGCTAAATAGTAGAAGGCAAAGGGCTGAGAGAAGCCAACCGGAAGGAAGTCAGCAAGCATCCTCCGGAGCTGAGGAACGACCGGCTTCGATCTACATAACCCGGGACGAAATGGAAGCCATAACAAATTCACTGCAAGAGAGGTTGTTGAAGAGTCAACAGGAGATGATGCAGACTTTCTTGGAGCAAATCAGAGCTGCAGGGACCCAGAACTTAGGAACAGCTACAGTGGCGGTGGATGCAGGACAAGGAGATAGGGTTATAGAACCCAATGGAGGACAGGATGCAGAGCCAGAGGGCAATCGACAAGGGCTTGGGGGCAGGCCCGCAGGATCCAACACAGGAGGGCCTTTGGAAGGAGTTCAACAGGCTAGAACCGACGTTGCTGCTAGCGAGCCACATGAAGAGTATGTACCGGAATTCCCTCGAGGGCAACCCCCGACAGACAACGCTGGATTGGTAGATATAATCAGAAAGACTGTGCGAGGTGGTTTGACCAGCGGAGACTTGGAAGGGGTAAACAGGAGTCCGTTCGCTCGGGAAATAAGGATGGCTCAGAATCCACCTAAGTTCAAGCTACCTAGCGTGGTGGTATACGATGGCATGGCAGACCCTACGGATCACTTGATGAGGTAAACCAGACACATGGAGGTGCTTGGGGCATCGGAGGAAGTGATGGCTCGATGCTTCCCTTTGTACTTAACGGACTTAGCTGCGATGTGGTTTAGGCAGCTGGGAGAAGGATCTATCAGGACTTGGATGGAATTGGTGGAAAGGTTTTTGGGACAGTTTCGAGTTCATGTCAAGAGACCGAAGAACGTGATGACATTAACATCGGTAAAGCAAAGGATCGATGAATCGCTTAGAACCTTTCTAACTCGATTCAGTGCCGAAGTTGCTTCGGTGGATCGGCCCGATCCATCGATGGTTTTAATGGCAGCAGTATCAGGAGTCAGGGAGAACTCGGATTTCAAGGTATCTCTGATACGAGATCCCCCACGGGATCTTGACGAATTCTTTCACGAGGAAGAAAGGTTCCTTCGGCAAGAAGATGCGAGTACGGATTTAAAGTTAAAAAAGGTTAATGCAATTGAGGTTGGAGGACCATCCAGCAAAGGTTTGGATAAAGACAAAGGAAAAAGGAAGTTGGACGATGATTCTAGAAATGCTAGGAAGCAATGGAAGGATCAAAAGTTTCCCACATACACAGGATTGAACGAGACGCTGGAGCGGATATACCTGGATACTCGGAATTGCCTTCCCTACCGGAGGCCGGCTAGGAGAGAACCAACAGAACGGGAAAGAACATCAGGAAGGCACTGTCTCTTCCATGATTTGGATGGACACGACACCAACAGCTGCAGGCACCTAAAGGACATAATTGAGGAGCATGTAAGGAATGGACAACTGCCACAATATGTTGGACCTCGGAATGCAACAGCGGGGCAGGAGCAACCGCCGCCTACCTCAAGCTACGATGGCGGGAGGCCCAGGAATGATGGTCGGTTGATCATCCATTGACCAGGTTATTATGAAATAAGTAGCGAACTATTGGCAAGCAACCAAGTCATTTACACATGTACGGGGACGGAGATAGCCCCTAGGCATGCTCTGAATGATGATAAACTGCAATGCTATGGTTTGTGAAATTTATCTTTTGCTTTTAGATTGGACACTGCTTTTGTTTTTGGTTTTCGGTTTTGGAGCTTGGATTGAGCTCCTGGTTTTTTTTGCTTTTTGATTTGGATTTTCCTTTGAATGATTGTTTTCGATTTTGGATGCTGGTTTGGATTTCTGGTTTTCTGGTTTTGATTTGGATTTTGGATGTGGATTTTGGATTGGATTTTGATCGGATTTTTATTCTGGTTTTCTGGCTTTGATTTGGATTTTGGGTTGGATTTCGATTGGATTTTTATCTGATTTTTGATAAACGGTCGTCAGGTATGGATTATGCCTGGCAAGGGGTGAGTCGCTTCGCCCGAACATGGTAAATTGACTCATTCAGGTCGTCGAGTATGGACTATGCTCGGCAAGGGTCCGGATTGACCAGGATTCGGCCTAGGACTTAGGCCCTATATTATCAATTGTTATTTTCAGGTCGTTGAGTATGGACTATGCTCCACAAGGGTCCGGAGAGACCAGGATTCGGCTTAGGACATAAGCCATGGCATTACACAGCGTCCAGGGACACTGGACCAAGGTCGTCAAGTGTGGATTACGCTTGGCAAGAACCCGGAGAGGTTAGCTCAACGTCCAGGGACACTGGACCTAGGTCGTCAAGTGTGGATTACGCTTGGCAAGAACCCGGAGAGGTTAGCTCAACGTCCAGGGACACTGGACCAAGGTCGTCAAGTGTGGATTACGCTTGGCAAGAACCCGTAGAGGTTAGCTCAACGTCCAGGGACACTGGACCAAGGTCGTCAAGTGTGGATTACGCTTGGCAAGAACCCGGAGAGGTTAGCTCAATGTCCAGGGACACTGGACCAAGGCCGTCATGTGTGGATAACGCCCGACAAGAACACGATGAGGCTAGCTTAACATCCAGGGAGACTGGATCACGGCCGTCAGGTGTAGATTGCGCTTGGCAGGAACCCGAAGAGATCCTGGATTCGGTTATTGGCTATTGGATAAGAACGGTTTGGGGCTCGGTTGTCGAGTTCGGATGGACATAGAATTGGCTCAAGCTTTGGTTATTGGATTTGGAATTGGATATCGACTCGGAGCAGTCAAGGATGATATACTCTGGCAATATGGTTATGGACTTTGGATATTGGATTCGGAACTATTCAAAACATGCCTTATTATCACAAGGCATGTTTTGGGGGGCAAAGTGTTATCCCATTTTTGGACAAAACTGGAATATCAATGTTGTGTGCGTTTCCACCACGACCGGACCAAGAAGAAGCAAGCAAGCATATATATGTCTGGGATTTTACTCATGATTCAAGTACAAAGGTTCATTCGGTAAAGCAAGGCAAGAGTTCGTTCGACACTACACTCCCCGAGTTCATCCGGTAATAAGCGTCATCTGGTACTTAAAACCCCTCGCTTTCGTCCGATAGTTCAAGTGTTTGAGTTCGTTCGGTATTCGAACTCCCCATGGCTCATTCGTCATTCTCAAATATGAAAGCTCATTCGGCATTCCCAGCACAAGGGATCATTCGGCATTCTCAGTATAGGATCCATTCGGTAGTACCGAGACCGAACCAACTCCACTTCCCTTCCCACCGAACAACTACAACCGAAGCTCCATCTTTCACCACCCACTACCGGTCCAACATCTCCACTAAACCAATGCCGATCCAAGCCCCACAGAATCAAGCACCGGACCAACCATCACCGGATGTCTCCCCACCGAACCAAGTCCCACCAAACCAAACCAAGACCGGACCAACCCTCTGCACACCACCGAATCAAACTCCACCAAGCAACGACCGAACCAGAGCATGCCGAACTAATGTTGCCGGTCCAGATTGCATCAGCCCAGGCCCACCAGCAGCTATAAACATCCTAGACCCCTGCCCCCAACCTCACTCTATGAATAGAGGGGAAGGGGTACAACAATGGGGGACAAGTTTGAGAGCTCAAGCCTGGAAGGAACTTTCAAACAACTTTGATATACTTGTAATCAAAGCTTTGCACTTGTAATCTGATCGGAAAAGGAAAATAACATATAAAGTGGACGTAGGCACGTTCTGGCCGAACCACTATAAATCTGTGTGTCTTTTACAGTTTAGTCCCTGCTTTTTACATATTTGCATAAATCACCCAAATCACTAAGAACAACATATAATCAACTAAATTGCACGACTTTGAGGTGTTTGTCCATTTTTGTGCAAACACCTCCTACATCCAGTCTTGTACTAAGGCAATATCCTTGTACAGATTTTTATAAGCCAATATCCAAATTACAACCCTCAATTTCTAAGGCCTTGAGGAACCCTCCTATCTCCGAGTCTGGGGTAAACTCTCTTGATTTACGGGACACAAGATCACCCTAATACTTTCAAATAACAATCCTTTTGAATGGATAGACTCTATGGACTTTTTGAATACAAATTAATCCTATAACTCTGAATAGCACTTTGATCTTTAGTAGAGTGATGGAGAATCAAATAAAGAGAGTATCTAAATGATTTTCTATTGAGAATTTGGCAGAATGATGGCACGATATTGAAAATATGAAGTTTTATGGATATGGAATGGTGGAGAAGAAAGAGTGAAGAAAATAAGAAAGTAGTTGTTTTAAAAAATTCGTTTTGGAAGCCTTTATATAGATGCGCAACAGTCATAACCGTTAGCGAAAGGTTTTCGAACGAATGGACATTTCTTTTGAAAATTGAATTTTGAATCCAACTATCACCATGTCGACATGGGGTATCCCCTTATGTCGACATCCCTTAGTTCAAAATTATAGAGATGTTGTTTTGTAAAGACAATTGAATTTAAACAAGTTGAAACTTCTCTGAAGCAAAGTAAAGTGTTTAAACAATATTTTGAGATAGAGAATGAATATAAAACATTATTTTAAATATATACATATATAATTGATATAGACCGTTAATTATATAAGTAATATTTAAAATCAGAATAAGTTTTGATGTTTTAAAATTAGAAGTTTTTAAAATCAGAATAGAGGAATATTTCAAGGCTAAAACAAAGTTTGAAAACATTTTTGAAAACATGATTTTGAAACCTAAACATTTTGAAAACAGAATTAAAATCATTTTGAAAATTCTATTCAAACTGAAATTGCAAGAACCTTCCTACAGAGCTCCTCCATAGGACTCGAGAACTTGTACAAAGTAGTTTAAATGATTTTGATTTTCGTGGGTTTGTAAGCCACTTGTCATAGGTTTGTAAGCCACTTGTCGTGGGTTTGTAAGCCGCTGGTTTCGATAGAAATTGGGTTCCATCCCAAAAGAAAATTAGAAGAAAGATGAGAGTGCTATTATGAAGTTTTAACAAAATACTAGACACTTATCTTGAGATCTTGAAATCTTGATTCTCTAGAGTCTTGAATCTTGAATCTCTAATCTTCATCTTGATGCTTGAGTCTTTATACTGATCAGTCTTCGATGATACCTGCATATACTTCCTATATACATATATATATATATATATGGAAATGTTAGTATATATTTTATAATGTAAGTATAATAACTATATAAGGTTGTTGTCATCAAAACATCATCAACTCAGTTCCTAACACTTGCAAGTCAGGATTTGCAGCCCCTAAGCCCGCTCCTTGCTCAACTCCATAGATTGAGTTCCTAACAATGTTTCTTGTTTGCCGGCTCATTTTCAACCTGTAATAAAAATGATCAGTCTCCCAAAAATGAAACTATATCAACGGTACTCGTGTATGCATACGATTTATATACTATATATACTATAGTATAGTTTTGAAAATCAAAATATATAACAGGTATGCATTCTCGTATATATATTCTCTCTCGATTCAGTCTAAGGTGGTAAAACCTTCCATATCTCTATCGAATCAAGGTATCCCTCAGGTTAAACAACGCAGTCTAAGCTTTGATACCAAATTCGATGACCAACCTGCACCAGTAGCACCTAATGTACATAAGATAGTGCGCTTCTGTCATGATGATCGATGTAGGACGATCATCATGGTCTAAAATGAAATAAAATATCACAAAATCTATAGTATATCTCACAACGCATGGAATAAAATAAAATATTACAGATATAAAATAGAAGAGACAATAATAACAAAGTTACTCGAATATCAAAGTATAGATGCACAAAGTTATACATCATGAAATTGAGTTATACAACAAAAGCAACTTATAAAACTATCTCATACTAATGCTAATAAGCAGCAATACCAAGGATCCACAACATTGCATAGTGGAATAAGCATAGAAATCCATATATAATATGAGATAGCTCCATCCAGCTTGTCCTCTGCATAGCTACTACATCGCACCTAGACCTTCTATCGATTCTACTCATTTAAGAGCACTCGAGATAATAAGAAGCAAAGCATGAAATATCAAGTCAAACAATAGTCCGGTGTCAGTGGTAAATGAATCCCAAAATACTTTACAATTTAACATAGTAAGGAACAAAGGTTTATGAATCATACATGATCTGTCCCCGCAATCAAAGAGTTGACACATACTCTAAGTGTCATAAAGGTGCAATACACCTAAGCATGATAACGGGCGTCCAAGTATCCCTATCTCCAATACCTATATTCAATGACTACTCGAGATTAATAGACTGTGGGTAGAGAAATCAAAGCAACCATAACATCCATCAAATGATCCTCACTATCACTCTATGTACTCTAGACATATGATAACTCATATGACCATTATACTACCAGGGACTATCGAAAATCCCGGTTTTCAGTGTACTCTCTTTAGTTGAAGCTGATACTAGACCCATTCAACCTTCCAGAGTACACAGATCCAGTCAACCGATCTGGGGTAACTTTCAACATACCCATGAGCGTCCTCACGATACCCTTGCTTTGAGTACAATAGAAAACACTTAGAGTATCAATGATACCTTAGTATGCGTATCTGAGCTGTTTCATTTGCTCCAACTAACTTCCATTATCCTAAAGAAACCATTCTACATTCCCCACTCAACGACTCTTTTCAATATCGAGCCGTCACCTTCGAGGAACCATTCTACATTCCCTATTCTGTGACTCCTTTCTACTCAATTCTTCTTCTTCGAAACCTAACTCCATGCAATATTGAGTTACCATCCAAAGGCTCTAACTTTCATCATGTTGTTACATTGCCATCAATCATTATGCAAACGAGCCAACATCTCCCGCACGACCTATTAAACCCCTATACCAACCCCAGAAGTTCCATCCCCATAGGACCAAGAAGGAGAGCTTGGTACCGACCTCTGTACTTGGCCAACTAGTGGACAAGCCTCTTCCCATTCCTTACTTATAGTGCTTCTTGCTCACATGCTTTGACCATGACCTCTCTGCTCCAAATCAAGTAATTATATCTTCAAACCAACCTACTTCGAGTCCTAGAAATAAGTCATCATAGCTTCAAGCACTTAGACAATGTCCAATCCATCACATTTGGCAATCTCTACTAGCTAACATCTCCTCCTTCCCTTAGTCGTTGCCGACATGGAACAACACAAAGAGCTCGGTACCGACCTCTCAAGTCGAAACCGATCTCTATGCTTAGAGAATTTGAAGTTGTGATTTGGGCCACAAGCTCTTCCCATGCTCCAGAATCTGCCTTCCAAGTTTCTTCCAATTTCTACCAGTTTTGCCTCCGATATGCCCAATCTCTCAACCTATCTACCTAACATCTAAAACACTAGCAAACAACGTCAATACACAACATACAATCATGGAATAACATGCGTATACGTCTATTCACACAACTGGTACATGAGAATGTGATAATTAAACTAATTTTACTCTACATCTAAGTTTTACATTAGCGTATGCATATGAATGATGGAAATTACATTAGCACGTGGGCATGGATTATTAGATTACAAAACTTATTTTAAAAACCATTTCAAAATCTTGAATTTTGGGTCATAAGCATATATGGATAAGTGGTTAAAGTTAGAAAACCCTTTTTAGATCAAAGTTATGTTAAAAACAAGTCTTTTAACTATATAAACAAGTATAGATGAGTGATAGGCCAAAAACCACTCAGCGAATACCTAAAATACCTAATTTCTTACTTAGATCTGAAGTGGACAGCAAGGAAGAAGGACCCAGATCAATAGAAATGATAATCGTTAGCTTCTATGTGCTAATCTATCTTTTATATGCTAATCACTTCTCTAATTAATGATTTGGAAAGACCAGTAAGAAAAAAGTGATTTTTGCTGAAATTAAGGCTAATGGAGGTTTGGATCTGTATTAGGGAAGAAGGAAATGACTTAATTCAGTTCCTATAGCCTACTATTAGGATAAATTTCAAAGTGATTAGTGGGCTTAAGCACAGACTTAGTTAATTACCCACTAAACTGGCCAACAGCAACCAAAACTTATAACTGCAATAACGTTCAAGACAAGTCTGCTTTTCTATTATGACCACTCTACCGAATGAGAAACCATCATCTTAAAGCAACGAAAGTAGTTTGAGACCTTAGTTCGACTACTACCAAAAGTTATAGTCCAAACAAAAATTTTAGGGTCAAAATGGTCACACTGAAATTCAACAAAACTCATAGATGTGGAATTATCCCTAAGAGTCACTTTCCAAAATATTAGAGTCATATGACCACATATGAATAAAATAAAAAATATTTTATGATCATCCGATACATAAAACAAGAATCATTAGCTATATAGAGTTTATTTTGAAGATAAGTATAAACTCTTTATTTCAGTTTTTTGTATAGTCAGTGAACCTAATGTACAATGATATTCTTATTATTGTAACGACCTTGAATTTTATCACTCTGATTTGAGAATATTTAATTAATTTTAAATACTTAATTGGTGGTTTTAATGATTAAAATAGACCTCTTTAATTTATAATTAATAATAGAAAATTCATTTTTGAATTTTGTTTACAAAAATAAATAGTCAAAGAAAATTAGAAAATGTAACTGAAAAGCATTTTCAAAATTTTCAATTTTATACCATTAAAAAGTTGTAAAAACTTTAGTTGATATATTTACACATTTTAAATAATTTAAACATGGATTAGGAAATAAAATAAGGATTAATAACATAATTGTACTTATGTAAGGAGATATGTATTCTTTTTGAATCATTAAAAATAAATTAGAAAAAATGAATGGATGTAAAGGATGTGAAGTCACATTATATGACACATTAGTACACATAGTGCTTTATCCATTGGGTAAAAGGGGAAGACCCTTGGTTTGGGTGTGTGGGTCATAGGTGGAGAGATAAGGTGGCAATGTGGCATTTTTCTAAAGGAGGGTGGTGGCACTTGAAGGAACTGGGTCAGCCCGTAGTGGAAGAAATGGGTGAATTTTAAAAAAAAATTAGCCATTTTGGATCTTTAACGGGCCTATGAAGTCTAGACATAATTAGATTTGAGTTTTGTTTTAAATATGTTTGCGCAAAAAATGGGCAAACACCTCCAAGTCGTACGATTTAGTTGATTATATGTTGTTCTTAGCGATTTGGGTGATTTATGCAAATATGTAAAAAGCAGGGACTAAACTGTAAAAGACACACAGATTTATAGTGGTTCGGCCAGAACGTGCCTACATCCACTTTATATGTTATTCTCCTCTTTCTCTTCAGATTACAAGTACAAAGCTTTGATTACAAGTAATTGAAAGTTGTTTGAAAGTTCTATCCGTGCTTGAGCTCTCCAACTTGTCCCCCATTGTTGTACCCCTGCCCCTCTATTTATAGAGTGAGGTTGGGGGCAGGGGTCTTGGATGTTTATAGCTGCTGGTGGGCTTGGGCTGAAGCAATCTGGTCTGGCGATGTTGGTTCGGTATCCACTTGGTCCGGTAGTGGTTGGAGTGAGTTGGTTCGGCATGGCTTGGGTGAAGAGTTGGTTCGGCTCTGCAGGGAGAGATGTTGGACCGGTAGAGGCTGGTCCGGTGAGGGATGCTTGGAGAGCCGGTCCGGTTGTCACCTGGTTCGGCAGTAGTTGGTTCGGTGGAGGCCGGTCCGGTGAGGCCTTGGACCGGTGGAGTTGGGAATGCCGAATGGACTTCGGCATTGGGAATGCCGGATGAGCCATGGTATTTCGAATGCCGAATGAGATCTCGTTTCATACTGCCGAATGGGCTTGAGTGTTGGAGTGCCGAATGGACTCTCGCATTGTTTCACCGAATGAACTTTTATATTTGAACCTTGAGTGAAATCCTAGACTTATATACGCTTGCTGGCTGCTTCTTCTTGGTTCGGTCGTGGTGGAAATACACACAACATTGATATTCCAGTTTTGGCCAAAAAATGGGATAACACTTTGCCCCCCAAAACATGCCTTGCGGTAGGAAGGCGTGTTTTGTAATGCCATGAGCTGGATGTTCATATCCTGTTGACAACCTGTAAAGAGCTTGATATTTTATATGGCCCCAAATGACGACCGTTCGGGATCGAGCTATTTGGGATGAAGCGCGGCCGTTCATGGTCAAGCGCCTAACTTCAAATGACGACCGTTTGCGATCGAGTCATTTGAGGTGAAGTGCGACCGTTCGCGGTCAAGCGTCTAAATCCATGCGACGATCATTCGAGATCGAGTCATTTGCGGTGGAATGTGATCGTTCATGGTCAAGCGCTTTACTTCAAATGACGACCGTTCGGGATCGAGCCATTCGAGGTAAAGTGCGACCGAGCCCGGTCAGAGGGCGGACCTCAAATGGCGACCGTTCGCGATCTAGCCACTTGGGGTGAAATGTGACCATTCACGGACGGTGCCATTCGCGACAAAAGATGAAATGGGACCTTTCGCGGTCAAGCGCCTTACTTCGGATGACGATTGTTCGAGATCGAGCCATTCGTGGTAAGGTGCGACTGTTGGCGGTCAGGGGGTGCACCTCAAATGGCGACCTTTCGCGATCGAGCCATTTGTGGCGAGATGAGTTGTGCCGTTCGAGGTGAGTTTGTGACTGTTCGAAGTCGGGTGCCGTTCGAGGCGAATTGTGACCGTTCGAGTTCGGGTGCCGTTCGAGGCGAGTTGTGACCGTTCGAGGTCGGGTGCCGTTCGAGGCGAGTTGTGACCGTTCGAGGTCGGGTGCCGTTCGAGGCGAGTTGTGACCGTTCGAGGTCGGGTGCCGTTCGAGGCGAGTTGTGACCGTTCGAGGTCGGGTGCCGTTCGAGGCGAGTTGTGACCGTTCGAGGTCGGGTGCCGTTCGAGGCGAGTTGTGACCGTTCGAGGTCGGGTGCCGTTCGAGGCGAGTTGTGACCGTTCGCGATCGGATGCCGTTCGAGGCGAATTGTGACCGTTCGAGGTCGGGTGTCGTTCGAGGCGAATGAGTGTGCCCGGGGGGGACTTAATATTATCAGTGCCGGAGTTATTGTTTGGGGGAGTTTCCGAATCAGAGACTTCAGCAGTTCGCTGCCATGCAAGTGGTGCTCGTGGACCGTTCGCGATCCACGGGCATACAAGTAATTTTTCCATAGAATTGTAAATGTTAAAGCAATAATCATATGAATCTTACAGCAGAAATGTCCAAATAGAAAGAATTTAAATGTTCAAATCTAAATCAAAGCAAAAGGCAGAATGAAGATGTCAAAGCATAAACTCTTACTATAACGCGGCTGGTAGTCATTCAGAGCATACCTATGGATCGTGCGCGATCGCTCACATGTGTAAATGATTTAACCGTGTTAGCGAGAGGTTTACAACTTGTTCATCGTTATTTTAATCAACCAATCAATGGATAATCAAACGGTGCCCCGATCCAGGGTCACCTCTAGCCGATGTAGACGGTGGTCGCTCTGGCTCCACTGCTGGAGTTCGCCTCCTCACGTACTGAAGGAGCATACCGTTCCTGATATGCCCTTCCACCTCGTTCTTCAAATGCCTACAATCATTAGTGTTATGACCGTTTAATTCATGGAATACACAAAACTTATCTGATTTTCTTTCGTCAGAGGTTGGATCCCTTCGCATTGGTCTACGATACGGAACCTGCTCCTTGATATCCTGATAAATTCGTTCCAGACTCTCATTCAGCTCAGTGTGAGTGATGAATCGTGGCTCTCTTCGTAGCCGCTTTGTCCTGTCATCATTATCCTCAGCCTTTCTCTTTCCTTTGCTAGTCTCTGCACCCTTTCCAGGTGGGTTTCCGCTCTTGATTGCGTAAACGTCATCTTCTTCCTCTCTTTCTGCACTAGCATCTTCCAAACGCAGAAACTTTTCAGCCTCATGATAGAACTCTCCAAGATTCATAGGCGGGTCCTTGGTTAATGAATTCTTGAACTCTGTACTATCAGCTATTCCAGATACAGCCGCCATCATGACCATAGATGGATCTGGTCGATCCACTGATGCTGCCGCCGCATTAAATCGCGTTAGAAAGCTCCTCAAAGTCTCTCCAGTTTTCTGCTTCAAGGTTGCCAAATTCATCACATTCTTGGGTCTCGCAATATGAACCCTGAATTGCCTCATGAATCTCTCAGTTAAATCTGCCCACGTTCCTATGGAGCCGCTCTCCAGTTGCCTAAACCATAACGCTGCAATGTCCGTCAAATACAGTGGAAAGCACCGGGCCATGATCTCCTGTGATGCCCCCAGCACTTCCATGTGCCTCATGTACTTAGTAAGATGGACCGTAGGGTCTGTCCTCCCATCGTACATCTCTACTGATGGTAGCTTGAATTCTGGTGTGTTCCTAGCCATCCTAATCGTAGAAGAAAAAGGACTCCTGTTTACATCTTCCAAGTCTCTGTTTACTAAACCGCCTCTCATAGCTCTTCTAACCATCTCTGCTAATCTGTCATTGTCTCCAAGCTGTAGTCCTCGTTCACTGCCTTCGACCTGCCCCCCGAGTCCGCGGGAGTTTTCATGTGTATGCCTCCTTGGCTGAACGTTCATTCCTCTATTGCTACCAGGTGGCTCGGATGCCCCCATCTCTCTTCCCGGGGTCGGATCAACATGCTCTGCGTGAGTGCCCCCTAGCTCTGATGCTACGCCAGATGGTCCTGCTCCGTTCTGAACTCCAGTTGCTCCTTGGTTTTGTGCTCCAAGTTGCCCAATTTGCTGAAGCAAGTTCTGGATCATCTCTTCTTGTCTTCTCATCATAGCCTCCATCTCATCCCTGGTGATGAAGGCTGAAGCTTGGTTTGCTCCTGAGGAAGCCTCTTGACTCCCTTCCTGTTGACTCTGCTCTAGCCTTGGCCTTCTGCTTGATTGTCTCGCCATGACTCTTCCAATCTGAATCTCTAAACTCTCAAATTCAACTTCCAAGCGGTAGGTCCTTGAGTTCAACTCTCAGTGAAAGCACCAAAAATGTTTGCGCAAAAAATGGGCAAACACTTCCAAGTCGTACGATTTAGTTGATTATATGTTGTTCTTAGCGATTTGGTTGATTTATGCAAATATGTAAAAAGCAGGGACTAAATTGTAAAAGACACACAGATTTATAGTGGTTCGACCAGAACGTGCCTACATCCACTTTATATGTTATTCTCCTCTTTCTCTTCAGATTACAAGTACAAAGCTTTGATTACAAGTAATTGAAAGTTGTTTGAAAGTTCTATCCGTGCTTGAGCTCTCCAACTTGTCCCCCATTGTTGTACCCCTGCCCCTCTATTTATAGAGTGAGGTTGGGGGCAGGGGTCTTGGATGTTTATAGCTGCTGGTGGACTTGGGCTGAAGCAATCTGGTCTGGCGATGTTGGTTCGGTATCCACTTGGTCCGGTAGTGGTTGGAGTGAGTTGGTTCGGCATGGCTTGGGTGAAGAGTTGGTTCGGCTCTGCAGGGAGAGATGTTGGACCGGTAGAGGCTGGTCCGGTGAGGGATGCTTGGAGAGCCGGTCCGGTTGTCACCCGGTTCGGCAGTAGTTGGTTCGGTGGAGGCCGGTCCGGTGAGGCCTTGGACCGGTGGAGTTGGGAATGCCGAATGGACTTCGGCATTGGGAATGCCGGATGAATCTCGGCATTGGGAATGCCGGATGAGCCATGGTATTTCGAATGCCGAATGAGACCTCGTTTCATACTGCCGAATGGGCTTGAGTGTTGGAGTGCCGAATGGACTCTCGCATTGTTTCACCGAATGAACTTTTATATTTGAACCTTGAGTGAAATCCTAGACTTATATACGCTTGCTGGCTGCTTCTTCTTGGTTCGGTCGTGGTGAAAATGCACACAACATTGATATTCCAGTTTTGACCAAAAAATGGGATAACAAAATAAAATAAATATTTTATTTAACTTTATAAGTTTTTCATTAATTTAATGTGTATGTAAATTAGAGTATATCAAATATACTCTTGTGTACATATTTGTGTGTAACAGTAACTTATCAAATATATTTCGAGAAAGACACTTTTCATTTCCTATCTCTTAAATTACTCAATTAACATAAATTTATTTAGAGAATGAAACTTTTTATTTCCTTCTCTTTAACTTATACAATTAATGATAGGCATAAATTTTTATGGAGAGAGAAACCTTTCATTTCTCTCTCTTAAATTAAGTTGATTGATCATATGAATGTCATTAATCAGCAACATATATATATGTCATGAATATAAGTTTAAACAAACATGTTATAGTGTATATTCTATAAATGCAACATGATGGGTGTTATCAATTGATGGAAAGGTGTAAAATATAAACAAAATTAAATAGATAGCTAATCATATAAAAGAAAAATAGGAAATAAATAAAGGGTAACAATGATGATTGAATCAATTTCCCATTTTATATACTTAATTAATGCAGCATATAAATGACAAATTATTGGCATCATAATATAGAAATATAAACAGAAGAAAATAATGATATGTATTTATTATTGCCTTATTTAAATTGTTTCCTCCTTTTGAAAAGATATCTAATCATACTTTGATAATGTGAAATACATGTGATAAATTTTATATATGCAAACATATATATGTATATAACTAATCCTGTGTATATAAGATTAAATCAAAATTTTCTACTTGATAAAAATTAGGGATTTATAGTAATCAATTTACAAGTAGGTTCATTATCAAAACATTAATTGTATGCATGTGATATTCAATAAAATATCTCTAATTAATACAAATTAGAGACTATAGTAATCAAATTAAAATTTAGATTTATTACCAAAACATCTTCCTTTTTAAATTTCCAAGACAATACAAACACAAAATACATACATGTAAACTTTCAAATCTAAAACTACATTTTGTTTTTTATCATTTAAAATATGAATCTTCAATAAAACACGGTAATATTCATAAACAGAATTTAGCTTAATTTGTTAAAGTAAAATCCAATTAAAAAAATATGAACATACAAAATTTTAGATCTAAAGGATTATACTATGAATTAAATGTTTATAATATAGATCAATAATAAAACACTGTATTCAAGCATACATACATACATATATATATATATATGTATGTATGTATGTATTAATTCTAATTTAACAAAATAAAACCCAGTTGATAAATTGAACATACAAAATTTCTGATCCAAAAATTAGAATATAAGTTGAATGTTTACAACATCGTTCCAAAACAAAACATTATAACATATACAAATATTATTGCAAGGAAAATAAAAAAACCACTCGAAACATACTTCGAGCAGCAGAAGACAAAGAACTACAAAGAAGTGGGACAAGGAATGTAAACAGTAAAAAGGAAAAAAAAGGAAAACATCAAAAACACAAGCCTTGGTGCAGACCACAAGCAAGATTCGAAGAAAGACTCATGCAACTCGAAGTCAAGCAGTTGCCTAACAAACAACTACAATGACTCGAAGAACTGCAAGATGAAACCCGAAGCACTGCTAGAAGCACCAAGAATGACATCTTCAAGTTACCAACCTCCCAATAGAGTGCACAGGCTAGAGTTGCAAGCCTGTAAACCATTTAGAATGTCATTTTTCAGCACATTCCACAACTGGACATGGGTACGAGCATCATTGTTGAAACATTTGTTGTTTCTCTCCCTCCAAATAAATTGTATATATTTCTTTAAACAGTAGCACAGCGAAACACCATAATCATCTCTCCTTCTTGTTGACTTCAGTATCAAGTCCCATTCAATAAATGACTGCAAAAACACATTCTTCCTTCCAATCCTAGCCATCAACCTCCCATAAATGAGATAGAGGCCAGTGCATTCAAAAAATAAGTGCTGGACGCTCTCAATTTCTAGGTTGCAGAACACAAACAAGTGTTCTGTAATCATCATAAACCCAAGCATCTTGTCCTTAGTCATCATAGCATTATTTAAAACTTTCCACAGCATCTGGTTTTCAGAGCTAGTGGAATACTTATTCCAAATGATCTTCTGCCATGGACACTTTGCCATACTTTGAGTTTTGGAAATTATGTGAAACATGCTTTACTGAGTGGGGCTTGCCATCCCAGAGGAACTCATCTGTGTTAGGGAAAGTATTGTGATAGCTACTCATTCCAGCCTTAAATTCTCTCATATTCTGGTCACTTGTATAAGGAAGGGTCATCTTGCTTTCAATGATGAAGTCCATTGCTTTAGCACTCATATTTATTCCAGATTAATGTTTTTCTTGTTGAGATAATAGAACTGATAGGATTAAACCATCACTCGGCCATGGGTCATTCCATAATTTTTATTGCTTTGATTAGAAAGTGAAAAACTGAGATAAGGCAAAAAAGTTTTCCTCAAAGCCAGGATCTTTCTCCATATCCAACTGCAAACAGAGGGGGTATCCATTGTCTAGAAATTCTTCTTTCCTATGTTGTGTTTAATAATCTATTGAACCCAAAGGCTCTTTTGTTAGTCAGCAAGGAATTAAAATGCTGACTGATTGCTGCTTTGTTCCATCTTTCTATATTAAGGATTTCCAACCCACCCTTGGATAGAGGCTTTTCAGTGGATGCATAGGAGCATGGAATAGCTTTCCTATTGTGTACGCTACTAGTCCAAAAGAACCTTCACATAGCACATCCGATCATTCTTAGAAGCTTTTTGGGTAGAATAAAAGTTCTTGCACAGTATCCCATTAAAGAGAAGCTCGCTGATTAAATCAAAACCATCATGTCGGTTTGAGAGGGAAAATGATTGGTCCAATTATCCATCACACTAGTTATCTTGTTGTAGAGAGGTAGGCAGTTGGCAATTGTTACCCTTGATGAGCATAAAGGGAGGCCTAGATAGTTTATGTCACCCTGCATTGGTTGATAGCCTGAGGAGGTAGTCAACTCAATAGACTTGGTAAGTGGTATTCCAACAAACAAAATGTAGGATTTTGAGGGTTAAGCTTAAGCCCAGTGTAAGAATAAAAAGTGTAAAGGGTTCTTTTGATAGAGGCAATGGATTCACTATTAGGGGTACTGAATATCATAATGGCATCAGTAGAGAGAAGAGAGGAAAGCTTGGTTTGTTTACATCTACGATGGTATCTGATCTCTTTATTACAGTATTTGGCATTGAGCATACAAGTCAGAACTTCCATAACTAAGAGGAATAGGTAAGATGACAACAGGTCTCATCGACGTATGCCTTGTTTGCTTTTGAAATACCATGACACTTTACCATTGTACTTGAGTGAAAAAGGAGTAGAGATGCGTACATAAATCTAAGCAACAAAAGGTTTGGGGAAACCCATCAGTGCGATAACTCTCACAAGTGTTGACCATTGAACACTACCATATGCCTTTGTTAAATCAAGCTTCATCATGACACTCAGAGTAGTTTGAACCTGACCATACCCCTTTAGTAGTTCATGAGCCAACACATCATTGTCCACAATGTTTCTATTTGGTAGGAAAGCGGCTTGATTAAGAGATACGAGTCAAGAAGGACAGATTGAAGCCTTGTTGCAATCTTGGCTATGAATTTATACATAACATTACAACAAGATATGGGTCTAAAGGACGATACATTGGTAGAGGGGTTAATTTTGGGAATAATGACAAGTTTGGTTGCATGACGCAGCGGAAATAACGAAAATGGATGTGACGATGAAAATAGGAATCGATGGATTGAAAAATACCGAATGCCCAAATCCGTTGATCCAAAGATACCGGATTATAGCAAATCTTCGACATGTTGATCGCGCACGATACCGTAAAGAGAGATCTACAATTCTTCGAGCGTTGATCAAGCGCACTTGATTCCACGAATTGGCTTCAACGATCGTTGATTCGAGCGCACTCGAATACCGAAAGTGGAGATAGGAGATTTCACTCAACTACCAATTTAATGGAGGCACAAAGCCTTCACAAACAAAAGTTTATTCCAAAAATTCCAACCTACAAATGAGCACTCGACCCGGTATTTATAGATGTTTACAACCACACACGCTACAACATAGCATAGGTCGTACTCGACCTAAAAATATCTCGACCTAACATTACATACTTTAGCATGACCTAAAATACACAGTAAGACCTAAGAATACAAAGCACGAATCAAATGACATAACAAACTAATACAATCATACGACTTACTGAACAACTACGACCTATCCACTTCAAAGTAGCAGCTCCAAATCAAAAGGCAGCGACCTATAATCTCCAAGAGTAACGAGTTAACCGCCACGAGCTAAGAGCAACGAGCTATGGGGTACGAGCTATGGATTTGCGCAATATCTGGAACGACTTATGGAAAAATATCGGAGCACGACTTAGCAGCTACGGGTTGGGATTGGAACGACTTAGGGTTAGGTTGGAGCATTAGGTCGTAGCACGAGGTGATTTAGGTCATTGGGCAGTGATTTAGGTCGTTGTCATGGTTTGGTTAGGTCGTAGACCGACTAAGGAATTTGGAGGCTAGGTCATTTGGGCTTCGGTAAGTCGTTGTATGGTGGAGATAGGTCGGAGAACGACTTAGCGTAGTTCGTGGGGCGACCTAGGAGAAATAATTGCCTAAAGGTGAGACTTTCTGCTTCTTTCCTTTGATACCCTGCATCATCCTCCCTGCGTACGAAAGAATTCGTCCTCCAATTCGCATTTTCTTGATCATCAGCATAATATGGAATCAAGTGCTTCACATTAAACACAGCAGAAGTGTAAACACCCTCCGGCAGCTTCAACTTATAAGCATTTTCATTGATCCATCTTATAATTTCTACCGGTCCAATCTTTCGGGCTTTCAACTTGTTATAAGCACCCATTGGGAAATGATCCTTCGTTAACACAGCATACACCCAATCACCCTCGTTGAACTCCACACTTCTTCTCTTTTTATCTGCAGCTCGTTTATACTTCTCATTCGTCTTCTCCAAACGTCCCTGAACGATTCTATGACAATCTTTCAACTCATCAACGGAATCTGACACTCGCTTAATCACTCCTTTCGGTTGTGGCACTACCGTTAAATCCAACGGCCCCTTTGGCAAGTTTGAATATACAACTTGAAACAGACTGAATCCAGTACTTTGATTGACTGCATGATTATGTGCAAACTCTGCCTGACATAACTTCATATCCCAGCTCTTCAAGTTATCTTTCACAGACATCTCAACAAGTTCCCCAACGATCTGTTAACCACCTCCGTTTGCCAATCAGATTGCGGATGATAGGCGCTACTAAAATTTAGCTTCGTTCCAACCATCTTCCACAAACTTAACCAAAAATGGCTTAGAAATCTAGTATCCCGATCAGAAACAATAGATTCGGGTAGACCATGTAATCGATACACTTCTTTAAAGAATAACCGAGCAACACGGACGGCATCCGCTGCCTTCTTACAAGCTATGAAATGTTTCATTTTCGAAAATCTATCCACCACAACAAATATAGAATCATTTCCCCTTTGAGTTCTAGGCAAACCCAAAACAAAATCCATGCTCACATCAATCCACGACTTTGTAGGTACAGGTAACGGCATATATAATCCTGCATTTGTAGCGATTCCCTTCGAAACTTGACAGATATGACATCTCTCCACAAATCTCTCAACTTCTTTACTCATTGACGGCCAAAAATAAGATTGAGAAATCAACTGCAATGTACGATCTCTACCCACATGGCCTTCTTCATGTAACTCCTTCACAATTTTCATCCGTAAACTACAATCTGGTACACACAGTCAATTTTCTTTAAATAGAAAACCATCCACCATCACATACTCATCCGTCTTCCCTTTATTGACTTCATCTACCATCTTTGCAAAGTAAGGATCGTCAAAAAATAATTCTGGCAACACATCAAACCCTGTCACTTCAATCTTCATTGTAGTCAACAAATGATTCCTCCTGCTCAATGCATCTGCTACGCGATTCATAATTCCCGACTTATGTTTCACAACAAATGTAAGTTGCTGCAAGTATGCAATCCACGATGCATGCCTAGCTGAAATTTTCTCCTGCCCTTGCAGATATTTCAAAGCCTCATGATCAGTATATAACACAACTCCTTGTGAAACAAGAAACGTCTCCAGTATTTCACGGCTCGTACAATAGCATAAAATTCCACATCATATGTATTATATCTCATCTTCGCTCCCGATAGCTTCTCACTGAAGTATGCAATAGGTCGGCCTCTCTGACTTAACACCCCTCCAATTCCAACCTTAGATGCACCAGTATGTAACTCAAACAACAACTGAAAATCCAGCAATACTAGAATTGGTGTTGACGTCAAGAGTTCCTTGATTCGCTCAAAAGCAACCCCTGCTTCCTCCGACCATGAAAACTGCTTGCCCTTTATACAATCGGTAACAGGCGCCAACACACTACTAAAGTGTGGAATAAACCTTCGATAAAATGAAGCCAACCCATGAAAACTTCGGATTTCTGTTATCGTCTTGGGCTGTGGCCAATCTCTGATTGCTTCAACTTTACTTTGATCTACCTGTATTACTTCTTCCGATACAACATATCCCAGAAATAAGACACTTAGTGCCATAAACACACATTTCTTCGCTGCTGCATAGAATTGTTCTTGACGAAGAATAATTAGCACCTCTCGCAAATGTTGAATATGCTCCTCTGTACTAGTGCTATAAATCAAAATATCATCAAAGTAAACTACCACAAACTTCCCAATGTACGGCCTAAAAACTTGGTTCATCACCCTCATAAATGTATTCGGCGCATTCGATAGACCAAACGGCATAACCAGCCATTCATATAATCCTTCCCTCGTCTTGAATGCTGTCTTCCATTCGTCCCCTGGTCTAATTCGAATTTGATGATAACCACTCTTTAGATTGATTTTCGAAAAGATTACAGACCCACTGATTTGATCTAATAGATCATCAAGCCTCGGCATCGGAAATCTGTATCTGACAGTAATCTTGTTGAATGCCCTGCTATCCGTACACATCCTCCACGAACCATCCTTCTTCGGCACTAACAATGCTGGTACTGCACATGGACTGAGACTTTCCTGAACTCGCCCTTGCTCAAGCAACTCTTCCACTTGCCTTCTCAACTCCTCGTGTTCTTTCTGACTCACACGATAATGTGGCCTATGCGGTAAAATAGCACATGGCACTAGATCAATTTGATGTTGTATGTCTCTCAACGGTGGCAATTCTTTTGGCAGCTCTTTAGGGAATACATCTTCAAATTCTTCCAGCACTGGCTTTACTTCTTCAGGAACTTCCACCGCTTCACTACTCTCACGTCCAATCAACAAAAACACTTCAGGTTCCTCCTCCACTTCTTTAACAAACTCCTTCAAAGTCAACAGAGTCTTTAATTCTTCAATCTCCTCCAACTTGTTTTCTTCTTGTTGTCGCTTCTTAGGAACTAAAGTGATTTTTGTGCCTTCAAACATAAAACTGTAGCTATTGGTACGACCGTCATGTTGCACAGCCCTATCATACTGCCACGGTCTCCCCAGCAACAGATGACATACATCCATATCCACAACATCGCACCAAATCTCATCTTTATATCTCTTCCCAATCGAAAAATTAACACAAGCCCTTCGACAAACCTTCACCATCCTTCCTCAACCAAGCTAACTTGTAAGGTTTTGGATGCTTCCCTGTTTTCAATGCTAACTTCTTCACAGCCTCTATAGAAATAATATTATCACAACTGCCCGCATCTATAACAAACTTGCAAATCTTCCCCAGAATAGTGCATGTTGACTGAAAAATGTTACTCCTCAACCAGCTAGAATCATCCTCTTGTTTTGGTGTTAAACAAGACCTCCTCATCATTAAATTACAACCCTCATCTCCCGACAATTCTTCTTCCTCCTCAACTGGTAATGAATTAGAACATTTTGCATCTGCATCCTCATCTTCCACCTCAGCAATCATTGCTCGCTTCTTTGGCTTTGGACATTCATTGCTCTTATGACCAAATTCCTGACAGTTATAGCACTTAAAATTATTGTTGACTTCGGTCTTAACAGCTTCATTGACAACTGGTTTTCCAACAGCCTTGGAAACATTTGCGCTGCTACTAGCCCCTTTCACTTGATTGTTGGAATTTGTAAACACACCACCTCCTCTTCTGCCTTGCTTCTCCCAAGCTAGAGCCTTTTGATGTGCTTCAGCGATAGATCTCGGCTCAAACATATTCACCATATCTTGAATCTGCATTCTCAACCCTCCAACAAATCTAGCAGTCAACTGTTCTTCGGTCTCCATGATATCATTCCTGGCAATCAATTGATAAAATTCATCCGCATACTCATTCACTGACTTTGTTCCCTGTCTCAAGTTCTGTAATCATTGATACATAAGAGATTGATAATTATACGGCAAGAAAGTAGCCTTCATCAATTTCTTCATCTTCTCCCATGAGACAATCTTTGATTTTCCCATCCTCTCTCGTGTAAGTTTTGTTTGCTGCCACCATGCCATAGCTCTCCCTCTCAAATGAGTAACCACCAACTTAACTCTGCGGTGCTCGGGAACTTCTTTGGAGTCAATAGTCTCTTCAACATTAGATAACCAATCAAGGAATTCTTCAACTTGCATACTTTCCTTGAATTCTGGAATTTCAGTTTTCATCCCCGACTCCCATCGTCGATCATCTTCTACATCCCGATATTGATTTTGTACTTGGTCTCGATATTGAATATTACTTCTATCACTCTCTTCATTATAATCATGTGTACTTCGGTATCGATCTCAGCCATCAACATCTCTACGATCATGCATGTCTCTCCTACTATGTCTTTCTTCATCACGATACGGCTCATACTCAAACTCACGTTGAGTTGTTCTTTCTACATCTCTATATTCATGGTGATCTCTCCTCATCAAAACTGATGATTCTCTTCTCTCTCTATAAGATTGTGGCGATACCCTCCTCGCTTCCGTAACTGATGGCGAAACTCGGTTTCCTCCATGGTTGGAGACTGGCGACCTTCTCCTTTGACTTTGATTCATATTGATCATCAATTTCTCCAACTTTTCAACACCTTCATTGAACTTCTCGTTGATGTGTCGTTCCATTGCCTCGGTTTCTTCTCTTCGATACACATCTGCAATATTCTGATGACGATTAGCTCTTCTCGGCGGCATGATTAATCTTCGCAAATTCAAACACAAATACTTCAACAATTCAAACACAAACTCTTCTCCTTGGCTCCAAGACTCGGCTTAGCTATGATTGGCTAAGTCTAGCTCCGATACCAAATGACGCAGCGGAAATAACGAAAATGGATGTGATGATGAAAATAGGAATCGATGGATTGAAAAATACCGAATGCCCAAATCCGTTGATCCAAAGATACCGGATTCTAGCAAATCTTCGACACATTGATGGCGCACGATTCCGTGAAGAGAGATCTACAATTCTTCGAGCTCAAGCGCACTTTATTCCGCGAATTGGCTTCAACGATCGTTGATTCGAGCGCACTCGAATACCAAAAGTGGAGATAGAAGATTTCACTCAACTACCAATTTAATGGAGGCACAAAGCTTCACAAACAAAAGTTTATTCCAAAAATTCCAACCTACAAATGAGCACTCGACCCGGTATTTATAGATGTTTACAACCACACACGCTACAACATAGCATAGGTCATACACGACCTAAAAATATCTCGACCTAACATTACATACTTCAACATGACCTAAAATACACAGTACGACCTAAGAATACAAAGCACGAATCAAACGACATAACAAACTAATGCAATCATACGACTTACTGAACAACTACGACCTATCCACTTCAAAGTTGCAGCTCCAAATCAAAAGGCAGCGACCTATAATCTCCAACAGCAACGAGTTAACCGCCACGAGCTAAGAGCAACGAGCTATGGAGTACGAGCTATGGATTTGCGCAATATCTGGAACGACTTATGGAAAAATATCGGAGCACGACTTAGCAGCTACGGGTTGGGATTGGAACGACTTAGGGTTAGATTGGAGCATTAGGTCGTAGCACGAGGTGATTTAGGTCATTGGGCGGTGATTTAGGTCGTTGGCATGGTTTGGTTAGGTCGTAGACCGACTAAGGAATTCGGAGGTTAGGTCGTTTGGGCTTCGGTAAGTCGTTGTATGGTGGAGATAGGTCGGAGAACGACTTACCGTAGTTCGTGGGGCGACCTAGGAGAAATAACTGCCTAAAGGTGAGACTTTTTGCTTCTTTCCTTTGATACCCTACATCAATTTACCTCTCCCAGTAGCTTAAATTTAGAAAATTAAATTCTAGACTGCGAGGCAAAAGTTAGAACTTATAACATCCTAGTCGTGTGTGAAGAATTGCACATTAAAGCCATCTGGGCCTCCATTAGAATTCTTATTCATGGAGAAGAGAGAACTTTTAATTTCATCAATAATTATAAAGGAGATTAATTGAGTAGCTTGAATAGGCTTTATGGTGAGGAGGTCAATTTTGTCAATATAATGAAGGTCAGGCTCGAAATTCTCTAAGTCTCCTAGTAGGTCAGTGAGGAACTTTACCAGGGCATTATCAACCTCTTCAAGTGAGGCGTGAAGAACTCCATTGTCATCATGTATTCAATTGATTTTCTCATTAGCTTGCTTTGCTTTTATTGCAGCGTGGAAGAACGTTGTGTTGCTGCCACCTTCTCTAATCCATTTTTTATTGAGTTGTTGTTTCCTTATCGGGCATTCCATATTGAGCGCATCAGTCAAAGCAAGGAAAAGAGAACTTTCTTCAGTTGTAGCCTTAGCATCATCTGGATTGTTGATCATTTTTGTTTGAGCTTCTACCAGCTGCTTTTTAATAGCAGAGGATTTCATACATCCCTTCCCAAAGTTTCTTTTGGCCCAACTTCTGAGAGAATGTTTAACCTGTTTCAACTTCCTACAAAATGTAAACATAGGGTTGCCAATAAATGAGAAGGGCCATGCTTCATTTATAATATTATTAAACCCAGGTTCATTGACCTAGGTATTATAAAACTTAAAACTTCTTCCCTCTTGAGTGGCAAGGGGACCAGATGAGAGGATAATGGGGGAGTGGTCGAACAGAATTGGTTGAGGAAGGTGAGCAGATAAGGAAGGCCATGTTGATAAGGATTATAAGTTGCAAAAAGAGTGGTCGATTGTTGATAGAGTTCTACACCCTGACCTACTCCTATTGTTCCAAGAAAACTTGGTTCCAGATTTATTGATTGGCATTAGATTAGAATCCTCAATAGCAATGTTTAATGGTTGTATGCTTTTAGGAGTCAGACGCAAACCACCATGCTTGTCACCAAGGTTCAAATAGCAGTTAAAATAACCAAGTATTAGCTAAGGGTGAGTGTCTTGTCTGGATGCAGGAATTAGTTGTAAAAGGGACTGTCTTGTTATAGGGGAGTTAAAGGCATAAACAATGGTGAGATAGAAGGATAGAGATTCAAGGATAAAGGAGGCATGAAAATGGATAAATTGAGGGGATGCCATGATTGGGAACAGAGAATACAGTTGAGGGTTGATGATCACCATGATTCTCCCATAGGGGGCTTCAAAGAGATTATGATGTAGGTTCCTGTCAGTATTGATGTATTTGCTAGCAGAGAGTGTAAGGGATTGGTTTAGTTTGGTTTTGAGATTAGCTATTAACCCAAGGTTGTGAGTTCAAATAAGATGTTTAATATAGTCCAGTTTTTCCATGCAATGAGCACCTCTTATATTCCAGACTGCTAATTGGTGTGTAGTCACGAAACTTATAAAGAAATGTGGAGTGTTCCTTTCTTCCTCCTTGTTAAAGGAGATCCTTTTGATAATCTTTCGTCAACTAAACTGGGGCCACCAGAGCTTGAGGGATGGGGGAGGCACAGTGGCAGAGGTGTCGGTGGGAATATCAGAACAATTTGTGGCAGTTTTTTTTGTCTTGTGGTCCAACCTGGAAGTTTACCTAGAAAAACATCAATTGATTTATTAAATAAAACACCAATTGGTTCATCCACAAACAATACAAGCTATACAAACAATTCTCAACTTAATTGAGGCAATGATATGTACATAGAAATTATGATGATTGAATTTCTCTTTCAACAACATTACATCAAATATCATTATCTATTAGTGAATAACATACCTTATTACCCAAATCTTTGAAGGACATCTTGAAAATGGACTCCCCTTAGGATGTTGCCATGAAGTCACACCTTAAATGGTGATATCTCCTCAGATATTCAAGATCCCCATACAATCCTTGCAAGAGATGGATGAACCACTTTTGTTTTATTTATTTATTATGTTTTCATAAGGAGTTGAAAAAATTTTGGAAATTTTTTTTCTGCCATGAAAACTTAGGAGGAGAGAAAGAGAAAGAATGAATTGTACGTACATAATGAATTAGAGAATATGTTTATTTGAAAGAGGGAAACTTTTCCCATTCTTTAATTAAAACTTCTTAATTAATTCTCTAGATTAACTTTCTCTTTTCACTCCTATTTCTTCAAATGTATGGATGTAAATTGCATGCCATCAAATGACATAAGATTCCATAAATTAACGCATGTAATTGTCTTTTATTTAATTAGAATGATATCATTTATCAATGCGTGCAAATATAATTTTTATAAATGCATTCAAATAATTACAAGTAACTCCCAAACAATCAAATAAGATAAATAATTATTATTATTTTTCAAATAATAATCAATTTAATTAATTTACAACCTTTTATAAATTAATTTAAATCATGTAGTTTTTCGAAGAATTCATAATTACGGTTGTGCGACTCAAAGAAGTAAATTCAGTCAGCAATTAATATTAAACAATTCAAATATTAACGTTCACACTTCACTTAGCAGGTGATGTGACATTTCGGCTAAATTCATCACTTACACATCTATTGGTAATACTGAATTTTACTTATTATAAGCGGTACCTAATAGTGACAATTATTTACACCAATTCTCTTCGTCAAAACTATATCACTTTGGATTTATAGGGTTTGGTAACGGTCAAAATTCCAATGTCATCCACATTCAACTTTATAGTCCAAACACAACGTCCATAGTTCAATAATAAAAATTATTATTAACCAAAATGCTCTGGCCAAAGACTTTGACTTTGAGTTGACTTGACTATAATACTAATCCAATATAACTAAGGAGACGAATCCTCTTTTAAATAGTGTTTCACTTCCAATACTTCCACTCGATCCAAGTATAGCCACTCGATGGAACGCCATGCCATGATTCAAATCTTTCATATTGAAGATCCACATTATGCTCAAGTCGAGAGAACTATGTAAATCTGTCACATCGATATTTTCCGTTTGACCTTAGTTATATTAACAACAGAAAACTATCAAGTGAGTCGTTCCATAGTTATCCAATAACTATTAGTACGTAACCTCTAGGTTCCCCTAACAGTCGTGAGTAATACACTGCCCAACATTTGGAGAGAGTTACGTACTCTAGTCTCAACGGATACATCGATATCCAGTCTCAATGCATCTTGACTACGAACATTTAAAATGGTATATTTGTTTCCTTATGATAAATTACTCACGGTTACAACACTTTGTAACTAATATCACAAAATATACCATTTATGGATTTTCTATTGAATATACTTCTAATTAAATTGATAAATTAATATAACCACATTATATCAGGTATATAATAGAAAGAAAATACATTTATTTCGAACAAGATTGGTCAATGAGTTTGATATATGTTACAAATTACATAATTGCCCTAGGGCATATACCTAACTCTATTAATCTCCCACCTGCATTTGGGTGAATGATGGAATCTTATTCCAACTTTTCTAATCAATTTTCTCAAAACCAATCGGGTCAGTCCCTTTGTGAACAAGTATGTTATTATGTTTTAATTATCTACTTTGTCTATCAACTCTCTCTGACGGTGATAAACTACTTTAACATATGGAACAATTTGAAGTAGGTCTCTCGATCTCTAGTGAGCTCTAAGTTCTATTATGAACCATGTCACCACATTTTTTTCATATAACAATGTTATGAGATTCCCAACATTTGGAATCAACTCAGTTATAAATTTATGCACTTATATTTTTGTATATATTATTTTTATTTCGGCAATATTCAAGGCGGTGTACCTAGCTTTTTCATTGCATCAGCCACAGTCTTTCATTTGGAACATTTTCAACTTAAAGATTCTTAACCTAAATTTATTATTGACATATTATACTCAATATCACTTATGAAGTTCGAGTCGGAACACTTCTTCGTAAGACGTTATTGTTTCTGTATATAATTCTCTAGTATTTCATAAATACATGAGAACACTTCAAACAACCACTAAGTGATATCAATTTGGATTTGATATTTTCTTTATGTATCAAATACATAAACAAATTATGATATCGTAGACAACATAACATGTATGACCATTGTTATTGCCAATGCAAAGGAGTCAATCTTACATGTTCCGTATTAAACATTTCAATAAGGTGTCCTTGCATATCATTTGGGACATTCCTTACAACTTTATACATACTATAAAAGTCATCATTTGTTAATCCAACTTTGAGTATTACAACAACTAAGGCTAATCTTTACATAAGTACATCGTTAAAATCAACAACTTGTTGTTTACTTATAGTTTAGAAATATCAATATACCTCTTAACGTTTTTTCTTATGAACACACGTTTCCTCTACATTTTGATTAAAATCAAACAATTTGATATTTCTACCAAAATACTTATTCAATCATGATGCTTATAAAATGATAATTTCATATCATTTCTTGGATCACATCCAAAGACTCGCAAACTAAATATCACTCCCACTGACTTCGAGACATTTTTGATTAAAATATGAATACAGCTTATTCTATATCGTTGTTTAAAATTTTCTGTTACTGTAACATTCCTGGATTTTAGCTAAAAGTAATTTGATAATTCTTCTAATATTTGGGATTAAATTTTGAAAAAAATTGGTAATCAAATTTAATTTTGGATTTAATTGTGAATTTATTTAGAATTCATTTCCATTTGAAAAATAAAAATAAAATTGAATTCATCAAATTTAATAAGATATATGTTCATTTAGTTATACAAATGAATTATAATTGGGAAATTAGATTTTGAAATTTAATAAATATATTGACAATGAATATTGTTGATTTTAAAATACTAAAATGAATATCTTGAAAAAACAAATTGGATTTATTTTGGAATAAATATGAAGATTCCAGAATAAATTAAAAGTATGTGTTATAAAATAGTATTTTGGATTAGAATTTAATTTTAAACGTTTTGAAAATAAATATAGTTGTATATAAATATATAAAAGTAATAAGTACAAGATTTGAATTTTATACTTGTACAAAACATAAATAAACATAGTTAATATATATAAGAAAATAAAATTTGTTAATACAAAACTAACTAAGGATCTAAATATAAATTAGATTGAACATATTTAAATATCAATATATAAATAAAAACATGTTAGATAAATAAGAATCATTTTCTTAAGGTTGTATAAATAGTTATAAAAGGAAATATAAATAGAAAACAATGTAAAGCTATTTGAATTTAATGGATTTTAAAAGTTGTATAAATATAATGTGTGAATACATTGATTCAAGGATTTAAAATAAAATTTTAAATCTGAAATAAAGTAAGATTTAATTAAAATTTAAAAATGCTTTTCTCTTATATAATTAAAGATGAATATAGTTAGAATAAATATAAAGGCTTTGTTATGAATATACCTTTTTGCAATAAACACATTAATATAAAGCATGTTTTATAAATTAAAATAAAATAAGGTTTAAAACACAAATTTGTAGGAAGGGTTATAAACACAAATTTCCTTCATGTTAACAAGTGTAAGGCATGCAATCACAAAGATTTACAAGTGTAAATAAATCCTCATCCAAGTAAACAAGTGGCAAGATTGTTTTATATAATTTTAAATAACATATTAAAAGAAAAGAAGCCAAGTTTTTCTCAGTCCATAATTTTCAAACCTGAAAACAAACAACAGAACAAAAGAAAATCAATCAAAACAATTTTACAAAAGCAAGCTGGATCAAAACCAACTCAATTCCAAATCAAAGAAAATGCAAATTCCAAATCAAAACAGTTTCCAGGAAAAGAAGAAAAAAGAAAGAAAAAAAACCTCGATCATTCAAAGCATTTCAAAACACAAACCAGAAGTAAGTTCAACCTGTAATTGAGCAAGAAAATAAAAATCTGGAAGTTTTTAGCAAATCAGGAAGCAAAGCAAGTTTGAAAGGCCTGGAAAGTAAAACTGGAAAACCAGAAAAAGATATAAACCAGAGCAAAGAAGCAGTTCAAAGGAAATCAAAATAAAAATCAGAAAAAACCTGTAGAAGATCATCTCAACATCAAACATCAAGCAAGTTCCAGATCAGTTAGGTTTCAGGTTTCAGTTCAAAAGCTCGAGTTCTCTGTTCCTCATTGATAAGGTGATCAAAGTCCCCACATAAAATCCAGAATAAGTTATATCTGGCTTACGTATGAATCATGTTTGAAATGTGCTGTGAAAATGCTTTGCATGGTTGTGTGTATGTGATTGAATGAAAAAAATGTGCAAGCTGTGACCAGGCAGATATGCCTCTGTGTCATTTACAGGTTTTAATACCTTTTTAAGCAAAAAAAAATTAAAATCATTACATCTAAACGATTATAGGCTTTAACTTCTAAATGAAAAATGCCTGTATGTAAGTAAAATGATTTTTAAAAGTGGTCTCAGGAAATTTTGTTTAGTAATCATTCAAAATGTACAGTTTACAGTGATAAGCTAAAAATTGTTAGAAAATTTATCATCTTTATATTAAATTTAGATTATAGGAATAAATTCAAATTGGAAAACTATGATTTTTGAAAATTATTTCATGATTTTTAGATCTATAATTATTGAGGAAATTCGAAATGAACAAATTTTAGTTCTTCAGTGATCCACGATGATCGGCGAGGTTATGATCATCAATACTAATATGAAAGGAGACTGGGATAAAGGTGAACACAGGAAAAATACTGAGTGGTCTTTCTGATGATCGTGGTGATGTTGCGACCTAATTATAGGGTTAAAACCTAAGTTTTGATTAGGATCGAAATTCGATCAATTATGGCGTCGATATTGAATCGGACTTCACCGTAGGGGTTGGAAACGAAGCTTGAGTGGTTGACGATGCTTTGGGGGAAGTGGTGTGATTTTTGGTGGCGTAGTTGATCGACGTCGAGGGGGTTTATTAATTTGGGTTCTGTTCTAGGTTTGATTCAACGAGCTCGATTTCGAGTTCAACTTTGTGCAGACGATTTGGGTGGTCGGAGTAGTTGCTGGGATCATAGGCGACCTGTTGGGGAACTCAGCGACGACCAGTGATGGTCGAAGTGAAGGTACATGTGCACGTGATATCTTAAGTATTGGGTAATGACGAAACTTTGGGAAGAAGGTACAGTTGGCACGGGTTCGTCTCGAAAAGTTTCACATAAAACTCGAAGCAAAGGGAAGTGAAGGGGGGACTCGAAGTAGAGCTCGAGTAGAATGAAGAATTGCTCGAGTAGAACAAGCAATTGCTGGGTAGAATGAGATTTTCTTGGGTTATCTATTGTAATACCAAACAGCTTTAAACTTTAAAAGAAGAATCAATTTTTTTTTAAAATAATTTTTTAAAAAATCAATTTCTTGTTAGATTAGAAGTTATCTAAGTTTTAAAAATTTGTTAAGAAGGTTTTAAATTAAATTGTTTTAATTAACTAAGTTTTAAAATGATTTAAAGATATACATAAAAATTTATTTTGAAAGTTTAACTCAATAATATTAAGGATTAGTTAAAGAATGTTGTAATGGTTAATTAACTTTTAAAAGTTTAAGTTAAATTTATTTATTAAACGAAATTAATTACTTGAAGTTAATGGCTTAATAAAAGTAATTAAGATAAATTAATTAATAATTTAAGTTTGATTAATCAAGTAATTAATGAATAATTGATTTAAATGATAATTAATTTCTTAAAATAATTACTTAAATGAAATTAATTAGGGGTAGATAATTATTGATTAAAGATTGATTAATCAAGTATCTAAAGGATAATTAATTTAAAAGAATAATTAATTAATGTGATTAATTAATTAAGGTAATTAATTAGAGAATAATTAATTAATTAAAGGTTAATTAATTTATGAAAGTGATTAAGAAATGATTATTAATTAAAGATTAATTAATTATTGTAATTAACTGAGGATAATTAATCAAAGGATTAATTATAAATTAAAGGTTAATTAATAAATAATTAAAGAGTAATTAATCAAATTAATTTGAATTAATTAATATTAATTAACCATGATTAGTAAATTATTCATGAGAAATTAATCTGATTTAAATTAATCAGATAATTATTGAATCTTACTTATGAATGTTTGAACTCGATTGATTGTTGAATTGTTGATATCCCTGACATGTTATGCTTTGTGCTATGAATTGTTTGGTATGATCTGTGATGAATGCAATTATTATATGTGATAAATGTAATTTATTTATCTGTTATACGATCCGTGAATCTATAAATGAAGATAAGCGTTATAGATTATACCGCTTATCGATATGGATATGATTGAATCTGTGATGATTGATGTTGTTGCACCATTGGGCAAAAACCTTGGACTACACCTTACACACACAAATATGGATTGCATGAGGAAATCGGTTAAGTCACAAATTTTTAATGATTTTAAAGATTAAATTTTGGAATCCAAAATAGTTTTGAATTGGAATTGAAAACCTTTGAAAATGAGTTTCAAAAAAAAGTTATTTTGAATAACTTGATTGAGTTTTGAAAATTTAAATAATTTAATTTAAATTTGAATTCAATGTTTGAAATTGAATTCAATGATTTGGAAATTATGGTACAAAAAGATTATACAAGTTATAAAGGTTTTTATATGGATTTTTAACCATTTAAAAAGTATTGTTTTGGAAATTAAAATTTAAACCCAAGTTTTATACTTGAATGGCTTTAACTTATGTAAATGTAATCAGCTTTAACTTATGTGAAAGATTATTAAACCTTGTTTTGAAATCGAAGAGATTTTTAAATGGTATATCTTTCATATAAAAGATTTGAATTGGAAATGGTTTGAAAGTTATGAATTAAATCTTTAACTTAAAGATTGAATAAGTTAATCCAATTTGAAATGAAATTGTTTTGAAAAGCCGTGAATGAACCTTTGTGGAAAATTGGTAAACTTTGTGAAATGAACCTTTTTGTTTAAAGGATTTGGGATGGTAATTTGTTTTAAACCATTTAAAGAAAGGGTTTTGGATAATAAGTTGTGACTTAACTGAAATCCTATATCCATATGTTTTCAAATATTGCGCTCATTATTCGGTTTAGCCGGGAGAGGACCTTGTGTCGTATAACCCATTCTGAATAATGATACGACGATATGGATAGCATTTGAAGACCGGTGGTGAAGACAGGTATTTTCAAGAACGAAAGGATAACCCGTCGATTGTCTCTGCACTGAGTCGCGCTGGTATAGAGATTCCCTAAGTGATGGGAAGTCCGATCGGCATTGTGAATGCCCGGATTTGCAAGGGCTTCTTCGAAAGCGCCTTCGGTTCTGTTCGAACCCGAAACAGACTTGTATGAATGTGTGTCTGACATTTCACTTTGAGATGTTAAACCGATTTCTATCAAATACATTTCTGTTTGGTGGCGGAGATTTATTCTCTTAGCTTAACACCCTTCTCTGAGACATACGAACTCAGAGGTTATGTAGTTGATGGTTACTAGTGATACATTCCCAATTTGGTAATGTGGCATACGAAGTGTTGCTGATCATTTGTTGATTAAAGCATGGCTTTGTGAAAAAGCATAGCTTTGTGGACGAGACCTCATCGAGCCTCACAAACCGGTAATGGTCGAAATAGGAAAGATGCGGCAAGGTTTCAAGGGTAGCTCCCCTAGGGTATGACCATTCCTTTTGGAAAAGGGTGGTATCATGGTATGGAGCCCAGATACTTACTCATGTTGACACTGTAGTATATTTATTACTGTGATGTTGTTGGTGTAGAGGATCCTTGGATAAAGGTCGCAAACGACCGGGGGTGGCATATCTTAGGTTTTACTCCCCGGAAAGGGGGTAACTGGCCTTGTGTTGGCAGAGAGCCGGGTAGGTTCTCGGGGCGTTCCCCCAGAGGCGTTCCCATATGGCAATAGGAAGTTCCTTAGCCTGACCATTTGTTGAAAATCCAATAATCCAATACGAACCTTGTACGGTTTTAGTTGTAAAACCTGCCATTTAAAATGGAAACTATAGTAGGCATAGTATAATGGTACCTATGCTGGCTAAGATTAATATTATACCTTCGAAATGTTTTCCACTACGCACTAGTATAATATCAAAGAGTTTTCTCGTATTAAACACATTTGAATATCATAAGGAGAAATCTCCTCCATGTGTGCGATTGCATTGTGTGTGTGCCGGGAGGCCTTATGGTAGTTTCATTTTCCAAAAAGCATTGCGGATTTCAATCTAAGTTCTTTTTGTTTGTTTTAAAGATAAAAATTGTTTTTGTTTGCTCATACCAGTCCCACGACTGACCCGAAGTTTATTGTTCTCTAAACTCTGAGTGCCCATAATTTTCCACACGGGCAGTCTAGAGTTGGGTTTTTCAGATGGTCGAATAGTAGGAATTGATTCGATAGTCTTCGAAGACCTTTGGATTTGTGGGTCGTATTTGCTACACTTCAGCATTCACGGCTGCACTTGCTTAGTTTTGTGCAACTTGATGAGGGTTCGAGCTAGCTTTGGATTGAAGATGGAGTTGCAGTTGCATTATGGAGTTGGATTCCTTTGGAGATGCATTCTATCGAAGACATTATCTTTCCGCTACTATTTCTTGTATCTCTGATAGTATTGATATCTAGTGTATCATCATTGTATTCGAATATTATATCAATTGTTGTATATCAAATGTATTATTTCATTTTTCTTCCGTTGTGTTGTACTTAATGTGTTATAAGCTCCGGCATGAGTCAAATTTCAATGGTTGAATCTGCGGCATTCAAGTACAAGTGAGGTACGGGTGTCGATTTTCGAACGCTGAAATTTGGATCGTGACAGTTTCAATACATATGCACCAAAACACTAGAACTTATCAAGCGATAATTTTGTGAGTAAATCCAAATTGACTTGAATATGTCGAATATCGAATATATTACATTAATTTCAACAATTGAAATTTGCGATATTATTCTTATCAACATTACTCATTTAATCCTAACCGCATTAGTCTTACTCATAAAGACATAGTCAAGATCGAAGGACAATATCCCTTCAGTTACGACCACCAAAATCTATATTTTGATAGCGTACTTGGAATTCTTTTGGATTTGCACATCATACCATATAGAGTAAACATTCTCAATGATTTTATTAAATAATGTAGGATTATATATTTTCGACATTAATAAGAAATTCATATTTTCTCTTCGATGTGCGAGAATAATTAATAGACATTTATGCTATGCGTTCGTTTAGGTTAGTTAATTTCATTTCATCTTATATAATCAGTTCTAACTTTGGATCATATCCAAATCCTTTTTAATACCAATGATTTCTCAAACGAAATTCCTTCATAATGAAGTTGGTATTTCTTGAAATGTTTCTCAGTGCAATAGAATAGGTGTTTATAAATGTTTTAAAAATTTCCTTATTCATAAAACTGATTTGGTTTTAGTTTACAAAAATTATGTTCGAAACATAAATATGTCATCCAATGATAGTCTTTTCAAAATCCTTTTGGGAAGATCCATACAAGATCCCTTATAAACAATTATCACGTGCAATACCTGCCAACTCCTTGGTCTTGGATATGTTGGAGTTTTTTATAAACCCTTATCTTACAAAATTCAGTAAACTGTTATTCAGATGAAATAATATTAACCTTGTATACTACCCTTAAGTACATTACCTTACAGAAAGAAACTAAGTCTAGTTCACTCAGATCTAATCGTACATTGTCCAACAAAGTTCGATTACTCCATATCGACGCATCATTATGTATCACATGGAGGAGTAATTTTGAGATTGAATCTTTTTTCATTTTAGGTACGTTCAAAACACTTTCCAATATACTCACTCATTCGATCAAATCAGATCATTTATGTCGCATGTTATTTCATTTACTTCTGTTTTATATCCTATAAGTTTACCATAGACGTGCTATATGTGTATCAAATACACATGACATGCTGACGATAACTCATTGGTGAATATGACGAAGTACATGGAATAATTTTGGTATATATAGAATTATGATTACATACATCTTTATGTATCAATCCAAAGAGTTTATCAACTCTTATGATACTCCCACTAAATGGGTGCATAGCCCTTTATTGTTTGAGATATAATTAACAAGTATCATATGGTTCAAAATCATACAATAAAATTATTCCTCAAAACTACGGGTTAGTCTATAATTCCAAAACAACGATAAATAATATTAGATACTTTTGTATTTTTTAGTGCATCACTTTTTGTTATAAAAAAAATACCACATTATAGTTTTATTTCATAAATAATATTCCTAATATTCATATTGAAATATAGCTATGTATATTTTTTTCATTCAATGCCCAAAAATAATCATTATTTCATACATAATGTATGGAAAGTTTTACGAAAACAGTTTTCGTACTATGATGCAATTAATAAGTGCAATATGGTATGCTCCCACTATTTTCTCCATTACTATAATAGCAAATTAAATTTGGAGAACCGTCATTCATTTAATATAATTTGTCATTCATTTAATAATTAAATTTGGAGACAAGCACATTTGTCCAAGTGGTCAATTGATTCGGCTTTGGTGCAGGATGTCACAAGTTCGAAACTTGCTTTCGAACATTTATTTGACATGGGATATGTTGTCCCATTGATATGTTGTATATAAAGTACCAATTCAAAAAAAACTATTTACAGTGGAGAGTTCATTGATCAAATATCTTGAGCTCAAAGAAATAATATTCATAGAAAAAAAATTATATATGAAAATACATTTCAGAATAGAAACCATATTTTTATTCCAATATTAAGTATCAATTATTTATTACAGTTCATATTTTCAATGTTTTTCTATGAAGCAGAAGTGATATTCATTCTCTTCATTCCAACTGTACCTTAAATTACATCTATTCTTATACATTCGTTTTCCTTTTACATGGTCAAACTATTCAAAAATAACCTTACTACAATATCAAAACAAACTCTTTACAAAAGCGAATTCGATTATCCTTAACATTTAATGACATCAAATATGTTGCACTTTATGTAAACCGATCAAAATGACATTTCAGCGATCGAGTTCTTATATCTATCTTGTAGTTTTTAGTCTTCTGTTACATCAACACGATATGATCTCTTTCGTAATCATTCAGATTGAATACTCGATCTTGCACTAAGGTTTATTCGGTTTTTTGGATGAACTAATTTCATCGAAATATTGTACATTACAAACTTTGACCATTCACCATATAACATTTCTATGCAATTGTATATGGATCGAATATCCGTAGTCTTGTATTGCTTTTAGAGTTCGAAACTCATAGAATGCAATACATGGTCTTAACCAAATAAATGCATAAGTGACCAAACCACGAATGTGTTCAGTAGTTGTAAAACCAGGCACTTGCATGGGTGTGGAAACGTTAACACGCAATAGGAATTTGATAGTGGGTATTATATTTCCATTTGTCAACTTTCAATTTAATTCGTTTGTATATGTTAATTGATAGACATTTTATCAATCATACTAAATGTACAAATCTACCATTGTAGATAATTATAACATTATTCAGCATATGTTTTTATAATATTAGAAAGTTTAAATGTTACCATTTCATTTTTCTAACAAGACTCCCACTAGTCTTTTATGTTTCTCCAAACCCTAAGATGAAATACAGAAGCCTTTTGACTTCGGTAGTTGGTGTTAGGACTCATCTGTCTTGGTATTCCGACCTTGAGTTTTCTCAATAAATCATAGCCTCACAAACGATGGATAACTCCTTTTCGGTGGTATCGCATACAACTTCTAACCCATTTTTCCTTGTCATAATCTCATTTCGAGCTTGAGTTTGCTCAACAAATCAAAAGAGATTATTCACTCGTACCTACCATATCGTGATGGCAAAAGTATAGTATATGTAGCTTGAGTTTGCTCAACAAATACATATAGTTATCTTACCTCGTCCATTCAATATATTAACAATACTACACATAACATCCCTAGCTTGAGTTTGCTCAACAACTAAGGAGTATGCAAGTAATTTATTAATATATATATATATATATATATATGGTAGAGGACAACATCATATTGAAAGTTCATAATCTTCAATATATTATATTGATTGATATCGACGTATGAAATAATGTATTTCTTATGAAATAGCCTCGTGATTCATGTGTTAGACACATGAGAAATCACAGTATACATACATTTATGTATGTATTTATTTCTTAAGTCTATTTAAGTTTCTTTAATGTTCCACCTTTAGTTTATACACTCGTATTATATAAGCTTCATTATTATACAAATTTTATATTTTAATTAACTTATACAATAATATTATGTATAACATTTTATTAATCAAATCTTATTTAATTAATTTTATTTAATTATCTCTTTAATTAATTTTAAATAGTATTCCAATACAACTTTTATATTGGACATATCTATTATAACCTTTATAATGTACACTATAACCTTTATAGTATAACATATATATCTTATATATGCATATTTTTTATTTAATTAACTAACCTTTAATTAATTAATTTAATTAAACAATTTTAATTAAATTATACCAATTTCAAATTTTATCTTACATACATGTACAATTATATTATCTTAACACTTTAAAATAACATAACATATATCAACATATATAATACATGCATATAAGTATTAATTAATTAACTCATTTAATTAATTTGTTTTATTAATCTTATTAACAAATTTTAAAATTTGAAATTAACAGTTTCAAACATTTTGAAATTTTCATTACATTTTAAAACATTTTGAAAATTTATATTATATTATAACCTTTTATAAAAACATGTTTTTATTTTAAATTTAATTTTTAAATTGAAATTCATGTCTTACTTTTCAAAACTGTTTTGAAAATTAGCCCAAGGCCCAATTCAAATTGGGCATTTTCTATTAGGGACAACCTTTGGGTTAACATCACTTTTCAAGCCAGACAGGTAACCAGGTTGGACAGGGTATTTGATTGCCCAATTTCAATCTTAGGCATCACTTTTCTAGACACCATACTAACCGCACAAGCTTAATTAGTTAGCCCTGACATGACTAATTTAGACCACATAGGCTATTGGGCTCCGATACCACTGAAGGAACAGGGTTAGCCCGTAACGGAAGAAATGAGTGAATTTCAAAAAAAATTATCATTTTGGATCTTTAACGGGCCTATGAAGTCTAACATATTTAGAAATTTTCTAAGTTTTCTTTAAAATAAAATCAATATTTTATTTAGTTTTGTAAATAATGTTTTACGTTAATTTAATGTGTATGTAAATTAGAGTATATCAAATATACTCTTATGTACATATTTGTGTGTAACAATAACTTATTAAATTTATTTAGAGAAGGAAACTTTTCATTTCCTTTCTCTTAAATTACTCAACTAATGAAGGGTCATAAATATATTAAGAGAAGGAAACTTTTTATTTCCTTCCACTTAACTTATTCAATTAATGATACGCGTAAATTTTTTTGGAGAGAGAAACCTTTCATTTCTCTGTCTTTATTTAAGCGGATTGATCATATGAATATCATTAATTAGCAACATATATATGTCATGAATATAAGTTTAAAGAAATATCAAAAATATAGATTTTTCAAAAAACATTAATCAGAAGCATTAGCGGGGACTAGGTTACTACCTTCAGCCGCCACTTTCTTTTATCTTCCTTCTCCTTGAATCGCCCAATCCTATCCCTTCCTCTTGCACTTCAATCTTCTCCTCTCCCTTAACCTAGCTTTCCCCGTTGCTGCTTCTCGTCGTTTTTATTGCGTCTGCTTGCCCCAATCCCGCTTTTTTCCTTCAACATGTAACCTAGCTTCCAGTTTTGGCGTTGTCGAACTAGATCCACCATGGCTATGTCAATTTATTTACTCCTACCTTGGTGGTTCCTGCTTGTGAGTTTACCATCAAACCGATCTAGGTTATGGAAGAGCATGGTGGCTCTGGATCCTTACTCTTGATGGAACGGTGGATTTACTGATGATGAATAAGGTGTTTGATGAAGTAGAGAATTGATATGCAGGAAGAAGATGAAGATATGAAGGCAGTCTTGATTACAGAGGTCTGAAGTGAGGAATCTTATTGAGTAATAAGAAAGAAAACTGAACAAATACACACACTGATACAAGAAACTATGCACAATCTATGTGTACACAGCAGAGAGTTGTTGATTTGAAGGTGAATTGTATTGCAGTGGTAAAATTGAATCAAGAAATGACAAATTTGAACCTTTACTTGGACAAGAATGGGACAATGCATTAACAGGGATCAAGAACTTATGTATTGAATTACAGAAAATTGAAAGATCAGCATTTATGAAAGATAAAATGTCAGTTATACAAATTTATACCGAATACGAGATTGATATATGCAAGAACAGCAGGTTTTACCTTAAAGTTGATACAACAGAGAAACATACAATGAATTTAGCAAAGACAATGGGATTGACAAATTACTTTCAGGATTTTATAACAGGAAATGCTGATTTCCAAACTAATGAATATCAAAATAAGGTATTATGGATCAAGGCAAATTGAGTGCAGATTCAAGAATAGGAAATATATTGCAAAAGGATGACCAAGATTTATAACCGCTACCAAACTTCAACAAGAATGATAAATCTTTGCAAGTATATGTAACAAAGCTTCAGATTTACAAAAGCATAAGAATGAAACAAATTACAAGATAGAGATCCAAAATGAACAAGAACTAAGGAATAATTGAACCACAGTAATCAATTAATCATTCAAATAAAGTGATGCATCAAAATCTGAAACAACTAATATCAGAAGTATATCAACAATATTTTGCAAGTGAATATTCAGGAGTAGTTAAAATCAAAACAAATATGAACAAATATATGAAAACTGATAGCATCAATATGCAGAGAACAATACTTAACTGAGAAGATATGATTTAACAAGAATGAAGCATATAGGTATAAGCACAGGAATGAGCAATATGCAAAGATTAAAGAAGATAAGTATCCTTAATGGCAACAGTAACAATATGAACAGAAAAGCAATTTTATTTCTGAATTTTCTTCTCTCCCCTTCAGTTACAACTTCAACACTGTATTTATACACAACAGAGAATTATCATAACACACAAGCCCAAACACAACTGCAGCCCAATACAACACAAAAGACCCTGATACTACAATATTAACCCAATATCATAATCTTCTATGCATATCAGCTGTGCACATAAACATCTGCCACTGTTTCATTGTTCCATTCCACTGCAGAAGCTTCATCTTTCTCCTTGCAAACCACTGCTAACATTCCCTTGCTGTTACAGGTTGTGGCCTTGTTGTTTGGATCTATGCATCCTTGTTTCTCCACTTTCCCCTTCCCACTGCTCCATCTATTTTTGTGAGACCTTCCTTAGCTTCCCAAGCCTCTCCACTAGCATATCACTATGTTTACAGTCTTTTCTTTGAGTTGATCTTGAGTTCTGGTAGGAGCTTTGCTCAACAAGCTAGGGGTTTGGGGGTTCTGCATGCTGTAATGCTTTCGGGTGGTGCTTGGCAGGGTGTATCGTCTTGTGGTTGGTGATTTGTTGGAGGGGCTTCGGTTTCTGCATTCCTGTTGCGTGTTTATCCTTCTATATTCGACCGTGTGCTGGTAATATGGTTACGTTGGGTTTTATTTGTTCTTGCTATGAGTTTGGCGTTTAAGTTTGGCATTTTCCCTTTGGTTTTGCAATATGGATATGTTGGAGTTTATGTTTGGCATGCCTTTGTTTACAGGTTTAGCTTTGTTTGCTCGATTAGTTTGGCTTTGGTTTATGTACCTTCATCCAAAGCCTTGTTTTTCTCATCGCTTCAATACTGCTCCTTTAGGACTGCTTGCAGCATGGAGTTTTGTCTTTTAATGGGGATTATCTCGTCTCATGTTTAAGGTGGAGGCTGAAGCCATGGGTATGTATGTTCATGTCCTCCCGATTGTGCCATCTTAGGCTTTTGTGTAATTTTTGGTTCGTTTTGGCAGTGTATTTGCATTCTGTTAGTTGGCCAGTTAGCTTGGTATTTGGTTGCTATTGTAATTGTTCTTGTTTATTATGTGCTTTTAGTCAACGAGTGTCTGTACTGTATTTTGATGGTTTGTGTTTTGTGATACCTCAAGCATGATTGCCTTATGCACCTTGTTAAGCGATAGTGCTCTATTTTTTGTGTCTGCCTTGAGCAGCTTGAGGTCATATGCACCTTGCGTGGTGTTTTCTATAGTTGAGGCAAAATTTTCTAACTCTAGTTCTATAAGCTAGTTTAGTGGTTCTATTTTAGTAGCTAGGCTACGGGCCTATTTCCTGTTCTCAATGTATTTATTACTTATTGTAATAAAAAGTGGACGATCCACTTTAAAAACTGGCTGGCTTTGCCAAAAAAAAGTTTAAACAAATATGTTATAGTGTAAATTCCGTAAGTGCAACATGATAGGTGCTATCAATTTATAGCAAGGTGTAGAATATAAAAAAAATTATATGGATAGCTAATCACATAAAAGAAAAATGGGAAATAAATAAAAGGTAACAAGAATGATTGAATCAATTTTCCATTTTGTAAACTTAATTAATGCAGCATATAAATAACAAATTATAGGCATCATAATATAGGGATATAAACAAAAGAAAATAAGTATATGTATATATTATTTCCTTATTTAAATTGTTTCCACCTTTTGGAAAGAAATCTAATTATACTTTGACGATATGAAATAGATGTAATAAATTTTATATATGTATATATATATATATAATCCTATGTATATAAGACTAAATCAATCTTTCTACCTGATAAAAATTAGAGATTTATAGCAACCAAGTCAAAAGTAGGTTTGTTGTCAAAACATTATTTAATGTATGTAATATTTAATAAAATATCTGTAATTAGTACAAATTAGAGACTATAGTGATCATATTAAAATTTAGATTTATTGCCAAAACATCCTCCATTTTTTTTAATTTCCAAAACAATACAAACACAAAATACGTACATGTAAACTTTCAAATACAAAAATACATTTTGTTTTATGTAATTTAAAACATGAATCTTCAATAAAACACTATAATATTCACAAACAAATTTTAGCTTAATTTGTTAAAGTAAAATCCAAGCAAAATAATATGATCATACAAAATTTTAGATCCAAAGGATTATACTTTAAATTGAATGCTTACATTATAGATCTATAATAAAACATTGTATTCAAGCATATATATAATATAATTTAATTCTTATTTAACAAAATAGGAACCCAATTGATAAATTAAACCTATAAAATTTCTGATCTAAAAATTATACGTTAAATTGAATGTTTACAACATAGTTCCAAAACAAAATATTATAATTTAACATATACAAATATTAGTTTTGATTTATTAAATAAAACATCAATTGATTCATCCAACAAACATACAAGCTACATAAACAATTCTCAACTTAATTGAGGCAATGATATGTACATACAAATTATGATGATTAAGTTTCTCTTTCAAAAAACATTACATCAAATATTATTATTTATTAATGAAAAACATATCTTATTACCCAAAGCTTTGATGGACATCTTGAAAATGGACTTCCCTTAGGATGTTGCGTAGAAGTCACACCTTGAATGATGATATCCCCTTAGATCTTCAAGAGCTCCATCTTATCCTTGCGAGAGATGGATGAACCACTTTTGTTTTATTTATTTTTGATGTTTTCATACGGAGTTGAAAGAATTTTGGAATTTTTTTATTTTCTGGCATGAAAAGTTAGGAGGAGAGAAAGAAAAAGAATGAATGAGAAAGAATGAATTGTATGTACAGAATGAATTAAAGAACATATTTTATTTGAAAGAACACTACACCAAAACAGGCAAATTCTAACATTTATAAGTGTTACAAATAATTTCAGTAACACTTTTTAAGTGTTACTAATGGACTGTGAGGAATGGAGCGGCCAAATTTGTAACACTTATAAGTGTTACAAACATACGTATTACTAACACTTATAAGTGTTGGTACCTAAATATACGTTAACGCTTATAAGTGTTGGTAACGAAATATACGGTAACGCTTATAAGTGTTGGTACAGAAATATACGGTAACGCTTATAAGTGTTGGTACAGAAATATACGGTAACGTTTATAAGTGTTGAAAATTGATTATTTGGTAACACGTATATGTATATATACCAAAACTTAAACGCAAAGTTTAAATATAAACACTCTGCAAATAATGGTTTCCATATCACAAATAATTCATCATACATATTCAATGCAAAGTTTTAGCGCTCTGCAAATGTAGTATAATAAATCATAAACAATTGTTTACATATTTCAAATACCACAATGTCGTATATTCAGATATTATTACAACATAATCTTCAAAAAAAAATTCAAAATATACTTAAAGTTTAACTAACGGTTAGCCTAACCATTCCTGATCATCCACTCCAAACTCTAATGGTTTTGAATATCCTTCAGCGTCCAATACAACAATCCAAAGCGTCCTTCTTCAAGTTCCTGCATTTAATATAAACACACGATAAAAACTTATACCTTTAAAATCAAAAGGTTAAAGACTGAGTTACAACTTAGGTTCTAATTTTTTTTAGTATTTATGAATTCGCAAACTTAGTATGAAAAATACATGTTAATCAAATTCCATTAGCATTTGCGAATTAGCATTTGCGAATTGAGTTTGCAAACCCAATTTGCATCGATTTTTCTACATGCTCAGTTTGCAAGCTCGGTTTGTGTGCTCATTTTTGCAAACAAAGTTTGCATGCTTAGATTTGCAAATTGGTTGCATGCTTGGTTTTGCTCAGTTTCTTATACCGCTGCTACAGTGCAGCAGCATAGTATAAAAAAGGAAAAAAAGAAAGGAAGTTCTGAGTTATATCTAATAACAAAATTGTTGTTCTCTGTTTAACCTCGAGTATATATAAAACCATTTCCATGTGCATATATCATATATATGCCTGGGTGTTTCACTGTTTATGACAACAAAATTGCGCAACCAATCCATAGCTTTTAGTTAGGAGCATGTTCAGCAAGGTAGGAAAAATAGCAAGGTGCGTAAGGTTACATAAACTTGTTTTATTTTCAACTATATAAGTTGACAGTGAGTTGTGTGTAATGGAAGATATGCATATATGCAGATATAAAGTGTGAAGAAGTGCTAATGGTTAAAGGAGATGTTGTATGTTTGGTGCACATATGAAGTTGTTGTGATGAAGTTGGTGTGAGAAGTTGTCTATGTTGTTTGGTGCAGTTAGAGGCAGATGAGTATTTGTGTATGTTGTGTGAAGTTGTGCAGGCAGTGGAGGAGGGTGATAAAGTTGTTGAAAGTGAAGGCGGCGATGAGGCAGTGAAGTGAAGTAATAGGTGCTAGGTGTTTTTTTAAAGCACAAACAAACCGGATGGGGAGATTGCTTGTCCAATTCTGGTGTCATACACCAAAACTGAGTAAAGTTTTACTGGGAAAGCACCCTGAATACGAGATATGAGTTAATACAGTAAGGATGGTTAGGATTTTCTTTCCATGGTGGGCACAATGACCAAGATTCTGAGCCCATGGACTTTTGTAACCCACTTGGCTGGAACAACCATGGGTAAATAATATATTTATGCTCAATAAGTTTTACACGTCGGTCGGATGTGTGCAAAGGGAAAAAATGTAAGTCAGCTTCTTTAAGTGCAAAATAGTACCTTTTAGTGCAAGGCAAAAACATATAAAATTCGATATACTTATGCCCAAAAAATACATTATCAAGTCATCCATCTCACTCAAAAAAGCGTCGCCAATGGCAGTAGAAAGCATATTCCATTGGTGAATAAGGACATAACGGCAACACACCATGCAGCATAGTTACTATCTTGTATTTGTTTATTAAGAAGAATTACTTTCTTATTTGTCAGATTGCATTTTTATTTGAGATATATAGATAGGTCAATATGTTGAAATATAGCCTAAAAAATGTTATATATATGCAACACGCAATGTAGCTTCAGGTTCTGGAACTTCCCTGTATATTACAGATATGATATGGATTTTCTATTTTTTTTCTTTTTTTTTAAATTGGTAAACGTGTAGAAATATAGTAAGAACTATACCTTGCACTTCCATGACTGGTGCAAGAGTGTGATTCTTCTTCTTCTAAATCCAATGCCACTGCCTTCATCATCACCTTCATCTTGTTTGCATATTTATTGAAACCTTATGATGTGCCAACAATCTACAATGTAACATCTTGCAAACAATTAATCATATATACAATGTATTTTTATGTATAAGTGTGTGTGTGCATAGGATCAAATTGCTTTATACCTTGCATCCGAGTGAACAGAAGTGGAAGAAGGCTGCGCTCACAGACTTCACATGTGTTGGTAACACCTTTGCCAGGCCGAGGCTGAGGCCGCTCGTTCAAAAACATGATTCTAGCACTGTTTATGATGTAAGTCTGAACATCAGTTATGTCTAAATATTTCTTGATCTCTGATACTCGAATTACATCATGGTATGATGAACGTCTTATCTGTAATATCATTTTATTTTGATCAGGATATCTGTTTGCATTTTTCCACTTGAACAAGAAAAATATATGTGAATATACCATCAATTTGTCCAGTAATGTGTAAATGTAATGGGACCTAATATTATATCTTGAGAGTGTTATTCTGCAGTACTCGTGCATTGTTTCAAAGCTCAGATAAATACCTTTATCTCACAAATCGTAGATGAATGCGTCATCAATTCCTTTCACTTTTAGGAATGAATTTCGATTGATCAGACTTGGAAACATACTACATTTTTAATTAACATGGAATAATTTCAGGAGCATAGTTTAGGTATATGTAAAAGGAGAATTAGATCCTTTAATCAAATGAAATTAAAGAAGAATATCTTCTTTTTAGAGGAGCATAGAGAAAACAAATGTGCAACATGCACCTGAATGACAAAACAAAATCAAGTCCAAAATTTGGATCATGATGATCAACCAATTGGATCTATTATATCACAATAAACTGGTGATGCAAATGGTGACATGGCATCGTAGATGCTTTAGTCAAACTGTAAAAAAATGTATGAACGAACACAAAGTTTTGCAGTAAATGATTCTAAAATAATAACAGTCCATGTACTTAGCTTCATATATATAAATCTAAAGAAATATACTAAATTAAAACTGAGTGAGAGTTTCAAAAAACAATTACCCAAGATGATCGAGCTGTTTCCACAAAAGATTAAAATGATATCTCAGATTAGCAGTAGGCGCTGCTTCAGAATCAACAATCAAAAATAGCTGATTCAACTCGTTTGCTCTCATTGCCTAAAAATTCCCACAAAAAGAATCCAACTTTTTCCCCAAATCAGCAGAAAATGAAGTTTGGATTAATGCTCAACTATCAAAGATAAAAAATTGAAAGATAATATCTCTCATAAAAATTTGATGCTAGCACCAGTTCAACAAATACCAGGACCAAAAATACCAAATTCCCTAGAATCTCCAATTCATGCTCATTTGAGTTACTTGCCTTGATTTAGTGTCTGCAATAAAATCTATCTATAATTTAAAAAAAAATCATACGAGCTGCTTAACTGATTTAGGTTCATTTTGCATGTGCCTCGTCGCTTAGATCCAGAAATGTGTGTTGGGATGTTCGATGTTGAATAAGTCGAGGGTGCGTTGAGCGGGTCGATATTGCAAAGCGAAGGAAGTTGGAGAAGGGAGCTTGAATGGGTCGTGGGCGAAGAGTAGGATGTCGGAAGAGGCGGAGGGGTTGATGTGGGCCAAGAAACCCTAAAGATTTGACGAAATTAAAAAAAGATCGGCCTGAAGTTGAAATAGATGAGGTAACGTTGGAAATGAGAAAATGGGTTAGAAATTACAAAACAATCTCCTTTATTATGACTTATTTACAATTTTGCCAAGTATCCTAACGCTTTTTTGTGTTGCAGTATTTATAAAAAAAATTGTTTAATTTTACTAACGCTTTTTTTAACTATTCTCACACTTTTTTACTGGGTGGTTTGTAACATTAAAAAGTGTTGGAAATTGAGAAACATAAAATGTTGCTAAATCCCTATTTTGGTGCAGTGGAAGGAACTTTCCCATTCTTTAATTTAAACTTCTCTAATTAATTCTCTTGATTAACTTTCTCTTTTCACTCCTATTTCTTTACAGGTATGGCTGAAAATTAAAAGCCATTAAATGACATAAGATTCCCTAAATTAACGCATGTAATTATCTTTTATTTAGTTACAATGACATCATATATCAATGTGCGCAAATATAACTTTTATAAATGCATTCGGATAATTACAAATATCTCCCAAACATTAAATAAGATAAATAATTATTAATATTTATCAAATACTAATTAATTTAATTAATTTACAACCTTTTATAAAATAATTAAATCATGTGGTTTTTCAAAGAATTCATCATTACGGTTGTGCGACTCAAAGGTGTAAATTTAGTCAGCAATTAATACTGAACCATTCAAATATTAACGTTCACACGTCACCTAGCAGGTGGTGTGACATTTTGACTGAATTCACCGCTTACACATCTTTTGGTAAAATCCAATTTTACTTATTATAAGCAGTACCTAATGGTGGCAGTTATTTACACCAATTCTTTTCGTCAAAACTATATCACTTTGGACTTATGGAATTCGGTAACGGTCAAAATTCCAATGTCATCCACATTCCAACTTTATAGTCCAAACACAAATTCCTTAGTCCATATAACTAAGGAGACGAATCCTCTCTTGAATAGTGCTTCACTTCCAATATTTCACTCGACCCAACTATAGTCACTCGATGGAATGCCATGCTATGATTTAATTATAACCAAAATGGAGCTTTCATATTGAAGATCCACAATATCCTTAAGTCGAGAGAACTTTGTAAATCATTCACATCGATATTATTTTGACCTTAGTTATATTAACCAACAAAAAACTATCAAGTGAGTCGTTCCATAGTTTTCCAATAACTTACGTAGCCTCTAGGTTACCACAACAATCATGAGTAATACACTGCCTAACATTTGGAGAGCATTACGTACTCTTGTCTCAACGGATACATCGATATCTAGTCTCAATGCATCTTGACTGGGATCATTTAAAATGGTATATTTGTTTTATTTTGATAAATTACTCACGGTTACAACACTTTGTAACTACTATCACAAAACATACCATTTATGGATTTTCTATTAAATATACTTTTAATTAAATTGATTAATTAATATAACCACATTGTATCAAGTATACGTTAGTTCCTGAGATGATGGTTTTATGACAACAACCTTAGGACTAGCTATATAATATAAATACTAATATTATTGTCTAGATATATATGTATATGTAGGATATATATGCAGGTACTGAAGAATGAAGATTGTACAGTATAGAGATTCAAGATTGATGAATTCAAGATGAAAAAAAGGAAAAATGTAAACTCATGTGTATCAAGAGTTCAAGATTTCAAAAGTCCAAGAGTTCAAGAGTTCATGATATTAAGATAAGTAACAGAGTCTAGATTTATGTTAAATCTTCATAATAGCACTAAAATCTTTATTCGGATTTTAATTGGGGAATGGAATCCACCTTCTCGCTTTAATAGTGGGATGGAACCCACAACCTCTTTAATGGGATGGAACCCATGACCTTCTCTAGTGGAATGGAATCCACGAAATTTTCAAACTAATTTATTTTATATACTTTTCCAAAAATTGTCTTTTTAAAAGTCATCTCTCCCAGTTTAAATATTTTAGCCCTAAACTATTCTTATCATCTTTTATATTCTGATTTCAAAATCACCTCTTGTTTTTAAACTATCTCGAGGTTTTAATATTATAAGCTTTAAAATCTCAAAAATATATTCTATACTTAGTTTTTAATATTACTTTTGTATTATAGATTATGTTTTTTTGATTACTTTTTAAAATCACTTTTATAAGATTAAACTATATTCAAAAAAGTTTACAAAGTTCAGAAATTGTTTTGATAAGTTTTAAAATAGAAATCATGTTAAAGCAAAATTAATTTTCAAAATTCACATAGGCGTGTCAACATACGCCATCCCCACATGTCAACATGGTGACCGTAGGATTTCAAATTTCAAATTTTCAAAAGTAGTGTCTATTCGTCATAACCTTTCGCGAATGGACATGACTGTTATTTGTCATAACCTTCCGCGAATGGAAATTTATAAAAGAGTTTTATAAATGATTTTTGGATATCTGTGAAAGAGTTTTATAAATGGATTTCGAATTTAAACAAAAGGAGAATTCATAAGCTGAAATGATTTATAAAAGGTATTTATTGAAGAATTTTATAAATAAAAATAATTTGAGATTGGGATTTCACTTAACTGGCCTTCTTTATTATGGTGGTGTGGGACTTTCATTCCAAGGTTAACACCGAAGGAATAGTGTTTGAGGTTGTTCTTATCTCTTCTTTAAATAATATCTTCTTTGATTATTTTAATTTGATTTTGAAATAAGAAATCTTTCATAATGTTTTGTGGATATACTAATGTTAGTGAGTTAAGTATATAAATGTTTTGATAAATATTTTGTAAAGATATTTAAAATAAATATAAACTTATTTTGAGGCTTAGTGCTTGTCATGGGAAACTTAAATCCTTGGATTATCATTTAATTATGTATTTTATAATTAAATTACCAACTATCAAATCATAATCTGTTTTTGACTCAGGAAATATGTTGCGTATATTCGAGTTCCTCGGTGAGGGCTTAAATACTTGTTGCATACTTCCAAAGAATTGAAATTGAGTTAGCCGAAAATTACCGCTTAGTTGGGAGGCACCGGTTTCGGATAAGTATGATTTATCCGAACCACTCCAAACTAATAACATCGTGATGGATCATTATGAAGTATGCTATAGAGCTATACTCTCCTTCCTGAAGGTGATTCGAAAATGAAGGATAGTAAATGTCAAATGTCTGTTCGATCCCGGAACAACTTGTATGGATGAATGCCGGCATTGCGTTTCTGCTTGGAGAGAGTGCTTGCATTCCAGGATGTTCTGCTAGAAGGAAAAAGGTAATCGTGACCTCTCAAAGCTCACATCCTGGTAATGGATAAACAAGGTAGATGTGACAGGATATGTGGGTCGCACCCACTAGGGTATGATCATCCGAAGATCTAGTGTCGATATCCTATGTATGATTCGAGGCCCATTTTTGGTTGTTGATCAAAGCTAAGGGGTGATCATATTCGGTTGTAACAACCTTAGATTTTTTGCATATATTTTAAATTTGACTTTATTTCTATTTTGAAATTATTTTAAACTTGTTTTATTTCAAACATTTCATTTTAAAATATAAATTTTGATTACTATATGAATTATAATTTCAAACTGGTATAATTGAATATTTTCCTGAAAAAAATGTATTTGTGGTCAAAACTGGTCAAACTTTGACTTTTAACTTTTAGACTTAAACATTTGAATTCTTTAATTTTATCTGTTATTATGAAAATAGATTTAATATCATGAATACTGCTTTTCGTTTCGTTGAAATTGGATTTAAATTGTGAAAGTTATACCCTTTACAATATTGTGTGTATATAGGGTTATTTAACAATATTCTTTGTTTTAATTTATATAAATGATACTTTTACTTGGTATATCTTATTCTAATTTGTATATTTATGTTATATTATGTATATTTTGGCTTTTAAATATTTTTAAAGTGATGTTTGAATTTTTTCAAAGCTTATTGAATTTATTTTTCTACTTTTAAAGGCTAGTTTCTATTTTTCTGCTATTTTCTTCAATTAAATTATATTTACTTAAAATTTATTTATTCATTTTTGTGAATGCATTTTTATTTTATGTTCTTATCTTCATCTATAAATATTTTTCATGTACATATAAATTTTTCAAAGTTGTTCCATTTAATTTCAAATTTTCTAGACTAGTTTTTATTTTTGTGCTATTTTCTTATTTTAATTATATCTAATTAATATTTAATTATTAATATTATTTTTATCTGTTATGTTTTCGAATTTTAATTGAAATTATATGTATTTTCAGTTATTTAAATGTATGTAAATATATAAAATAAATTTGAAAAGGTTTTGACTTTTGGTTTCCAATGGCCTTTAATCTTCTAACCTTTTCATATTTGTAACTTAACTTTTCATCAATATTGCCATTACTATCCACATCTTTCAGCCACATACTCCATTTACAATTCACGTACATTCATTTCTCATTTCTGGAACAAAAGATTTCGGCCATAGCTATTGAGAAAGTTTGGGTAAAAATCTTTTTCTCTTCTCTCTTTTGTTTGCTTCTTATTGTTTGACATTGATTTTTGCACTTGCTCTCTTCTTCTAGGCTCGGCTCCTCCCATCTCCATCACCTTTGCCGCCTCCATCACCACCACAACTGGCTATCCTCTTCCTCCAGCCCACAGCCAAGCCATGGCCATGCATTTGTGTTGAGTAGATCCACCTTAAAATGAACCAACATCACCTATATGCAGTCTAGCCTAACACCTATTGCTTCCACCATCATCTTCCACCCCTTGGCCGCCACCTATTCCACCACCAGCAGCAAATTATGACCTGACACACCCTATCACATCACTACCTGACCCTTTGAGCCATGGACGTTCCCTCCTTGGTCATGGCCGAGCCTTGTAGTTGCCTAGAATCCATACTATTGCCTTGTAATACTAGATCTTACTTCACAAACTTGTCCACCACTTTCTCTAGGTTAGGCCGACCCATTTCAATCCATAACCTGATCCAAATACATGCTTTGGCCGTGCAAACCTGATCCATAGCTGAAGCATGTGATGTTGAAACCAAGTGCAAAGTCTTTGGTTTTGTTTTATGCATCCATTTCTAACATTGTTTAAATATATCTTGTTTTTGAAACTTATGTTTTATATATTTGTTTGTCTCATGTATCCAAGGAGATTTATCTTTGGCTCTCCCAAAATCAAATCTTATTCATGCTTTGTGCCTTTAAAGATTCGTTGTTGTGTGTTTTGGTCGTCATTTCTAGCTTATACATGTGAGTAAATCTCACAAGACATTTATACTTATACAAATGTGAATTGACACCATTTGAATGTGTAGAACTATTATGTGATGTTATAACTGCCTGTGATCATTTATATATGATGTTAAAACTGTTAAATTACCTGTCATATCATCTGTTACTGTTATATAAAGCTATTCCGTTTATATATATCTGTTTATCACACTGCAAGTTCCCTGTAGATTAGAATCACTATGGGTTGAAATGATACATACGCGAACGGACTTTAGAATAGGGAAAAATCATTATGGGCTGAAATGATAGGCCTGAACGGTTTTTTATTTATTTTATTTTAACTTGGGATTGCGGTTTTGAAATGATAGAACCCGGATTTTTCTTTTTAAACTGCGGATTGAAATGATATATATCCGTATCACTTGAGTTAGGTTAGAAAACTATATACAGGCCCATGGTAATATTTTATGAAGTATTTGAATATTTTAAATATTCTTAAAAGTGAAAAGTTATGAAATTTGATTTAAATTGAATTTTTAATGTTTAAATAAAGAAAATTTGGATTTTTCTAGAAGTTAAAAATGTAATTCAAATGAATGGTAAAAAGTGAATTTTTGAAATATAATTTAAATTTGGAAATTTGGACTTTGGCTTTTAAAATGACATTTAAGTAAGTGGTTTAAATGTAAATTTATGATAAATTGATTTAAATAGATTTTAAAGTATTTTCAATAAAGGATTTATGATTTTTGTATAAGTGGAAAATGTTAAATAAATGGTTAAGTTGAATTATTGAAATATAACTTAAAGTCCGGAAATTTGGGTTTTGGTTTAAAAAGGGAATTTTAAGTTATATAAAAAAAAGGAAATTTAACTATATTTGGAAAAAGGTAAATATGATGATTTGATCAAATTTGAGTTTAAATGAATTAATAAAGTATTATTGGTTTTTATATGTATTAAAATGGTTAAATGAATGAATACTTAAAAGTGTAATTTTAAAATGAACTTGACCTGGAAATGTGAATTGGTTTTAATTAAGGGTTTAAGTTAATTAAATAAATTGAAAAATTAGTTTAATTTGTGAAATGATAATCTGAAAATGTAAATGTTAATAAAGTGTTAAACGTAAAAATGGGAAAATTTACACTTGAATTTATTAAATGGATTTGTGAAATTTGATTTAATTATAAAATGTTGCTTTATAAAAATTATTAATTAAAAGAGTATTTTTAATGAACATCCTTGAATGTTAAAATATGATTTTTATAATGTTTAAATGTTATAAATTGAAATGTTTTCAAGTATAACTTTCAGCAGCTTTTTCTGAATGCTGTGAAAGGTTGAAATTTTCGCTGTTTATGGTTTAACTTAGTAAATGAACTCATAATGGTTTAAAACTTTGGAAATTGAATACTTGATTTGAAAGTATATAATTTAAATTTTAAATGGTTTAAATGAATTATTTTGATTAAAATATAAGCTATTTAAAAGGTGATTTGGAATGATAATAAATGAATGATATCTTTGAATTTAAAAGGTATTTAAAGTTGAATATTTGGATTTGAGCTTATATGATGATTTGAAATTGAAGCTTTGGAAAGATATGATATTGTGATATATATTAAATGTTTTCAAATGAAGTTTTGAAAGATATGATAGTTTGATATAAAAAATGTTTTGAAATTAAGGTTTGAATGATATGATATTTTGATATTAAATGTTTTGAAATAAAATTTTGAAAGATATGATATTTTGGTATTAAAATGATTTGTAGTAAAATTTTGAAAGATATGATATTTTGATATTAAAATGATTTGAAATGAAGTTCCGAAAGATATGATATTTTGATATTAAAATGATTTGGAAATGAAGCTTTGAAAGGATATGATATTTTATGTATTAAAATGATTTGAAAGGAAGTTTGAAAGGATATGATAATGTAATATATTGAAATGTTTAGAATTGACTTGATATTTATTTTGATAAATATTTGAATTTAAAGATATGGTATGTTGATATATTAAAATGGTTTGGAAATGATTTAATCTTTATTTTGGTAAAGATTTGGATTGAAAAGGATATTTTATATTGAAGTATAAAATATTATTTTAAAGTTATAACCACGGGTTATAATAACAATTGGTTGGAAAAGAGACTGGGATCGGATATGGGCCGAAAACCACTTTGACTAACCGTGTACGCGGTGGAGATTCCAGAATGAAGTAGGATGGTGGCGGCGTTCTTGTGGTATGTTACGTGGACCCAACTCCCATGAGTTCGCATAAGGTGGCTAAAAAAGGAGCGGTCTCGGGCCAGTTGAGGTCGCACCTCGTAGCGGACGCATTTCTTCGATACCATACTATTACTTGTGATTATTTGGGCGCCCCTCCGATTTTAGTAGGAATGTGTTCTGCGGTGGGCGTATGTGGCTGCTGCGTTACCACCGACCCGAGTGTCGTAATTGGTATATCTACCCTGGCATTGCCTTGTGTGCCGTGTCACCTACCATATCGAGCCTTTACTACGAGTTTCTATTAGTGTCGTACCTATGCAGTATCTTCTCATAGTCTCCCGATCAGGAGCCATGCAGGTATTGTATAGACTATTGGCGTTATTTGTGTTAAGGGGAATATTGGGTCACTCCTTAACGCTATTTAAAAGTATGTTTATTTTACTGATAGACACTATTATAATAGCGCAATATACTACATAATAAATAGTTTAACGGATCCTTAGAGGATGGGCGGTCCCAAGCATCTTCTAAGTTACTTGTACCTTTACTATAGTTCACATGAGTTGGTTTACATTGTATAAGTATGTATGTCCTGACTCGAGTGTTTGTATTTTTTATTTACACTCGGGTCAGCCTGAGTATTCACATATTTGGATTTCCAGTTTCTGGAGATTTGGAATCGCTGGAGATTATCTGCTGTCTAGTTTTATCTGTTTCACTTCCAGTGATCCTGTTGATCCCAGTGTTGTATTCATTTGTACTTAGTTATCACCTTGAGACTTCTTTTGTACTTTATTTCTTCTGTTGTATCTTATGTAACTCTGATATATTTTCATAGTAGCCTCATGAACTACTATTTCTTTTACTTCCGCTGCACTATTATTACTCTGTGTCTGTGATCTATGACTTTATTTACTGTATATTCTGAGATTTGCCAAATTTTTATTTACAACGCGGTATTTTGAGCAATTCAATTCCGGCATGAGTGTCTACCTATACACTTATAATGGATGCGAATGGTTGAAAATATCGGGTTATTACATCGGTACTATCCAGTAAGGGATAGGCCAGTCCTGTGTTGGCAGAGGTCGAAAGGTTTTCGATATCACTGGACATATTATCTTAAGGTGTATAGATTTTCAAAAGTAGCCTCTTACCTAGCCATTTGGTGGAAATCCATTCTCCAATAAGCATCTTCGGTTTTTGATTGTATACCTGTTATCATTGTCATGTACACATATCAAAACTACTTTATATATTTACTTTAAACCCTTAGACGTTATTATAATATCACTGGATTTATAATAAAAATGTTCTCGTTATCATAAGGAAAAACCCATCCGTGTTTATGTGCGCCAAGGTCTTATGAGATACCTTTGATTTTAAAGGATTTTATAAGTTATAATAAAATTACTTGTGATTTGAGTTTCTCATGCCGACTTTACTAGACTGACCCGGGCATTGTTTTCTTATAATGCTCGGGTTAGACTGAGCATATTTTCTAAATTAACTTTAGATGCATTAGAGCTCAGGAGACGAGCTGGAGGCAAAGTCGTATTTATATATTTCTTTATGTTCCGCTGCATGGTTTTGTTTTATTTATCGGAAATTCTAAGGATAAGTGTTCTGACTTCTACGTAGACGATAGGCTAGTGCCCTAATGGATGTATTATAAAAAAGTTTTCCTTTCTACAGATCATTGTTATATTATAGATTATTCATTGTGATGTGAGATTCTGTGTTGTGTAATTTCTTCTTATCTTCTTTCTTCATCTTTCCCCTAACCATCTGTCTTTCAAAACCAAGTTGTTCTAAAAACATGAATATAGTGGATGTAATAGTGTCAATTTTTGAGGTCGAAAAGACGGATCGTTACATTTGGTATCAGAGCTGAAGGTTAAGCGAGAACCTTGGCTTTGATGGAGTAATCTCATTAGAGATTGGGTAAGTGACACCGTAGAATGAGTTTGAGTTTATTATATAAGAGCCCATATTTGTTAGTCATATAAAAAAGTTTTATATTGTGTTAATTAATCTATTAAGTGGTATGAATTCTGGTCGATGCATCTGGTCAGCGTTATTGATAGGGTTCCTAAACACTTGAACAAGACCAACCGATACTCTATTGTTTTGAAATTTGTAAATAAAATAATTTTACCTAGGATAATATTTTAGTATAGAAGAATGATTTTCAAAAATAGTATAGTATTTCTGAGATGCTTGTCGAATAGGAAATGATAATATTCTATTATTATAACTTAGGATTTGGTTTAGTAATGCTAATCAAGTTTGAGCATTGACTGTTGTTAAGTATTATAGGTTGCTTCTCTTTTTAAAACATGGGTGGAGTAAATAGAAAATTGGGAAACATTGAAACAAACACCCTGTGAACTAAGTTTTATAATTTGATTATAAGGCATTCGGTGTTAATGTTGGGTTAAACTTGATTTAATAAAGGATGTTTTATTAAAAGGAAAGTTAGAATATGAGAAATGATTTAAATGATTCTATAAAATGGATTTATAAGAATGGGTCTTATAAATAAAATGAATTTAAGCAAAAAACCTAGGGACCTAAATCTCGGTGCTGTTGAAAAATAGTTTTCAAGGTTTTGAAAGTAATAATATTATTATTTGAAAGTATTTTGATTTAAGTATAAAAAAATTTAGGAATGAGAATTTTAAGTAAAAAATGCTTTCTTTGGATTCGTTCAATAACGAGTCTCGATTTTTTTCGTGACGGTCTGAACAATTTTCTAAGTGACGATAGAATGTTTACTTATGCTAATGTTATAGTGCACTTAGTAAATTATTCTCTTTATATGATGTACACGTAAATGTGCATATTTTTACCACGATATCTAATCTATTTAAATTAAGCAAATGATCATATTGGGTATTTTAACTTGTTTAAACCAAAATTCAAATTATTTGAATTTGTCACATATTCATCTTCATCCAAGAGCAAAATAGTCATTTTTGTGCATATATTAATTTTCGAAAATTTAATTGAAAATTTCTATGTTGTTCTGTAGGAATTTAAATTCAAATACAAATGGCTTCATGAAGATATGCGTGCACAAAAGGAAACAAAGCAAATGAAGATGCAATTAATTCATACTCATGATCATGGAGGACTCCACCTACCCACTTATCTTGACTTTCAATTAGGAGCTAATGCACGTGCTAAAATGCCATTAAAGCTTCATGTACATTTAAGTGGGGGATTAAGACATGCTAATGATTACTTGGTGGCCACACTACCTCAAGGGCAATTTGGGCATTCCCTAAAAATATGAATTAGGGTTTAACACATGTATAAATACCTCTTATGTTTCATGTATCCCTCGTCTTCCTTAGTCTCTTCTTTTAGGAAAATAAAATGAGAGCTCTCTTTCTTTTCGTGGCTACTTAGTCATTTCTTCTTTTCATGTAACTTTTTTATGCAATTTAATACATGTTCTTTTCCTTTCTTGTTTATTTCCTTTCATGTTGTAGTGTAGATCTCTTTTATTTTATGCAATTAGATTAGTTCTCTTTTCCATTAGCTTTCATTTTCTTCATCTTTTTATTTTTGTTTATATCATGTTTCTTTCTACTTGTGTTGACATGATAACACAAATGACAGGCTAATCCCTTCAATTTAGGGGTAATAAAGCTCTCTTGAATCATGTAGATGCAACATAATTTTACATTTATGTCTCTTTTGTACTCAATGAAAAGTTAGATGTTTGTATGATTTTGTCTTTAATATTGAGTTTGATAGCTTATGTTGTTCAATACAAATAAGCTATGCTTAGTCATATGAATCGCTAATTACCTCTTCATCTACATATGATTATGGTAATTAAAATGGATTTAGAATCAAAATTTGATGGTTTATGTTTCTAATTCAATAATTAATAAACCATGCTTAAAATAGATTCTACTTTTAGTTTCATGTCATTTTCATTGAAGTTAGTAAGTGTTAGAGGATGCATTGAAGTTTGATGGTTTAAGTGTGTTAATTAATAACACAATTAGGCCATGCTTATGATAAATGCATCAACTAAACTCACAAAGACCAAAAAGAGATCATAATTTCATTATGTTGATTTATGTGATCATGAGAGGGGATTTTCCTCTAATTGCTCTTTAATCTCACATTTTTATTCTCTTTAGTTTTAGTTTGTTTTTATTTTCTTTTAGTAGTTAGAATTTTAAGATCTACAATTCCCTGCGGATCGACCCGTACTCGCATACGTGCTACAATCATACGCCGTGCGTTTGAGGTTATTTTTATTATAAATTTTTCGACGATTTTATAATCTGATAGAAAATTCGTCGTTAAAAAGTTTTTGGCGCCGTTGTCGGGGAATTGCTTTGATTTTTAATTTCTATTCTTCAAATTATTTGTTGTCTGATTTTTTTATGTATTTATTTTGTGATTGCTTGCATTAAAAAAATTATTGTGTGTTTGTTTGATTTTCGTGTGCATATGTTTGTGTATTTATTATTCTAGTTTCCTTCACCATTTGCATTGCATTTCTATTCCAAAAAAAATCAAAAATCAAAAATTCAAAACACAAACAAAAATATTTTATTGCATTTATATTTTTACATTTGCAATTTTTTCCTTCCTTTCACATTTACAAAAAAAAGCATACACAGTGCGGCAAAACTTTGCACTATATACAAAACTATGCATATCTATTGTGCACACTGCCTTTCTCTGCATTCAATTCACCAACACATTTCTACTTTGCCTGTCTCTGTTGCACTGTCCACTATCCAATACATTCCTCAGCATAACTTCAAATAGCAGCAGCCACCATCCCATAAACTTTCAAATTTCCACAAACTCAACCATCAAATTTCCCAAACATTACTACTGCTAGCAACTTAACTGCAACTACACCTGACACCTTGCTGTGTACATGATACGCATACTGATATAACAACAGGGCATGGAGACAGTGAGCACAATAACATAAGGCCTAAAAGAATGATTCAGCTACCCAGGAGGTTACTAGATTAATTCAAGCATTAGCATATGGAGATATGGTTGGGTGCAGCACATGTTGCGTGCATCAGTACGTGCATTTCTTTTTGCTTTTACTGCAATTCTGTATTTTCTGCAATTCTGTTATTTGCTTTATTAGTTGTAAAAACAAGAATAGGAATGGACTGCCACGTAGGCAAAAGTGGTTATGCCTGAGGCTACATATTTGTACATGAAAGCAGAAGAAAATATAGAAAAGTTATTGCAAATTATCTCTCTCTTACCCTTTCATCTCCATTTCTCTCTGCATCTTCTCCTTCTTCCTCCACAGCTGCATCATTTTTGGTGCTTTCACTGATCTGATCTCCCCTCTCCCTTTCCTTTCATCAAATATGACAAAGCTGGACGATGATGTTCAACAACTCACCCAACACCAAGAAGCCATCACCAACATCCAAGATAATCAAACCAACCACGGCTCAATGCTTGAAACCCTAACGGTCGACAACATTGACAACAAAACAGTCCTTCACGATCTCACCAAACAAATGGCTGATATCAACCGCAAACTCGACAATCCACACATTCCTTCCCCAACTAACCATGCCTCAACCACATTTCACTCATCACCTAATAACCGTCCACCGCCCCTCTTATCAACTCCAACACCAACTCGAACACCCAAATGTTCATTAACCTCATTCGATGGATCCAACCCACACGATTGGATATTTCAAGCGGATCGATTTTTTGCTTATTATTCCACACCAAAGGACCAGCGAGTTGATCTCACAAGCTTCCATATGCAGGGCCAAGCACTTTCGTGGTTCCAATGGATGCACCGTAATAAGCAAATATCCACACGGCCAACATTAACGAAAGCACTCGAACAATGCTTCGGACCACCCACCTTCCTCAACCCACAAGCCACACTATTCAAACTCAAACAAATCACCACCGTCAAGAATCACCAATCAATGTTCAAAACCCTCTGCAACCGTGTAACCACACTATTCCCTAACTCCATCATCCAGTGTTTCATTTCAGACCTCAAAATTCACATCCAAAACAAACTCAACATCCTCAATCCTACCACGATATCCGAGGCAATCAATGGAGCGAAGCTCATCGAACGCAAGCTTAACGATCTGTCCAAGTTCCCACTCGCAAAAAAAAATACCCATTCCAAAAAACCACGTCTACTACTTCCCAAACCACTCAATCAATTCAGCAAACACCTCAACTACAAACAACCAAACCCACCATCCCCATCAAACAACTTTCCCAAGCTGAAATGAACCACCGCAAACAATAGGGCTTGTGCTTTAATTACGACGAAAAATACAACTTTGGTCACCGATGCAAGCCTACCCATATTTTGATGATCCTCCCCGATACAAATCCCGAAAATCAATCAACCGCTGTCGACTTCGAACCTGATCCACCACCTATCACTGACCTCTCTACCAATACCAACCCGAACCCTGAACAACCACAGGAAATTTCGTTCCACGCCTTAACCGGATCCTCCCACCCACGAGCAATCCGCCTATGATCTTTGATTAATAGAAATTCGATCTCCATCCTCTTCGATATAGGCTCCACTCACAACTATTTACATCCAAAGACGGCGATATTTTAAGGACTAGAAATTGACAACACAAACTCCTTTATCGTTACTGTTGGCAATGGTGAGAAACTCGCCAGTTCGGGAAGCTGCTCAGATGTTCGAGTCGTCATTCAGGGGTACATATTTTCAATTGATTTTCATTATTGGATATTGTGGGCTTTGATGCGGTTATTGGAATACAATGGTTAGAAAAATTGGGCCCGATTACCATGGATTATAAACATTTGATGATGGCTTTTACTTATGAAAACCAGCATATTTGCCTAACTGGGTTAGGCCCATCTTCCAGCCCATCACCAATATCATTGCATCACTTAAAACGTCTTGATGCCACATCTTCTTTAACCAGCTTCCTATATTTACATCTCCAACCAGCTGAAGTAACTACCGATGCCACACAACTAACCAACGTTGACACACAACTTCAACAATTACTGTCCTCCTATAACCACGTTTTCAACACGTCCACAAACCTACCACCAAACTGAAATCTCAAGCACCATATCAATATTACTCCAAAATCAGAACCAATAAATATAAAACCATACCGTTACCCATACTTCCAAAAAAAATGAAATCGAACGTCAAATCCAAGAAATGTTACACAACAAAATCATCCAACCATCCACTAGCCCTTTCTCTTCCCCCGTTTTATTAATAAAAAAGAAAGATGGTTCTTGGAGATTTTGCATCGATTATCGAGCACTTAATGCCATCACTATCAAAGACCGTTTTCCAATCCCAACGGTTGACGAACTTTTTGACGAACTTTATGGTGCCACATTTTTCTCCAAACTCGATCTTCGAAGTGGTTACTTTCAAATTCGTGTACATCCGCCAGACATCCCAAAAACCGCCTTACATGCTCACGAAGGTCACTATGAATTTTTAGTCATGCCTTTCGGCTTAACAAATGCCCCATCCACATTCCAAGTTACAATGAATGATATATTCCGTCCCCATTTGCGCAAATTCATATTAGTTTTTTTTGAAGACATTCATATGTATAGCTCATCATGGGACGCACACCTAGACCATCTCGAAACAACTTTAAAAATTCTTCATCATCACCATTTCTTTGCTAATATGGCGAAATGCAAATTCGGCCTTCATGAAATTGATTATTTGGGCCATATTTTTTCTTCCGATGGTGTCCGCGTTGACCCATCCAATATTGATGCAATGACTAGATGGCCTCAACCACAATCGATCTCTGCATTACGCGGGTTTCTAGGGATCACGGGTTATTATCGTGGATTTATACAAAATTATGCTACAATTGCTGGGCCTCTAACCGAATTATTAAAGAAAGGAAATTATGAATGGAGTCCACTGGCCCAAATGGCCTTCGAACAGCTAAAACACACTGTTACTTCCACTCCTACAGTATCCCTTCCCAATTTCATTAAACCATTCACCATAACAACCGACGCCTCCGCCTCAGCAGTCGGCGCCTTCCTCGCCCAATCCGACCACCCAATCACCTACTTCAGCCTAAAATTGCCACGCCACCTCCACAAAGCCTCCACCTACTCACAAGAGATGTTTGCAATAACTAATTCTATAAAAAAATGGCGACATTATCTGCTTGGCCGCCCTTTTCAGATCTTCACCGACCACCATAGCTTGCGCGAAATGACAACTCAGGCCATTCAGACGCCAGAGCAACAAAAGTGGCTAGCTAAGCTTTTGGGATTTGATTTTACCATACATTATAGGCCAGGAAAGCAAAATATGGTGGTCGGTGGGTTGTCCCGCTTCACCAGCGCCGCGACGATGCACGCTATCTCTGGGCCGACTTTCCCCTCCTCGCAGACATCCAGGCAGCCTTGAAGCAAGATCAATAAGCTCACAAACATATTCAACAGCTACAATCAGGTACGTGTTCGAACCCTAAACTACAATTTCGAAATAATTTGTTATTTTGGAGTAATCGAATATTTGTGCCTGATAACCCTGCTTTGAAAAATAATATCATTAATGAGCTGCATGATTCAAAGACTGGGGGTCACTCGAGGATTAAAACCACGGCCGCCAGAATAGCCAGCAACTTCTATTGGCCTAATTTAACCTTTACTGTACAAGCCTTTGTCAATCAGTGCCCTACTTGCCTCCAAACAAAACCCGACAACACCCCATATAAGGGATTGCTGAACCCACTGCCAATTCCAGAACAGATTTGGGAAGACATTACAATGGATTTTATTACTCACCTCCCACTTTTAGCCGAAAAAACAAAAATTTGGGTAATAGTTGATCATTTATCTAAGTACGCTCATTTCTGTACATTGCCCACATCAATTTCTACTCCTTAACTTGCCTCACGATTTCTGCATGAATATGTTCGACTGCATGGGTTCCCTCGATCTATTGTATTAGACCGTGATTGGTTATTCACCGGTCAATTCTGGAAGGAGTAATTTAGCCTACACGGTACCAAACTTCGAATGAGTAGTGCTTACCACCGACAAACCGACGGTCATAGTCAACCGTTGCCTTAAAACATATCTACAAGCAGTTGTCGGCGATACCCCAACAAAATGGGTAACGTGTCTCCCATGGGCAGAGTTATGGTATAACACTAATAGACACACATCAATTAAAATGTCTCCCTTCCAAGCTGTGAACGGCCTCCACCAATCATAGCAAATTATATCAGTGCCAATTCAACAATACAAGACCTCAACTCATGGACTGCCTCTCGTGATCAGCTACTCCAACTTCTTAAGTTGAATCTGCAAAAAGCGCAAGCACGAATGAAAAGTCATGCTGATCAATGCCGCAGTGACAAGCAATTCGATCTAGGGACATGGGTATTTGTAAAGTTACAGCCATACCGTCAAATGTCCATATGACCCAATCAACATAGATTATCAAAGAAGTACTTCGGCCCCTATCAAACAATTGAACGTTTTGAGCCAGCAGCTTACAAACCAGCATTGCCACCAGATTCACGAATCCACCCAGTCTTCCATGTTTCCTTACTCAAGCTATGCCCAAATCCATCCTCAATAATACCACAGCCCCTACCACTTCACAACCAGCCTAACAACCTTGAGCACAAGGTTGATCTTGAAGGGGTAGGTGATGATACGCATACTGATATAACAACAGGGCATGGAGACAGTGAGAACAATAACATAAGGCCTAAAAGAATGATTCAGCTACCTAGGAGATTACTAGATTAATTCAAGCATTAGCATATGGAGATATGGTTGGGTGCAACACATGTGGCGTGCATCAGTACGTGCATTTCTTTTTTGCTTTTACTGCAATTCTGTTATTTGCTTTATTGGTTGTAAAAAGCAAGAATAAGAATAGATTGCCACGTAGGCAAAAGTAGTTATGCCTGAGGCTATATATTTGAACATGAAGGCAGAAGAAAATATAGAAAAGTTACTACAAATTATCTCTCTCTTACCCTTTCATCTCCATTTCTCTCTGCATCTTCTCCTTCTTCCTCCACAGCTACATCAGTACACCTGTGCACCCAATACTTACTGCCTACACCCTTCATCTGCTCCACAATTGTCTGCAGTCTTCCTCTATACTCGACCTTTCACAATAACCTCATCTTCACCATATTACCATCAATTTCTGCACTTCCCCAAACTTATCTTCCTCATTCATCGACATCACTCGCTCAACTTCACTAATAACAAGTTGCGGTTCACTATCCATTCAAACCAACTCAACTTCACCATCATACTTCCTCTTCTTCAAATATACCAGCTACAAATACAAACACAACATCCCCCAATTTCATTCAACAGCAGTCTGACCACAGTGCCACAAAACAACTCACATACACATAGAAACTGCACAACCCATTCAATACAACTGTGTCTACTTCATCTCACTACCATCAAACTGCTTCATCTTCGTGAATAACCACAACTCAACGTAGGATCGATTTCACCCTAGAGGGGGGGTGAATAGGGTGATGGTACTAATTATAAAAATTAATTGCGGAAGCTTTAAAATAATTTCAACGCAGAAAAATAATAGCACAGATAGCAGAATAATAAAATATGGAAATAGAACGACACAAAATTTACCCAGCTTCGGCAAAACCCTGCCTACGTGTTGCCCCCAAGGTTTCTAATAGAAATTAAGTAGTCACACGCTTACACACGTAAAATCGCGACACCTGCTACTGACTAATCTAACTTTACGCTCAAACCCCTGCCACAACTCAGCCACTGAGTTGCGAATTCTCAAACTACGCCACGTAGTTTGTCCCCTAGTCACACGACTAGAATTTACAACTGTTTAAAAGGAAATTACAAATTAAAAACAAATTAAAAATAAAAAAAACCCTATTTTTAAACTATTAACCCTTAATGTAAACAAGGCCGGCCCAATTGGATGACTTCCTTAATTTTTCGTAAACCCGTATCTTTTTATTATCTACGGCCGACTCCTTCTCTTCTCTGATAAAATCATTGGCTGCTGTGAAAATTACTTTCGAGAGATTTGACTTAGGGCTTCGGCCCTTTTCAAATTCGATTAGGCTTCGCCCCTTTCATTCCTTTAAGGGAATCGATCTTGTAATTTAATGCTTCGGTCTTGTGAAATTAGGGCTTTGGCTTTTCGTGAAATTGAATTAGGGCTTTGTTCCTTCTTCGTTCCAACTTAGGGTTGTTGATGAAATTAAAGTGTTGCTTTGGGTTGTTCAATCGAAACAGATGTTTTAACGTTGCTTACTTTTTCGATCAAGTGTTACTATGAATTGCAGACAGCTACTTTAATTTTTTCAAGTTCGGCTGAATGATATGGTATGTGATTTCCTTTTTATTTATTTGTTTATATCCTCGAACTTGATTACACCATGCCGATGATGATTCTGTGGGTTTTTATATGAGTTCGTTCTCCTTTATTTACGTTCGTATATATTTGTTTGAATTTGTCAATTTATTTGCTCGGCCGTTTGATTTCATTTGGGTGTTGATGATTTCGTCTGAATTTTTCAATTCACGGGGTTTTGAACTGTGACTTGGGTCGATTCCTTGTTATCCACGGCTTGAAGATTTTTGAACTGTTCGATCTTCCTTGGTCATTACGGTTTGATTTTCATTTGACTTCGGTCTTGATTTTGTGTATGCAAATCCACGACTTCGTTCAGTAGCTCACAGTTTTGACTTTGCACTGCAGTTGTCATCGACTGTAAACTTGATTTTGTGATGTAAAAAATAAATATTGGTCTTGTTCGGCTTTTGCCACGCTATTCACTTCCTCTGGTAGCACTTTCGACCTTGTTCGATTTTACTTGTTGTTTCTGGCCGTTATGTCTTTACTGCCATGTGTATACATATATCTATCTATGTATATATGTGTTGTATTTATAATGTTCACTGTGATTCGCTTGAGTTGCTTCAATGTGATGTTTACACTACTGCATATCACTGTACATGTATCATTAGCTTGAACCTTTTGACTTGTTTGCATTGTTGATGCTATGCTCAATTTGATCTTCTTTTCTCTGGCATATTAGTCCCTCTGGCCATTTGTGTTCATTCCTGATAGCACTGTCCAGTTTCACAGTTCCATTTCATATATATGTTTCCACCTGAGTTCACATGTTTTGTTGCATTCATTCTTCACTTGTCTACTGTCTGATTCATGTTGCATTGCTTCATCATTGATTGTTGACAGTTGTGTGTTTTACATATCAGGTTGTACTTGCTGTGTGGTTTCAATAAATTTGAATATTGTATGCTTGAATCTGTACATATTTGGTTTGATGATGAAACCAATGTGGCATTTGTGACCTGATGCATATGTATTCAGTTGCAGTTTCATTCATCTTCATATATGTACCTGTTTCGCTAGTTCATACTTGTTTCACTGGTGCATCCCTTGACTTGTTTGGTTTGTAGTGCACTTGCATGCTCTAACCTGATGGTTATATGCATATTGCCTGACCATTCATATACATGTTGAGTCTTGTTTCTTTGTACTTCTGTGGAGACTGTTTGCTGGTGCAATTTCATGTATTTGTTTATAGCCACTTCATTGTAGCTTGTCTGCACTAATATTTATAGTGGGTTGTACTGTCTTGAGCTCTGGTTAGTATTGTGTCTGGCTGTGTTGCCTTATCTTTGGTGCACTTGGTCATTCGAGCCTTTGTGCTTTGGTGCTACACTTGAGTTGAGTCATGATAGCGGTGACTTGACCTTTTGCATTTTGTTTGTGGTTTGGTGCCTTCTTGAATTTTGCAGTCTTTTGTGAGCATGTTGACTTTTAGTTGGACTGTGCATTACGGTTGAGTTGAATCCAGCTTGTAGCTCGGATTTTACCTTGTGTTGAAAGTTGTGACATTATTTTATTGCACTTGAGTTGAATCCGGTATATTGGATTTGACCTGTGCTCACCTGTCCCTATAAATCAATCAAGTGTATATTTCGGTATGCACGGCCTTGTGGCATATACAGTGATACACTGTGTATGTCACAAGTTGTTCATGTATAATGAATTCAAATTTAAATGATGACGAACAACCCAAATAACTGAGGCAAATATTATTTTCAAAATCACATTTTATTTTATACTACAAAAGTATTTCCTTTTCAATTTTACTGCGTCAATATTTATTTTTGCAGATTGCTCGGATGCTGGATTCACATTGGAATAAAGTTGAAGATGAAAACGAGTGAATGAGCGTATGTAGTGAGGACATTTGTAAATGAAAGATTGTGATGTAATTGAATTTGTATTGTAATCAAAATTGTATATGTATAGTGAGAGCTTGAATTTGTACTATTCAAAATTGTAATAAATATTTGTTTGAATAAAACATCTGTTTGAATTCAAATTCTGTGTTATTTATTTTATTCAGCAAATATATATATTTAATTATGTGAAAAATATAATAGTACATTAGCAAATACATTTAAATTAATATATATATATATATGTGTGTGTGTGTGTGTGTGTATGTGTGTTTATTATCATCAAACAAAAATCATATAATCGCATGTTTAACAATCTCTCCCTTTTAATGATAACAAACATATATTTAAGATTTTGAACATGTTAAATGTATTTGATCATAGGTATACTCTAATTGCTCCCCCTATTTAAATGCTTCCTCTCTACACAAAGTTCCCCCTACATATATGCATACAAATAAAAAATATGCAAATGATCCTAGATGCAAATGAAAAATATTTGACCTTTGCTTGATCTTATTTGACAAAATCTTAGCTTTTCTCTTCCACTTTTGTTATCAGCAAAAGAGTAATAGTGTTAGAGAAAATAGAGATAAAGTGATCGATATTAATTTAACATTAAAAACTCAATTGAATATAAATATTAAATTTCAATAAAAAATCAAACAAAAATCATAAATACTTTGTTAGGCGCATATTCCACTTTTAGAATGATGGGAATGATGTCATCATATAAAACCATACTGTTGTGTCTATTTGTGGTATATTTATATCAGGAATTTGAATATTTACTAACCATGCATGACCGTTAGGACTTTTAAATGAGATTAGTAGTATTCTAATTTTTTTTAAAATGAATTCAAGCATCGTCTAACCACGCGTAACCGTGAGGACTTTTAAATGGGATTGGAATCAACTTGTTTATTTTTTAAAAATCAATTTTTGATATGCGTTCCATACATGCATAACCCTGAGGACTTTTAAATGAGCATGGAAGCACAGAAAAAATTCCAAGTAATTCACCCATGCATAACCGTGAGGACTTTTAAATGAGAGTGAGTACTTTGGTATTTATTTATTTATTTATATATATATATATTATTTATTTTTTATTTTTTATTATTTTTTTTTTAAATATAAAATGAAAAAAAAATGATTCCTGTTTTTAAAGTACCACATATCGACAAACTATATTGAATTTTGATTAGTGATGGTCGTTAGAAATATGATAGAAATAGAGATGGTCAAGAAATTTTTACCAACAAAAAGTTTTATAACTCTTGTTTAAATTTCTAAAGGAATTTACTAATTATACCGTCTCGAGTCGTAATATATGATAAATATGAACACTCATCACTTTTTCAATCACTATTCATCTTTTCGATAATCATTAGGGAGTCAGATTAGTCAATGTAATCATTTAAAATCAAATTCAAAAATAATTATAGAATCAATTTTTCTAAAGATGACCAATCTGAAAACAAGGTCAAAAATGATTTTCTAGAAGGGGTTTTATAAGAAAATTTTTTGCTATTTGAAAATTATTTGAAATGAAAAATATGCAGATATTTTCTTTGAAAAATGATGCAGTTACTAAATGTCTCAACAAAAATCACGTTCCACTCGTAATTTTTCTATCACCTAGATTACAAGTGTAATCTGAATCAGAATTTCTCTTTCACTCAAAATTATCATTAATTGAATTTGATAGACCATGATGTGTGCACCAAAAATTTCAAACTTAATTTTAACAGCATTTTAAATGACATTCTTTTGAATTTGAAATGAAGCCGTGAAAATAATCAGAAACCGTGAATATAGAGTTAGCCGTATTATAACCAAAAGTATTATCATCCAACGAAACACTATTATTAATCCAAACTAATATATATGAAGTAATTCAAAGCATATAGAGATTTTTATAGTGTTTTTGGCATAAGAATGTAATTGGCCAACAATTTTGAATAAGTTAGAGTTAAAATCATCATCTTTTCATTATCTCAATATTGGCTGATTTTACTTAAATTATAGTGCAGAATATCACATTTAATATATCGTTCAAATAAATACACCTTTACCTGTTTTACCTTTACGATATTTTTCATTGTTGTCTGTTGTGATTCTGTCACCTTTATACCAGGCTAAGGAACTTTGCTTTGTCGCCCGTTGTGTTTCTGGAACAGCCAAAATCCAGAGAACACTGTTATTGTTCCTTAGCCTGCCACCACACCCAAACGATGAAAGATTTTTGTGACCTATTTGTTTTTATAGGTCCATGATTGTTAGTGGAAGAATATTTTGAAAACCAATTTTGTGGAGACCCAAAACTATTTATAATTGTTCCCTTCGGCACCCAAATTTGTTTAACTTTGAAAGATTTTATATTTGTGCCTTTTGGAACCTAAATCGGTATAGTTTTCACATGTTTGGGTCTATACCGACAATTATTGTGATTGTGTCCATATTTTCTATAAATTGTGCACATTGAATTTTCCCGATTATTATTATTTTCAACATTTTCAGTTTGATTATATCCAAGTCCTTGTCTAACTGTATTAACAGTTTGCTTTCCTAATAGCAGATTCAATGGTTTTCACTTTTTGAAAAAGTCGTTGACAATTGTTGGACTTGTGTTTTGAGAAATTCATTTTCGTTTAACAATTGTGTGCACTTTTTAATAGAATACTCTCTTTTAGTATTTTCATTCTCTTTCAAAACAAGAATTTCATTTTCAGGTGATTTTACATTAATTTCTGATTTTTTAATTTCTTCTTCGAATGTTGGACACTTATCACACTTAGGGATCATACTTTGATAGTTTTTAACTAATTGGTCAAGTTGTTCATTTAATTATATCAACGTGTCATTTTGTGATTCTAGTTTGGCATACTTCTCCCTAAGTCGTTCAAAATAGCCATTCACTTCGTGGAAATATATAAGTAATTCAGAGTGAGTGAGTTTTGATACCTCGCTTGGCTCGTCATCATCGCTATCAGTTATATTTCCCTGAAGGCACATATCTGCTTTCTCACTCTCACTGCTATCGCTCTTATTCCACGTGGCTGCAAAACATCTTATTTTTGATTTCTTTTCTTTGTCGAGTTGAAATCGGGGATAATTGGGCTTAATATCATCGGGTTTGTTGCAAATGATCCCGTGTTCTTCCGAGTTGTCTAGTGCTTTGATTATTCTACTTTTTAATTTTTGATTTAGAGTTGGATTTTCGTATTTGCGGTTCCACCTTTTGAATTTCTTCATTATTAACGCCAGCTCAGCTACTCCATCATCATCATCCTCATTACAACTGCTTTTTACAAATCCTGTTAAGCACATTTCTTTAACTGAGTCGGTTGTGGAGGATTTCTCATTGCTGCTGACTTTTGCACCATATATTGCATCGAAAGCATTCCAGATTTTCTGTGCATTTTCACAATGAGAGATGAAATTAAAATTTTCTTGATTAATATGAGAATATAATATATGCATAGCAAGAGATTTAATCGAGATAATTTTCTCGTCATTTATATCACACCCATTTTCAATAATATTCCAACATTTAATATTAACAGATTTTAAATAAAATTCCATTTTCAATTTTCAATTTCCAATACAAAAAATCTGTTCCATCGAAAATAGAAGGAATAATATTGGAACGGCCTTCAGCAAAAGTATTATTAGAAGAAGCCATTTTAAAAATTCAAATTTTTAAAACAAAAACTGATTTTTGAAAAACGAATTTTTAAAACAAAAGTTGACTTCTATTCCTAGTCTGATACCACTTGGAGGATCGATTTCACCCTAGAGGGGGGTGAGTAGGGTGACAGTATTAATTAAAAAAATTAATTGCGAAAGCTTTTAAAGTAATTTCAACACAGAATAATAACAGCACAGATAGCAGAATAATAAAATGCAGAAATAGAACGACACAGAATTTACCCAGCTTCGGCAAAACCCTGCCTACGTGCTGCCATAAGGTTTCTACTAGAAATTAAGTAGTCACACGCTTACACACGTAAACTCGCGACACCGCTACTGACTAACCTAACTCTACGCTCAAAACCCTGCCACAACTCAGCCACTGAGTTGCGAATTCTCAAACTACGCCACGTAGTTTGTCCCCTAGTCATACGAATAGAATTTACAACGGTTTAAAAGGAAATTACAAATTAAAAACAATTTGAAAATAAAAAAACCCTGGTTTTAAACTAATAACCCTTAATGTAAACAAGGTCGTCCCAATTGGTTGACTTCCTTAATCTTTCGTAAACCCGTATCTTTTTATTATCTTCGGCCGACTCCTTCTCTTCTCTGATAAAATCAATGGCTGTTGTGAAAATTGCTTTTGAGAGATTTGACTAAGGGCTTCGGCCCTTTTCGAATTCGATTAGGCTTCGCCCCTTATATTCCTTTAAGGGAATCGGTCTTGGGATTTAATGCTTCGGTCTTGTGAAATTAGGGCTTTGGCTTTTCGTGAAATTGAATTAGGGCTTTGTTCCTTCTTTGTTCCAATTTAGGGTTGTTGATGAAATTAAAGTGCTGCTTCGGGTTGTTCGATCGAAACAGATGTTTTAACGTTGCTTACTTTTTCGATCAAGTGTTACTATGAATTGCAGACAGCTACTTCAATTTTGTCAAGTTCGGCTGAATGATATGGTATGTGATTTCCTTTTTATTTATTTGTTTATATCCTCGAACTTGATTACACCATGCCGATGATGATTCTGTGGGTTTTTATATGAGTTCGTTCTCCTTTATTTGCGTTCGTATATATTTGTTTGAATTTGTCAATTGATTTGCTCGGCCGTTTGATTTCGTTTGGATGTTGATGATTTCCTCTGACTTTTTCAATTCACACGGTTTTAAACTGTGACTTGATTCGATTCCTTGTTATCCACGGCTTGATGATTTTTGAACTGTTCGATCTTCCTTCGTCATTACGGTTTGATTTTCATTTGACTTCGGTCTTGATTTTGTGTATGTGAATCCAGGACTTCGTTCAGTAGCTCACGATATTGACTTTGCACTGCAGTTGTCTTCGACTGTAAACTTGATTTTGTGATGTAAAAAATAAATATTGGTCTTGTTCGACTTTTTCCATGCTATTCACTGCCTCTGGTAGCACTTTCGACCTGGTTCGATTTTACTTGCTGTTTCCGGCCATTATGTATTTACTGCCATGTGTATACATACATCTATGTATGTATATATGTGTTGTATTTGTAATGTTCACTGTGATTCGCTCGAGTTGCTTCAATGTGATGTTTACACTGCTGCATATCACTGTACATGTAGCATTAGCTTGACCCTTTTGACTTGTTTGCATTGTTGATGCTATGCTCAATTTGATCTTCTTTTCTCTGGCATATTAGTCCCTGTGGCCATTTGTGTTCATTCCTGATAGCACTGTCCAGTTTCACAGGTCCATTTCATATATATGTTTCCACCTGAGTTCACATGTTTTGTTGCATTCATTCTTCTTTTGTGTACTGTCTGATTCATGTTGCATTGCTTCACCATTGATTGTTGACAGTTGTGTGTTTTGCATATAAGGTTGTACTTGCTGTATGGTTTCAATACATTTGAATATTGTATGCTTGAATCTGTACATATTTGGTTTGATGTTGAAACCAATGTGGCATTTGTGACCTGATGCATATGTATTCAGTTGCAGTTTCATTCATCTTCATATATGTACCTGTTTCACTGGTGTATCCTTGTTTCACTGGTGCATCCCTTGACTTGTTTGGTTTGTGGTGCACTTGCATGCTCTAACCTGATGGTTATAAGCATATTGCCTGACCATTCATATGCAGTTGAGTCTTGTTTCTTTGTACTTCTGTGGAGACTGTTTGCTGGTGCAATTTCATGTATTTGTTTATAGCCACTTCATTGTAGCTTGTCTGCACTAATATATATAGTGGGTTGTACTGTCTTGAACTCTGGTTAGTATTATGTCTGGCTGTGTTGCCTTATCTTTGGTGCACTTGGTCATTCGAGCTTTTGTGCTTTGGTGCTGCAGTTGAGTTGAGTCATGATAGCAGTGACTTGACCTTTTGCATTTTGTTTGTGGTTTGGTGCCTTCTTGAATTTTGCAGTCTTTTGTAAGTATGTTGACTTTTAGTTGGACTGTGCATTACACTTGAATTGAATCCAGCTTGTAGCTCGGATTTGACCTTGTGTTGAAAGTTGTGACATTATTTTATTGCACTTGAGTTGAATCCGATATATTGGATTTGACCTGTGCTCACCTGTCCCTGTAAATCAATCAATTGTATATTTCGTTGTGCACGGCCTTGTGGCATATACAGTGATACACTATGTATGTCACAAGTTGTTCATGTATGATGAATTCAAATTTAAATGATGACGAACAACCTAAATAACTGAGGCAAATATTATTTTCAAAATCACATTTTATTTTATACTGCAAAAATAATTGCTTTTCAATTTTACTGCGTCAATATTTATTTTTGCAGATTGCTCAGATGCTGGATTCACATTGGAATAAAGTTGAAGATGACTACGAGTGAATGAGCGATATGTAGTGAGGACATTCGTAAATGAAAGATTGTGATCTAATTGAATTTGTATTGTAATCGAAATTGTATGTGTATAGTGAGAGCTTGAATTTGTACTATTCAAAATTGTAATAAATATTTGTTTGAATAAAATATCTGTTTGAATTCAAATTCTATGTTATTTATTTTATTCAGCAAATATATATTTAATTATGTGAAAAATATAATAGTACATTAACAAATACATTTAAATGAATATATATATATATATATATATATGTGTGTGTGTGTGTGTGTGTGTTTATTATCATCAAACAAAAATCATATAATCGCATATTCAACACTCAAAACATTCCCACTGCAGTTCATCATTACCATACAAACCAAAACTGCACCACCTTTCACACTTGCCTGGCAGCAGCTCTTCCCACCATTGTCACAAAAATGTCATTTCCACCGAGTTACCACCATCCACCACTCCATAGTTGTGACGACCCGCCCTTCTCACTACCAGAAAGACGCATCATCATTAAGAAAGAAAGGGATAGAAATAGAAAAGAATAGAAAATAAAGAAACAAAACATCAGAATCTCACAACGGAACGGAACAAAATATAATATATCACATATCTATTACATAGATTTACATATATCAGAGTTATATAATATCAACACACATGACAATCATACATACATCTGTCACTATATACATCAGAGATACAGCATACATCAACTAACACAGCGGAACTAGATAGATATCTACAACGCTGAAGCCTCCTGCTCCATTGCTCCTCCAGAATTTGTCAAAGCCAACCTAAATCTCTTGGCTACCCGTAAAAATTGGGGTACCCGAGAGTTTATGAAAAACAAAATATAAACTCCGGGTTAGACATGGGTCTGGTATGAGTAAACAGTTTAAACTGTTTAACTTTTGAAAATCCTTTTAAAACAAAGGTATCACGTAAGACTCCCCACAAATAAATACGGGTAAGTTTTTACCTTACGCTAACCAAAACATTTTATAGGAAATCTAGTGATATTATAATAATGTCTAGAATTTTCAAGTAAAATACAGAAATAGCTGAAATGCTTACATCTCACATTTCAACGTAGTTGAGCACAATCAAAACGTACGGAGCTTATTGGAAATTGGATCCCATACAATGACAGGGCTACTGGGGCACCGCCCGTCACAGGTCTAGATCACTGTACCGATGAGCCACCCTAACTCCCCTGCAACACAAGGCCGGAACCATTCCTTACTGAACAGTCCCGAACAAGATAACCCCGCAGTTGGTGCGCAATTCCAACCGCCCACACAGCCGAAATAAAGGGACATCTAGACAGGGGTATATCTCGTCCTGCTTGGGCATGACCCACCTAAACTTGCTGCACCTCCCCTGTTTTAGCCATTCCCGGTTGATGAGGCTTGAGGCTGCGATTACCTTTATAGGAAAAATATCCTAGAATGCTCATCGTCCGTCTGACGATGTGTTGAAAGCATTCAATCCATACAAGTTCGTTTCGGGTTCGAATGAAACCGAAGGTATTATCTCGTCACACTCATTTTGGAATCACCCTCAGAGTCAACGACGATAACCCTTGCATTCTGAAAGCACCATCTTGATCTTCACTTGAGAATTCACGACCTATCGTTTAATTTGGATCGATGTGGTTTTCGGAATATCAATTGGATACTCGATCCCGGTTTCATCGAAATCCAAACGCCATTTTAAAGGCCAAGTTGTCTAATTAACTTAACAGTTTAATAATTTAAATTCAACAATTGAATTAATATAGCACTTATCACAGATAATTCATACACAATTGCCATGGATATATTAAAGCATATCAGAGAGCATCACAGAATATCATCAATAATCATCACAAACAAATATACAACACATACAACATCCATAAGCAAACATCTTGAATTCTCAATTTAATCAATTCAATTAAACCAATTACTTGAGGATTAACCTCTTATTCCTGTTAGATTAATCATTAGGTAATAATTCATTACTTATTCCATTTCAAATTATTTAATTAATAAATCATTTCTTAATTAACAATTATATCTTAATTACTTAGTTAATTACTCCTAATTATTAATTAATAACTTCAATTATTAACTTATATAACTTAATTATCCATCACTTACTTAATTACTTGAGAGTTAATCTCTTAATCCTGTTTACTCACTTATTTCCCTTCAAATTATTCAATCAACAAATCATTTCTTAAGTAGCATATATATGTCTTAATTGCTTAATTACTTAATTACTTTATTCACATTATTTAACTAATTACTTTCTTAATCAAGTTATCTAATTTTAATGACTTAAGTAATTATTCCTTAATTACTATTCTTCGATCTAAGTAGAATTTAATTGCCTGTTTATTTATTCTAATTGTTTCATTTATCATTTCTCAATTCTTAGTTAAATCACTTGATTAATTAACTCTTAATCATTCATTAATTATTTAAGTGGTTAATTACAATTACATTTATTTCTTATAATATACTACTAATTATAATTACAAAGTAATTACTCTTAATTACTTCTGAACCCAATCAATAACTATTGATTATTCACTTAATTAACTTTCGAGTCTTCTTGAATTTTGATAGCAATTATATTACTAACTGAAACAATATTTGTTAATTTACTTAATTTGTTACTTACTATTAACAAGATTTTTAAAATAAGGTTAAGCTTTAATAAAATAATTAATCACTTTTAAATAATTAATCACGAGTTAAAAACCTAATGTTAAGTCTTAACTAGGCTAACTAATACTTGAATGAACAGTATTTACTTTATTATGAAACTTGCTGAAATCTTTTAATCACCAACAGATTTTACAACAACTTACTCTCAAATATAAAAACCCGAAATTTCCCCCTGATACACTCGCGTAACTCTTCGAGCACCTCCCAATCCACCGAGTCACCACCCAGAAACGCAAGCTCACTTCCTTCTTCTTTTTAATTTACAGCCAGATTTCATTTAAGCCTAAGTAAAAGATAAACATCAGAGATTTACGCACCCAAACTCACAAGAAAACCCGAAGCGAACAACCATAACTCTCAAGCATAACTCGAGACAGCACCCTCTCCTGCAAACGCTGATACGTCGCCGATCTGTACACGTGTACAACGCCTCTCGTGCCTCCGATGATCTCCTGAGGCTTCGCGCATATCCAAACTAGCACGAATACGAGAATTCCAAGATCGCATAACCACCATAAATTCCAATTCAAAATTTGCAGTTCGAATGGAAGGGACTTTCAACCACACTGCAAACAAGACGCCACGCCACCCAAGCACGTACACCGAAGGCGATGCCAACATGACCACACCTTGTCAACGTCACCAGAAACCTTCCCGCCACGCCTCGATTCACTCGGTCATAGGTACGACACGAATTTCATATTTTACAGACAGGTATAAAAACACACTGTAAACCCTATTTTGACCTCGTATTTGATTTCTATGCAATGGAAAAATTATTGAACATTTTTCCTAAGATCACACACATTCATACTTGCTTCGATTCGAATTTCAGTATTTTATAATGAGTAATTTTCTGGAATTTGACAAAATTTCAAATTTCATTCAACATCGAAATGCTCGTGAAATACTTAAGTAAAAGACTTCATTTTTGTTTCAAAAATCATGAATTCCAGTAATAATTCAAATTATAAACTTGAATTAATTTATTTCATCAGTTGAATATATAACATTTTCTTACTAGTTTACTGTAAACATGGTTTCAGGGTTACTATGTTTGCAATATGCTTAGAACAAAATTTAAAAATCTTGGTTAAGTTTTAAACATCTTGTTTGAAACAATAAAACTCTAAGCTTTACATAATTAAATGAGAATAATTTGAGTTTAATGAGACTGTAACACACAGATAAGTACAGAGCATCACATAATTCATACAGACTTATATTCCAGTCCAAAAAAAATGCAACATCGCATAATAAATGAATTATCTTTACTACTTTTAATTAAACTTAAACTTGATGTTTACTCATCTCAAATAATGGTTGAACAGAGCATACTTGATGTTATGAAACCTGAAGATTTGAAACTGCCTTTGTCCTCTGTTCTATTTTTATTTTGAATATGTTTCCTTTCTTTTTCTTGTTTCATCAATTTTCTTTTCTTTTTGTTATACGAAGTAGAAGTAGCATGAGATACATATAAATAAAGAACAGAATGAAGGCTTCAACTAGACAAAAGTTTCTTGATAAATATCTTGACTTGTCAAAATGGAGGCTGAGAAGATTTGCAATTTAATGCCTTGTTTGCCTAATTATGTTTACAGAATTATTATGTTGGTCGTATGAAGATATTTTTTATATAATTGTTGTACTATGCATAAAGATATTGGTTTGTTCTCTTTTCACTTTGCAGGCCAGCACAGCTTACACAAGAAGCTATTCTTTTGTTCATTTTTTTTTGTTTTGTATCTTATTTTGTTTGTATAATTATTACAATATTTGCTGACAAAATAAATTCATGTAAGAGTAATTATTTGCAGGTAGGTCTGTGTTTCTTTTTCTTTTTTTTCATATTTGCAAATGGATTGGCTTATGAAGACATTTGTAAAAGTTTTTTGTTTTAACAGCTTCTAGTTTGCTTATGTTCAAGTAGACTCATGTTTACAACTATATTTTATGTTATACTTATATTACATATTTATAAGTTTATTTTATTTTAATTCTAGACATTGTTATTTTATTATATATTATATTATTATTTTTCTACTCCATACTTTGCTCTTAATTTAGTTATAGTCATGTGTTATAGTTAATATTCTTATATTTATATTTAACTATCCATATTTAAATTAGATCCGAGAGTTCACTCCCTCTTTATATTTATTTTATTTGTATTGAACTATAAATATTTCAATTATGAATAATATGATTTATTTACATTTATACTTATTTATCTCCATTTGTATTTTATTTAAATTATAAGCATAAGTTAACTTATATTTCACATTTATATTTTATATTGATTAACTTTGATTCCATTTCAAACATCATCATTCATATGTATACTTACTAAATATAAACAAAGTAAGATATTTTGATTTAATCATAAAAGACAAATTTTATTATGAACATTATTGAGAAAATTTATTACACTTCCAAATCAACTTTCTTCTAAAAATACCATTTATATAAACAATGGCAATTATTTCAAAATCATATCCGTTTCAAATGATTAAGTATACATTTTATTTAAATTGATTTGAATATTTATAAAAATAAATAGGGCCAAAATCCAGGGTCGTTACATTCCTCCCCCCTTAAAAGAATTTCGTCCCCGAAATTTGAAACAAAGATAAGTTAAAAGTTATCATATCAACCATTCAAACATACATATCATTCATATATTAGCAAACAACCAACATCTATCCTAACAAACATCGCTAGCCATCTAGACACAAATTCAGATAAGCTTTTCTAAAACTATCCAGAGTTTCCCGGGTGAAATCCCTGGGATCCTCGCTCCACTATACTATGACAAGCTACACTACTATACTCCTGAGTTGCATCTCACCTTAACTAATAATCCGAACTAAATCTCTATCCACAGTCACATTCGGCTCATCTTTCAAGTCTTCCTGTACTATTGATTCTATAACTAATACTGAATCAACAACAAATTTCTTAAGATGGGTCACACAGAATACACTATGAATTCCAAACATTTGTTCTGACAATTCGACTCTGCAAGCTACAGTTCCAATCTTTTCAATATTCAAAATGGTCTAATATAACTCAGGTCAAATTTTTCCGCCTTCTGAATCTAATAGTTCCTTTTTAATCGGGAAACTTTGGTCAAAACAAATTACCAAACTCAAATTCCAATTGTCTCCTTCTTATCTGCGTACTTCTTCTAACGGTCTTGAGAAGCTCTCATCTTATCCTTTGATAAGCCTAATCTTAGCAGAAACTTCACAAAACAAAACTGGTCTGACAACAAGATAGTCTTTCCATAATTCACCAAAATCCAAAACTCAAACTTACCGCATATCCTCTAAAATACGGTTCAGTCTCTCTGTCCTTCCGTCTGAGGATGATAGGCTATACTAAATTTCAAACTCGATCCCAAAGTCAATTGTAGATCCTTCCAGAATTTTGATGATGAAAAATAGGGTCACGATCACTTATTATGCTAACAGGAATACCAAGCAATCTTACTATTTTCTGCAAGAAAATTTTGACCAGAAACTGTAGTCCGAGTTATCTAACTAGTACAGAATGAGCACTCTTAGTTAATCGATCCACAATAATCCATATTCCATCGCTTCTTTTCATTTCTTGGCAAACCGTCGATGAAATCCATCGGAATCATCTCCCACTTCCATCTGAGATTTCTAAAGATTGCAATAGTCCTAGACAACTTCTATTGATCACCTTAACTTGCTGATAGAAAGTACAACTATAAACGAAAGCAACTACGACCCTCTTCATGCTCGATCTCCAAAAAATTCTTCTCAACTCTTTATACACCTTAAAGATTCCGATTGAATATTCAGTCTGGAGTGATGTCATTCAGCTAAAACTTATTGCCTCAATTCATCTATATCAAGCACACAAACGGCCACTAATCCTTTAGGCACCATGATCATCCACCTTAAAATCTGAACACCTTCCATCTTTAGTTTAAGAATCAATTCCTTAAAAGATCTATCTTCCCTTAGCTTACTCATGATTCTTCCCTGGAGAGAAGAAACAACTTCTAAAAGAACAAAACTGCATTCCTGCTAAGAGCATCAACTACCACATTCCCTTATCCTGGGTATACAGAATATCCATATCATATGAGGTCAGAAATTTGACTCACCACGGCTGCCTCAAATTAAAATCCCTTTAGACAGAAGATATTTCAACGGTTTGTGATCCGTTAATAACCCAACTTCTCTTCCAACAGTTAGTGCCTCCAAATCTCAAAACAAACAAAATGGCTAACTACTCAAGGTCATGCGTAGCGTAGTTCCCTTCATGTTGCCTTAATTACCGACATGCATACGCAGTTACTCTCCACTCTTGCATCAACACTTCTTCCCAAATCAATTATACGAGCATCCGTATAAATTCCAAAGCTGCCCTTTCCTTCCGGAATAACAATCACTGGAGCTCTGGTTAGCCTCGTCTTCCATTCTTAGAATAGATTCTCCCTCCGCTGGGTCTACAGAGATATCTTTACCCAAAATAATGCGCCTCAAAAATAACTTTCGATTTCCAAAAATGGCACTTAAAGAACTCGCCTTCAAAACATGCCTCCTCAGTGTCTCCAACCCTATCTTCAAATGTAGCTTGAGCTCTTCTTCAAACTTAGAATATACCAAAACAAACTTATTCATACTCTTATCGATCCTAAATCTACTCAACTAACTCTTCTTCCTTTCTCGGAATCATTCTCCATCTAGACTAAATCACTAGCACTACCCTGAAATCAAATCAACACGAAACTCTATCTCTCTTCCAATTTGGATCACAACAATAACTTAAATCTTCTTTTTGAGAAGCCCCAACTCCAATAAAAGACCACTCAAATGTATTCCAGAATTGTCGCACGACACTCTGGAAATTCTACCCAAATAAGTTTGTAACTAAACTGTTCTCCCTTCATAATCCAGAACAGTCATATACTGTTTGTTAATGAAACCACTCTGCTACTTCTGAAATCACCTCAAGAAAACTGCAAATCAACAAACCTTCTCGACAGCACACAGAACGCTTCAGGCTATAGGGCTAACCTCGATGACCAAAGACTTCTATTCAAAGATCTTCGAGAAACTCGGGCCTCATCCAAACAAAAATACCCTTCTGGACTTAGTCACCATTCCGAAACGGACATACTTCCTTAACTTGTTCCAAAGAAACATCTTCGGAGACATCGAAAATCATTGTGTCTCATCACACAGCTACAACACCCTGAGATATCAAGATGTCATGACTTGCTCTTGTCCATCCAATAGATCCAAACTCAAGTTCATCCCAAAATTACATTCCAACAATGAAATCCTCCCATTACCCAAAGATCACTCGAGACGGTAATAGGTCTATAGTCTCGACAGATACACTCCAACTACAAATATTCAAAACTCCAACCATCGGTAGTCGTGTTTCACACACCACTATCTTATCTACCTTTATAACTTATATTGGAAAACCCGAACAGGTAACCCAATAAATAGGTAGAAATAAATAAATATATATATATATATATATATCAAAATTACAAATACGCTCTCTCAAGAAAGAAATAACTCAAGAGCCTAGGTATTCACTCAACCTAGCGCTCTGATACCAAGTGTGACGACCCACCCATCTCACTACCAGAAAGACGCATCATCATTAAGAAAGAAAGGGATAGAAATAGAAAAGAATAGAAAAGAAAGAAACAAAACATCAGAATCTCACAGCGGAACGGAACAAAATATAATATATCACATATCTATTACATAGATTTACATATATCAGAGTTATATAATATCAATACACATGACAATCATACATACATCTGTCACTATATACATCAGAGATACAACATACATCAACTAACACAGCGGAACTAGATAGATATCTACAACGCTGAAGCCTCCTGCTCCATTGCTCCTCCAGAATTTGTCAAAGCCAACCTAAATCTCTTGGCTACCCGTAAAAATTGGGGTACCCGAGAGTTTATGAAAAACAAAATATAAACTCCGGGTCAGACATGGGTCTGCTATGAGTAAACAGTTTAAATTGTTTAACTTTTGAAAATCCTTTTAAAACAAAGGTATCACGTAAGACTCCCCACAAATAAATACGAGTAAGTTTTTACCTTACGCTAACCAAAACATTTTATAGGAAATCCAGTGATATTATAATAGTGTCTAGGGTTTTCAAGTAAAATACAGAAATAGCTGAAATGCTTACATCTCACATTTCAACGTAGTTGGGCACAATCAAAACGTACGTCGCTTATTGGAAATTGGATCTCATACAATGGCAGGGCTACTGGGGTACCGCCCGTCACAGTACATGGTCTAGATCACTGTACCGAGGAGCCACCCTAACTCCCCTGCAACACAAGGCCGGAACCATTCCTTACTGAACAGTCCCGAACAAGATAACCCCGCAGTTGGTGCGCAATTCCAACCGCCCACACAGCCGAAATAAAGGGACATCTAGACAGGGGTATATCTCGTCCTGCTTGGGCATGACCCACCTAACCTTGCTGCACCTCCCCTGTTTTAGCCATTCCCGGTTGATGAGGCTTGAGGCTGCGATTACCTTTATAGGACAAATATCTTAGAATGCTCATCGTCCGCCTGACGATGTGTTGAAAGCATTCAATCCATACAAGTTCGTTCCGGGTTCGAACGAAACCGAAGGTATTATCTCGTCACACTCATTTTGGAATCACCCTCAGAGTCAACGACGATAACCCTTGCATTTTGAAAGCACCATCTTGATCTTCACTTGAGAATTCATGACCTATCGTTTAATTTGGATCGATGTGGTTTTCGGGATATCAATTGGATACCCGATCCCGGTCTCATCGAAATCCAAACGCCATTTTAAAGGCCAAGTTGTCTAATTAACTTAACAGTTTAATAATTTAAATTCAACAATTGAATTAATATAGCACTTATCACAGATAATTCATACACAATTGCCATGGATATATTAAAGCATATCAGAGAGCATCACAGAATATCATCAATAATCATCACAAACAAATATACAACACATACAACATCCATAAGCAAACATCTTGAATTCTCAATTTAATCAATTCAATTAAACCAATTACTTGAGGATTAACCTCTTAATCCTGTTAGATTAATCATTAGTTAATAATTCATTACTTATTCCATTTCAAATTATTTAATTAATAAATCATTTCTTAATTAACAATTATATCTTAATTACTTAGTTAATTACTCCTAATTATTAATTAATAACTTCAATTATTAACTTATAGAACTTAATTATCCATCAGTTACTTAATTACTTGAGAGTTAATCTCTTAATCCTGTTTACTCACTTATTTCCCTTCAAATTATTCAATCAACAAATCATTTCTTAATTAGCATATATATGTCTTAATTGCTTAATTACTTAATTACTTTATTCACATTATTTAACTAATTACTTTCTTAATCAAGTTATCTAATTTTAATTACTTAAGTAATTATTCCTTAATTACTATTCTTCGATCTAAGTAGAATTTAATTGCCTGTTTATTTATTCTAATTGTTCCATTTATCATTTCTCAATTCTTAGTTAAATCACTTGATTAATTAACTCTTAATCATTCATTAATTATTTAAGTGGTTAATTACAATTACATTTATTTCTTATAATATACTACTAATTATAATTACAAAGTAATTACTCTTAATTACTTCTGAACCCAATCAATAACTATTGATTATTCACTTAATTAACATTCGAGTCTTCTTGAATTTTGATAGCAATTATATTACTAGTTGAAACAATATTTGTTAATTTACTTAATTTGTTACTTACTATTAACAAGATTTTTAAAATAAGGTTAAGCTTTAATAAAATAATTAATCACTTTTAAATAATTAATCACGAGTTAGAAACTAATATTAAGTCTTAACTAGGCTAATTAATACTTGAATGAGCAGTATTTACTTTATTATGAAACTTGCTGAAACCTTTTAATCACCAACAGATTTTACAACAACTTACTCTCAAATATAAAAACCCGAAATTCCCCCCTGATACACTTGCGTAACTCTTCGAGCATCTCCCAATCCACCGAGTCACCACCCAGAAATGCAAGCTCACTTCCTTTTTCTTTTTAATTTACAGCCAGATTTCATTTAAGCCTAAGTAAAAGATAAACATCAGAGATTTACGCACCCAAACTCACAAGAAAACCCGAAGCGAACAACCATAACTCTCGAGCATAACTCGAGACAGCACCCTCTCCTGCAAACGCTGATACGTCGCCGATCTGTACACGTGTACAACGCCTCTCGTGCCTCCGATGATCTCCTGAGGCTTCGCGCATATCCAAACTAGCACGAATACGAGAATTCCAAGATCGCATAACCACCAGAAATTCCAATTCAAAATTTGCAGTTCGAATGGAAGGGACTGTCGACCACACTGCAAACAAGATGCCACGCCACCCAAGCACGTCCACCGGAGGCGATGCCAACATGACCACACCTTGTCAACGTCACCAGAAACCTTCCCACCACGCCTCGATTCACTCGGTCATAGGTACGGCACGAATTTCATGTTTTACAGACAGGTATAAAAACACACTGTAAACCCTATTTTGACCTCGTATTTGATTTCTATGAAATGGAAAAATTATTGAACATTTTTCCTAAGATCACACACATTCATACTTGCTTCGATTCGAATTTCAGTATTTTATAATGAGTAATTTTCTCGAATTTGATAAAATTTCAAATTTCATTCAACATCGAAATGCTCGTGAAATACTTAAGTAAAAGACTTCATTTTTGTTTCAAAAATCATGAATTCCAGTAATATTTCAAATTATAAACTTGAATTAATTTATTTCATCAGTTGAATTTATAACATTTTCTTACTAGTTTACTGTAAACATGGTTTCAGGGTTACTGTGTTTGCAATATGCTTAGAACAAAATTTAAAAATCTTGGTTTAGTTTTAAACATCTTGTTTGAAACAATAAAACTCTAAGCTTTACATAATTAAATGAGAATAATTTGAGTTTGATGAGACTGTAACACACAGATAAGTACAGAGCATCACATAATTCATACAGACTTATATTCCAGTCCAAAAAAATGCAACATCACATAATAAATGAATTATCTTTACTACTTTTAATTAAACTTAAACTTGATGTTTACTCACCTCAAATAATGGTTGAACAGAGCATACTTGATGTTATGAAACCTGAAGATTTGAAACTGCCTTTGTCCTCTGTTCTATTTTTATTTTGAATATGTTTCCTTTCTTTTTCTTGTTTCATCAATTTTCTTTTCTTTTTGTTATACGAAGTAGAAGTAGCATGAGATACATATAAATAAAGAACAAAATGAAGGCTTCAACTAGACAGAAGTTTCTTGATAAATATCTTGACTTGTCAAAATGGAGGCTGAGAAGATTTGCAATTTAATGCCTTGTTTGCCTAATCATGTTTACAGAATTATTATGTTGGCCGTATGAAGATATTTTGTATATAATTGTTGTACTATGCATAAAGATATTGGTTTGTTCTCTTTTCACTTTGCAGGCCAGCACAGCTTACACAAGAAGCTATTCTTTTGTTCATTTTTTTTTTTTGTATCTTATTTTGTTTGTATAATTATTACAATATTTGCTGACAAAATAAATTCATGTAAGAGTAATTACTTGCAGGTAGGTCTGTGTTTTTTTTTTTTTTTTTTCATATTTGCAAATGGATTGGCTTATGAAGACATTTGTAAAAGTTTTTTGTTTTAACAGCTTCTAGTTTGCTTATGTTCAAGTAGACTCATGTTTACAACTATATTTTATGTTATACTTATATTACATATTTATAAGTTTATTTTATTTTAATTCTAGACATTGTTATTTTATTATATATTATGTTATTATTTTTCTACTCCATACTTTGCTCTTAATTTAGTTATAGTCATGTGTTATAGTTAATATTCTTATATTTATATTTAACTATCCATATTTAAATTAGATCCGAGAGTTCACTCCCTCTTTATATTTATTTTATTTGTATTGAACTATAAATATTTCAATCATGAATAATATGATTTATTTACATTTATACTTATTTATCTCCATTTGTATTTTATTTAAATTATAAGCATAAGTTGACTTATATTTCACATTTATATTTTATATTGATTAACTTTGATTCCATTTCAAACATCATCATTCATATGTATACTTACTAAATATAAACAAAGTAAGATATTTTATGATTAAATCAAAATATCTTACTTTGTTTATATGTGGTTTTTAGGCTAAAGGAAAAAGATAGAAAAAAAATTAATTTCAGGGACAAGAAGTTTGTTTTTTAGTCTGAAGGACACATTTTAGTGTAAATCACAGAATGATAGTTGTAACTATCATTTTCAGTTTACACTAAAAAGTGTCCTTTGGGCTAAAAAGCAAACTTGTTGTCCCTTAAACTAAATTTTTTGCAACTTCTTTCTTGTGCCTATTTATCTGTTTTAATTAAATTGATTTGAATATTTACAAAAATAAATAGGGCCAAAATGCAGGGTCGTTACAACAGTCTTCTGCCTATAACCATAAAAATCCGACTGACTGCCTCACCAAACCATCATATCGACTGACTGCCTTGACTAATCACTGCAAACATCATAGCAACTCATCGAACGACATCAAACCACACTGCCTCTCCACCTTCAATGGCCCTGAAATCATCTATCTGAAACTTCACAACTTCACCACTCAACTTCACCAGTTCGTCTCTCCCACCACAGATCCTCTATTGATCATATACAACCCATACCATACCGCAACCAAAGTCGACCATTAAACTCACGAACATCATCTCCAACCCAAAAAAAAAACCCACGACGCCTGAATCACCAGCCTCAACCTGAAAACAAACTACACGCGACCAACCTCCATCAGCAACTACACGCGACCACCTCTTCAAACTCGAAGTTCGATCCAATTCCCAATTCGACAACCCAAATTGAATCTCCTCCAGATAATTCAATCTAGACACGCAACCAAAACCACGAACACGACCCCAAGCGATTTGCGAGATTTGAGAATTTATGAAGTGATTTGCGAAAAAAAATTTAAAATTGATTTTTGGAAAGTAGAATTTCACGGTTTTAGGAATTCGTGGATTTGACAAATTGTGAATGAGCGAAGCTGAGGAGGATACTTTTCTTTGTTCTTTTGTTAGACTGGGCCGTGCCAGTGCATCAGTGAGTATTTTTTTGTTAAGTTATTTTTTTTAGCTTCTTTCAAAAATTAGAAAAAAATTAAAAAAAAGTCTGCTCTTTGATATATAAGAAAAAAGAAAAAACATCGATATTGTTTAATTTGTTTTAGTTTTGTTTAATTTACTATATCCTTACAAAAAATTCAAAAAAAAACTAGTATGTATATCTTGTTTCTATTTATAGGTTACCAAAGCAGAATTGCAGAAGGAGCAGAAGTGCTTGCTAAGATAAATTGCTTGCTTGGCTGAGCTTGCCAAAAAAATATAACTGCTTGCTTATTTATAATTTTCTTTTTATTTTCCTTGCATTGTATATATTTATTGCTTTTGTTTGTTTTGCATTATTGTTTACTTGCAATTGAAAAAAAAATTCAAAAAACCAAAAACAAAACAAAATCAATCCATAGTTGCATTTTTAATACATGTTTAATTTCTGCTTTGCATTTAATCTTAGATTTTGATAAGTAATAACGGTTAGACATTAATAACGCTTAATTGTATATTGACAAGTTGTTTTCTTTGAACAATTTAATTTATTGGTGTTTAGGCTACGACAGAGCAATAATCAGTTATAAATATTAGGACGATTCGTAAATATTATACTGAATTGTTTCTCTGAAGGTACTTAAACCTTCGGCTGCATTGCTACGGTAATTCGTAGTGCACAGATAAATCCTGTCTGTTACCTGGCTGAGAACTATCTTGTTGATCTAAGAAAAAGTGTGATTATACAATTTTGGTTTAACTTGGGATAAATAATTTGTAATTATAATCTAGCATTCATTTAGTTGCATTAGTTCATGCATATTAAAAAAAAATTCAAAGTCCAAAACTTAAAAATAAATTCTAAATATTTCTTCACTTAATGTTTTTTTGTAGAAAACCTTTTCCTTTTAAAATTTTCAAAATCAAAATTTAAAAAAATTACTTCACTTTTTTAGGAATTCAAAAATCCAAAAAAAATATAAAATCTTTTCAAAAACAAAAAAATTTAAAATCCAAAAACAAAACAAAAACTCAATTTTCCATTTTGAAAAATAAATTCTATCTGTAAATATTTTTCCTTAAAAAATATCTTGAAAATGTCCGAGTTTCCCCACTCACTTGAATTTTACGAAAGCTATGAAAATCAATACAATTCATATAATTTCACTCCAAATTCAAATGGATATTTTAACGACAACTTTTGCATAGACGATTCAAATTTTCAACCGCAAAATTTTCAAAACGATGACCAACATTCAAGTCTTGAAAATAACATTTTGTCTTTACTTGAAATCTCTACACAACAAAATCAAAGGATAAACGATTTATGTAATTCTTATTTGTGTAATAACTCAAGTCAAAATTTTCAAAGCAATCAAGATTTGAATTCACTTCAAAATGCAAACGATTTGAGTATAACCCATGCCAATTCAATTTTGAACTCCAAAATGAATTTCAATATCAAAACGAAAATGTGACCCACTTTTCAATAATTTTGGCAATGTTAATATTCTCGAATACGTTACGAGTGAAAATTTTTGTTCTCAACAAATCCAAATCGAAAATTTTCAAGTTAATAACTATAAATTGGATTTTGTTGAGAAAATGAACGAAATTTACGATGATCACACGGATTCGTTGTTTGAAACATATATGAAACAACGTGAAAAATAAAATCAATCTCCAAGTGTAACGAGTCAAACAATAATCCATCTTTTACCATAATCGACGATTTACAAATAACAAAACGATAATCTTAATGAAGTTGTTGAAAATACGGTAATTGAGTTGGATTTCAATTCTTTTGAGGGTGTGGAACCAAATTTAAATTTTGATCTTCCTTGTTTTGAAAAATTGAATGCAACAGCTTTGGATTTTGAAATTGTTACATTGAATAAAGTTGTTTATAATCCAACGAAGGAAGTCGAATTTAATAAACACGATTTCTTAGGACATTTCGAAAATGAGTTGTTAAATTATGAAGGGGAAGATTTGAATCACCATTTCAATTTTGAAATCGATAATTTTGAAAAATTTGTTGATGATGAGCTTAACTTCCAATTTAGTGAAAATAAACTTGAATTTCAACCAATTGTTCTATCAACCCCGGAAATTATCGAAAAGGAAACAACTCGTACGATTTTTAATAAAACGACATTCATTTTTCCAAATCAACATTCAACTTCGAAATCTTTTATGGTTGGGTTTTTCGAGCTTAAGTCGTGTCTCGTATACTTGACGAGACAAATGAATCGGTTTTTGGAAGACCATTTCATTTACTCTTTGACGATATACTTTCTAATCTAGTGTAAATACCGTTCACCTTCATGTAAATATTGGTCATCTTTTTATTTTTGCTTTGTTTTTCTCCTTCCACTTAGGTTGACTGTGAGGACACAGTCAAAATCAAGTATGGGGGGAGACTCGTCTTCTTTTTTATTTATCATGATTAATTTTTCATTTTTAAAACTATATATATGTATATATATATAAATTTTCAAAAAATAATAATTTTATTAAGCATTTTGATTTATTTTTAAAGAAACACTATAAGATAAATATATGGTTTTGGTTTATTAAATTGAAATTTTTGAAAATTTATTCGTCTTAACAAAAATAAAAATGAAGTTTGATTATGAATAACAATGGTTTAACTAGCATATAGGAAGGTTCATATGTGTTAATTATGAAATATCCTAATTGAAAATTTTTGTTTTAAAAAGTGGTGAATTCAAATAAAAGGATATAACATTTTTTTTGTCTTTTAAGCTAAATGGTGCTAAGATGATTTTGCAAAACTCTCTCTCTTTTTAAAAAAACATATAAAAAACAAAACATTTATATATATATATATATATATATATTTCTTATTAACACCTACGGTCGATAGGTGTACACACTTGTGTGTACACTCTCCATGCTCTATACCTTTCTCATGTAAGCCCGAAAGACAGTACATGATCGATATATCTGGCCTCAGTTTATCTGAGCTGGGTGTATGTATATAAAAATTCTTTTATTAATAATGCCTACAGTCGATAGCTGTTCACCCTCGTGTGTTCACTCGCCATGCTATGTATTCCCCTCACATAAGCCCGAAAGGCAGTGCATGGAAAATATATTTGGCCTCAGTTCACCCGAGTTAGGCATATGTAAATATTGTTAATATCAATAAAATTTTCAAATAAAAACTTAGAGAGAGCAAGCAACTGAAATTCAAGCACTATTTTAATTTTTTTGATTTGACTTATTATTGAAAAGAAATGAAAATACCACTTTGATAAACTTTGATAATCAACTAAGGATCCATTTCATAGTTACACCATGTTATCAACCGAAACAACAAGTTAAACTATATTGTATTTGCTTTAATAACTTCGTTTTTATTGGAAATTTTGATGAGTAAATGACTTAAATTTTCAAGATAATGACTAAAACCTATATTTAACTTATGTGTGTTAATTTAGTAATATATCCTTCATTCATAAATATTTCCAAAAAATCGCATTCATCTCTTTGTAAATAAATCTTGCATTTTGTAAATATTTTCATCCTGCATTGGGATTTTGTGGGCGGTATCCGCTGAAAACCCTCACGACACAACACTCGTCCCACTGGAAATACCCAAAGGTTTAACGGCTTATTGCATACGCTCAATGCAATCGTGCTCCCTACGAAAACGGATTTATCTTAGTTTTTCTTTTTTCAAGGACGTATAAAAAGATAAGTGTGGGGGTATTCGATATGCGCGTAAATGTGCATATTTTTACCATAATATTTAATCTATTTAAATTAAATAAATAATCATATTGGGTATTTTAACTTGTTTAAACCAAAATTCAAATTATTAGAATTTTTCACATATTCATCTTCATCCAAGGGCAAAATAGTTATTTTTGCGCATATATTAATTTTCTAAAATTTAACTGAAAATTTCTATGTTGTTTTGTAGGAATTTAAATTCAAATACAAGTGGCTTCATGAAGATATGCATGCACAAAAGGAAGCAAAGCAAATGAAGATGAAAAAAATTCAAACTCATGACCATAGAGGACCCCACCTACCCACTTACCTTGATTTTCAATTAGAAGCTAATGCACAGCTAAAAAGCCATGGAAGATTCGTGTACATTTAAGTGGGGGATTAAGACATGCTATGATTACTTGGTGGTCACACTACCTTAAGGGAAATTTGGGCATTCCCCAATAAAATGAGTTAGGGTTTAACACATGTATAAATACCCCTTATGTTCCATGTAACCCTCCTCTTCCTTAGTCTCCCTTTTAGGCTCTCGTCTCTTAGTCTCTTCTCTTAGGAAAATAAAATGAGAGCACTCTTTCTTTTCATGGCTACTTAGCCATTTCTTCTTTCCATGTAACTTTTTTATGCAATTTAATACATGTTCTTTTCCTTTTCTTGTTTATTTCCTTTCATGTTGTAGTGTAGATCTCTTTTATTTTATGCAATTATATAAGTTTTCTTTTCCATTAGCTTTCATTTTCCTATTCCTTTGTTTTTGTTTATTTCATGTTGCTTTCTACTTGTGTTGACATGATAACACAAATGAGAGGCTAATCCCTTCAATTTAGGGGTATCGAAGCTCTCTTGAATCATGTAGATGCAACATAATTTTACATTTCTATCTCTTTTGTGCTTAATAGAAAATTAGATGTTTGTGTGATTTTGTGTTTAATAATGTGTTTGATAGCTTATGTTGTTCAATACAAATAAGCTATGCTTAGTCATACGAATCACTAATTACCTCTTCATCTACATATGATCATCGTAACTGAAGTGGATTTAGAATCAAAATTTGGTGGTTTATGTTTCTAGTTCAATATTTAATAAACCATGCTTAAAATAGATTCTACTTTTAATTTCATATCATTTTCATTGAAGTTAGTAAGTGGGTTAGAGGGTGCATTAAAGTTTGATTGTTTAAGTTTGTTAATTAATAACACAATTAAGCTGTGCTTATGATAAATGCATCAACTAAACTCACAAAGACCAAAATGAGATCATAATTTCATTATGTTGATTTATGTGATCATGAGAGGGAATTTGCCTCTAAATTGCTCTTTAATCTCATATTTTTATTCTCTTTAGTTTTAGTTCACTTTCTTTTAGTAGTTAACAATCATTCGACTTTGGTTTAATTTGATTGAATAGAATTTTAAGATCTACAATTCCCTATGGATCGACCTATACTCGCATACGTGCTACAATCGTACGCCATGCGCTTGCGGTTATTTTTATTATAAATTTTTCAACGATTTTCTAATTCTATAGAAAATTCGTCGTTAAACACTTAGTACGACCGAAATGAGTTCAAATCCGAACAAACTCAAAGCAAGTGAGTAATAAATATTTTGTTGAAAATATGTAATGTATTATTTCAAAAAGGGAGTTTTGGAAATATAGAAGTATTTTTAAGTTCGAGTGACCCGAAAATTACTTAAAATGAGAAAGAGATCTGTTTGAATGGTAAACACTTCTCTTGAGTATCACTCTTCTACGTAACAAAATGTATGATACTGTTTAGTAGTACTTATTTCCTTAGGATCGTTTTGGGGTTACTCGAGCTATATGTATATTGTCTATGAATAAAACAAATGGTATTATTTCAAAATATTTTTTTTATAAAACACGTGCATTTGGCTCCTATGTTTTGAGGATGTAAAGGTATCTTGATTTAAAATGGTTAATTAATGAAGTTTTAAAATTGAATTAATTTAATAAGAAGGTTTGATAAACTTGGTTTTGTTAAACAGTGTCTTTTGGATTTTAACACTTAGGAGGTTAAATACTATTTAATGTTATTAGGCTGGCTAATAAACACCTTAAGAGGTGTCTAAGAAAAATTAAAATCAAGGATTGAGTTTGGATACCAGCATCCTACTCTTCTTAACTACCTTACCAGACCGAATGGGTAAAGAGATTGAATTGTTCGACTCGGTTTTTAAGGACCCAAAATTATTTTATGCCTACATCTGAATAGTTAAAAGCAAATAGAATTAAAATCAGATATTATATATATAGATACACACTCTTAGGAGGTAGGAGGGTATTATCTAAGGTAATAATTTTTATGGTTTCATGAAACACTTCATAAATAAGTTGTATCATTTAGAAATGTTTAAACCTAAGTTGGAATTGTTATGAAATGATTTCATAAATATTTGGGGAGGCAAAAAGTAAATGGGTAAATAAGAACCTTTAGATGGGTAAATATATTTTACATAGATCATTTGCCTTTCTCATATAGTTCTCGATCTAAGATTCAAATACATGACTTGAGGTGTTTTACACCATTCCGGATAAGGATTTATCACTCGACTTTTGGCAGCAAGCACTTGATGAGGATTCTTGGTAGGGAAACAAAGTTTTCTATCATAGTAGATGGCTATGTAAGGAGAACATATGTTTCTAGTCAAGAAGTCTGATCAGAGTGTGCACTAGTAAATCGGGTGAGCGATACTAGCGTGGAAGTGAAGTTATGTATTCGAGTGGAGACCGAATCAGATCCTGCATATGGATGATCTATGAACATTATGCAGACTTATAAGTAATATTGGGCATTCATCTGGGTGAAATTTTAGGGACGAAATTCTTTTAAGGGGAAGAATGTAGAGATCCAGAATTTTATCACTTTGATTTGAGAATATTTAATCAATTTTAAATATTTAATTAATAATTTTAGCATCCCTCTTATAATTTGTAACTAGTAATAGAAAATTCATTTTTAAATTTAGTTTACAAAAAAATAGTCAATGGAAATTAGAAAATGTGTCCGAAAAGCTTTTTCAAAACTTTCAATTTTTGACCTTTAAAAAGTTGTTTAAAATATTGTGACTTTAGTTAATATATTTACACATTTTTAAATAACTTAAACATGGATTGGGAAATAAAATAAGGATTAATAACATAAGTGTACATATGTAAGGAGATATGACTATTTTTTGAATCATTGAAAATAAATTAAAAAAATGAATGAATGTAAAGGATGTTAAGTCACATTATATGACATGTTAGTACACATAGTGCTTTGTCCATTGGGTAAAAGGGGGAAACCCTTGGTTTGGGCATGTGGATCATGGGTGGAGAGATAATGTGGTGATGTGGCATCATTCTAATGGAGGGTAGTGGTACTTTGGTGTAAAATGGTAATTTCACTTCATTCTTTTAATAAAAACAAATCTCTCTTTCTCTCTCTCTTTCCATTCTCACTTTTCAATACTTTTCAAAATTTTATTTTTCTTTTCAAAAGCTTATACAGTATCTATAATGGCTTCCATTTTCATTCTCAAGTTAAAAATCAATACTTTTTAGTTTAAAACCTTTTAAATCCTGTTTAAATTACTTATTTCCTTTCTACTTCATCTTCTTTTACAATTTCAAGTATCAACCCACTTCCATGTCGGCCGACCCCACTTCTATGTTGGCCAAGCCAAAAGGTGCATAGGCCGAGCCCATCTTGCGTTGTTTTGGTCCATAATCATTTTTTTCTTAAGGGTTTTCGAAGTTCTAGGTTTGTTTAAAAGATTTGAAAAGATTTTGGTGAGTAAACATTTTGTTTTTTGGAAAATTTTTACCGTTGTGCTTTTTTATGTTTATGTGTGTAATATGTTGATAGTTTAGTGTTATATCCATGTTGTTTGGTTTTATATGTGTTGTATTGGTTATGGTTTGAATTTAACTTGTTAAACATGTTGAGACTTGGTTTTGATTCATGACACGAAGCTATCATCTACAACATACAGATTTGACGACTGCTACGACAAAAAGAGAATATATACTACAAGGAGACAAGACTTCAAAAATGGTGCATCAATCTTATTATTATTTGATTTTTGAGTCTTAGGTCAACATTGTTAAAATCTCTCTTCAGTTACATATATATTAGCTTATATATTTTTATCACTCTATTTACAAATTTTTTATACACATATATAAGCATATAATTAATTTATAAAAGTTTGAAAGTTATATACATATTTATATATATGTAAACTGTGCATATTGCACAAAATTCACCATGTCAGTCGACTAACCCAGAGGTCCAGTCGACTGACATTGGAGAAAATGTGCAACATGCACAATGCATGAATATATGAGTTTAAATATTTAAATTCGTTTGAATATTCAGTTGACTCGCCTAGAGGCCCAGTCGACTGAATTTCTATAATAGCCACTTATTTGAAAGGACACGACTTTTGTGAAGAGTTATGAACCTTTAATGAAAAGATTCGGGTGCAACACTTCGATTGAAACTCTTCACCAACAGTCGTTGCTTTCTAGCCTTTATAAATACAAACTCCAACTTCATTTCAAATCACTGAATCGCAATCGATTTCTCTTATTCTTCGATCTTCCTTTCTGAAATCTATTTGCTATCATACTTTCAAATACTCTACATTAAAGTAATACTATACCTTTCTATTCTTCATATACTTCAAGTATAAACATTTATACTCGAGGAGAAGGTTATAGGAAGGGTGTACTACAAGTGAAAAATCCGTGTTATCAGAACACCACATTAGTAAAACTATTTTCTGTAAATTGTTGAAGTCCCGTTCTGCTGCTTAAGCAAGTGAAGTCCTCTTCGGCTATCGAGGCGAAATCCTGTTCTACTGCTCAGGTCCCTGTTCGGCTGCTCAAGGGTGTATAGACCTGTTCCTTCGGAATAAGTGAGGGTTGTTGTTTTAGTGAAATTCCAAAAGGAGTCTGGGACTGGACGTAGGACGGCGCTGCGAACCAGTATAAAAATCTCTGGTGTCATTTTACTATACTGCTTTTTATTCCGCACTATTTACAGTATTATTATCAACACTATACTCTGCATTATCATATATCCATATTACACAATCCACACTGCACTTTCATTTGGTATCGGAGCAAGGTCATCATATAACCGTAATACAGTTATCTGATAATCTAATAATATGGACACTAACACCAGCACTAGCACTAACACTAGGTTTGTTGAAGGACAATCCACTGCACGTCCACCACTTTTTAATGGCATGAATTATAACTATTGATCCACACGAATGAGAATATATATGCAAGCAAATAGTTTTGAATCATGGAATATAACTCAGACAGAATATACTATTCCTACTAAAGAATATTCCACTTGGTCAAATACACAGAAATTAGATGCCACAACTAATGCAAAAGCCGTGAATATGTTGTTTTGTGCCTTAGATAAAAATGAGTTTAATCGTGTTAGCATGTGCAATACTGCATATGAAATATAGCGTACACTCAAAATCACACATGAAGGAACCAACAAGGTTAAACAAAGAAAAATATCCATGTTTAAGAGTCAATTTCAAAACTTTAAAATGAAAGAAAATGAATCCATAAATGACATGTACTCAAGATTTCAGGATATCTATCATTCATTAGTGGGACTAGGAGAAAAATATTCAGATTTTGATATCGTATCCAAAATCCTTAAATCTTTAACGGAAGAATGGGAAAGAAAAGTTCTAGCTATTGAAGAAGCGAACGATATTTCCAAAATAACTCCGGAAGAGTTAATCGGAAATCTAATGTCTTATGAAGTGAATTTGCAGGCAAAAAGAGTTCAGGCTCAAGATAAAAAGAATATAGCATTTCATGCAGAACAAGAAGAATCGGACTCAGACAAAGGCAACTTAGCTTTTATTGCAAAGAACTTCAAGAAATTCTTGAAATATAGAATAGGAAATAGAAATAATAGCAAGAGAAGCTCAACCAGGAATAAACCACCGTCTTTATCAGTTATGGAATGTTTGAACTGTCACAAAAAGAGGCATATGCAAAAGGATTGTCCAGATCAAAAGAAAGAATATCGAAATAAAAGAGAAGACAAATTCAAAAGAAAAGCCTTTTCAGTCATATAGGATGATTCAGACTCCTCATCTTCTTCTTCGAGAAGTGAAAGTGACAGCGATAATGAACAAGCTAACGTATGTTTTATGGCTAAAGCTAATGAGGTTAGTGATTTTACTTTTGATGATATGATAGAAATAAACTCTAAATTATTAGATACTTTAAAAGTCTTAAAAGAAAATATAAATGAGCTATAGAAAATAAAAAAAGGCAGAATTCGAAAGAGATATGATTAAAGATGAGAAGAAAATATTGGAAGAAGAAGTTGAGAACTCAAGAATCTCTGTCTAATGTTAATTCTCAACTTAATTAGTCAATAAATTGAAACTCAAAAGAGAAGAATGATAGTCTTGTTTCTGAAAATCATGTTTTAAAAACTAATATTAAAAGGGTAGAACTAGAAAATTCAAGTCTAAAGACCAAACTAGATGGAATCACTAAAAATGTTTCAAATTTTAATAAAGGAAGAGAAAATTTATCTAGGATTATTGAAAATTCACAATCTGTTAGTAATAAACATGGTTTAGGATATAAGAAGAAAGTGAAAAAGTCACAATCTAGTAATTTGAACAAACTTAAAATTAAAAAAACATCCACGTTTTTAAATAGACTAGTTTCTAATACTACATGTATATAGATACCTAAAACTAATAATTAAATAATAAGAAATAAGTATATTAGTTCATTCATAGAAGATGTTCATAATAATAAAAATTATATTTATAAAAGGGATACTAAATCCTCTTGGGTTTGGTTTCCTAAGACATAACTCTTAGGACCCTATTAAAAAGATGGGTACCAACGATATCTCATATTTTTTGTAGGTCCCGCTCAAGAAAAGAGGAAAATGGATACTTGACAGTGGTTGCTCAAAACATATGACAGGGGATAAGGATATGCTGATAAATATTACATACTCAGATGGAGGTTCTGTCACTTTTGGAGACAATTCCAAGGGATATATCATTGGAAAAGGCGATGTGAGCAGTTATGGTACATCTAATTTACCTCTAATTACAAATGTTTTGTTAGTAAAGAATTTAAAATATAATTTATTAAGTATAAGTTAGTTATGCGATAAAGGATTTAAAATATCATTTTCTGAAAATAAGTGTAGTATTCTTGATCAGAATCAAAATCTTATTTTCGAGGGAAATAGAGATAAAAACATTTACGTTTTAAATATGAAAGTTAATCATAACTCAAATTTATGTTTAATAGCTAAAGAAGACGATCCATGGATATGGCATAAACGGTTTTGTCATATCAATTTCAAAAATATAAATAAAATTTCTAAAAATAATCTTGTAAAAGGATTACCAAATATGAATTTTAAAGTCAATGATTTATGTAACTCATGTCAATTAGGTACACTAACTAAATCCTCGTTTTAATCTAAGAAAGTTATCTCGACATTACAACCGCTCGAATTACTTCATATGGATTTATTTAGCCCTACCCAAATTCAATCCATAAATCACAATAAATACGTATTTGTAATAGTTGATGATTTTTCTAGATATACATGGACTATTTTTATGAAAAATAAAAGTGATACCTTTGAAAATTTCAAAACACTTGTTAAACAAATTCAAAATTTAAAAGGTATTAAAATTAAAAATATTAGAAGTGATCATGGGGGTGAATTTGAAAATATACAATTTGATAACTATTGTAAAAAGAAAGGAATATTTCATAATTTTTCATTTCCTTTGAACTCCACAACAAAATGGAGTTGTAGAACGAAAAAATAGAACTCTACAAGAATGTGCAAGAACTTTACTAAATGAAAGCACGTTACCGAAACAATTTTGGGCATAAGCTGTTGCAACTGCTTGTTATGTGTTGAATCGTGTTTCTATTAGAATTCTCACCAAAAATACTCCTTACAAACTTTTTAACGGTAGAAAACCAAACATATCTTATTTTAAAATATTTGGATCACAATGCTTTATATTAAATACTAAAGATCAGCATGGCAAATTCGATTCAAAATGTGACGAAGGAATATTTCTTGGATATTCGAATCGAAGTAAAGCTTATCGAATTTTTAATAAATGAACAAATACTATCGAAGAATCACTCCATGTATCTTTTGATGAAAACGCTAAACTTGTTTCTACTACAATTAATGACAATGACTTACTTAATAAAACAAAAACAATAATAAATAATTCGACAGACGATGACGATATCATTTTATCTAGAGAAGATGAAAACATTGTTTATAATTTAGAAAATAGAAATACTACTAATACGATAAGATCTCCTCGAAGAGTTTTATGAAATCACCCTACAGAAAATATAATTGGAGAAATAAATTCAAATGTTCGAACTAGAAGTCAATTAAATTTAATGAGTAATGTAGCTTTTCTCTCTACTATAGAACCTAAAAATACTAAAGAAGCATCATCCGATGATAATTGGATTATTGCTATGTAAGACGAATTAAATCAGTTTGAACGAAATGAAGTTTGGGAACTAGTTCCCAGACCGACCGATCAGACGGTTATAGGAACTAAATAGGTTTATAAAAATAAAGCAGGCGAATTAGGAAATATAACTAGAAATAAAGCAAGACTAGTAGCACAAGGATATAACCAGGAAGAAGGAATAGACTACGAAGAAACATTTGCTTCAGTTTTTGGACTATAAGCAATAGCAATACGAATCTTATCGACGTACTTCGTATTTTAATAATTTTAAACTTTATCAAATGAATGTTAAAAGTGCATTTTTAAATGGTTATATTAAAGAAAATGTTTATGTTGAACAACCTCCTTTATTTATTGATGAAAAATATCCAGATCATGTATATAAACTTAAGAAAGCTTTATATGGATTAAAGCAAGCACCACATGCTTGGTATGAACGTCTTAAAAGCTATCTAATTAATTCTGGATTCGAAGTAGGAAAAGTAGATCAAACATTATTTATAAAACATTCTAGAAATGATATATTAATAGTTCAAATATATGTTGATGATATTATATTTGGCCCAACTAATAATGAATTATGTAAAGAATTTTCTGAAATAATGACTAGATAATTTGAAATGTCCCATATGGGAGAATTGTCATATTTTCTAGGACTATAAATTATACAAGTTTCAAATGGAATATTTATTAATCAAGAAAAATACTGTAATAATCTTATTAAACGTTTTGGAATGGAAAACATTTCTGCCAAACTAACTCCCATGAGTACAACAGCACATCTTGATAAAGATGAAAATGGCAAAAGTGTAGACGAGAAATTATATCATAGTATGATAGGATCACTACTTTATTTAACAGCAAGTAGACCAGATATTATGATGAGTCTATGCTTATGTGAACGATTTCAAGCAGACCCAGAAGAATCACATCTACGTGCTGTAAAACGTATACTACGCTATCTTAGTAAAACTACAAATTTCAGACTTTTCTATCCAAAAGACTGTTCGTTCGAATTAGTATCATACAGCGATGCTGATTTCCAAGGATCATGAACAGATAGAAAAAGTACAAGTGGTACTGTCACTTCATTGGTAAATTGTTAATATCATGGTTTAGTAAGAAACAAAACTGTGTCCCTCTATCAACTTGTGAAGCAGAATATATTTCTGCAGCACTAGCTTGCACACAAGTAATTTATATGCAATAGACACTTAAAGATTTTAGAATCAACCTATCAAAATCAACAATTTACTGCGATAATTCTAGTGCAAGTAATTTATCTAAAAATCTTGTAAATCACTCGAGAACTAAACATATAGATATTAGACATCACTTTTTACGTGATAATATAGAAAAAGATATAATAAATCTAGACTACGTACCATCAGAAAATCAGATAGCCGATATTTTTACTAAACCACTATTAGAGAATACGTTTATAAAATTGCGACGTGAGCTCGGGATAATCTCAAGTAAGGATATATATAAAAAAAATTTAAAAATTTTAAAACTAAAAAGTCAAAAATAAAAATTTTACGAAAAATTCAAAATTCTGACCATGCTGATACTCGAACTCGTGACCTGTTGTGAATAGCCCAGATGTCTTAACCATCTGAGCTATTAATATTTTCTATTCTAGTCTCTTATGGCCATTTTATTATATAGTAACAAGTATTTTATACTACATTATATGTCACAGTTATCTTTATAATTTATATTACTAATTTTATAAATATTATAACTGTTCAATTCAGCTCAGCCAACAGAAAACCAATGTGTCTACATACTTTTAGGCTGGAAATAATATAATCCACAAAGCAATATCCAATTTTTTCTACAAATAAATCTATAAATATGTGCATTCCTATGCACTTAAAACAAAATCATTCGATTCTCTGCAGTAAAACATCAATTAACAACAGTTTTTAAAAACAATGTCAACTTCCTCTATTACCGACTCTATCGAAATCATTGCCTCGACCAACTCTCTAAGAACTCCGGACCACAAAGGTTCACCATCATCGATCTACCACACCGGATATAATTTAGACAAGAAAAAGGGAAAGAAGACCGTTATTATTTCCCCAAACACAAAACAAAAGATCGACGATCTCCACCATTATAAACAGGAGTCTCTAATGCTTCAACCTTCAGTCGACTGGACCAGAAGATCGAATATTATCAACCTTCAGCTTCAGTCGAATGAAGCTCTGAGTCATTCGACTGAGCCATAGATCTGAAGGGCTTTTTTACCTTTTCACCTAACCCTTTTACCCCTTTATTTTTCACTTTACCTTCTCTCCTCTTTTCCACTTCAGTTTTTCAAAGTCATCAAAACCCTAAGCTCTCCAAAATTCGAAATTTTCTCCTCAAAATCAAAATCAAATGGCACCCAAATGTAAAGGTCAAGCCTCCTCCTCATCACAACCTCCATCGAATGAACAAATTCAGCGGTGGCTATTTGATAACACCGTAATGAAGAGGTGGAGATGGATGCAAGATTCAAGAATATTCGAAGGTTCTTTCATCAAATTCCCTGATTTTTCACCCTATCACAATCAAGAATTAGCTCGATGGAGCAATTTAGAGTCGATAATTGATATCAATGATAATAAACATAAAATCAACCAAATTATGGTGAAGTTATTCTACGTTATTCTCAATCTGGGTCACCAAGATGTTCCAAATCAAGAAGATTTCATATGGAGTCTCGTATGTGGTAAGCCTATCTTCTTTTCTCTAGACCGCATGGCTCATATTCTAAAAACAGAAAATGATGGAGTTGACTTGGCTACTATTGATGTTGATTTGGTTGTTCGAGACTGCGTAAGCCATTTATTTCTTGAAGATGATATGCTTCAGTTAAAATCGATGTCTTTACGACCAAAGGCACAAATTATTCATCGCGCCTTAATGAAAACCGTAACTCCTAAAACTGGGAGCTATGAACCCGTCTATGAACATAATTTTGTAGGATCGATTTCACCCTAGAGGGGGGGTGAATAGGGTGATGGTATAAATTATAAAAATTAATCGCGGAAGCTTATTAATTAATTTCAATTCAGATCACAGAATAGCAGCACAGATATCGCAGAATATAAATAACAGAAAAAAACAGAACAACACAGAATTTACCCAGCTTCGGCAAAACCCTGCCTACGTGCTGCCCCCAAGGTTTCTACTAGAAATTAGATAGTCCCTCGCTTACACACGTAAACTCGCTATACCCGCTATTGACTAATCTAACTCTACGCTCAAAACCCTGCCACAACTCAACTACCGAGTTGCGAATTCTCAAGCTACGCCACGTAGCTTGTCCCCTAGTCACACGACTAGAATTTGAAACGGTTTAAAAAATAAAAATAAAAATTTAAAAACAATGTAAATAAAAACAGCCCTAAAAAAAACTAAAGCCTTTTAAAATAAAAAGGCCGACCCAAACTAAAACAGTTCATCCCTTTTTTTTTATTATTTCACTATGCCGGCCCTTTTTCTTTTATCTCGTATGCGATAATGTCGGCTTGTTCTTCCTTCTGAGATTAGGGCTTCGGCTCTTGTTTGTTCCTCTTCCTTCAATAAATTAGGGCTGGAATCGAAGATGCCGATATTATATTAATCGATCGAATTTGTGATTTTCGTCCTTCTTCCCTGTCGATCGACTGCCTCCTTGTACCTTGCTTCGGCTACTTCGATTGATCGAGTTCGATTACAATTTTGGTGAGTACTTTTATTCCTTTTGCTTTCTGATTGAATGCTTGAACTCGATGCCTTTTTCGTTGCCGATGATGAATGTTTATATAGGATTCAAAACCCTATTTTTGCGTTCGTATAAATTTTTGTTTGAATTCGTCTTCACTGTGCTTTGGCCGCTCGATTTTGTTTTGATGATTTAGATGTCACTGATTATTTCAATTTCGTATAAATTGATATTGCTTGGCACTCATGGTTTCGATTTGTGACTTGGTCATATGCTTGGCTATCACGGTGTAATATACTCGGCTTGAATTTGACTTTAATTTGTGACTTCTGTATACTACGGCTCTGACCATTTCAACTTTGATTTCGACACGGCTTTGATTTGTGAATTCATGTGTTTGCTTCGGCCCTGTGAATTCATTGTACTTAGTTGTGATGTTACACTTGTCTTCATATGCCCTTGACTTTGTTATACCTTGCTGTGCATTGCATTGATGATTTTGGCCTTGACCACCTTGATGCTGTAACCATTCTGGTTCATGTTGAGTTGGGTCGTCTGTACCTCTGTTCAGCAGCTTGTCGAATTTATATGTACACTGTGTCACTCTTGTAGTTGTAACTGGACTGAAATTGACTCACTTGAACTTGTTGTCACCAGTTTTCATTTGTAGTTGTATTCCCTTCATGTTTGCATACTGTACTTCATTAGCCACTGTTTGGTTGATGTTCATTTATTGTTCGAGACCGTTCGCATATCAGTTGTATTTGTTATCCTCACTTGAGCATTCTGTTGCATTTGTGCATTTTGAAAATGTTGCATTGTACTCTGACCTTGTTGCCTCTGTTCATTTGCCGGTTAGCTTGCTCGTTCGGTCTTGTTCCTTCACTTTACTTGAGCATGTTGCAGTGTGTTACCATATTGCTGGTTCTGTTTGCTTTGACTTCACTTGTTTGAGACTGATATCTTGATTGATGCTGTACATATTGTTGTTATGCTGGTGACATTGGTGCATTGTCTTCAGTTGTATTCATTGGTCATTATTTCTTGTGTGCTGGTTGAAGTTCTGATCCCTTTACATCTTGACCTCGAGCTCTGTCTTTACTTCTGATCTGATGCATTTTGGCTTGATGGCAGAGGCAGTGTAGTATTGTCGCACTTCACCTGTTATGTATGCATTTTTGCTGCAATCTTCATGATTGCACTGTTCTCTGCATTTACTTGGTTGTCGACACTGATTTTTGATGTTTTTGCCATTCACTTGTACTGTGCAGTTTTGTGCTTTGAGTTAGTTTCATTTTGCTTCTGAACTTGGTTCACATCATGTTGATTTTTGAAATTTCACTTGAGTTGAATCCAGTTTCAAAACTCGGGTTTGACCTTGTGCTTGTGTCGTGATTTTCAATGTTATTGCACGTGAGTTGAACCCAGTTTTTCATTTGGGTTTGACCTGTGCTCGCCTGTCCCTGTAAATCAATCAAGTGTATATATCGGCGTGCATGGCCTTGTGACATATACAGTAATACACTGTGTATGTCACAAGTTGTTCGTGTATGATGAATTCAAATTTAAATTATGACGAACAACCCAAATAACTGAGGCACATCGTATTTTCAAAAATCATATTTCATTTGCGAAAATATTTCTTTTTCAATTTTACTGCGTTAGTGAATATTTTTGCAGATTGCTCAGATGCTGGATTCAAACCGGAATGCAGTTGAAGATAAATACGAGTGTGAGTGATATGTAGTGAGGTGCTGATGTAAAATAGTGATGTAATTGAATTTGTATCAAAGTTGTATAGTGAATAGTGAGAGCTTGAATTTGTATACTATTCAAAATTGTAATAAATATTTGTTTGAATAAAATATTCGTTTGAATTCAAATTCCGTGTTATTTATTTTATTCAGCAAATATTTATTTAATCGGTGAAAAATAAAATAGTATATTATCAAATACATCTAAACGAATGTATATATGTTTATTATCATCAAATAAAAATCATATAAGCGCATATTCAACAATCTCCCCCTTTTGATGATAACAAACATATATTTAAGATTTTGAATATGTTAAATGTATTTGATCATTGATATGCTCTAATTGCTCCCCCTATTTAAATGCTTCCTCTCTACACAAAACTCCCCCTACATATATGCATACAAATAGAAATATATAAATGAGCCTATATGCAAATGGAAAATTATTTGACCTTTGCTTGATTCTATTTGACAAAATCTTAACTTTTCTCTCCCCCTTTTGTTATCAGCAAACGAATAATAGTGTTAGAGAAAATAGAGATAAAGTTATTGATATTAACCAACATTAAAACTCAATTGAATATAAATATTAAATTTCAATAAAAAATCAAACAAAAATCATAAATATTTTGTTAGGCGCATATTCCACTTTTAGAATGATAGGAATGATATCATCATATAAAACCATACAGTTGTGTCTATCTGTAGTATATTTATATCAGGAATTTGAATAACTACTAACCATGCATAACCGTTAGGACTTTTAAATGAGATTAGTAGTATTCCAATTTTATTTAAAAAAAAATGAATTCAAGTATCTTCTAACCACGCATAACCGTGAGGACTTTTAAATGGGATTAGAATCAACTTGTTTATTTTAAAAATCAACTTTTGATATGCGTTCCATACATGCATAACAGTGAGGACTTTTAAATGAGCATGGAAGCACATAACAAATTCCAAGTAATTCACCCATGCATAACCGTGAGGACTTTTAAATGAGAGTGAATACTTTGGTATTTATTTATTATTATTAATTAATTTTTTTTTTATTTTAAAAAAATGTGAAAATGAAAAACGAACGATTCCTGTTTAAAGTACCACATATCGACAAACTATATAGAATTTTGATGAGTGGTGGTCGTTAGAAATATGATAGATATAGAGATGGTCATGGAATTTTTACCAACAAACAGTTTTATAACTCTTGTTTAAATTTCTAAAGAAATTCATTAATTATACCGTCTCGAGTCATAATATTTGATCAACATTAACACTCATCACTTTTTCAATCACTATTTTTCTTTTCGATAAACATTAGGGAGTCAGATTAGTCAAAATAGTCATTTAAAATCAAATTCAAAAATAATTATGAAATTAATTTTTCAAAAATGACTAATCTGAACCTATGGCCAAAAACGATTTTTTCCAGGGTTTTTTTTTTTAAAATAAAATTCTGCTATTTGAAAATTATTTGAAATGAAGAATATACAGATATTTTCTTTAAAAAAATGCAGTTACTAAATGTCTCAAAAATCACGTTCAACTAGTAATTTTTCTATCAACTAGATTACCAGTGTAATCTGCATCTGAATTTCTCTTTCACAAAAAAAATCATTAATTGAATTTTATAGACCAAAAACATGAAGTGTGCACCAAAAATTTCAAATTCAATTTTAACAACAATTTAAATGACATTCTTTTGAATTTGAAATGAAGCCGTGTAAATAATCAGAAAATCGTGAATAAAGAGTTAGCCATATTATAACCAATTGTAATATCCAACAAAACACTATTTTTAATCCAAACTGATATGAAGTAATTTAAAGAATCTAGAGATTTTTATAGTGTTTTTGGCATAAGAATATAATTGGCCAACTATGTTGAATAAGTCAGAATCAAAATCATCATCTTTTCATCAATCTCAATATTGGCTGATTTAATTCAAAATACGGTGTAGATTATCACATTTAATATATCGTTTAAAACATACCATACCTGTTTTACCTTTACGATATTTTTCGTTGTTGTCCGTTGTGATTCTGTCACCTTTATACTAGGCTAAGGAACTTAGCTTTGTCGCCCGTTGTGTTTCTGGAACAGCCAAAATCCAGAAAACACTATTGTTGTTCCTTAGCCTGCCACCACACCTACACTGAAAAGGATTTATGTGACCTATTTGTTTTTATAGGTCCATGGTTGTTAGTGGCAGAAAATTTTGAAAAATAATTTTGTGTAGACCCAAAACTATTTATAATTGTTCCCTTTGGCACCCAAATTTGTTTAACTTTGAGAGATTTTATATTTGTGCCTTTTGGAACCCAAATCGGTATAGCTTTCACATGTTTGGGTCTATACCAACAATTATTGTGATTGTGTCCATATTTTCTACAAATCGTGCACATTGAATTTTCTTGATTAATCTTGTTTTCAACAATTTTCGAACTATTATATCCAAGTCCTTGTTTAACCGTATTAACAGTTTGCTTTCCTAATAGCATATTCAACGATTTTTAACTTTTTGAAAATTTATCTAAAGTCGTTGACAATTGTTGGACTTGTGATTTGAGAGATTCATTTTCGTTTAACAACTGTGTGCACTTTTTAATAGAATTCTCTCTCCTAGTATTTTCATTCTCCTTTAAAATCAGGATTTCATTTTCAAGCGATTTTATTTTAATTTCTGATTTTTTAATTTCTTCATCAAATGTTGGACACTTATCACACTTAGGGATCCTACTTTGATAGGTTTTAACTAATTGATCAAGTTGTTTATTACATTCTATCAAAGTATCTTTTTGAGATTCAAGTTTGGCGTATTTTTCCCTAAGTCGTTCAAAACAACAGTTTACTTCATGGAAATATATAAGCAACTCAGAATGGGTAAGTTTTGATACCTCACTTGGCTCGTCGTCGTCACTGTCAGTTGTATCACCTCGAAGACACAATTCTGCCTTTTCGCTTTCACTGCCAGTGCTTTGATCATTCTCGTCTATTTCATCCCAAGTGGCTGCAAAACTTTTCTTTTTCTGTTTCTTTCCATGGCTGGATTTAATTTGTGGACAATCGGGCTTGATATGGCCGGGTTTGTTGCAATTATAACAAATAAACTTTTGTTCTTCCGAGTAGTCTAGTGCTTTGGCTATTCTTCTTTTTTCTTTTTGAATTCGAGCTGAATTACCATGTTTTTGATTCCATTTTTTGAATTTCCTTATTAACAGCTCCAATTCTGCTGCTCCATCATCTTCATCGTTATCATCATCACTTTTGGTTGTTCCTTTGAGAGCTATTGATTTCTTTTGAGTGTCACCTCCTTCACGCTCTTCTTTGAATTTCATTCTAGCTCATAAGTGGTGAGATTTCCGATGAGTTCTTCAACTTTAAGTTGTTTTAAATCTTTCGATTCTTGTATGGCAGTTACTTTTGCTTCAAAGCTTCGTGGAAGGACTCTGAGGATTTTCCGGACTATTTCTAATTCGGTGTATGTTTTTCTGAGAGCTTTTGATTTGTATACGATATTGGAGAGTCGTCCGTACATCTCTTTGACATTTTCTTCCTTCGCCATTTTGAAGTTCTCGTATTCGCTGCTTAGCATTGCAAGGCGAGATTCTTTGACTTGAGATGTTCCTTCGTGGGTCACTTCTAGTATGTGCCATATTTCCTGCGCAGTTAGACAATGTGAGACACGATTAAATTCAAATTGATCCAATGAACAGATAATAGAATTCATAGCTTTGGCATTAGTATTTTGTAATTTATTTTCTAGTTCTGTCCATTGTTCCTTTGGTTTCTATATTTCCTGATTATCTACAGTTATAGTTGGTATTCTATAAGCTGTCTCAACAATATTCCAAGCGTTAATGGTTTTCAGAAAAATTTGCATTCTATTTTTCCAATAAGCATATTCACCATTGAACATTGGTGGTCTAACTATGGATTGACCTTCTACAAATCATTATTAAAAGAAGCCATTTTAAAAATTCAAATTTTTAAAACAAAAACCGATTATTTTTTTGAAACACGAATTTTTAAAGCAAAAATTGATTTTTGCAAAATCAAAATTTTTAAAACAAAAACGGCTTTTGTTCCTAGCTCTGATACCACTTGTAGGATCGATTTCACCCTAGAGGGGGGGTGAATAGGGTGATGGTATAAATTATAAAAATTAATCGCGGAAGCTTATTAATTAATTTCAATTCAGATCACAGAATAGCAGCACAGATATCGCAGAATATAAATAACAGAAAAAAACAGAACAACACAGAATTTACCCAGCTTCGGCAAAACCCTGCCTACGTGCTGCCCCCAAGGTTTCTACTAGAAATTAGATAGTCCCTCGCTTACACACGTAAACTCGCTATACCCGCTATTGACTAATCTAACTCTACGCTCAAAACCCTGCCACAACTCAACTACCGAGTTGCGAATTCTCAAGCTACGCCACGTAGCTTGTCCCCTAGTCACACGACTAGAATTTGAAACGATTTAAAAAATAAAAATACAAATTTAAAAACAATGTAAATAAAAACAGCCCTAAAAAAAAACTAAAGCCTTTTAAAATAAAAAGGCCGGCCCAAACTAAAACAGTTCATCCCTTTTTTTTTATTATTTCACTATGCCGGCCCTTTTTCTTTTATCTCGTATGTGATAATGTCGGCTTGTTCTTCCTTCTGAGATTAGGGCTTCGGCTCTTGTTTGTTCCTCTTCCTTCAATAAATTAGGGCTGGAATCGAAGATGCCGATATTATATTAATCGATCGAATTTGTGATTTTCGTCCTTCTGCCCTGTCGATCGACTGCCTCCTTGTACCTTGCTTCGGCTACTTCGATTGATCGAGTTCGATTATAATTTTGGTGAGTACTTTTATTCCTTTTGCTTTCTGATTGAATGCTTGAACTCGATGCCTTTTTCGTTGCCGATGATGAATGTTTATACAGGATTCAAAACCCTATTTTTGCGTTCGTATAAATTTTTGTTTGAATTCGTCTTCACTGTGCTTTGGCCGCTCGATTTTGTTTTGATGATTTAGATATCACTGACTATTTCAATTTCGTATAAATTGATATTGCTTGGCACTCACGGTTTCGATTTGTGACTTGGTCATATGCTTGGCTATCACGGTGTAATATACTCGGCTTGAATTTGACTTTAATTTGTGACTTCTGTATACTACGGCTCTGACCATTTCAACTTTGATTTCGACACGGCTTTGATTTGTGAATTCATGTGTTTGCTTCGTCCCTGTGAATTCATTGTACTTAGTTGTGATGTTACACTTGTCTTCATATGCCCTTGACTTTGTTATACCTTGCTGTGCATTGCATTGATGATTTTGGCCTTGACCACCTTGATGCTGTAACCATTCTGGTTCATGTTGAGTTGGGTCGTCTGTACCTCTGTTCAGCAGCTTGTCGAATTTATATGTACACTGTGTCACTCTTGTAGTTGTAACTGGACTGAAATTGACTCACTTGAACTTGTTGTCACCAGTTTTCATTTGTAGTTGTATTCCCTTCATGTTTGCATACTGTACTTCATTAGCCACTGTTTGGTTGATGTTCATTTATTGTTCGAGACCGTTCGCATATCAGTTGTATTTGTTATCCTCACTTGAGCATTCTGTTGCATTTGTGCATTTTGAAAATGTTGCATTGTACTCTGACCTTGTTGCCTCTGTTCATTTGCCGGTTAGCTTGCTCGTTCGGTCTTGTTCCTTCACTTTACTTGAGCATGTTGCAGTGTGTTACCATATTGCTGGTTCTGTTTGCTTTGACTTCACTTGTTTGAGACTGATATCTTGATTGATGCTGTACATATTGCTGTTATGCTGGTGACATTGGTGCATTGTCTTCAGTTGTATTCATTGGTCATTATTTCTTATGTGCTGGTTGAAGTTCTGATCCCTTTACATCTTGACCTCGAGCTCTATCTTTACTTCTGATCTGATGCATTTTGGCTTGATGGCAGAGGAAGTGTAGTATTGTCACACTTCACCTGTTATGTCTTCATTTTTGCTGCAATCTTCATGATTGCACTGTTCTTTGCATTTACTTGGTTGTCGACACTGATTTTTGATGTTTTTGCCATTCACTTGTGCTGTGCAGTTTTGTGCTTTGAGTTAGTTTCATTGTTGCTTCTGAACTTGGTTCACATCATGTTGATTTTTGAAATTTCACTTGAGTTGAATCCAGTTTCAAAACTCGGGTTTGACCTTGTGCTTGTGTCGTGATTTTCAATGTTATTGCACGTGAGTTGAACCCGGTTTTTCATTTGGGTTTGACCTGTGCTCGCCTGTCCTTGTAAATCAATCAAGTGTATATATCGGCGTGCATGGCCTTGTGACATATACAGTAATACACTGTGTATGTCACAAGTTGTTCGTGTATGATGAATTCAAATTTAAATTATGACGAACAACCCAAATAACTGAGGCAAATCGTATTTTCAAAAATCATATTTCATTTGCGAAAATATTTCTTTTTCAATTTTACTGCGTTAGTGAATATTTTTGCAGATTGCTCAGATGCTGGATTCAAACTGGAATGCAGTTGAAGATAAATACGAGTGTGAGTGATATGTAGTGAGGTGCTGATGTAAAATAGTGATGTAATTGAATTTGTATCAAAGTTGTATAGTGAATAGTGAGAGCTTGAATTTGTATACTATTCAAAATTGTAATAAATATTTGTTTGAATAAAATATTCGTTTGAATTCAAATTCCGTGTTATTTATTTTATTTAGCAAATATTTATTTAATATGTGAAAAATAAAATAGTATATTATCAAATACATTTAAACGAATGTATATATGTTTATTATCATCAAACAAAAATCATATAAGCGCATATTCAACAAATTTTAGAGCCTTGTATGCAATTTTTGGAAACATCAAAGTAACCTGGATTCATTTAATACTTGATGAGTTTTTAAGCTTTAACAAAGGTAAGATGAATATAATATATCACGACAAATATATTATGCGTCTTCTCAAAGCTTGTGTAAGTTCCGGAACCGGATTCACCAGTTTCTACCATTGGTTGTTTGAACGCTTGGACCTTAGCCTTAATGAAATTACCGGTTGTCCGACTCCCTACTATAATATCTTTTGAAGAATGGACCCAAAGTTAAACAACTCAAGTCCAACCTGAACAACAAGGTGAGCCTTCTTACCGACCATCTCGTCAAACATCAACTCGATATCAACAAGAAGAAATTACGATTCCAAATGAAGGTCTTCAACCACGTAAGGCCATCAATATAATGTGCCGTAATCAACAAATCCTTCAATCAAACATCCTCAAAGTTGATAAGAAGCCCGATAAAGCCAAAGTATTTTTCACAAAATTGTGGCAAGCTATATCGTTCTCTTCCGGTACATCTACTTCTACTATAGGCGATCCGGGTAAGCTACCCGTATTTACATGGTCTTCTTCTTCTTCTAGGGACGACCAAGCTAGTAGTGATGATGATGAAGGAGATGGTGGTAGGGGTAAACATCCGATGGAGTAAAATGTTCACTTCTTTCATTCAAGACATTTGCTTTTTAAATATGGCTTGTACTAAATAGCCATTCTAGTTTATTTATTTTTGAACACTATTGTCTATGGATATTAAATGTGTGGATGATTGTTCTTAGTTTTGTTTCATATTATCTTTCATATTATAATATCATATTACTTATTCCTTTTTGTCGATGACAAAGAGGGAGAAATATTATTGCTACTAATAAGAATGCAGGATATAGAGCGCCAGAGATTCAGAGGGAGTAAGTATTTATATTGTTTTATATACAGTCGAAATCTATATCTATTTACAGGTTATCATCAATCAAAAATGGGGAGAATGTTGAGACTTGGTTTTTGATTCATGACACGAAGCTATCATCTACAACATACAGATTTGACGACTGCTATGAGAAAAAGAGAATATATACTACAAGGAGACAAGACTTCAAAAACGGTGCATCAATTTTATTATTATTTGATTTTTGAGTCTTAGGTCAACATTGTTAAAATCTCTCCTCAGTTACGTATATATTAGCTTATATATTTTTATCACTTTATTTACAAATTTTTTATACACATATATAAGCATATAATTAATTTATAAAAGTTTGAAAGTTATATATATATATATATTTATATATATGTAAACTATGCATATTGCACAAAATTCACTAGGTGAGTCGACTGACCCAGAGGTCCAGTCGACTGACATTGGAGAAAATGTGCAACATGCACAGTGCACGATTATATGAATTTAAATATTTAAATTCATTTGAATATTCAGTCGACTGACCCAGAGGCCCAGTCGACTGAATTTCTATAATAGCCACTTATTTGAAAGGACATGACTTTTGTAAAGAGTTACAAACCTTTAACGAAAAGATTCGGGTGCATCACTTCGGTCGAAACTCTTCACCAACAGTTGCTGCTTTCTAACCTTTATTAATACAAACTCCAACTTCATTTCAAATCAATGAATCACAATCGATTTCTCTTATTCTCTGATCTAACGTTCTAAAATCTATTTGCTATCATACCTTCAAATATTCTGCATTAAAGCAATACTATACCTTTCTATCTTCATATACTTCATATATAAACATTTATACTCGAGGAGAAGATTATAGGAAGGGTGTACTACAAGTGACAAATCCGTGTTATCAGAACACACATTAGTCAAACTATTTTCTGTAAATTGTTGAAGTCCTATTCTGCTACTCAGGCAAGTGAAGTCCTCTTCGGCTGTTGAGGCAAAATCCTGTTCTGCTGCTCAGGTCCCTGTTCGGCTGCTCAGGGGTGTATAGACTTGTTCCTTTAGGTTAAGTGAGGGTTGTTGTTTTAGTGTGTTAACGCTTAAATTTGAACGCTAACACCCCGGTGTGTGAAGTGTATTTGTGAAAGCACCACCCGATAGATCGGGAAAGAATTATAAGTAAGGAGATTGCAGAAAAGCAGTAAAAACACAAGTTTTATAGTGGTTCGGCCCAAAATCAGGCCTACGTCCACTTAGATTCTCTTTATTGCTGATATGAGTACAATTTATATCACTTTCTTCAATTACAATTAACTTCAGACAAATAGTTCAAACTCCCATGAAGAATAATCTTTCGAATTCATCTTGAATGATTGTGATTCTTCTTTGAAGTGTGTAATAGCGTCCTTGGAGTTTGGAGTGCTTGGAGTGCTGCTTGAGTTGAGAAAATGGCAGAGTAACGGTGCTTCGAGAATTAGCCAAAAAAGGTCCCCTCCACATTGAATGTGGCCATGTATTTATAGGCAAATTTTTAGGCTGGAACTTTCAAGTCATGAGTCGTGACCGACTCATCATGAGTCGTGAGTCGTGGCCGACTCATCGTGAGTCGTCTGCGAGTTAAAAGTTGCCGTCTAAGATGAGGCGACCCTGGTCTTCTACACAGCAGCTTCAGGTTGAGTCATCAATGAGTCATCATGTACGACTCATCTTAAGTCGTAAGTCATCAACGAGTCATCCCCTTGCAGCATGATTCTGAGCTTGTCTCTGAGTCGTGTGTCGTGAATTGACCTATCTTTTGAGTCGTAGCTGCCTTAGGTCATAGACTCCTTAAGTCGTAAGTCTTTTGAGCCATAAGGTTTTATGACTCGGATCTCTCCTTGGGTCGTTGAGTCGTTAATGAACTTGAGTCGTAAGGTTTTATGAACCGTTCATCTCCTGAGTCGTAAACCCAATGGAATACTTAAGGGCCTCGAATGGATGAGTCGCGACCAAATGAGTCGGTCTTTGATGAGTCGGAGCCAGGTCAGATGAGTCGGTGATAGAATGAATCGTGAGGTTTCTTGAGTCGGCAGCTTAATGAGTCGGCCTGTATCATTGAGTCGCTACTAGTTGAGTCGGGGATTCTTTGAGTCGGTCCTTTCCTTAAGTCGTGAGGTCTCCTAAGTCGTTAGGCACCTTAAGTTGTAGGTCATTTCAAGTCTTAACCCGTTGACGCCTCTAACTTGTAGGCCTTTTAGCTCGTATGCTGGAACGGGGTTAACATTTGCCCCTCGAAGCACACGCTTAAGTCGTAAGTCGTGTGCTTCGACTCATCATGACCCGTGCCGAATCGAGTCCCAACATTTCCAGGTATAAAAATGCTTGAGTCGCTTCTCCTCTTTCTCACTTCTTATTACTTATCCCAGAGCCGCATCTGCCATTAGAGACCTTTCAACCTTTCGAAGGCGAATCCAAGTTAGCTGATCATCAATCCATCCTTTCCACTACATTGCGTAAGTGATTTCGAACTTCAATCCAACAACGTCCATTGCTAGGGCACAAATTTTCGCTTCCTGTTCCCAAATCACCGCCGCATGTCTCACTTGGGCTTTGATTTGAGTTGTGAACGATTCTGATCATTGTTGGCTACGTTGTTGTTGTGATCCTCTAGATTATAGCATCGCGTTTGATTCGCCGTACACTTGAAGCGATTCGAATTGGTTTTTTGGGTGCTTTCTGATGATGTGAGGAGAAGATGATGAATTACAATGTCTTGATTTGACTGGCCCGTGGGTTCGGAGGAGATGAGGAAGTTCTTAACGGGTTAACGGGTTAGAAAGGGGTTGACTGGTTGAGGAAACGACTTAGGATCTCACGACTTAGTTGGTTTTGCTTTTCGGCCACTGATTCTGAAATACCTTGCAATCACAACCGTACACGACTTAATGCTTTTAGCCATAAACCACAAACGACTCAAGCTATAAGTCGTGAACGACTTAAGCCATAGGCCGTGAATGATTCAAACCATGAGCTGTCAACGACTCAGTACTTGCTACTTTCCCGTGACTTATCTTTTAAACCGTGCACGACTTAAACCATAAGCCGTGTACGACTCAGTGGCTTCCATGCGACCCAGTAGCCTTTACTATCGACTTTAATCCGACTTAGCAAATTTTACGACAAAATCCATGAGTCGTGACCGGGTTAGAACTTAGAAGGTTTCTTATTGCTTTGATCTGGAGCCTTCCTCCTGTTCTTTGACTTACGACTCATAGTGCTGCCGACTTATAACATCAGCGGTTTAGAGTTGGAGTAACCTAACTTAACTCGCCTCACTTTCCTTAGGTCGTAGTCGAGCCACCTAAATAGCCAACGACTTAGCTTAACCCGTACAAAGAATCCTTGAGTCGTTTACGACTTAGTACTTGTAAATTTTGTTTGAACTCCGAATTATTGCATGGACTCTGAACTGCTATACTGCTGCATTCTTTTACAGATTACTTCAACTTGTAAGCTAATAATCTGTTAATACAACATTCACAGAAAACTGGGACGAATATACTGTCATTGATTGTCCACATCGAACGACAGATTAGTTAATGATATATAATTAACTTAAATAAATCGTGTGAACGAAGTGCTACCAATTTCAAGTGGAATATTAAAGCAGCACTGGATTAGTCAATTGAAACTGACCAGCCTGCATTAATATTATGCTTGAGCTTTAAATAACAAGTTCCGAAATTACCATAGTCAATCAATCGTCAACCAGTTTAATTCCAGTTATCTTTACTTGTTATTATTATTATTTTATTAGCTTTGCACGACACTTCACACTTTTTAGGAAACGTGCACCTTCGCATTTGAACATCCAGTTGCTTGTGTAGAATGACCTCTCATCAAGAAGAGCCGATGGGTCAGGCTGAAGATGTCTTTCCAGTAGCCATCCCTATAGACAACCCTCCGGAGAGGACATCCACAACTTTGAATCAGCGGGCATTTAACCAACTGCGCGTCCAGTTTGGCATTGATGATGCCGACATCTTATTTCCGGGGCCAAATGACACTGCTGACAATCCTCCCTACGGCTTTGTTGCAGTCAATCGCCAAATGTGCTTAAGTGGGGCGATTCCTCCTTTTAACGACTTTCTCCAACAGCTTCTGCTTCGGTTGTCTATCTCTCCATTCCAATTACACCCCAATGGCTACGCCATTTTGATGGGGTTATGTGTTCTATTCAGGAGAGTTTTGGATCGGTTACCAAGCTTCGAGGAGATCTGCTATTTTTGCTCATTCACGAAAACTAAAGACCATCCCTCCATCGTGGTTGTAAGAAGCGCTCGAAATCGCAAACTTATTACTGATCTCTCCGAAAGCGCTCACGGATTTTTGAATCAGTTTTTCTTCGTTCGCTGCCCTCCAGGGTTTTATGCCATCTGGAGAGTGGGAAGTAAGATTTCCTGTCTCTACTTTTTCCGTTTTGAAACTTTCTCGAGATCTGAACTCTCAGCTGCTAATTTCATTCTTTTTCTGTTTTTAGCACTACCACCCCCTGCTAGGGACCCAAGTCTCAAGCAAATTTTTGAAAGATTAAATGCCGTGCCGGTAGAAGAGAGGAGCATAAAGTTTCTGCTAAACGATGAACTTTTACATCAATACGGACTCCTCCATCTCTCTCGCTTTACTCGGCCTCGTGAAGCTCCAACGGAGGTTCCTGACTCTCCGGTGAAAACTCCTGATCTTCCGATCTCCACTAAAGAGCACATACGAGGAGAAATTTCTGCAGAAACCTTATTAGTAAAGTGCTCTACTCCCAGAGATGATACGGGACCCTCCGAAAAGCCCGCACTTGCTCCCATTATTGAAGAAGAAGAGGAGCCCCTTTCCCAAACCAGGGAGAGTGCTGACAAAGGAGATGATGGAGGGAATCAGGTTGGGCATGCCGGTGATGACGTCTTTGGGGATTTAAGTGACATAATTATTACTTCCCAAGAGCTCTTTAAAGAAGACCCTGCTCATGGTAAAGCTATACCTCCGACGATTGAAGCAACATCTGCCCTCCAACAGACTCTTACTCCTTCATCTCGAGAATTGTCATCAACAGTGAAATCTATCACTTCCCCCCAACAGAGGAGTGGTTCGTTAGTCCAACGCGAGTAGCTTGCACTTCACACACAACTAAGGATTTTCCAGCACATTTATGCACTTATCTTCTTATACTTTAGAGATTTCTAAAGCTTATCTTTTCTTATTTCAGATTCTTCAATGACACGCGGCGGATCGTATTATCAGGATTTCCAACGCTACGGGGGGCGTGGTCAATATGATTATCGGCGTTACTTTCCCTCTTATAGAGAGTCTGACGAAGAGAGGGCTGCTCGAAAGGCTCGTGAAAGGAGGGATGCAGAAGAGCGTTATGACAGAAGGGATAGGGATGATTACCATGATTCTCTGCAAAGGAGTGACGACTCTCACAAAAGGAAATCTTACGACGACCGGGGAAAAGGTCATGTAACTGAAGATTCAGGCAAACGAGCCCGACATGGTGAGAGACATACTTCCACTATTCCCGAAAAGCCTACTGCCCCTGCCCCTCTTGACATTACTTCTGACTCTCCTGCTCTTGGGAAGGAGGACATCCAGACAATAATAAGTAGGCCTAAATTTCAAGTGGGACCGGGCCCAGCCACTTTACAAAGTCGTTTTCCGCAGTGGTGTTTAAAGGGTGTGAGGTTCGATCTCGACCTAGTCCCTATTGACAAGCCTGCTATGCTACGAAATCTTGACGCCGTTAAACTTGATATCGAGAGGATGTCAAACTGGCAGAAGCTTGTTGATGAGCTTCAACGAGTTAACCGTGCCAACTTAGAGGCTATGCTCACCATGGAAAACGATAAGGCTGAGTGGCAAAAGGTCCTTGAGCAGCATGATACCGAGATGAGAAGTATTACTTCCTACAACGAGGAGCTCGAAGCAAAGGTTGAGAAGTTGAAAGATGAGCTTGCTGCTTCCTCTACTTCATACTCTCAAAAAGAAGAAGTGCTTCTCAGACAAGTTAGAGATGCTCATGCCAGTCAGAGAGACGCTGAGGACAGGCTTGAAGTACAAAAAAGAATCAGTGACGGCTATGTCTCTGATATTGCCGAGCTTCGAAAGAAAAACAACTCCCAGGAGGCGGAGATACAAATGCTCAAGCTTCAGCTTGCCAGAACTGAAAGGGAGCGCGATGAGGCTGTCGCCGGCAAAATCGCAGCCGAAGAATCTCATGAGGCGACCAAAAACAGCTTCGGCTCAACATTATTCGACTTCTACTTGCATAGCGTCTTGGGGCATGGAAGCCTCGCCTTTCTTGGTCCCAAGTACGAGATCACTTTAGCTGAAGTGTGGGAGGCCGCCCTCGATATGCTTGGTGCTGAAGGTGCTGGTTATGATGAGTCAGCCCTGGAAAGGCATTATTTTGATGAAGACGCTCGCGCTGCTCTCGCCAGGGGAAAGGAACAACTTGCCAAACTAAGAACCGAAGTGACGGAAGGGGATCAGCTGGGGAAAACCACTTCAACTACTCTAGTCCAGCCACCTTCTTCGTCTGAAGTCGACATTATTGGTTCCAGTTCCCATCTCGCTTCTCCCACCAAAGTTACCGCTGATATTACAAGCACACAAGGTGGAGACGAGGGTGAAGAGAGCGCTGATACGCAAGCTTATGAAGTCGATATCAGGAAACCAGCTTCTTCAGGTAACTTCACTGTTAATTTCGCTACTGTCAATTCTGCTCAAGCTGGTTACTCGCTTATTTCACATGAGTTTCACGAGCTCCTTGGCTATTTTCTCAACCTTGACGAGCCTTCATCTCCTCTCTTTACTGACTTCATTGGTGAACCCTCATCTCCTCTTTTTACTGACTTTAACCTTTTTTCTTCTGTAGAGAGAGTACCAAGCGCTGCTCAAACTTCTACTCCTCCGGTCATCCTTCCTTCGTCTCTTCCGGCGGTGCCTCCTTCTGCCTCGCAACCTGGATCACAGGAGGAACAAATAGAGGCTCTTCACGGCTTGGATGATCCCATCACTTCGCAAGAGCAGAAAGATGAGAGACCTGAGGGAGGTGACATTTCCCCGGAACGGACTCCTTCTGACGACATTGTTCTATCAAAACTTGTCACTCCGGGGAGTGAGTCTTCCTCACAGAGGAGAGAGAAGCGTGGGACATCAAAGAGGAGGGGGAAGAAAATCACCGCCACTGAAGAGGAGCCGGAAGTTGGGCCAGCTGCGCCTACCTCTCCTTCCTCCCTTATACCCACTGGTCGACCTGAAAAGCTGATCATTCGGCCGGGTAAAGGGTCTAAAGGCAGCAAAAAGAAGTGAAGATCTTCAGTTTCTAGTTTTTTGTGTTTTGCATGTACTGGCCGAGAATTGTGCGGGTACCGGCCCCCGCTTTTCTTTATTTTGAAACCTGTACCTGCGTTGTAATTGAATAAAATGATTCCTCGTTTGTACAAACTTTTGTTTGAATTAAAGAATACATTTGTTATTCGTTTTGGCATGAGTTTATTTGATATTGCAGCGAGCTTATGGTATGTTACTTGAGCGTTACCTTTTGCTGGTTTAGTTATACCATATTGTGTGTAATTATACTATATTGCCCCCATTCCATAAGTATGCTGCAATATTCTATACCTCGAGGGGACTTACACTCTTATTTGCTAAAGAATAATTATTTTATTCTTTAAAGAAAATTTTATAGAGTACAACTCCCTTCGTATAAGTTTTTACGCTTGGTCGTTCGAAGAAATCACTTTTTTCTTTTGCTTATGTGCATATCTCATCAAGTGAATTCCTCTATGTGGTAAAGCGGACCTCTGAAGGGTACTTTAACTTCTTTTCTTTTTACGATCATTTCCCACAGTAGGCAAATTATTTTTCCTTTGAAAGTTAAAGTACGCTTTTGATGAGGATTTTTTTTTTTTTATAGAAAGTTGTACCTCTGAGGAGGGATTTTTTCACGTTTCAACACTTGGAAGTTTTATTTCAATCTCGGTGAAACGTGTACCTCCAAAGAGTTATGCTTTAGAAATCCTTTTCACGTTTCAACACTTGGAAGTTTTATTTCAATCTCGGTGAAACGTGGGTTTCCAAAGAGGTCTTTTTTCTTAATTGTGTTCCCGGGAGGGGGTTGTACCTCTGAGGAGGGATTTCTCACGTTCCAACACTTGGAAGTTTTATTTCAATCTTGGTGAAACGTGTACCCCCAAAGAGTTGTGCCTTTGAAGAAAGCCTTTTCACGTTTCAACACTTGGAAGTTTTATTTCAATCTCGGTGAAACGTGTGCTTTCAAGAAGGTCTTTGTTTTTACATTTCAACTTTGGTGAAGTGAAATTCCGAAGAGCGGTTGCTACACTTCAACTCCTGGCGAAATGTGCCTCCGAAGAGGGCTTTTATTTTGTTTACATTTCAACTCTGGTGAAGTGAAATCCCGAAGAGCGGTTATAACACTTCAACTCCTGGTGAAATGTGCCTCAGAGAGGGTTTTCATCGCCTGGAAGTTACTCTCTCATGGTTGGAGGGTCATGACTCCTCCAATCTTTTTTGTTGAGTAGAGAACTTTCTTTTTTGTGGCGTATGACCCATTAGAGGTCTTTTATCCTCCGAAGAGTTGCGCCTCCGAAGAGGACTTGTGCCGCTGATGGTAGCTTTGGTTGTTCCTCTGTTCACTTGCTTATGCCTTTTCAGCGATCCTCTTTTTTTTTTTTTTTTTTTTTTTCCTTTTCAAGTTTTCATTCCCCTTTCTCTCACAAGTGGCTTGTTTAATCCAAGGAAGTGTACTTCATTGCCAGGCAAGTTCGTGAGAACGGGCACTAGCTTCCTAATTGGATGTTTGTTTGTTCAAACGATCTCAATTTATCAGCAAGGGCTCGTTTCTATCGAAATCATTAGCCGTTCAATTGAAGTATTTCCTATCTAGGATTTGAATTCGGGGTCTTTGTGACTTGAAATTTGTTTGTTGAATGATGGTGAGAATCGTTCAGTCTTATTATGCGCAAGTTTTATTTCCATGGTCTGCAAAAATTTAAATTGACATTTTAGCAATACATCTTATATATTTTTATATCGAAAACAAAGCAAACATATAATGATAATAAGGAACACAAGATTTATAGTGGTTCGGCCATGAAATTGGGCCTACATCCACTTTATATTTTTTTTCATTATTTACTTGCATCAGTTTCACAATTGCTTTCAATTACAAGAATCATACATCCATAATTCTTTTTACAATTTTTCAACAAAATTTTCAAGTAAAGTATGGACGCAAGTGGTTGCTGTTCCATGCCCTTGGAATTTGCTCTCCATCAACAGTGGTGAGCTTGAATGTGCCGTCAAGAAGCTTCTGACCTACTACATACGGTCCTTCCCAATTTGGCCCAAACACACCTGTCGCGGTCATAATTCTTTTCAGGACTAGATCTCCAATTTCAAAGCTGCGCTGACGAACTTTGGAATTGAAATATCTGGCTATCCTTTGCTGATGAGCTGCAACTCTGAGGTTAGCTTCATCTCTTTTTTCATCAAGGAGGTCCAGCGCTTCAAGTTGCAGCTTTTCATTTTCCGCTTGATTGAAATGGATTCTTCTGTGTGAAGGGACCTCTGTTTCAACTGGGATCATTGCTTCCGATCCGTATGCTAACGAAAAAGGAGTATGCCCAGTTGCAGTTTTGTGAGTAGTTCTGTATGCCCATAGTGCAAGTGGTAGTTTATCGACCCAACCACCTTTTGCTCTTTCGAGTTGCTTTTTGATGGTTGATTTGATGATCTTGTTCACTGCTTCCACTTGCCCGTTTGCCTGCGGATGAGCTACTGCCGAAAAGCTTTTCTGGATTTTGAATCGTTTGCAAAAATCCTGGAATTCCTCACTTTCAAACTGAGTACCATTGTCTGTGATTATTTTTTGAGGCACACCGTATCTGCAAATGATATTCTTGGTCACAAAGCTTATCACTTTCTTAGAAGTGATAGTAGCCAATGGTTCAGCTTCAGCCCACTTAGTAAAATAATCAACCGCAACAATAGCATATTTAATCCCTGATTTAGCGGTTGGTAGCGGCCCAATGAGATCCATTCCCCAAATTGCAAATGGCCATGGACTGATCATCTGTGTGAGTTCGGTAGAAGGTGCTCTAGGAATTTTGGCATATCTTTGGCACTTGTCACATTTTCGGGAGTAATCTGCGGCATCCCGATTAATTTCTGGCCAAAAATATCCGTATCGGAGAATTTTCTTTGCTAATGTTTGACCACCTGAATGATCACCGCATTCTCCTCCATGCACTTCAGTTAGGATTGTTTTGGACTCTTCCCGGGATACACATCGAAGCAATGGCATTGAGAATCCTCGTCTGTATAATTGACCATCCTGGATTATATATCGAGAAGCTTTTCTCAGTAGCTTTTGTCGTTCTTTAGAGTTTTCTGGTAAAGAGCCATTGAGTAGATACTTTGTTATTGGAGTCATCCATGATTCTTGCTCTTGCGACATACTCATAACCCAATCGATATCCATTTCATCGATGCTCGGATTTGACAAAACTTCCACTGGAACTAACCCTAAGGATTGGGCTTCGCCAGAACTTGAGTATTTTGCGAGAGAATCTGCTTTCATGTTTTCTTCTCGAGGAATATGACTTATCGTGTAATGGTCGAATTCACATAAAAGTTCCCAAGCCTTTGACACATAAGCGGGCAGATTTCCTCCTTTCGTTTGAAACTCCTTCTTGACTTGGCATACTATAAGCTGAGAATCACTGAAGATCTGTAACGCTCGAATGTTTAGTTCTTTAGCAATTTTCAAACCAGCGATCAGAGCTTCATATTCTGCTTCATTGTTTGTTGAAGGAAATTCTAATCTTAGCGCATAGCATAATGACCGGCCTTCAGGAGTTTCAAGAACAATTCCAGCACCTGAACAGTAATCATTTCTTGCGCCATCTACAAACAACTTCCATTGGGTTGGGGAGTTCTCGATTGTTTCTTCCTCGCTGTTACCCTTGTCTGTAAATTCTGCAATAAAATCTGCCAAAGCTTGTCCGTTGATCGCTTTTCTAGGATGATAAGTGATGTCATATTGGCTCAATTCAATATTCCACTTTAAAAGGCGGCCCGAAGTCTCAGGGCGAAACAAGACTTGCTTTAAAGGTTGATCAGTGAGGACTTTGATAGGATGAGCCTGGAAATATTGCCTCAACTTTCTTGAGGCAATCAATAGACAATAGGCGAGTTTTTCCAACTTGGAGTAATTCATTTCTGCCCCAGTGAGTCTTTTGCTGATATAGTAAACTGGATGTTGAATCCTTTTGTCTTCCCGTACCAGCGCTGCACTTAAAGCATGAGATGAAACTGCCAAGTATATAAGAAGATCCTCGCCATCGCCGGGCCTGGAAAGTATTGGAGGCGTTTCCATATGTTGAATCAATTCTTCAAAAGCTTTCTGGCATTCGGGAGTCCAGTCAAAGTTTTTCTTTCCTTTCTTTAGAGCGTCGAAGAATGGAATGCATTTATCAGTAGCTTTGGATATGAACCGACTTAAGGCGGCAATTTTTCCATTGAGACTTTGCAATTCCCTCTTTGTTTTAGGAGCTTTGACTTCTTTTAGAGCAGTGATTTGAGCTGGACTAGCTTCAATGCCCCTAGCGCTCACGATGAAACCCAAGAACTTCCCAGATTCTACCCCGAAAGAACATTTTAAAGGGTTAAGCTTCATTCCGTATCTTCGGAGAATTGCGAACATTTCTGCTAAGTGTTCGATGTGATCCACTGCTTTCTTAGATTTTACTAGCATGTCATCAACGTAAACTTCCATAGTCTTTCCCAACTGCGGTTTGAACATAGCATTAACCAGTCTTTGGTATGTTGCCCCCGCATTCTTCAACCCAAAGGGCATAACTCTGTAACAGTAAAGACCGACATCGGTGATAAAGCTTGTGTCCTCCTGATCTGGCTCATGCATCATGATCTGATTATATCCGGAGTAGGCATCCATAAAAGACAACAATTCATGACCCGCTGTTCCATCTACCAGTTGATCGATCCTGGGTAATGGGAAGCAGTCTTTGGGACAGGCCTTGTTTAGATCTGAAAAGTCGATGCACACTCTCCATTTACCATTGGCTTTCTTAACTAGCACTGGATTTGAAACCCAATTTGGATAGGTAGATTCTCTGATGAAATTATTCTCCATGAGCCGGTCAACTTCCTCTTTCAATGCTGTCGACCTTTCTAGACCTTGGATTCTTCTTTTCTGCTTTACTGGCGTGAACTTTGGGTCAATATTCAGAGCATGTACCGCAACTTCTGGGGATATTCCGCACATATCGGCATGGGTCCAAGCGAAAACATCCAGGTTTGCTTTCAAAAAAGATATCAAGGCATTCTGAACTGACACATTAAGTTGTGAACCCACATTCAGCACCTTGTTTGGGTCCTTCAGATCAACGGGCACCGGTATCGTTGTTTCTGCTGGTACCACCCTACTCTCCCCCGCACTGGCCTTTCTAGGATCCATCACTTTTCGTGCCCCGCTATGCTCGCCAGTGCAGGGTCCGCCCTGTAGTTGCTATAGGGTTGGTGTTTTGATGCGGATTGGGGTTGCCGCATCTTTCCCCATTTCTCTCTTCCTTGTTTCTCGCAGCTCTGTCATATAACATTCTCGCCCAGCGTTCTGGTCTCCTTTAATAACTCCTACCCCATTGTCTGTAGGGAATTTAATAGTAAGACACCATGGGGCAAGGACAGCTTTGAATGCAGCAAGAATAGGTCGACCAAAGAAAGCATTATAAGCAGAAAATTCATCTACTATCACAAAAGTCTGCTTGCGAACTACTTTTTTTTCTCCTTCTCCGAGTTCCACAAGCAAGTCAATGGTTCCTACTGGTTGCTTTGGCTCCCCAGTGAAGCCAACAATCTTCTGAGATGAGGCTTGCACATCCGCCATCGGGATTCTCATCTGGTCAAACGTTTTCTTGAAGAGGATGTTGCAAGATGCGCCGCAATCAATAAGAACTCTTCTGACAATAGCCGGTCCAATACCGGCCGAGATGACTAACGGGTCCAAAGTAGGGGCCTCAATGCCCGTGGAATCTCTAGCCCTGAACACAATATCATCATTAAAAGTCCTTTGTTGTTTCAGGGGTGTAGAGTCCTCTAAAACAAAGACATTCTCTTCAGTTGGCATATGTTTCAGAGCTCGAGTGTACCTCTCCATTTCACCCCAGCTTCTGCCTGCTGGGTGGGGTCCTCCTGTGATGACATTAATAACTGGCCTTCCAGATTCATGTCCTGCGGCCTTCTCATTTGTCCTGGGCTGATGAGCAAGAGCTTGTTGCCCCTGACTTGACGAAGCAGGATCATTACCACTCTTCTTCACAAATTGCTGCAGCTTATTTTCTCTTAGCAATTCTTCGATTATATTTTTCAATTGACGGCAGTCGTCTGTGTCATGACCAGGCTGATTATGGAAGCGACAGAACTTCCCACTTTGTACAGCTTTTCTTCCGGTTCTGAGAACAGGAGGTTTGGGATACTCAAAAGAATCTTTTGTAGCCAGGTAGATGCGCTCTGGTGTTTCTAACAAAGGAGTATATTCTGATGGCTTGAAGGATCGAGGCTTCTTCGAATTGTGTTGTTTCCCTCCATCATTATTTTCTCTTTTCTGTCCCACAGATTCATTCTTACGTGGCGCAGCAGTGTTGTCTTCAGCTTTCTCTACTGTTGCCTTTGCCGGGACAGGACGGCTTTCCAAACGCATGAATTCATCCGCCTTTTTGTAGAACTTTTCCAGAGAATTTGGCTCCTTCATGTTCAGCCACTTTCCGAATTCACTTGACTTATCGATAGCTTTCATCAAATAGGTCAAGACCATGCGGGGTTCTGCATTATCCACCTCAGCTAACGCTATATTAAAGCGATTTAAAAAAGACTTGATAGTTTCCCCCGGATTCTGTTCCAAACCGGATAACGACATGATGTCTTTTGCCTTTGAAGCATATAGCCTAAATTGCTCTTTAAATTTCCTGGTTAGGTCTGAAAACTGATCGATGGACCGGACAGGTAGTTTTGTGAACCAAAGCAGAGCTACCCCTTCCAAATACACAGGAAAATAGCGGCATTTTATCTCGTCAGAAGCTCTGGCACCTGTCATGTGCCAATCATATTTGTACAGGAACTCATTTGGATCACTTGTCCCTTTGTAAGCTGGAATGGTTGGAGGGACGAACTTCCTTGGGAATTCAGCTTTTAGGATCTTTTCAGTAAACGGAGTCTTGCTCGGAGCGAAACCCCACTCTTTCTCATCTTCGACCCTTTGCATACTTTCTTTCATAATCTGTCGAACCATACCAGAAAGATATTCTTCGTCATTCCTATTTCTGGATCCTCCAGCCTCAGGCAATGTCTGTTCAAAGGGGCTAGCAGCCCTTTCGGGAATGTTTCTAGTTTCAGCATCATGGACATTACCGACAAAGTTCCTTTCATTATTCGCAGGTTGACGGTTTGCCCCGAGCAGATCGTTTAACCTATTCAGAATCAGAGCATTCTGAGCATTCTGAGCTTCCAATTGCGCGTTCTGGGCATTTATTTGCTGATTCAACCCAAAGATAGCAGCGTCCAATTCCGCTTTTGAAACTCCAACAGCTGGAGTGGCTTGATTTGGTGTTGGGGAAGTGGAGGTTCCCTCTTGAATGTTTGCAGATCTCACAGATTTACTTTTCCTTCCAGGAGCCATGATCCCAGATATACTTCTGGTTTTTAAGGAAATTCTTTCTTCAAATCTCTGCGAAGCAATGATGACAGCTGCCCTGAGTTCGATTCTCAGTGAAAGCACCAAAAATGTTAACGCTTAAATTTGAACGCTAACACCCCGGTGTGTGAAGTGTATTTGTGAAAGCACCACCCGATAGATCGGGAAAGAATTATAAGTAAGGAGATTGCAGAAAAGCAGTAAAAACACAAGTTTTATAGTGGTTCGGCCCAAAATCAGGCCTACGTCCACTTAGATTCTCTTTATTGCTGATATGAGTACAATTTATATCACTTTCTTCAATTACAATTAACTTCAGACAAATAGTTCAAACTCCCATGAAGAATAATCTTTCGAATTCATCTTGAATGATTGTGATTCTTCTTTGAAGTGTGTAATAGCGTCCTTGGAGTTTGGAGTGCTTGGAGTGCTGCTTGAGTTGAGAAAATGGCAGAGTAACGGTGCTTCGAGAATTAGCCAAAAAAGGTCCCCTCCACATTGAATGTGGCCATGTATTTATAGGCAAATTTTTAGGCTGGAACTTTCAAGTCATGAGTCGTGACCGACTCATCATGAGTCGTGAGTCGTGGCCGACTCATCGTGAGTCGTCTGCGAGTTAAAAGTTGCCGTCTAAGATGAGGCGACCCTGGTCTTCTACACAGCAGCTTCAGGTTGAGTCATCAATGAGTCATCATGTACGACTCATCTTAAGTCGTAAGTCATCAACGAGTCATCCCCTTGCAGCATGATTCTGAGCTTGTCTCTGAGTCGTGTGTCGTGAATTGACCTATCTTTTGAGTCGTAGCTGCCTTAGGTCATAGACTCCTTAAGTCGTAAGTCTTTTGAGCCATAAGGTTTTATGACTCGGATCTCTCCTTGGGTCGTTGAGTCGTTAATGAACTTGAGTCGTAAGGTTTTATGAACCGTTCATCTCCTGAGTCGTAAACCCAATGGAATACTTAAGGGCCTCGAATGGATGAGTCGCGACCAAATGAGTCGGTCTTTGATGAGTCGGAGCCAGGTCAGATGAGTCGGTGATAGAATGAATCGTGAGGTTTCTTGAGTCGGCAGCTTAATGAGTCGGCCTGTATCATTGAGTCGCTACTAGTTGAGTCGGGGATTCTTTGAGTCGGTCCTTTCCTTAAGTCGTGAGGTCTCCTAAGTCGTTAGGCACCTTAAGTTGTAGGTCATTTCAAGTCTTAACCCGTTGACGCCTCTAACTTGTAGGCCTTTTAGCTCGTATGCTGGAACGGGGTTAACATAGTGAAATTCCAAAAGGAGTCTGGGACTAGACGTAGGACGATGCTTCGAACTAGTATAAAAATCTCTGGTGTCATTTTACTATACTGCTTTTTATTCCGCACTATTTACAGTATTATTATCATTAGTATACTCTGCATTATCGTATATCCATATTACACGATCAACACTGCACTTTAAAAACATAGCCTAAAAGTTTGGTTTGGTGTTAAAGTTGTCATCTTGCTTATATATGCGATGAGATATATTAATTTGAATGTTAATCTTGGTCGTTTGGTTATGGGATGAGAAAGTTAGTATCATTATATTCTAAATGAGATTGAAGATCACTTAGAAAAGATCAAAAGTTGTTTTTGATTCCAAGTTATTAAAAGATTAATACTTTATTTAATTTTCAAAATAAAAACTTATATATATATATGTTTTAAAGAGATCAAGTAAAGTTAAGAGTGAAGTCAGAAGTGAAGATGGAGTTAAATCAAAAAAAATAATCTAACTTTTTACGAGTTGCATTAATAGCGATAGCCGCTATGAATGCAGTTTGAAAAAAGTTAGAGTTTAGATTTTTAAAATGATTCTCTTTTAAATCATTTTGAAAATATTTTCAGAATATTAAGTAAGTTCAAAAGTTAATTTCTTTGGTAATTAAATAAGAATTTAATAATTAATTTATTAATTAATTATTTAATTAAGATAATTATTGGGTAATTAAATTTTAGTTGGTTAATTAGGGTTCAACTACGGACCAAAGTAAATTAATTTTTATTAATCAACTAAGGAAGTTTAATTAACGATTAATTAAGATAAAAGTAATTAAGAAATAATTTTGATAACTAATTTTAGTTAATTAATTAATTATTATTTAATTATGGTAAACTAATAATTAATTACTAGTTGCAAGATTAAATTAATTAATCTAATTTGATTTAATTTAGACTATAATTTTGAATTAATGAAGTTTAATTAATATTTTAATTAGAGTTAATTAACATTTAATTAGTAACTAAATAATGATTTAATTTGTAATTAAATAAAGATTTAATTATTATTTGATATGGTTTATTTTCAAACTTAATAAATTATTTTTGAGTCAGTTCTTTTTATAAGTAAACTGATTTAAACCAAGGGATCTCTTGTCTGTGCATTTAAGTGGACAACGACTATTAATAAGTTATACTAAACTTGGACATATGTTAGCAGAATAAAACACTATTCTACTATATCTTTTATTGAATTAATTGTTTGAGCATCCTTTTAGTAGAATAAACCCCCTTTCTACTATAATTGAACATTAGAGATTGTGTGGACATCTACTTAACAGGACAAATCATCTTATGTTATTATGTTGTTTGTATATGTATCTGCCAGTTAGTTTGTATTGACATGTTGTTTCCTAATTTAGTTATGGATTTATTTACATATATGCTGGCTTATGTAAATAACTGTTATGTGATTTGGGAGTCAAATTTAATTACAATGGTAGCTTGATTTAGTACTATTATGGTCATTGAATCTCCTTTCAAATTTGTAAAATTATGGTTTTTAATTAACTTTAATTCTATATCAATTTGAGGATAAGTGTTTTAAATGAATTTGTATGTTGTCCAATTATTTTAATAAATGTATTTACAAATGATATTTTGTAAATAATATTTACGAAGGATTTATTTAAAGGAGATTTACAAATGCTATTTTTAAGAAAAGGGTTATATAATTTGATATTTATAGAAGAGTTCTATAAATGATTTTGGATATTTATAGAAGAGTTTATAAAAGTTTTTGGATATTTATAAAAGAGTTTTATAAATGGATTTATAATTTAAGCAAAAGGGGATTTCATATATAGAAATGATTTATAAAAAGAATTTATTAAAGAATTTAATAAATTAATAGAATTTGAGATTGGAATTTCCCTTAACTAACCTTCTTAATGATGATGGTGTGGGACTTTTATTCCATGCTTAACACCGTAGGAATAGTGTTTAGTGTTGTTCTTATCTCTACTTTAGAAAAAAATTGTTTTGATTCTTTTTATACGATTTTGAAATAAAAAACTTTCATGGTGTTTTGTGAATATACTTATGTTATTGAGATAAGTATATGAATGTTTTGATAAATGTTTTGAATGGAGATTTAAGTAAATGATAAGTTATTTTGAGGCTTAGTGGAGGCCATGGGAAAATTAAATCATTGGATTATCGTTTGATTGTTTATTTGATAGTTAAATAACCGACTATCAAACCTTGACCCATTTTTAACTCTGTAAGTATGTTGTGTATATTCGAGTTCCCCAGCGAGGACTCGGATACTTGTTGCATACTTCCAAAGAAGCAAAATTGAGTTAGTCGGAAATTACCACTTAGTTGGAAGACACCGGTTTTGGATAAGTATGATTTATCCGAGTCATTCCAAACTAATAACATCATGATGGATCGTTATGAAGTATGCTATGGAGCTATACAATCCTTCTTGAGACTGACACCCAAATGAAGGATAGTAAATGTTGAATGTTTGTTCGATCCAGGAACAACTTGTATGGATGACTGTTGGCAGTGCATTTCTGCCTAGAGCACAGCGTTAGCTTTCAAAGATGGTCTACTAGGAGGAAAAAGTTAATGGTGGCCTCTTAAACCTTACATCCAGGTAATGGCTCAAACAAGGTAGTTGCGGCAGGGCTATGTGGGTCGCATTCGTTTACGGTATTACCATCCCAAGATCTTGTGTCGATATCTCTATGTATGCTCCAGGGCCATTTTTGGTTGTTTATTACAACCAAGGAGTGATCATATTGGTACGATCCAGTAAAGGGTAGGCAGGTCCTGTGTTGGCAGAGGTCGAAAGGTTTTTGATCTCACTATATATTTTATCTGGAGGTGTACATATTTTCAGAAGGTAGTCCTGTAACAACCCACCTTTTTGACTATCAAAAGTCGACACCAAACACTACCACTATGTTCCGATGTCATACATCCAATCGACAAAAGGGCGGATTGTTATTGTAAATAAAAGGAAAGAACAGAGAACAGAGAAAAACAGAATCTCACAGCAAAATCGACGATATATAATATAACAAGGACTGTAGTAACCGTCACTCCAAACATACATAGTATATAAGAGTTAAAAACAAACCTTATCAGCTGATGGTTATAAAATCCCGATAATAAAATTACTGATAAGTATACGTATAATATAACGGAAAACAAAATACTACGATTGATGAATCTTCAGCTCCTCTTCAAGGCCTCCTTAAAACCATGGACAACAAGGGAAAATACTCGATCTGACTGGAGTATTATAAATAAATAACACCAGTATCAGACTGGAAATACCAGCGTGAGATAAATAGAATAACGAAGAACATATAAAAGTTCAGTTTGAATGAGCATAAATGATATTAAATAGGACTTGAAAGAATGGAAATAAACCAAGTAAAATCCAAACCGGACAAAATGGATAGAACAAGGAAAACAGTCCAACTTGATAGAATAGACTAAATAAGGTAACAATCCGAATTTGATAGAATAGACAGAGTAAGGTAACAGTCCAACTTGATAGAATGGACTAAATCAATACCTAAATATCGTGATGAGGAGTTGGCTGTACTCGTGGCAATTTAAAGCTAAAATAGATTCAGGTTTTAAAATCAAATAAGGAAAGGAAATTTTTCAACAAATGAAAGGAAGGTGCACCCCCTTGAAGTATACCTCTAGCAAGCTAAAACAGAAGCCCATTTACTCTATGAAAACCTCTCAAGACCCTCCAAGCCGGACCCCGCCAAACCATACCGAGTATCCGAATATTTCCAAATCTAAGTGCACAACCAAATCCAAACTGGATAAAAAGCCAAAATAACCTAATGGAAGCAACCCTACCTAGCTTGGCCCCCACTTGCACTTTTGGTTTAGACATTTTCGATAAAGGATATCAAAGCTGGAATGAGCAACAAATCATTTTAAAGGTGATGATACACCATGAAGAAAGCTGAATCCGATAATTAATAAAGCAACTATCGAGGATAATTAAAATAATCGTACAGGGAAATTAACTTTCATATATTTACCACTACTCAGTGATTCAAGACAAGTCCTATCTCTCGGTTGAAAAGAAGCCCAACAAGTTGAGGTAATGTTACTCTAAGCATTATCTCGACGACATTTTTAACCTTCAGGATAGAAACGAGTCCAAGCCTCAATGTTTAACATTAAACGCATGAACTTGCTCCTTTCCATATAAGTGATATCGATTACGGAACTATTGTTCTATAACCGAAATCGAATTTTAACATTTTTAAAAACTGAACTTATGCTTAATTTTCATATTGGTAAAACACATTTAGAATTAGTTACTGATTGTTAAAACGTTAAGAGAATAGTCTTTACAAGTGCTCGACCCTGAAGCCCTAAACAAACATCAGATCGACACTTAGAAGATTATCCCAAAAGATAATAAAACAATTTAAATACCTTTTATAACTTTAAAGTAGTATTATTTATCTCGAAAGATAATTAATCATGTCTAAAATCTCTTTTAAATAAACAAATCCATTATCTTTAATAAAATAAACAATTATTTCCAATCACTTTTAAAACATTGGTTAATTAACTTTAAAATCTTTATTAAATCAGTTTATTAACTTTAAGTCGGTTGATTAAATCAATTTATCATATTAGATAATTTACATAAATCACTTTTGTTAAATCGATTAATTAACTTTAAATATCATTAATGTAACGATCCGCATATTTCACGATTATATATTTAAATGTTTTATTTAGATATAGCATTGTTAGTTGAATTTAAAGTCTGAAACATGACTTTTTGTAAACAGTTGAATTCCGACTCAAGAGCACTTCCATTGAGCTCAAAACGATGTTTACAAACTTTTTGAGTATAAACATTAATATGTTTGGAGTTGATTAGGATTTTGGTAATTTGTTTGGGCTTTGAGTTTTGTTCTAGCCTACTAACCCGACACGAGAACCCAAACCTTCTACCAAATACCTCCCACTCCACTCCTCTTCATTCATTCATTCCTTTATTCCTAACACTAAAGCTCTAAAAGAAAAAATGGGGAAAAAGAGGGGAAATCAAAATTTCTAAGCCTTGGATTCTTAGGAAATTCAAACTCAAGTTCTAAGATCAAAGAAAAGCTTAGGAAAGCATCCTCTTCATCTTCTTCATCTCAATCTCTCTCTAATTTTCAGAAATTCTTATAACTTAACTTAAGAAATATTTGCAAATGATCATAGATTGGAGCTTCTAGAGTTGTGATTGAAGTGGAGTTGATCTTTCCTTGTTTTAGAGCTTCTTAATTGTTATTTTTGAGTTTAAAGGTGTGATCTTGATCTCACACCTATGTCTATAGCTTCCATTATTGTTAGGTATGAATTCCTAAAATCTATTTCATGTTCAATTGCTTTTGAATTGAATTGGTTTGGTGAATTTTCCAATTTTGGTATTTTGAAGTCAAAATCTATGAAAATCCTACTAAGGATGTTTGGACTTATTGTTTGGAGTGTATTGAAGAACCTATATGGCTGGGTTATCGTTTGGCATAAATCCCTCGCCACCATCACTTATTCGATCGAATCCGAGTTGACTTGGCCATCATTGGCCTAGGCAAATTTTTCCCTGAGCTTCAACTCAGACGTCTGGTAGAATACTGAGATGTTTGAGTCATAGGAATAAAAATTCCAGACCTTCAGCCCAGACGTTGAGGTTATTTAATCTAGAAGAAATTTTCAGATCTTCAGCTTAAATGTCTGGGGAAAACCACTAGACGTCCGGCGCGGATAAATTCAGCCAATTTGCCTATTTTATGTAGGTTTCCGTTTCAATCGATTTTCGATGATCCAAATGGTTATTGTCATTCATTACCGACTTTCATGATTTGTTTTTTGGATTTTTGGGAATATCCATATGATGGATTTGATATCGATTTTTTCATGGTTTTAATTCACGTCGTCGAATGTGGATTTTTGGTGACAGATTGCTTTTATAATCATTTCTATGATTTGTCACTTTAAAATATAAAGGTTTTTATACAAGTAGTAAATACTAAAACTCTTTCACAAAAACGATTTCAACATTTACTTTTAATACAAAGCTTGTTCTTAAATCCATTTTCCAATCTATTAGTATATACAAACCTTTACCTCATTCGTATGAGAAAACTAATTAAACGGCTTAGCAAAACAAGTGGTATGAAACGCTTGCATTTACTTCATCGGTTAATTCTTGGACCTGTTCGATTGAACTCTCAAGACAATTTTCGAGTGGAAATCTACAATTTGTTCGTAAATATTTAAGTTGAGCCAATGGTTATGGGACATGAAACTAAACTCATTTATTTACTAGCTTAGTGTAACTAACATTTATCGATCAATGATGATCATTTTTTGATTTAGACTAGCGATCTGCAATGTTTCTTTGTCTACGTGGGGGACTAAACCCCGTTCGTGGAGTTTTGACTCAAATTGGTAGGGTAGCAACCCAAGGTCTTCGGGCCGTTTGTGGAGCTTCGGCTCAAATTTGCTAGTTAGCGACCATGGAACAGCGTTTCGTTTGTGATACACGTGTTGGTGAGTATTCATGCTCCCGTTCGTGATGGGCCTCCCTCTTTGTGTTTTCTGGATTTCTAATTATTGATTTTTAGAATTTGTGTTTCACCAATTTTTATGATTTGCATTGATATGTTTTGTCAATATTTGAGGTTTGGTGAATGAGCTAAAGAATATGATATTTTTTTGGATATTTGAGGAGATTTGAGATATTGTATGATTTTTGTTGTTATCAAATGTATACTTGTCAGAGTATGGCATTATTGTTATCATATTTTTTTTGTCATATCTCTTATCCTATCTTGTCTTATATGATACTTATAGCTTGACTGATCCGTTTGTTATTATTCTTCTTAAATAATACACGGGTCAGATCGTGGTGTTTCAAGTGCTTCCACTTGACTACTTAGCAGGGACTAGCTTCTGACTTTTGGCTAACTACTTTAGCTCAGTAGATTTTACTTTTATACATTTGAGATAGAGACTCCTTGATGTATACTTATTCTTTTGTGTAGCACTTGTACCTATTCTTTTGTGAGGTAGTGGGTCTTGTATGATCACTACTTTGATGTTCACTTCTATGTGTTATATTCATATCTGTTTCCACGTTAATGATATGAATGTATATGATTGTTTATGTGTTGTGCTTATTTAATATTTGTTTCGAAAGGCCACATAGCCAATGTGTAGTAGTTTTGAGTTTGTATTTGATATGTCGGATTTCCCCTTGAAATGAAATGCATGTCATACTATGTGACATATCGGTACTCGCACAAAGCAATTACACAGATGGTCGCTCCTCTACATCCTTATTCTTCATGCTAGTTGACGGCATTACCCCGTAGTGCTCTTGGCTAGTGTGAGTATATAGGTGGGGCGTTACAGCTTGGCATCAGAGCCAAACTTCGGAACAATGTAGAATAATCTAGCAAGGATCGTTGTCCTAAGTCTCACTTAGGAATCGTGTCTTAGGATTTAGTTCGAGTCTTAAGACCCGTTGTATCGTATTTTCTTTTATGATGCCTTGTTTTATCAATATAGTTTGTTTGATATTCATTCTAAGAATAACATTTTTCCTCTTCTTTCTTTCTTTCTTAAAGAAGAAAAATGATTAAACCTGGCCGTCCCAATGCCGGTCAATCCACTGCCACTCCTCAGGATGGTGTATTCATGTCTTCCCAACAGCTTCTGGATCTTGTAAAGAATGCCCAAGCTACCAGACCCATTCCATAGCCTACCACCCTAAATCCGGGTTTTCACGCTTGTGCGATGATTATACCAATTTGGGTGGAAGACCATTCAAGGGTTCCGAAAGCGCTATAGAAGTCCAAGCTTGGCTTAGAACATGCGACCGCATCTTTTCTCGCATGAATCTTCTAGATCTACATCGAGTCCAAGTGGCTTCTAGCATGCTCCAGGAGAGAGCATTAGAATGGTATGAGCTTTTGATTTTGAAAATTATTGAAGCGAATCTTACTTGGGAGTAATTCCGGAAAAGGTTCGAGTCGAAGTTTGTGCCGGAAGCTGAAAAGTAACTTTAGCTCGATGCTTTATTGACCTTGTTCAAGGTGAATCTTCTGCGACAGAATATGTCGCATATTTTGAATCCCTCTCTAAATATGGGGTCGAGTATATTAATATCCAATTGAAGAAAAGTCAAAAGTTTATCTATGGGTTGAATAAGAACCTCAAAAAGCCTTTACTTCAGAAATTAGAAGTTCCTATCGATCAACTTGTAGATATCACTCTTTGACTTGAAGAGGCCGATAAGGAAAGTGATGGTGATGTTGGGGGGTGCCAAACAGAACTTCAACAATAACATGAGGAGGCAACTCGATGGTAAGTTCAAAGCCCTAATCCCAACAAGAAAAAGAACCAAGCAACTTCGGTAGCAAAGTGCGACGAACCGCAAATCCATACCTTTTGAATTGACAATAAATCACACGTTTTTGAACCAAAAAGAACAGACTGACGAAAAGTCAGGAGAAAGAAATGAATAGAGAAGAAGAGAAGAGAAGAAAGAGAGAAGATAGAACCAATCAGAACAATACAGAGTTTCACATCGGAGCGGAAAACATATAATATCATATCGATGATCTTTACAAAAACAAAAACTGTATATACATACATCAATCAGAGTTCAACAATCAATCAATAGTTATCTGCCTAGACAGTTATGATAACCTGTCCTCACAATTGCCGATAATATAAATAACAACTAAGCAATGCAGTGGATAAGCAAAACGGATACATGTATATGAAAATGAAGATCTCCAGCTCTCCTGCTGAAGCTCCAAAGCACCAATCTAAACTGTAAATATACTCGGTTTGACCCGAGCATCGAAAGGGAAGAATGCCCGGATCAGTCTGGTAAACCAGCGTGAGAAGCACACTCAACTAAATTTATTAAATTGCCAAAACTTTTCCTTTATCAAAACAAAAGTATCTCGTAAGAAAAGTTAACACATAAACACGGACATGTTTTTACCTTATGATAACTAAATCATCTCATATCAAATCCTCTGATATTATACTAGTGTCTAGTATATAAATAATATTCATCATAGTCGAAATTGTTACATTGATTAAATTCCAGCATATAGCCCAAAATGGGTAAAACAATCAAAATGGCAAGTACGTAGTGGAGTTTGGATTTCCATACAAATGACCAGGTGAAGGGACTACCTTTCGAATGGGTACACCTCTAGATGGATGTCCCGAGGCACAGAACATATGCCCTCTACCAACAGAAGACCGGCCCACCTCTACAACTAGATGGTACCGAATATGTCATCCTCCGGTCGTTACCGACCTTTACCAAGGGCCCACATAGCATACAAACCACAATAATCAGATACACGATGCCATAGCATGTAAAGATATATCTAGAAGAGGATGATCATACCCTACTTGGGAGCGACCCACTTAGCCCTGCTGCATCTAAATCTGTTTTGGTCATTTTCGGTTGATGAGGCCTGATGTAACGATTACCTTTCACATATCACAATCACATCACTTTGACTGCCACACGGCCATTTCCGTTGACTACTAATTGTCTTCCACAAAAATATAATCCTTAAGCTTGTACGTCTCAAGGAGGGTGTTAAGCTAAGAGAATTTACCTTCTCCGCCATCTCTGATGTACGTTTGTAAAAACCAATGCATGTAATCTGTAGAAATGCAATGTCAGACAAACATCCATACAAGTTTTCCAGGAGCAGGACAAACCGAATGTACTTTCCTACCACATCCTGTTGGGAAATCCCTAGGATTAGCAGTGGATAGTCCTTGCATTGGATATTTAATAACAAAGAGACCACTACTACTATATGTATATTGGGATTTTAACCCCAAACGATCAACAAGTAGTCCCTCACTATGAAAATCTGGAATATCAATATCATCACAAGCAACCTGCACAATCATCGCTTATACGTTGGTCCGAAGTGATTTTCAGATAAATCTGACCCCGGTCTCTTCGCACCAACAACGCAAAAGCGTTTCTCAACCTCACACAGAAACTAAGTCTCATAGACTTATCACGTATCCAACTTTCAACTTGCTATCCTTCGGGCCAAGAAGGATGCTCGATAGATTGGAGTAATACTCCGCACTATATGAATCAACATCCTTAATGCAAAGGATAATCAAGCCTACATAGAAGGCTACGTACTAAGTGTACGACTAAATAGTTCCCACATCAAGTCGAGGAACTAAAATGGCCAAATTTGATAGTCGGTTATTTAACTATCAAAGGAAACAAGCAAATATTTAGCACCATATACAATCACTAGGCCCTTTTAATTAATCTTTATTAATCAAATTACTTGCCAAATATTCACACTAAGTTATCTTTAAAAAGACATAATTCCAAACCATTTCAACTTCTATATTGGAAAACATTTCCATATACTTATTTAATAATAAGTAATTCACAATCTCTTTATTTTCAACACTTGGAAAGTATTACATATACTTAAATCACGATTAAGTATATATATAATTATGTAAGGAAAACGTTCTCTTTAAACACATTTATTTGGGTCAAAACGAATGTTGCATAAAACATCGTTACGACAACCCAAAATCACTAGTATAGGGATTCGAGAATAAGATAGATATAAATCCCATATACTATATAAAACATCTCCTTTCGAATATCATTTACTGTAACAACAGTGTTATAGTACATCATTTCCTTATTTCTCGAAAACGTCTATTTCAACAATGAATGTTGAAATCTATGTACTCTATACTCAACACATTTTAAAACATCTTCAAACCATTTAACTCCATTCAAAATATCACTTCCCGGAAACATTTAATATATTATTCACTGTCCAAAATCATGAATATAAATCGTTTACCAAATTAAAGCTTCTACACATCTAATTTAAGAATTATCCACTATCCAAAATCGTGGATATATCTCCTTTAATAACTTCTAAATTTAACTTATCAATTTCAATTGATTTCGGATTTATAAAACAATGTTTATAAATTCCATTACTATTTTATAGAAACTTCAATTTATAAATCTCCTTTATTAACCTATTCCATTTATCTCATTTATATGCCAAAAATCCAATTTATAAGTTAACTTATAATTCAATTATTTATAGAATTCATTCTTTTATAAGTTCATCAATTATAAATCTTATTCACTTACAAAATCCATTTATAACTCCACATTAACACGTATAAAATTCCTTTACAATTTCATCACTTTGATTTATAAAAATTCAATTTTATAAATCTTATATATATATAAAACCATTTATAATAAGTCAAAAAACTCCATTTATACTATTTCACAAAATAGTTAACTTCATATTTCAAAAATCACATTCTGATATATTTCACAAAAATCATAATTTTTATAACATAAAAATTATAATCATTTATTTATTTATAATAAATCCATTTACTTAACAATTCAAAATTAACAAAGCGGACAAATTCAAAATCACTTTTAAAATCCTTTTAAATTTAAAAATCATCACTTTAACATTTTTAAATTTCCAAAAATAGGCCCAGTGCTGCAACAGCACCAAATACATCAATCATGGTATCCAAAACATCATATATCATATGATAACAGCATATATATCACAATATCTGTAAATAAATCAATAGTGGTGAGGAATCCGGTTGGATCGCTCCAACCTGTCACCTGCAACAAATATACATATTAAAAAATACGTACAATGTCCGCTTCGAGCCAGACACACGTACAAAAGGTCATCCGCTCATTCACGGGAACGTATAGGGTCTCATATGCTCCAACAGGTAGGAATATATCCAAATATCAATCAATATATAGATAAGATATCATATATCATCCAAATAATCATCAATCATCATATAATAAATTTATTCTCACTTATATAAAAATATCAGTGAGTCAGAAAGAGTGAGTTGTACTCACATTGGTTCCAAAAGCAGTTGTAGTGTTTCATTCCGAATAAAATTAAACGAGCATTTAATTTTACCCAAAATTTACACTAGCTCCAATCAACTCCAAACCAGATTTAAAATGTAGTGCTCATCAATACGACCCAACGCAGCTTGTTTCATCAAAAACAGACCTCGTTTGAATAAGTTATGATGTTACAAAGTTATGATGTCAAATATGGCCCATGCTTCTTTTATTCCTCCCCTTCACGTTTTCCCGAACCCATGTCGCCTTCTGTTCACGAATTATCGCGTGCTACTCCATCATTTCGACGATGATCGAATCCTACCCACGCATGCGCCATCACATGCTACACCCACGGCATGAACGACGGCAAGCTCGGTTGTGCCTCCTTCTCAAAAAATGCGATTGAACACACTGCCTTTACATTGATATCCACGCCAATCCACATCACTGTTTTAAATCTTAACCCTTGGATGTATAGCTCTCATCGTGTTCTACAAGTTTGCAGTTGGAAGTTTTTGATGATTGTTGATGGATGAGGAGATCGGAGGGAGGGAAGAATCGAAATTTTCTGTCCATTAAAAATATTAGAGCCGGCGGCTAACCCTAGCTCTTTAGGGTTTGAGTGAAATTGTGAAAATATTCTGCCTTTTATAGAAAATTTGACGACACTATTCACCCAAAAAATTTTCAAACTCGAAACGAAGCGTGCCGCCTAGCATTCATAATGTTTTACCCCTATTTAGAACATAATGGAATATATATTGGAAGCCAATTCGATCGTATTTGGAAGATAGGTTTTCGAATCGACTATTTAAATTTAAAATTTCCTTAAACGAATTTCCAAGCGTTTTAGCTTCCCCTGGACAAACCGTAAATTCGATTGACATGAAATTTGAAATCCTACAATAATATAACATTATGGATCCAATGAAATAGGTTTCGTCGAAATCCAAGACTGTATGAAAAATGACTATTTTTACCCGTCAATTAAATATTAAAATATTCAATTTCTAGAAACTTTTAATTCAATTTTAAAGGTTTACCAACATCATTCTAATTCCAATAAGATTTAATTCAACTTTATAAATCATTTTAATTCAAAAATAATTCAATTTTCAATTATTTACATAATTCCAAATATTAAATTAACGATTTAATTATCTAATTAAATCGTTATATCCGAAATATAATTTATTCAGCCTATACAATTAACTTATGAATACTTAGAATTAATTAAATATACGAATTTTAAATGACAGAAATTCTTGGTCGTTACACAAAGAGTCCTATCTCTAGTCGTGGAGAATGGTACAATTGTGGTTCTAAGGACCACCATGCAAATAAGTGTCCGAAGCCCCGCACTTGTCGCTATTACAAAAGTTTGGGTCATTATATATCTTCATGTCCTAAACTTAAAAGCAAGAAAAAGGGGAAGCAGAATATTATGCAAGCCCCTAGTGACACTTCTCTTTGTCAAGATATTTCTCATTTTGTCCTTTATGGCATTATTATGTTTCGTAATCATCCTATTCGAGTTCTTTTTGATACGGGTGCATCTCACTCGTTTATATCAAAGGAACTTGTTGATGCTTTTTCTTTGAATTTATAGGCTTGATGACTTCACTGAGGATTGCGAATCTGGTTTTGGTGGATCCGTAACACCCAGTTTACTTTGTAAAGATGTCTAGATTATTTTATGAGATTATGCTTTCCGAGCCGATTTGCTGTTATGCGCTACTTAGGTTTCAGAATGATTTTGGGAATGGATTGTCTTAATCGTTATGAAGCCCACATCCTATGTCCTGAGGGGACTATCCGTCTTCGACATCCTCAATCTGTTAAGTAGATTTCTATTGTTCTTAATGATTCAGATTCCAGTTTGGTAGCATCCTTATATTCTCTAAATCCACATGATGACAATAATGATGATGAGAAAGATGTCATTTCCCTCATTCACGTTGTTCATGAATTTCTCGATATATTTGAGCCCGTTTTAGGATTACCTCCTAAGCGAGAAATTTTTAGAATTAATCTAATCCCTGGAGCTCAATCTATCATTCGTCGTCCTTATTGTATGTCCAATAAGGAAAATGAGGAGATGCACAAAAAATTATCCGAATTGGAAGCGAAACGGTTTATTCGTTATAGTTCCTCTTCTTGGGGAGCTTCAGCTATCTTTGTGAAAAATCCGATGGTAAACTTAAGCTTTGCGTTGACTACCGCAAGCATAATTATCTCACCATCAAGAATAAACATCCCGTACCTCGGATTTATGATCTATTCGATCAACTTAGCGGTGCTAGAGTCTTTTCACAGTTAGACTTAGCAACCGATTTTCATCAACTTCGAATTGCAGAGGATAGTATTCCTTTGACATTGTTCCGTACTTGTTATGGATCTTATGAATGGCTTGTTATGCCATTTGGTTTAACGAATGCTCCAACTTATTTTGTTGACCTTATGAATTGAATTTTCAAAGACTTCCTCGATCGATTTGTTCTCATCTTCATAGATGATATCCTTATTTATTCTAAAACCGATGAAGAGCATGAAAAACATCTTCGAATTATGTTGGAAACCCTTAGGAGCATTCAATCGAAAGAAAAATTTTCTACGTTCCACTTTTGGCAATCACATGTGAAATTTTTAGAACATATTATTTCTGAATTTTTAATTTTCGTGGATCCTTTAAAGATTGAAGCAATCCAAAATTGGAAGAGACTGGAGAGTATGACAGAAATCCGTAGTTTTCTTGGGTTAGTGGGCTATTACGGTCGTTTCACAAAAGACTTATCTAAAAATTCCGTACCTCTGACTAGTTTGAAAAAGAAGGGAGTTAAGTACATTTGGTCAGACAAATGTGAAGCTGCTTTTCATATATTAAAAGAACTCCTTTCCGATGCTCTTATTCTTATGATTCCCAAAGGGAATCAAGACTTAGTTATTTATACCGATGCTAGTCGTGTTGGTTTGGGAGCCATTCTCATGCAAAGGGAACGTGTTATCGCTTATGCTTCTAGGCAATTAAAGCCGGCCGAGACTAGGTATGCCAGTCACAATTTGGAGCTCGCGGCCATTGTTTTCGCCCTTAGAATTTGGCGTCATTATCTTTTGGGAGAGAAATTTGTTCTGTACACCGATCATAAATATTTAAAGTATTTGTTCTCTCAAAAGGAACTTAATTTGCGTCAACAATCTTGGCTCGAATTCCTTGCATCTTATGATTTTGATATTCTCTATACTCCCGAAAAGGGAAATAGTGTTGCCGATGCCCTTAGTCGTAGGCAACAAGCGATTGTTTCCATGATGATATCCAAATGGATTGATCTCAAGACTTTGTCCACTTGTGAGATTCAAGATCGTGAATCTGATTCATGTTCATCTCTTGTTTTATGTAGCCTTGAGGCTCATCCTTCTCTTTTAGACCGCATCTTGAAGCTCAAAAGCATGATCCTGAATTGGCTCATCTTAGCCAAAGTTGTAGGGATAAAAATATTGATGGTCCGAAAGACTTTGAAATTGATGCTGGTGGAGGCATTCGAAAATTTGGTAGACTTATTGTGCCAAATAATAGTGATCTTTGTAAAGACATTTTAGAAGATTCTCATTGTTCTAAATTTACGATTCATTCTGGTAGTAGTAAAATGTATGTGGACATGAAACAACTTTATTATTGGGATGGAATGAAATCTGATATCGCTAACTTTATTAAGTGTTGCATGACTTGCCAACTCGTTAAGGCCGAGCATAAAAGGCTCGGTGGGTTATTGCAACCTTTAGATATTCCAGTTTGGAAGTAGGATCAAGTCTCCATGGACTTTATTGACGGTCTTCCTCGTTCTCGATTGGGTCATGATAGTCTATGGGTGATTGTAGATAGACTTACAAAATCCGCCCATTTTATTCCCGTTCGGTCCAACCGGACTGTACCTCTTTTGGCCAAGCTCTATGTTAAAGAAATTATTAGATTGCATGGTGTTCCTACTTCTATTGTTAGTGATCGTGATCCATTATTCACCAGTGGATTTTGGAAAGGTCTTCAAAAAGCTTTGGGAACGAAGCTTTATTTTAGCACCGCTTATCATCCTCAGTCCGATGGAAAAACAGAGCATGTGAATCAAACTCTTGAAGATCTTCTTCGTGCATGTGTTCTTGATTCTAGTGGAAGTTGGGCAGATCATATTTCCCTTGTCAAGTTTTCTGATAATAATAGCTTCTAATCTAGTATTAGTATGGCACCTTTCGAGGAACTCTACAGAAGGCCATGCCGATCTCCTTCGTGTTGGCTTGAAGACAGTGAGAGGCTGATTTTAGGGTCTAGATTTTATTCGTGATTCCATGGAAAAGATTGACCTTATTCGTCATAAGATGAGAGAATCTTAAAGTAGACAAAAATCCTATGCCGATAACCAAAGAAGGAAATAAGAATTTTCTGTGGAAGATTTGGTGTTCATTCGTGTTTCACCTGTTAAGGGTGTTGTGCATTTCAGTCGATCGAGAAAATTATCACCTCGATATATTGGCCCATTTCTCATCAGCGAACGCATTGGTTCCATGGCTTATCGCCTTTTATTAACGGCTCAATTTTTTGCCATTCATGACGTATTCCATGTTTCTCAACTACGGAAATGCCTTAGAGATTTCGGTTCTATTCTTGGGCTCGGTGTTATTGAAGAAATTGAAGTTTCTCCTAATTTGACTTATGAGCAACATCATATTCGTATCATTGCTATGGAGGTTAAACGCCTTCGTCATAAAGATGGTTCGCTAGTAAAATTTCAATGGTCTACAAATATTAAGGGTTGTTCTTGGGAATCCAAAGAATTCATTGAGCGAAAACATCCAGACTTATTCTCTCGTGCTCCTTAAGGTGAACTTCTCATTTCAAAATTTTCTTTTGTGTTATTATGCCTTAGCGTGGTTGTTACTCTTTATTTTCGACTTAAGTATTGCGAGGATGCAATTTCTTTAAGGAGGGGAGTCTGTAACAACCCGCATATTTTACGAATGTATATTTAAATGTTTTATTTAAATATAGCATCGTTAGTTGAATTTAATGTTTGAAACATGACTTTTTGTAAACATTGAATTCGGACTCGAGACCAATTACTATGAGTTCAAAATGACGTTTACAACTTCTTTAAGTATAAACGTTGATATGTTTGGAGTTGATTGGGATTTTGGTGATTTGTTTAGGCTTTGGGTTGTGTTCTAGCCCACTAACTTAATAAGAGAACCCAAACCATCTACCAAATACCTCCCACTACACTCCTCTACATTCATTCATTCCTTTATTCCTAACACTCAAGCCCTAATGAAAAATGGGGGAAAAGAGAGGAAATCAAAATCCCTAAGCCCTAGATTCTTAGGAGATTCGAAATCAAGTTCAAAGATCAATGAGAAGCTTAGGTAAGCATCCTCTTCATCTTCTCCATCTCAATCTCTCTCTCCTTTTTAGAAATTCCTATAACTTAACTTAGGAAATATTTGTAAATGATCATAGATTGGAGCTTCCAGAGTTGTGATTAAAGTGGAATTGATCTTTTCTTGTTTTAGAGCTTCTCAATTGTTGTTTTTGAGTTTAAATGTGAGATCTTGATCTCACATCTATTTCTACAGCTTCAAAACCACCAGACATTCGGCGCTGATAAATTCAGCAAATTTGCCTATTTTTATGTAGGTTTCTGTTTCAATCGATTTTTGATGATCCAAATGGTTATTGTCATTCATTACCGACTTGATGATTTCTTTTCTGGATTTTGAGAATATCCATTTGATGGATTTGATATCGATTTTTTTATGGTTTTAATTCACGTCGTCGAATGTGTATTTTTGGTGATAGATTGTGTTTACAATCATTTCTGTGATTTGTCACTTTAAAATATATAGGTTTTTACACTAGTAGTAAATGCTAAAACTCTTTCACAAAAATGATTTCGACATTTACTTTTAATACAAAGCTTGTTTTTAAATCCGTTTTCCAATCTATTTGTATAAACAAACCTTTACCTCATTCGTATGAGAAATCTAATTAAACGGCTTAGCAAAACAAGTAGCATGAAACGCTTGCATTTACTTCATCTGTTAATTCTTAGACTTGTTCGATTGAACTCTCGTGACAATTTTCGAGTGGAAATCTACAATTTGTTCGTAAATATTTAAGTTAAGCCAGTGGTTATGGGACATGAAGCTAAACTCATTTATTCACTAGGTTAGTGTAATTTACACTTATCGATTAATGATGATCATTTTGTGATTTAGACTAGCGATGTGCAATGTCTCTTTGTCTGCATGGGGGACTGAACCTCGTTTGTGGAGTTTCGACTCAAATTGGTGGGGCAACGACCCAAGGTCTTCGGGCCGTTTATGGAGCTTCGGCTCAAATTTGCTAGTTAGCAACCATGGAATAGAGTTCCTTTGTTATACACATGTTGGCGAGTTTTCATGCTCCCGTTTGTGATAGGCCTCCCCTTTTGTGTTTTCTGGATTTATAATTATTGATTTCTAGAATTTGTGCTTCACCAATTTTTGTGATTTTCATTGATATGTTTTGTCAATATTGAGGTTTGGTGAATAACCTAAAGAATATGATATTCTTTTGGATATTTGAGGAGATTTGAGATATTGTGTGATTTTTATTGTTATCAAATGTATACTTGTCACAGTATGGCATTATTGTTATTATATATTTTTGTCGTATCTCTTATCCTATCTCATCTTATATGATATTTATAGCTAGACTGATCCGTTTATTATTTTTCTTCTTAAATAATACTCGTGTCAGACCGTGGAATTTCAGGTGCTACCACTTGACTTCTTATCAGGGACTAGCTTCTGACTTTTGGCTAACTACTTTAGCTTACTAGATTTTGCTTTTATACCTTTGAGATAGAGACTCCCTGATGTATACTTATTCTTTTGTCTAGCACTTGTACTTATTTTTTTGTGATGTAGTGGGTCTTGTATGATCACTACTTTGATGTTCACTTCTATGTGTTATATTCATATATGTTTCCTCCTTAGTGACATGAATGTCTGTGACTGATTTTGTGTTGTGCTTGTTTTATATTTGTTTCCGAAGGTCACATAGCCACTGTGTAGTAGTTTTGAGTTTGTATTTGATATGTCGGATTTCCGCTTGAAATGAAATGCATGTCATACTATCTAACATATCGGTACTCGCAAAAAGCAATTACACAGATGGTCGCTCCTCTACAGCCTTATTCTTCATGCTAGTTGACGGTATTACCCCATAGTGTTCTTGGCTAGTGTGAGTATAAAGGTGGGGCGTCACAATTAATTCAAAGATTAAATAAATACAAATAATCATTAGTTAAAATGAATAAGTCATCTCAAACATCATTTATTAAAATGATAAGTAATTCTAAATCCCATTATTTTAAATAATTAATTAGATTTATAATAGTCATAAATTAATTAGATTAATTAAATTCAAACTCCATTAGCTAAAATGATAAATTAAAACACCATTTATTAAAATGATTTATTTAATTATAAAACATCATTAATAAAATGATTCAACTAAATTCCAAATATCATTACTTAAAACAATTAAATAAATTAAAAATAATCATTAATTAAAATGGTTAATGAAATTCAAATATCAATATTTAAAATGATTAATTACTTTTAAATATCGTTAATTAAAATGATTATTAATTTCAGCTATTATTAATTGAAATAATTAATTTAATTCAATCACCATTAATTAAATTAATTAGCTAAGTCCGATAAATTAATTAAACTCCATTATCATTAATTAAAGAATTGATTAGACTCAAATAATCATTAGTTAAAATGGCTAATTAAATATAAAACATCGTTAGCAAAAATGATTAATCAAATCTAAAGATAAACCAATTTTAATCATTATTTATTAAATTGGCTAATTAATCTCGAAATCATTAGTTAAAATGATTAATTATTTTAAATTATCATCAATCCAAATGGTTATTGAGATTTTCAATATGTTGTTTAGCGGAACACAAGCTCAAGTTCATATGACATGGTTATAGGGATGACTGAATAAATGACAATATAACTAAATTACTATAACGCCACTTAATAATTTAAGTGGAACATTAGGATTTATTTTCAATTAACCATTAATATAATAGAATAAGGCTATAATTATCTAATTATTGCCCATGAGAAACCCCATTTGGGTCTCTGTATAGATTTTCCCTATATGGGTTTATAACGATCAAATTTATATATCACCCATTTTCCAAACGGAAATTCAACCAAACAATCAATCAAATAATTTAACCAACATCCAAGCAATCAATAAACGTTTATAATATCACTGATGTGATATAATAAAATTAGATGTGAGTTAAACTCACATTGATTTTCATTTTCGGCGAAACGTTTCAATTTGGAATAAATCCGAATGGTCATCCGATTTTAACCTAAATTTTCACTTGCTCCAAATCCAACCAAACTAATTCCATCGTGAATCTCGACGACATAAGTCCAATGCAAAAATGTGTTCGAATCCGACCTTGTATGAGTGAGGTAAACATTTTATAAGTTATTGATAATTTATAAATTAAAATCAAACAACTTATATTAATTTACAAGTTCACCCTTCTTCCTATCTTCATCTTCCAAACTCCCATATGCACGAAAATGATAGAGAACCCATATAAACGTGTACATGCACAACCAAGCAACCTCCACACATGATGAATCCTCAATCTGACTTTGCCGAACAACTCCACGAATGACGAGCTTCAAGATGCACATCACGACATTACCCTCGAGAACCCCTTAAAAATCACGACATGCACTTCTCTCATCGACCACTATGCACGTGCGACCAAAAACATCACAGAACCCCTTGAAAAATCATGCCTATATGCTAGTCGACGATAAGAACTCGATTCAGGCCTCCATTTTCGAAATGTTGCCTATATCATTCACAACATCGAACCCTAGTTGTTAAACACAAGCCATGAAACTGTCTAGGTCCATCAATTACTACTGCACCTTCTAATACGAGCACATATTAGAAGCTCTGTTTAAAATGAGATTTTTAAAGCCAGATTTTTTTTCTTTTTTTTGGCGAGTATATCACTATAATTTAAATTTTGAATTCCATGTTTTAAAGAGGAGGCTTTATTTTTTCTATTACAAGCAACAGAGATATAGACTAGAAAGGTATGGGCTTGCTACGGGGTATGAGCATGGGTATGGTTGAGTATGGGTAACATGGTTGAACTTATTATTATTATTATATATATATTATTTAAATTTAAATTACCAACCTGTAAAATGTTCGACAGTCTCGAACTCCAAATGAGACGTGCTGCCTGGCGTTCTATATGTTATACCAATATTCTGAATTCAATAGAAATAGTCTCGAGGTGTAATTCAATCATATGCAGAAGATGGCTTTTCAAACCTAATTATTATACTAAATTTTCGAAATTAACTTCTACGTGTTTCGATCTCGCATGATCAAATGATTCGTCTGATCGCCATGATATTCGATGGCGTAATTTAATTTACTATTACAGATCCAATGAAAATAGTTTCGTCAAAATTCGAGACCGTGTCACGGAATGACAATTTCATAGATTTAAATATATAATTATCGGTATTCATCCGGTCTATTTATATTTATAAATAAATTTTACAAATCGAATTCTCCAATATTATTTATTGGTTAAAAGGAGTTGAATAAAATTATCAAACCTAATTAATTAATATTTAATTCAAATATTTAAATATTCCCTATATTCGAATTAATGGATATTAAATTCCAAAATTCAATTATTAAAACATTAAAATAAATTAAACGTTTAAATCAAATGACCAAAATTTTGGATTGTTACATTCCTGTAACATCCCGTATCTAGAGGCCAAAAGCTAAGCGCTACAGATGCTGCAATCATCCATAGTATTAACTCCTGGTCACAAAATACGGCAACGCTAGTGGTATTCATAATATCAGAAGTACTTGAATATGAACAAAATCACAGATGTCCAAAAATAAAATTTCTTGATTACATTTCAAGCAAATTCATTTTCAAATTACGTAATTGCATAATCTTTTCTAGGTAAAGTTCAATTATAATTACAATAATACACCAAAAGCGACATATGACGATGCCTCCTTGGTTGATCAGAGTCAATATAGTCATATCTGACTTAATATACCCAACCGAATCAGAACAATATGAAACTGCAAATCCTAATTAACTTTCCTTTAGCCACATGCTCGTCTCCGGAAGCTTCATTCACCAAATTGATTAAAACTTGAAAACCTTAATCCTCACCCTACTCAAATCAATTTTGAGCACCCGAGAGTTTAATAGGAAACAAAAAATTCGAGACAGACATAAAGCCCGGTGCGAGTAATTCTGTTACATCTCTGTTTACAAATATTAAGTGAGACCACGCCGCTTAGCGGAACGGGATTACCCTCACTAGTTGCCTTATCAAAGCATATATTTTGCAAATCCTTTCCTACAACCAAACTGGTATGTCAAACTGATTATATCAAAATAGAAATATCCTTTATGCTAATAAATGGACCATCTATCCATAAAACAGGTAATAAGTGAACTATGTGCCCATAATATAATAGCAAGTTCTGTTATATTAACAAATGGACTATCTATTGGAAACATAATAGCAAAGTCCGTTATGCTAACAAAAGGACTACCTGTCCATAAAGATGGACTGACTGCCCGCAAACTAGACTAACTGTCCGAACCATTTTCTTAATGTTAACTATCCTTTATTTTTTCATTGAAAACCTTTTCAAAATGATTTAACCTTTTAAATCATATCTTTACAGGGAAGATATATTCTTAGCTTTACTCTAAGCTATTTTTCCATGATATATATATACTTTACTCAAAATAATGTTGACGAATTTTAGGAGGATTAACTATCCTTCCAAAACAAGTTAAACACCTTTTAACTTAAAAACACATAGGCTATATTTCCTATTTAAGACATTTGAAACCTTTTTTTAAAACCTTAAAACAACCCTTTCGAAACCTTTGAAGGTAACCCCTTCGAAACTATTGAAAATGACCCTTTCGAAACCATTAATAGCCTTTCCTTCGAAAGCTTCAAAACATTAGATATCCTCCTTCAAATTCTTTAAATATTTCCTTTCGAAAACATAGGAAAAACGTTTCCTTTTAACCCTTTTGAAATCCTGGAAAACACTTCTTTCGAAACCATTCATTAAAACCTTTCAAAACAGTCAAAACTCAATCCTTTCGAAAGCACTTTTGTTTCAGTTTAAAACATGTGGAAATCTTTTGAAACCTTTGAAAACCATCTTGGTCGAAAACATTTGGATTATACCTTCAATTAGAGAAAAAGTATTAGAAACCCATTAAAGTTGAAAGCATCTGTTTCAAAACCATTTAAACTATCTCTTTTGAAACCAATTTGGATTTCACTTCAATTATAGAAAAAGGTCTTAAAAACATTAAAGTTGAATGCATCAGTTTTGAAACCATTTCTTAAGTAATGAAGTGATGGTGTCGAAACCATCCCTTTGAAAGAATTGGAGAGGTGGCCCATTTTTTTAGAGAACAAAACAACCCTTTTGAAACCATCTGGATCAAAGGGTAGGAAAGCGACAGTGAAAAGGCTTTGACTTAGTCAAAAGCACTTATTTAAAACAAAAGAGCAATCCAATCAAAACTATTCCTTTTAAAACCATTTGACCAAGTCGAAAGCTAACCAAGTCGAAAGCTTGTTAGTTAAAAGCAAGCAGGTGCATTTTCCTTTAAAAATCAAAGCAAAGCCCCAAACCCTTCGAAACCCTTAGTTTTGACTCTATACCATCCGCCTACATCCAATTCACTACGTACCAGTAAATCTATACCATGTACATTGGTTTTGACGGTGTCATAGGAAAAGGTAAGGAGGCGGAACTTGGTGTTAAAGGCATCGAAACAGTGTAAAACTTGTTTATTTGTACTTTTAAACTATTTATATTGTACCTAACCTGCCTTGTTTGTCTAAATCTGATTAGTTTCCCATGTACTTTTCCAAAAGTGCTTTCGACTTTCCAGGTTTAACAATTTCAATTATTTTTACAAAAAGGCCCTTCTCCTCTCTTAATTATATAAAACATTTAAGTCCCATACCTTAAATAATTTTATATAACCATTAAAACACTTAGGAAAATTCAAACATTATGTTTTTCAACATATATAAATTTCAGACCCGATTTTCTATTATTTTACCGTAGATAACTTATAATCCAAATTAACATTTCTTTACTAGAAAATTCATATAAATTCCACATAAATTTTGAAAACAGAAACCCATCTACAAAATAATATTTACGATCTTCATAAAAATTTACAAGGCATTTGGATGTCATTTAATAGGGTTTCCACCTTAAAACATATCATAAATCCAATATGAATAACCATAATTCATCAACAAGTATATGTAGTCATTTCATCATTTGAAAACATGGAAAATCATTACAAAATATTCGGAATTCATCTTAAAATCGAAAACATAATAAAAAATGAGATGTAAACATTATCCACCTTAGCTGTAGAGATTAAAGAGATTGAGATATGAACGGGTTTGGTTTGAATCATAGCATTTCCTAATCTTCTTCCTCTTTTCATTGTTAATGGTGGTCGGCCTTGAGTTATAAAAACTTTCAAATGAAATAAACGTGTATGTGATACACGGCCTAAGGGAATAGATACAGGAATGGCATCTTTGTTATTTTACCTCTCCCATATTTCATGTTAGACTCTTCTTTAATTCATTGTTTAAATGGCATGGCTATACCTTAATTTAAATCAAATCTCAATCCCCTAATCAATATATTATTTTATTTAAATTAACTAATTAAATATTCTAAATAATGTTACCAAAAATATAGGATGTTACACACTCCCCTCCTTAAAGAATTTCATTCTCAAAATTATGATAAAGCACACAATAAATCAAATAAAGAGGTAAAACATACCAACAAATAAGTCAGGATAAGTATCTCTAATCCTGCTCTCAATCTCCCAAGTACAGTCCCTGTCATCGTCACTCCACTGGACTTTGATTAACTCGACCATCTTGGTCCTAAGCCTCTTCTCATCTCTCGCAACAATACGAATAGGCTTCCTCACTATAGTCAAATCTAGTTCTACCACTAAATCATCTAGCATAGTTGGTGCAATAGTAGTCTGCGGGTCTCTAACACACTTTCTGGGATGAGAAACATGGAAAATTATGGACTTCTGCCAAATGCTCGATAACTCATTTCAATATGCGGGTTTCCCTATCTCACAATAATAGGAAAAGGTCCAATGAATCTCAGTGCCAACTTCCTCGATTTTCCACCTAGTCGCCTTTCATAGGCGACTCTTTGATGAAAACCCGATCTCCAACTAAGAACTCTAGGTCTTTCCGTCTCTTATCTGCATAACTCTTCTACCTAGACCGAGCCTCATTTATTCTAGCCCGAATGACCTCAATCTTTTCTACATCTTCCCTGACCAAATCTGGACCAAGAACCAACCTATGCTTGGGTCTCTAACGAACATATGGGAGATTTGCATGGCCTCCCATACAAAGCTTCAAATGGTGCCATCACAATACTAGTCTAATAATCATTGTTATACGTAAACTCGACTAAATGCAGGTGGTCTAACCTTGTTCCCCTAAAATCTAAAACACCAGCTCTTAACTAATCTTCTAAGATTTTTTTAACTCTCTCCGTCTGCCCATCTGTCTATGGATGATAAGCGGTTCTCAGCTTGAGCTAGGTTCCCAAAACTTCCCGCAGACTCTTCTTGAACTCGCTAGTAAATAAGGAATCTCTTTCACTAGCCATGCGACTAGGAATTTCATGTAGTTTAGCCATATTATTCATAAACAACTTCGCTAATACAGGTACCGTTCTGGTTAACTTAACTGGAATGAAATGGGCACTCTTGGTCAATCTATCCACTATGACGCATATACTATAATTTCCTCTGTTAGACCTTGGCAACCCGTCAATAAAATCCATGGAAATAGAATCCCACTTCCATATCAGAATATCTAATGGCTGAAGCAACCAACTTGGCTTCTGTTGTTCAGCCTTTACCTGTTGTAAAATCAAGCACCGCTTTACACATAAACCAATATCCAGCTTCATACCTTCCCAGAAGAAACTCCTTTTCATATCCTGATACATCTTAGTACCCCCCGGATAAATAGAGAACTTCGAACGATGGCATTCCTCCAAGACTTCTTTCCATATGTTTCATACACTCGGAACACATAATCTTCCTTTCTTTCTCAACCACCCATTCTTCTCAAGACTGAAATCTTTCAATTCATCGCTCTTTGTTCCATCTCCTAAATTCATGATCCATTCAGCTAATACTAGTTCCTTTGCCTGTTTAGAAGCAATCCTTTCAATCATCACCGGTCGAACTTCCAAACAAGATAATTCAACTATATCTCCACTAGACCCAGCCTTGGATCTCCACTGCACTCTGCAATCAGCTAATGCTTCTAAATCTTTCCACTCAGCGATCATTGATAAAACTGCATTAATATGTTTTCAGCTAAGTGCATCTGCAACCTTGTTGCATTTTCCTAGTATGTACTTGACCCCAAATCATAAGCTGCAGTAAACTTTAACCATCTCTATTGTCTCATGTTCGGCTCCTTTCAAGAGAATAAATATTTTAGCGACTTATGATTTGTGTATAACTCAAACCTCTCTCCCAAAAGGTAATGTCTCCACACCTTCAAAGCAAAAACAACTGCAACCAATTCTAAATCATGCGTCGGATATCTGACCTCATGTGGTCTAAGCTATCTAGAAGCATAGACAATCACTTTACCCTTCTGCATCAGCACAGTTCCTAATATGTTTCCACATTCATGGGTATAAACCACCAAATCCCGATTCCCTTCTAGAATAACCAACACAGGTGCGTGGGTCAATAAGTGTTTCAAACTTTGGAATGCTTCCTCACACTTATTGGTCCACACAAACTTCACATCCTTTCTTGTTTGCTTGGTCATCGGTGCCACTATCCATGAAAAATCTATAATAAATCTCTGATAATAACCAGCCAGCCAACCCAAGGAAACTCTTTATCTCCGTCACTGTCTCAGGCTTCTTCTGACTATTCACCGCTTCAATCTTAGTCGGATCTACCGATAACCATTTCACTTAGACTACATAACCAAGAAACTTCACTTCTTTCTTCCCGAAGTGTCACTTCAAAAAATTCGCCTTCAACTGATGCTGCCTCAGCGTCTCAAGCACCACTCTAAGATGAACTTCATGCTCTCTTTAATCCTTAGAGTAAATCAAGATATCATCTATGAAAACTAACACGAACCTATCCAAATGCTCTTGGAAAATTCGGTTCACTAAATCCACAAAGAAAGCTGGCACATTAGTCAGTCCGAATGGCATACCTAACCATTCGTACTACTCATATCTGGTCCAAAACGCCATCAAAAGTATACTACCCTCTGCTACTCTGAGCTGATGGTAACCGGTCGCTGAATCCAACTACGAGAATACCTTAGCTCCACTCAACTAGTCAAATAAACTATTAATCCTTGGCAGCTGATATCGATTCATTATCGTTCTGTCATTCAACTTACGATAATTGACACATAGCCTTAACGATCCATCCGGCTTCTTAGCAAACATTACAGTTGCTTCCTAAGGCGAACTACTCGGCCTGAAAAAGCTCTTGCCTTCTAAATCCACCAACTGCACTTTCAACTCGCTCATCTCTGAAGAGGTTGTAACGACCCAGAATTTGACCACTTTAAAATATACTATTTAAAGTGATTTTAAATATAAAATATGTAACGTTATATGATTCAAACAGTATTAGATAGGATTTGGAAAGAGAAGTATGCATAAAAATAATAGCATTTTCCTATATCGACAAAAGTGAAAAAATGCTAATTTCAGAAAAGAAAGTTTCAATGGTTAAATAAATTATTTTAATTAATTTATGAGTGTTTATATTTTTTAATAGAAATATAAAAATTTATTTTTAAATTTGGTTTATATAAATAAATAGTTTAACTAAAACGTCAAAATGTGAAGGTAAAACATTTTGTTGAAAATCAACGCTTTGTCGATTAAAAGTTGTCGCAACGTCATCTCACCTTTATTTTCTTATATAGGACCAATTTTCAAATAGTATAAGTATTAATTAATCCACTAATAAAGTTTACTTTTACTAAACATACTTAATAAATTCTAGAATATAATTAACAAAAAGTTAGCATAAAAAGACAAAAATAGTAAAAAGTCAAAAAGTAAAACATCAAATCAAACAAACATAATTATTACTTACTTTACGTAATATTTAAGTGAAAATGACATAAAGTAATGATTTGAAATGTGATGTTGAGTGTTGAAAAAAAATAAGATTGCTTAAAAATTAAGTAAGGTTATTTTGGTAATTGGTAAAGGGATATTTTGGTAACTTACCACTTTATTTTTTTCTATAAGTACCAACCACTTTCTCACTTTTTTCACACAATTTCTACCTTCTACTTCCTCCTTGAAGCTCTTTTTAATGGCCTTTTCTTGTCTCTTTTCCTTACTAACTTTTTCAAAATCATATCAAATAAAATCCAAATACAACCAAACTTTACCAAAGACCTTAGAATACCATTAAAACATGGTTTAGCATCTAAGAATGGAAGAAATGACGGAGGAGAGGTTGGAACCCATGGAGTTTGAACCATATGAGAAAAGTAAGTAAGTTCGGGAAGCTTTGGAGCAAGAAAAAAGAAAGAAGTGCTGCTGATTTCATTCCAAGGAGCTAGGACCAAATTCAAGGTGTTGCGAAATCTCTACCGAATTTTCTGATGTTGGTTGAAGTTGAAAACAATAGTGAAGTGTTCTATGGTAAAGTTGGCCGGTTTTGTGTTGGTAGAGGTTGGAGCCTTGGGTACATTTTTCTACCATCGGAGGGTAGTCCCTTACCTTGTCATTGTATCGAAATCCATTTTCCAATAAGTGCCTTCAGATTTGATTGTGGAACCTAGTATGCTGGAATTTGATAATGTACAATTTCGGCAAAGATTATGTATACTTACTTGAAAAGTGTTTTCAAAAGATGTCATTAAAAATAATATTCACGTATTCTACGTAGCAAATGTTTTGGTTATCATAAGGTAAAAACTCGTTCCATGTTTATATGCTGCGTGATCTTATGAGAAACCTTTTGTTTTCAAACATCTTATTTTGAGTTTCTCACACAAGTCTCATGACTGACCCAGAGTTTATTTTCTTTTCCCTTTAAACTCTAGGTATCCTATTTTCCTGGGCAGCCAAATAGTTAGGTAAGCTTGGAGCATTTTGAGTGGAGCATGGAGCATTTTGGGTTTTTGTTGAAGTCGTCTATCACTTTCCGCTGTGTTTGTATTATGTATTAGTATCTACCAGCACTACAAGGATATGTCATTATAATTATCCTAGTTGGGTTAGTACCTGTCATAACTTTGATGGAACAATTTGGAGTGATTGCATATACTACTCATATGTATAATTATGCGTTGAATACAATGTGAGATTCCATTATTGGCTATCTTCTATCTTTATTTCTTTACCCCATGATAATTTGCCTCTCTGACACTTGGATTTACTACACGTGAATACCGAGGATGTATTAGTGTCAATTTCTAAGGGTCGCAGAGGCGGATCATCACATTTGGTATCAGAGCTTATGGTTGAGTGAATACCTAAGCCTAGATGGGGTCAACTCATTAGAGATAGGGTTAGTGTTCCCTAGAATGAGTTTATTCTGAGAGAGCGCATATTTAAAAAATTTATGCGAATAAGTTTATTCAAGTTAATACTAATTCCGTAAAATAATTTCATCTGTATTTTTAAATATGTTCTCTTGCTATATGAAGATAGTAGGAGATGAGTAATAGAAGAGGACGGCGGGGAGGTAGCAGCATTACGACTACTAACGGTAGATCAAATGCTACAGTAGTCGAGGAAGCGGTAATTCCCATGCCACCAGAAGTTAACTTTGCCACTCTTTGCAAAGATTATACCAACTTGGAAGGAAAGTCGGTCCAAGGCACAAAATCTATTATTGAAGTTCAAGCCTGGCTAAGATCCTATGAAAAAAATCTTTAAGGCATCAGACATTGATGATAATTGAAAGAGGTTCTTGGCCTCATAGCAATTGAAGGATGGGGTTCTAGCTTGGTGGGAGTTCGTTACTCTTAATGGATATAAAGATAATTTCTCTTGGGCAAGATTTAAAGAAGTTCATGAAGAGAAATACATGCCCGCCATTGGAAAATCCCGCCTCTATAGAAGTTTCATGGATATAAAACAAGAAGTGATGTGGAGAGTGTTTGCACAGATTTAATGAATAGTCTCGCTTTAGGCTGGATTGATAGACGCCTCTGAAGAAAAACAAGATGTTCATTTCTGGGATGAAGAAGCAGTATCAAGATAGGATGACCACCCATGTTAGAAGAACCTTTGTGGATTTAATAGATATGGGTTTCCGTTATGAAGCTTTGGATAATAGGATTCCAGTCGCAACCAAAACGACAACAACAACGAAAGGAAGTTCAATAACAATGAAAAGAAGCCATGGCAAGCCAAGCCCGGAGGAGGATCTCAGGAAAACCGTTTTAAAGACGTTGAATGTTTTAATTGTGGAAAGAAAGGACATTATTCAAAGTACTGCAGGAGTCCCAAGGTTTAAAGGCAGCAGCAAGGAACCGTCTCTTCTATGGTGTAGAAACTCCTCTGCCATAACTACCATAGACTCGGCCATTGGAAGAACAAGTGCCCGCTAATGAAGAAAGGAGAGTAGATTAAGGTCTATGCTATTAAAGACGAGCCTTCAACCTCTACTGATGTAAAGGGCAAGGGAGTTCTTGGAGGTAATATTTATGTCAATGATGATTTAGTTAAAGTATTATTTGATACTGGGGATTCCCATAGTTTTATTGCTAAAGGATTGATTGATAGGTTGAAACTAATCACAAAAATAGTAGATACCCCTATTTGCGTATCAAATTTCATAGGTGGTACAATTAATCTTTGTATAATTTATGAAAACGTCCAAGTTACTCACCTCTCCCAAAAATTTCATGCGACCTATTTTTTTGACTTTATTAGGTTTGAAGTTTTGCTCGGTATGGATTGGTTATCTAAGAATAAAGATATCCTTGATTGTGTTAAAAGGACGATAACTTTGTGGACCAGCTTCGAAAAGTTTTTAAAAATATCTTGTGAAGAACCTAATCCGATAAGGGATAGTTTCATGTATGCACTAGACTCATCTCAAAAATATTTGGAGTCAATACCATTTGTCAAGGAATTTCAGGATGTTTTTGCGAAAGTTAAAACTTTGCCCCTGCATCAGGAAGTTGAGTTTCGAATTGGCTTAATTCCTAGTGTAACACTCGTTATTCACCCTATTCGAAGGATGGCCCCGAAGGAAAAGATTGAGTTGGAAAATCAAATGGATGATTTGTTAAAAAAGGACTAATTAGACCTAGTCGCTTAAGTTAGGGTGCAGCGGTAGTTTTTGTAGCTAAGCCTAACGGCTCCCTACGACTTTGTGTAGACTATCAAGACCTAAATAAGCAAACGATTAAAAACAAGTATCCTCTGCCCCGCATAGATGACTTATTTGATCAACTTCATGGTACCTGAGTATTCTCACAAATGGATTTAGCCACATGATTCCATCAACTAAGAATAGTTGAGGATGGCATTCTATTAACTGTATTTAGGGGTCCGGATTGCTTTTACGAATGGTTAGTTATGCCTTTTGGGTTGACTATTGCACCCACCTATTTTGTAGACCCTATGAATAGAGCATTCAAAGATGTGCTTAAAAAATTCGTGTTGGTTTTTATTGATGATATTCTTATCTACCAAAACCAGGGAAGAACACGAAAGGCATTTGGAGATTGTGTTGGAAATATTACGGAGAAATGTATTTAAAGCTAAATTCTCGAAATGTCACTTTTAGGAGAAAGAAGTAAGATTCCTTGGGCATATTGTGTCAAGAGAAGGGATCTCAGTAGATCCAGAAAAGATTTTAGCTATACTAGATTGGAAGCAACCACAAACCTCGAAGGACATCCGCAGCTTCTTAGGATTGCCAGGATATTACCGGAGATTCATTCATGACTTTTCCAAAATTTCCTCCCATCTAACAAAATTGACTATGAAGGATGTTAAACTTGAATGGACACCAAAATGTAAAGAAGCATTCAAGGAAATCAAGAGAAGGTTAACTACCGCTCCAGTCCTAGCTATTGCTGATGAAGTCGACGATTTAACCATATATACTGATGCTTGTTGGGAAGGAGTAGGTGATGTTCTGATGCAGCATGAAAAGGTCATCGCTTATGCAAGAAGATAACTAAAGACTCTTGAGAGGAATTATGCAACACATGAATTAGAATTATTAGCCGTTGTGTTCGCATTAAAAATATGGAGGCATTATCTACTAGGTGAAAAGTTCGAGCTCTTCATGGATCACAAATCTTTAAAGTATCTTTTCACTCAGAAGGACTTAAATATGAGACAACAACGTTGGTTAGAATTTCACGCATCATATGATCTTGATATCTTATACACACATGGCAAAGCCGATGTAGTGGTGGATGCGCTAAGCAGAAGGCATGTCATTATAGCTTATTTAGTGGTACATCCAACCTTGATTAATCATATAAAAGAGTGTCAGCTCAAGGATCCAATCATTTCAAGAATGGCTAGGGAAGTAGAGGAGAATATAATACCGGAAAGATGGATAGGATTCAAAGCAGATGAGTAGGGAATCTTAAGAATGAATGAAAGGATATGTGTTCCTAATGTCCATGGGATAAGGCAAGAAGTTTTAACAGAATGTCATAATTCTCGACATTTTGTACATCGTGGAGTACCTAAAATGTATCGAGATATGAAGAGAAATTTTTGGTGCGATGGTATGAAGAGGGACATCTCTATCCATATTAGCAGATGTGCAAATTGTCAACAGATCAAAAGTGATCAACAAAAGATCGCTGGATTACTCCAACCTCTTGAAATTTCGACTTGGAAATGGGACTAAATATTGATGGATTTCATCGATGGCTTACCCTGATCAAGAAAGGGAAATGAAGGCATTTGGGTTATCATAGATCGATTAACCAAGAGCGCATATTTTATCCCAGTAAAACCAATGAGAATTGCTGCAAGTCTGGCAGAAATATACATGAAGGAAGTAGTTCGATTGCATAATGTCCCCAGTAGTATAGGCAGTGATCTTTACCAGTAATTTCTAGGAGGCATTGCAAACAACTTTAGGAACTAAGCTAAACATAAGCACTGCATATCACCCCCAGACCGATGAGCAAACTGAGAGAGTAAATCAAGTGTTGGAGGATCTTCTAAGAGCTTCCATCTTATATTTCAGTGGTTCATGGGAAAGCTACCTTCATCTGATAGAATTCTCTTAGAATAACAGTTATCATGCTAGTATTGGCATGGCCCTGTTTGAAGCTTTGTATAATCGTTCGTGTAGATCCCCAGCATGTTGGATCGAGATTGGAGATCGATTAGTACTAGGTGCTGACATGATTAGAGAAGCTTCAGAAAAGGTTGACATAATTAGAAAAAAAATTAAAGAAGCCCAGAGTAGGCGGAAGAGCTATGCTGATCAAAGGCGAAGAAATTTAGAGTTCTCGGTTGGAGATTATATATTCCTAGAAGTTTCTCCAATGAGAGGAGTTGTAAAATTTGGTAGAGTAGGGACATTAGCACCTCGATTTATTGGACCTTTTCCTATTCTCGAAAGGATTGGCCCATTAGCTTATTGTGTGGAACTGCCCGAAAGATTATATGGTGTACAAATGTCTTTCACGTATCTCACCAACGAAAATATGTGCATGATCCAGAGCAAATTATAGAAACAGCTGCCCAATAAGATTTAGAAGTTGAACCTAATTTGGCGGTTATCAGGCGACCAATACTAATCGTAGATCATCACGAGAAGCGATTAAGGAGGAAGGGTGTAAGATTTGTTGAAGTCCAATGGAGTGGTGACACAGCAGACCGCACATGGAAGACATAGGAAAGAATGCGTAAAGCCTACCCTGAGTTTAGAATGGATACATAGTTGTATGTGTATGGTGCACTCATTGGCTTGTGGTGATGTCACTTGCTATATATTATACATGTGTATCACTTCATAATATGTATTTATCTTCAAGTTATCTTGTTCTTATCCTTAATTTCGAGGACGAAATTCTTTTAAGGGGGGAAGTATGTAACGGCCCGTAATTTTACCACTTTGAAAATAGAATATTTAATTAATTTTAGTTATAGCTTTATAAGTTAAATGAAATTTTTTTAATTAGTTAAAGATGATAAGAAATTTATTTTCAAGTTTTGTTTACATAAATAAATAGTTTGAATTAAAAACTGAAAATATGACCGAAAATTGTATCCCGAAATCTCAACGGTTTTACAAATGGAAATTGTCTTATGTTGTTCCAACATTGTTTGTACATGCACACACATACACATATACACACATATGTGTATCACAATTAGTCAAATCAAAGTTAAAGAAAATATCTAAGATATTTTTACAAAAAGTAAGTGAAAAAGGTAACATCTAATCACCATTAAAACATGGAAAGCAAACAACAAATCCAGCATTAATGCATGTCATTCCTTCTTAAGATATTTTTGCAATATGTCTTATCATATTACATCTCATCAGTGCATGCACTTGAGTATGGTGATAAGGATTTGATGTTGATGTGATGTTTTATAAGATATATTTTGATAATATCTAAGGGTAATTTAGTAATTTGCCACATTTTCCTAAGGCTACAAATAAGACCCTAAGGCTTCACAAATTCACATATCTCATTCCATCTTCTTCTTCTTCACCTCTACTTTAATGGCTTCCATCATCTCCATCCTCTCATCCATAGGCCCAGCCATCTAGAAGCAATAATCCAAGTAATCGTGAGCTAAAAGTTCGAGTTAGCAAAGCTATAGCCAATTTTTAGTTAGTTATTTAAACCCAAGGTGAGTAAACTCCTAAACTATCATATTATATGCTATCGAATGGTATATATGTTTGATTATGATTATTAATGATGGTTGTTTAATATTAATGTTGAATATATATGCAAGTCATGGAAATACACATCGATAAGCACAAAGGAAATCACTTTCCTCTATTTAATGATTAGTATCTATGGAATGTTAAACCTCTTTAAAAAAATTTAAAAGTATGAAATAAATCCTAAAAATATTTAAAAACATTAAAAGTGACAAAAAATGAGTTGCCAAATGATAAAAAAGTCGTTTTGATCAATATAGCTTAAAAAGCACTTTCCGTAGCACTTTTCTATAACTTTTGAAATGTAGTTTTAAACGCAATCGTTCTTTTCCAAATCTTTTGTAAATATATTCAAATGATTAATAAATTATTTTAAATATGATTTGAAGGATTTATGGAATGGTTAAATATTAAATGATTTAGAGTCGATCAAATTACTTGACCGTCTTATGGGTGTCAGAGGGATAGTGTCTAGGCTTGAGTTTGGAAAACCAGTTTCTTGCTCACCCTGGCTATCCGGACTGGCCCGACGGATGGGATAGTAAATTTGATTTATTTCGATCAAAATTTTCCAAAGTTAAAGGATATAATTCTCTAAATGTAAATAACATGAATTTTATGGAGATAATATTCTTACACTGGGTGTTAAAGCCCAAAGAGGGAACTCATACTTTTAATGGAATTTAAACGGTGCTTTCACCGTTATTCCATCCATAGTATTTGTTGAATAGATATTAAGTAGAATTAGATTATTTCCATAGATTCTGCCCACTTAACATTTACGATTTTGGATTAACATCCTAGATAACATGCTTTTAACCGAATTAAAATTATGAGTTTTGAATTAAGAAATCTTTGATATGATTTAAATGAAATGAATTGGAAATATTTTTCTAAGTAAAATATGAAAGGGTTTGGAATTATTCCACAATTTAAAAAGGTTTAAATTAACCAAAAGGATTTGATAATTGAGGCTTGATGATTCCATATACTTTGAAAAAGATAATGAAATATTTCAATGAATATATCTCTAAGGTATATTTATGAATGAATTAAAAATGAACTAAACTGAATGATGATTGATAATCACATATGAACTTAACAACTTTTTGATCGATGATTGGTTGGGAGGAACCGGGGTCGGATTTGTGTAATTCCTATTCGAAGACCACTTCGAACCAATTTACGTATTCAATGATATTAAGGATTTTCGTAATGAAGGACTGCTTGTTGATAATTTGGGGATAAACTCCCAATATACATATAGTAGCAATAGTCTCTTTGTTATGAAATATATAATGCAAGGAATAATCGCTACTAATCCTAGGAGTAACCCCCGATAGGATGTGGTAGGAGAGTGGCTTCGGTTTGTCCTATTCTTGGACAACTTGCATGGACAGATGTTTGACGTTGCAATTGTAATTACATTGTTGATTTCTATAAACGTATCATCTGATTGGTGACGGAGAAGGCAACTTCTCGTAGCTTAACACCCTTTTCTAAGACATACGAGCTTAGGAGTTATATGTTTGTATAAATCAGTTGTGTGATTTTGGATTGGCATTGTGGCATTCAAAGTGGAATGTGCTATGAATAAGATAATCGTTACCTCGGGCCCCACCATCCGGAAATGACAAAAAAGGGTAGATGCGACAGAGCTAAGTGGGTCGCTCCAATTAGGGTATAGTCATCACCTTTCTAGATATATTTATTCCCGCTATGATGTCTGGTTTTAAATTAACGTGGTGTATGCAAAGAGAGCTCTCGGGTAGGTCGGGTGTCACATTCTCGAATTTTAACCAGGTTTAATTTGGCAATTAATTTAATTTTGGAGTTTATTTGTGAAATTAATTGTGAATTAATAAGGAAATTTCCAGAATAAATAAATATTTTGGATTTTAAATAGAATTTTGGTTTGCAATTTAAAGATGAGTATTTTATAAATGAATATTGAAAATTTAAATTCAAGAATAAATATATTAAAAGTAAATTGAATTTAAATACTCTATAGCTTTGGCTTAATAAGATTTTTTTTGAAAATGTATATATGGTATTAAAACAAGAATTAACAAAAGTTTTAAAATATACATGTCTTTTGAAAATTTATAAGAAAGCACACATATATATGTGTGAAGAAAATTGGTTTGTAAATTTATGAGATTTGATAAATAGAAAATAATATAAAGATATTTGAATTTAATGGATTTTAAAAGTTGTTTGAAGTTATACCTTTATTCTAAATACTTATATACATATATAATCTATATATGTGTTTACTATTAAAATACAACTCAAACTTTGAAATTAATTTCTTTAAAAAGTTATGATTTATACAACGACTTGAATTTGAAATTTAAAACAAGAATGAATATAAAATATTTACCTTTTGAAATTTAATAAATGTATTGTAAATAAATTGATTTAATAAATAAATTTACAAAAGCTTTATAAACTAAGGAATGTATATATGTATGATTTATTGGTTGAGTGTACAAATTGTTTTAATCCATTTCTCTTTAAAAGTTGTAAAAGTAAAATAAATACAAATGTATGTAAATGGATAATCCATATAAACAATATAAACATACATATGAATATAAGTGTAAAATATTAATTTAAGTGGGTTTAAAACAAAATTTACAAAATAAATTGCATTAGGGATATAAACACAATTTTAACAAAAACGAACAAGTGTAAGCCATGCATAAGTAAATTTAAAAAGTGTAAGGATTTTCGTATGCATGAATAACAAGTGGCAATTTGATTTTCTTTAAACAATTTGAATATAATAATATGTTTTAAAGAATGAGAAACCTGTTCAATTATTTTCAGTCCAAAAATTTCAAACTCTTCACCTCCCAATTCCTTCATTTTTAAATAAAAATCATAGCTAAAAGAAAACTGGAAATTTGAATCCATCTCGAACCAGAAATTAAGCAGGCAAAGACCATCTCAGTATTAAATCAAAACAATGCAAAAGAAGTTAAAAATCTAGAAATAAAAAAAACTCAGCCTGGGAAATCTGAACGCTAAAGCTTTCAACCTGGAACAGAGAAGAAAGAGAAATCAAAGATCTCAAAGAAAAGTCTGAAGTCTGGAAATCGAGTGCAAGGTTCAACTTAGATGAATCTAAAAGTAAAATCAAATTTGGAGGTATAGACCAAAAATCCAAAGCAGTTCAAAACTCAAATACAGGCTCTGCTTCATCTCTCAGGTAATTTAAGTAAAACCCATAATTTAAATTTAAATTTAAAATCTGAAGCAATTAAAAAAACATAACTAACTTTAGTATTTTCGATCTGAGGAAATGATAACCAAAACAAAGTAAATCTGGAAATTAATCAAGAAGCAGTTTAAAAGAATCAAGCTTGGAAAACCAGATCTGTTCACTGTCTCTGTCTCTTTCTGTTAAACCATTCCAGGTGAGCAAACCCTATGTTTTAAACCATATCTGCTTGAATTTATGCATGTGTTGATGATGATTTGAGAATATGTTTGTGTAGATGAAATTGCATTGTATGTATGTATATATAAATATATGTATGCAGGTTTGAATATACCTCTGTGAAAGAAGAAAAGAAAAACATACAAGTATAAACAAATTCAAAAATTAATATCTCTTTTTCCAATCCTTTATAGGGTTTAATCTTTGAATAAAAACTGTTTATAACACTCTAATCTAAGTTATAAAAATAAATCCCAGGGGTAAATATTTATGGGATATTATAAAATGGAATATGACAGTGGTAATTTAATTCAAGTCGAACTGTTATTTTTGAATTTTCAAGTTTTGATTGTATTTTGAATTCGCGTTGGCAAAAAATGATTTTTAACATAGATTGTAGAATTTTTAAGTGTGTGGGTAATGAGGAATCGTTAGATGACCAGAAAAGGTGTATGCTTCGAATTCTGTCGAACGGCGAGATTATGCTCTTCGATTTTTGGTTCAGAAGGTAGATTAAGTATCGACGACCACCAGAAAAATACTCATAGATTTTTCAGGTGAACGAGGTGATTGGACGAGAGCATTTTAGGGTTTAAAGGTTCATTTTGGGTCGAGGGAAAAGAAAAGATCGCCGCGACGTCATCGTGGCATCGGGTGGGACCGGACCAGAGGGGAAAGCTCCATGGGTCATCGAAGCAGACGTGGTCGGAGTCTTGAGACCACTAATGACTTGACGTGGGAATGCGAGGCGATTTACTGGTGATAGTTGGGTTTCAGGGAATGCTCGAACAACTTAATTTCGATTTTCGATGAAATTGTTTGAACTAAGTAGTGGAGTTCGTCGTCGAGTTCACCAGTGACTGGTGGATGATGAAGGCAGCAGCCGGAGCATCAGCGTTGGCTCGTACACATGCACGTGGTATCACTCGTATCAACCGTTTTCAAATGACAGTGGAAGAAGAAGTATGCTCGGGTTCGAACAAGGGGGAAACAGGAGTTCGACTCGAAGTAAAATGATTAAGGGGAGGACTCGAAGTTGAGCTCGAGGACATCAAGTTTTGGCTCGGGTTGTTTGATTTGATACAGTAAATAGTTTTAAAGTTTTAAGAAAATCAAGTTTATCATAAAAATAAATTTGGTTAGACCTAATTTATTTTAAATATTAGGTGATTATTCTATTTTAAAATTAATTAAGGAGATTTTTAAATAAATTGTTTTGAATTTACCAACTTTTAAAATGATTTAGAATAAATATAACCTTTATTTTGAAAAGCTAATTTAACTTAAAAATAATTAAAGGTTAGTTAATTATATTGGATGTTTTAAAATTGTTGATTAACTTTTTAAAGGTCTAGTTAAAATTATTGTTAAAGGAAATTAGTTACTCGAAGATAATTACTTAATAGTAATTAAGATAAAATAATAATAATAATAATAATAATAATTAATAATTCAAGTTTAATTAATCAAGTAATTAATGAAAAATTAATTAAAATAATTACTTAGTGAAAGTAATTAAGAATGGATAATTAATGGTTTAAAGATTGGTTAACCAAGTGTTTAAAGGTTAATTAATTAAAGATAATTAATTAATGTAATTAAAGGTAATTAATTTAAGAAGTGATTAATTAATTAAATATTAGTTATCTAATAAATGAATTAATTAATGTTAACCAACTAGAATTAGTGATTAATCTAGTTTTAATCAATCAAATGGTCAATTAACCTTATTTATGGATGATTGTATTCTATTGAATGATGTGAATTGTTTTGTCATCTCTTCTGCGTGATGCTTTGTGATTTGAATTGTTTTAATTCAAGATGTGATGAATGTAATTTATTTATTTATAATGCATTCATATTTTCTGTCCGTGAATCTGTGTATATAGATAAGCATTATTGGAATATACCGCTTATCCATATTGCTATGTTTGAAATCTGTGATGATTGATGTTGTTGCACTATTGTGTAAAACCCCTGTACCACACTATACACACACAAATGTGGATTGCACGAGGAAATCGGTTAAGTCACAAATTTTTAATGATTTTTAAAGATTGAATTTTTGAATCCAAAATAGTTTTGGAATTGGAATTGAAAACTTTTGAAAATGAGTTTCAAAAATAAAAGTTATTTTGAATAACTTAATAAAGTTTTGAAATTTAAATAATTTGATTTGAATTTGAATTCAATATTTGAAATTGAATTCAATAATTTGGGAATTATAGTTCAAAAAGGATTATACAAGTTATAAAGGTGTTTATATGGGTTTTTAACCATTTAAAAAGTATTGTTTTGGGAATTTCAATTTAAACCGTAGTTTTGTACTTGAATGGGCTTTAACTTATATAAATGTAATCGGCTTTAACTTTGTGAACCTTGTTTTGAAATCGAAGAGAGTTTTAAATGGAATATCTTCCGCATAAAAGATTTGAATTGGAAATGGTTTGAAAATTATGAATTAAATCTTTAATTTAAGATTGGATAAGTTAATCCAATTTGAAATGGAATTATTTTGAAAAGCCGTGAATGAACCTTTGTGGAAAATTGGTGAACTTTGTGAAATATATCTTTTTGTTTAAAAGATTTAAAATGGTAAATTGTGTATCCATTTGAAAGGAGAGTTTTTTTGGATTTTAAGTTGTGACTTAACCAAAATCCTATATCCATATGTTTTTAAATATTGCGCTCATTATTCGGTTTAGCCGGGAGAGGACCTTGTGTCATATAACCCATTTCGAATAATGATACGACATTATGGATAGAATTTGAAGACCGGTGGTGAAGACCGGTATTTTCGAGAACGAAAGGATAACCCTTCGATTGTCTCTGCACTGAGTCGCGCCGGTATAGAGATTCCCTAAGTGATGGGAAGTCCGATCGGGATTGTGAATACCCAGATTTGCAAGGGCTTCTTCGAAAGTGCCTTCGGTTCTGTTCGAACCCGGAACAGACTTGTATGGATGTGTGTCTGACATTACACCTTGAGATGTAAAACAGGTTTCTATCAAATACATTTATGTTTGGTGGCGAATATTCATTCTCTTAGCTTAACACCCTTCTTTGAGACGTACGAGCTCAAGGGTTATGTAGTTGATGGTTACTAGTGATACATTCCCAATTTGGTAATGTGGCATACGAAGTGTTGTTGATCATTTGTTGATCAAAGCATGGCTTTATGGAAAAGCGTAGCTTTGTGGACGAGACCTCATCGAGACTCACAACCCGGTAATGGTCGAAACAGGAAAGATGCGACAAGGTTTCAGGGGTAGCTCCCCTAGGGTATGACCATTCCTTTTGGAAAAGGGTGGTATCAAGGTATGGAGCCAAATATTTACTCATGTGGACACTGTAGTATATTTATTACTGTGTGATGTTGTTGGTGTAGATGGCCCTCGGATAAAGGTCGCCAACGACCGGGGGTGGCATATCTTAGGTTTTACCCCCAGGAAGGGGGTATACCGGCCTTGTGTTAGCAAAGAGCCGGTTAGGTTCTCAGAACGTCCCTCCAAGGGCGTTCCCATATGGCAACAGGAAGTTCCTTGGCCTGACCATTTGTTGGAAATCCATTCATCCAATACGCACCTTGTACGGTTTTAGTTGTATTACCTGCCATCTACTTATGGTGGCGACCCACTGTTTGGATGGTAGCTATAGTAGGCATAGTTCAGAATGTCTATGCTGGCTAGGATTAATATTATACTTTCAAAATGTTTTCCACCATGCACTAATAATAATATCAAAATGGTTTCGCGTATCAAGCATTTTTGACTATCATAAGGAGAAATCTCCTCCAATTCTGCGTTTGCAAGGTGTGTGTGGCGGGAGGCCTTATGGTAGTTTCATTTTTCAAAAAGCATTGCGGATTTGAAATTTAAAAAGCTTTTGTTGTTTGTTTTAAGAGATAAACTATTTTTGTTTGCTCACACCATTCTCATGACTGCCCTGGAGTTTATTGTTCCTTTCCTAAACTCTCGGTGCCCACTATTTTCCACACGGGCAGTCTAGAGTTGGGTTTTCTAGATGGTCGAATAGTAGGAATTGATTCGTTGGCCTTTGAAGCCTTTTGGATTCGTGGATCGCATTTGCTACACTTCAGCATTCACTGCTGACCTTGCTTAGCTTCGTGCAACTCGATGAGGGTTCGAGCTAGCTTTGGATTGAAGATGGAGTTTTGGAGTTTGGCATTAAAGACATTATCTTTCCGCTGCTATTTCTTGTATCTCTGATAGTATTGATGTCTATTGTACCATTCTATTGTATCATCATTATATTTTAATATTGTATCAAATGTTGTTTAATGTATTATTTCATTTCTTCCGTTGTGTTGTACTTAATGTGTTATAAGCTCCGGCGAATGAGATTCGACGTTTACATCTGCGGCATTTGAATACGAGTGTTGTATTCGGTGTCGATTTTCGAAGGTCGAGTCGGGGTCGTTATGGTGGTGTCAGAGCTGAAGGTTGAAACTTTAGCTCAGGAGTATATCATATTAGGTAACTCATTAGAGATAGGGTGAAGTATACCCTAGAACGAGTAATCCCTAAGATATCCGTTCCAATGCCTCAGTAAATTCTCTTACTATCCACTGATAGTGAGTATGAGTGCAAGAGGAGAACGAGATAGGGGACAGGGAAATACCACTACAAATGGTCAATACCCTGCAATAGTGGAAACAACTTTCTTATCAATCTCCTTTGATTTGTCTTCCCTATTTCTTTGATTTCTTCGTGGCAACTCGAGGAAGAAGCTTCGGTGTGATGGTGGCCCTAAGAATCTTGTAGATAAGTCTCTATTTTGTATTCTCTTCGTCAAATTTCTATCAGCTTTTCGTTCATAACTTTGATAAGTTTGAAAATTTAAATTGAAATATATTGGTTAACTAAGATATAAAGTAAAAATTGAATTGTATCGATAAAACGATTTCGATTAAACCAAAATTTGAAATTCTATTGTAATTTCTTATGAGGATCAAAGTCCGAAGAGGGACATGATATATAATTTGGGGTGTTCTGACTTAAGTTTGGAATCCATACTTAGTATTTGAGAATTTCGAAAGACTGTATCCAATTATCTGTTCTTTTGGGGTCCAGATATATACTACAAATGGTTAGTTATCCCTTCGAACTAACCAATGCCCATGTATATTTCGTAGATGTGGATGATCCCGAGTATCTTGTAAAGAGTTAAATAGATTCGTTCTTGTATCTATTATTGATATTTCGATTTGGTGAGCCAAATACAGAATATATAATCGGCTTGATTTATGAGTCGATTCTCTTTCTTTGTGTATCTATTCATTCTTTGTTGTCTCCCTAACAAATTTCGAGGACGAAATTTTCTTAAGGAAGGGAATCTGTAACATTCTCGAATTTTAACCAAGTTTAATTTGGCAATTAATTTAATTTTGGAATTTATTTGTGAAATTAATTGTTAATTAATTAGGAAATTTCGAGAATAAATAAATATTTTAGATTTTAAATATAATTTTGGTTTGCAATTTAAAGATGAGTATTTTATAAATGAATATTGAAAATTTAAATTCAAGAATAAATATATTAAAATAAATTGAATTTAAATACTCTATAGCTTTAGATTAATAAGATTTGTTTAGAAAATGTATATATGGTATTAAAACAAGAATTAACATAAGTTTAAAATATACATGTCTTTTGAAATTTATAAGAAAGCACATATATATGTGTGAAGAAAATTAGTTTGTAAATTTATGAGATTTGATAAATAGAAAAAAATATAAAGATATTTGAATTTAATGGATTTTAAAAGTTGTTTGAAGTTAAACCTTTATTCTAAAGACTTATATACATATATAATCTATATATGTGTTTACTATTAAAATACAACTCAAACTTTGAAATTAATTTTTTTTAAAAGTTATGATTTGTACAACGACTTGAATTTGAAATTTAAAACAAGAATGAATATAAAATATTTTCCTTTTGAAATTTAATAAATGTATTATAAATAAATTGATTTAATAAATAAATTTACAAAAGCTTTATAAACTAAGGAATGTATATATGTATGATTTATTGGTTGAGCGTACAAATTGTTTTAATCCATTTCTCTTTAAAAGTTGTAAAAGTAAAATAAATACAAATGTATGCAAATGGATAATCCATATAAACAATATAAACATACATATGAATATAAGTGTAAAATATTAATTCAAGTGGGTTTAAAACAAAATTTACAAAATAAATTACATTAGGGATATAAACACAATTTTAACAAAAACGAACAAGTGTAAGCCATGCATAAGTAGATTTAAAAAGTGTAAGGATTTTGGTATGCATGAATAACAAGTGGCAATTTGATTTTCTTTAAACATTTTGAATATAATAATATGTTTTAAAGAATGAGAAACCTGTTCAATTATTTTCAGTCCAAAGATTTCAAACTCTTCACCTCCCAATTCCTTCATTTTTAAATAAAAATCATAGCTAAAAGAAAACTGGAAATTTGAATCCATCTCGAACCAGAAATTAAGCAGGCAAAGATCATCTCAGTATTAAATCAAAACAATGCAAAAGAAGTTAAAAATCTAGAAATAAAAAAAAATTCAGCCTGGGAAATTTGAAAGCTTTCAACCTGGAACAGAGAAGAAATAGAAATCAAAGATCTCAAAGAAAAGTCTGAAGTCTGGAAATCGAGTGCAAGGTTCAACTTAGATGAATCTAAAAGTAAAATCAAATTTGGAGGTATAGACCAAAAATCCAAAGCAATTCAAAACTCAAATACAGGCTCTGCTTCATCTCTCAGGTAATTTAAGTAAAACCCATAATTTAAATTTAAAATATGAAGCAATTAAAAATCATAACTAACTTTAGTATTTTCGATCTGAGGAAATGATAACCAAAACAAAGTAAATCTGGAAATTAATCAAGAAGCGGTTCAAAAGAATCAAGCTTGGAAAACCAGATCTGTTCACTGTCTCTGTCTCTTTCTGTTAAACCATTCCAGGTGAGCAAACCCTATGTTTTAAACCATATCTGCTTGAATTTATGCATGTGTTGATGATGATTTGAGAATATGTTTGTGTAGATGAAATTGCATTGTATGTATGTATATATAAATATATGTATGCTGGTTTGAATATACCTCTGTCAAAGAAGAAAAGAAAAACATATAGGTATAAACAAATTCAAAAATTAATATCTCTTCTTCCAATCCTTTATAGGGTTTAATCTTTGAATAAAAACTATTTATAACACTCTAATCTAAGTTATAAAAATAAATCCCAGGTGTAAATATTTATGGGATATTATAAAATGGGATATGACAGTGGTAATTTAATTCAAGTCGAAATCTTGATTTTTGAATTTTCAAGTTTTGATTGTATCTTTGAGTTCGCATTGACAAATCATGATTTTTAATATAGATTTCAGAATTTTTAAGTGTGTGGGTAATGCGGAATCGTTTGATGACCAGAAAAGGTGTATCCTTCGAATTCTGTCGAACGACGAGTTTATGCTCTTCGATTTTTGGTTCAGAAGGTGGATTAAGTATCGACGACCACCAAAAAAATACTCGTAGATTTTTCAGGTGAACGAGGTGATTGGGCGAGAGCATTTTAGGGTTTAAAGGTTTATTTTGGGTCGAGAGCAAAGATAAGATCGTCGCGACGTCATCGTGGCATCGGGTGGGACCGGGCCAGAGGGGAAAGCTTCATGGGCCATCGAAGCAGTGGTGGTCGGAGTCTTGAGATCACTGATGACTTGACATGGGAATGCGAGGCGATTTACTGGTGATAGTTGGGTTTCAGGGAATGCTCGAACAACTCAATTTTGATTTCTGATGAAATTGTTGGAACTAAGTAGTGGAGTTCGTCGTCGAGGTCGCCAGTGACTGGTGGATGATGAAGGTAGTAGTCGGAGCATCAGCGTTGGCTCGTACACATGCACGTGGTATTACTCATATCAACCGTTTTCAAATGACAATGGAAGAAGAAGTATGCTCGGGTTCGAGCAGGGGGGAAACAGGAGTTCGACTCGAAGTAAAATGATTAAGAGGTGGACTCGAAGTTGAGCTCGAGGACAGCACGTTTTGGCTCGGGTTGTTTGATTTGATACAGTAAATAGTTTTAAAATTTTAAGAAAATCAAGTTTATCATAAAAATAAATTTGGTTAGACCAAATTTCTTTTAGATATTAGGTGATTATTCTAGTTTTAAAATTAATTAAGGAGATTTTTAAATAAATTGTTTTGAATTTACCAAGTTTTAAAATGATTTAGAATAAATATAAACTTTATTTTGAAAAGCTTATTTTAACTTAATAATAATTAAAGGTTAGTTAATTATATTGGATGTTTTAAAAATTTTAATTTACTTTTTAAAGGTCTAGTTAAAATTTTTGTTAAAGGAAATTAATTACTCGAAGTTAATTACTTAATAGTAATTAAGATAAAATAATAATAATAATTAATAATTCAAGTTTAATTAATCAAGTAATTAATGAAAAATTAATTAAAATAATTACTTGGTGAAAGTAATTAAGAATGGATAATTAATGGTTTAAAGATTGGTTAACCAAGTGTTTAAAGGTTAATTAATTAAAGATAATTAATTAATGTAATTAAAGGTAATTAATTTGAGAAGTGATTAATTAATTAAATATAAGTTAATTAATAAAAGTAATTAATTAATGTTAACCAACCAGAATTAGTGATTAATCTGGTTTTAATGAATCAAATGGTCAATTAACCTTATTTATGGATGATTGTATTCTATTGAATGCTGTGAATTGTTTTGTCATCTCTGCTGCGTGATGCTTTGTGATTTGAATTGTTTTAATTCAAGTTGTGATGAATGTAATTTATTTATTTATAATGCATTCATATTTTCTATCCGTGAATCTGTGTATATAGATAAGCATTATTGGAATATACCGCTTATCGATATTGCTATGTTTGAAATCTGTGATGATTGATGTTGTTGCACTATTGTGTAAAACCCCTGTACCACACTATACACAGACAAATGTGGATTGCACGAGGAAATCGGTTAAGTCACAGATTTTTAATGATTTTTAAAGATTGAAGTTTTGAATCCAAAATAGTTTTGGAATTGGAATTGAAAACTTTTGAAAATGAGTTTCAAAAATAAAAGTTATTTTGAATAACTTAATAAAGTTTTGAAATTTAAATAATCTGATTTGAATTTGAATTCAATATTTGAAATTGAATTCAATAATTTGGGAATTATAGTTCAAAAAGGATTATACAAGTTATAAAGGTGTTTATATGGGTTTTTAACCATTTAAAAAGTATTGTTTTGGGAATTTAAATTTAAACCCTAGTTTTATACTTGAATGGGCTTTAACTTATGTAAATGTAATCATCTTTAAATTTGTGAAAGATTATTAAACCTTGTTTTGAAATCGAAGAGAGTTTTAAATGGAATATCTTCCACATAAAAGATTTAAATTGGAAATGGTTTGAAAGTTATGAATTAAATCTTTAATTTAAGATTGGATAAGTTAATCCAATTTGATATGGAATTATTTTGAAAAGCCGCGAATGGACCTTTGTGGAAAATTGGTGAACTTTGTGAAATAAATCTTTTTGTTTAAAAGATTTAAAATGGAAAATTGTGTAGCCATTTGGAAGGAAAGGTTTTTTCAATTTTAAGTTGTGACTTAACCAAAATCCTATATCCGTATGTTTTTAAATGTTGTGCTCATTATTCGGTTTAGCCGGGAGAGGACCTTGTGTCATATAACCCATTCCGAATAATGATACGACGTTATGGATAGCATTTGAAGACCGACGGTGAAGATCGGGTATTTTCGAGAACGAAAAGATAACCCGTCGATTGTCTCTGCACTGAGTCGTGCCGGTATAGAGATTCCCTAAGTGATGGGAAGTCCGATCGAGATTGTGAATATCCGGATTTGCAAGGGCTTCTTCGAAAGTGCCTTCGGTTCTGTTCGAACCCGGAACAGACTTGTATGGATGGGTGTCTGACATTACACCTTGAGATGTAAAACCGGTTTCCATCAAATACATTTCTATTTGGTGGCGAAGATTCATTCTCTTAGCTTAACACCCTTCTCTGAGACGTACGAGCTCAGAGGTTATGTAGTTGATGGTTACTAGTGATATGTTCCCAATTTGGTAATGTGGCATACGAAGTGCTGCTGATCATGTGTTGATCAAAGCACGGCTTTGTGGAAAAGCATAGCTTTGTGGACGAGTCCTCATCGAGCCTCACAACCCGGTAATGGTTGAAACAGGAAAGATGCGGCAAGGTTTCAGGGGTAGCTCCCCTAGGGTATGACCATTCCTTCTGGAAAATGGTGGTATCATGGTATGGAACCCAGATACTTACTCATGTGGACACTGTAGTATATTTATTACTGTGTGATGTTGTTGGTGTAGAGGGCCCTCGGAAAAAGGTCGCAAACGACTGGGGGTGGCATATCTTAGGTTTTACCCCCGGGAAGTTGGTAGACTGGCCTTATTTTAGCAGGGAGCTAGGTAGGTTCTCGGGGCGTCCCTCCAGAGGCGTTCCCATGTGGAAATAGGAAGTTCCTTGGCCTGACCATTTGTTGGAAATCCATTCATCCAATGAGCACCTTTTACTGTTTTAGTAGGCATAGTAGGCCTGACCATTTGTTGGAAATCTAGAGGCGTTCCCATGTGGCGCCCCACTGTTTGGATGGTAGCTATAGTAGACATATTCAGAATGTCTATGTTGGCTATGATTAATATTATACTTTCGAAATGTTTTCCACTATGCACTAATAATAATATCAAAATGGTTTCCCCTATCAAGCATTTTTGACTATCATAATGTGAAATCTCCTCCAATTCTGCATTTGCATGGTGTGTGTGGCGGGAGGCCTTATGCTAGTTTCATTTTCCAAAAAGCATTGCGGATTTGAACTTTAAAAAGCTTTTGTTGTTTGTTTTAAGAGATAAACTGTTTTGTTTGCTCACACCAGTCACATGACTGACCTGAAGTTTATTGTTCCTTTCCTAAACTTTAGGTGTCCACTATTTTCCACACGGGCAGTTTAGAGTTGGGTTTTCTAGATGGTCAAATAGTAGGAATTGATTCGTTAGCCTTCGAAGCCTTTTGGATTCGTGGATCGTATTTGGTACACTTCAACATTCACTGCTGACCTTACTTAGCTTCGTGCAACTCGATGAGGGTTCGAGCTAGCTTTGATAGAAGATGGAGTTTTGGAGTTTGGAATTGAAGACATTATCTTTCCGTTGCTATTTCTTGTATCTTTGATGGTATTGATGTCTACTGTATCATTCTATTGTATCATCATTGTATCTGAATATTGTATGAAATGTTGTATAATGTGTTATTTCGTTTCTTCCGCTGTGTTGCACTTAATGTGTTATAAGCTTCGGCGAATGAGATTCGACGTTTGGATCTACGGCATTTGAATACGAGTGTCGTATTCGGTGCCGATTTTCGAAGGTCGAATCAGGGTCGTTACATCGGGAATGATCGGAGTGATGACATATTCGGTACTATATATGGTAAAGGTAGGCCGGTTCTGTGTTGGTAGAGGTTGGAGCCTCAGGTACATTTTTCTAGAGATGTACTGTCGGAAGGTAGTCCCTTACCTTGTCATTATGTGGAAATCCATTCTCCAATAAGCACCTTCAGATTTAATTGTAGATCCTAGTATGCTAGAATTTAATAATGTAACAATTTCGGCAAAGATTATGTATACTTACTTGCAAGTGTTTCCAAAAAATGTCACTAAAAATAATATTCACATATTATGCGTAGCAAATGTTTTGGTTATCATAAGGTAAAACCCGTTCTGTGTTTATATGGTGCATGGTCTTATGAGATAACTTTTGTTTTCAAACATCGTATTTTGAGTTTCTCACACTAGTCTCATGACTGACCCGGAGTTTATTTTCTTTTCCCCTTAAACTCTGGTGCCCTATTTTCCTGGGAAGCCAACTAGTTATGTAAGCTTGGAACATTTTGGAATGGGGCATGGACCATTTTGGGTCTTTTGTTGAAGTCACCTTTCACCTTCCACTGTGTATGTATTATGTTGTAGTATCTACCAACATTGTAAGGATGGGTCGTTATAACTATCGTAGTTGGGTTAGTAGTTGTCGTAACTTTGATGGAACAATTTGGAGTAACTGCATGTACTACTCAAATGTATAATTATGTGTTGAATACAATGTGAGATTCTATTATTATCTATCTTCAATCTTTATTTCTTTACCCCGTGATAATATGCCTCTCCGACACTTGGATTTATGGCATGTGAATACTGAGGATGTATTAATGTCAATTTCAAAGGGTCAAAGAGGTGGGTCATCACATAAAGCTACTAATTTCTAAAAATATTTCAAGTTAATAACATCAAAAGTTTATTATATGTTGGACGACTTAATGGATGATAACTTGGTTGATATTATGGCCGATTATATGTTTGTAATATGGATGATAACTTGGTTTAGTAAATGATAAGAAAAATTGTTAGTAAGCATAGTTAATTCAATAAGAATTTAAGTCCATATAAATACGTGCATGGAAATAATTTAGCCTCTTAATGAAATTAAAATATCTAAGAAGATTGAAAATGATATAATACTATAATATGAAATGAAATGGAAAATGGATTTTGTAACGACCCAGAATTTCTGTTATTTGAAATTCGTATATTTAATTGATTTTAAAATATTAACAAGTAAAATTTGTAAGTCGAATAAATTTTATTTCGAATATCTAGATTTAATTGGATAATTAAATCGATAATTTAATATTTGAAATTACATAAATAATTGGAAATTGGGTTTAATGTGATTAAAATTGATTTGTAAAGTTGTATTAAACCATATTGGAGTTAGAATGATGTTTTAGAACTTTTAAAATTGAATTAAAAATTAATTTGTGGAAATTGAATATTTTGATATTTAATTGACGAGCAAAAATAGCCATTTTCAAACAGTCTCGGATTTCGACGAAACCTATTTCATTGGATCCGTAATGTCAAATTATTGTAAGATTTCAAATTTCGTGTCAATCGGATTTACGGTTTGTCCAAGACATGCTAAAACGCGTAGAAATCGGTTTAAGTGAATTTTAAATTTTAAAATAGTCGATTTGAAAACTTGTCTTTCAAACATGATCGAATTAGCTCCTGATATATATATTCCATTGCGTTCGGAATAGGGGTAAAACCTTATAAATGCCAGGCGGCACGCTTCGATCGGAGTTCGAAAATTTTCGAGATGAATAGTGTTTTGCAATTTTCTATATAAGGCCCCCTATTTTCACATTTTCAACCAAACCCTAGTTTCTAAGCCTTAGCCGCCAGAAAATAATTCAATGGCCGAAAATATTCAATTCTTCTCCTCTTAATCTCTTCCAATCCGTGAATAATTAGACGAAACGTTCAACTACAAACTTGAAGGGGATCACGAGAGCTTCAAATCCATATGGGTAGGTCGACGAATCATCGACCATGGAGGGAGAAAACTGCCAGCGTTCGTTCAATGTTTGCACACGTTTTTCCATATGAGGAAGCAATCGAGTTCGTCGATATTCAAGCCGAGAGTAAAGTGGGTGACGTGCTTCAAAGTGGTGGAGATCGATCATCGTCGAAGTGATGGAGTAGCGTGCGTTAATTCATGAATTGGAGGCGGCTAATGGGTTTTGTGCGTGCGTATGAACCTGGGAAGGAGGTGAAAATAGAGCACGTCCTGGATTCGTTCTTTTAAAAATGCACGGCCCTGATGGAATCTAGGTTATAAAATAAAATAAAAGTTGTGAAATTAATTTATATAAACTCGTATAAACTTTGTAACGTGATAACTTTTTCATACGACGTCCGTTTCGCACGAAACGAATTGCGTTGGAATCGTATTCGCGAATACTACGTAATGGAGCTCGATTGGAGTTGATTGGAGATAGTGTGAATTTTAGGTAAAATTAAACGTATTCGGAATGAAACACTACAACTTTTATTGGAAGCAAGGTGAGAACTTCTCACTCAATCGAATTGTGTTTCGATTTAAAATTTTAAATAGTTTAATTTAAAATTGCTTGATTGTGTGATTGGATTATGATAGTTATTGGTTGTATTGAAATAGACCTTATACGCCGTATATTAAGCGGAGGTTATTATATTAAACACATGTACCACGATATTCCACCTTGAAATGGAATTGGTATTATATATGTACTTGGAGTTTATTTCCCACATTATATAGTGGATGAGACCCTATTGCGCCACATAATAGCGGATGATATTTTATAAATCCTATATACCGTGATATCCCATCTTGAAACGGATTGGTATTGTGATAACATCTATGGATGCAGGGAAACAGGTTAGAGGGATCTAACTGGATTCCTCAAATAATTAAATTTATTTAAATGTTGTGTGTTGATTATTTATAATCTCTGTGTGATTTTCTTTGTGATTGAAATCGTTGAAGGCTAATATTTAGCCGAATATAATTCTGGTATCGTTAGATAACGAAAATAAATAAAAATTTGATTTTTGAAAATTTAGGTTGAAAGTTTATATTAAAATTTATTTTTGAGAAATGGATTAAATTAAATGAAGGAATTTTAAAAAGATAAAGTTTTATTTTATTTTTATCTTATCGAATAAAATTCCAAATATGGGAAAAGCTTTAATAAATGGATTTCGGGTAATATTATTCAAAGGTTGAGTAATTTATTCAAAATACGGATTTTAAAGAATTTGAAAAATAAATAAATTTATTTTTCTTAAAAAGGAATTTATTTTAAAAAGGAATAAATTTGGAAATCCATTTGAAAATTTATTTGGGAAAGTGAAATGAATTTGGAAAATCAATATAGAATTTGAATTCGTGTTTTTGGAAATCAATTGAAAATTGAATTGGTGTTGAAAGTGAATAATTGAAATCGATTTGAAAATCGTATATTAATAGATATTTTGGAAATGTAAGTTCACCATGGAATTTATAAAGGAAAGGAAAATTTGTTTTAAAAAAAATAAACATTGATTTATTTTTGAAGTGTGGAAATGAATTTACGGATTTGGAACATAAGTTTAAAATAAATCGGTAAGGATTTATTTAATTGGTTTAAGTGGATCATTTTGGAATGAAGGTGTATTCTCCTTGGAAAGCCGGGTATATTTCCAAAGTAGGTTTTAAAGTATAAATTTAAAAGTTCTAAAGTAGTTTTAAAAGAATATTTTGGAGAAAACATTTTCTTAAGTTATTTTGAAATCCTCTAAGTAAAGATTTATTGAATTGATTAAAGAAATGGTTATTTCTGAGATTTAATTAATATTTGAGTCAGAAAATAGTTATTTAAATAATTATACTCTATCTACAAATTTTATTTTGAAAAGTTAGTTTGGACTTAAGTTGTATGCAATATTAGTATAACGTTTTTATAACTAATATTTTAAGTAATGTGTTTAAAGAAAATAGTTTTATTTCAAAGTGTTTTCCCGATATATTTTGGATAAGTGTTGTAAATTTTAAAGTATTTGAACTCGGCTGATTTCCAGTGAAAATGAATAAATATTTGGAAGTGTTTCCGCGTAAGGAAAATGATTTGAAATTTGTTTTTAAAAGCTGTAAAGTGAAAAGTGATTTGAAATTTGTTTTCAAATGGTTGAAGTGTGGAGAAATATGTCTTGTAAAGATATTTTTGGAAAATAAATAATTTGGGAATTTTTTTGGAATCTGGTGATGTTGTGCATATCTATTAATAGTTAAATAACCGACTATCCATATTTACCTTTAAATGGGTATTTGTTGTGATTTGCTTGAATTTGAATGCTACACTTATTTTAAAATAAGGGCTCGTTATTTGGTTTAGCCGGGAGAGGATCTTTGGGTCATAAATCCCATTCCGAATAGTGATACGTCGTAATGGATAGCATTTGAAGGCCGATGTTGAAGACCGGATATTTTCGAAAACGGAAGGATTACCATCGAATGTCTCTGCATCGGCCGATCTTCGATATAGAGATTTTATCACCCCTTGTGATGGTAAGTCCAGGCGTGATTAGTGAATATCCGGATTGCAAGGGCTTCTTTGGAAGTGCCTTCGGTTCCGTTCGATCCCGGAACAGACTTGTATGGATGTGTGTCTTACGTTACAATTTGAGATGTAAAGTTGGTCTCTATCAAATACATTTCTATTGGTGGCGGAGAATTTATTCTCTTAGCTTAACACCCTTCTCTGAGATGTACGAGCTCAGAGGTTATGTAGTTGATGGTTACTGGTGATATATTCCCAATTTGGTAACGTGGCATGCTAAGTGCTGATGATCATTTGTTGATCAAAGTGTGGCTTTTGTGAAAAGCGTAGCTTTGCGGACGAGACTTGCTTGTCTTAGTGAAATGTGATAGGGGGTTCTTGCTTTGCCTTAGGTGGCGAACGAGAGACTCTTACCCCTACATGTCCTCTTTACGGGGTTGGTTAGGCGTAACCCGTGACAGTCGAAAGGCCGGCCGTGAAAGCAATTTTCGGGTACCAGTGTAAGCACGGTGGGTCTGGGATGGTTGCAAAGCCTACCGGCCGCCGCTACTCCGTTCGTTACATTTGGTATCAAAGCATTTGGTTAAGCGACAACCTTGGCTCTGTTGGGAATTACTCATTAGAGATAGAGTCAGTAGTACTCTAGAATGAGTGTGAGCGTAATAATAGATATGAGCACGTATTTGTTAGTGAATATAAAAATGTTTTATATTGTGTTTGCTTATCCGTTGAGTTGTTTGTGAATTCTGGTCGGCATGTGGGACGCCATGTTATCGATAGGGATTTCTAAACACTTAAACGAGGCAAGTCGACATAGTATCATTTTAAATTGGGTAAATGAAATAATTTTACCTCGATTATATTTTACATATAAAGGAAATAATTTTTCAGAATTTATTAAAGTGTATATAAATTGATTGTTTGGTTGTTGAAAATGTAAGAATATATACAAGTTAATTAAAAGATGTTTGAATAATCTAAAAGAATAATTGTATAAGCTAATGAATTATTAAGTATGGAATTATAATTAATGTGATTTACAATTGTGAAATAATCTTATATATAAGAAGTGAAATTATATAAGAAAAAGATTTGTAAATGGGATTTATGAGTAAAAGGAATTTTTTTTGAAAGAATTTAAAGCACTGAATTCAATACTATCACTGGAAAATAATAAGAGTGATGACTACAGCATCATCAGTATCATTTTCGAGTTTCTGTGCGATGGATTTGTTACTATAGTAATTGAGAAATTGAAGTTTGGTTGTGATAAACGAATTTGAAATTAAATCCAAGTTGAAATTGTTGAATATAAGTGAAATGAGTTTTGAACTTATAATATGAGATAATAAATTTAGCTTTGGTAAAGTTAAAGGATTTGGGTTAGCATAGTAAATATATGATGTGAAATTTAACTAAAGGAAGTTAAATAAATTAAATCAGATTTGAACTAGATTGGATAAGTTAATGGATTTGGAAGTTTAAATATATAAGTTGTATAACTTGTAAAGTGTGAAAATGTAAGTGAAATCAAATGACAAAACGGTTAAACAATTTTGTTAAGAAAAATGAGATATGAATTTGAATAAGTAGGAATTTAAGTTAAGTTAAACAAATGATGTTTGAAATGGAATATAACTTAAGTAATGTTGAATGAAGTTGATTTTGGTATCGAAGTAAATTAATAAAGTGAAGTGATGAATATGAACTTGAGTTATGTAATGAAATTCAACTTTTGTGGTTAAATGAATAGCAATTGAATTGAATATTAATCAATCGAATGTAAAAGAATTGATATGAAATAATGGATGTAAGTGTTAATTCATTAAAGCTAATTAAATGTATTGAACCAAATTGAATGTAAAGTAAAGTAAATTGAATGAATTTGGTTGTGTTGGATATACATTGATTGTTAGATTGTTGTTAGTTGATTGTATAGAAATTCATATGAAATTGAATTGATAAATTGAATGCTAAAGTAATTGAATTCAAATTGAAAGTGAAGTAAATTTAAATAGAATTAAATTTGAATTGAAAGTGAACTAATGTGAATTGGTTGTAAGAAATTAAAATTTGTATCGAAACCTCATAAATTGCTTATGGGAATTATTTTGAGTATATTTTTTATGAAAACTATGTGTTTTCTATTGAAAATTAATGAAATGTAAATGAATTTCCTATATATGTCACTTACATGTTTAAATTGAGTAAGTACATGTACCGGGGCTGTAGATGGCTGGATTTGGTCACGCTAAAATGCTAATAAATAATTGCTTTGCTTAAAAATGCTAAAAAGGTACGCCTATGCAATAAAAATAGGAAATATGAACTGTTTTTCTGTTTTCCGACCGTGTTGGTCGATGTATATATATTTATATCTATTGTGATATTGCAAAAGCTCCTCCGTACAAGGGATACTCTGCCAAAATTTTCCGTAAATTTTGGGAGTTAGAAAAATTTTGGAAAATTTTTGTTAATGAAAAGTCAATTTCTAAATTGATAGGAAAATGTAGGAATTGAACTAGAAAAGTGTAACCATCGGATTTTGGAAAAGTTAAGAAATTGAAATGAATCTGAAATCAATTTGGAACGGTTGTTTTTGAAAAAAAAAAGTTAATGGATTTCAAGACTTTTTCTTACTTGGCAATTTCGAGGACGAAATTCTTTTAAGGGGAAAGTTTGTAACGACCCAGAATTTCTGTCATTTGAAATTCGTATATTTAATTGATTTTAAAATATTAACAAGTAAAATTTGTAAGACAAATAAATTTTATTTCGAATATCTAAATTTAATTGGATAATTAAATCGGTAATTTAATATTTGAAATTACAAAAATAATTAAAAATTGGGTTTAATGTGATTAAAATTGATTTTTAAAGTTGTATTAAACCATATTGGAGTTAGAATGATGTTTTAGAACTTTTAAAATTGAATTAAAAGTTAATTTGTGGAAATTGAATATTTTAATATTTAATTGACGAGTAAAAATAGCCATTTTCAAACAGTCTCGGATTTCGATGAAACCTGTTTCATTGGATCCGTAATGTCAAATTATTGTAAGATTTCAAATTTCGTGTCAATCGGATTTACGGTTTGTCCAGGGCAAGCTAAAATGCGTAGAAATCGGTTTAAGTGAATTTTAAATTTTAAAATAGTCGATTTGAAAACCTATCTTTCAAATATGATTGAATTAGCTCCCGATATATATATTCCATTACGTTCAGAATGGGGGTAAAACCTTATAAACGTCAGGCGGCACGCTTCGATCGAAGTTCGAAAATTTTCGAGATGAATAATGTTTTGCAATTTTCTATATAAGGCCCCCTATTTTCACATTTTCAACCAAACCCTAGTTTCTAAGCCCTAGTCGTAAGAAAATAATTCAATGGCCGAAAATATTCAATTCTTCTCCTCTTAATCTCTTCCAATCCATGAATAATTAGACGAAAGGTTGAACTACAAACTTGAAGGGGATCACGAGAGCTTTAAATCCATATGGGTAGGTCGACGAATCATCAACCATAGAGGGAGAAAACCGCCAGCGTTCGTTCAATGTTTGCACACATTTTTCCACACGAGGAGGCAACCGTGTTCGCCTATATTCAAGCCGAGAGTAGAGTGGGTGACATGCTTCAAAGTGGTGGAGCTCGATCATCATCGAAGTGATGGAGTAGCGTGCGTTAATTCATGAATTGGAGGCGGCTAATGGGTTTTGTGCGTGCGTATGAACCTGTGGGGGGGGGGGAGAAGAAAATGGAGCACGGCCTGGACTCGTTCTTTTAAAAATGCACGGCCCTGATGGAATCTAGGTTATAAAATAAAATAAAAGTTGTGAAATTAATTTATATAAACTCGTATAAACTTTGTAACGTGATAACTTTTTCATACGAGGTCGCACGAAACGAATTGCATTAGAATCGTATTCGCGAATACTACGTGATGGAGCTAGTTTGGAGTTGATTGGAGCTAGTGTGAATTTTGGGTAAAATTAAACGCGCGTTTAATTTTATTCCGAACGAAACACTGCAACTGTTATTGGAATCAAGGTGAGAACTTCTCACTCAATCGAATTGTGTTTCGATTTGAAATTTTAAATAGTTAAATTTAAAATTTCTTGATTGTGTGATTGGATGATGATTGTTATTGGTTGTATTGAAAAAGACCTTATACGCCGTGTATTAAGCGAAGGTTATTACATTAAACACATATACCGCGATATTCCACCTTGAAGTTGAATTAGTATATATATGTACTTGGAGTTGATTTCCCGCATTATATAGCGGATGATACCCTATTGCGCCGCATAATAGCGGACGATATTTTATAAATCTCATATACCGTGATATCCCGTCTTGAAACGGGATTGGTATTGTGATAACATCTGTGGATGCAGGGAAACAGGTTGGAGGGATCCAACTGGATTCCTCAAATAATTGAATTTGTTTCAATGTTTTGTGTTGATTATTTATAATCTCTGTGCGATTTTCTTTGTGATTGAAATCGTTGAAGGCTCAAATTTAGCCGAATAAAATTCTGGTATCGTTAGATACCGAAAATAAATAAAAATTTGATTTTTGAAAATTCAGGTTGAAACTGTATATTAAAATTTATTTTTGAGAAATGGATTGATTTAAATGAAGGAATTTTAAAAAGATAAAGTTTTATTTTATTTTTATCTTATTGAATAAAATTCCAAATATGGGAAAAGCTTTAATTAATGGATTTGGGGTAATATTATTCGAAGGTTGAAGAATTTATTCAAAATATGGATTTTAAAGAGTTTGAAAAATAAAGAAATTTATTCTTCTTAAAAATGAATTTATTTTAAAAAGGAATAAATTTGGAAATCCATTTGAAAATTTATTTGGGAAAGTGAAATGAATTTGGAAAATAAATATAGAATTTGAATTGTTGTTTTTGGAAATCAATTGAAAATTGAATTGGTGTTAAAAGTGAATAATTGAAATCGATTTGAAAATCGTATATTAATAAATATTTTGGAAATGTAAATTCACCATGGAATTTATAAAGGAAAGAGAAATTTGTTTTAAAAAAATAAACATTGATTTATTTTTGAAGTGTGGAAATAAATTTACGGATTTGGAACGTAAGTTTAAAATAAATCGGTAAGGATTTATTTAATTGGTTTAAGTGGACCATTTTGAAATGAAGGTGTATTCTCCTTGGAAAGCCGAGTATATTTCCAAAGTAGCTTTTAAAGTATAAGTTAAAAAGTTCTAAAGTAGTTTTAAAAGAATATTTTGGAGAAAACATTTTCTTAAGTTATTTTGAAATCCTCTAAGTAAAGATTTATTGAATTGATTAATGAAATGGTTATTTCTAAGATTTAACTAATATTTGAGTCAGAAAATAGTTATTTAAATAGTTATACTCTATCTACAAATTTTATTTTGAAAAGTTAGTTTGGACTTAAGTTGTATGCAATATTAGTATAACGTTTTTATAACTAATATTTTAAGTAAAGTGTTTAAAGAAAAATAGTTTTATTTCAAAGTGTTTTCCCGATATATTTTGGATAAGTGTTGTAAATTTTAAAGTATTTGAACTCGACAGATTTCCAGTGAAAATGAATAAATATTTGGAAGTGTTTCAGCATAAGGAAAATGATTTGAAATTTGTTTTCAAAAGCTATAAAGGTGAAAAGTGATTTGAAATTTGTTTTCAAATGGTTGAAGTGTGGAAAAATATATTTTGTAAAGATATTTTTGGAAAATAAATAATTTGGAAAAAAATTTGGAATCTGGTGATGTTGTGCATATCTATTGATAGTTAAATAACCGACTATCAATATTTACCTTTAAATGGGTATTTGTTGTGATTTGCTTGAATTTGAATGCTACACTTATTTTAAAATAAGCGCTCGTTATTCGATTTAGCCGGGAGAGGATCTTTGGGTCATAAATCCCATTCCGAATAGTGATACGTCATAATGGATAGCATTTGAAGACCGGTGTTGAAGACCGGATATTTTCAAAAACGGAAGGATTACAGTCGAATGTCTCTGCATCGGCTAATCTCCGATATAGAGATTTTATCACCCTTTGTGATGGGAAGTCCGGACGTGATTAGTGAATGCCCGGATTGCAAGGGGTTCTTTGGAAGTGCCTTCGGTTCTGTTCGATCCCGGAATGGACTTGTATGGATGTGTGTCCGACGTTACAATTTGAGATGTAAAGCTGGTTTCTATCAAATACATTTCTGTTGGTGGCGGAGAATTTATTCTCTTAGCTTAACACCCTTCTCTGAGACGTACGATGTTAACGCTCAAATTTAAACGCTAACACCCTGGTGTATAGGATGTGATTGTGAAAGCACCACCCGTTCGTACGGGAAACAGAAATAAGCAAAAAAGTATGCAGAAAAACAGTAAGAGACACAGTATTTATAGTGGTTCGGCTTATAATCCAGCCTACGTCCACTTTAAACTTTTTATCACTAGTTTGATTACAATCCTTTACGAAATCTTTCAATTACAACACACTTCAAGTGATGGGATATGTAAAACAAGTAGCTCAAGCTTTGATGTTAACAATCATCTTCAAATCCATGGTGAATGTAGATGATTTCTTCATGGAGTTCTTTTAGAAGTTTGTTGGATCCCAAAAGCCTTGAAGTAGTCTGGAATTCGGCAGAGTAATGGCGCCTGAAGTTGATCAACCAAAAGTCCTTTGAATGTTGGAGGTAGGTTGGTATTTATAGGCAAAGATTATGGACTTAGGCTCGGTCTTAACTCCTCACCGACCCAGTTAAGTCGCAGCCGGCTTATAGGAGCCCTTATATGATCAAGCTGTGTTGATCTTCCTTCGTTGAATTTGCACAAGTCCAAAGTCGTTACCGGGTCAAGCTAGGTCTCGACCGACTTATCTTATCTCTTCGCCGATCTAACGAGTCAAGCCCTACGACTTAATGGAAACAAGCTAGATCGCTACCGAGTTAATATGTCACATGCTAAACTGCCCCGCTACTCCATCCTTTACACCCTTAGATCGGTTACGACTTACTATAAGTCGATAAAGTCCTCGAGTTGCTAGATCGGAACATACACTAGGTCGGCTTCCATACTAGGTCGGGACTTTCCTTAGGTCGGCATAGCCTCGTTAGACCGGCATCCCTTCAAGCCTTAGGTCGGAATTTCTTCATGCCTTAGGTTGGTATCTATGGGAAAGCATTGGATCGGCGCGTTTCTTAACTAATTAGGTCGGCACCGAACTAAGTCGGCCACCTTGTTAATTGGTTAGGTCGGCATCGAATTAAGTCCTGAGCTGTTAGGTCGGTATGTCCTTTAGATCGGCAGACCCTGCACAATTCTTACTCAGTTAGGTCGGCATCTCTTGGGTCGGCGCCATCTCCACACACTAGACCTGCTGAGTCGTAACCGAGATAGATGTTAACATCTGCCCCTCGAAGTATACGCCTTAGACTTAAGTCGTGTGCTTCGAAATATCTTAGCTCGGCTTCTCTTAGGTCGGTAGATCGCGTACGACTTACCAGTTAGTGTTGTTTAACATTCCTTCACCATGAGATATAAATTAGCCCCCTTCCTCCTTTTCCTTCATTCAAACCCCTGCTCAATTCCGCCATTAAAGCACCCTCAGATCTTAAAGGCAACTTTATTCAATCGATCACAAATAATCTCTGCTACGCATCGTGTAAGTGGTTTTCCTGATTGTAATTTATTGCCGATTCACATTTCTCGTTTGTTCGAACTCGAATCGCCTCCTTGCACCGAATCGCCTTCTTGCACGACGCTTCATTATGAACCCCATCGCATTCATAGTTGATGAAACTTAGGTTATGAAGTTTTGGCTTCAGATTGGTCGTTGAGGCGATGAAGATGGTTTATCATCTTAAGCTCGATTCCGAATTGTTCAATTGGGTGATTCGGCAGCATGAGTAGAAGTGGGTGTTGAAGGAATGGCTACAGGGTTATCGGGTTTAATGTTGTGAGATGGTGGTTTTCAGGGAATTTGAGTGACTCAAATTTTTGCCGACTTAAACTTTAAAACTTGAATCGAAGCCGAGTTAATCGCTCGGTGGAACTTGCTGACCTGAGCCTTTGAATCGCGGCCGTGTTAATACTTGGAGAGATCCCTATCTGTCGCTTGCAACTTAGATGACTGCCGAGTTAGGGAACTAACAAACCGGCTTTAACTTGTAAGAGATCCTTAGGTCGTGACCGGGTTAACACTTGAGCATCTAACCTGAGTAGCCGAATCATATCGCTTAGTTAGGACTTAAGCATCTGATCTCTTACCGTCTTAGTTTTATCTCGTGGGATTTTTTGAACCGTAGCCGAGCTAACACTTGGGCTCTGGACGTATTGACACTTAGAAACATAGGCCTTCTTCAAGTATTTTGACCCGGACTTCCAACTAAGTTGTTTACATTTTGAACATTTTGAACTGTCCTAGCTTCAAGTTTGCTTGAATTCCATTGTGTTATTTTACAGATCATTCTCATTTTTAAGCTGTAAACCTGTCGAGAATAACAAACAAACAAAGAAAACCAAGGCGCATATACTGCCATTGACTGCCCGTATCGAATGACAGATTAGTCAAGACAAGATAAGAGACATGAATATATTGCACGAAATGCTGTGAATTAATTGATTATAGTAAAATATTAATGCAAAGTATCAACAATTTGAACTGATTTGTTTGCATCAACATTGTATTTGCATGTTCAAATTCAAAACAAAGATTCCTGGTTTTTATAACTAACAAATGTTTGCTAGGTTTTATTCCAGTTACCTTTGCTTATTGTTTGATTGATACTTGTACAACACTTCACACACTTTAGGAAACGTGCACCTTCATGTTTGAATATCCAATTGCTTGTGTAGAATGACTTCCCATCAAGGAGAAGAAGCAGCAAGTCAAGAAGAAGAAACTTTCCCGATAGCTGTTCCTATAGAGAATCCTCCGGAAAGAACTTCGACTATTCTATCTTCGAGAACATTTATTCAGTTGCGTACTCAATTCGGCTTTGCTGAAGATGATGTCATATTTCCTGGACCGAATGATACTGCTGACAGACCTCCCTATGGTTTTGTCGCGGTTAATCGTCATATGTGCTTAAGTGGGGCGATCCCACCTTTCAATGACTTTCTTCGAATTCTTCTTCTTCGGATGTCAATTTCTCCGTTCCAACTTCATCCTAATGGTTACGCTATCTTGATGGGGTTGGGTGTTTTGTTCAGAAGAAATCTTGACCGACTGCCGAGCTTCGAAGAAATTCGCTACTTATGCTCGTTTGCAAAGAGCAAAGACCATCCTTCTCTTATCATTGTGAGAAGTGCAAGAAATCGCAAGCTCATTCTTGATCTTACTGAAAGTGTCCATGGATTTTTAAACCAATTTTTCTTTGCCCGCAGTCCCCCAGAGTTTTATGCTTCTTGGAGAGTAGGAAGTAAGATCATTTATTTCCGTCTTTCCACTTTCTTTTTTAACTCTTTTCGGGGTCCAAATTGCTAATCTCATTCTTTGCTTTTTTTTAGCACTTCCCCTTCCCTCTAGAGATCCGATACATAGGCAGACTTTTGATAGACTGAGCGCTGTAGCCGCAGAAGAGAGAAGTATCAAGTTTCTACTAAGCGACGAATTTCTACATCAATACGGACTTCTCCACCCTTCTCGCTATACTCAGCTTTGTGAAGCTCCGACTGAAGTTCCCGATTCCCCGACTGAAGCATCGGATGCCCCCGTTACTATCGAACAACCCTCATCAAAAGAGTCTAACATCGAAGCTTCATTGGTGAAATGTTCCACCCCTACCGACATTATGGGGTCATCTAGTAAGACGGCACTTGCCCCGATTGAGGAAGAAGAAGAACCTTCACGGCCTCTCGGGGGATTAGCTGATGTAGGAACTGAGAAAACAAGTCTCACCGAGCATGATGGTGACGATGTTTATGATGGGTTGAGTGACATAATAGTGACCTCACAGGAGCTTTTTAGAGATGACGTGTCTAAAACTATCTCTCCTATAGTTGAGGCGACGTCCCTTCTTCGACTAACACCAACACAAACACCAACTCCTCATACCCAAGCTATCATCACCTCTACACCAATGAGTGGTTTGTAGCTTAATGCGCGTAGCTTGCACATCACACAACACTTAGGATCTTTTGGCATTTGTTCACATTTAACTTCTTTTCTCCGGAAGTTTCTAAGACTTGCTATTTTTGCCTTTTCAGATTCCTCTATGGGGCGCAGCGGCAGCGGTTCTTATTACAAAGACTTTCGACGCTATGGAGGGCGCGGCAGCTATGATTACAAGCAATACTATACCGATCCCAGAGAGACCAATGAGCAGAGAGCTGCGCGAAAAGCTGAAGAGAGGAGAAGGTATGAAGAACGTCATGAGGGAGCGGGCACGCGACATGAATCCTTCCCAAGGGATGATGATTCCCATAAACGTAAAACGCACGATGATAGGGGGAAGAGCCATATTGAGGATTCGAGAAAGCGGACCAAACTTGGCGAGGAGCACGTGCCCGTGACATCTGAGAGGCCTGGTGCCTCAGTTTCTATTGACGTCCCTTCCAAATCTCCTGCTCTAGAAGGAAGTGCCATCCAAACACTTCTCAACAGGCCTTCGTACCATGTTGAAAGGGGCCCCCCGACATTGCAGAGCCGATTCCCGAACTGGTGTTTGAGGGGGGTACGCTTCGACCTCGATTTGGTCCCCATCGACAAAGAAGCTATGTACAGAAATCTCGATGCTGTCAAGCTTGATATCGATAGAATGTCTGGATGGCAAAAGTTGGTTGATGAACTTCAAAGAGTTAATCGGGCTAACATCGAAGCAATGCTGACCATGGAAAATGACAAATCCGAATGGCAGAAGATTCTTGATCAACACAACGCTGAGATGAAGGAGATAGCCGAATACAATGAAAAACTCGAAGCTGAAGTAAAGCAGCTCAAAGATGATCTTGTCTCTTCTACTAATACTTACACCCAAAGAGAAGAGGTATTGCAAAAACAAGTGCGAGATGCGCACGCCAGCCAGAGGGACGCTGAAGCTAAAGCTGAGAGGTTGGAACAAGCTGTAGAGAACCACCGCACTGATGTCACCCAGCTGCAGAATACACTGAGCGCCCGGGACATGGAGATTGAAGCGCTAAAAGCCCAACTTGCTCAGACCGAAAAAGATCGAGATGAGGCCATGGCTGGCAAAATTGCAGCCGAAGAAACTGCTCAGACCATGGAAAACGATATCAATTCGACTTTATTCGATTTTTATTTACATTGTGTCTTGGGACGCGGCAGCCTCTCTTTTCTTGGTCCTAAGTATGAAATCACCCTGGCCGAGGTGTGGGAAGCTGCTCTTAACATGTTTAAAGACGCCGGGTATGGCGATGAAGATTTTGAGGCGCGTTACCTGGATGAGGGAGCTCGCGCTGCTCTTGCGAAGGGGCGAGAACAACTTGCCAGGATGAGAACTGGAATGGCGGAAGAGGAATGTTCTGGAAAGGAATTAACGCTTATTTCCTCTGTCCATCCTCCAGTTTCTCCTGTGGTTGACATCACGGGTTCTAGCTCCTCTACTCCGCCTGCAACTAAGACAGTAACTGAAACTACAAGTGCACAAGGCGGGGATGAAGGTGGTGAAAGCAACGAAGCACAGCGATATGAAATCAGCCTCAGAGATCCAACTACCCCAGGTAAACTTGACACCGGACCAGCTCAAGTGGTGAACTGCTCGTTCGCTCCTTGTGAACTTGACGATCTTCTTGATTATTTTTCAAATGTCAATGAATTCCCGACTTTTGATGAGCCGTCATCCCCTCTCTTTTCGAAAGATACTGATATTTTAAGTTTTTTCTCCTTTGTAGAGAAAGCACCGAGTCAAACTCAAGCTTCTTCTCCCCCGGTGATCCTTCCTCCATCTCTTCAAGTGGCGCCTCCTTCTGCTTCGCAACCTGGGTCACAAGAAGAACAAATAGAAGCTCTCCATGGCCTGGATGATCCCATTGCTTCGCAAGAGCAAAAAGATGAGGGACTTGAGGGAGGTGACATATCTCCGGAGCGGACTCCTTCTGACGATATAACTTTATCTAAACTTGTCACTCCAGGAAGTGAGTCTTCCTCAAAGAGGAGAAGGAAGCAAGGAGCATCAAGGAGGAGAGGGAAGATAATCACTGCCACTGAAGAGGAGCCAGAAGTTGGGCCAGCTGCGCCTACCTCTCCTTCCTCCCTTATACCCACTGGCCGACCTGAAAAGCTGGTCATTCGGTCGGGTAAAGGGTCCAAAGGCAGTAAAAAGAAGTGAAGACTTTAGCTTTTTGTCTTTTGTATGAACTGGCCGAGAGTTGTGCGGGTATCGGCCTCCGCTTTTATTTTGAGAACCTGTATCTGCATTATAGTTGAATAAAATGATTCTTCGTTTGTACAAACTTCTGTTTGAATTTGAGAATGCATTTACTATTTATTTTTGCACAAGTTTGTTTATATAGTGTTGCAGCGGGCTTGTGGTATGTTGCTTGAGTATTACTCTGCTGATGCATCTATACTACTATACCATGTTGCCCCCATACCTTAAGCTTGCTGCAATATACGAGCTCAGAGGTTATGTAGTTGATGGTTACTAGTGATATATTCCCAATTTGGTAACATGGCATGCCGAGTGTTGATGATCATTTGTGATCAAAGCGAGGCTTTTGTGAAAAGCGTAGCCTTGCGGACGAGACTTCGTCGAACCTCACAACCCGGTAATGGCAAAATAGGAAGAATGCAGCAAGGTTATTAGGGGATAGCGCCCCCATAGGGTATGTACATTTCCTTCTGGATAGAGGTGGTATTATGGTATGGAGCCCAGATACTTAACCTATGTGGTTGCTGCAAATTTATTTCTTTGTGGTTATTGGTGAATCCTGGGATAAAGGTTGGTTACGACCGGGGGATGTCATACTCGTGTCAGTGATTACCTAGTTAGAGGTAACCCGGCCTTGTGTTGACAGAGATCCGGTTAGGTTCTCGAGGCGTCCTTTCAGAGACGTACCCATGTGGCAATGGGAAGTTCCTTGGCCTGACCATTTGTTGGAAAATCCAAAGAAACAATACGAGCCCTGTACGGTTTTAGTTGTATAACCTGCCATGGAATGTGGCGGTAACTTGCTATTGAACATGGTAGCTATAGTGGGTGTAAGAGAAAAATGCCTATGCTGGCAAAGATTTATATTATACTTTCGGAATGTTTTTCTGCACTTTGCACTTATAGTAATAATATCAAATAAGTTTGCGTATCAATCATGTTTAACTATCATAAGGAGAAATGTAATGACCCAGAATTTTTCTTAACTAAAATTTGTATATTTAATTAATTTTAAATATTAATAAGTGAAATTTATAAATCGAATAAATTTTATTTCGAATAATTGGATTTAATTGGATAATTAAATCGATAATTTAATATGTGAAAATACAGAAAGAATTGAAAATTAAGTTAAATATGATTTAAAATGATTTGTAAAATTTTATTTTATCATATTTAAGTTAGAATGATGTTATAGAACTTTTAAAATCGAATTAAAAGTTTATTTGTGAAAATTGAATATTTTAATATTTAATCGACTAGTGAAATTACCCATTTTTCGAACAGTCTCAGAATTGAACGAAACTAGTTCCATTGGATCCGTAATAGTTTGTTATTATCGGATTTCAATTTTCGTAGCAATTAGAGTTTTTGTTTGATCGTGGCAGCTCGAAACGCATCGAAATTGTTTTTAATATTAATTTGGCGAGTTAAAATAGCCATTTTTCAAACTGTCTCGGATTTCGACGAAACTAGTTTCATCGAATCCATAATGTGATATTATTGTATGGTTTCAAATTTCATGTCAATCGGATTTACCGTTTGTCCGGTGCAAGCTAAAACGCCTAGAAAATCGTTTAATCGGTTTAATTTAAAATCGAACGTTTATTGACATAACTCGCACAGATGACCGAATTAGCTCCCGAAACACGTTCCATTGTGTTCGGAACGTGGGGTAAACCTTAGAAACGCCAACCGGCACGCTTCGTTTGGAGTTCGGAAAATTCGGGGTGAATAGTGTACGTCGATTTTTCTATAAAAGCCCTTAGAATTCATTTTTTGCAAAGAAATTAAACCCTAGCCTTCTTCTTTCAGAGCCGCCACCTTCATAAAAATAAATGGCCGAAATTAAATCCTTTTCCCCCTCTCTTTTCTTCAAATCCGTGCAAGGATTCAAGAATCTTTCAACATGAAACTTGTAGAGCGTCTCGAGCTCTACGTATTCAACGGCTGAGATCGTAAATGGAGCGGTAGATCGTCGGCAAATTGAGGTAGAAGGGCCGAAGTTGCGCATGTTTTTTCATGCAGAGGAGGGGGCCGAGCTTCTCATGCTCGCGGCCGAAGGTTGAGGAGGTGATGAGCTTTCGTTCGGTGGTGGCGTGATGGAGTTTCGACAAGCGTGGTGATTGCAAAATCTAACCCTAGTTTCGAACTTGATGGGTTCTTGCAGCTTGTAACCTATAGAGGACGTGCGTGAGATGGAAGAAAGGAAGGCACGGTGGTGATTTCAGGGTGCAGGATCCAAAGGCTCTGAATGGTTTAGGTTTAGAAAAATTAAATTTATGTTGTAAATTAGTTTATAAAAATCGTGTAACTTTAAAAAATCATATCTTTTTCATACGAGGTCGAAAACGCGCGAAACCAGTTGCGTTGAAATTGTATGGACGAGCACTACGCTATGGAATTAGATTGGAGTCGTTTGGAGTTAGCGAAAATTTTGGGTAAAATTAAACGCGCGTTTAATTTTATTCGAAATAAATCGCTAAAACGAAATTGAAATCAAGGTGAGAACTTCTCACTCAATCGAATCGGTTTCGATTTTAATTTTAAATAGTTAGATTTAAAATTCTTGAATGCATGTTTGAATGATGATTGTTATCTATTGATTGTTAAAATAGACATTATGCGCCGTTAGTAAGCGGAGGTTATTAATTAAAAACATATACCGCGAATATTTCATAAACAGTGAAATTGGGATTATTTATGTACTTGAAATTGATTTCCCGCATTATATAGCGGATGAGACCCTATTGCGCCGTCTATTAAGCGAATAATATTTTAAATCCCACGTACCGCGATAATTTCGTACTGGAACGGAATTGGTATTGTGCTAACATCTTTGGATGCAGGAAAACAGGTTGGAGGGATCCAACTGGATTCCTCAACAGTATTTATTTGATTTCAGATATTTTGATATTTGATTGATTATCATATCGATATATGATGTCGTTGGTGTCGTGATTAACTATTTGGTATGTAGCATCATTGGGCCAAATTTTGGAATTTTAAAAGGATTTTTAAAGTGATTTTTGAAAGTATACGTTTTATAAAATAATTTTGGAATTGATTCGTTTTAAATAAATAAACGTATAATTTTAATGTTATAAAATTTTGATTTTTGAGAAATATAGTTAAAAGTTGATTTTGAAAATATGGGGTTAATGATTTTATAAAATAGTTTAAATTGGGATTTCTGAATTTATTGTGAAAAGTTTAAATATAGGATTTATAAAATTTGATTATTTTATAAATCAAAATGATGAAATTATAAAGGACTTTAAAGACGTTTTGAAATAATAATAATATAAATTGATTTATATAAAAGATTTATAAATTGATAATTTATAAATTAAAATATTGGAATTATAAAATGAGTTTTTATAAGTGTTAGAATGAATTGTGAATGAATTTCATAAATAAATGAAATTTATAGAATTATAAACAGTGAAGTTATAAATGAAATTTTATAAGCAGTAGGTTTGTAAAATTTGTAAAGTTATTTGAAGAATAGATATGGGTAAATAAATGAATCTTATAAGTTATAAGATTTATAATTTGGGAAGTTTAAAAGAACGATTTTGCAAACAAATAAATTATTAGCATTTAACTTATAATGTGAACTTTTGTTATATAATTGAGTTATAATTGGAAATAGGTTAATAAAGGAGATTTATAAAAGGAAGTTGTTATAAAATAAATAGAAATGGAATTTATAAACGTTGTTTTATAAATCCGCAAACGACTTATTTTGATAAGTAAATTTTTGTAACTTATTTATGGAGTTATATTCACGTTTTAGACAGTGAATAATCCTTTAAAACAAAATGTATAGAAATGATGAAATTGGTTAACGAAGTATATTCACGTTTTTGAATAGCGAATAATATGTTAAAGAAAATGTTTTGGATGTTTGTTTTAAATAAAAAAACGATCTAACGATGTTTTTAAAAGGTGTTAAGATTCGAAACCAGAGATTTCAACATTCATTGTTGAAATAGACGTTTTCGAGAAATAGAAGGAAATGGTGGACAGTAACACTGTTGTTATAGTAAATGATTTCCGAAAGGGAATGTTTTGTATAGTATTGGGATTTATATATCTATTTTAAATTCGAATCCTTATACTAGTGATTTTGGGTTGTCGTAACGATGTTTTACGCGACGTTCGTTTTGGCCCAAATAAAAAAATGTTTAAACGAATGATTTCCTTAAAGAATGAAATATATACTTAATTTCGATTTAAGTATATTGAATATTTTACAAAGGTTGAAAATAAATAGATTTGTGAATTACTTATTAAATAAGTATGGAAATGTTTTCCAATGCAAAATGAAACGTTTTGAGAATTTATCTTTTTGAAGATAAATTGAAAATGAATAATTGAAATCGTTTATTCATAAATATTTTGGAATGTAAATTCACTATGGAATTTATAAAAAGGGGAATTTGTTTAAAAATAAATATTGATTTATTTTTGAAGTATGGGAATTAATTTACGGATTTGGAACGTAAATATAAAATAAATCGTTAAGGATTTTGTAATCGGTTTAAATAAACCATGTTGAAATGGAAGTATTTCGCATAAGGAAAATGATTGGAATTTGTTTTCAAAAGTGGTGAAGTGAAAATTGATTTTGAAAATTGTTTTCAAAATGGTTGAAGTGTGAAAATTATATATCTTGTAAAGATATTTTTGGGAAATAAATAATTTGGAAAATTATTTGGAATTTGGTGATGTTGTGCATATCCATTGATAGTTCAATAACCGACTATCAATATTTACCTTTGAATAGGTATTTGTTGTGATTTGATAAATTTGAATGCCACACTTATTTTTAAATTATTGCTCTCGTTATTCTGATTACCCATTCCGAATAGTGATACGACGTAATGGATAGCATTGATGACCGGTGTTGAAGACCGGATTTTTTTGAAAGCGAAAGGACAACTCGTCGAATGTCTTTGCATCGACTGGTCTCCGGTATAGAGACTCCATATGTGATGGGAAGTCCGAACGTGATTAGTGAACATCCGGATTGCAAGGACTTCTTTGTAAGTGCCTTCGGTTCTGTTCGATCCCGGAACAAACTTGTATGGATAGTATGTCTGACATTACAAATTGAGATATAAAGCTGATTTCTTTCAAACATATTTCTGTTGGTGGCGGAGAATTTATTCTCTTAGCTTAACACCCTTCTTTGAGACGTACGAGCTCAGAGGTTATGTTGTTGATGGTTATCAGTGATATATTCCCAATTTGGTAATGTGACATGCTGAGTGTTGCTGTGAAATGATCATTGTTTGATCATTTGTGATAGGATCATTTGTTTGATCATTTATCTCTGTGATCATTTTTATGATCATTTGTTGACCCAAAGCACAACTTTTGTATAAAGCGTGGCTTTGTGGACGAGACTTCGTCGAGCCTCACACCCCGGAATGGTCAAAACAGGAAAGATGCGGCAAGGTTATGAGTGGTAGCTCCCTTTAAGGTATGTGCATTTCCTTCTGGAAAAGGGTGGTATCATGGTATGGAGCCCAGATGCTTACTCATGTTGAAACACATATTATTTTGGTGTGATGTTGATTACGAGCGCTCGGATAAAGGTCCCAAAGGACCTGGGGATGGCATACTCGTGTCAGTAGTTACCCAGTTAGGGGTAACCCGGCCTTGTGTTAGCAGAGATCCGGTTTGGTTCTCGGGGACGTCCTTCCAGAGGCGTTCTCATGTGGCAATGGGAAGTTCCTTGGCCTGACCATTTGTTGGAAATCCAAAGAAACAATACGATCTTGTACGGTTTTAGTTGTAGAACCTGCCATCTAATATGGTAGCTATAGTAGGCATAATATAATGGTACCTATGCTGGCTAAGATTTATATTCTACTTTCGAAATGATTTTTCCTGCACTATGCACTAATAATAATATCAAATGTTTCTTTTTAATGCGTATCAAGCATCCTTGACTATCATAAGAAGAAATCTCCTACAAGTCTGCGTTTGCATTATGTGTGTGGTGGGAGGTCTTATGGTAGTCTCATTTTTAAAAGCATTACGAGTTGACTTTAAAAATACTCCTCTTTTTTGATTTTAAAGATAAATAAACTGTTTTGAGTTCTCACACCAGTCACATGACTGACTCGGAGTTTATTGTTTTCCTTCCTAAACTCTGGGTGCCCACCAATTTCCACACGGGCAGTCAACAGACAGGTTTATCAGGATATTCTGGAATTCAGGAGTTTCTGGAGGCAAGCTGGATGGCATGGCGTATTACTAGTATATAGTATTTCCTTTTCCGCTGCATTGTTGTTGTTGTTGTACACTCTGATGATATAATGTAATGTAATGTGATGTAATGTAATAACTGATATAGTTCTTTGTTTAAAGATTATTCATTTATTTATTATATGTTGTTCCGCTGCGAATTGTGAGATTCTGATATTGTTCTGCTGTTTTCTGTTCTGTCCTATCTTTTTCTCTCTCCTTCTACCTTTTTCTTTTTCTTTCTTTTTCTTAAAACCCTAAGTGTTCGGTTTTCCGGCATTCGATTGCTCGACAGTTGATACAGTGGACGTATTGATGTCAGTTTTCGGAAGTCGAAGAATCGGGTCCTTACAATGTGGTATCAGAGCATATGGTTAAGCGACAACCATGGTTCTGTTGGGTATTACTCATTAGAGATAGAGTCAGTAGTACTCTAGAATGAGTTGAGTGTAATAATAGCTATGAGAGCGTATTTGTTAGTGAATATAAAATTGTTTTATATTGTGATGATTAGTTTGTTGAGTGGTATATGGATTCTGGTTAATACGAGTAATTAATGTTGTTGAAAGGGATCTCTAAACACTTGTACAGAACAATTCGGCACAATATTGTTTAAATTGGGTAAATGAAATAATTTTACCTTAATTATATTTTATATATAAAAGAATAATTTTTCAGAATTATTAAATTGTATATAAGTTGATTGTTTGGTTGTTGAATAAGATGTTTGAATAATCTAAATAAAAGAATAATTGTATAAGTAAAAAGAATTATAAGTATGAATTATAATTAAAGTGATTTACAATTGAGAAATAAACCTATATATATAAGAAATGAAACCATATGAATATATTTATGAATATGAGTTGCAATAGAAATGAATTTAAAATTAAATGGAAAATTTACTTTAGAATTGGAATCTGAAATTGATTTATAAGTGGGAATTTAAGTTGTGTAAAACCAAGTGATGTTTGTAAAATGGAAGTATAACTTAAGAGATGTTGAATGAAGTTGATATTGGTATCAAAGTAAATTAATAAAGTTAAGTGATAGATATGAACTTGAGTTATATAAATGAAATTCAAATTTAGTATTGAATTGAATGAATGGATTGAATATATAATCAATTGAATGTAAATTAAATGGATATGAAATAATGAATGTAAGTGTAATTCATTAAAATCTAATGTTATTGGAAGTTGAATAATTGAATGAAAATCAATTTAATTAAACCAATTGAAAGTAAAGGTGTTAAACCAAATTGAATGAATATAAGCAAATAAAATTGGTTGTTATATGGTTGTTAGTTGATTGTATATAATTCATTAAGTGTTAATGAAACTGGAAGCTAAAGTAATTGAAATCCAATTGGAAGTTAAGTGAATCTTAAATAGAATTGAATTTGATTTGGGAGTGAACCAACTTGAATATGAATTAGTGAATATAAACTAATTAAAAATGAATGTTAGTAAAATCATCCACTGTTAATGAATCAAATATGATTAAATTTGAAAACCCATTTCATTGAATATTAATGAGAATATGAATGAATATTTATTGGTCATGAATGTTAGTTGGATGATAGTTGGTTGATGGTTGAATATATTGCTTTTACTGCATTTGCTATGTTGGCATATATAGTTATTATGTTGCTATATGTTATATATCGATACTATTGTCTATATACATGTTCTCATGTTGTTTGTTGAGTGTTTAGTAGGTGCGGATCGCGTTTGCTTCGCATTTGGAGCTCGCTTTCGCGCTATATTAGCCGTATATGCTCGCTAATAAAATATAAGGTACATATCTCGGATTACATACCGTACTTTTACACATTTTTCCCTGCGGGATGCCTCATCACTTGATGAGATGTATATTTGTGATATATATACTGTCATTTTTTTTCGAATCGAGCCGCGCAAAGGAGACTCTGGCGAAATTTTTCGGAAATTTAAGGCGTTAGAATATTTTTGAGAAAAAATTGAAAAATTGTGAAAACTATAACTTTGATTTGGAATTGAAAGTTAAACAATAGTAGTTGTTTTCGAAAAGATAACTAAGTATGATTTGAAAACTTAGTGAAAGTTTTGTAAGAAGTTTAACTATGGATTTTGGAAAGTTAATAGATTCTGTAACTTTTCTTACTTAGTAATTTCGAGAACGAAATTCTTTTAAGGGGGGAAGTACGTAACGACCCAGAATTTTTATTAATTCAAATTTGTATATTTAATTAATTTAAAATATTAATAAGTGAAATTTATAAATCGAATAAATTTTATTTCGAATAATTGGATTTAATTGGATAATTAAATCGATAATTTAATATGTGAAAATACAGAAAGAATTGAAAATTAAGCTAAATATGATTTAAAATGATTTGTAAAATTTTATTTTATCATATTTAAGTTAGAATGATGTTATAGAACTTTTAAAATCAAATTAAAAGTTTATTGGTGAAAATTGAATATTTTAATATTTAATCGACTAGTGAAATTAGCCATTTTTCGAACAGTCTCAGAATTGAACGAAACTAGTTCCATTGGATCCGTAATAGTTTGTTATTATCGGATTTCAATTTTCATAGCAATTAGAGTTTTTGTTTGATCGTGGCAGCTCGAAACGCATCGAAATTGTTTTTAATATTAATTTGGCGAGTTAAAATAGCCATTTTTCAAACTGTCTCGGATTTCGACGAAACCAGTTTCATCGGATCCATAATGTGATATTATTGTATGGTTTCAAATTTCATGTCAATCGGATTTACCGTTTGTCCGGTGCAAGCTAAAACGCCTGGAAAATCGTTTAATCGGTTTAATTTAAAATCGAACGTTTATTGACATAACTCTCACAGATGACCGAATTAGCTCCCGAAACACGTTCCATTGTGTTCGGAACGCGGGGTAAACCTTAGGAACTCCAACCGGCACGCTTCGTTTGGAGTTCGGAAAATTCGGGGTGAATAGTGTACGTCGATTTTTCTATAAAAGCCCTTAGAATTCATTTTTTGCAAAGAAATTAAACCCTAGCCTTCTCCTTTCAGAGCCGCCACCTTCATAAAAATAAATGGCCGAAATTAAATCCTTTTCCCCCTCTCTTTTCTTCAAATCCGTGCAACGATTCAAGAATCTTTCAACATGAAACTTGTAGAGCGTCTCGAGCTCTACGTATTCAACGGCTGAGATCGTAAATGGAGCGGTAGATCGTCGGCAAATTGAGGTAGAAGGGCCGAAGTTGCGCACGTTTTTTCATGCAGAGGAGGGGGCCGAGCTTCTCATGCTCGCGGCCGAAGGTTGAGGAGGTGATGAGCTTTCGTTCGGTGGTGGCGTGATGGAGTTTCGACAAGCGTGGTGATTGCAAAATCTAACCCTAGTTTCGAACTTGATGAGTTCTTGCGGCTTGTAACCTGTAGAGGACGTGCGTGAGATGGGAGAAAGGAAGGCACGGTGGTGATTTCAAGGTGCAGGATCCAAAGGCTCTGAATAGTTTAGGTTTAGAAAAATTAAACTTATGTTGTAAATTAGTTTATAAAAATCGTGTAACTTTAAAAAATCATATCTTTTTCATACGAGGTCGAAAACGCGTGAAACTAGTTGCGTTGGAATCGTATGGATGGGCACTACGCTATGGAATTGGATTGGAGTCGTTTGGAGGTAGCGAAAATTTTGGGTAAAATTAAACGCGTGTTTAATTTTATTCGAAATAAATCGCTAAAACGAAACTGAAATCAAGGTGAGAACTTCTCACTCAATCGAATCGGTTTCGATTTTAATTTTAAGTAGTTAGATTTAAAATTCTTGATGCATGTTTGAATGATGATTGTTATCTATTGATTGTTAAAATAGACATTATGCGCCGTTAGTAAGCGGAGGTTATTTATTAAAAACATATACCGCGAATATTTCATAAACAGTGAAATTGGTATTATTTATGTACTTGGAATTGATTTCCCGCATTATATAGCGGATGAGACCCTATTGTGCTGTCTATTAAGCGGATAATATTTTAAATCCCATATACCGCGATAATTTCGTACTGGAACGGAATTGGTATTGTGCTAACATCTTTGGATGCGGGAAAACAAGTTGGAGGGATCCAACTGGATTCCTCAACAGTATTTATTTGATTTCAGATATTTTGATATTTGATTGATTATCATATCGATATATGATGTCGTTGGTGTCGTGATTGACTATTTGGTATGTAGCATCATTGGGCCAAATTTTGGAATTTTAAAAGGATTTTTAAAGTGATTTTTGAAAGTATACGTTTTATAAAATAATTTTGGAATTGATTCGTTTTAAATTAATAAACGTATAATTTTAATGTTATAAAATTTTGATTTTTGAGAAATATAGTTAAAAGATGATTTTTGAAAATATGGGGTTAATGATTTTATAAAATAGTTTAAATTGGGATTTCTGAATTTATTGTGAAAAGTTTAAATATAGGATTTATAAAATTTGATTATTTTATAAATCAAAATGATGAAATTATAAAGGACTTTAAGGACGTTTTGAAATAATAATAATATAAATTGATTTATATAAAAGATTTATAAATTGATAATTTATAAATTAAAATATTGGAATTATAAAATGAGTTTTTATAAGTGTTAGAATGAATTGTGAATGAATTTCATAAATAAATGAAATTTATAGAATTATAAACAGTGAAGTTATAAATGAAATTTTATAAGCAGTAGGTTTATAAAATTTGTAAAGTTATTTGAAGAATAGATATGGGTAAATAAATGAATCTTATAAGTTATAAGATTTATAATTTGGGAAGTTTAAAAGAGCGATTTTGCAAACAAATAAATTATAAGCATTTAACTTATAATGTGAATTTTTGTTATATAATTGAGTTATAATTGGAAATAGGTTAATAAAGGAGATTTATAAAAGGAAGTTGTTATAAAATAAATAGAAATGGAATTTATAAACGTTGTTTTATAAATCCGCAAACGACTTGTTTTGATAAGTAAATTGTTGTAACTTATTTATGGAGTTATATTCACGTTTTAGACAGTGAATAATCCTTTAAAACAAAATGTATAGAAATGATGAAATTGGTTAACGAAGTATATTCACGTTTTTGAATAGTGAATAATATGTTAAAGAAAATGTTTTGGATGTTTGTTTTAAATAAAATTAAAAACGATCTAACGATGTTTTTAAAAGGTGTTAAGATTCGAAACCATAGATTTCAACGTTCATTGTTGAAATGGACGTTTTCGAGAAATAGAAGGAAATGATGGACAATAACACTGTTGTTATAGTAAATGATTTCCGAAAGGGAATGTTTTGTATAGTATTGGGATTTATATATCTATTTTAAATTCGAATCCCTATACTAGTGATTTTGGGTTGTCGTAACAATGTTTTACGCGACGTTCGTTTTGGCCCAAATAAAAAAATGTTTAAACGAATGATTTCCTTAAAGAATGAAATATATACTTAATTTCGATTTAAGTATATTGAATATTTTCCAAAGGTTGAAAATAAATAGATTTGTGAATTACTTATTAAATAAGTATGGAAATGTTTTCCAATGTAAAATGAAACGTTTTGAGAATTTATCTTTTTGAAGATAAATTGAAAATGAATAATTGAAATCGTTTATTCATAAATATTTTGGAATGTAAATTCACTATGGAATTTATAAAAAGGGGAATTTGTTTAAAAATAAATATTGATTTATTTTTGAAGTATGGGAATTAATTTACAGATTTGGAACGTAAATATAAAGTAAGTCGTTAAGGATTTGTTTAATCGGTTTAAATAAACCATGTTGAAATGGAAGTATTTCGCATAAGGAAAATGATTGGAATTAGTTTTCAAAAGTGGTGAAGTGAAAAGTTATTTTGAAAATTGTTTTCAAAATGGTTGAAGTGTGAAAATTATATATCTTATAAAGATATTTTTGGGAAATAAATTATTTGGAAAATTATTTGGAATCTGGTGATGTTGTGCATATCCATTGATAGTTCAATAACCGACTATCAATATTTACCTTTGAATAGGTATTTGTTGTGATATGCTGAATTTGAATGCCACACTTATTTTTAAATTATTGCGCTCGTTATTCGGATTACCCATTCTGAATAGTGATACGACGTAATGGATAACATTGATGACCGGTGTTGAAGACCGGATATTTTTGAAAGCGAAAGGACAACTCGTCGAATGTCTTTGCATCGACTGGTCCCCGGTATAGAGACTCCATATGTGATGGGAAGTCCGAACGTGATTAGTGAACATCCGGATTGCAAGGACTTCTTTGTAAGTGCCTTCGGTTCTGTTCGATCCCGGAACAGACTTGTATGGATAGTATGTCTGACATTACAAATTGAGATATAAAGCTGATTTCTTTCAAATATATTTCTGTTGGTGGCGGAGAATTTATTCTCTTAGCTTAACACCCTTCTCTGAGACGTACGAGCTCAGAGGTTATGTAGTTGATGGTTATCAGTGATATATTCCCAATTTGGTAATGTGACATGCTGAGTGTTGCTGTGAAATGATCATTGTTTGATCATTTGTGATAGGATCATTTGTTTGATCATTTATCTTTGTGATCATTTCTATGATCATTTGTTGACCCAAAGCACAGCTTTTGTATGAAGCGTGGCTTTGTGGACGAGACTTCGTCGAGCCTCACACCCCGGAATGGTCAAAACAGGAAAGATGCAGCAAGGTTATGAGGGGTAGCTCCCTTTAGGGTATGTGCATTTCCTTCTGGAAAAGGGTGGTATCATGGTATGGAGCCCAGATGCTTACTCATGTTGAAACACTTATCATTTTGGTGTGATGTTGATTACGAGTGCTCGGATAAAGGTCCCAAAGGACCGGGGGATGGCATACTCGTGTCAGTAGTTACCCAGTTAGTGGTAACCCGGCCTTGTGTTGGTAGAGATTCGGTTTGGTTCTCGGAGACGTCCTTCTAGAGGCGTTCTCATGTGGCAATGGGAAGTTCCTTGGCCTGACCATTTGTTGGAAATCCAAAGAAACAATACGATCTTGTACGGTTTTAGTTGTAGAACCTGCCATCTAATATGGTAGCTATAGTAGGCATAATATAATGGTACCTATGCTGGCTAAGATTTATATTCTACTTACGAAATGATTTTTCCTACACTATGCACTAATAATAATATCAAATGTTTCTTTTTAATGCGTATCAAGCATCCTTGACTATCATAAGAAGAAATCTCCTCCAAGTCTGCGTTTGCATTGTGTGTGTGGTGGGAGGTCTTATGGTAGTCTCATTTTTAAAAGCATTGCGAATTGACTTTAAAAATATTCCTCTATTTTGATTTTAAAGATAAATAAACTGTTTTGAGTTCTCACACCAGTCACATGACTGACTCGGAGTTTATTGTTTTCCTTCCTAAACTCTGGGTGCCCACCAATTTCCACACGGGCAATCAAGAGACAGGTTTATCAAGATATTCTGGAATTCAGGAGTTGCTGGAGGCAAGCTGGATGGCATGCGTATTACTAATATATAGTATTTCTTTTTCCGCTGCATTGTTGTTGTTGTTGTACACTCTGATGATATAATGTAATGTAATGTGATGTAATGTAATAACTGATATAGTGCTTTGTTTAAAGATTATTCATTTATTTATTATATGTTGTTCCGCTGCGAATTGTGAGATTCTGATATTGTTCTGCTGTTTTCTGTTCTGTCCTATCTTTTTCTCTCTCCTTCTACCTTTTTCTTTTTCTTTCTTTTTCTTAAAACCATGAGTGTTCGGTTTTCCGGCATTCGATTGCTCGGCAGTTGATACAGTGGACGTATTGATGTCAGTTTTCGAAAGTCGAAGAATCGGTTCCTTACAAGAAATCTCCTCCAATTCTGCGTTTGCATTGTGTGTGTGGCGGGAGGCCTTATGGTAGTTTCTTTTTCTAAAAAGCGTTGTGGATGTCTTTTAAATTCCTTTGTTTTCTTATGGTTAAAAATAACTGTTTTTAAGTTCTCACACCAGTCCCATGACTGACCTGGAGTTTATTGTTCCCTTCCTAAACTTTGGATGCCCATCAATTTCCGCACAGGCAGTCTAGAGTCAGGTTATCAGGATTTTCTGGAATTCAGGAGGTGCTGTGGAGCTCAAGAGTCGAGCTGGATGGCGAGACGTATCACTTGTATATAATATTATCTTTTTCTCTGTGTATTCAGTTGTGAGGACAGGTTTATATAACTTTCCATTATGGTGTGTTGTGTTGTATATTGACTCTGATGATGTAATGTATAAAATGTACAGTTCTTTTGATTTAAAGATTATTCATTTATCTATTATATGTTGTTCCACTACGATTGTGAGATTCTGTTATTGTTTCTGTTTTCTTCTTCTATCTTCTTCTTCTACCTCTTCTTCTTTAACCCTAACGATTCAGTTTTCCGGCCTTCGATTGCTCAGCCGTTGATAAAGTGGACGTATTAATGTCGATTTTCGGAAGTCGAAAATCTCGATGACGTTACAGATTTGAAATATGAAAAATACTGTTTAAAATGAGTTTAAAATATTTATAATTTTTTTATAAACATTTAAATGTGTATCCATTGAGTTTGAAAAGTAATTGAAAATTTAGTCAAAAATAAGCGCGTCGCTTAACGGTAGTTCGCGATTTTGCGCCGTAAAAGTCAAACGAGTGTAAAAGTTGGAATATAGCCCGGAATTCTTCATGATAAGAATTTTTCAAACTATCATATCCATATTTTTCCAACGAGGAAATAAAATAGAGATTTTGATAAGTACATTTGAAGATATGAGTAAAACAAGTTTGTGGAAAAATCGTGGTTTTGCAGTTCGTAATCCAAAACTGGATTTCTTCGAAAATGATGTTTTAAAATTGTTTAAATATATAAAATAAATCTTATAAATTTTTTTAATGTTTTAAAAGTGATTTAGGTGATACAAATAGAATTTCAAATAATAAAAGTCGTTTTAATCAATATAGCTTTAAAAAGCACTTTCCGTAACACTTTTTTGCAACACTTTTCAATAACTTTTGAAATATAGTTGTAGCACAACCGTTCTTTTCCAAATCTTTTGTAGAGGTTCTTAAATGATTAATATAATATTCTAAGTGTGATTTGAAGGATTTATGGAATGGTTAAATAAATGAATAAGTGTTTTAAATAATGATTTGGAAGTTATAAATCATTTCTAAAAATGAAAGGAGTATGCAGAAATGACTAGTACATTTGTCCCACTTGAGAGATATACACGGTAAAATAAGATGTGTAACTAAGGTTAGGAATGGAGCAACCAGTGCCCTGAACTACCTGGCCTTCGTTTTATCTTTTAGACGAGGGATGGAATAGATCGAAAAGAAATCGCAGATGCTCTAAAAGATCATAATTAAGTTTTTTTCCAAGATAAAAGAAAAGAAACAAATTCTTTGAATTTATTATAAATGGTCTATATATAAGATTTATTAAATTGATATTTTATAAATAATGGAATTATAAAAGTGTTTTATAAATATTAGAAATGGGATTGTAATCAAATTTATATATGGATTTTCAATTGAAATTTGGAAAAGAATTTATAAAGGATTTTATAAATAATAAGATTTGAAAGATATGAATTTGTAAATAAGAGGTTTATATGTAATTAACTTATAATTGGATTTTGACTTATAAATGAGATATAAATGGAATTTGTTAGCAAAGGAATTTTGTATATGGAAGTGCTTATAAATTATAAATAGAATTCGTAAACACTGTTTTATAAATGAGAAATCAATTTAATTTGATAAGTTAAATATGTAAGTTTATTAAGGGAATTATATTCACGATTTTGGACAGCGAATAATCCTTTAAATTAAATGTGAAGAAGTAATGAATTTGGTAAGGGAATTATATTCACGATTTTGGACAGTGAATAATCCTTTAAATTAAATGTGTAGAAGTAATGAATTTGGTAAGAGAATTATATTCACGATTTTGGACAGTGAATAATCCTTTAAATTAAATGTGTAGAAGTAATGAATTTGGTAAGAGAATTATATTCACAATTTTGGATAGTGAATAATCCTTCAAATTAAATATTTAGTGTAACGACCCAGGATTTTTATGAATTTAAATTGATAATTTAAATGAATTTTTGAATTAAAATTGTAAAATTGATTATAAATGGCAGCGAGTTACCCCGATTCAAACAGAAAATATATTAAGTCATATGAATTTGAAAATTTGTATATATGTGAATATATATGTATATATTAGATTTGAAATAAAAATTTAAATAAATGATTTTAAAAATAAATAGAAATAGAAATGAGAATATTTATATATGATGAATTATAAATTATGAAGTAAATAAAATTAGACGAATTTCAAATAACATAGGGACTATAGAAATTTATTTACATTGTAAAGCAATGTACAAAAGCAAAGAAATAAATATGAAGTGATGGCACTAGAATAAAATTTAACAACATAATAAAAATAGAAATGTGTTCATATGACAAAATAACAAGGCAAAGTAATAAAGCTTTAGACAAAATAAATAAATACATTCAAATAAAAATAACAACTTTATATCTATATAACATCAGTAGGCTTGCAAAAGTAGAAAACATAAGTAACAAAAGAAGTATAAAAACAAACTATAACTCAAACAAACAAATACACAAACTGTACATACATAATAGAATAACATAAGTATGTACACTTAAAACAAATGTATAAACAAAAGATATAGCATCATGTAAACAAGTCAATACAAAGAAATGCAAGATCTCAGCCGAGTAAAAGAAGATAATTAAAGACTTAAACAAGTAAATTATAAGAGCTTAAAAAAGCAAACAAATAAATATAAGTACAAAGCAAAGTTGCAGCCACCATAACATATCACTGCAGCCATACCTCTAGCATATCAAAACATTTTCTCAGCATATATAAAATATACTATCACTTGTACTCAAGCATTAAATGCTTACACCTTTGGCAGCACAAAATATGGTCTAGAAAGATTTTATTAGCCTCCAAAGTCTTTGCTCTCAAGTGTACAAACAAACATAAATATTGTATACCCTGTAAACTTAGTTTTATATATAACAATCTATCCACTTTAGTTTTCGTCCATTCTAGGCTAAAAAAAAGAAACACTGAAATAAACATCATCTGCAACTTAAACAAAGCTTTACTTTAAACAACAAAACATCTCAATAAATCAGAGAATCAAAGGAGGGAGCTTCAGTTTGCAACTTCCAGTCTGTGTCAAAGAAATAGAGCAACTCTATTCTCCCCATAACACAAATCTGTGAGCAAACTAACCAACTTGAATTTATGTTATACCTTATTTCTGTGAAATGGAATGGTGAAAATTGTTTGCATGGTTGAATTCTTTTGAATATAGTAGAATAATTTGTATATGTACCTGTACACGTCAGGGTATATCCATATACAGGCTATTTGATATTAACAGGCAAGAACACTTAAGAAAAAAATCATTTTCATTTGATCTATGCCTTGTGAGAACTTAAAATTTAAATAAGTTATGTTTGTTAAATGATAGAATAAAGTTTAAAATTTATTTAAGTTTAAAGTAAATTGAGTTTGCTCTGGAAAAACCATAAAGACAGTTCATGTCTAAAATAAGTGAAATTTTAAATTTCTTAAAATATCAATTCAAGTTTATAACCGGAATTCTCATCTGAAATCATGAATTTTAAAACTAAAATTACAAATTTTAGTAATGGGTTGAGTTGGCATTGCTGTGTTGATCATTTTGGGAAGATGGGGTTGCCTCAGGCAACACACTTGATCGGAGAAGTCGAGATTGGTTCGAGGGTTAAAGGAGTGATCAGGGAAGCTTTAAAAATTATTGGATCAAAGAATCATGCTATGTGGGTTGTGGAATTTGGGTTTGAAAGTTTTTAACCTAGTTTAAAATGGGAAACTTGTTTGGGTCAGTACGGTCTCTAGGGATGATCGAGTTGATCGGGGTTTTAGGTGATGGTGGCTTGGTTGTTGGCGAAGGCGTGGCCGGTGGTGGAGGTTCTCTGGTGGTCGGTGGAGGGAGCAGTTGCCGTTGACAGGTTGAGGTGGTATTTGTGCGTGCGTTTCCAGGTTTGGCTAAATCACTCGATTTCCATTTTCGAGTTGTTTGTGTATTTTGAAGGTCGGGGCGGTAAGGATGGGTGATCGCCGATGTGAGGAGGTCGGTGTGGTTGACCGGAGTGGGCCGAAGTCACGGTGCAGGTGCACGAACCACTGATGTGTATCAGTGGCATGGGGTAAAAAAAAAACAAAAAAAAAAGAAGAAGAAGAAGAACTTAGACTCGAGGTAATCCTCGGGAAGTTTGCAAGATAGCTCGAGTTCAGACTCGTGTATTTTTAGGTTCATGCCGAGTAAAATTTATTTGTTATAGGTTTTAACAATAACCTGTACTATTGTGTTTTAAAAGTTTAAAATGAAATTTAAAATTGATGTTTTAAATAAGTTTAAATATCTTAAATTTGAAGGGAATTTAATATCAAAAATCTTTTAAATTTCTTAATAACAAAGTAGTACTTTAACATATGAATTTAAAGCAAGTTGAAAAATCAATGTTTCAAATATTGTTTTTTTAGTGTTAACTAAATCATTAATAAATATGAGTTTTAATTTTAAGTAAATGAAGATTTAATAATTTGTAATTCATAAATTATTAAGTTAATTCGAATGATTAATTATGAAGTTGGTTTAAAGGTTAATTTAAATAAGTAAGTAATTAAAGAAATATTATTAGTTAATGAAGATAATTAATTAGAGATTGTTAAGTAATCAAATTAATGTAATTAATTTTGATAATTAATTTGAATTTATAAATAAAGATAATCAAATGTAATTTGTTGATTACTTAATGAAAGAAATTAAGGGGTTAATTACGAATTGTAATTATAAATTGGATATTTTGATCAAATTTTTGATAAAGGTTAACTGGTAATTAATGATTTATTTGTATGAGATGGTTGCTTAATGATAAGAAATTAAAAGATTTAATTTCTTTAAATAATTAATTAAAGTTAATTAATTAGGAAATTGGTTTAAAATGTTGATTTAATTAATATGATAAATTAAGAGGTTAATTAAGTAAGGTAATTGATCAATTAATTTATATTAAATGATTTGAAATTAATTCATCAGGATTGGATAATTATTTCATAAGTAATTAATTTAATTGGAAATAAATAGAATTGATTTGGATTAAACGATTAATTAATCCTGCTTATAAGTGACTATTGAATACTTAATCATACTTATGAATGATTGTATTATATGTGATGCCTTGAATTGATTGTCCTAACTGATTGTGATATTTTGTACTGTGGATTGAGCTGTGTATGATTCATTCATTTATTTACATTGTATATTATCTGTGAATCTGTGAATGAGCGATAAGCGTTATAGCTATATCGCTTATCAATTATATCTCTATGTTTTAATCTGTGATGATTGAATAATGTTGCACTATTGTGTTAAACCCCTGGACCACACTTATACACACACAAATATGGATTTCACGGAGAAATCGATTAAGTCACAGATTTTGAAATAATTTATAAATTTGAATATTTGAATTCAAATGTTTTGGAAATGGAGTGGGTGTTAAAGTGAAAAGAAATTGAAATGGAATTTCAAAGATGAAATTATTTTGAATAAATTGATTAAGATTTGAAATTTAAATATTTTGATTTAAATTTGAATTCAATACTTGAAATTGAATTCTATGATTTGAACTAGGGATTATAACGATATTATACTAGTTATATATGAGTCAAACCATTTTTAAAGTATTGTTCTTTTGACAATTTGAATTAACCCAAAGATTATAACTTGTATAAATGAAATAAGGTTTTTCAAAGATTATTTTTCCCGAAATAACATTGTTGTTTCTAAATGATAAAAGAAAGCTTTCATAGGAGAAATGAATTTCAAATTGTATTAAAAGGATTTCAAGTTTAAACTGAAATAGTCTTCCAAGTTATATATGAATATTTGGAAACGAATTTTGAAAGATATAAGTTAAACATTAATTTAAAGATTTAATGAATTAAATCCAATTGAATTGGAATTGTTTTGAAATCCAGGAATGAATCTTTGAGAAACTAGGTGAACCTTATGAAATAAATCTTTTGTTTAAAAGATTTGAAATGGTAATTGGATTAAACCATTTGAAAGAAAGTTTTGAATTATTAAGTTGCGACTTAATTGAAATCCCAGCATCCATATGTTTTTGAACTATTTCGCTCACTATTCGGTTTAGCCGGGAAAGGACCTTTGTGTCATATATCCCATTCCGAATATGTGATATGTCGTTATGGATAGCATTTGAAGACCGGTGTTGAAGACCGGGTATTTGCGAGAGCAATAAGATGACCTATCGATTGTCTCTGCACTGGGTAGCTCCTGGTATAGAGATTCCCTAAGTGATGGGAAATCAGATCGGGATTGTGAATACCCGGATTGCAAGGACTTCTTTGGAAGTGCCTTCGGTTCTGTTCGAACCCAGAACAGACTTGTATGGATTGTATGTCTGACATTACAATTTGAGATATAAAGCAGATTTCTTTCAAATACATTTCTGTTGGTGGCGGAGAATTTATTCTCTTAGCTTAACACCCTTCTCTGAGACGTACGAGCTCAGAGGTTATGTAGTTGAAGGTTATCAGCAATATATTCCCAATTTGGTAATGTGACATGCTGAGTGTTGCTGCGAAATGATCATTGTGTTGATCATTTGTGATAAGATCATTTGTTTGATCGTTTATCTTTGTGATCATTTCTATGATCATTTATTGACCCAAAGCACAGCTTTTGTATAAAGCGTGATTTTGTGGACGAGACTTCGTCGAGCCTCACACCCCGGAAATGGTCAAAACAGGAAAGAAGCGGCAAGGTTATGAGGGGTAGCTCCCTTTAGGGTATGTGCATTTCCTTCTGGATAGAGGTGGTATCATGGTATGGAGCCCAGATATTTAACCTATGTGGTTACTGCGAATTTATTACTTTGTGGTTGTTGGTTATCGGGATGCCGTGAGAAAGGTCGTTTACGATCGGGGGATGACATACTCGTATCAGTAGTTACCCAGTTAGGGGTAACCCGGCCTTGTGTTGGTAGAGATCCGGTTTGGTTCTCGGGGACGTCCTTCCAGAGGCGTTCTCATGTGGCAATGGGAAGTTCCTTGGCCTGACCATTTGTTGGAAATCCAATTCCCAATACGAAACCTTGTACAGTGTTAGTTGTAGAACCTTCCATTTACTTATGGTGGCGCCCCACTGTTTAGATGGTAGCTATAGTAGGCATACGATAATGGTCGTATGTTGGCTAAGATTTATATCTTTACTTTCGAAATATTTTTCTACACTATGCACTAGTAATAATATCAAATGTTCTTTTTAATACGTATCAAGCATCTTTGACTATCATAAGGAGAAATCTCCTCCGATTCTGCGTTTGCATTGTGTGTGTGCGGGAGGCCTTATGGTAGTCTCATTTTTAAAAAGCATTGCGAATTGACTTTGAAAATCTTTTGTTGAATGTTTTAAAAGATAAACTATTTTTGTTGCTCACACCAGTCCCACGACTGATCCGGAGTTTATTGTTTTCTTTCCTAAACTCTGGGTGCTCATTATTTTCTACACGAGCAGTCTAGAGTTGGGTTTTTCAGATTGTCAGGTTTAGTAGATTATCTAGAGTTAGTTCAGTCTTTGGATCGCACCAGTCTTGCTCATCTTGGTGCATCGTTATTGGGAGTTCGATCTATTGCTGGATTGGTTTTTGGAAATGGAGTTTCAGTTATTTTTGGAGTTCTCCCTTGAAGACTATCTTAGAGTTATTTGTTCCGCTGCTAGATGTTATCTGTTTTCTTTCCGCTGCTATTTTATTGTATCATATCTCTGATGTATATTGATATCTATTGGATCATCTGTTGTAGCAGATATTGTATCAAAGCTGTATATCAATGTATTATTCTTTTATTCCACTGTGTTATGTACTTAATGTTGTTATAAGCTCCGGCGAATCGGATTTGAACGGTCGAATCTATGGCATTCGAATACGATATGAAGTATGGATGTCGATTTTCGAGCGGGCAAAATCCTAAACGTTACATTTGGTATCAGATCTAAGTTTAAAACTTTAGCTCAGGAGTATAACACATTAAGTAACTCATTAGAGATTGGGTGAAGTATCCCTAGAATGAGTATCCCTAAGATATCCGTTTGAATGCCTCAGTGAATTCTCTTACTATCCACCGATACTAAGTATGAGTGCAAGAAGAAAACGAGATAGGGGACAGGGAAATACGACTATAATTGGTCGATACTCTGTAACAACAACGGAAATAATCTTCTCTATCAATTTTCTTTGATTCGTCTTTCCAAATTCTTTTGATTGCTTCATGACAGCTCCAGAAAGAAGTTTTGGTGTGATGATGGCCCTACGAATTGTTATAAGAAATTTTTACTTCGTATTTCATCGGTTTCTTATCAGTTTAGGATTTAAACTTTAATGAATATGAATTTGAAAATTGAAATTGGAAATTTTAAATGAATTAGAAATTTTAAATTGAGTTAAAATTGATTAATAGAATATGAAGGATAATTTGAATTGTATTGATAAAACGATTTCGTTTAAAGCCAAATTTGAAATTCTGTTGTAATTTCTTGGGTTGGTCGAAGTCCGAAGAGGGACAAATTGGTATATATTTTGAGATATTCCGACTTGAGTTTGGAATTCATATCTTAAGTTTGAGGAATTATAGGAGATCGAATCTGTCTATCTCTGTGTTGTTTTCGTGCCTGCGAATTTCGAGGACGAAATTCTTTTAAGGGGGGAAGTTTGTAACGACCCAGGATTTTTATGAATTTAAATTGATAATTTAAATGAATTTTTGAATTAAAATTGTAAAATTGATTATAAATGGCAGCGAGTTACCCCGATTCAAACAGAAAATATATTAAGTCATATGAATTTGAAAATTTGTATATATGTGAATATATATGTATATATTAGATTTGAAATAAAAATTTAAATAAATGGTTTTAAAAATAAATAGAAATAGAAATGAGAATATTTATATATGATGAATTATAAATTATGAAGTAAATAAAATTAGACGAATTTCAAATAACATAGGGACTATAGAAATTTATTTACATTGTAAAGCAATGTACAAAAGCAAAGAAATAAATATGAAGTGATGGCACTAGAATAAAATTTAACAACATAATAAAAATAGAAATGTGTTCATATGACAAAATAACAAGGCAAAGTAATAAAGCTTTAGACAAAATAAATAAATACATTCAAATAAAAATAACAACTTTATATCTATATAACATCAGTAAGCTTGCAAAAGTAGAAAACATAAGTAACAAAAGAAGTATAAAAACAAACTACAACTCAAACAAACAAATACACAAACTGTACATACATAATAGAATAACATAAGTATGTACACTTAAAACAAATGTATAAACAAAAGATATAGCATCATGTAAACAAGTCAATACAAAGAAATGCAAGATCTCAGCCGAGTAAAAGAAGATAATTAAAGACTTAAACAAGTAAATTATAAGAGCTTAAAAAAGCAAACAAATAAATATAAGTACAAAGCAAAGTTGCAGCCACCATAACATATCACTGCAGCCATACCTCTAGCATATCAAAACATTTTCTCAGCATATATAAAATATACTATCACTTGTACTCAAGCATTAAATGCTTACACCTTTGGCAGCACAAAATATGGTCTAGAAAGATTTTATTAGCCTCCAAAGTCTTTGATCTCAAGTGTACAAACAAACATAAACATTGTATACCCTGTAAACTCAGTTTTATATATAACAATCTATCCACTTTAGTTTTCGTCCATTCTAGGCTAAAAAAAAGAAACACTGAAATAAACATCATCTGCAACTTAAACAAAGCTTTACTTTAAACAACAAAACATCTCAATAAATCAGAGAATCGAAGGAGGGAGCTTCAGTTTGCAACTTCCAGTCTGTGTCAAAGAAATAGAGCAACTCTGTTCTCCCCATAACACAAATCTGTGAGCAAACTAACCAACTTGAATTTATGTTATACCTTATTTCTATGAAATGGAATGGTGAAAATTGTTTGCATGGTTGAATTCTGTTGAATATAGTAGAATAATTTGTATATGTACCTATACATGTCTGGGTATATCCATATACAGGCTATTTGATATTAACAGGCAAGAACACTTAAGAAAAAAATCATTTTCATTTGATCTATGCCTTGTGAGAACTTAAAATTTAAATAAGTTATGTTTGTTAAATGATAGAATAAAGTTTAAAATTTATTTAAGTTTAAAGTAAATTGAGTTTGCTCTGGAAAAACCATAAAGACAGTTCATGTCTAAAATAAGTGAAATTTTAAATTTCTTAAAATATCAATTCAAGTTTATAACCGGAATTCTCATCTGAAATCATGAATTTTAAAACTAAAATTACAAATTTTAGTAATGGGTTGAGTTGGCATTACTGTGTTGATCATTTTGGGAAGATGGGGTTGCCTCGTGCAACACACTTGATCGGAGAAGTCGAGATTGGTTCGAGGGTTAAAGGAGTGATCAGGGAAGCTTTAAAAATTATTGGATCAAAGAATCATTCTATGTGGGTTGTGGAATTTGGGTTTGAAAGTTTTTAACCTAGTTTAAAATGGGAAACTTGTTCGGGTCAGTACGGTCTCCAGGGATGATCGAGTTGATCGGGGTTTTAGGTGATGGTGGCTTGGTCGTAGGCGAAGGCGTGGCCGGTGGTGGAGGTTCTCTGGTGGTCGGTGGAGGGAGCAGTTGCCGTTGACAGGTTGAGGTGGTATTTGTGCGTGCGTTTCCAGGTTTGGCTAAATCACTCGATTTCGATTTTCGAGTTGTTTGTGTATTTTGAAGGTCGGGGCGGTAAGGATGGGTGATCGCCGATGTGAGGAGGTCGGTGTGGTTGACCGGAGTGGGCCGAAGTCACGGTGCAGGTGCACGAACCACTGATGTGTATCAGTGGCATGGGGTAAAAAAAAAGAAAAAAAAAGAAAAAAAAAGAAAAAAAGAAGAAGAACTTGGACTCGAGGTAATCCTCGGGAAGTTTGCAAGATAGCTCGAGTTCAGACTCGTGTATTTTTAGGTTCATGCCGAGTAAAATTTATTTGTTACAGGTTTTAACAATAACCTGTACTATTGTGTTTTAAAAGTTTAAAATGAAATTTAAAATTGATGTTTTAAATAAGTTTAAATATCTTAAATTTGAAGGGAATTTAATATCAAAAATCTTTTAAATTTCTTAATAACAAAGTAGTACTTTAACATATGAATTTAAAGCAAGTTGAAAAATCAATGTTTCAAATATTGTTTTTTTAGTGTTAACTAAATCATTAATAAATATGAGTTTTACTTTTAAGTAAATGTAGATTTAATAATTTGTAATTCATAAATTATTAAGTTAATTCGAATGATTAATTATGAAGTTGGTTTAAAGGTTAATTTAAATAAGTAAGTAATTAAAGAAATATTATTAGTTAATGAAGATAATTAATTAGAGATTGTTAAGTAATCAAATTAATGTAATTAATTTTGATAATTAATTTTAATTTATAAATAAAGATAATCAAATGTAATTTGTTGATTACTTAATGAAAGAAATTAAGGGGTTAATTACGAATTGTAATTATAAATTGGATATTTTGATCAAATTTTTGATAAAGGTTAACTGGTAATTAATGATTTATTTGTATGAGATGGTTGCTTAATGATAAGAAATTAAAAGATTTAATTTCTTTAAATAATTAGTTAAAGTTAATTAATTAGGAAATTGGTTTAAAATGTTGATTTAATTAATATGATAAATTAAGAGGTTAATTAAGTAAGGTAATTGATCAATTAATTTATATTAAATGATTTGAAATTAATTCATCAGGATTGGATAATTATTTCATAAGTAATTAATTTAATTGGAAATAAATAGAATTGATTTGGATTAAACGATTAATTAATCCTGCTTATAAATGACTATTGAATACTTAATCATACTTATGAATGATTGTATTATATGTGATGCCTTGAATTGATTGTCCTAACTGATTGTGATATTTTGTACTGTGGATTGAGCTGTGTATGATTCATTCATTTATTTACATTGTATATTATCTGTGAATCTGTGAATGAGCGATAAGCGTTATAGCTATATCGCTTATCAATTATATCTCTACGTTTTAATCTGTGATGATTGAAAAATGTTGCACTATTGTGTTAAACCCCTGGACCACACTTATACACACACAAATATGGATTTCACGGAGAAATCGATTAAGTCACAGATTTTGAAATAATTTATAAATTAAAATTATTTCAAAATCTGTGACTTAATCGATTTCTCCGTGAAATCCATATTTGTGTGTGTATAAGTGTGGTCCAGGGGTTTAACACAATAGTGCAACATTTTTCAATCATCACAGATTAAAACATAGAGATATAATTGATAAGCGATATAGCTATAACGCTTATCGCTCATTCACAGATTCACAGATAATATACAATGTAAATAAATGAATGAATCATACACAGCTCAATCCACAGTACAAAATATCACAATCAGTTAGGACAATCAATTCAAGGCATCACATATAATACAATCATTCATAAGTATGATTAAGTATTCAATAGTCATTTATAAGCAGGATTAATTAATCGTTTAATCCAAATCAATTCTATTTATTTCCAATTAAATTAATTACTTATGAAATAATTATCCAATCCTGATGAATTAATTTCAAATCATTTAATATAAATTAATTGATCAATTACCTTACTTAATTAACCTCTTAATTTATCATATTAATTAAATCAACATTTTAAACCAATTTCCTAATTAATTAACTTTAACTAATTATTTAAAGAAATTAAATCTTTTAATTTCTTATCAAGGATATCCATACCTGGTTTTTTCCTTGTTTGAATAGAGTCGAGAAAGCCTTAGCTTCTATGCGGCGGAGCGTAGTAGTTCTGAAGATGCGCTTGTGGATGCGGAAGCAAATAGATTTAGATTTTTTTTTTTTTTTTTTTTTTTTTTTTTAGGAGGAATGAGTTTTTAATTTAGAGGAAGCAAGAAGATGAACAGGAGGGGCTTAAGCTGCCATTAATTTGCAGAAAGCTTAAAGATTTTATATATTCACTTTGATACATTACAACTACATACATAACTGCCTTATATAGGCCATTCAGCCGGTAAGTCCGGTTATTTATTTACCTACACCTACTAACTTTACAGGACACTTCATTTCATAAAAGTACAAAGCTGGCAAAATAAATTATTGCAAAGGTACAATGCTGGCATAATAAATGACATAAAGTTGGACAGGTGTTTACTTTATTTTAGTGCGGGAGTCTTCTGCATGTGCTGGATTTAGTGTTGAAACTTCTAATACTTTATGCTGCTCTATGGGTGGATGGTATGGACAAATCATCAGACTCATCATCCATGATGTCACTTATGTCCTCCAAGGCTTCTAGATCACTATCCTCTGCAAATCTGATTACATGTCTCTGTGGGTCAAAACTGTCAATAGGATAAAACGGTAGTAAATATTTAAAACCTGTGGAACCCCATATTTGTTTTGTGGTTGTTTCAGCATACAGATAGAGTTCACGCCAATGGGGTGGCGGTGATAATAATTCTTCCCTCTGGTGAAATTCCCATGGTCTATGACTGTGGAACCAGATTGGTTTCCGTTCATAAATCTGTGCTCCTTGAGGAACTGCATAAGGCTGTGAATTTTTATTAACAAAAATGGAAATTCTGTGTTTAGCTGGCCTTTCTGTGTTTTTGTTATCAAACAAAAACTTCGGGCAAGTGGAATTTATGCACAATGTAACTGGATTTCCAAACGAAAGCATGCTGTGAAGTATTAGGCCGAGCTTCCATCCGAACATATCTAGGTATTCTGTATTACAGTCTATATTGAGTTTAAGTCTTGAAAGCATACCATGGTCGAACAATGTTATTATAGTGTCAAAGCTTATTGGAGTTAGGTCAAAATCTATCCTTGCTCTTAGCATATTGGATCTACAATCCTGTACTACCTTGCATCCTCCTGGCGAATTCTCTGACCATTCTTTTAGCTTGTCTTGTAACATCTGCATTTGCTCTTCCCATCTTTGTGCTACTAGTTCATTGATTCTGATCTCTAGATCGGGGCATTTATCATATAATGGTTTTAGTGCTTTTCTAGGTTTGAGTTTGAGCATAGCTTGGAGCTGGTCATAGGATAAAGTTGTACTAGGGATGCCTGTTTCCTGCTTTAGCTGTCTTACTTCTTTGGCTAGAGTAAAGATTCTGGTTTCATAGTGTTGATTTGTTTGTTGTATATAGGCTAGCTCTCTTCTACAGTCTTCTAATTCTTTAATTTTGTTCTGGAGCAAAAACGACTGCTGCTGGCTTTGGTTTAACTGAGCTTGCAGGGCATAGATTTGCGCCGCCTGGTCATTCATTATATGTTCTGGAGATCTTGGTATTGAGGTTGTAACTTGGGAATAAGATTGTTGACATTGTGGATCTATGTAGAAATTTAGACCTAGTTGCTGTCTGGCTGCCTCTATAGCTTCGTTTAAAGAGTAAAATCCTCTAAATCTTGGATTAGGATAATTTTGGACTGAATTCTGAACCTGACTAAAGTGTTTAAAAATACCAACATATAGCCCTTCAAAGACTACGTAGCAGGAAAAATTCTTTGATAATGGCTTTTGTTGAATTTTCGAAAAATAATTTGCAAAACAATTTGCCAAAATCATTTTGTGTTTACGGTCTGTGTCTACTGTTTTTAAATTCCATAAATGGTCTAGCAGGCATTGTTGTGATTTGTCTGTAATTCTAACTATAGGCCTGAATTTTCTCGGGTCATTATCTTGGAAAATAGCTATATTATATTGACCAAAGGTCATTGTGGGAATTTTAAAAGCATTTGCTGGTGTTATATTTGTTTGGGAGCTACCTGGCATTTGTGAACTACTTGGTATTGTAGGGGTTTTAACCTCCTTTTCTGTTCTTCGAATATCTGGAGTGGTGTTAGCTTCTTTCTCTGTTTTTATTTCTGCATTCATCATTGTTACCTGGAGATAATGCAAAAAACATTTAGCTAATTGCCTGGAAAGTAAATCCGCTAAATGGTTGTCTTTTCCCTTTATGTGTTCAAAAATTACTTTATAGCCGCATCCTTGGATTAAATTTTGTAAATTTAACCATCTAGTTTTGTTTATCTTTTTTGAATTTTCATTATTGATGAATTTAACTATGGCTTCACAATCTGTTCTAACAGTAAATTCTTTAGTTAAATGTATCTTAAATTTGTCTAATGCATTAATAAGGGCTTGTATTTCAAAGTCTATACTGGTCCAATTTTGCCCAATTTTACTGAATGTGCCACTAGCGTATGATGCTATTTTTTCTTCTGATTTTGCTGAAAATTTGTTTGGTTTGCAAATAAGGATAGCACCCCATCCTTCTTTGCATCCATCGCATTCAATTATAATATAATCTGTGGTTAATGGAAGTTCTAATGGTTTAATCCGTTCAACTTCTTCTTTGATTGTTCTTATTAACTTAATATCTTCATTATTGAATCTTCTTTCTCCATTTTTGGATATTTTACCGTATAATGGTCCTACTAGTTTGGCAAGATTTGGGATAAATTTTCTGGCATAATTTACTAATCCTAAAAATGCTTGGATCTTTTTTATACTATCTAATTTGTCTGGAAATTCTAAGATTTTTTGGGAAATATGTGGTTGTAATTCTATTTTACCATTTCCGATTTCTAGTCCTAAAAAAGAAATTTTTCTTTTAAATAATTCCATTTTCTTTTTAGAAATTACTATTTTGTTTTTTAATATTTCATCAAAGATTATTTTTAAATGATACTCATGTTCTTGAATTGTATTACTAGCTACTAGGATGTCGTCAATATATACTAAACAAAAATCATATTTTTTAAATATACTGTCCATAAATCTTTGGAAAACTGCTGGGGCTGTTTTTAATCCGAAGCTTAGAACATTCCATTCGAAATGTCCTTCTGAACATGTAAATGCAGTCCATGGTTTAAAGGTTTCTTCTAACTGTAGCTGATTATATCCTGCTTTTAAATCGAATTTGCTAAAGATCCTCTTGTTTTGGATTAAATTTATTAAAGTGTCTTTATTTGGAATATTATAGCCATCATCTTCCGTATTGTCATTAAGTCTTTTATAATTGTATATTATTCTAGGTTTTCCTCTGCTAACTTCAGCATGATTTCTAACAATAAAGGCTGCTGATCTGTGGGGACTTTCTGATTTTCTGATTAAGTTTTGGTTTAACATTTCTTGTATTTGGATTTTAAATTCTGTAACATCTGCAGGCGAATATTCTATATTTGTTGTTCTTATTGTTATATCTGGGTTTTTTATTTTTATTTTTGCTACATATTGTACTTTGCTTTTGGTAATATCATCGCCTATAAGGCCTAGTTTTTCTAATTTTTGAATTAATGGGTAATTAATTGAATCAAAAATATCTGGTCCTTTTTCTAATGTTTTTGCTTTCTCTTGTGCTAACAGACTAAAGGCTTCTCGTTTTTCTTCATTTGACAAGAATTTTTTGTTAGGTTGTTTGTAAAAATCTAATTCAGGGGTATCACCACGCTTGCTCTTATTGTTAGGTTTGACAAAAAGAGTACCCGAGCTCTCAAATAATCGGACCAACCCCGTTTTGGTATCAGAGCAAGGTTCATCCTTACACAGTAAAACAAGTTTGGTATTGCTAATAACTCTAACTCAGGTAGCCACGAAGAGCGTAAATCCTAATAAGGTTAGATAACGGCTAATATAAAACTTTGCTTACCCAAAAGGAAACAATCAGGCTCAAAATCAAAACATAGCTAATGGCGCATTTTACGATATGTTTTTAAGTTGTTATTTCTTTTGAATAAAAAATTGAGGAATGAGTAATTAATTTATGAAGTTAAGAAGATGACCCTTTTCAAAATAGATTTTCAACACTCAGCTAAACGCCTGCAATATTTAAATCTAGAATACTCTTTTAAAGAAAGAAATATTGCCAGTATTGACAAATATAAGTTTTCTTGCTACTTTGAACAGCAATTTGGTCATCTGTTACACGGTAATAACATCCAACTAAATAGTATTATAGACTTTCTAATCAGTCAAGCAGGTAATCTCGAAACTCATAATAACGTAGTAACTAGGGCAATAAATAACCTAACAGAAACCACTAAGGAGAAAAACAAAATTTTAAAACAGATCAGTTCCAATTTAGACTTTCTTAAAGATCAAAACAATACTATTCAAAACCAGTTAGTTCATATAAAAAAGAGTATACCTACAAAAGACGATATAATCCAGCTTAAATTTTTGTTACAAACTAATAAACCAAAATATTTAGAAATCGAATCAAAAAGAATATTAGAAGATTTACAAAGACAGACAAGTAACTTTGATCATAAGATTAAGAAGGTAGAACAAGTAATAGACGAAATAAAAAGGGTAGTAGCAAGTTAATGAACAAAGAGCTAATAGAAGCAAAAAAGAAAGCGGACGAATTTAAAGCAGAAAATAACTTACGACCAGTCCCCGACCAAGGCTTTTCTAGATATTCCGGACATAGTCAATCGGATCAAGAATATCAACATTTATTCAACATTTTAATAAGCCTAAATCTTCAGTTAATTGAAAAGGTCAATCAACTAACAGAAAAGGTAAATAGTTTATCAGTAGGAAGAGACTGTCAACATTTACAAATAATAACAAAAAAGCCAGAACAGCTTTACAAATTTTGGAAACCAAGACAATGAATTTACAACCAGAAGCAGGATCTAGTAGAGCCTTAACAAGACGTAATTCCACTAGTATGACTAGAGATGAAATATCAAACATCATGTCTATATTTAATAAAAAGAAAGATAAACAAATAATACAACTTGATGAAGAAATAGATGTAGACAAAAATTTAGAAATATACCATAACCATCAGCTAGATGTACTAAATCCAAAGGTGCTATATCAAACAGGGATAATGAACTTAAACACTACTCTAATAAGGAGTACTCGTGAAGAAGAACTCAGAATAGTAGATAACAGTGAAATGATTAATATAATTTCCCCAGAAACAATAGAAAAGTTAAAGAATACAGGAAAAAGATTTTTCCATTTAGGTCTAATTGTAATAGGAATAAAAGCATTAACTAGAAAAGGCTTAGGAACCAAGTTGTTAACTTTAATCCTAGATAAATCATGGACTTCCGATATAGAAAAAGCATTAATATCAGGAATGGAAGTAGACTTAAACAATAACTCCGCTCTTATATATTGCGTACCAGATATCATTAAAAGTATAGATAATCTAGGAAATTTAAAAATGGGATTTCAAGCAAAAGGATTTGAAGGATATATTGGAAAAAAATTTATTATCAGTATAGGGTTATTAGGAAAAGCATCAAATAGATCAGGTATGAAGTTTAAGTTAAATTTAACAGGAATAGTACAAAACATAGCAAGTAAGGGCATTCAAATGATAGAACCTAGAAAAATTAATCCAGAAGATTTGGCAGGACTTGAATGGTCTCTAAAAGATTTTGTCACTAATGATAAAACATTACTAGTTCCAGAATCACACATTATATATAAAAATCAATTTAACGAACCAAGCATTAGGTTTAATAATTATAAAACAAAACAATCTGAAATAGAACAACATAGTGATGAAGAGACAGAATATAACAACTTAAATTGGGAAGAAGGACCAATTTATGATGACTATGATAGCGACATAGATCTAGAATATGATGAACTAGAAGACGTAATCGGATACTTACCAATCGATGAAGAAATAATACAACAAATAGATGAAACTCAAATAGAAGACGATTTTATTAAAGAAATTGAAAAATTGGAAACAGGATTTAAAACAGAAACAAAAATATCCCTAGTAGAAATAATGAATAAAAAGTTAACAGTTGAAAATATAAGAGAAGAAATTGATAATATGATAATACAATGTATGATGAACCTCCAAATGGATTATCAAACAGCATTTAACACCTTAAGCGAATACTATAACTTAGTACTAGTAGATGACATAAGTATAGGAAAAACTCCCTTAAGCGACATATATACGCAAAAAAGCGAAACAAATTATCAAGATTCAATGATTACAGAAGCATCATCAAGTAAACGACCAAGAAGTGAATTCACAAGACCAGGAGTAGGATATGATGAAAAAACATTTGAAAGAGAACCATGGAATCCTCCTAGTATTAGTTACACAGAAGGAAACACCAAAATAGGAAAAGGAAGTAGAAAATCATATACAAAGATTTATAGTTCTAATATGCTACTATTAGAAAATCAAAGCCCTCAATTGTGGCCAGATGAAATATTTATTTGGGAACAAAATGTCATACGATACTGGGAAGTTAATAAACGAGGAGATATGGACATGTTTGCAGTACTAGAAACCACGTTAGGCCCAATGGCCCTAGGCATATATCAAAGTTTTAAAGCAATAAATCCAGAAGAAATAATTAGACAAAAGTCATTAGGAGATAATCCATATAATTTTACATCAATGATCCGAACAATAATAATTGGTATAGATCCAGCTAAAGGAAATACAACGTTACAAGATACAGCCATAAGAAATCTAGAACAATTAAGCATTAGTGATTTCAAATATATTAAAGAATTTAGCCAAGATTTTGCAACAATGATAGCACAAACAGGTAAGGCCTTTGATGACGAATTATGTGACAGGTATTTTACAAAATTACCAGGAGACCTAGGACGAAATATACATAAAGAATGGAAAGATAATCATGGAACAGAACACGGATTAGGCATAGGAATAAGAATCACTTTTGTTTTCCGAAAATTAGAAGAACTATGTAAGGAAGCCACTATGCAAGAACAAATCAAAAGACAAGCATGGGCATTTTGTAAAACAGCAATATATACACCACAAGCCTATGGATACAAAAAGAGAAAAAAGTTTTTAAGAAAATCAGTGAAATATGACAAGCATAAGCATAGTAAATATGTTAAAAAACGGAGACCATATACTAAAAAATGTACATGTTATATATGTGGCGATCCAAATCATTTAGCCAACAAATGTCCAAATAGAGCAAATAATCAATATAGAGCTAACCTAGTAGACGAATTAGGAGAATACGATCTACAGAGTATAAACGATAATTCTGACAATGAATCTATTTATAGTATAGTTTCAGAAGAAGATAATAACCATCCTGATCCTATAACCTATACCCTAATGAATAGAGAAAACTGTTCACATGAATGGATACAAAGTAAAGGAAGCGATCACATACCCTGCTACAACTGCAATAGATATCCAGCAATTAATAAACGATTTCAATGTAATGAATGTTACAAAGAAATATGTTTTTTATGTGTTAAACAAATTTTTAACATCGAATTAACCAAAAAAGAAATAGAAGTACCAACAAAAAATTTCTTACAAGAAAGAGTAGACAAGCATGAAGTTCAAATAAGATTACTCCAATATGAATTAAATGAAATAAAACAAGAATTAGCAAACTTAAAACAAAAAGAAAAAAAATACAGAAAAAGAAGTAATAACTGAAGTAAACGAAGAAAACTTCCAACAAACAACAGAAATAATTCAAGTAAAAGAGTTTTCCACAACCCTACTAACCCTAGAATGTAAACTATGGTTCGATAACAAAAATTTTATAACTACAACAGCTATAATCGACACCGGAAGTACAAAAAGCCTAATAGCACATAAATTAATTCCCAAAGAATTCCAAGTACCTTTAACATATAAACTTTTTTCTAAAACAGCTGAACAGCGTATTATGCAATTAAAATATAAATTACCTGATCATACGCAAATCCAATTTAAAGATTTTTCTGGTAATTACAGTAGTAAATATGATTTAGGACAAACAAATATTACTCCACCTGAAATAAATAGTTCTGAATTTTTGTTAGGTCTCAATTTTATTTTAAATCTTAATGGTAGTATTTCCATTAGCAAAAATAGCATTACATTTAATAAAAATACATATACTTTACCCACCAACTTTTACCAAACCAAATCAGAGTTGCTGCACAAGCGTGGTGATACCCCTGAATTAGATTTTTACAAACAACCTAACAAAAAATTCTTGTCAAATGAAGAAAAACGAGAAGCCTTTAGTCTGTTAGCACAAGAGAAAGCAAAAACATTAGAAAAAGGACCAGATATTTTTGATTCAATTAATTACCCATTAATTCAAAAATTAGAAAAACTAGGCCTTATAGGCGATGATATTACCAAAAGCAAAGTACAATATGTAGCAAAAATAAAAATAAAAAACCCAGATATAACAATAAGAACAACAAATATAGAATATTCGCCTGCAGATGTTACAGAATTTAAAATCCAAATACAAGAAATGTTAAACCAAAACTTAATCAGAAAATCAGAAAGTCCCCACAGATCAGCAGCCTTTATTGTTAGAAATCATGCTGAAGTTAGCAGAGGAAAACCTAGAATAGTATACAATTATAAAAGACTTAATGACAATACGGAAGATGATGGCTATAATATTCCAAATAAAGACACTTTAATAAATTTAATCCAAAACAAGAGGATCTTTAGCAAATTCGATTTAAAAGCAGGATATAATCAGCTACAGTTAGAAGAAACCTTTAAACCATGGACTGCATTTACATGTTCAGAAGGACATTTCGAATGGAATGTTCTAAGCTTCGGATTAAAAACAGCCCCAGCAGTTTTCCAAAGATTTATGGACAGTATATTTAAAAAATATGATTTTTGTTTAGTATATATTGACGACATCCTAGTAGCTAGTAATACAATTCAAGAACATGAGTATCATTTAAAAATAATCTTTGATGAAATATTAAAAAACAAAATAGTAATTTCTAAAAAGAAAATGGAATTATTTAAAAGAAAAATTTCTTTTTTAGGACTAGAAATCGGAAATGGTAAAATAGAATTACAACCACATATTTCCCAAAAAATCTTAGAATTTCCAGACAAATTAGATAGTATAAAAAAGATCCAAGCATTTTTAGGATTAGTAAATTATGCCAGAAAATTTATCCCAAATCTTGCCAAACTAGTAGGACCATTATACGGTAAAATATCCAAAAATGGAGAAAGAAGATTCAATAATGAAGATATTAAGTTAATAAGAACAATCAAAGAAGAAGTTGAACGGATTAAACCATTAGAACTTCCATTAACCACAGATTATATTATAATTGAATGCGATGGATGCAAAGAAGGATGGGGTGCTATTCTTATTTGCAAACCAAACAAATTTTCAGCAAAATCAGAAGAAAAAATAGCATCATACGCTAGTGGCACATTCAGTAAAATTGGGCAAAATTGGACCAGTATAGACTTTGAAATACAAGCCCTTATTAATGCATTAGACAAATTTAAGATACATTTAACTAAAGAATTTACTGTTAGAACAGATTGTGAAGCCATAGTTAAATTCATCAATAATGAAAATTCAAAAAAGATAAACAAAACTAGATGGTTAAATTTACAAAATTTAATCCAAGGATGCGGCTATAAAGTAATTTTTGAACACATAAAGGGAAAAGACAACCATTTAGCGGATTTACTTTCCAGGCAATTAGCTAAATGTTTTTTGCATTATCTCCAGGTAATAATGATGAATGCAGAAATAAAAACAGAGAAAGAAGCTAACACCACTCCAGATATTCGAAGAACAGAAAAGGAGGTTAAAACCCCTACAATACCAAGTAGTTCACAAATGCCAGGTAGCTCCCAAACAAATATAACACCAGCAAATGCTTTTAAAATTCCCACAATGACCTTTGGTCAATATAATATAGCTATTTTCCAAGATAATGACCCGAGAAAATTCAGGCCTATAGTTAGAATTACAGACAAATCACAACAATGCATGCTAGACCATTTATGGAATTTAAAAACAGTAGACACAGACCGTAAACACAAAATGATTTTGGCAAATTGTTTTGCAAATTATTTTTCGAAAATTCAACAAAAGCCATTATCAAAGAATTTTTCCTGCTACGTAGTCTTTGAAGGGCTATATGTTGGTATTTTTAAACACTTTAGTCAGGTTCAGAATTCAGTCCAAAATTATCCTAATCCAAGATTTAGAGGATTTTACTCTTTAAACGAAGCTATAGAGGCAGCCAGACAGCAACTAGGTCTAAATTTCTACATAGATCCACAATGTCAACAATCTTATTCCCAAGTTACAACCTCAATACCAAGATCTCCAGAACATATAATGAATGACCAGGCGGCGCAAATTTATGCCCTGCAAGCTCAGTTAAACCAAAGCCAGCAGCAGTCGTTTTTGCTCCAGAACAAAATTAAAGAATTAGAAGACTGTAGAAGAGAGCTAGCCTATATACAACAAACAAATCAACACTATGAAACCAGAATCTTTACTCTAGCCAAAGAAGTAAGACAGCTAAAGCAGGAAACAGGCATCCCTAGTACAACTTTATCCTATGACCAGCTCCAAGCTATGCTCAAACTCAAACCTAGAAAAGCACTAAAACCATTATATGATAAATGCCCCGATCTAGAGATCAGAATCAATGAACTAGTAGCACAAAGATGGGAAGAGCAAATGCAGATGTTACAAGACAAGCTAAAAGAATGGTCAGAGAATTCGCCAGGAGGATGCAAGGTAGTACAGGATTGTAGATCCAATATGCTAAGAGCAAGGATAGATTTTGACCTAACTCCAATAAGCTTTGACACTATAATAACATTGTTCGACCATGGTATGCTTTCAAGACTTAAACTCAATATAGACTGTAATACAGAATACCTAGATATGTTCGGATGGAAGCTCAGCCTAATACTTCACAGCATGCTTTCGTTTGGAAATCCAGTTACATTGTGCATAAATTCCACTTGCCCGAAGTTTTTGTTTGATAACAAAAACACAGAAAGGCCAGCTAAACACAGAATTTCCATTTTTGTTAATAAAAATTCACAGCCTTATGCAGTTCCTCAAGGAGCACAGATTTATGAACGGAAACCAATCTGGTTCCACAGTCATAGACCATGGGAATTTCACCAGAGGGAAGAATTATTATCACCGCCACCCCATTGGCATGAACTCTATCTGTATGCTGAAACAACCACAAAACAAATATGGGGTTCCACAGGTTTTAAATATTTACTACCGTTTTATCCTATTGACAGTTTTGACCCACAGAGACATGTAATCAGATTTGCAGAGGATAGTGATCTAGAAGCCTTGGAGGACATAAGTGACATCATGGATGATGAGTCTGATGATTTGTCCATACCATCCACCCATAGAGCAGCATAAAGTATTAGAAGTTTCAACACTAAATCCAGTACATGCAGAAGACTCCCGCACTAAAATAAAGTAAACACCTGTCCAACTTTATGTCATTTATTATGCCAGCATTGTACCTTTGCAATAATTTATTTTGCCAGCTTTGTACTTTTATGAAATGAAGTGTCCTGTAAAGTTAGTAGGTGTAGGTAAATAAATAACCGGACTTACCGGCTGAATGGCCTATATAAGGCAGTTATGTATGTAGTTGTAATGTATCAAAGTGAATATATAAAATCTTTAAGCTTTCTGCAAATTAATGGCAGCTTAAGCCCCTCCTGTTCATCTTCTTGCTTCCTCTAAATTAAAAACTCATTCCTCCCAAAAAAAAAAAAAAAAAAAAAAAAAAATCTAAATCTATTTGCTTCCGCATCCACAAGCGCATCTTCAGAACTACTACGCTCCGCCGCATAGAAGCTAAGGCTTTCTCGACTCTATTCAAACAAGGAAAAAACCAGGTATGGATATCCTTGGCTTATTTCTTGATCTCTTTACTACGAGTAATTATATTTTATATTGCTGGTCTAGTCGTAAATATGATAGAAGAACTTTTAATATTGTATGACCAAAAAAAAAAAAAAAAAAAAAAAAAAAAAAAAAGAGTACCCGAGCTCTCAAATAATCGGACCATACCACGCTTGTGTACATGTTATATATGTGGCGATCCAAATCATTTAGCCAACAAATGTCCAAATAGAGCAAATAATCAATATAGAGCTAACCTAGTAGACGAATTAGGAGAATACGATCTACAGAGTATAAACGATAATTCTGACAATGAATCTATTTATAGTATAGTTTCAGAAGAAGATAATAACCATCCTGATCCTATAACCTATACCCTAATGAATAGAGAAAACTGTTCACATGAATGGATACAAAGTAAAGGAAGCGATCACATACCCTGCTACAACTGCAATAGATATCCAGCAATTAATAAACGATTTCAATGTAATGAATGTTACAAAGAAATATGTTTTTTATGTGTTAAACAAATTTTTAACATCGAATTAACCAAAAAAGAAATAGAAGTACCAACAAAAAATTTCTTACAAGAAAGAGTAGACAAGCATGAAGTTCAAATAAGATTACTCCAATATGAATTAAATGAAATAAAACAAGAATTAGCAAACTTAAAACAAAAAGAAAAAAAATACAGAAAAAGAAGTAATAACTGAAGTAAACGAAGAAAACTTCCAACAAACAACAGAAATAATTCAAGTAAAAGAGTTTTCCACAACCCTACTAACCCTAGAATGTAAACTATGGTTCGATAACAAAAATTTTATAACTACAACAGCTATAATCGACACCGGAAGTACAAAAAGCCTAATAGCACATAAATTAATTCCCAAAGAATTCCAAGTACCTTTAACATATAAACTTTTTTCTAAAACAGCTGAACAGCGTATTATGCAATTAAAATATAAATTACCTGATCATACGCAAATCCAATTTAAAGATTTTTCTGGTAATTACAGTAGTAAATATGATTTAGGACAAACAAATATTACTCCACCTGAAATAAATAGTTCTGAATTTTTGTTAGGTCTCAATTTTATTTTAAATCTTAATGGTAGTATTTCCATTAGCAAAAATAGCATTACATTTAATAAAAATACATATACTTTACCCACCAACTTTTACCAAACCAAATCAGAGTTGCTGCACAAGCGTGGTGATACCCCTGAATTAGATTTTTACAAACAACCTAACAAAAAATTCTTGTCAAATGAAGAAAAACGAGAAGCCTTTAGTCTGTTAGCACAAGAGAAAGCAAAAACATTAGAAAAAGGACCAGATATTTTTGATTCAATTAATTACCCATTAATTCAAAAATTAGAAAAACTAGGCCTTATAGGCGATGATATTACCAAAAGCAAAGTACAATATGTAGCAAAAATAAAAATAAAAAACCCAGATATAACAATAAGAACAACAAATATAGAATATTCGCCTGCAGATGTTACAGAATTTAAAATCCAAATACAAGAAATGTTAAACCAAAACTTAATCAGAAAATCAGAAAGTCCCCACAGATCAGCAGCCTTTATTGTTAGAAATCATGCTGAAGTTAGCAGAGGAAAACCTAGAATAGTATACAATTATAAAAGACTTAATGACAATACGGAAGATGATGGCTATAATATTCCAAATAAAGACACTTTAATAAATTTAATCCAAAACAAGAGGATCTTTAGCAAATTCGATTTAAAAGCAGGATATAATCAGCTACAGTTAGAAGAAACCTTTAAACCATGGACTGCATTTACATGTTCAGAAGGACATTTCGAATGGAATGTTCTAAGCTTCGGATTAAAAACAGCCCCAGCAGTTTTCCAAAGATTTATGGACAGTATATTTAAAAAATATGATTTTTGTTTAGTATATATTGACGACATCCTAGTAGCTAGTAATACAATTCAAGAACATGAGTATCATTTAAAAATAATCTTTGATGAAATATTAAAAAACAAAATAGTAATTTCTAAAAAGAAAATGGAATTATTTAAAAGAAAAATTTCTTTTTTAGGACTAGAAATCGGAAATGGTAAAATAGAATTACAACCACATATTTCCCAAAAAATCTTAGAATTTCCAGACAAATTAGATAGTATAAAAAAGATCCAAGCATTTTTAGGATTAGTAAATTATGCCAGAAAATTTATCCCAAATCTTGCCAAACTAGTAGGACCATTATACGGTAAAATATCCAAAAATGGAGAAAGAAGATTCAATAATGAAGATATTAAGTTAATAAGAACAATCAAAGAAGAAGTTGAACGGATTAAACCATTAGAACTTCCATTAACCACAGATTATATTATAATTGAATGCGATGGATGCAAAGAAGGATGGGGTGCTATCCTTATTTGCAAACCAAACAAATTTTCAGCAAAATCAGAAGAAAAAATAGCATCATACGCTAGTGGCACATTCAGTAAAATTGGGCAAAATTGGACCAGTATAGACTTTGAAATACAAGCCCTTATTAATGCATTAGACAAATTTAAGATACATTTAACTAAAGAATTTACTGTTAGAACAGATTGTGAAGCCATAGTTAAATTCATCAATAATGAAAATTCAAAAAAGATAAACAAAACTAGATGGTTAAATTTACAAAATTTAATCCAAGGATGCGGCTATAAAGTAATTTTTGAACACATAAAGGGAAAAGACAACCATTTAGCGGATTTACTTTCCAGGCAATTAGCTAAATGTTTTTTGCATTATCTCCAGGTAACAATGATGAATGCAGAAATAAAAACAGAGAAAGAAGCTAACACCACTCCAGATATTCGAAGAACAGAAAAGGAGGTTAAAACCCCTACAATACCAAGTAGTTCACAAATGCCAGGTAGCTCCCAAACAAATATAACACCAGCAAATGCTTTTAAAATTCCCACAATGACCTTTGGTCAATATAATATAGCTATTTTCCAAGATAATGACCCGAGAAAATTCAGGCCTATAGTTAGAATTACAGACAAATCACAACAATGCCTGCTAGACCATTTATGGAATTTAAAAACAATAGACACAGACCGTAAACACAAAATGATTTTGGCAAATTGTTTTGCAAATTATTTTTCGAAAATTCAACAAAAGCCATTATCAAAGAATTTTTCCTGCTACGTAGTCTTTGAAGGGCTATATGTTGGTATTTTTAAACACTTTAGTCAGGTTCAGAATTCAGTCCAAAATTATCCTAATGCAAGATTTAGAGGATTTTACTCTTTAAACGAAGCTATAGAGGCAGCCAGACAGCAACTAGGTCTAAATTTCTACATAGATCCACAATGTCAACAATCTTATTCCCAAGTTACAACCTCAATACCAAGATCTCCAGAACATATAATGAATGACCAGGCGGCGCAAATCTATGCCCTGCAAGCTCAGTTAAACCAAAGCCAGCAGCAGTCGTTTTTGCTCCAGAACAAAATTAAAGAATTAGAAGACTGTAGAAGAGAGCTAGCCTATATACAACAAACAAATCAACACTATGAAACCAGAATCTTTACTCTAGCCAAAGAAGTAAGACAGCTAAAGCAGGAAACAGGCATCCCTAGTACAACTTTATCCTATGACCAGCTCCAAGCTATGCTCAAACTCAAACCTAGAAAAGCACTAAAACCATTATATGATAAATGCCCCGATCTAGAGATCAGAATCAATGAACTAGTAGCACAAAGATGGGAAGAGCAAATGCAGATGTTACAAGACAAGCTAAAAGAATGGTCAGAGAATTCGCCAGGAGGATGCAAGGTAGTACAGGATTGTAGATCCAATATGCTAAGAGCAAGGATAGATTTTGACCTAACTCCAATAAGCTTTGACACTATAATAACATTGTTCGACCATGGTATGCTTTCAAGACTTAAACTCAATATAGACTGTAATACAGAATACCTAGATATGTTCGGATGGAAGCTCAGCCTAATACTTCACAGCATGCTTTCGTTTGGAAATCCAGTTACATTGTGCATAAATTCCACTTGCCCGAAGTTTTTGTTTGATAACAAAAACACAGAAAGGCCAGCTAAACACAGAATTTCCATTTTTGTTAATAAAAATTCACAGCCTTATGCAGTTCCTCAAGGAGCACAGATTTATGAACGGAAACCAATTTGGTTCCACAGTCATAGACCATGGGAATTTCACCAGAGGGAAGAATTATTATCACCGCCACCCCATTGGCGTGAACTCTATCTGTATGCTGAAACAACCACAAAACAAATATGGGGTTCCACAGGTTTTAAATATTTACTACCGTTTTATCCTATTGACAGTTTTGACCCACAGAGACATGTAATCAGATTTGCAGAGGATAGTGATCTAGAAGCCTTGGAGGACATAAGTGACATCATGGATGATGAGTCTGATGATTTGTCCATACCATCCACCCATAGAGCAGCATAAAGTATTAGAAGTTTCAACACTAAATCCAGCACATGCAGAAGACTCCCGCACTAAAATAAAGTAAACACCTGTCCAACTTTATGTCATTTATTATGCCAGCATTGTACCTTTGCAATAATTTATTTTGCCAGCTTTGTACTTTTATGAAATGAAGTGTCCTGTAAAGTTAGTAGGTGTAGGTAAATAAATAACCGGACTTACCGGCTGAATGGCCTATATAAGGCAGTTATGTATGTAGTTGTAATGTATCAAAGTGAATATATAAAATCTTTAAGCTTTCTGCAAATTAATGGCAGCTTAAGCCCCTCCTGTTCATCTTCTTGCTTCCTCTAAATTAAAAACTCATTCCTCCTAAAAAAAAAAAAAAAAAAAAAAAAAATCTAAATCTATTTGCTTCCGCATCCACAAGCGCATCTTCAGAACTACTACGCTCCGCCGCATAGAAGCTAAGGCTTTCTCGACTCTATTCAAACAAGGAAAAAACCAGGTATGGATATCCTTGGCTTATTTCTTGATCTCTTTACTACGAGTAATTATATTTTATATTGCTGGTCTAGTCGTAAATATGATAGAAGAACTTTTAATATTGTATGACCAAAAAAAAAAAAAAAAAAAAAAAAGAGTACCCGAGCTCTCAAATAATCGGACCAACCCCGTTTTGGTATCAGAGCAAGGTTCATCCTTACACAGTAAAACAAGTTTGGTATTGCTAATAACTCTAACTCAGGTAGCCACGAAGAGCGTAAATCCTAATAAGGTTAGATAACGGCTAATATAAAACTTTGCTTACCCAAAAGGAAACAATCAGGCTCAAAATCAAAACATAGCTAATGGCGTATTTTACGATATGTTTTTAAGTTGTTATTTCTTTTGAATAAAAAATTGAGGAATGAGTAATTAATTTATGAAGTTAAGAAGATGACCCTTTTCAAAATAGATTTTCAACACTCAGCTAAACGCCTGCAATATTTAAATCTAGAATACTCTTTTAAAGAAAGAAATATTGCCAGTATTGACAAATATAAGTTTTCTTGCTACTTTGAACAGCAATTTGGTCATCTGTTACACGGTAATAACATCCAACTAAATAGTATTATAGACTTTCTAATCAGTCAAGCAGGTAATCTCGAAACTCATAATAACGTAGTAACTAGGGCAATAAATAACCTAACAGAAACCACTAAGGAGAAAAACAAAATTTTAAAACAGATCAGTTCCAATTTAGACTTTCTTAAAGATCAAAACAATACTATTCAAAACCAGTTAGTTCATATAAAAAAGAGTATACCTACAAAAGACGATATAATCCAGCTTAAATTTTTGTTACAAACTAATAAACCAAAATATTTAGAAATCGAATCAAAAAGAATATTAGAAGATTTACAAAGACAGACAAGTAACTTTGATCATAAGATTAAGAAGGTAGAACAAGTAATAGACGAAATAAAAAGGGTAGTAGCAAGTTAATGAACAAAGAGCTAATAGAAGCAAAAAAGAAAGCGGACGAATTTAAAGCAGAAAATAACTTACGACCAGTCCCCGACCAAGGCTTTTCTAGATATTCCGGACATAGTCAATCGGATCAAGAATATCAACATTTATTCAACATTTTAATAAGCCTAAATCTTCAGTTAATTGAAAAGGTCAATCAACTAACAGAAAAGGTAAATAGTTTATCAGTAGGAAGAGACTGTCAACATTTACAAATAATAACAAAAAAGCCAGAACAGCTTTACAAATTTTGGAAACCAAGACAATGAATTTACAACCAGAAGCAGGATCTAGTAGAGCCTTAACAAGACGTAATTCCACTAGTATGACTAGAGATGAAATATCAAACATCATGTCTATATTTAATAAAAAGAAAGATAAACAAATAATACAACTTGATGAAGAAATAGATGTAGACAAAAATTTAGAAATATACCATAACCATCAGCTAGATGTACTAAATCCAAAGGTGCTATATCAAACAGGGATAATGAACTTAAACACTACTCTAATAAGGAGTACTCGTGAAGAAGAACTCAGAATAGTAGATAACAGTGAAATGATTAATATAATTTCCCCAGAAACAATAGAAAAGTTAAAGAATACAGGAAAAAGATTTTTCCATTTAGGTCTAATTGTAATAGGAATAAAAGCATTAACTAGAAAAGGCTTAGGAACCAAGTTGTTAACTTTAATCCTAGATAAATCATGGACTTCCGATATAGAAAAAGCATTAATATCAGGAATGGAAGTAGACTTAAACAATAACTCCGCTCTTATATATTGCGTACCAGATATCATTAAAAGTATAGATAATCTAGGAAATTTAAAAATGGGATTTCAAGCAAAAGGATTTGAAGGATATATTGGAAAAAATTTTATTATCAGTATAGGGTTATTAGGAAAAGCATCAAATAGATCAGGTATGAAGTTTAAGTTAAATTTAACAGGAATAGTACAAAACATAGCAAGTAAGGGCATTCAAATGATAGAACCTAGAAAAATTAATCCAGAAGATTTGGCAGGACTTGAATGGTCTCTAAAAGATTTTGTCACTAATGATAAAACATTACTAGTTCCAGAATCACACATTATATATAAAAATCAATTTAACGAACCAAGCATTAGGTTTAATAATTATAAAACAAAACAATCTGAAATAGAACAACATAGTGATGAAGAGACAGAATATAACAACTTAAATTGGGAAGAAGGACCAATTTATGATGACTATGATAGCGACATAGATCTAGAATATGATGAACTAGAAGACGTAATCGGATACTTACCAATCGATGAAGAAATAATACAACAAATAGATGAAACTCAAATAGAAGACGATTTTATTAAAGAAATTGAAAAATCGGAAACAGGATTTAAAACAGAAACAAAAATATCCCTAGTAGAAATAATGAATAAAAAGTTAACAGTTGAAAATATAAGAGAAGAAATTGATAATATGATAATACAATGTATGATGAACCTCCAAATGGATTATCAAACAGCATTTAACACCTTAAGCGAATACTATAACTTAGTACTAGTAGATGACATAAGTATAGGAAAAACTCCCTTAAGCGACATATATACGCAAAAAAGCGAAACAAATTATCAAGATTCAATGATTACAGAAGCATCATCAAGTAAACGACCAAGAAGTGAATTCACAAGACCAGGAGTAGGATATGATGAAAAAACATTTGAAAGAGAACCATGGAATCCTCCTAGTATTAGTTACACAGAAGGAAACACCAAAATAGGAAAAGGAAGTAGAAAATCATATACAAAGATTTATAGTTCTAATATGCTACTATTAGAAAATCAAAGCCCTCAATTGTGGCCAGATGAAATATTAATTTGGGAACAAAATGTCATACGATACTGGGAAGTTAATAAACGAGGAGATATGGACATGTTTGCAGTACTAGAAACCATGTTAGGCCCAATGGCCCTAGGCATATATCAAAGTTTTAAAGCAATAAATCCAGAAGAAATAATTAGACAAAAGTCATTAGGAGATAATCCATATAATTTTACATCAATGATCCGAACAATAATAATTGGTATAGATCCAGCTAAAGGAAATACAACGTTACAAGATACAGCCAGAAGAAATAATCGGACCAACCCCGTTTTGGTATCAGAGCAAGGTTCATCCTTACACAGTCAATACTGGCAATATTTCTTTCTTTAAAAGAGTATTCTAGATTTAAATATTGCAGGCGTTTAGCTGAGTGTTGAAAATCTATTTTGAAAAGGGTCATCTTCTTAACTTCATAAATTAATTACTCATTCCTCAATTTTTTATTCAAAAGAAATAACAACTTAAAAACATATCGTAAAATACGCCATTAGCTATGTTTTGATTTTGAGCCTGATTGTTTCCTTTTGGGTAAGCAAAGTTTTATATTAGCCGTTATCTAACCTTATTAGGATTTACGCTCTTCGTGGCTACCTGAGTTAGAGTTATTAGCAATACCAAACTTGTTTTACTGTGTAAGGATGAACCTTGCTCTGATACCAAAACGGGGTTGGTCCGATTATTTGAGAGCTCGGGTACTCTTTTTTTTTTTTTTTTTTTTGGTCATACAATATTAAAAGTTCTTCTATCATATTTACGACTAGACCAGCAATATAAAATATAATTACTCGTAGTAAAGAGATCAAGAAATAAGCCAAGGATATCCATACCTGGTTTTTTCCTTGTTTGAATAGAGTCGAGAAAGCCTTAGCTTCTATGCGGCGGAGCGTAGTAGTTCTGAAGATGCGCTTGTGGATGCGGAAGCAAATAGATTTAGATTTTTTTTATTTTTTATTTTTTATTTTTTTTTTTTTTTTAGGAGGAATGAGTTTTTAATTTAGAGGAAGCAAGAAGATGAACAGGAGGGGCTTAAGCTGCCATTAATTTGCAGAAAGCTTAAAGATTTTATATATTCACTTTGATACATTACAACTACATACATAACTGCCTTATATAGGCCATTCAGCCGGTAAGTCCGGTTATTTATTTACCTACACCTACTAACTTTACAGGACACTTCATTTCATAAAAGTACAAAGCTGGCAAAATAAATTATTGCAAAGGTACAATGCTGGCATAATAAATGACATAAAGTTGGACAGGTGTTTACTTTATTTTAGTGCGGGAGTCTTCTGCATGTGCTGGATTTAGTGTTGAAACTTCTAATACTTTATGCTGCTCTATGGGTGGATGGTATGGACAAATCATCAGACTCATCATCCATGATGTCACTTATGTCCTCCAAGGCTTCTAGATCACTATCCTCTGCAAATCTGATTACATGTCTCTGTGGGTCAAAACTGTCAATAGGATAAAACGGTAGTAAATATTTAAAACCTGTGGAACCCCATATTTGTTTTGTGGTTGTTTCAGCATACAGATAGAGTTCACGCCAATGGGGTGGCGGTGATAATAATTCTTCCCTCTGGTGAAATTCCCATGGTCTATGACTGTGGAACCAGATTGGTTTCCGTTCATAAATCTGTGCTCCTTGAGGAACTGCATAAGGCTGTGAATTTTTATTAACAAAAATGGAAATTCTGTGTTTAGCTGGCCTTTCTGTGTTTTTGTTATCAAACAAAAACTTCGGGCAAGTGGAATTTATGCACAATGTAACTGGATTTCCAAACGAAAGCATGCTGTGAAGTATTAGGCTGAGCTTCCATCCGAACATATCTAGGTATTCTGTATTACAGTCTATATTGAGTTTAAGTCTTGAAAGCATACCATGGTCGAACAATGTTATTATAGTGTCAAAGCTTATTGGAGTTAGGTCAAAATCTATCCTTGCTCTTAGCATATTGGATCTACAATCCTGTACTACCTTGCATCCTCCTGGCGAATTCTCTGACCATTCTTTTAGCTTGTCTTGTAACATCTGCATTTGCTCTTCCCATCTTTGTGCTACTAGTTCATTGATTCTGATCTCTAGATCGGGGCATTTATCATATAATGGTTTTAGTGCTTTTCTAGGTTTGAGTTTGAGCATAGCTTGGAGCTGGTCATAGGATAAAGTTGTACTAGGGATGCCTGTTTCCTGCTTTAGCTGTCTTACTTCTTTGGCTAGAGTAAAGATTCTGGTTTCATAGTGTTGATTTGTTTGTTGTATATAGGCTAGCTCTCTTCTACAGTCTTCTAATTCTTTAATTTTGTTCTGGAGCAAAAACGACTGCTGCTGGCTTTGGTTTAACTGAGCTTGCAGGGCATAGATTTGCGCCGCCTGGTCATTCATTATATGTTCTGGAGATCTTGGTATTGAGGTTGTAACTTGGGAATAAGATTGTTGACATTGTGGATCTATGTAGAAATTTAGACCTAGTTGCTGTCTGGCTGCCTCTATAGCTTCGTTTAAAGAGTAAAATCCTCTAAATCTTGGATTAGGATAATTTTGGACTGAATTCTGAACCTGACTAAAGTGTTTAAAAATACCAACATATAGCCCTTCAAAGACTACGTAGCAGGAAAAATTCTTTGATAATGGCTTTTGTTGAATTTTCGAAAAATAATTTGCAAAACAATTTGCCAAAATCATTTTGTGTTTACGGTCTGTGTCTACTGTTTTTAAATTCCATAAATGGTCTAGCAGGCATTGTTGTGATTTGTCTGTAATTCTAACTATAGGCCTGAATTTTCTCGGGTCATTATCTTGGAAAATAGCTATATTATATTGACCAAAGGTCATTGTGGGAATTTTAAAAGCATTTGCTGGTTGTTTGGGAGCTACCTGGCATTTGTGAACTACTTGGTATTGTAGGGGTTTTAACCTCCTTTTCTGTTCTTCGAATATCTGGAGTGGTGTTAGCTTCTTTCTCTGTTTTTATTTCTGCATTCATCATTGTTACCTGGAGATAATGCAAAAAACATTTAGCTAATTGCCTGGAAAGTAAATCCGCTAAATGGTTGTCTTTTCCCTTTATGTGTTCAAAAATTACTTTATAGCCGCATCCTTGGATTAAATTTTGTAAATTTAACCATCTAGTTTTGTTTATCTTTTTTGAATTTTCATTATTGATGAATTTAACTATGGCTTCACAATCTGTTCTAACAGTAAATTCTTTAGTTAAATGTATCTTAAATTTGTCTAATGCATTAATAAGGGCTTGTATTTCAAAGTCTATACTGGTCCAATTTTGCCCAATTTTACTGAATGTGCCACTAGCGTATGATGCTATTTTTTCTTCTGATTTTGCTGAAAATTTGTTTGGTTTGCAAATAAGGATAGCACCCCATCCTTCTTTGCATCCATCGCATTCAATTATAATATAATCTGTGGTTAATGGAAGTTCTAATGGTTTAATCCGTTCAACTTCTTCTTTGATTGTTCTTATTAACTTAATATCTTCATTATTGAATCTTCTTTCTCCATTTTTGGATATTTTACCGTATAATGGTCCTACTAGTTTGGCAAGATTTGGGATAAATTTTCTGGCATAATTTACTAATCCTAAAAATGCTTGGATCTTTTTTATACTATCTAATTTGTCTGGAAATTCTAAGATTTTTTGGGAAATATGTGGTTGTAATTCTATTTTACCATTTCCGATTTCTAGTCCTAAAAAAGAAATTTTTCTTTTAAATAATTCCATTTTCTTTTTAGAAATTACTATTTTGTTTTTTAATATTTCATCAAAGATTATTTTTAAATGATACTCATGTTCTTGAATTGTATTACTAGCTACTAGGATGTCGTCAATATATACTAAACAAAAATCATATTTTTTAAATATACTGTCCATAAATCTTTGGAAAACTGCTGGGGCTGTTTTTAATCCGAAGCTTAGAACATTCCATTCGAAATGTCCTTCTGAACATGTAAATGCAGTCCATGGTTTAAAGGTTTCTTCTAACTGTAGCTGATTATATCCTGCTTTTAAATCGAATTTGCTAAAGATCCTCTTGTTTTGGATTAAATTTATTAAAGTGTCTTTATTTGGAATATTATAGCCATCATCTTCCGTATTGTCATTAAGTCTTTTATAATTGTATACTATTCTAGGTTTTCCTCTGCTAACTTCAGCATGATTTCTAACAATAAAGGCTGCTGATCTGTGGGGACTTTCTGATTTTCTGATTAAGTTTTGGTTTAACATTTCTTGTATTTGGATTTTAAATTCTGTAACATCTGCAGGCGAATATTCTATATTTGTTGTTCTTATTGTTATATCTGGGTTTTTTATTTTTATTTTTGCTACATATTGTACTTTGCTTTTGGTAATATCATCGCCTATAAGGCCTAGTTTTTCTAATTTTTGAATTAATGGGTAATTAATTGAATCAAAAATATCTGGTCCTTTTTCTAATGTTTTTGCTTTCTCTTGTGCTAACAGACTAAAGGCTTCTCGTTTTTCTTCATTTGACAAGAATTTTTTGTTAGGTTGTTTGTAAAAATCTAATTCAGGGGTATCACCACGCTTGTGCAGCAACTCTGATTTGGTTTGGTAAAAGTTGGTGGGTAAAGTATATGTATTTTTATTAAATGTAATGCTATTTTTGCTAATGGAAATACTACCATTAAGATTTAAAATAAAATTGAGACCTAACAAAAATTCAGAACTATTTATTTCAGGTGGAGTAATATTTGTTTGTCCTAAATCATATTTACTACTGTAATTACCAGAAAAATCTTTAAATTGGATTTGCGTATGATCAGGTAATTTATATTTTAATTGCATAATACGCTGTTCAGCTGTTTTAGAAAAAAGTTTATATGTTAAAGGTACTTGGAATTCTTTGGGAATTAATTTATGTGCTATTAGGCTTTTTGTACTTCCGGTGTCGATTATAGCTGTTGTAGTTATAAAATTTTTGTTATCGAACCATAGTTTACATTCTAGGGTTAGTAGGGTTGTGGAAAACTCTTTTACTTGAATTATTTCTGTTGTTTGTTGGAAGTTTTCTTCGTTTACTTCAGTTATTACTTCTTTTTCTGTATTTTTTTTCTTTTTGTTTTAAGTTTGCTAATTCTTGTTTTATTTCATTTAATTCATATTGGAGTAATCTTATTTGAACTTCATGCTTGTCTACTCTTTCTTGTAAGAAATTTTTTGTTGGTACTTCTATTTCTTTTTTGGTTAATTCGATGTTAAAAATTTGTTTAACACATAAAAAACATATTTCTTTGTAACATTCATTACATTGAAATCGTTTATTAATTGCTGGATATCTATTGCAGTTGTAGCAGGGTATGTGATCGCTTCCTTTACTTTGTATCCATTCATGTGAACAGTTTTCTCTATTCATTAGGGTATAGGTTATAGGATCAGGATGGTTATTATCTTCTTCTGAAACTATACTATAAATAGATTCATTGTCAGAATTATCGTTTATACTCTGTAGATCGTATTCTCCTAATTCGTCTACTAGGTTAGCTCTATATTGATTATTTGCTCTATTTGGACATTTGTTGGCTAAATGATTTGGATCGCCACATATATAACATGTACATTTTTTAGTATATGGTCTCCGTTTTTTAACATATTTACTATGCTTATGCTTGTCATATTTCACTGATTTTCTTAAAAACTTTTTTCTCTTTTTGTATCCATAGGCTTGTGGTGTATATATTGCTGTTTTACAAAATGCCCATGCTTGTCTTTTGATTTGTTCTTGCATAGTGGCTTCCTTACATAGTTCTTCTAATTTTCGGAAAACAAAAGTGATTCTTATTCCTATGCCTAATCCGTGTTCTGTTCCATGATTATCTTTCCATTCTTTATGTATATTTCGTCCTAGGTCTCCTGGTAATTTTGTAAAATACCTGTCACATAATTCGTCATCAAAGGCCTTACCTGTTTGTGCTATCATTGTTGCAAAATCTTGGCTAAATTCTTTAATATATTTGAAATCACTAATGCTTAATTGTTCTAGATTTCTTATGGCTGTATCTTGTAACGTTGTATTTCCTTTAGCTGGATCTATACCAATTATTATTGTTCGGATCATTGATGTAAAATTATATGGATTATCTCCTAATGACTTTTGTCTAATTATTTCTTCTGGATTTATTGCTTTAAAACTTTGATATATGCCTAGGGCCATTGGGCCTAACGTGGTTTCTAGTACTGCAAACATGTCCATATCTCCTCGTTTATTAACTTCCCAGTATCGTATGACATTTTGTTCCCAAATTAATATTTCATCTGGCCACAATTGAGGGCTTTGATTTTCTAATAGTAGCATATTAGAACTATAAATCTTTGTATATGATTTTCTACTTCCTTTTCCTATTTTGGTGTTTCCTTCTGTGTAACTAATACTAGGAGGATTCCATGGTTCTCTTTCAAATGTTTTTTCATCATATCCTACTCCTGGTCTTGTGAATTCACTTCTTGGTCGTTTACTTGATGATGCTTCTGTAATCATTGAATCTTGATAATTTGTTTCGCTTTTTTGCGTATATATGTCGCTTAAGGGAGTTTTTCCTATACTTATGTCATCTACTAGTACTAAGTTATAGTATTCGCTTAAGGTGTTAAATGCTGTTTGATAATCCATTTGGAGGTTCATCATACATTGTATTATCATATTATCAATTTCTTCTCTTATATTTTCAACTGTTAACTTTTTATTCATTATTTCTACTAGGGATATTTTTGTTTCTGTTTTAAATCCTGTTTCCAATTTTTCAATTTCTTTAATAAAATCGTCTTCTATTTGAGTTTCATCTATTTGTTGTATTATTTCTTCATCGATTGGTAAGTATCCGATTACGTCTTCTAGTTCATCATATTCTAGATCTATGTCGCTATCATAGTCATCATAAATTGGTCCTTCTTCCCAATTTAAGTTGTTATATTCTGTCTCTTCATCACTATGTTGTTCTATTTCAGATTGTTTTGTTTTATAATTATTAAACCTAATGCTTGGTTCGTTAAATTGATTTTTATATATAATGTGTGATTCTGGAACTAGTAATGTTTTATCATTAGTGACAAAATCTTTTAGAGACCATTCAAGTCCTGCCAAATCTTCTGGATTAATTTTTCTAGGTTCTATCATTTGAATGCCCTTACTTGCTATGTTTTGTACTATTCCTGTTAAATTTAACTTAAACTTCATACCTGATCTATTTGATGCTTTTCCTAATAACCCTATACTGATAATAAAATTTTTTCCAATATATCCTTCAAATCCTTTTGCTTGAAATCCCATTTTTAAATTTCCTAGATTATCTATACTTTTAATGATATCTGGTACGCAATATATAAGAGCGGAGTTATTGTTTAAGTCTACTTCCATTCCTGATATTAATGCTTTTTCTATATCGGAAGTCCATGATTTATCTAGGATTAAAGTTAACAACTTGGTTCCTAAGCCTTTTCTAGTTAATGCTTTTATTCCTATTACAATTAGACCTAAATGGAAAAATCTTTTTCCTGTATTCTTTAACTTTTCTATTGTTTCTGGGGAAATTATATTAATCATTTCACTGTTATCTACTATTCTGAGTTCTTCTTCACGAGTACTCCTTATTAGAGTAGTGTTTAAGTTCATTATCCCTGTTTGATATAGCACCTTTGGATTTAGTACATCTAGCTGATGGTTATGGTATATTTCTAAATTTTTGTCTACATCTATTTCTTCATCAAGTTGTATTATTTGTTTATCTTTCTTTTTATTAAATATAGACATGATGTTTGATATTTCATCTCTAGTCATACTAGTGGAATTACGTCTTGTTAAGGCTCTACTAGATCCTGCTTCTGGTTGTAAATTCATTGTCTTGGTTTCCAAAATTTGTAAAGCTGTTCTGGCTTTTTTGTTATTATTTGTAAATGTTGACAGTCTCTTCCTACTGATAAACTATTTACCTTTTCTGTTAGTTGATTGACCTTTTCAATTAACTGAAGATTTAGGCTTATTAAAATGTTGAATAAATGTTGATATTCTTGATCCGATTGACTATGTCCGGAATATCTAGAAAAGCCTTGGTCGGGGACTGGTCGTAAGTTATTTTCTGCTTTAAATTCGTCCGCTTTCTTTTTTGCTTCTATTAGCTCTTTGTTCATTAACTTGCTACTACCCTTTTTATTTCGTCTATTACTTGTTCTACCTTCTTAATCTTATGATCAAAGTTACTTGTCTGTCTTTGTAAATCTTCTAATATTCTTTTTGATTCGATTTCTAAATATTTTGGTTTATTAGTTTGTAACAAAAATTTAAGCTGGATTATATCGTCTTTTGTAGGTATACTCTTTTTTATATGAACTAACTGGTTTTGAATAGTATTGTTTTGATCTTTAAGAAAGTCTAAATTGGAACTGATCTGTTTTAAAATTTTGTTTTTCTCCTTAGTGGTTTCTGTTAGGTTATTTATTGCCCTAGTTACTACGTTATTATGAGTTTCGAGATTACCTGCTTGACTGATTAGAAAGTCTATAATACTATTTAGTTGGATGTTATTACCGTGTAACAGATGACCAAATTGCTGTTCAAAGTAGCAAGAAAACTTATATTTGTCAATACTGGCAATATTTCTTTCTTTAAAAGAGTATTCTAGATTTAAATATTGCAGGCGTTTAGCTGAGTGTTGAAAATCTATTTTGAAAAGGGTCATCTTCTTAACTTCATAAATTAATTACTCATTCCTCAATTTTTTATTCAAAAGAAATAACAACTTAAAAACATATCGTAAAATACGCCATTAGCTATGTTTTGATTTTGAGCCTGATTGTTTCCTTTTGGGTAAGCAAAGTTTTATATTAGCCGTTATCTAACCTTATTAGGATTTACGCTCTTCGTGGCTACCTGAGTTAGAGTTATTAGCAATACCAAACTTGTTTTACTGTGTAAGGATGAACCTTGCTCTGATACCAAAACGGGGTTGGTCCGATTATTTGAGAGCTCGGGTACTCTTTTTTTTTTGTTTTTTGTTTTTTTTTTTTTTTTTGTTTTTTTTTTTTTTTGGTCATACAATATTAAAAGTTCTTCTATCATATTTACGACTAGACCAGCAATATAAAATATAATTACTCGTAGTAAAGAGATCGAGAAATAAGCCAAGGATATCCATACCTGGTTTTTTCCTTGTTTGAATAGAGTCGAGAAAGCCTTAGCTTCTATGCGGTGGAGCGTAGTAGTTCTGAAGATGCGCTTGTGGATGCGGAAGCAAATAGATTTAGATTTTTTTTTTTTTTTTTTTTTTATGAGTTTTTAATTTAGAGGAAGCAAGAAGATGAACAGGAGGGGCTTAAGCTGCCATTAATTTGCAGAAAGCTTAAAGATTTTATATATTCACTTTGATACATTACAACTACATACATAACTGCCTTATATAGGCCATTCAGCCGGTAAGTCCGGTTATTTATTTACCTACACCTACTAACTTTACAGGACACTTCATTTCATAAAAGTACAAAGCTGGCAAAATAAATTATTGCAAAGGTACAATGCTGGCATAATAAATGACATAAAGTTGGACAGGTGTTTACTTTATTTTAGTGCGGGAGTCTTCTGCATGTGCTGGATTTAGTGTTGAAACTTCTAATACTTTATGCTGCTCTATGGGTGGATGGTATGGACAAATCATCAGACTCATCATCCATGATGTCACTTATGTCCTCCAAGGCTTCTAGATCACTATCCTCTGCAAATCTGATTACATGTCTCTGTGGGTCAAAACTGTCAATAGGATAAAACGGTAGTAAATATTTAAAACCTGTGGAACCCCATATTTGTTTTGTGGTTGTTTCAGCATACAGATAGAGTTCACGCCAATGGGGTGGCGGTGATAATAATTCTTCCCTCTGGTGAAATTCCCATGGTCTATGACTGTGGAACCAGATTGGTTTCCGTTCATAAATCTGTGCTCCTTGAGGAACTGCATAAGGCTGTGAATTTTTATTAACAAAAATGGAAATTCTGTGTTTAGCTGGCCTTTCTGTGTTTTTGTTATCAAACAAAAACTTCGGGCAAGTGGAATTTATGCACAATGTAACTGGATTTCCAAACGAAAGCATGCTGTGAAGTATTAGGCTGAGCTTCCATCCGAACATATCTAGGTATTCTGTATTACAGTCTATATTGAGTTTAAGTCTTGAAAGCATACCATGGTCGAACAATGTTATTATAGTGTCAAAGCTTATTGGAGTTAGGTCAAAATCTATCCTTGCTCTTAGCATATTGGATCTACAATCCTGTACTACCTTGCATCCTCCTGGCGAATTCTCTGACCATTCTTTTAGCTTGTCTTGTAACATCTGCATTTGCTCTTCCCATCTTTGTGCTACTAGTTCATTGATTCTGATCTCTAGATCGGGGCATTTATCATATAATGGTTTTAGTGCTTTTCTAGGTTTGAGTTTGAGCATAGCTTGGAGCTGGTCATAGGATAAAGTTGTACTAGGGATGCCTGTTTCCTGCTTTAGCTGTCTTACTTCTTTGGCTAGAGTAAAGATTCTGGTTTCATAGTGTTGATTTGTTTGTTGTATATAGGCTAGCTCTCTTCTACAGTCTTCTAATTCTTTAATTTTGTTCTGGAGCAAAAACGATTGCTGCTGGCTTTGGTTTAACTGAGCTTGCAGGGCATAGATTTGCGCCGCCTGGTCATTCATTATATGTTCTGGAGATCTTGGTATTGAGGTTGTAACTTGGGAATAAGATTGTTGACATTGTGGATCTATGTAGAAATTTAGACCTAGTTGCTGTCTGGCTGCCTCTATAGCTTCGTTTAAAGAGTAAAATCCTCTAAATCTTGGATTAGGATAATTTTGGACTGAATTCTGAACCTGACTAAAGTGTTTAAAAATACCAACATATAGCCCTTCAAAGACTACGTAGCAGGAAAAATTCTTTGATAATAGCTTTTGTTGAATTTTCGAAAAATAATTTGCAAAACAATTTACCAAAATCATTTTGTGTTTACGGTCTGTGTCTACTGTTTTTAAATTCCATAAATGGTCTAGCAGGCATTGTTGTGATTTGTCTGTAATTCTAACTATAGGCCTGAATTTTCTCGGGTCATTATCTTGGAAAATAGCTATATTATATTGACCAAAGGTCATTGTGGGAATTTTAAAAGCATTTGCTGGTGTTATATTTGTTTGGGAGCTACCTGGCATTTGTGAACTACTTGGTATTGTAGGGGTTTTAACCTCCTTTTCTGTTCTTCGAATATCTGGAGTGGTGTTAGCTTCTTTCTCTGTTTTTATTTCTGCATTCATCATTGTTACCTGGAGATAATGCAAAAAACATTTAGCTAATTGCCTGGAAAGTAAATCCGCTAAATGGTTGTCTTTTCCCTTTATGTGTTCAAAAATTACTTTATAGCCGCATCCTTGGATTAAATTTTGTAAATTTAACCATCTAGTTTTGTTTATCTTTTTTGAATTTTCATTATTGATGAATTTAACTATGGCTTCACAATCTGTTCTAACAGTAAATTCTTTAGTTAAATGTATCTTAAATTTGTCTAATGCATTAATAAGGGCTTGTATTTCAAAGTCTATACTGGTCCAATTTTGCCCAATTTTACTGAATGTGCCACTAGCGTATGATGCTATTTTTTCTTCTGATTTTGCTGAAAATTTGTTTGGTTTGCAAATAAGGATAGCACCCCATCCTTCTTTGCATCCATCGCATTCAATTATAATATAATCTGTGGTTAATGGAAGTTCTAATGGTTTAATCCGTTCAACTTCTTCTTTGATTGTTCTTATTAACTTAATATCTTCATTATTGAATCTTCTTTCTCCATTTTTGGATATTTTACCGTATAATGGTCCTACTAGTTTGGCAAGATTTGGGATAAATTTTCTGGCATAATTTACTAATCCTAAAAATGCTTGGATCTTTTTTATACTATCTAATTTGTCTGGAAATTCTAAGATTTTTTGGGAAATATGTGGTTGTAATTCTATTTTACCATTTCCGATTTCTAGTCCTAAAAAAGAAATTTTTCTTTTAAATAATTCCATTTTCTTTTTAGAAATTACTATTTTGTTTTTTAATATTTCATCAAAGATTATTTTTAAATGATACTCATGTTCTTGAATTGTATTACTAGCTACTAGGATGTCGTCAATATATACTAAACAAAAATCATATTTTTTAAATATACTGTCCATAAATCTTTGGAAAACTGCTGGGGCTGTTTTTAATCCGAAGCTTAGAACATTCCATTCGAAATGTCCTTCTGAACATGTAAATGCAGTCCATGGTTTAAAGGTTTCTTCTAACTGTAGCTGATTATATCCTGCTTTTAAATCGAATTTGCTAAAGATCCTCTTGTTTTGGATTAAATTTATTAAAGTGTCTTTATTTGGAATATTATAGCCATCATCTTCCGTATTGTCATTAAGTCTTTTATAATTGTATACTATTCTAGGTTTTCCTCTGCTAACTTCAGCATGATTTCTAACAATAAAGGCTGCTGATCTGTGGGGACTTTCTGATTTTCTGATTAAGTTTTGGTTTAACATTTCTTGTATTTGGATTTTAAATTCTGTAACATCTGCAGGCAAATATTCTATATTTGTTGTTCTTATTGTTATATCTGGGTTTTTTATTTTTATTTTTGCTACATATTGTACTTTGCTTTTGGTAATATCATCGCCTATAAGGCCTAGTTTTTCTAATTTTTGAATTAATGGGTAATTAATTGAATCAAAAATATCTGGTCCTTTTTCTAATGTTTTTGCTTTCTCTTGTGCTAACAGACTAAAGGCTTCTCGTTTTTCTTCATTTGACAAGAATTTTTTGTTAGGTTGTTTGTAAAAATCTAATTCAGGGGTATCACCACGCTTGTGCAGCAACTCTGATTTGGTTTGGTAAAAGTTGGTGGGTAAAGTATATGTATTTTTATTAAATGTAATGCTATTTTTGCTAATGGAAATACTACCATTAAGATTTAAAATAAAATTGAGACCTAACAAAAATTCAGAACTATTTATTTCAGGTGGAGTAATATTTGTTTGTCCTAAATCATATTTACTACTGTAATTACCAGAAAAATCTTTAAATTGGATTTGCGTATGATCAGGTAATTTATATTTTAATTGCATAATACGCTGTTCAGCTGTTTTTAGAAAAAAGTTTATATGTTAAAGGTACTTGGAATTCTTTGGGAATTAATTTATGTGCTATTAGGCTTTTTGTACTTCCGGTGTCGATTATAGCTGTTGTAGTTATAAAATTTTTGTTATCGAACCATAGTTTACATTCTAGGGTTAGTAGGGTTGTGGAAAACTCTTTTACTTGAATTATTTCTGTTGTTTGTTGGAAGTTTTCTTCGTTTACTTCAGTTATTACTTCTTTTTCTGTATTTTTTTCTTTTTGTTTTAAGTTCGCTAATTCTTGTTTTATTTCATTTAATTCATATTGGAGTAATCTTATTTGAACTTCATGCTTGTCTACTCTTTCTTGTAAGAAATTTTTTGTTGGTACTTCTATTTCTTTTTTGGTTAATTCGATGTTAAAAATTTGTTTAACACATAAAAAACATATTTCTTTGTAACATTCATTACATTGAAATCGTTTATTAATTGCTGGATATCTATTGCAGTTGTAGCAGGGTATGTGATCGCTTCCTTTACTTTGTATCCATTCATGTGAACAGTTTTCTCTATTCATTAGGGTATAGGTTATAGGATCAGGATGGTTATTATCTTCTTCTGAAACTATACTATAAATAGATTCATTGTCAGAATTATCGTTTATACTCTGTAGATCGTATTCTCCTAATTCGTCTACTAGGTTAGCTCTATATTGATTATTTGCTCTATTTGGACATTTGTTGGCTAAATGATTTGGATCGCCACATATATAACATGTACACAAGCGTGGTATGGTCCGATTATTTGAGAGCTCGGGTACTCTTTTTTTTTTTTTTTTTTTTTTTTGGTCATACAATATTAAAAGTTCTTCTATCATATTTACGACTAGACCAGCAATATAAAATATAATTACTCGTAGTAAAGAGATCAAGAAATAAGCCAAGGATATCCATACCTGGTTTTTTCCTTGTTTGAATAGAGTCGAGAAAGCCTTAGCTTCTATGCGGCGGAGCGTAGTAGTTCTGAAGATGCGCTTGTGGATGCGGAAGCAAATAGATTTAGATTTTTTTTTTTTTTTTTTTTTTTTTTTTTTTTTTTTTTTTTTTTTTTTTTAGGAGGAATGAGTTTTTAATTTAGAGGAAGCAAGAAGATGAACAGGAGGGGCTTAAGCTGCCATTAATTTGCAGAAAGCTTAAAGATTTTATATATTCACTTTGATACATTACAACTACATACATAACTGCCTTATATAGGCCATTCAGCCGGTAAGTCCGGTTATTTATTTACCTACACCTACTAACTTTACAGGACACTTCATTTCATAAAAGTACAAAGCTGGCAAAATAAATTATTGCAAAGGTACAATGCTGGCATAATAAATGACATAAAGTTGGACAGGTGTTTACTTTATTTTAGTGCGGGAGTCTTCTGCATGTGCTGGATTTAGTGTTGAAACTTCTAATACTTTATGCTGCTCTATGGGTGGATGGTATGGACAAATCATCAGACTCATCATCCATGATGTCACTTATGTCCTCCAAGGCTTCTAGATCACTATCCTCTGCAAATCTGATTACATGTCTCTGTGGGTCAAAACTGTCAATAGGATAAAACGGTAGTAAATATTTAAAACCTGTGGAACCCCATATTTGTTTTGTGGTTGTTTCAGCATACAGATAGAGTTCACGCCAATGGGGTGGCGGTGATAATAATTCTTCCCTCTGGTGAAATTCCCATGGTCTATGACTGTGGAACCAGATTGGTTTCCGTTCATAAATCTGTGCTCCTTGAGGAACTGCATAAGGCTGTGAATTTTTATTAACAAAAATGGAAATTCTGTGTTTAGCTGGCCTTTCTGTGTTTTTGTTATCAAACAAAAACTTCGGGCAAGTGGAATTTATGCACAATGTAACTGGATTTCCAAACGAAAGCATGCTGTGAAGTATTAGGCTGAGCTTCCATCCGAACATATCTAGGTATTCTGTATTACAGTCTATATTGAGTTTAAGTCTTGAAAGCATACCATGGTCGAACAATGTTATTATAGTGTCAAAGCTTATTGGAGTTAGGTCAAAATCTATCCTTGCTCTTAGCATATTGGATCTACAATCCTGTACTACCTTGCATCCTCCTGGCGAATTCTCTGACCATTCTTTTAGCTTGTCTTGTAACATCTGCATTTGCTCTTCCCATCTTTGTGCTACTAGTTCATTGATTCTGATCTCTAGATCGGGGCATTTATCATATAATGGTTTTAGTGCTTTTCTAGGTTTGAGTTTGAGCATAGCTTGGAGCTGGTCATAGGATAAAGTTGTACTAGGGATGCCTGTTTCCTGCTTTAGCTGTCTTACTTCTTTGGCTAGAGTAAAGATTCTGGTTTCATAGTGTTGATTTGTTTGTTGTATATAGGCTAGCTCTCTTCTACAGTCTTCTAATTCTTTAATTTTGTTCTGGAGCAAAAACGACTGCTGCTGGCTTTGGTTTAACTGAGCTTGCAGGGCATAGATTTGCGCCGCCTGGTCATTCATTATATGTTCTGGAGATCTTGGTATTGAGGTTGTAACTTGGGAATAAGATTGTTGACATTGTGGATCTATGTAGAAATTTAGACCTAGTTGCTGTCTGGCTGCCTCTATAGCTTCGTTTAAAGAGTAAAATCCTCTAAATCTTGGATTAGGATAATTTTGGACTGAATTCTGAACCTGACTAAAGTGTTTAAAAATACCAACATATAGCCCTTCAAAGACTACGTAGCAGGAAAAATTCTTTGATAATGGCTTTTGTTGAATTTTCGAAAAATAATTTGCAAAACAATTTGCCAAAATCATTTTGTGTTTACGGTCTGTGTCTACTGTTTTTAAATTCCATAAATGGTCTAGCAGGCATTGTTGTGATTTGTCTGTAATTCTAACTATAGGCCTGAATTTTCTCGGGTCATTATCTTGGAAAATAGCTATATTATATTGACCAAAGGTCATTGTGGGAATTTTAAAAGCATTTGCTGGTGTTATATTTGTTTGGGAGCTACCTGGCATTTGTGAACTACTTGGTATTGTAGGGGTTTTAACCTCCTTTTCTGTTCTTCGAATATCTGGAGTGGTGTTAGCTTCTTTCTCTGTTTTTATTTCTGCATTCATCATTGTTACCTGGAGATAATGCAAAAAACATTTAGCTAATTGCCTGGAAAGTAAATCCGCTAAATGGTTGTCTTTTCCCTTTATGTGTTCAAAAATTACTTTATAGCCGCATCCTTGGATTAAATTTTGTAAATTTAACCATCTAGTTTTGTTTATCTTTTTTGAATTTTCATTATTGATGAATTTAACTATGGCTTCACAATCTGTTCTAACAGTAAATTCTTTAGTTAAATGTATCTTAAATTTGTCTAATGCATTAATAAGGGCTTGTATTTCAAAGTCTATACTGGTCCAATTTTGCCCAATTTTACTGAATGTGCCACTAGCGTATGATGCTATTTTTTCTTCTGATTTTGCTGAAAATTTGTTTGGTTTGCAAATAAGGATAGCACCCCATCCTTCTTTGCATCCATCGCATTCAATTATAATATAATCTGTGGTTAATGGAAGTTCTAATGGTTTAATCCGTTCAACTTCTTCTTTGATTGTTCTTATTAACTTAATATCTTCATTATTGAATCTTCTTTCTCCATTTTTGGATATTTTACCGTATAATGGTCCTACTAGTTTGGCAAGATTTGGGATAAATTTTCTGGCATAATTTACTAATCCTAAAAATGCTTGGATCTTTTTTATACTATCTAATTTGTCTGGAAATTCTAAGATTTTTTGGGAAATATGTGGTTGTAATTTCAAAGATGAAATTATTTTGAATAAATTGATTAAGATTTGAAATTTAAATATTTTGATTTAAATTTGAATTCAATACTTGAAATTGAATTCTATGATTTGAACTAGGGATTATAACGATATTATACTAGTTATATATGAGTCAAACCATTTTTAAAGTATAGTTCTTTTGACAATTTGAATTAACCCAAAGATTATAACTTGTATAAATGAAATAAGGTTTTTTAAAGATTATTTTTCCCGAAATAACACTGTTGTTTCTAAATGATAAAAGAAAGCTTTCATAGGAGAAATGAATTTCAAATTGTATTAAAAGGATTTCAAGTTTAAACTGAAATAGTCTTCCAAGTTATATATGAATATTTGGAAACGAATTTTGAAAGATATAAGTTAAATCTTAATTTAAAGATTCAATGAATTAAATCCAATTGAATTGGAATTGTTTTGAAATCCAGGAATGAATCTTGAGAAACTAGGTGAACCTTATGAAATAAATCTTTTGTTTAAAAGATTTGAAATGGTAATTGGATTAAACCATTTGAAAGAAAGTTTTGAATTATTAAGTTGTGACTTAATTGAAATCCCAGCATCCATATGTTTTTGAACTATTTCGCTCACTATTCGGTTTAGCCGGGAAAGGACCTTTGTGTCATATATCCCATTCCGAATATGTGATATGTCGTTATGGATAGCATTTGAAGACCGGTGTTGAAGACCGGGTATTTGCGAGAGCAATAGGATGACCTATCGATTGTCTCTGCACTGGGTAGCTCCTGGTATAGAGATTCCCTAAGTGATGGGAAATTCGATTGGGATTGTGAATACCCGGATTGCAAGGACTTCTTTGGAAGTGCCTTCGGTTCTGTTCGAACCCAGAACAGACTTGTATGGATTGTATGTCTGACATTACAATTTGAGATATAAAGCAGATTTCTTTCAAATACATTTCTGTTGGTGGCGGAGAATTTATTCTCTTAGCTTAACACCCTTCTCTGAGACGTACGAGCTCAGAGGTTATGTAGTTGAAGGTTATCAGCAATATATTCCCAATTTGGTAATGTGACATGCTGAGTGTTGCTGTGAAATGATCATTGTGTTGATCATTTGTGATAAGATCATTTGTTTGATCGTTTATCTTTGTGATCATTTCTATGATCATTTGTTGACCCAAAGCACAGCTTTTGTATAAAGCGTGATTTTGTGGACGAGACTTCGTCGAGCCTCACACCCCGGAAATGGTCAAAACAGGAAAGATGCGGCAAGGTTATGAGGGGTAGCTCCCTTTAGGGTATGTGCATTTCCTTCTGGATAGAGGTTGTATCATGGTATGGAGCCCAGATATTTAACCTATGTGGTTACTGCGAATTTATTACTTTGTGGTTGTTGGTTATCGGGATCCCATGAGAAAGGTCGTTTACGATCGGGGGATGACATACTCGTGTCAGTAGTTACCCAGTTAGGGGTAACCCGACCTAGTGTTGGCAGAGATCCGGTTTGGTTCTCGGGGACGTCCTTCCAGAGGCGTTCTCATGTGGCAATGGGAAGTTCCTTGGCCTGACCATTTGTTGGAAATCCAATTCCCAATACGAAACCCTGTACAGTGTTAGTTGTAGAACCTGCCATTTACTTATGGTGGCGCCCCACTGTTTAGATGGTAGCTATAGTAGGCATACGATAATGGTCGTATGTTGGCTAAGATTTATATCTTTACTTTCGAAATATTTTTCTACACTATGCACTAGTAATAATATCAAATGTTCTTTTTAATACGTATCAAGCATCTTTGACTATCATAAGGAGAAATCTCCTCCGATTCTGCGTTTGCATTGTGTGTGTGTGCGGGAGGCCTTATGGTAGTCTCATTTTTAAAAAGCATTGCGAATTGACTTTGAAAATCTTTTGTTGAATGTTTTAAAAGATAAACTGTTTTTGTTGCTCACACCAGTCCCACGACTGATCCAGAGTTTATTGTTTTCTTTCCTAAACTCTGGGTGCTCATTATTTTCTACACGAGCAGTCTAGAGTTGGGTTTTTCAGATAGTCAGGTTTAGTAGATTATCTAGAGTTAGTTCAGTCTTTGGATCGCACCAGTCTTGTTCGTCTGGTGCATCGTTATTGGGAGTTCGAGCTATTGCTGGATTGGTTTTTGGAAATGGAGTTGCAGTTATTTTTGGAGTTCTCCCTTGAAGACTATCTTAGAGTTATTTGTTCCGCTGCTAGATGTTATCTATTTTCTTTCCGCTGCTATTTTATTGTATCATATCTCTGATGTATATTGATATCTATTGGATCATCTGTTGTAGCAGATATTGTATCAAAGCTGTATATCAATGTATTATTCTTTTATTCCGCTGTGTTATGTACTTAATGTTGTTATAAGCTCCGGCGAATCGGATTTGAACGGTCGAATCTATGGCATTCGAATACGATATGAAGTATGGATGTCGATTTTCGAGCGGGCAAAATCCGAAACGTTACATTTAGAAGTAATGAATTTGACAAAGGAATTATATTCATGATTTTGGACCATAAATAATCCTTTAAATAAAATGGATTTTTGGAAAGTAAAATTATAAAAAGGGAATTTAAATGGTTTGAAAATAAAATAAGTTGTGAATTTACCTATTATTAAAATAAGTATATGAAAATGTTTCCCAAATATCCAATAAGTGAAATGGTTGTGAATATTATCTTTTTAAAGATATTTTGAAGTAAATAATTGGAAAGTGTTTTGAATTATAAACGATTGGTAAAAATCAGGCCCAGTGATTACTTAAGTGCTAGATTTTGTTTGTTACTTTGATAGTTAAATAACTGGCTATTAAAATTGGCTATTTTAGTTCCTCAACTTGATGTGGAAACTAACTAGTCATACACTTAGTACGTGGCTGACTGTGTAGGCTTGATTATCGTTTGTGTGGAGAATGTTGATTTGTGTAGTCGTAACTTACTGTGTAGGCTTGATTATCGTTTGTGTTGAGAATGTTGATTCATGTAGTGCGGAGTGATTACTCCAGTCTATCGAGCTTCCTTCTTGGCCGAAGGATAGCAAGTTGAAAGTTGGAGACGTGATAAGTCTATCTTCTGTACGAAGTTGAGAAACGATTTTGCGTTGTTGGTGCGAAGAGACCAGGATCAGATTTATCTAAAAACCACTTCGAACCAACATTTATACGACGATTGTGCAGGTTGGTCAATGATATTGATATTTAGGATTTTCATAGTGAAGAGCTGCTTTTTGATCTTTTGGCGTTAAAATCCCAATATATATAGTAGCAGTAGTCTCTTCATTATGAAATATCCAATACAAGGACTATTCGCTCATAATCCTAAGGATTTCCCGACAAGATGTGGTAGGAAAGTACCTTCAGCTTGTCCTGTTCCTGGACAACATACACGGACGAGTGTATGACATTGCATTTCTAAGATTACGTACATTGGTTTTTACAAATGTACATCAGCGGTGGCAGAGAAAGCAACTTCTATTAGCTTAACATCCTCCTTCAGAAGTACGAGCTCAAGGGTTGTATTTTTGTGGAAGGTAATTAGTAGTCAACGGAAATGGCAATGTGGCATTCAACGATGACGTGATATGTGATTTGTGATATGTGATATGTGATATGTGAAAGGTAATCGATACCTCTTTGGCGTTAATCCTTAGAAATGACTGAAACAGGAATAGAAGCAGCAAGGCTAAGTGGGTCGCTCCCAACTAAAAGATGTCATCACTCTTTTAGATATATCTTTACGCGCTACGATGTCGTGTATCTGATTTTTGTTGTGCATGCTCGTAGCCACGAATTAAAGTTTGGTAACAATCGGGGTGATGACATATTCGGTACTATCCAGGAATGTGTAGGTCGGTGTTGTGTTAGTTTAGGCGGGCAGTATCTGCTCCCTAGGTACATCCCTCTAGAGGTGTACTGTGTTGGTTCGGAAAGGTAGTCCCTTTACCTAGTCATTTGAATGGAATCCAGAATTCACTACGTGCCTGCCATTTTGTTTTGTAGAGTCTAGTGTCCCTCTAGAGATACCATTTGCTTTGATAAAGGAAAAGTTTTAATAACTTCATAAATTCAGTTGAGGTGTGGTTTCTCATGCTAGTTTACCAGACTGATCCGGGCGTTCTTCCTTTCAAGGCTCGGGTCTGACAGAGTATATTTACAGGTTTATATTTGGTGCTTTTAGAGCTTCAGCAGGCGAGCTGGAAATCTTCGTTTCGTATACACGTATCAGTTTTGCTTAGTGATGTTCGTACATGATAGGGGGTTCTCGTTTCTCGTTAGGTAGCAAACGAATGACCTTACTTCTACATGTCCCTGAGATCGAGTGTTGAGGGGTTAGTTTGCTAGTTTGGCTTATAGTCGAGAGGCTGACCTTAAAAGAAAAACTTGAGGTACCCATGTGAGCTACGGTGGAGTTTATCCACCGTAGATGGTTGCAAAGCGTAGATCGTCACTGCGTGGTATCAAAGCTGAAGGTTAAACATGAACCTTGGCTTTGTTGGGGTAAAGACTCATTAGAGATAGGGTTAGTAATACCCTATGATAAGTAACTCATTAGATATAGGGTTAGTAACACCCTAGAATGAGTTTGAGTGTATTATATATAAGTGCGTATGTGTTTGCGCCAAAATTGGTCACAAACCCCGAATACCGTGAAAGCACCAATGTATGAATACAAATCAATGATGTTCGAACACAAATAACAAATCTCAGCAGATAATAAATAGCAATTCAAAAGTAACGAACAGAGACACAAGTTTTATAGTGGTTCGGCTATCTCCGGCCTACGTCCACTCCAAAGTTTTATCCTTTTATTGATTATACTTGATAATTACAGATGATTACAGTGGTTTCAAAGTCCAAAACTTGAAATAAATAGCAGCTATGATGATATGGAATGATTCTGGCAGCGTCCGGGCGTGCTTTCTCTCTCCTAGTTCTCCGACCCCTTTTCTGAATGACCAGGGGCTCTATTTATAAGCGTAGGAGGCTGATATTTCTCCTAAAATCCGGGAAGACCACTTCAGGCACGTGAGGGGGCCCACTCGCCCCAAAACTGGAGGTTCGGGCCCACATCAGGATCGATTCGACCCTTGGTTCGAATCGATCAAGGGAATGTCCAATCGAGGTGAAATTTGGTGAGAACATTCTTCAACATGTATGTAAGCTTCTGTAAAAATTTCATAGCTGTTGGATCAACGGTTTGGAAGATATGATCGATTCAAGTTCAAAGTTATGTGTGTTCTGCCTGGTTCGAACCCATGCTTCGAACCCACCTCCTTCGAATCCATCTCGTTCGGATCCCTCTTCTTCGAATCCATTGCTTCGAATCCCTCGAAGTGCATGCGCATCGATGACCTGCCACGAATTCTCTGGGTCGATCCACCTTTTGCGCCGCGTTGAATGTTTCTTCCTCTGTTCGTATCCATCACTTCGAATCGATACGAACACTGTCCCTAAGTCCTTCGAATCCATGAAGTCGACTTCCTGCGTATCCTTCTCGAACGCTCTCTTCGCATCGATAGGTACTAACCCAGAAACCTCCCTTTGATCGATACGAATTGTATCGATTCGAGCTGCCATTGATACGAACTAACCTGTGTACGCCATATGGATAAGAAGGAGATCCATGCTATGATCGAGTCGAAGCCCACCTATTCTTCTCATCTGATCGATACGAAGCAACCGTGTCAAAAACAATAACTCGATCGATTCGAAGCCCATCGAGTTGAACCAACATCTAACGCGAACTTCTCAGAGCCGAATCCATACCAATCGATACGAAGTGTATCGATTCGAACCATCCCTGTGCCTTGCCTTCGATCGATGCGAACCTGATGGGTTCGAATCCGATGGATTCGAACCGAGCACCACCTTAACCCCTTGATGGGTTCGAACAGCATGCCTCTCCTACCCTGAATCGATCATAACTTCTCCATATGAACTCCGATTAACCTGAAATTTGAAACATAGCCTTTCCTAGTCCTTATCATCATTTCCAATCAATTTCGTCCCGATCGGAGTTCAACCAAATTTTGACGATATCGATCGTTGCCTTGATTCAAACCGATCTCCAATCCTGATATCCATAATTCCTTGCCAATTTGTTGATATTCCAGTTTTGACCAAAAATGGGATAACACTTTGCCCCCCAAAACATGCCTTGTGACAATAAGGCGTGTTTTGAATAGTTCCGAATCCAATATCCAAAGTCCATAGCCCTATTGCCAGAGTATATCATCCTTGACTGCTCCGAGTCGATGTCCAATTCCAAATCCAATAACCAAAGCCTTAGCCAATTCCATATCCGTCCGAACTCGACAACCGAGCCCCAATCCATCCTTATCCAATAGCCAATAACCGAATCCAGGACCTCTCCGGGTCGATATCCGAATCCATAACCTCTCCGGGTTCTTGCCAAGCGTAATCCACACCTGACGACCGTGGTCCAGTGTCCCTGGACGTCGAGCTAACCTCTTCGGGTTTTTTCCAAGCGTAATCCACACCTGACGACCGTGGTCCAGTGTCCCTGGACGTTGAACAATGTCGTGGCTTAAGTCCTAAGCTGAATCCTGGTCACTCCGAATCCTTGTTGAGCATAGTCTATACTCAACGACCTGATACAATAATCGATAATATGGGGCCTAAGTCCTAGGCCGAATCCTGGTCACTCCGGACCCTTGCCGAGCATAGTCCATACTCGACGACCTAAATGAGTCAATTTACCACGTTCGGGCAAAGTGACTCACCCCTTGCCAGGCATAATCCATATCCGACGACTATTTATCAAAAACCGGATGAAAATCCAATCAAAATCTAACCCAAAATTCAAATCCAAACCAGAAAACCAGAAATCCAAAGCAGCATTCAAAATCAAAAACAACCATCCAAAGAAAAACCCAAATCAAAAAGCAAGCAAAACCAGGAGCTCAATCCAAGCTCCAATCCAAAAAGAAAAGCTATATCCAATCCAAAAGCAAAAGATAAATTTCACAAACCATAGCATCGCAGTTTTTCATCATTCAGAGCATGCCTAGGGGCTATCTCTGTCCCCGTACATGTGTAAATGACTTGGTTGCTTGCCAATAGTTTGCTACTTATTTTATATTATCCTGATCAGTGGATGATCAATCGACCATCATCCCTGGGCCTCACATCATCACGGTGTGAGGTGGTCGGTGGTTGCTCCTGCTCCACCGTTGCATTCCGAGTTTCGACATATTGCTGTAACTGTCCGTTCCTTATATGTTCCTCGATTATATCCTTTAAGTGCCTACAGCTGTTGGTATGATGTCCATCTAAATCATGGAAGAGGCAGTGCCTTCCTGATGTCCTTTCCCGTTCTGATGGTTCTCTCCTAGCCGGCCTTCGATAGGGAAGGCGATTCCGAGTATCCAGGTATATCCGCTCCAGCGTCTCGCTCAATCCTGTATATGTGGAAAACTTTGGATCTTTCCATCGCTTCCTAACATTTCCAGGATCATCGTCCAACTTCCTTTTCCCTTTGTCTTTATCCAATCCTTTGCTGGATGGTCCTATATCCTGAGTTGCATTAACCCTTTTCACCTGTAAATCCACGCTCGCATCTTCCTGTAGAAGGAACCTTTCTGCCTCGTGAAAGAATTCATCGAGATCCTGTGGGGGATCTCGTATTAGAGATACCTTGAAATCCGAGTCTTCCCTGACTCCTGATACTGCTGCCATTAAAACCATCGATGGATCAGGCCGATCCACCGAAGCGACTGCCGCACTGAATCGAGTTAGAAAAGCTCTAAGCGATTCATCCATCCTTTGCTTCACCGATGTCAATGTCATCACATTCTTCGGCCTCTTGACGTGAACCCGAAACTGTCCCAAAAACTTTTCCACCAATTCCCTCCAAGTCCTTATAGATCCTTCTCCCAGCTGCCTAAACCACATTGCAGCTAAGTCTGTTAAATATAAGGGGAAACATCGGGCCATCACTTCCTCCGATGCCCCCAGCACCTCCATGTGTCTGGTGTACCTCATCAAGTGATCAGTTGGGTCCGCCTTACCATCATAAACCTCCACGCTAGGTAGCTTGAACCTAGGTGGATTCTGAGCCATTCTTATTTCCCAAGCGAACGGACTCCTATTCACTCCTTCCAAGTCTCCGTTGGTCAAACCTCCCCGCACAGTTCTTTTGATGATTTCTACTAATCCGGTATTGTCTGTTGGGGGTTGCCCCCCATGCCCCCGAGGGAACTCTGGTACATATTCCTCGTGTGGTTCACTAGCAGCAACGTTAGCTCTGGCTTGTTGAATCCCTTCCAGAGGTCCTCCTGTGTTGGATCCCGTGGGCCTGCCCCCAAGCCCTTGTTGGTTACCTTCTGGCTCTGTATCTCGTCCTCCATTGGGTTCCACGACCCTAGTTCCCTGTCCTGCATCCACAGCGGCTGTAGCTGTTCCTAAATTTTGCATCCCTGCAGCTCTCATTTGCTCAAAGAAAGTCTGCATCATTTCCTGTTGGCTCTTCAACAATCTCTCTTGCAAAGAATTTGCCATAGCCTCCATTTCATCCCGGGTTATGTAGATTGAAGCCTGTCCTTCCCCGGCTCCGGAGGATACTTGTTGACTTCCTTCCTGTTGGCTTCTCTCAGCCCTTTGCCTTCTACTACTTTGCCTAGTCATTGTCCTTGAATCCAAACTCTTTAAAATCTTCAAATCTAACTTTCAAATCCGATGTGGCGGGTGCTAGTCGTTCTCAGTGAAAGCACCAAAGTGTTTGCGCCAAAATTGGTCACAAACCCCGAATACCGTGAAAGCACCAATGTATGAATACAAATCAATGATGTTCAAACACAAATAACAAATCTCAGCAGATAATAAACAGCAATCCAAAAGTAATGAACAGAGACACAAGTTTTATAGTGGTTCGGCTATCTCCGGCCTACGTCCACTCCAAAGTTTTATCCTTTTATTGATTATACTTGATGATTACAGTGGTTTCAAAGTACAAAACTTGAAATAAATAGCAGCTATGATGATATGGAATGATTCTGGCAGCGTCCGGACGTGTTTTCTCTCTCCTAGTTCTCCGACCCCTTTTCTGAATGACCAGGGGCTCTATTTATAAGCGTAGGAGGCTGATATTTCTCCTAAAATCCGGGAAGACCACTTCAGGCACGTGAGGGGGCCCACTCGCCCCAAAACTGGAGGTCCGGGCCCACATCAGGATCGATTTGACCCTTGGTTCGAATCGATCAAGGGAATGTCCAATCGAGGTGAAATTTGGTGAGAACATTCTTCAACATGTATGTAAGCTTCTGTGAAAATTTCATAGCTGTTGGATCAACGGTTTGGAAGATATGATCGATTCAAGTTCAAAGTTCCGTGTGTTCTGCCTGGTTCGAACCCATGCTTTGAACCCACCTCCTTCGAATCCATCTCGTTCGAATCCCTCTTCTTCGAATCCATTGCTTCGAATCCCTCGAAGTGCATGCGCATCGATGACCTGCCACGAATTCTCTGGGTCGATCCACCTTTTGCGCCGCGTTGAACGTTTCTTCCTCTGTTCGTATCCATCACTTCGAATCGATACGAACACTGTCCCTAAGTCCTTCGAATCCATGAAGTCGACTCCCTGCGTATCCTTCTCGAACGCTCTCTTCGCATCGATAGGTACGAACCCAGAAACCTCCCTTTGATCGATACGAATTGTATCGATTCGAGCTGCCATTGATACGAACTAACATGTGTACACCATATGGATACGAAGGAGATCCATGCTGTGATCGAGTCGAAGCCCACCTATTCTTCTCATCTGATCGATACGAAGCAACCGTGTCAAAAACAATAACTCAATCGATTCGAAGCCCATCAAGTTGAACCAACATCTAACGCGAACTTCTCAGAGCCGAATCCATACTAATCGATACGAAGTGTATCGATTCGAACCATCCCTGTGCCTTGCCTTCGATCGATGCGAACCTGATGGGTTCGAATCCGATGGATTCGTACCGAGCACCACCTTGACCCCTTGATGGGTACGAACAGCATGCCTCTCCTACCCTGAATCGATCATAACTTCTGCATACGAACTCCGATTAACCTGAAATTTGAAACATAGCCTTTACTAATCCTTATCATCATTTCCAATCAATTTCGTCCCGATCGGAGTTCAACCAAATTTTGACGATATCGATCGTTGCCTTGATTCCAACCGATCTCCAATCCTGATATCCATAATTCCTTGCCAATTTGTTGATATTCCAGTTTTGACCAAAAATGGGATAACAGTATGTGTTAATGACTAATAAATTTTTGTGTGTTGATTTATCTGTTGAGTGATTTATGGATTATGATCGATGAGCCCGATCACCATTATCGATGAAAGTTCCTAATCATTTAAAAAGGGCGAACCGACACAATGATTTTGAAAAATAGGTAAATGAAATAATTTTACCTTGGATTATATTTCGAATATAAAGTATATATTTTTAAAGGTTATATAGTCAGAAATGAATGATCAAGGTTAGTGAAATTTAAATATGAACATCTTGTGATTAGAATTTCACAGTTTGACTATAAGATGTTTCATAAATATAATCGATAAGTAAGAAATCTAATAAGGTTGTTAAGATCTTCAATACTTATTCCAAAATAACAAATTAAGAAATGATAATGTTACGTTACCATCATATATTGGTCAATTGTTTGATTTAAAAGTTTAAGCACAAATACCTTGTAAATTAAGTTTTACGATTTGACTATAAGGTGTTTGATGAAAAGATTTGTTTAAGAATGAACATATAAGATAAAAATGTATTAACAAATAGAAAATGATTGTGTAAAAGATAAATGTACAAGGAATGAGAATTTAACTTCGAGTAATTTAAAATAATTGTGGAAATTTAAACGATGTTAATTAATATAAGATGAATTTATAAAAAGAATTTATAAAATAGGTTTTATGAACAAAAGTAATCTCTAAAGGATTTTGAAAATGGTATTATTTTAAATAAAAAAAGGGTTTTTATGATAACTAGTAGGAATGTCTCGAAAATAAACTAAAATTGGGCAGAAGATGCATTTGGATGGTAAACACTTCGCTTAAGTATTACTCTTCTTGTTAAGAGAATATATGATATTATTGGTAGCACCCAGTTCCCTGGTATTATTTTGGAGTTACTTGATCTATATAATTTTTTTACGTCAAAGAGATAATGTGAATGATTAATTGACAAATTGATCAGTAATATTTATAAAAATGTTTAAAATAAAGATAATTACCTTTTGAGTGAAAAATCGTTCCTTTGGAATATTTTCTTTTAATAAAAATATTTGGAAATAAATAATTGATGGGATTATATAAAGAAGCACCTTTATAAAATGTTTTGAACTTAAGATAAAAGTTATATGAAAAGTTTTTGAAAGTAAATAAATAAATATATTATATGTAGATCATTTCGTCGCACAAATTTTGATCTAAGATTCGAAACGGGACTTTAAGGTGTTTACACCGTCCGAAAGAGGATTTATCACTTGATTCTTGACGGTGAACATTGATGAGGGTTTGTGGTTAGGTATATGATTTTTCCACCATAGTTAAGAACTATGTAAGGAAAGCAAAGGTTTCTGATCTTGAAGCCTTACCAGAGTCCGCACTAGAGGATCGGGGACCGATACTAGTTTAGAAATAAAGTTGTGTATTCGAATAGGATATGGAATAAGATATTTCATACAGATGATTTGTGTATATTATATGGAAATAATTTTAAAGATAAATGTTTTGGGCAAACTTTTGTTTTGAGTAATTTTGAGGACGAAATTCTTTTATGTAAGGAAGAATGTAACAATCTAGAATTTGACCACTTTAAAATATACCATTTAAAGTGATTTAAATATAAAATATGTAACGTTATATGATTCAAACAGTATTAGATAGGATTTGGAAAGCGAAGTATACACAAAAATAATAACATTTGCCTCTATCGACAAAAGTGACAAAATGCTGATTTCAGAAAAGTAAGTTTCATGATTAAATAAATTATTTTAATTAATTTATGAGTGTTTATATTTTTTAATAGCAATATACAAATTTATTTTTAACTTTATTTTACATAAATAAATAGTTTAACCAAAACGTCAAAATGTGAAAGTAAAATATTTTGTCAAAAATCAACGTTTTGTCGATTAAAAGTTGTCGCATCGTCGTCGCACCTTTATTTTCTTATATAGAAACATATATTCAAATAGTATAAGTATTAATTAATTCACTAATCAAGTTTACCTTTATTAAACATACTTAGAAATTTCTAGAATATAATTAACAAAAAGTAAGCATAAAAAGACAAAAAAGGTACAAAAGTCGAAAAGTAAAACATCAAATCAAATAAACATAATTATTACTATCTTTACTTAATATTTAAGTGAAAATGACATAAAGTAATGATTTGAAATGTGATGTTAAGTGTTGAAAAAAAACAAGGTTGCTTAAAAAGTAAGTAAGGTTATTTTGGTAATTTGGTAAAGGGATATCTTTTGTAACTCACCACTTCATTTTTTTCTATAAATACCAACCACTTACTCGCTTTTTTTCACATTATTTTTACCTTCTTCTTCCTCCTTGAATATCTCTTTAATGGCTTCTTCTTCTCTCTTTTCGTTACTAACTTTTTCAAAATTATATCAAATCAACTCCAAACACAACCAAACTTTACCAAAGACCTTAGAATACCATTAAAACATGGTTTAGCATCTAAGAATGGAAGAAATGATGGAGAATAGGTTGGAACCCATGGAGGCCGGACCATATGAGAAAAGGAAGCAAGTTCGGGAAGCTCTAGAGCAAGAAAAAGAGAAGGAAGTGCCGTCAATTTCATTCCAAGCAGCTAGGACCAAATTCAAGGTGTTGCGGAAGCTCTATCGAATTTTCCGATGTTGGTTGAAGTTGAAAACAATAGTGAAGTGTTTGATTAATGAATGTTGTTAGGAAGTTAATCGATTTGGTTAAAAATGAGTACTCATATTTAAATCTACTAATTTCTAAAATATTTCAAGCTAATGACATCAAAAATTTAGTATTTGTTGGATGATTTAATGGACGATAACTTGGTTGATATTATGGTTGATTATATATTTGTAATATGGATGATAACTTGGTTTGATTAACGATAATAAAAATTGTTAGTAAGCATAGTTAATTTAATAAGAATTTAAATCCATATAAATATGTGTATGGAAATCATTTAGCCTCTAAATGACACCAAAATATCTAAGAAGATTGAAAATGATTTAATACTATAATATGATATGAAATGGAAAATGGATTTGAAATATGAAAAATATTGTTAAAATGATTTAGAAATTTTTTATAAATATTTAAAAGTGTTTCCACGAAGTTTGAAAAGAAATTGAAAATTTAGTCAAAATAGACGTGTCGCGTAACGGTAGCTCGCGATTTCGCGCGATAAACTCAACCGAGCGTAAAGTTGGAATATAGCTCGGAATTCTTCATGATAAGAATTTTTCAAACTATTATATCCGTAGTTTTCAAACGAAGAAAGAAAATCAAGATTTCGATAAGTAGAATTGAAGATACAAGTAAAACAAGTTTGTGGAACAATCGTGGTTTTGCAGTTCAGAATCCAAAACCGAATTTCTTTGAAAATGATGTTTTAAAATTGTTTAAAAATTTGAAATAAATCTTATAAATCTTTTTAAATGTTTCAAAAGCGATTTAAGTGATACAAATAGATTTTCGAATAATAAAAAGTCATTTTGATCAATTTAGCTTTAAAAAACACTTTTTTTAGCACTTTTTCGCAGCACTTTTCAATAACTTTTGAAATATAGTTTTAGCACAACAGTTCTTTCCCAAATCTTTTGTAGAGGTTCTTAAATGATTAATAGAGAATTCTAAGGGTGATTTGAAGGATTTATGGAATGGTTAAATAATTGAATAAGTGTTTTAAATATGGATTTGGAAGTTATAAATCATTTCTAAAAATGAAAGGAGCATGCAGAAATGACTAGTACATTTGTCCTGCTTGTGAGATTTAAACGGTAAAACTAGGTGTGTAACTAAGTTAGAAATGGAGCAACCAGTGCCTTGAACTTACCTGACCTTCATTTTATCTTTTAGACGAGCGGTGGAACAGACCGAAAGGAAGGCCTGAATGCTCTAAAAGATCATAATTAATTTTTTTCCAAGATAAAAGAAAAGAAACAAATTCTTTGAATTTATTACAAAAGGTCTATATATCAGATTTATAAAATTGATATTTTATAAATATTGGAATTATGAAAGTGTTTAATAAATGTTAGAAATGGGATTGTAATCAAATTTATATGTAGATTTGCAACTGAAATTTAGAAAAGAATTTATAATGGATTTTATAAATAACAAGATTTGAAAGGAATGAATTTGTAAATAAGAGATTTATAAGTAATTAACTTATAACTGGATTTTGACTTATAAATGAGATATAAATGAAATTTGTTAGTAAAGGAATTTTGTATATGGAAGTGTTTATAAATTATAAATAGAATTCGTAAACACTGTTTTATAAATGAGAAATCAATTTAATTAGAAAAGTTAAATATGTAAGTTTATTAAGGGAATTATATTCACGATTTTGGATAGTGAATAATCCTTTAAATTAAATGTGTAAAAGAAATGAATTTGGTAAGAGAATTTTATTCACGATTTTGGCCAGCGAATAATCCTTTAAATGAAATGTGTAGAAGTAATGACTTTGGTAAGAGAATTATATTCACGATTTTGGACAGTGAATAATCCTTTAAATTAAATGTGTAGAAGTAATGAATTTGGTAAGAGAATTATATTCACGAAATTGGACAGTGAATAATCCTTTAAATTAAATATTTTGAAGTAATGAATTTGACAAAGGAATTATATTCACGATTTTGGATAGTTAATAATCCTTAAAATAAAATGAATGTTTTGGAAAGTGATATTATAAAAAGGGAATTTAAATGGTTTGAAAATAAAATAAGTTGTGAATTTACTTATTAATAAAATAAGTATATAAAAATGTTTCCCAAATATCCAATAAGTGAAATGGTTGTGAATATTATCCTTTTAAAGATATTTTGAAGTGAATAATTGGGAAGTGTGTTGAATTATAAACGATTAATAGAAATCAGGCCTAGTTATTACTTAAGTGCTAGATTTTGTTTGTTACTTTGATAGTTAAATAACCGACTATCAAAATTGGCTATTTCAGTTCCTCAACTTGATGTGGAAACTAACTAGTCGTACACTTAGTATGTAACTTACTATGTAGGCTTGTTTATCGTTTATGTTGAGAATGTTGATTCTTGTAGTGCGGAGTGATGACTCCAATCTATTGAGCTTCCTTCTTGGTCGAAGGATAGCAAGTTGAAAGTTGGAGACGTGATAAGTCTAGTTTCTGTATGAAGTTGAGAAACATTTTTGCATTGTCGGTGCGAAGAGATCGGGATCCGATTTATCTGAAAACCACTTCGAACCAACATTTATACGACAATTGTGCAGGTTGGTTGATGATATTGATATTTAGGATTTTCATAGTGAAGGACTGCTTGTTGATCGTCTGGGTTAAAATCCAAATATACATATAGTAGTAGTGGTCTCTTCGTTATGAAATATCCAATGCGAGGACAATTCGCTACCAATCCTAGGGTTTTCTCGATAGGATGTGGTAGAAAAGTACCATCGGCTTGTCATGTTCCTAGACAACTTATATGGAAAAGTGTCTGACATTGCATTTCTAAGATTACGTACATTGATTTTTACAAATGTACAACAGTGGTGGCGGAGAAGGCAACTTCTTTTAGCTTAACACCCTCCTTGAGTCGTACGAGCTCAAGGGTTGTATTTTTATGGAAGGCAATAGTAGTCAATGGAAATGGAAATGTGGCATTCAAAGATGACATGATATGTGATTTGTGATATGTGATTTGTGATATGTGATATGTGAAAGGTAATGATACATCTTTGGCCTCACTCCCCGAAAATGACTGAAACAGGGATAGAAGCAGCAAGGCTAAGTAGGCCGCTCCTAATTAGAAGATGTCATCACTCTTTTGGATATATCTTTACACGCTATGACGTCGTGTATCTGATTTTTGTTGTGCATGCTCGTGGCCGCGAATTAAAGGCCGGTAACGACTGAATTGATGACATATTCAGTACTATCTAGGTATGGGTAGGCTGGTCTTGTGTTGGTTTAGGCATGCAGTATCTGCTCCCTAGGTACATCCCTCTAGAGGTGTACTGTGTTTTTTCAGAAAGGTAGTCCCTTTACCTAGTCATTTGTATGGAATCCAAATTCCACTTCGTGCTTGCTATTTTGTTTTGTAGAGCCTAGTATTGCTGGAATTTAGTAATGGTAACAATTTCAGCTATGATTAATTATTATTTGTATACTAGACGCTGGTGTATTATAAGAGGATTTGATATGAAACGGTTTTGGTTATCGTAAGGGAAAAACCCGTCCGTGTTCATGTGCGGGCGTGTCTTATGAGATACCATTTGCTTTGATAAAGGAAAAGTTTTGATGACTTTATAAATTAAGTTGAGGAGTTTTTTCTCACGCTGGTTTACCTGACTGATCCGAGCGTTCTTCCCTTTCAATGCTCGGGTCAGACCGAGTATATTTACAGGTTTATATTTGGCGCTTTTGGAGATTCAGCATGTGAGCTGGAGATCTTCACGTCGTATACACGTATCAGTTTATTATTCCGCTGCATTGTTGTTATTGTAAATTATCTGCATTTGTGAGGACAAGTTATTATAACTGTCCAAGCTGATGATTACTTATTGTGTACTCTGATATTGACTTATGTATATTACAGTTTCTCTTTGTAAAGATTATTGATCTATATTATATGTTATTTCACTGCGATGTGAAATTCTGTGTTGTTTTGGTTTTGCTTCTCTCTTCTTCTTCTCTTCTCTTCTTCTTTCTTCTCTCTTTCTTATCACCCTCTCTTTTCTTTCTCATGATTATCTGCAATCCGAGCGCTCTGGGTCGGACATGTGTGGTTTATTGTCAGATTTAAAGGGTGTTAATTTCGGGTCATCACAGAGGTCTTCCTACTCGGCGACCTACTCTCTGGTTCTGCTCCTCGAACCAAATCTATCTGAAACTCAATGGATCATTTTGGTGGCAATCCTACTATAGGCTCAAACATATCTGTGAATTCTCTAACCACTAAAGCTTGACTCAGCTCATTATCCAATTTCATAGCACCCAAGAAGTTCATCTCACTGCAAGAACCTTCTATGGTATAAACAATCCTATCTCTACAATCTGGGTGTTTAAGCGATATTTTCCTACTCCGACAAAATACCCTAGCATCGTACTCATTTAACCAGTCCATACCAAGAATGATTCAGAACCCCACAAAATCAAGCACATGCAAACTGCAAACAAAAGTATGATCTAATAGATCAAACTCTAATTGGTCATATCTCAACCCTAGAGTTTCATACCCTCCTATTGGATTCGCCACCCATAAGAAAGTAATTAAATATGTGGGTTCTAGGTTAAGATTATCTATCAAACATCTAGATATAAAAGAATGCGATGCACCAGTATCAAATAGAAGGCTAATAGACATACCGTGAATCTAAAGCATACCTCCCAAAACTTCCTTCCCTTCTCCTGAGTTGTTGACTTCGAAGTAGTAGGCTCCAATGCATACACTTTTCCCTTTCCATCGTTAGCGAGCTCCTTGCATTAGCTCTTATAGTGGCCTATCTGGTCGTAGTTGAAGCACCAAATATTCTTCCTCCCAGCAACTTCCTTTGTCTTTCTAGCACGAGACTCGTTAGCAAAATGCCCCTTCTCGTCTCACTTGAAGCAAACAATCTCAGACTTTCCTTTCTTAGTTGCTCCACCCTTCCGAGCACATTTCTTAGGAAAAAACTTCCTCTTCTGACCCAGCCTACACTTGGACTCCTTTAGCCTTACTCTTCTCTAGAGAATCAAGCAACTTGTAACAACCAGTAAATTTTCATTTATTTTATTTACGTATTTAACTGAATTTTGTGACACTTTAAATAATTGAATTTTGAAATAAATATTTGATATTTGAAATACGTCTACTTCAACATAGCAAATGGTAAATTTTCAATAATAATATGAAAGTTTATTTTATTGTGTAATTTTATTTCAGTTCAAATCAGCTAAAATTGATGAAAACAAATTATTTTCCAAACCTGAATATTTTTATATAATAAATTTGTAGATCATCTTCTGAGTGAGACATCATATTTTGTTTCGTCAAATTTGGACTGCTATGGCTCCGTTTATCTAATTTTCGGTGTTTTAGCCATATTTTCAACAATAAATATCGACTTTGGTCACACCGTTGATATTTGTATACCGTTTTGATTGTCTCGTCGTGCGGATCTCTACAGTATATTCAATTGTCAATTTCGATGACCGGTGCACACCTACCGGTGCTCTATTTTTAACTTTTATTATCGTATGGACTTTATTGTTAACCTGTTGAAAACCAACGGTCACAGCTTTTATTATTTCAGATTTTAATAGTCATTTGGCTTTCTCTATTCCCAATACTCCATATATTATTTTCTAGTCCTTTCCTCTGCCATTCATTTCTCTTCTTTGTTTGCGATTCTCCGCTTTCTCAAAAAAAAAAAGAATGGAACTTTGCCTGAAGCCAGTTTAGTCGTGGCGGAGACCACCTTCAATTCTCTCTCTCTCTCTCTCCGTTACTTCATCTCTAACGTGCCCTCTGCCGCATCCACCCGCCACCTCATCACCCGCCTCTTCGGCAACCAGAGTTTGCATCGGCCATACCCTTCCAGCAGCCTAGGCCGAGATCTTCATTTCTTCCCCTCCAGATCTCTTGAGCGTCCATCTCCACGCGCAAGCCTAACCGCTTCCTAGGCAGCAACTTCCCTTCCGCCTTGCGTACTCCTTCCTTATATAAGGTATATGTTATATGATACATAAGTTATGTTATATGTATATAGGCTTAATCTAGTTTATTTAAGTTTATAACATTTCATTTTGTATTTATATTTCTTCGTATGTATATAGAGTTATCTGGATTTTTAATATATATATATATATGTAGAGTTATATATATATATATGGGTATACTGTGGTTTGCAGTAGTTATAATATTATAATGGGAGATATATATATATATATATATGTTTTGACTTATGTTCTATATATATACACATTTGTGTTAAACTTTGAAACTAAGTATGTACATATATATAAATTATGTAGCCTGTTAGTTTGTATGAGTTGTAAGATTTCTATATATATATATATATATAGTTATAAAGTTGTTTATATATGTGTATTAGTCTATATGCATGATATGTATGTATGTTTATATATGTCATATTTTTTTTGAAAGAAGTATGTGTAAACCAGTTTAGTTATAATGGTTGTTGTTAAATTTATATATATATATATAGGTTTTGCAGTACATATTTTATAATATATGGGTTTTATACTGTTGATTTGAAAGATATGTATATATTATATATATATATGAATTTATGCAATTGTTCATATATTTTATATGAAAGTTGGTTATAAATATTGATTTATACATATGTCATACATAAGGTCTACATATATATAATATATATATTGCTATTTCAGCACCTACTTACTGTGTATATATTATAGGCTAAAGTAAATGTATTTGTCAATATATATTTATTCTCTTTAGTGTATACAAGCAAGTATATTTAACTGATACAAGAATTGTTTGCCCATACCAAACTATATACATTTGTTCGTATATATGAGTTCTTATATGATACTGTTGAGTTTAATGCATAAAATTTTAATGAATTATTTTATATATAAGCTGCTGCTTATATATGTAGTATACACTATATATGCGTTAAATATATGTTTATACTGTCTTCTGGGTATCATGAGTTATATATTATGTTTTAGTTATGTGAATACCTATCTATTTTAACTTTATGCGCATATGTATATATTAAGTTGCACTGTATGTTGAATTCTTGTATACACATATATATGCTGCTGTATATAGTATATTATCTGCTATGTAATCCGTGTAGTTGAGTTGTATATTGTATTAAGTGTTGGGTTTATATATATATATATATATATATATATATATATATATATATATATATTACATGTGAACTTAGTTTTCAAATATATATAGATATTTTCATGTGTTTGAATTAAAAACTAATTTGAAATTTGGTTTAGATTGATTTTTGAATATATATATATATATAGTCATGTTAGCACTGTGAACAATATATGTAATAAGGTATGTTAATATTTTAAATATATATATGATATGTTGATATTTGCAATAAATAATATATAAAAAAATTAAGTATTTGGCATTTTAAATAAGTGTGTATATATATAATTGTTTAAAAAATACAATACGTATACATGTTTGATTTCAACGTATATATATGTTTAAATTTTAGATTAATTTATAATGTATATGTATTTTAAATTGATTATTGGGTTAACGAAAATAATAATATAATATACGTCTCGTCTAAATTTTATATTAAGCTGATTTGATCTGTTCTCATCAATTTCTGTTATCAGCTCTATCCGTCGAATTCGTGCCAATTCTTGCGTGCATTTCATAACTCAACTTCATTATCTATCCTTTAGCCTCGAAGGGTGAGCAATCACTCATGATTAATGTTCTTATATTTATTAAATTTGATTTCAATTGAAATGACAATTGAAATATGTTGATGTTAGTTATTTACATTGCTATATATATGCTATCTGTTCACCTGTGACATCTGACACCATTATCTGTTATTTATATCGATGATATATGCATGTTATATTATTATCATATCTGTTATCACTCTGCAAGTTCTATGTTAGTATAGAATTCACTATGGGTTGAAATGATACATACCCAAACGATCTGTAGAATAGGAGAAAATCGTTATGGGTTGAAATGATAAACCCAAGCGATTTTCATTTTGAATTGAATTTGGTATTACGGGTTGAAATGATATATACCCGTATATATTTAAATTGCGGATTGAAATGATAAATATCTGTATCACTTGACCATAGGATAGAAAAAATTACATACGGACACCGTTGGTCTATATATAAATATTTAAAAAATGATTTCTACGGTTTTGGAAAGAAATATATGGTTTTATATAAATATTGATTTTAGATAATATATAGATGCTATTTTACATATAGTTAAATTCTTGATTTTAAGCTATGTATAAATTTGTTTAATAAAAATAAGTTTAATAAAAAAGTTTGATTTAATTAAAATATAATATGGTTAAGTATTCGCTTAAATAATATTTTAATATAGAGTTTATGATGATTTTAATAAATCAGGGTTGAGAAGATAGATTTGAAATTGATTTGAAATGGTATTTAATTAATAATTTTATTTAATTGAATTGATCTGAAACTTATGGAGTTTGAGGGTTTAAAGGATATGATTTTATAACTAGATTTTGGTTTAAGATGATTTAAATAAATATTTTGAGTTTAAATAAATTTAAGGAAAATATTCAGTTATTTGAAATTTGAGGTTTTATTTAAATGATAGTAGATTTATTAAGTAAATATTTCAACACTAAATAGTAGTAAGGTGGATTAAGGAATATATTATTTTCAAATTTAGTTTTAAAATGTTGAATATTAAGTTTTGAAATGTACTGAAATTTAAAATCGACATAATTTGAAATGGTTTATTGAGGAACTGAATTGAATTGAATTGATAAATTGACGTTTAAATAAAATTTGAATTTTGGAATTTGAGTTGATTTAAAATCGATTTTTGGACTTTGAGGAAATTGGTTTATTATAGGAAGTTATGTTTTAAAGTGTTATGATTTTTAAAGTATTAAAAATTCTAAGTTTAAATTGTTGAAAGTGCTATAACTTTGAAAGTGAAAGTGTTATTGGTTTGGCAATAGATAAATTTGAAGTGAAGAATGATATATTTTTGGATACGGTTTTGTAATGGATATGATATTTTGGTTTGAAGTATAAATTATTTTAAAATGACCACGGTGTTTTAATGACGTTTGGTTGTTGATAGCGTATATTACTACAAAATAGATAGTTCCACAGATCCTTAGAGGGTGGGTATCCCAAACATCCTTTGAGTTATCTGTATTTAAGTTACTTATATTTCAGTTGATATTTCACTTGAGTTAGATTTATTGGTATAAGAATGTTAATCCTGGCTCGAGTGTTTTGTGTTTTTCTTTACGCTCGGGTCGGATTGAGTGTCACAGAATTTGAGACTCACCTTTTGAGTTGGAGCTTCGTTTTGGAGATCCAACTATCGACTCAGCTTTCAGATATTTAGTTGATTCCAGTGATGAATTCAGATTTGTTATTTGACTATTGTATCAAGACTTCTGTGTATTTGAGACTTCTATTGTATCTTATTTAACTCTGTTATATATATATATATATATATATATATATATATAGTAGCTTCATGAACTACTATTCTTTTGTTTCCGCTACATACTGTATATTACTCTGTATCTGTGATTCTATGATTTATTTATTTACTGTATATGTTGAGTTTTGCCAAATATAAATTAAAAATCTAGTATTTTGAGCAATTCAAATCCGGCATGTGTAGATGCGAATGGTTGAAAATACCAGGATGTTACAGTTGGTATCAGAGCTTTGATTTTGGGCAAAACTCAACATATAAAGTAAACTGAATTACGGAATCACTTTCGTTTGAGTTAGAATCTGTTCCTCTTTGACCCAGTTTCCTTTGAATTTTGGAACGTTCCCCTCAGTTCCAAAATCTATTCTTGTCTTCCCTATCCAAATTCTTTTGATTTTGGAGCATCCAATAGCTCCACTGAATTATTTGTAAAGGGGTGAAACTCCTTTACAACAGCATTGAGTCACCGAATATTTCTGTATCCTCGGTTTTGATGCTACTATTTCTTGTTATACCTTAATGTTCTCAAGTTGACGACTAGGGTAAATTCTCTTCTAATCGAATGTCGATTTTCCTCAGAATTCTACATCGATCTTATTCTTGAGGTCACGGTTGACCCGCTTAAGGTCACTCGCGATTAATATAAGGCTATCCATCTTCCTTTTTTGTAATTTAATTATCATATCTTCCTACCGGGTCTGTTTTCGTGGTTTGAGTTCTCTTCGATGGGGACTCCTCTAATTTTGAATCTCGTATGGCGTTTCATACAGTGAAATTAATTTTTGGAATTTTTTTGATACTTGTATAAGATGGACTTTATATTAGTACAAGTGACTTTGAAACTATTAATTTTGGAAGGTATTCGATCTAAAGAGATAAATCTTATATATAACAGAATTTATGTACGAATGATATGATATATTTGAGATTATTGATTTTGAAAAGTACTTTATCTGAAAATGAAATTTTATATATAATGGATTTTATATAAGTGCGATATTTGAACTTTGAATTTGAAAGGGTACTATATATGGTATATTATATTTTGAAGTAAGAGGTATGGGGAAGTACCCTCCGTGAAGAAGTATAGTATGACATGCTTCGATCCAGATGGACATGGGGTATCTAGGAATGGATTCAACCGATAAACCCTAATGGACTTGGGTGAATTCAGAAATGGATTCGAACTGATATGGTTGTCCGGACTTAAACTTATGAGCTCCTCGATTTTTTTTCAGGGTAGATGGTTCTTTAGTTTACCCAATGGAGGCGATTTCGATCCCGTGATCTGTTGTTTATAGATCTTCCAAGAAGGAAGTGCATCCATTGCGTAAATCGTTGAATCAGTAGCGTACCACTGCAGCAGGGGTCGATGGTCCCTTGTTTACGAACTGGCTAAGATATTTTTCTAGAACCCGAAAGGTGGAAGGATCTTCTTGAAAGTTTTGTGTCCATTGCGTAAATACTGGATCAGCAGCAGGCCACTGCTATCACATTATCATTATTTGACATTGGATTTTGAGTGGTACTTCTCATACCTATTTTAAGTATTTTTCACTGGGTGTTGGAACAGGTCTACTAAGTACTTGGAAAATTCTAACCTTGCACTTGATCAACGCATGGCCAAAGTCTACAAGAACGATGATAAACCTGTTAAGACATCGAGTTATAAAAGTATGTTGATAAAGTATTATATAAAGGATATTTTGATCATTTTTCTTTCTAAATAATTTAAAATGTTTAAAATATTGTTTATTTATATACTACATGGTCTAATAGTGAATTATTAGTGTTGTAAATATTTTAGAAGTTATTAATTAAATAAACATATTTAAAATAAATGATTATTGATTTATTAATAATGTTTGAAAAGTATCTTGAGATAAAATTATTAAGTTTATGAATTATGGATTTAATGTTTTCAATAGCTTCTTTGTAAATATAAGTAATAATGTAAATAATAGTTTTCAAATAGTTTACATATATTTATAAAGGTGTTATTTAAACATATAAATGGTACTTATAAATGAAGCAAGAAATTTTACAAATGAGTTTGGAAAGTATTAAAGTATTAAAGATAATTGATTTGCAAATGAAGCTTTCAAATGAATATTTCAAGTAAAATTTATATAATTTTCTTTGAATGTATAGTTTAAAGATATTAAATAAATGGAAATATTTTGATTTGTGAAGTTTATTTACAGTAATATACTTGACAAATAAATATGAATCTCTATTTTGGAAGTATAGTTTGGAATATTTACTTGATTTCGAAGTACTAATGGTAAATTTATTTGTTTATTTACTATTTGAAATTTTGTATTAAACCATAATAAATGTTTTTCCATGATTTGAATATTCATTTTAAACAAGTGTGAAAAATTAGTTATGAAGATATGAAATTATATACTTTGATTTAGAAATTTAATGTAAGATTTGAAGTATACTGTTAGTTTTAGTTCAATAATTTTGAGTTTATACTTATTTTAAAATGTACGAGTCTAATAAATTATCGAATTTATGGAACTTTATTTTAAAGCTTATTATAACGTTTTGATATAAATTGCTAACATTGTTTTAGATTTTTGAAAAATCTTTGCACAATGCTACGAGAATATTTTTAATATATCTTATATTTTTATTTAGTGTGTGAGGTTAAATATTTAGTTGAAATTTTTAGATATATTGAAATACTTCTTTTCTCTTCAAGGGTGAATACCAAAAACTTAAGATCTTATTCAATGACCGAATTAGGTAATAAACTTAAGTAAGACAGTAGAAGCTTAAGTAATATTTTATGAAATGACTATTTATTGATTTAGTAAAATGAATCAAACCAAATTATTGAATATTAATTAATTTAAATTGAAATTTATATAGTTTTAAATTAATTGTTTATCTTGTCTTTCAATCTATTTTCTTTTTGATTGTTTTTATTCTCCTACCTTCTTCCATTTCGAGGACGAAAAGTTTTGAGTGGGGGAGAGTGTAACAACCCGTAAATTTTTATTTATTTACGTATTTAACTAAATTTTGTGAAACTTTAAATAATTGAATTTTGAAATAAAAATTTGATATTTGAAATACGTCTACTTCAATATAGCAAATGGTAAATTTTCAATAATAATATAAAAGTTTATTTTATTGTGTAATTTTATGTCAATTCAAACCAGTTAAAATTGATGAAAATAAATTATTTTCCAAACCTGAATATTTTTATATAATAAATTTGTAAATCATCTTCTGAGTGAGAAGTCATATTTCGTTTCGTCAAATTTGAACTGCTATGGCTCCGTTTATCTTATTTTCGGTGTTTTAGCCGTATTTTCAATAACGAATATCGACTTTTGATATTTCGGTCATCCCACTGATATCTGTATACCGTTTTGATTGTCTCATCATGCTGATCTCTACAGTATATTCAATTGTCAATTTTGATGACTGGTGCACAATGGAACCAGTGAAACGATTTGCTGTATCGGTGCTCCACTTTTAACTTTTATTTTCATATGGACTTTATTGTTAACCTGTTGAAAATCAATGGTCACAACTTTTATTATTTTAGATTTTAATAGTAATTTGGCTTTCTCTATTCCCAATACTCCATATATTATTTTCCGGTCCTTTCCTCTGCCATTCATTTCTCTTCCTTGTTTTCGATTCTCTGCTTACTCAAAAAAAAAAAGAATGGAACTTTGCCTGAAGCCAGTTTAGCCGTGGCCGAGACTACCTTCAATTCTCGATTTCTCTCCACTACTTCATCTCCGACGTGCCCTCCGCCGCATCCACCAGTCGCCTCATCACCTGCCACTTTGGCAACCAGAGCTTGCATCGGCCATACCCTTCCAGTAGCCTAGGCCAAGATCTTCATTTCTTACCCTCCAGATCTCTTGAGCCTCCATCTCCACATGTAAGCCTAACCGCTTCCTAGGCAGCAAATTCCCTTCTGCCTTGCGAACTCCTTCCTTATATAAGGTATATGTTATATGATACATAAGTTCTATTATATGTATATAGGCTTAAGCTAATTTATTTAAGTTTATAACATTTCATTTTGTATTTATATTTGTTCGTATATATATAAAGTTATACGGATTTTTAATATATATCGAGTTATATATATAGATACGGGTACACTGTGGTTTGCAGTAATTATAATATTATAATGGGAGATACATATATGTTCTGACTTATGTTCTATATATACATTTTTGTTAAACTTTGAAACTAAGTATGTACATATATATAAATTATGTAGCCTGTTAGTTTGTATGATTTGTGAGATTTCTGTATATATATATAGTTATAAAGTTTTTTATATATGCGTATTAGTCTATATGCACGTTATGCATGTATGTTTATTTATATTATATATTTTGGTTTTGAAAGAAGTATGTGTAAACTAGTTTAGTTATGAAGGTTGTTGTTAAATATATATATATATATATATATATATATATATATATAGGTGTTACAGTACATATTTTATAATATATGGGTTTTATACTGCTAATTTGAAAGATATGTATATATTATATATATGAATTTATGCAACTGTTTATATATTTTATATGAAAGTTGGTTGTAAATAGTTGATTTATACATATGTCATACATAAGGTCTACATATATATAATATATATTGCTATTTCAACACCTACTTACTGTGTATATATTATAGGCTGAAGTACATGTATTTGTCAATATATCTCTTTAGTATATACAAGCAAGTATATTTAACTGATATAAGAATTATTTGCCCATACCAAACTATATACATTTGTTCGTATATATGAGTTCTTATATGATACTGTTGAGTTTAATGCATAAAATTTTAATGAATTATTTTATATATAAGCTGCTGTTTATATATGTAGTAAACGTTGTATATGCGTTAAACGTATCATGAGTTATATATTATGTTTTTAGTTATGTGAATACCTATCTATTTTAACTGTATGCGCATATATGTATATATTAAGTTGCACTGTATGTTGAATTCTTGTATACACATATATATGCTTCTGTATATAGTATACTATCTGTTATGTAATCCGTGTAGTTGAGTTGTATGATGTATTAAGTGTTGGGTTTATAAATATATATTACATGTGAACTTAGTTTTCAAATATATATAGATATTTTCATGTGATTGAATTAAATACTAATTTGAAATTTGGTTTAGATTGATTTTTGAATATATATATATATAGTCATGTCAGCACTGTGAATAATATATGTAATATGGTATGTTAATATTTCAAATATATATATGATATGTTGATATTTGCAATAAATAATATATAAAAAAAAATTAGTATCTGGCATTTTAAACAAGTATATATATATATATATTGGTTTAAAAAATATAATATGTATATATGTTTGATTTCAATGTATATATATCTATATGTTTAAATTTTAGATTAATTTGAAATGTATATGTATTTTAAATTGAATATTGGGTTAAGGAAAATAATAATATAATATAGATCTCGTCTAAATTTTATATCAAGCTGATTTGTCTGTTCTCATTGATTTCTGTTATCAGCTCTATCGGTCGAATTCGTGCCAATCTAGCTTTGCTTTGGGATTTGTGCTTGCATTTCATAACTCAACTTCATTGTCTATCCTCTAGCCTCGAAGGGTGAGCAATCACTCACGATTAATGTTCTTATATTTATTAAATTTGATTTCAATTGAAATGACAATTGAAATATGCTGTTGTTAGTTATTTATATTGCTATATATATGCACCAGTGACATCTGAAACCATTATCTGTTATTTATATTGATGATATATGCATGTTATATTATTATCATATCTGTTATCACTCTACAAGTTCCTTGTTAGTATAGAATTCACTATGGGTCGAAATGATACATACACGAACGGTCTGTAGAATAGGAGAAAATCGTTATAGGTTGAAATGATAAACTCGAGCGATTTTCATTTTGAATTGAATTTGGGATTATGGGTTGAAATGACATACACTCATATATATTTAAATTGCGGATTGAAATGATAAATATTCGTATCACTTGACCATAGGATAGAAAAAATTATATACAGACACCGTTGGTCTATATATAAATATTTTGAAAATGATTTCTACGATTTTGGAAAGAAATATATGGTTTTATTTAAATATTGATTTTAGGTATTATATAAATGTTATTTCTGTTATCCCGCTTTTTGGCAAAGCCGTGATACCAAAAGATTGGCCAAAAACAAAGGGCAATTCGTCTCAGAGATTGGTTGCACTTCTCTTCGCTATGGATATCGATGAATTTTGTCCGAGCCCGGATCGGGCCGCAATTGATAGGGCATGGCAAGAAAGACCATAGAAGCCAGCATTTCAAATTTCAAGACGGTCCGAGGTCGTATGCTCAAGTTATGATGGATTCAAGATGAGACGGTGCACATTGCTTGGTTCGAACCCATCGTGTTCGAACCCATCATGTTCGAAACCACCATGTTCGAACCCATCCTGTTCGAACCCGTCATGTTCGAAACCATCTGTTTCGAACCCATCAGTTTCGAATCCATCCTTTAACTTCGAAACCATCACTACTTCGAACCCATCAGAAGCTCCGACTCCATCGCCTTCGAATCCATCCAAGCTTCGAATCCATCAGGAGCTTCGAATCCATCAGAAGCTCCGAATCCATCAGCTTCGACTCCATCAGCCATCGGTTTCGAATCCATCCACATCGCATACGAAAGCATGGATTCGAACCATATGGAGTCGAACCATATGGATTCGAACCCATGGATTCGAATGAATCAGTGGAGTCGAAGCGACCAGCATAACGAACACCCAATTTCGAACCGATCATAACTCCAAATCTACTGATCCAAATCCCATGAAATTTTTACAGAAGTTTGTCTACATGATGAAGAACGTCCACGCCAAGTTTCATCGTAATTGGACAATTTTTTGATCGATTCGAAGTTCACTTCGAATCGATCCCAAACTGGGCACGCACTTCAAGAACGCGGGCCTGTGGGCCCCCCGTCACGCGCCAAGCAGCCTCTCCATGATTTAGGCGGGATTTTGGCCTTCCACACCTATAAATAGAGCCCCTGGTCATTCAGAAGAGGGGTCGGAGTATTTGGAGAAGAAGAATAAGCCTAAACGCTGCCAGAATCACTCCATACTATCTCCTTTGCTGTTAATTTTGAGTTTAAGTCCATTTCCTGCTGTAATTTGCTTAAAAAACACTTGTAATCTTCAAGTATTAAGAAATAAAGTGATAGAACTTCATAGTGGACGTAGGCGCATAGCCGAACCACTCTAAATCCTTGTCTTCTGTGCAATTTACTTTTCTGTGACTTGGAGTTTTTGTTAGATAGTCCCTATTTCCAATTCAAGTTCTTCATTTACTATCTCTTCAAAAACTTCCGAAGGGTGTTTGCCCAATTTTGGTGCAAACATTTTGGTGCTTTCACTGAGAGAACCTAGATTTTCTCTTGCTCGTTGGATCTGTCATCGATACCGGATTGAATAAATCTAAGAGAGAGATCCAGATCTATCGTTCATGGGTTCCTTCTATTCTATTCAGATTGCTCTAAAATCTAAGAATAACCATATTCATCATGCAGTCCGTACCCCTATTTTCGAATCCAGAAAAAATGCTGTTTTTCGTACCCTCCATGAAAATATGAAGAATTTCGTATCCATATGTTCGAATCCATGAAAATATGATCATTTTCGAACCCATATTTTCGAATCCTGGAAATGTGGTGAAGTTCGTATCCATAGCTTCGAATCCAGGAAATGTGGTGTATTTCGTATCCATAGCTTCGAATCCAGGAAATGTGGTGAAGTTCGTATCCATAGCTTCGAATCTAGAAAGTGTGGTGAATTTCGTATCCATAGCTTCGAATCCAGGAAATGTGGTGAATTTCGTATCCATAGCTTCGTATCCATCATGGAGCGCTACTTCGTACCCATCATGGAGCGCGACTTCGAATCCATCAGGGAGTGCTACTTCGTATCCATCAGGAAGCGCTACTTCGTATCCATCCATCTGCCTCCAATTCGAATCGATACTCACATATACTTCGTATCCATCCATCTGCCTCCATTTCGTATCGATATGCACATGCAGTTCGTATCCATCCATCTGATCGATACGAAGACGAGCACATCTGATGGATTCGAACAAGAACGATACGAAGAAGGACTTTTTCAGGTTGCTTGATGGATACAGAATCTTCAAAAAAAAAAAAAAAATCGGGTACGATCCAAATTTCCTAAAAAGAGGCTTAAAAAAAAAAAAAATCGGGGGGAAACCCCCCCGAACCCTAGCCGCAGCGCAGAGCGCCCGCATAGTTAATTCAAAACTCAACTTAAATAAAGGAACATTCAGGTCGTTCCATGACTGGACGGGAAGTAGGAGATTACAATAGCAATTTTTGAGTTGCAATCAAGGAATGGGTATTGAAATACTATTCAAATGGTGCTCCCAGAGGCTGGAGAACCTAGCTAATATGGCACGAACTAGGGTTGATTAATGTATCATGCTTCTAAAGTGGACTGCAACTTCCTCCAATTAACCAGCTTTTAAAACTCCTAAACTGACAATTATGGTGCGATGGCTAGTATTACGACTACCCTGCCTTGTCTACTCTGCCAACTCAAAACATAGTTGTTCACCACTGAACCATCTTCATATGCCCGTATCTTAATCATTCCATGTCCATATGACTAAAAGCATGACATACAACTCTAAGAGGACTTCCTAACTATCTTATGCGAGCCTCCTTCATGGTGAAAATTAGAAATAATCACCAATCAATGAGCCCATATTAATCCACTCACCATCCGATCGACATTACCAACCACTCGAACGTTAGGCAGTTGGGCATACATCATTCACCAGTATCACAAGACCCCGTAACCATAAAATGGACTTGATAATGTTGATTCGAGTATCGTTCCCAGTCAGGGCCTATTCATTGAGACCATCCTACACGTAGAATTTCTAACTAAAATTCAGCATGCCGACTATGTCCGTGTACTATGGAAATTCAACCTCCACCACTACCTCATGAAGTGAGAATGGTGAATGGAGTCCACGAAAAGTGATGAATACCATCAAATGCGTTGTATCCCCTATTTCTCAAAGAAGACTGTCAATCGTAGTTAGGCATATCATTTCTACTTCTCATATTGCTAAAGGGAATAAAGAAGCTGGCAGCCAATGAACTGATCAAAATCTACAGCCCGTTGCTGCCAACACTAATAAATGAAATCAGCACAAAAGCTTATTTCCAGAGTTTGATAACAGAACTGGTGGATAGTCGCCGACGACTACACCAACATGTCCAGGCCAACATTACGTTGATAAATCAGACGAAGGATCAACTTGGTGACATAAAAGGGAACCTGCTCCATACTCTAAATCGGGAAGCTCCTCTTCTTTATATGACTATCATGGATGCCAACGCCATAAGGTTGCTCCAGAAAGGATAGCTCTAGCAATATGTTCAAGCCCCATAAAATGAAGAGCCGGGAACCCCCGACCTCAATCGGAACTTTGATCAAACTAAACCATTTGCGTTAGACTCCCAACTGTGAAAGGCTGGACCGAAGTGCAATAGCGAGCATATGACGCCGCTTCACTTATCAATGAGATTTTATCCGATCTCTTTTGAATTATTTTTATTTCTATTTCATTTATATTGCAAAATATAATCGACTTGAATTAAACTACTTGCAAATGATGCAGGTAACCGAGTACTTAAGGACGGGTGCAAAACAACCTCCGTGGACTATGATAAAGTCATTTAGGTATCATCATGGCGAGCATAATTCAACCACTCGTCGGTTGCTATACGCACCTGACTTGGGGCAGGCCATCAAAGTGGAAGAGACAGACAAGTTTAGGGCTCCAGTACGAAGTGGATGCAACCGACCATCCACTCACATGCCTATGCAATTTAGTCAGAAGATTTGAGAAAGACTTGGAGTTATGTAGCCCAACCATGCACTCTCCATCTCTTACTTGAAGCTCACCAAAATACTTATGCTTCCTCGGATGCCCAATAAAATTTAAATCACACCGAGAGTCGACGTGACATGGCCATCTATGCATCCAATCCTACATTAGAACTTGGGGTAATTTGAGGACATATGTTTAAAGTGGATATGATTTGATCATTCACTCTCCAGTTTGCATCTGTTATTCGGCAAAACAATCATGCCTTAAACCAACTTCATCAGGGGCCAACCATCAATCTATAGTCATCAATGAATGACTACCTACTCACAAACCATCATGAGCCATCGTTCCAACTCTCTTCCTCAACTCGACTGGAAGAGTGCAAAGCGTAAAGTGGACGTGGCTCGACCGTCTACTCTCCAACTCTTGCCCCCAACTTAAGGGAAAATACACAACTCAAAGTGGATGTAGTTCAGCCATCCTCTCCTCTGCTCGAGCTCAAAGCTTGCCAAAACACTAATCTTACTCCTTAGGCTTGGCAGAAGCGGGATCCAAATGAACACGGATGTGATTCATCCGTCCATAAATCAAGTCTCCTCCTTCGTTGATGGAAGATAAGTGGAAAGTAATCGAGATCCCACCGATCGTTTGCTAAGCGAAACCCACTTCTCGGGGGCAAGCCATCACATCAATGGCCGAACTGGACTGACACACGACAGTCCTGCAATCAACTCTAGGTTCCCAGAGTGCGAACCAAAGTATAAACATCCAATAAATCGTTCCCAGAGTGCGAACGGACTCCAACTTCCCAGAGTGTGAATTGGAGTATAAACATCCAATAAATCGTTCCCAGAGTGCGAACAGACTCCAACTTCCTAGAGTGTAAATTGGAGTATAAACATCCAATAAATCATTCCCAGAGTGCGAACGGACTCCAAATTCCCAGAGTGTGAATTGGAGTATAAACATCCAATAAATCCTTCCCAGAGTGCGAACGGACTCCAAATTCCCAGAGTGTGAATTGGAGTATAAACATCCAATAAATCGTTCCCAGAGTGCGAACGGACTCCAAATTCCCAGAGTGTGAATTGGAGTATAAACATCCAATAAATCGTTCCCAGAGTGCGAACGGACTCCAACTTCCCAGAGTGTGAATTGGAGTATAAACATCAAATCCATCGTTCCCAGAGTGTGAACGAATTCCTAAAAAGCCCAAATAGGTGTGACTGGCCATCTATTGGCTGACTCCAACTTCCCAGAGTATGAATTGGAGTATAAACATCTATTCCAGGTTCCCGGAGTGCGAACCAACCCATCAATGCGAACTCCGGGTTCCCAAAGCATGAATTGGAGTATAAACATAAATTACAGGTTCCCGGAGCACGAACCGAAGCATCCATGCTAACTCCAGATTCCCAAAGCGCGAGTCGGAGTACAAACATCAATTCTAGGTTCCCGAAGTGCGAACCAAAATGCAAATGCTAGCTCCAGGCTCCCAGAGCGTGAATCGGAGCATTAACATCAATTCCAGGTTACCGGAGGGCGAACCGGAAAATACGAATGTCAACTCCAATTCCCTAGAGCGTGAAGTGGAGTATAAACATCAATTCCTGGTTCCCGGAGCGCGGACCAAAATACAAATGCCAACTCCAGATTCCCAGAGTGCGAACTGGAGTATAAACATCAATAAACTCCAGATTCCCAGAGGATGAATTGGAATATAAAACAACGACTCACTCAAGTCCTGAGAGCACGGATTGGAGCACGAATTCCAAATGGGTATGACTAACCACCCATCAACTAATTCCAGATTCCCAGAGTGTGAACTGGATTGTAAACATCAACCAACTCCAATCCTCGAAGCATGGATTGGAATATAAATACCAGAAGGGATGCGATTTTATTGTCCATCTATCAATTCTAATTCCGCAGCAAGTTCTGTAGTACAAAAAGCGGATGTGGTTAGACTTTCTTCTTTCCAACTCTTCCCCTGACATGGGGGCACACTTATCACAAAAAATCGGTTGTGATCCGACTAACTAGCACTAAGCGGGCACGACATGACTTTTCATGCATCAACACTTATTCCCGGCACGGGACCTATAACATAATCTTTTAGAGATGCACTCCAACCGAGCAAGACAAGATTTCTTCCTTGATTCGACAGGGAGATGTAGATTCGCAAAACGGACCTAGCTGAACGCCTTATCCTAAATGGATATGGCTACCCATCCTACCGCAAATGAACATGACACGACCGTACATCCGCTAACTCTAGCCAACGATCTGGCGAGTTGTGCATGCAACGTGGAAGGAGGTGACCCAACCATCTGCCAATCAACTCCTTCCTCCAATTCAATCGGAGAAACATCAAATTAAAGTTGCCGCAATGTGACCGCAATGTGCCAGAGGAATTAATCGAGGAAAATGCGGTTGACCATTTTCTACTAAAACTCTTAGTCCCCAGAGTAGGGACAAGGGTATGAACATCAAATAGGTGTGACTAATGGCCCTTCAACTGCCTCTAGTCCCCAGAGTGCGACTGCGACGATAGACAGATGAAGAATGTGATTCGACCGTTCATTTACCAACTCCGACCTAAAGTCGACGAGAGGAGTATAAACTCGCTACAGATGCAATTGGACCGTCCACAAACTAACTCTGCTAAAACCAAGACTGGGGGCAGAAGAACAAATCATTGAAAGAAGAGAAAGGTGACTCGCTACATTGCTAGCTTAGGGTCCTTCACAACTTAAGGCAATGACTACAAGGAGGCCTTAATGCTAACCAATTAGAACGATGCCCGAAGTTACAGGAAGCCAATTACACCGTACCGCCTGATCGACGGGCAATATCGATCTGCACCATTCATGTCATACCCCTGTATCGATATGCTATGAGGTCCGTACATTCTACATTGTGTCGCTAAATCCACGGCCAATATCGATCCTCTTCGACTGCAATTCGATGTGACACGAGCGCCCATCGAATACCTACGACCATCAGAGCATGGATAGAACCACGAATGAGTGTGACTTGACTATTCGTCCTCCGTCGCCTTCCTTCGATCCACCAGGAAGGGCATGAGACTGGATGAGCATGACTTGACTGCATTTGAGCTAATTTTGTCTGTAGATCTGACGGGAGAACGTAATTCAAAACTGACGTGGTTGATCACCCAACTTCGAAAGAATGCAATGTGACCATTCATTCATCGACTCTTACCATAATCCGACTAAGCGAGCTTTTCACAACGAGTGCAACAAAACTGGCCACGCACCAATTCTTACCCTCGGTCCGATAAGGGAAGTATCAATCCTACATTGGATCTTACTGGACGATTCACTCTTCAATTTCTTCCCAGAGAATGACGACATAAGCAACAAAGTGAATGTCTATGAAGCAACAAAGTATTCTACCTAGAGGAAAGAACTAGGACAGAATGCAAAATATGGCACGGCTCGGCCTTCCATCGGTTAACTCGATATCACGGTTTAATGGGATAGAGTGTGAAATTGAAGCGAACACTATCTACCTTGCTGTTTATCGAGATATTCCCCAGACTTGGGGGCATGCACGAGAAATGAGATGAATATAATTTGATCTTTTATCAAACAACTCTAGCTCTTACAACTTGGACTACAATATAAACACAATAGAAGCTAGGCTCGATCATTCATGCAATACACCCATCAACCCAAGACTGGGGACATGAATGCGATCATCCAAGAGCTGGATACAACTACTCAACCCAATAGCTTATGCCTAGTATTTATAACAGCTTGACGTTACAACCGAAATGATGCTTAGAGATAGAATCCTCAGATTAATGCCTGGACTTATGTGCAGTAGATCATCATTCCGACCCTTCTAATGAGCAATGGATCGTGAGTACATTGAATGGAAAACGCATTGCTTGGAAACACATATAGATTCAAACTCGTAGTTGGAGCCAGCTATGCAGCAACACACAATACGGGGCTAAAATTTACTAAGCCTTTGGTTTAACACACCTATAAGGCTAACCATTTACCATTGCAGATAAGCACATGGAGTGTATACATCCCATCATGAGAATTGTAGATCAGATCACAACTCTACGCCATGATTGTGCAAGAGTCAACTGCATTGCTCCAATGAATAAAAACGAAGCGACGTGGATCTAGGAAGATCTACTGCACTTAAGGAGGAGGCGAATCTACTCAAAACCAATAGGTTTATCCGCGGTGTCCTCTACCCAAAATGAGTATTCATTCCTTTGCTTGTGCGAGAAACAAAAGGAGAGTAGTGAACGTACGCCGACTACTCAGATTTGCACAAGGCATGGCAAAGCATAGCTTTCCACATCTAATGATCAACCAACTAATAGACTCAACCATCATACATGAATTACTCTCATCCATGGACGCAAACTCCAGATACAATCAGATACCGAAACATATCCCAGACTAGGAATACAACTGTTTCATTACTGATGCGAGCCTATAGTGCTATGCTGCATTCCTTGGATTCAAACTTTGGAACGCTTATGCTACTTACCAAAGGACGATTAACAAATCATTCAAAAATCAGATCGGCCGATCAATGAGAGTATATGTAGTTAACATGCTTGTGAGATCACGACCATAAAGCGACCACATCGATCACTTGACAAAGATATTCAGTGCTATCCAACAACCGCAGAATGAAATTTAATCCTTTGAAAGGCTCTTTTAAGCGTTGTATAAAATGAATTCTCGGGTTTCGTCATCAATTCCCGTGGGATTGAGGCTAATGTCAGAAAATGCTGAAGATTAGAGTCATCCGTATATGGAGGAAACCAAGCAGCTCTGATAGATCGCTCAGAGAGGCCTCCCATTTTGCCCAAGATCTTGGATCGTGAAGATCTACACTTCAATTGGGTCATGTCAACACACGCCATAAGCATCACAATGCTATGTGAAGATAAACTAATCCAAAGACTAATATGCAATGAAAGCTGGCTATTGACAAGCTTACCCTGTTAATGTTTGTACCGACCAACCGTTACGATGGGACCAATGGCAACCTTAAATGTCTGAAAGTTTACTCAAATGGAATAATAAAGCTAAGTATGAAGCCTTAGTCGCCAAGCTAAGACTTATACAAAGAATAGGAATGGAAGCTTTACATATCTTATACGATTTCTTCTTAATGTGCCAAGTCAGGGAAGACTATCTGACTAGGGGGCAACGTCTTGCTCCTTATCTCAATTGTATCCTAGAGATACTAGCCGACTTCTAGTATTACGCCACTATCACAATCGTTAGAGAACAAAACGAAAAGGCCGAATCATTGGCTGAGCTAGCCAACTCTGGGGATGCGCAACAAACAGACTTTATCCTAGTAGAGATATTTACTATTCCAAGCGCTGAAAGATGAAGATCGACTAGATTTTAGAGATGGATCCAAGAAAGGGGTCATGGGTGACTCCTATCAAAGGCTATCTACCGTGGGGAATTCTTCTTGAATAGACGAATGAGAGATGGCATATCCTCCGCAAACAATCACTGCACGATTATGTCTGGATCGTTCAACTCCATCAACACAAAACATTACACTTGTATCCATCAATCCAAGATCCAATATGACATATCCATCGATACGAAGCATACATTCTAACATCCCAAATCAATCCAGGAGAGGATCGGTACAAAAGGAAGGACTTAAAACAACCATCGAACGTTGTTACAACTCAAATTTCACTTCGAATCCATTACCTTCCTACCTTTACACAATCAAATCCATCCCAACTTTATCGGTGCGAGGAATCATCGATTCAAGGAAGCACTAAGCAAAGGCTGGATTAAAAAACCGTCGACTCGAAGACGATCGATCCGAACAGACGTGACTTCGAATCCATCAAAGGACGTCTATGAGAGCAAATGAATCGCTATGATTTGAAAAATTACTTGCCTACCTTGTATACCGATTCAGGAGAGAATCGATACGAAATTCAATAGCGCACAAAACCGACATGACTCGTAAACACACGACGTTAATAAGGGCGGAGCTAATGTATGTGTACACATAACGAACTAACGTTCGATTTTGAACATTCACAGGGATCAAATATTCACCCTGTTATAGTAACGACAGCCAACGATTAAGCACAGTCGCACAATAATCAATCATATCAAGGCAAGGTTACGGCAATACGGTATATGAGTCTCAACAAAAAGAGGGCAATGATTTTTCAGAAAGAAATGGCAGCTATTCAAAGCACGTCATGTTCCCACAAGACGTACTTTGGGGGGCAAAATGTTATCCCGCTTTTTGGCAAAGCCGTGATACCAAAAGATTGGCCAAAAACAAAGGGCAATTCGTCTCAGAGATTGGTTGCACTTCTCTTCGCTATGGATATCGATGAATTTTGTCCGAGCCCGGATCGGGCCGCAATTGATAGGGCATGGCAAGAAAGACCATAGAAGCCAGCATTTCAAATTTCAAGACGGTCCGAGGTCGTATGCTCAAGTTATGATGGATTCAAGATGAGACGGTGCACATTGCTTGGTTCGAACCCATCGTGTTCGAACCCATCATGTTCGAAACCACCATGTTCGAACCCATCCTGTTCGAACCCGTCATGTTCGAAACCATCTGTTTCGAACCCATCAGTTTCGAATCCATCCTTTAACTTCGAAACCATCACTACTTCGAACCCATCAGAAGCTCCGACTCCATCGCCTTCGAATCCATCCAAGCTTCGAATCCATCAGGAGCTTCGAATCCATCAGAAGCTCCGAATCCATCAGCTTCGACTCCATCAGCCATCGGTTTCGAATCCATCCACATCGCATACGAAAGCATGGATTCGAACCATATGGAGTCGAACCATATGGATTCGAACCCATGGATTCGAATGAATCAGTGGAGTCGAAGCGACCAGCATAACGAACACCCAATTTCGAACCGATCATAACTCCAAATCTACTGATCCAAATCCCATGAAATTTTTACAGAAGTTTGTCTACATGATGAAGAACGTCCACGCCAAGTTTCATCGTAATTGGACAATTTTTTGATCGATTCGAAGTTCACTTCGAATCGATCCCAAACTGGGCACGCACTTTAAGAACGCGGGCCTGTGGGCCCCCCGTCACGCGCCAAGCAGCCTCTCCATGATTTAGGCGGGATTTTGGCCTTCCACACCTATAAATAGAGCCCCTGGTCATTCAGAAGAGGGGTCGGAGTATTTGGAGAAGAAGAATAAGCCTAAACGCTGCCAGAATCACTCCATACTATCTCCTTTGCTGTTAATTTTGAGTTTAAGTCCATTTCCTGCTGTAATTTGCTTAAAAAACACTTGTAATCTTCAAGTATTAAGAAATAAAGTGATAGAACTTCATAGTGGACGTAGGCGCATAGCCGAACCACTCTAAATCCTTGTCTTCTGTGCAATTTACTTTTCTGTGACTTGGAGTTTTTGTTAGATAGTCCCTATTTCCAATTCAAGTTCTTCATTTACTATCTCTTCAAAAACTTCCGAAGGGTGTTTGCCCAATTTTGGTGCAAACAATTTCACATATAGTTAAATTCTTGATTTTAAGCTATGTGTAAATTTGTTTAATATAAAATAAGTTTAATAATAAAGTTTTATTTAATTAAAATATAATATAGTTAAGTATTTAAATAAATTATATTTTAATATAGAGTTTATAATGATTTTAATAAATCAGGGTTGAGAAGATAGATTTGAAATTGATTTGAAATGGTATTTAATTAAGAATTTTATTTAATTAAATCGATCTGGAACTTATGGAGTTTGAGGGTTTAAAGGATACGATTTTATAACTGGGTTTTGGTTTAAGATGATTTAAATGAATATTTCGAGTTTAAATAAATTTAAGGAAAATATTCAGTTATTTGAAATTTGAGGTTTTATTTAAATAATAGTAGATTTATTAAGTAAATATTTCAACACTAAATGGTAGTAAGGTGGACTAAGATATATATAATTTTCAAATTTAGTTTTAAAATGTTGAATATTAAAGTTTTGAAATATACTGAAATTTAAATGGTTTATCTTGTGGTTTCTGTATTTGAAATCGACATAATTTGAAACGGTTTATTGAGGAACTGAATGGAATTGAATTGATAAATTGAGGTTTAAATAAAATTTGAATTTTGGAATTTGATTTTATTTAAAATTGATTTGTGGAATTTGAGGAAATTGTTTCATTATATGAAGTTATGTTCTAAAGTGTTATGATTTCTAAAGTATTATAAATTCTAAGTTTAAATTGTCGAAAGTGCTATAACTTTGAAAGTGAAAGTGTTATTGGTTTGGCAATAGATAAATTTTAAGTGAAGAATGATAATGTTTAGATACGGTTTCGAAATGGATATAATATTTTGGTTTGAAGTATAAATTATTTTAAAATGACCATGGTGTTTTAATGACGTTTGGTTGTTGATAGCATATATTACTACAAAATAGATACTTCCACAGATCCTTAGAGGATGGGTATCCCAAACATCCTTTAAGTTACCTGTATTTAAGTTACTTATATTTCAGTTGATATTTCACTTGAGTTGGATTTATTGTATAAGAATGTTAATCCTGACTCGAGTGTTTTGTGTTTTGCTTTACGCTCAGGTCAGACTGAGTGTCATAACATTTGAGACTCACCTTTTGAGTTGGATCTTCTTTTGGAGATCAAACTATCGACTCAGCTTTCAGATAATTAGTTGAATTCAAATTTGTTATTGGACTATTGTATCGAGACTTCTGTGTATTCGAGACTTCTTTTGTATCTTATTTAACTCCGTTATATATATACATTTAGTAGCTTCATGACCTACTATTCTTTTGTTCCGCTGCATACTGTATATTACTCTGTGTTTGTGATTCTGTGATTTATTTATTTACTGTATATGTTGAGTTTTGCCAAATATAAATTAACATATGGTATTTTGAGAAATTCAAATCCGACATGTGTGGATGCGAATGGTTGAAAATATCAGGATGTTACACAATTCCTCATGCCTTAGAGCCATCTCCACTACAAAATCAAAAAGGTCTCTAATATGAGGTAAGTGGCCCTGGCTAACTCCGGCCTCAACCCCCTGATAAACTTCTCGTTCCTCTTTAATATTGTATCTAATGAATCACACATATATCTGGCCAACTCCTCGAACCTTCTAGCATGCTCCAAAACAGACATCTCTCCTAGTTCTAATTCAACAAACTTTTTGATCAGAGCTGATTGTACCATTGCAGATATCAACCTCTCATGGAACCTCCCCTTGAAATCTTCCCAGGTAATAGTTTCCTCATCCATTGCCACAGTCACACTATTCCACCAGAACAAAGCTGCTCTCGAAAGCTGTCCGGATGGCAACCTCCTATATTGCTCATCATTAAGACCCAGAACTACAAAATTCCTTTCGCAGTGCGACAACCAATTCTCTACCTCAATGGCATCTTCCGTTCCAACAAACGGCTTCCTTCCAAGCTTGTTATAATCTCCACTCAGATCAACATAATGGTTAACTACCGGAACTTTCAGAACCCCTACTCCTGCAACATTCACCCCTACCACTCCGGCTGCAACTCTCGCCTGCACCATATTCCTGAAAAACCGATACATAGCTTCTATTCCAACTTGTGGGACTCCAGCACCCGCATTCTCTGCTTGAGCCTGACCTTGACCTCTTCTCACATTAGTCCTCACATCTGTGCCTTTCCCTCTTGGGTGAACTCTTCCTCTTCTACCTTCTATATCTATATTCAAACCTCATGAGTTACAAAAAAATAACCTAACAAAGATAGTAGACTAGAGATAAAGCGTATACTTATATATAGCAAATACAAGTACTTTACTATAGCTTTATTCCATACCCCATTCTTACTCTAATTCTTTAGGATTATGTTTTGAAACCCATTTTTTAGTTAAATTTTTTCATAAACCTATGCTCCGGTGCCAAGTTGTAACATCCCGTATCTAGAGGACAAAAGCTAAGCATTACAGATGTTGCAGTCACTCATAGTATTAACTTTGGGTAATAAAATACGTCAATGCTAATGGTATTCATCATATCATAAGCATTTGAATATGAAAAAAATCACATATTTCCAAAGATAACATTTTACTGATTACATTTCAAACAAATTCATATTCAAATTACATAATCCCATAAACGTATTCCAGGTAAAGGTCAATTATAATTACAATAATACGCCAAGAGTGACATTTGACGATGCCCCTTGGTGGATCAGAGTCAATATAGTCATATCTAACTTAACATACACATCGAAATCAAAAAAATATGAAACTAAAAATCCTAGTCAGCTATCCTCACCCCCCTATTCTTCTTCGGAAGCTCTATTCGCTAAAAGGACTAAACCTGAAAATCTTAACCCTTAGCCTACTCAAATAAATTTTGAGCGCCCGAAAGTTTAAGGGGAAACAAAAACTTCGAGTCAGACATAAAGCCTGGTGCGAATAATTCTGTTACATCTCTGTTTACATATATTAAGTGATACCATGCCAATTTGTGGATTGGGTTTTCCCTCACTAGTATCCTTATCAAATCATATATTTTGCAAATCCTTTCCCATAGCCAAACTGGTTAATAAAACTGACTATATAAATAGCAATATCCTTTATGCTAATAAATGGACTATCTGTCCATAAAACATGTAATAAGTGAACTATCTGCCCATAATATAATAGCAAGGTCCATTATGCTAACAAATAAACTATCTATCCAAACATAATAACAAGGTTCGTTATGCTAACAAATGGACTATCTGCACATAAAACTGGCCTGACTACCCGCAAACTGGACTCACTGTCCGAACCATTTTCTTGGGGTTAACTACCTTATATATTTTTCCTTCAAAATGATTTAACCTTTTAAATCATACCTTTGCAAAGTAAATATATTCTTAGTTCTACTCTAGGCTATTTTTCCATGATATATATACTTTACTTGAAATAATGTTGATAGATTTTAATGAGGATTAACTATCCTTCCAAAACAAATTAAACCATTTTTAACTTAAAACACTTAGGCTATATTGCCTTTCAATACATTTTAAACCTTTGTTCAAAACCTTTGAACAACCCTTTCGAAAACTTTGAATCTAACCCTTTCGAAATCATTCAAAGTGACCCTTTCGTAACCATTCAAAGCCTTTCCTTCGAAAGCTTCAAAACATTAGACATCCTCCTTTAAAATCTTTAAATATTTCCATTGAAAACGTAGGAAAATTCTTTCCTTTTAAGCCTCTCGAAACCCTGGGGAACCACTCCTTTCGAGACCAATCAGTAAAACCATTCGAAAAGTCAAAATTCAATCCTTTCGAAAGCATTTTAGTTTCAACTTAAAAGACGTGGAAAACTTTTGAAACCTTTGAAAATCATCCCGGTCGAAGCCATTTAGATTATGCCTTCAATTAGAGCAAAAGGATTAGAAACCCATTAAAGTCGAAAGCATCTGCGTCGAAACCATTTATACTATCTCTTTCAAAACCAGTTTGGGTTTTACTTCAATCTTAGAAAAAGGCCAAAAACATTTAAGTCGAAAGCATCTGTTTTGAAACGATTTCCTAAGTAATGAATTGATGGTGTTGAAACCATCCCTTCGAAAGCATTAGAGAGATGGCCAATTTTTTCTTTTAGAAAACAAAACAACCCTTTCAAAACCATCTAGATCGATGGGTAGGAAAGAGGCAGTGAAAAGGCTTTGCTTTAGTCGAAAGCACTTATTTAAAACAAAAGTGCAACCCAATCGAACCATTCCTTGACCCATTTGAAAGCTAACCAAGTAGAAAGCATCTTAATCGAAAACAAGTAGGCGAATTTTCCTTTAAAATCAATGCAAAGTGTCAATCCCTTCGGAACCCCTAGTTTTGACTCTATACCTTCCGCCTACATCCAATTCACTACATACTAGTAAACCGGAACCATGTGCATTGGTTTCGATAGTGTCGAAGGGTGAAGGTAAGAAGGCGAAACCTGGTGTCGGTGACATTGAAACAGTGTAAAACATGTTTATTTGTACTTTTAAACTATTTCCTTTGTACCTAACCTGCCTTGTTTGTCTAAATATGATCAGTTTCCTATGTACTTTTCTAAAAGTTCTGCCCTTTTTCCAGATTTAGAAATTTAAATTAATTTTTCAAAAAGCCCCTTCTCTTCTCTTCTCTTCTCTTAATTATATAAAACATTTAATTCTCATATCTTAATTAATTTTATATAACTATTAAACACTTAGGAAAATTCTATAAAAATTCCAGAAAATTCCTTTTAATATGTTTTTCAACATATAAAAATTTCAGACCCAATTCTTTTATTATTTAACCATAAATAATTTATAATCCAAATTAACATTTTCTTTAACAGAAAATTCATATAAATTCCACGTAAATTCATCAAATTCTGAAAATCAAAATCCTACTCCAAAATAATATTTATGAACTTCATAAATATTCGCAAGGCATTTGGATATCAGTTAATAGGATTTTCACCTTAAAACATATCATAAATCCAAAATGAATAACCATAGTTCATCAACAAGTATATATATTCATTTCATCATTCAAAAACATGGAAAATCTTTGCAAAATATTCAAAATTCATCTTAAAACCAAAAACAAAATAAAAAATGAGATGTAAACATTATTAACTTTAGAGATTAAAGAGATTGAGATATGAATGGATTTGATTTGAATTAGCTTCTTCCTTAGCTTTTGTTAATCTTCTTCCTTTTTCCTTATTAATGGTAGCCGGCCATGAGTTTTAGAAATTTTCAAATAAAATGAATGTGTAGTGATACACGGCCTAAGAGAATAGATATAGGAATGACTTCTTTCTTATTATACCCCTCCCCTATTTCATGTTAAACTCCTCTTTAATTCATTGTTTAAATGGCACGGCTATACCTTAATTAAAATCAAATCTTAATCCCCTATTCAACAAATTATTTTATTTAATTTAACTAATTAAATATTCTAAATAATGTTACCAAAAATCTAGGGTGTTATAATTCTCCCTTCCTTAAATGAATTCCGTCCCTAAAATTCCTAAGGAAGAATATGTTTCCGGATCCTAAAATTTTAAAACTAATGATTAAAATAGGTTATTAGACTTATCACTTTTCAAAAATATCAGCTGGAATAGATTCTAAAATTTCCAAGTTTTTTTGTCCATTCACCCATACCAACTATTTCTCTTTTATTCATTCATTCTAAGTTATAACCCAAAAATAAAAAAAATTCAAACATTTTCCGAAATTCTCAAAAAAAAAATCCAACTCTTAAATTTAGAGAAAATTTTGCCAGCGTCTCCTTTGCGCGACTCGATCGGTACAATTACAAATTGCCTCTACAGGCTCCAAAACCAATCAAACAAAACAAAAGCCAAACGGCCTCCCATATCTGGGGCATAAAATCATTAACCACTTCAAATTTTCTAAATTTACTAAGTATGTTAACCTAAAAAATGAATCAACACCTTGGATTGAGTGTGAAAGCACTGGCCCTGTTCTTACAGAGAAATAATATAAAGGATAAGTATAGAAAAAAGCAGATATAGAAAGAAGACAAGAAGATTTTTATAGTGGTTCGGTTGTTAATGAAGCCTACATCTACTTTATAGTTTTAATTATTGACTGATTACTGTTACAAGATGAATTGAATTACAAAGTTCTACAATACCCTTAGCTAGACAAAGTCCTTAATGTTGAAGTTCACCAGAGAATCGCAGTAAACTCCTCGGATGACTATTGCGAGGAAGGATGGGAGTGCAAAAAGCTTTCAGTAGAGTTCTAGCAACTAGTTCAGAGGATCTCCTTTATGTTGCAGATAGAAGAGTATTTATAGAGGTTGGAGAGCTACTGGGCAATGCATGTTTGAAAAATGCTTGCAGATAATCATACAAAGGCAAATAGGAAGTTTCATTGCGATCTGAGCTGAAATGATGGATTGTTAGAGATCGATAGTTCAGGCTTGAAGGTGGTCCAATGCTTAGCACTTTCCGTTGCCTTGTTTGATAAGATCACAGTGATTTGATGACAATGAATGGGTCTCCAGAGATCCATATACTTGACCTAATTTTGGGCTTTGTCTTCTAGGTAGCCTTTGTTGTCTTGTGTTGCTGTTGTTCGTGTAGTCTCGTAGTGTGTCGCCTTGTTTTGATGATGGTTTGCTTATTAGTTGTATTAGGCTGCTGATTGGACTAAATGAACACTTGTCTCTTGATTTAACTGGATCGAAATATCATCAAACTTAGCCATTGCTCTTAGAATATAGATTGAATCATGATGCAAGAAGGTTATTGAATTCACAAGTTAATAAGATGGATTGCTAGAAATCCATATCCTTAACGAAGTTTGCTTTCTTTCTCCTCGATCTTCCTTTGGCTTGCTTTTCTAATCCTTTTGGTTGGCTTTTGAGCTATTCTGACTCGATCAAGTTATTCCGACTTGTTTTGGATTCTGCTTGGTTAAAAACTTGATAACAACGTACCTTTTTGCATTTGATATATATTTTGGCAAGTATTTTGTTTTCCCTTGGTAAATGCAGGTGCACAAGAATCAAAAGGCAATCTCTTGCATACCTGTACATGCAAAATCTAAAGAAAATCAGGCTAACACAAGCAACGTGGTGTAACCCTACATGCAAAAACTAGTCTGATATAAATCTGCGTGCAATCAACAATCCATATCTCAATCATATGCAACAAAGTACAGAGATTTCGTAATGGATGATATGTATCCAATTATTTCAAATGATAATTTAGATCTAAATACCCGGGTTTTTCAATTCAAAAATCTATTTTCAAATTTCTCAAATGAGAAAAATCAAAGTGATATGGAGGGAACTCCTCCTAATAAAGTATGGTGAAACTCTAGAATCAAACAACATGGAGCATCTAGTGGTATTCTAGTTCCTCCAAAAAAACATCAACTAGAGTGAATATGTATCATTCCTTTCCCAAAGTCTTCAAAAATTATATTTTTCAAAATCATCGAGATTTAAGTCCTAATAACAAAAATTCAAAATCCTTTGTCTATAAAATTAAATTTTTATAGATAATTATATGAAATCATAAAACCAATCAAATCAATTCAATCAAATCAAGTCAATAAAATTCTGTGAGGTAATAAACTAAAACTAACAGACAATCAAATTCCATAAGGGAAAACTTATAACTTAACATTGCTTTCAAAATGATAAATGGCTAGAAAACAAATCTTAACTTAGGTTCAAAGCTTCCTTGATTGTCCAAAAATATATATAATTATCTAAGCATACCGTTTTGCTCATTAGACTTTGATTATTGCTTAGAAGATTATCCAAACTCACTCGGACAAAATGGGAAGTTATATTCTAAATTTTATCAATTTCTTATTTACTTTAATTTATTATTATTCTCTTTATTTATATTTTTCATTAACTATTTTATTCAATACTAAAATTATTTATGAATTATTTTATAAACTCTCACCAAAGTTTTAAAACATTTAATAAAGTAATTTCTTTTAAAACATCAAATAATAAATTATTCCACTTTATTTACTTGTATAATATTCTCTTATATCCTAAGAATACATAAAAAAATTATTTTAACCTTTTTACAGTTCTAAATGGAAATCAAATCATGTTTCTTAAAACCGTGTCAACCTATTAAGCTTTTTAACTTTGAGTGTTAAAACAACTGATATTCATGGGTTAACCCCATAAGAAAATAGTTCATACTACTTAGATGTTTTAAACAATTATATGATTTTAATAAAAACAATGTTTATCAAAACCTTCTTATTTAATTTAACCCTATCTAAACCTGTGTTAAATTATCCCATATCTTATTTAAGGGAAAATTTTTATTTACCAAAGCAGTCTCTTATTAAAAATATGCTTTGTTTTGAAAACAACTTCCTTTTTACAAGAACTTAAAAATTGAATTCCTGGTTTTAATTTAAATACTAACCTCTAAAAGCATGCTACATATATTTTTGTATACAATAACTTCAAAAAATTTATTTATTAAAACTCGCCTTTGGGTTTATTCGGATTTGAGCTCATTTCGATCGCACAATGAAAATTAGAATAATTTACTAAATACTCCATAACTTTCGCGTAAGCAAACATCTGATCGTCACTTAGAAGATTATTCAGAATACCACAAAAATAATCGAAACAACGTCCTCCTAGTTCCCAAGGAAAATGCATTGCATTTTAAAATTTTTCTTTAAATATTTGTACTTTCAATTACATCCAGAAACACATCTATTTCATTCCTAAAAATTCTTTTGAATTATTTTCAAAAATTGCTTTGAAATTATTATTTTTCAAAAATTCTAGGATTTAGATTCAAAAACCCATTTTAAACATATTTTACGCACTAAAATTTATATAAAATTCCGTTATATAGAAATCATTTCGTATTATAATAATCCCTCTTTATTATAATATAATTATCCCAAATATCTATTCTCTAAACATCTTAGCCGACCATTTAGATTATATTAACAACTTTTTATTAAAGTTTAATACTTAGTCCACCATTATTAAAAGGAAAATTTTAAGGTTAACATATTTATAGTCAGATCTTGAAAATTAATTACAGAGGGTTTATTCTAATTCAAGGCGATAAATGCTCCTCAATAAATCGAGCATAATTTAGCAATTAGCAAACAATGGCCAATGCTTTTTACATATACTAAGCATAACCGAACAAGCAATAGTGATAATAAATAAATATTATCATATTTAACCAACACACTTTATAACTATATTACTTTAAAAATTATTCCTTTAGGAAAAATATTTAATATGCCAAATTCTTAAAAATTCAACACATGTCCGTTAGCTTTTGTTGAGTGTTTAGAAATCCGTATCGATATCGTGGCATCCCACGTCTTGACCAGAATTCTTAAAAACTCAATAGACCAATTAACATCGTATGTTTTTATAAATTAATAAATACACATATATAATACTCTCAAACTCAATCTAGGGTGTCACTTACCCTATCTCTAATGAGCCAAACCCTACCATAGTCAAGGTTATTACTTAACCTTGCGCTTTGATACCGTATGTTACGACCGGCCTTTTTGACCATCGAAAGTCGACACCAAACACTATCACTGTATTCCAATGTCACGCATCCAATCAACAAAAGGGCAGATTGTTAGGGTAAATAAAAAGGAAAGAACAGAGAACGTAGAAAAAAAGAATCTTATAGCAGAATCAACGATATATAATATAACAAAGATAGTAGAAATTGTCACTCCAAACATATAGAGTATATCATAGTTAAAAACAAACCTTATTATCTGGACAGTTATAAAATCCAGACCTTACAAATGCTGATAGGTATACTATATAATACAGCGGAAAATATAATACTACGATAGCTGAATCTTCGGCTCACCTTCAAGACCGCCATAACACCATGGACGACATGGGAAAATACTTGGTCTGACCCGAGCATTATGAATAAATAACACCCGGAACATTCTGGAAATACTAGCATAAGATAACTCAAAAAAAGAGGAACGTATAAAAGCTTAGTGAGACCACGCCGCTAATGCAGAATAAGTATTTACCTCACTGAAATAAAATGCATACAGGCAAGAGCAGATATAAATGTCAGGAAATAAACAAAAATATGAATGAGCATAAATAATATTGAACTAGACTTGAAAGAATGGAAATAAACCAAGTAAAATCCAAACTGGACAAAATGCATAGAACAAGGAAAATAGTCCAACTTGATAGAATGGACTAAATAAGGTAGCAATTCAAATTTGATAAAATGGACTGAATAAGGTAATAGTCCAACTTGATATAATGGATTAAATCAAGACTTAAATGCTGTGGTGAGGAGTTGGCTCTACTCATAGCAATTTAAAGCTAAAATAGAGTAAGGGTTTCGAATCAAATAAGGAAAGTAATTTTTCTAACAAATGACAAGGAAGGTGCACCACCCTTAAAATATACCTCTAGTAATATACTTCTGAGAAGCCCATTTACTCTATGAAAACCTCTCCGGACCCTTCAAGCCGGATCCTGGTAGATCTTACCGAGTATCTGAAAATCTCCACATCTAAAGCACAACCGAATTTAAACTAGAGATGTGAAAATACCCTAATGAGAGCTACCCCACAAAGCCTGGCCCCAACTCGTGTTTTTACTTTAGTCATTTTTGACAAAGGATATCAAAGCTCGATCGAGCAGCAAATCATTTTTAAGGTGACGATGCATCACGATGAAAGCTGAATCGAATAATTAAAAAAATCAACTATCAGGGATAATTAAAATGATCGTACATGGAAGTTAAATTTCATATATTTACAACTACTAGTTGATTCCAAACAAGTCCTATCCCTTGGCTGAAATTGAAGCCAGACAAGTGGAGGTAGTGTTACCTCTAGGCATTACCTTGATGACATTTTTAACCTTCGAGATAGAAATGAGTCCATGCCTCAACGTTTAGCATTAAATGCATGACTAGATCCTTTCCATATAAGCGATATCGATTACGGAACTATTGTTCTATAGTCGAAATGAACTTTAACCTTTTTAAAAACTGAACTTGTGCTTGATTTCCATATGGGTAAAACACTTTAGAATTAGTTCCTGGTTGTTAAAACGTTAAGAGAATAATCTTTCCGAGTGCTCGACCTCGAAGGCTTAAACCCAAATCGACATCAAGAAGATTATCCCAAAAGATAATAAAACAATTTAAATACCTTTTATAACTTTAAAATGATTCTAATTATCCCGAAAGATAATTCGTAACATTCCTGAAAATTTACCAAGTTTAATTTGGCAATTAAATTAATTTTTGAAAATAAATTGTGAATTAATTAGAAGATTTCTAGAATAAATAAATAATTTTTGATAATAAATAGAAATTTAATTTGAAATTTAAGCATAAGTAACTTACAAATAAATATTGAGAATAAATAGAAATTTGATTTAAAATATAAGAATAAGTATTTTATAAACAAGTATTGAATTTAAAAAAAATAAAAAAATAAAATGTATTTAAAATAAAATAGAAATTACAAACTTTAAAAAGTTAATAATAGTTTGCTTTCTAAAATATTAAATATACATGGAAGATATAATAAATTTCAAAAAGATTTATTTTTAGGATTTAATTCTCTTATATAAATAAATGTAACAATTGTTAATATGAAATCAAAGTATTTAAATCCATTCTTTTCTTTTTACAAAGTTGTACAAAAATAGATAATAAAAAAATGTATGAATATATGTAAATATATATAAATAAATTTTGATTCAAATAAATTGGGAATTTGAATCTACATTCGAAATAAATGTTTTAAAAATAAACATTTGGCTTTTAAAATAATTGAGGTGAAATTTATATAATGTAAGTGTAGGCTAAAAACAATTCTTTTAAAATTGTATATATATACACAAAAGAATAAAGAAGTATATTTATTTATAAAGTAGATATGACATAAAAATTTATTAAAATTTTTTCTTTTGCCTTTGTAAAATTATAAATATTAGATATACATATGTAAGGTATAAAATTGTATAAGTGTTAGATCTCATAATCATTTCTTCCTGCACATGGCATTCAAGATATTTAATTGAATAAAATAATATAATTAAAAATTTGTAGAAAACCCTTCAGCTCCCCAAATTCAAATTTATTTAGCCTCCCAAAATCTGAGAATACAGTAAAAAGATTTGAGTATCTAAAATCGCAAAACCCAAGAAAAAGAAAATGATGAGAATAGTATAACTAGAAAAACAAAGATAGCAGGAAAAAAAAGATCTGTCTCAAAGAAATCAAGCTTAAGCAAAATCTTCATTGCAGTTTTCAAGCCTGTAGTTAATCTGTAGTTCATGCAAGTTTCAAAATCAAGATAGCTTGAAATTCAAAAATCAAAAGCAAGTTCAAAAAAAGTCCTGAAACAAACCTGGAAACACTTCCAGTTTCATTAAGAACTGGATCCTCTAAAACAATCTAAGTTACAGAAGAAATTCAAAGCAAATTTAAATCTGAAGCAAAAGAAGCAACAACCTGAAGATCAATTCAGCTACAATACAAACCAAGTATGGATTAAAATCAAATCTGGGAGCATTCAAATTCAAAGCTGCAGTTTTGGCCAGTGAGCAAGATTCTATAGAAATAATTGAAGGCAAGTGAAATTTCTTTTTGATAAAAATCCGAATTTGAAGTTGTAGTCAGTAATAAAACAAAGAATTTGAACAACTTTATTAATAAGTTGCAGGAAAACAAACTAAAGAGCAATTGAATCTAAAGCTTCAAAAACCTAGAGTGATCAAACTTAGGTAATTCAGGAAAAATCCCATAATTAAAATTTAAAACCTGAAGCAATTTAAAACCATAATTAACTTTGGTATTTTCAACTTGAGAGAAATGATGATCAACTAAAACAATTAAAGTTCTCAAAGCAAGTTCCACATCATTTCTTTCCAGGCTCAAAAATCTTTCTTCCAGGCCTCTGTTTCAAAAACCCATCAATGTGAGCAAACTTCTTCGACCCGATGTTTGAATTGATATGATGTGTTATGCTTTTTTCTGTGAAGTAGTGAAAAATTATGGTTGCATGTTTCGTTTATCTGAGTCCTCTCTGCTCATGATTTCTAGGTTCTTGTTTTAATTTAAATTCAAAAACTCTTGAGTTAATCTCTGGTTAAACCTAAGTTATAAACAAAACTCATTTGTTTCATCTCAACATTTAGATTAAAATTATACTTAAGTTAAAAATATTGAAGTATCTCCAGAAATTATCTTGGAATAAAAAAAAATGACTGAGCAAAAATAAAAATAACTCAAAACCCATTGTAATTCATAAATTCAGGATTATAATTTGAATTCATAAACTTAAACATGATTTTTAACACAAAAATCATAGTTTCTAATTTGGGATTGAGTGAGTATTTCTGGTTTAACCAGAAATGGGTTTTGGGAAGTTTTCTAGTCATCTCTGTGATCTGGGGTGCCGTGGTTTCTTTTGAAGGTAGTAGAGTGATCGAAGATGATAGGAAAATTGTTAGGAAGGTGATTAATTCATTGAGGGATTTGCAGCAGTTGATTCTTGTTTGGAACCCTAGTTTCAACTAGGTCTAGTATTTTGATTTGTTCATCTTCCCTTGTTGATCGAGTGTTACGAGTTTTTGGGGGATGATAGTTGGGTGGTTGACGAATATGTGGCCGAAGTCGCTGACGCTCAGGTGGCCGGAGTTGAAGGAGCGAGACGTTGCCAGGGTTTGGATGTGTGGTTCCTCTTTCTGGTCCAGGTTTGATTGCGTCATCTCGAATTCGACTTCAAGATTTGAGGGACGATCTGATGATCGTATTAGAGTGTTTGGATGATGAGTGGTATGGGAAGATCATCATTGACGATCTGAGGTGATCAACGGCACCGCGCATGTGCACGGTGCACTGTTGTTCTAGAGAAGGTGAATTTGGTTTTGGATGGAACTCGAATTAATTGATGTTGACTCGGGGTGTTGGGATGTTTTTCTCGAGGAAGTCTGGTTCTGGCTCGAAGTAGATTTAAGTTTGCCTCGGGTTAGAATAATGTTACAGTTTTTAACAGAAACCTGTAGTGTTTGTTTAAAAATTTAAACTGAAGTTTAAAAATGAAATCAAAGTTTTAAACTAAATTTTAAACCTAAGTTTGAATCTGAATTCAAGTAAGTTTGAACCCTAGGTTTTGAAATGATTTAAGTTTTTGAAATTTAAATTTGTTTTAACAACTTTAAGTATTTAAAGTGTATTTGGCTTGAATTTAAAACTGAAAGTTTGAATTGTAAAGTAGGTTTAAATAAGTTTAAATATAAGTTTTAAAATCTGGAATTTGAGTTTGAATCTTAGTTTTTAAAATAAAATAAAGTTTTTAAATTTAAATTGTTTTAACTACTTTAAAAATGGTTAAATGATATGAAATTTGAAATGAAGTTTGAATGTAAGTAAATTTTTTAATCTAAGTAATCTGGAATCAAAATTTAATATGTATTCCAGTATTAAAATAAAAAGACGTTTTTAAATTTAATAATAATTTAAATAACTTTGAATGTTATGGTGTATTTTAAATTGATTTGAATTTAAAAATGAATTTGGTTTTAAATTCTTTTAAACTTCTTTTACAAAATGAATATTTCTTTAACTTGTGAGATAAAAAGGTTTTCGAATTGTTTTTAAAACTTTGTTTAAGTTAAATTTGTATTCATTTCAAATCTTAAATTTAAAATGAAATTTAAAGTAAATTTGAAAGCAAATTGATTTTAAATGCTTTGATTAAGTAAGAGATGTTTTATCTTAAAAATAAATAGAATTTAATGATTTGGATTCATTAAATTATTAAGTTAATTAATCAAGTAATTAATGAATGATTGAATAAAAATAGTAATTACTTAGTGAAAGTAATTAAGAATAGATAATTAAAGATTAAAGATTGATTAATCAAATATTAAGGGTTAATTACTTTAAAGCATAATTAATTAATGTGGTTAATTAATTAGGGTGATTAAATTAAGAATAATCAATTAAGGATAATTAATTATAATTAAGATTTAATTAATAATTAAGGATTTATTAATTAAAGAAATTAATTAAGAAATGATTAATTAATGAAGGTGGTTAAGACTTAATCAATTGTAGTTAATGATAATTAATCATTGATTAAAGATTACTAATGAAAGTAATTATATGTGTAATAAATTTAAAACCACACGATTTATTCACCTTAATCAATGATGTTTGATTGTTTTTGAATGTTTTGTGATGGATTGACATATTTGATTTGTGATGTGATGCTATGTGATGCTTTGTGCTGAGCTGCTATATTTGTGATGAATATACTGTTGCATGAATATGAAAACCCCTTGACCCGTAGAACGACGTTTGTATTTCGATGCGACAGAGAGTCGGATTTCAGTTGGTTATCTGAAACCCACATTGAATCATAATAGTGAATCTTTGTGATTGATAAATTTACTTTATCTATGAATCTGTGAATGAAGATAAGCGTTATGGGTTATATCGCTTATCGATATCTTGAATCTGTGCTGATTGATGATGTGGCACTTTATTATGTAAAACCCCTGGACCACGCTTATACACACAAAATATGGGTTGCACGTGGAAATGGGCTAAGTCACAGATTTTGAAATAGTTTTTAAAGATTGAATTTTTGAATTCAAAATAGTTATGGAATTAGAATTGAAAGCTTTTGAAAATGAATTTCAAAAATAAAAGTTATTTTGAATAACATGATTGAGTTTTGAAATTTAAATAATTTGATTTAAATTTGAATTCAATATTTGAAATCGAATTCTATGATTTGGAAACTATGGTTTAAAAAGATTATTCAACTTATAAATGTGTTTATTTGGGTTTTAAAACATTTTAAAAGTGTTGTTTTGGGACTTTAAATTTAACCAAAAGATTTTAACTTGCATAATAACCCGGAATTTTTAACAATATCAATTTAATAATCTGTATTAAAAATTAAATTGATATTGATATTTTGTCGATAATAACTGAAATTGATTTAATAATCTTCTTTAATAAATATTCAATTGGTTATTTTATCTTTTAAATAATAAATTGATTTCTATCTACAATATAAATATATGGTTTATATTTTAAATAGATTAGTATTGTTTTAATTTTAATAAGTAAAGCATATTTTCTAGTTTTAATATTTGTAGTAACTTTGAAGATTTGTTTTATTTAATATATAAGCTTTTCAAAGTTATTTAATAAACAATCTGGGTTTAAATTTAATAATTGGATCATGTTTTAAAATTCTAATATATACATTATAATTTGGAAGATTTGTTTTAAATTAGTATTAAGTTTTTAAAACTATTTCATAAATAAATATATGATTTTAAAATTGATAAGAAAAATATTAAAATGTTTAAATTAAATTGGCTTGAGTTTTAAATTTAGAATAAATTAAACAAAAGGTTTTATGGCTTAACAAAATAGATAATTTATTAATAAAAACATAATTTCTTGTAAAATGATTTTAATATTAAAAATAAGATATTTATAATAACAATATTAATAGTGTAGTGTCTTTATAAATAGATTTTGAATAAAATTTGCAATTGTTATTTCAAATCAAAATTTGTAATCATAACTTGATTTTAAAATAATTGATTTTGAATTTGATTTGAATTTAAAATTCCAAAGTATAAATATTAATTGTTTTAATTTTTATATGTATAAGTTTTATTTATTAACATGGTTTGTTTTTATTTATAAATTTATACACATATTTAAATATAAACTAACAACTTAAAATTTAAGCTTAATTTACACATTAATTTGTAAATTAAGTACTAATTATTTTAAAAGAAACAAGTGTTTCATTCTTTAACATTCATTTAACACGTGTTAGTTATAAAATAAACTAAGGTGACAAATGTTAGAAATTGAAACAAATGTCCTATATTTGTTTCTTTTTCTTTTTCTTTTATTTTAAATTAAATCGAAATCTACTTACATAAGCACATTTCCTATCAATCTCTTTTTCTTTTCTATTCTTATTCAAAACTTAAGAACTTCATCTGAAAATTCTGTAATCAACATTCAAACCAAGAATTTAATCTCTTTGATCAGTCTACAATTCAAAACAAGATCTGCAAATTCCCCCTCACAAAATAAATCTAAAACCAGTTTCCTCTAACCAAAATAAATCAAACATGCAATTCAAGTTTCACCTGAAATCAAAATGCAACAGCAGTTTCAATTCAAAGTCCTACAGTCCTTTTCTGTTTTAAATCAACAAAAGCAAACATGCAACTGCAAATTTATGGCCAAGCTTGCAATTTCATATCTGGAAGCATGCATCTAGAAGCTAAGCATTTTAGTGAAACAAGATTTAAAGTTTACAAAAAAATCAGAAAGTAAACTGCAATTTTAAGATCTTATGCAAACTACAACAACTTCAAGTTTTGAAATCAAAGCAACTCCAGTTCAAGTTTTTCAAAGAAAAGTGCTCCGCTCATAATTTTCAGGTGAGTAACTTTTTAAATTTTAAAGTTAAAATAGGATTGCATGCTAGATTGTTTGATTAAATAAGTATTGTTGTGTATAAATGAAAATGTAATGTGTGTATGCTATTGTTTTTATTTCTTGTTTCGTTTTCTTGATTTTCCAGGCAAATTTTTGCTAAAACCCGATCTATTAAATTTAGTTTCTGATATGATTAGATTTATAAGGTAAGGTTATTAATTATCTTGAGTTAACCTTTAGAGTTTTAAGTAAGTTTTTTTTTAAAAAACAAGATGTTGTCTCTGTAAACACAGTAAAACATCAGTGCATGTGATTTTTACCAAAATCCAAATGGTAATTTTGTAATTCAGTTTCATAAATTAAAAGCATTAACTATATCTTGATTTTTAAACATAGAATTGGGATTTTTAGGTATTAGATGGAGTTGCTATTTGGTTTTGAACTGAAATTGAATTTTAAGCAAATTCTAGTGATTTTTGAATTGGGTAGTCTCGGGCTTTTTCTTGGTAATAGAGGGATGTTTGTTGAAGCTAGGAAAAATCTTGGATGGTGATTAAATTTATCAGAGAGATTGCAGTTTTGAAATTTTATTTTAAACCCTAGTTTTAGCTGTGTTTGGTAAATCGATCACCCTGGTTAGAATAGTTGATCGAGTGTTATGGTATTTGGGGGTTCGATGGATTGGCCCTAGTTGAAGTTGAGGCCGGAGGGGTTGATCGTCAGGTGGTCTGAACGGTTACTTCTTGCCGTTGACAGGTTTTGAAGCGGGGGCCTGTTTCTGTTTATAGATTTTGAATTGGGGGTTGAATTTGACTTCGTGGGTGGTAGCTTGATTTGGATGTTCGTGATGGGTTGTAGGATGGAACTCCAATGTGTGGCGATCGTCCATGGCGATCAACGTTGGCTGGAGTCGCCGGGCATATGCACGGCGATGAGTTATTGATGATGTTGGGTTGGTTGTGGAATGGAGGAAGGTGTGAGTTTTACTCGAAGTAGTTGGATGGGCGACTCGGAGTGGAGATGCATTAGACTCGAAGTAAGTTTGGGATTTCTCGGGTTATACTGTAATTTACAGGTTTCAGAAAAACTGTTTTAAAATCTGTGTTTTTAAAATATTTAAAACCTGTAGTTTTATGTTTAAAGTAAGGTTTAAGTTCAAATTCAAATTCAAGTTTGAATTTCTGATTTAAATTCAAATCCCTGTTTTTTTTAAAAAAAATAAAAGTTTCAAAAATTTAACTTAATTAACTATTTTGTTTTGGTAAAATAGCTTAACCCTTTTAAATAATGAGTTTTTTTTAATATGAGTAAGATTTGAAAATTTATTTAAAATCGGGAAATCTAAGTTTTAAAAATGAACTTCAGTTTTAAATTTAAAAGAGGATTTAAATTTGAAAGTTTTAAACTAAGAATGAATTGAAATTTCCAAAATTTTGAAATGAATTTAACTTCAAATTTTTATGATTTCATTTTTAAGTCAAACTTTGTTGTGTTTTGAAATTTAAAAAAGTTTTAAATTTTTTCCAAACTTTGATTAGTTTAAATTACCTTTGATTTAAATAAATTGCTTTTAAACAAAATTAAGTTATGTTTTATCTTGAACTTATATTAAGATTAATATTTCAGAATTACTTTAATTAATAAGGTAATTAAGATTAATTAATTTAATTAATTGATTGAATTTGGAATTAATAATTGATTAATGATTAATAAATTTATAATTAAGATCAATAATTGGATTATTTAATTAATGATTGAAGAATTATTAAATAAGTAATTTAGTTTTAATCAAACTTAATTAATTAAATAATTAGACTTAAATTAATGAGTGATTAAAGATAATTTAAATTGTAATTAATTTAAGTTAATTACTAAATGAAATAATTAGAGAATGGTTAATGAAGGTCATTAACCAGGATTATTTAATAATTAATTAATGTGGTTAATTTTTATAATTAATTAGATTAATTAATTTAATAATAATCAATTATGAATGGTTTGAGTATAATTACTTAATAATGTAATTAAGAAATTAATTACTTAATGTAATTAATTTAGTTTAATGTGATTGTTTAATTTAATTAATTAAGTTTAATTAATTTTACACACTTGAGGTTTTAATGATAATTACTGTATGTAATTAATGGATTGGAAATTACTTAGTTAAGCAATTGATTAATAATTACAGGTTGCAATTAAGTGGTGATGTTTAAGAATGAAGTAATTTGGATTAAATTACTTATTAATTAATCAAGGGATTAATTAAGAAATTAATTAAGGATAATTGATTTGGTTTAAATAAAGTGATTAAGTTAGTTAATTACTAAATGTAATTAATCTGGGATGATTAATAATTTTGAGTTAATTACTTAAGGAAATTAATTTAAGGAATAATTAAAGATCATTAATTATTTTAGTTAATGATGTAATTAATGATGATTAATTAAGATTAATTAATCCATAATAAGTAATTGAAGGTAACTAATTAATGTAATTAATTAAGAATTAATGTAATAATTAATTATAGTTAATTAATTAATTGAAGTAATTAAAGGTTAATTACTGCTTGGTTGAGAATAATTAATTTGTGAAATTAATTAAGGATAATTACATGAGTGTAATTAAGGGTAATTAATCAAGAGTGATTAATTAAGGTGATTTATTTTGAGTGATTAATTAATTGATTGTAATCAATTAAATGATTAAGTAAGCAAGATATATATGGATGAAATAATTAATTTAATTTATTTTAAATTAATTATAAATGAAGTAATTGATTTAATTCATTTTAAATTAATTAGAAATAGAGATAGCTAATTTAATTCATTTTAAATTAATTATATTGTGGTATGAGTAAATCTTTGCTTATGTATGAATGGATGACATTTATTGTCTTGGATGCTTTGAGACCTCAGTAATGAAATAAATGATATTGTGTGGTATGAATGACTTGATTGTATTGTGATGATAACATAGGTTATCTATTGTGATGGTGATATATGGAATATCTATTTGAATGAATTATAGATTACCTGTTATTTGATAATGTTGATTACCAATTGTGATTTATGAGTTATCTATCTATGTGTATATAGATACTATATTGAATTGTTTTAAACTTTAAAACAACTTGGCCTTAAAAGACACGCTTTGGATTTCGATGAGTCCGGGATCGGGTTTCCATATTTGGATATCCGAAAACCACATCGATTCTAAATTAACGTTAGGTCGTGAATCAAAGTGGAGCTTTGTGAAGACTCGAGGTGTAAGGACTATAAGTCAGTATAACTCTGGGGGTGATTCCGTGATGAGTTTGACGGAATAGTACCTATAGGTTCGAGATGGTGAATCAGAGTGCAAGGGTTATTGTCGTTAACTCTGAGGGTGATTCCAAAATGAGTGTAATGAGATAATGCCATCGGTTTCGTTCGAACCCGGAGCGAAATTGTATGGATTAAATGCTTTCAGAACATCGTCAGGTGGGCGATGAGCATTCTAAGATGATATGTCCTATAAAGGTAATCGTAGCCTCAAGCCTAATCAACCGGGAATGGCTAAAACAGGGGAGGTGCAGCAAGGCTTCGTGGGTAGCCCCCACTTGAGAGCAAGATTTACGTCTGTCTAGAGTCCCTTTATATTCGGCTGTGTGGGTGGTTGCTAGCTACAACCACGGGGTTGTCTTGTTCGGAACTATTCAGTAAGGAATGGGTCCGGCTTTGTGTTGCAGGGGAGTTAGGGTGGCTCCTCGGTACGGTGATCTAGGCCACGTACTGTGACGGGCGGTACCCCAGTAGCCCTGCCATTGTATGGAATCCAAAATCCAATAAGTGCCAACGGTTTTGATTGTATTACGCACTTTTGTGGCTAGTAGCTGGAATTTAATAGATGTAACAATTTCGGCCATTTCATATTTATTTGAAAACCCTAGACCTATTATAATATCATCGGATTTCCTATCAAATGTTTTGGTTAGCGTAAGGTAAAAACTTTTCCATGTTTATGTGTGGGAAGTCTTACGTGATACCTTTTCTTTCCAAAGGTTTTTAAAAAGTTAAGCAACCTTGACCTGTTACTCACACCAGACCCATGTCTGACCCGGAGTTTATTTTTGTTTTTCATAAACTCTTGGGTACTCAAATTTTTACGAGTAGCCAAGGGATTCAGGTTAGCTTTGACGAGTATTGGAGGAGCAATGGAGCAGGAGGCTTCTGCGTATAGATATATAGTATTCCGCTGTGTAGTCTTCTCTGAGTAGTTCTCTCTATTGTCTTTGAGTTGTGTTGAGTTGTAATAACTAGACAGGTGTTTATAACTGTCTAGTATGTGATGTATATCTGTGTAACTCTGACAATGGTTGTAAACTATGTAATATTTATGTTACTAATATAATTTATTCGTTCCGCTGTTAGATTCTGATGAGTTGTTTCTTCTTTCTCTTCTTTCTTTACTCTTTTCTATCCCTTTATTTCTTAAAAATGACGCGATTTTCTGTGGTAAGAAAGTCGGGTCGTTTCAGTTTGGTATCAGAGCATTAGGTTAAGTGAATACCTAGGCTCTGTAGTGGTGGCTTTCTTGAGAGAGCGTATTTGTAATTTTAAATATATATATTTATTTCTACCTATCTGTTGGGTTACCTGTTCAGGTTTTCCAATATAAGTTATAAAGGTAGATGGGATAGTAGTGCGTGTAACACGACTATCATATATCGGAGTTTGAATGTTTGAGGTTGGGAGTGAATTTGTTGAGACTGTAGACCTAATACTGTCTCGAGTGAGTTCTGTAGTGATGAAGAACTTCATTGATCTCTGAAGGAAACCTGTTAAGGTTCGGAGTCATCTTTAAAGTGCAGAGTTTGGTGAGTAGTGTTTGGATCTCTTGGCTAGGCAGACGCAAGTAATGGTATTTTGATACCTCAGGAAGTAGTAGCTGCGTGATGAGATGCAGTGACTATGGATGTTCCCGAAGATGTTTTCTTTGGAACAAGTTAAGGAGGTGAGTCTGCATCGGTGTTGTGGCTGTGTTCAGCTGGTGTTTCTGTTGCTTTGAAGTTTGAGTTTTCTCGAAGAACTTTGATTTGGAATTCTATGGCATTTGTGGCAGCAGTGCAGCTTGGGGTATTCTCGGTGTTGGTAGGGAGTTTTCTGGCTTAGCAGTTTTTCTGGAATGGAGTTCAGAAGCAGTTAAGTAGACCTGTTTATTCGATGGATTGACGGGTTAAGTGTAAACTGTTCTGTTTGGTAAAGGGAGAACATTTTTTTCCTTGGATTTGGTTTGGGTGGTTCGCAAAAGTGACTTGCGATTGTTTGAGTTTTCTCTTGGGTTATTTGATTTTTTTGGATGTCTTCAGAGAGGCTAGAGTTTTGTTCGCATCTGGAAATTGAGGTTCCTTATTGACTGGGATTCCAGGAGTGCTACCGGTGGTTCAGCTTTATAGAAGGATGTTTCTAAGGAGATTTAGTTGGTGTAGCAGTTTAGAGTTTTGGAGGAACTTCTGAATTTTTCTTATGGATTTGTTGAATCATATCTATGGGATGTGTTGTTGAGTTGTGCTCGTGTTCTACTGCAGCATTTTCTTCTACTTCAGATCAGAGATGAGCAGTGGAAGCAGTTTGGAAGTACATCTGCTTTTCTTTTCCGGACAGGAGAAGTAAGTTGTTGTCTTCTGATATTGAGGAGTAGAGTTTGAGTTCTTGGTTTTGGTTGATCTTGAGGAGATCATTTTGTTGTGTTGCTTGGTCTAGTTTGTTTCTAAAGGCATCAGCGAAGGTTGAGCTGATCAATGAGGTTGTGGACAGCCCAGGTTCGTCTGAAAATTTTTGTGGATAAGTGTTGGAGGAATTTGGACTCTGAAGTCGAAGATTTGATTTTGGATAAGTTTTCTCCGATCGAAAAGGAGCTATAAGTTTGAGTAAGGCTGGAAGGCTAGCTCTGAAGAGTTTTGGATTTTTTTCTGTGATCTTGAAGATTAAGTGATTGATCTACATGATTGGATTGCCAGTTTGGATAACTGGGATTCGAAGAATTTCATGTATCTCTGAGGGAACACGTGTATGATCTATCTCTGGTTGTGGTACCAGCAGTTCTGGAGTTTTGGTTGTTGGGATGGACTCATCTGTAGTCTGATATCTTATCTAGTGTTGTAGATATAGTTGAATTGGAGCTTTATAGCTTCATAGTTTTGATTGTTTGGATTCTCTAGAGCGAGTATCCTGGTATATATACTTGGGAAAACTCGATGAAATTCTATCTAGAATTTGTCTGGATAATTAGATTTGTTTGATTGGTTGAATTGGTTGCTATGATTGTTAGCATATGTTTGATATATGTTTGTGTTTTAAAAATTAAATCTTTAATGAGATTATTAAATTACCTTTGTTTTAAATTTCGAGGATGAAATTTTTTTAAGGGGAAAGGATTGTAATATCCCGGAATTTTTAAAAATATCAATTTAATAATCTGTATTAAAACTTAAATTGATATTGATATTTTGACAATAATAATTGAAATCGATTTAATAATCTTCTTTAATAAATATTTAATTGGTTATTTTATCTTTTAAATAATAAATTGATTTCTATCTACAATATAAATATATGGTTTATATTTTAAATAGATTAGTATTGTTTTAATTTTAATAAGTAAAGCATATTTTCTAGTTTTAATATTTGTAGTAACTTTGAAGATTTGTTTTATTTAATATATAAGCTTTTCAAAGTTATTAAATAAATAATATTGGTTTAAATTTAATAATTGGATCATGTTTTAAAATTCTAATATATACATTATAATTTGGAAGATTTGTTTTAAATTAGTATTAAGTTTTTAAAACAATTTCATAAATAAATATATGATTTTAAAATTGATAAGAAAAATATTAAAATGTTTAAATTAAATTGGCTTGAGTTTTAAATTTAGAATAAGTTAAACAAAAGGTTTTATGGCTTAACAAAATAAATAATTTATTACTAAAAACATAATTTCTTGTAAAATGATTTTTAATATTAATAATAAGATATTTATAATAACAATATTAATAGTGTATTGTCTTTATAAATAGATTTTGAATAAAATTTGCAATTGTTATTTCAAATCAAAATTTGTAATCATAACTTGATTTTAAAATAATTGATTTTGAATTTGATTTGAATTTAAAATTCCAAAGTATAAATATTAATTGTTTTAATTTTTATATGTATAAGTTTTATTTATTAACATGGTTTGTTTTTATTTATAAATTTATACACATATTTAAATATAAACTAACAACTTAAAATTTAGGCTTAATTCACACATTAATTTGTAAATTAAGTACTAATTATTTTAAAAGAAACAAGTGTTTCATTCTTTAACATTTATTTAACATGTGTTAGTTATAAAATAAACTAAGGTGACAAATGTTAGAAATTGAAACAAGTGTCCTATATTTATTTATTTTTCTTTTTCTTTTATTTTAAATTAAATTGAAATCTACTTACATAAGCACATTTCCTATCAATCTCCTTTTCTTTTCTATTCTTATTCAAAACTTAAGAACTTCAGCTGAAAATTCTGTAATCAACATTCAAACCAAGAATTTAATCTCTTTGATCAATCTACAATTCAAAACAAGATCTGCAAATTCCCCCTCACAAACTAAATCTAAAACCAGTTTCCTCTAACCAAAATAAATCAAACATGCAATTCAAGTTTCACCTGAAATCAAAATGCAACAGCAGTTTCAATTCAAAGTCCTACAGTCCTTTTCTGTTTTAAATCAACAAAAGCAAACATGCAACTGCAAATTTCAGGCCAAGCTTGCAATTTCATATCTGGAAGCATGCATCTAGAAGCTAAGCATTTTAGTGAAACAAGATTTAAAGTTTACAAAAAAATCAGAAAGTAAACTGCAATTTTAAGATCTTATGCAAACTACAACAACTTCAAGTTTTGAAATCAAAGCAACTCCAGTTCAAGTTTTTCAAAGAAAAGTGCTCCGCTCATAATTTTCAGGTGAGTAACTTTTTAAATTTTAAAGTTAAAATAGGATTGCATGCTAGATTGTTTGATTAAATAAGTATTGTTGTGTATAAATGAAAATGTAATGTGTGTATGCTATTGTTTTTATTTCTTGTTCCGTTTTCTTGATTTTCCAGGCAAATTTTTGCTAAAACCTGATCTATTAAATTTAGTTTCTGATATGATTAGATTTATAAGGTAAGGTTATTAATTATCTTGAGTTAACCTTTAGAGTTTTAAGTAAGTTTTTTTTAAAAAAAAAAGATGTTGTCTCTGCAAACACAGTAAAACATCAGTGCATGTGATTTTTACCAAAATCCAAATATGGTAATTTTGTAATTCAGTTTCATAAATTAAAAGCATTAACTATAACTTGATTTTTAAATATAGAATTGGGATTTTTAGGTATTAGATGGAGTTGCTATTGGGTTTTGAAGTGAAATTGAATTTTAAGCAAATTCTAGTGATTTTTGAATTGGGTAGTCTCGGGCTTTTTCTTGGTAATAGAGGGATGTTTGTTGAAGCTAGGAAAGATCTTGGATGGTGATTAAATTTATTAGAGAGATTGCAGTTTTGAAATTTTATTTTAAACCCTAGTTTTAGCTGTGTTTGGTAAATCGATCACCCTGGTTAGAATAGTTGATCGAGTGTTATGGTATTTGGGGGTTTGATGGATTGGCCCAAGTTGAAGTTGAGGTCGGAGGGGTTGATCGTCAGGTGGTCTGAACGGTGACTTCTTGCCGTTGACAGGTTTTGAAGGTGGGGCCTGTTTCTGTTTACAGGTTTTGAATTGGGGGTTGAATTTGACTTCGTGGGTGCTAGCTTGATTTGGATGTTCGTGATGGGTTGTAGGATGGAACTCTGATGTGTGGCGATCGTCCATGGCGATCAACGTTGGCTGGAGTCATCGTGCATATGCACGGCGATGAGTTATTGATGATGTTGGGTTGGTTGTGGAACAGAGGAAGGTGTGAGTTTACTCAAAGTAGATGGATGGGCAACTCGGAGTGGAGATGCATTAGACTCGAAGTAAGTTTGGGATTTCTCGGGTTACACTGTAATTTACAGGTTTCAGAAAAACTGTTTTAAAATCTGGGTTTTTAAAATATTTAAAACCTGTAGTTTTATGTTTAAAGTAAGGTTTAAGTTTAAATTCAAATTCAAGTTTGAATTTCTGATTTAAATTCAAATCCCAGTTTTTTTAAACAAAAATAAAAGTTTCAAAAATTTAACTTAATTAACTATTTTGTTTTGGTAAAATAGTTTAACCCTTTTAAATAATGAGTTTTTTTAATATGTGTAAGATTTGAAAATTTATTTAAAATCGGGAAAACTAAGTTTTAAAAATGAACTTTAGTTTTAAATTTAAAAGAGGATTTAAATTTGAAAGTTTTAAACTAAGAATGAATTGAAATTTCCAAAATTTTGAAATGAATTTAACTTCAAATTTTTATGATTTCATTTTTAAGTCAAACTTTGTTTTGTCTTGAAATTTAAACATGTTTTAAATTTTTTCCAAACTTTGATAAGTTTAAATTACCTTTAATTTAAAACTTGTATTTAAATGAAAATTTAAAGTAATTTCAAGGGTACTTTGATTTAAATAAATTGTTTTTAAACATAATTAAGTTATGTTTTATCTTGAACTTAAATTAAGATTAATATTTCAGAATTAATTTAATTAATAAGGTAATTAAGATTAATTAATTAATTTAATTAATTAATTGAATTTGGAATTAATAATTGATTAATGATTAATCAATTTATAATTAAGATCAATAATTGGATTATTTAATTAATGATTAAAGAATTATTAAATAAGTAATTAAGTTTTAATCAAACTTAATTAATTAAATAATTAGACTTAAATTAATGAGTGATTAAAGATAATTTAAACTGTAAATTTAAGTTAATTACTAAATGAAATAATTAGAGAATGGTTAATGAAGGTCATTAACCAGGATTATTTAACAATTAATTAATGTGGTTAATTTTTATAATTAATTAGATTAATTAATTTAATAATAATCAATTATGAATGGTTTGAGTATAATTACTTAATAAAGTAATTAAGAAATTAATTACTTAATGTAATTAATTTAGTTTAATGTGATTGTTTAATTTAATTAATTAAGTTTAATTAATTTTAAACGCTTAAGGTTTTAAAGATAATTACTGTATGTAATTAATGGATTGGAAATTACTTAGTTAAGCAATTGATTAATAATTACAGGTTGTAATTAAGTGGTGATGTTTAAGAATGAAGTAATTTGGATTAAATTACTTATTAATTAATCAAGGGATTTATTAAGAAATTAATTAAGGATAATTAATTTGGTTTAAATAAAGTGATTAAGTTAGTTAATTACTAAATGTAATTAATCTGGGATGATTAATAATTATGAGTTAATTACTTAAGGAAATTAATTTAAGGAATAATTAAAGATCATTAATTATTTTAGTTAATGATGTAATTAAAGATGATTAATTAAGATTAATTAATCCATAATAAGTAATTGAAGGTAAGTAATTAATGTAATTAATTAAGAATTAATGTAATAATTAATTATAGTTAATTAATTGATTAAAGTAATTAAAGGTTAATTACTGTTTGGTTGAGAATAATTAATTTGTGAAATTAATTAAGGATAATTACATGAGTGTAATTAAGGGTAATTAATCAAGAGTGATTAATTAAGGTGATTTATTTTGAGTGATTAATTAATTGATTGTAATCAATTAAATGATTAAGTAAGCAAGATATATTTGGATGAAATAATTAATTTATTTTATTTTAAATTAATTATAAATGTAGTAATTGATTTAATTCATTTTAAATTAATTAGAAATAGAGATAGTTAATTTAATTCATTTTAAATTAATTATATTGTGGTATGAGTGAATCTTTGCTTATGTATGAATGGATGACATTGATTGTCTTGGATGCTTTGAGACCTCACTAATGAAATAAATGATATTGTGTGGTATGAATGACTTGATTGTATTGTGATGATAACATAGGTTATCTATTGTGATGGTGATATATGGAATATCTATTTGAATGAATTATAGATTTCCTATTATTTGATAATGTTGTTTATCAATTGTGATTTATGAGTTATCTATCTGTGTGTATATAGATACTATATTGAATTGTTTTAAACTTTAAAACAACTTGGCCTTAAAAGACATGCTTTGGATTTCGATGAGATCGGGATCGGGTTTCCATATTTGGATATCCGAAAACCGCATCGATTCCAAATTAACGTTAGGTCGTGAATCAAAGTGGAGCTTTGTGAAGACTCGAGGTGTAAGGACTATAAGTCATTATAACTCTGGGGGTGATTCCGTGATGAGTTTGACGGAATAGTACTTATAGGTTCGAGATGGTGAATCAGAGTGCAAGGGTTATTGTCGTTAACTCTGAGGGTGATTCCAAAATGAGTGTAACGAGATAATGCCTTCGGTTTCGTTCGAACCCGAAACAAACTTGTATGGATTGAATGCTTTCAGAACATCGTCAGGTGGACGATGAGCATTCTAAGATGATATGTCCTATAAACGTAATCGTAGCCTCAAGCCTCATCAACCGGGAATGGCTAAAATAGGGGAGGTGCAACAAGCCTCGTGGGTAGCCCCCACTTGAGAGCAAGATTTACCTCTGTCTAGAGTCCCTTTATATTCGGCTGTGTGGGTGGTTGCTAGCTACAACCACGGGGTAGTCTTGTTCGGAACTATTCAGTAAGGAATGGGTCCGGCTTTGTGTTGCAGGGGAGTTAGGGTGGCTCCTCGGTACGGTGATCTAGGCCACGTACTGTGACGGGCAGTACCCCAGTAGCCCTGCCATTGTATGGAATCCAAAATCCAATAAGTGCCAACGGTTTTGATTGTATTACCCACTTTTGTGGCTAGTAGCTGGAATTTAATAGATGTAACAATTTCGGCTATTTCATATTTATTTGAAAACCCTAGACCTATTATAATATCATCGGATTTCCTATCAAATGTTTTGGTTAGCGTAAGGTAAAAACTTTTCCATGTTTATGTGTGGGAAGTCTTACGTGATACCTTTTCTTTCCAAAGATTTTTAAAAAGTTAAGCAACCTTAACCTGTTACTCACACCAGACCCATGTCTGACCCGGAGTTTATTTTTGTTTTTCATAAACTCTTGGGTACTCAAATTTTTACGAGTAGCCAAGGGATTCAGGTTAGCTTTGACGAGTATTGGAGGAGCAATGGAGCAGGAGGCTTCTGCGTGTTGATATATAGTATTTCGCTGTGTAGTTTTCTCTGAGTAGTTCTTTCTATTGTCTTTGAGTTGTACTGAGTTGTGATAACTAGACAGGTTTTTATAACTGTCTAGTATGTGATGTATATCTATGTAACTCTGATAATGGTTGTAAACTATGTAATATTTATGTTACCAATATAATTTATTCGTTCCGCTGTTAGATTCTGATGAGTTGTTTCTTCTTTCTCTTCTTTCTTTACTCTTTTCTATCCCTTTATTTCTTAAAAATGACGCGATTTTCTGTGGTAAGAAAGTCGGGTCGTTTCAACTTGTATAAATAAAATCGGATTTTTCCAAAACGAAAACTGTTCGTTTACAAATATAAAATCTTTCACATAAGAAATGAACTTCCAAATTGTGTTAAAAGGATTCCAAATCTAAAATGAAAATAGTTTTCCAAGTTATATATAAATCTTTGGAAACGTGTTTTGAAAGCTATAAATTAAATCTTTAATTTTAAGATTTAATGAGTTAATCAAATTGAAATGGAAAGTGTTTAGAAATCTATATATCTTTGTGAATTGGGTGAAACTTTGTGAAATAAATCTTTTTGTTTAAAAGTTTGAAATGGTAATTTGTTTAACCATTTGAAGAAAAGTTTTTGATTTTAAAGGTTGTGACTTAACTGAAATCCCATATCCATATATTTTTGAATGTTGCGCTCACTATTCGGTTTAGCCGGGAGAGGACCTTGTGTCGTATAACCCATTCCAAATAGTGACACGATGTTATGGATTGCATTTGAAGACCGGTGTTGAAGACTGGGTGTCTTCAGGAATGATAGGATAACTTGTCGATTGACTCTGCACTGAGTTGCTACGGTATAGATTTCTCCCTAAGTGACGGGAAGTCCGATCGGAATTATGGATACCCGGATTTTCAAGGGCTTCTTTGGAAGTGCCTTCGGTTCTGTTCGAACCCGAAACAGACTTGTATGGTTGTATGTCTGGCACTACACTTTGAGATATTAAACTGATCTCTATCAAATACATTTTTGCTTGGTGCCTGAGAATTTATTATCTTAGCTTAACACCCTTCTCTGAGACGTACGAGCTCAGAGGTTATGTAGTTGATATTTATCAGTGATATACTCCCAAATTTTATAGTGTGGCATGCTGAGTGCTGCTGTGTATCATTTGTTGATCAAAGCGTGGCTTTTGTATAAAGCGTAGCTTTGCGGACGAGACTGCATCAGGACCTCACACCCCGGAAATGGTCGAAACAGGAAAGATGCGGCAAGGTTATGAGGGTCGCTCCCTTTAGGGTTTGTCATTCCCTTCTGAAAAAGGGTGGTATCATGGTATGGAGCCCAGATACTTTACTCATGTGGATACTGCAGATCTATTACTTTGTGATTGCTTTGTGGTTGTTGGTGTCAAGTGCTTGGATAAAGGTCCCAAAGGACTGGGGGATGGCATGCTCGTATAGTAGTTACCCAGTTACAGAGGTAACCTGGCCTTGTGTTGGCAGAGAGCTGGTTAAGCTCTCGAGACGTCCCGCCAAAGGCGATCCCGTGGACAGTAGGCAGTTCCTTAGCCTGACCATTTGTTGGAAATCCAATTAAAACAATACGCATCCTGTACGGTTTTAGTTGTATAACCTGCCATGGAATATGGTGGTAACCTGCTATTGAACATGGTAGCTATAGTAGGCATAAGTGCAAAATGCCTATGCTGGATAGGATTTATACTATACTTTCGAAATGGATTTTATACACTATGCACTAGTAATAATATCAAAGAAATTTTCTCGTATCAAGCATATTTGACTATCATAAGGAGAAATCTCCTCCAATTCTGCGTTTGCATTGTGTGTGTGGCGGGAGGCCTTATGGTAGTTTCATTTTCTAAAAAGCATTGCGGATTTATTTTAAATTACTTTGTTGTTTGTTTTTAAAAGATAAACCGCTTTTGTTTGCTCATACCAGTCACACGACTGACCTGGAGTTTATTGTTCCTTTCCTAAACTCTGGGTGCCCACTATTTTCCACACGGGCAGTCTAGAGTTGGGTTTTTCAGATAATTGAATTGTAGGTGTAGATTCGATAGCTTTCAGCCTTAAGATTTGGCAATCGTATTTGGATCGAGTTGCTTCACTTCATCTTTATTGGGAGTTCGAGCTATTTCTGGATTGGTGCTTTAGAGATGGAGATTACCGATACTGGAGTTCTTTCTTGAAGACCATATTGGAGATTTTGTTCCGCTGCTGATGTTATCTTTTCTTTCCGCTGCTATTGTCTTGTATCATATCTCTGATGTATATTGATATCCATTGTATCATTCTATTGTATCATATTGTATCGGATATTGTATCAATGTTGTATATGATATATGATATTCATTTCTTCCGCTGTGTTGTACTTAATGTTTTATAAGCTTCGACGAACCAGATTCGACATTTAGATCTGCGGCATATGAATACGAGTGTCGTATTCGGTGCCAATTTTTGAAGGTCGAGTCAGGGTCGTTAGATAATTAATCGCATTTAAAATCTCTTTTAAATAAATAAATCCATTATCTTTAATAAAATAGATAATTATTTCCAAACACTTTTAAAACATTGGTAAATTAACTTTAAAATATTTATTAAATCAGTTTATTATCTTTAATCAGTTGATTAAAGCAATTTTATTATATTAGACAATTTACTTAAAGCAATTTTATTATATTAAATAATTTACTTAAATTACTTTTGTAAAATTGATTAATTAACTTTAAATATCATTAATTACAAAGATTAATTAAAGACAAATAATCATTAGTTAAAACGAATAAGTCATCTCAAACATCATTTATTAAAATGATAAGTAATTCTAAATCCCATTAGCTAATACAATTAATTAAACTTAAAATAATCATAAACTAATTAGATTAATGAAATTCAAACTCCATTATCTAAAACAATTAATTAAAACATCATTTGTTAAATGATTTATTCTGTTGTAAAACATCATTAATTAAATAATTTAACTAAATTCCAAATATCATTAGTTAAGACAATTAATTAAATTCAAAAAATTCATTAATTAAAATGATAAATAAAATTCAAATATCATTATTTAAAATAATTAATTACTTTTAAATATCATTTATCAAAATGATTGTTAATTTCAATTATCATTAATTGAAAAAATTAATTTAATTCCATTATTTTTAATTAAAATAATTAATTAAGTTCAACAAATTAACTAAACTTCATTATCATTAATTAAAAGAATAAATTAAACTCAAATAATCATTAGTTAAACTAATTAATTAAGTATAAAACATCATTAGCAAAAATGATTAATTAAATCTAAAGATAAATCAATTTTTATCATCATTTATTAAATTGGTTAATTAATCTCAAAATCATTAGTTAAAATGATTATTTATATCAAATTATCATTAATCCAAATTAATGAGATTTTCAATATTTTGTTTAGCGGAGACACAAGCTTAGGTTCATATGACAGGGTTTTGGGGATGATTGAATAAACGACGATATAGAGAAATTGCTATAACGACACTTGGCAATTTAAATAGAATATTAGGATTTATTTCCAGTTAACCATAAATATAATAGAATAAGGATGTAAATAACTAACTATTAGCCAAAAAAACCTTTAGGTCTCTCTATAGATTTTCCCTGCTAAACAATGGTAGCTGATTTATATATAAATATAAATATATATATATATAATCATGCGTGTTTATAACGATCAAATTTATATGTCATCCATTTTCCAAACCGAAATTCAACCAAACAATCAAACAAACCTTTTAATTAACATCCAAGCAATCAATAAACATTTATAACATCATTGATACGATATAATAAAATTAAATGTGAGTTAAACTCATATTGATTTTTGCTTTTGCCAAAACGTCCCGGTTTGGACTAAAATCGAACAGTCGTCCGATTTTAGTCTAAATTTTCACTTGCTCCAAATCCAACCAAATCAATTCCATTATAAAAAACTCGACAACACGAGTCCAATGTAAAAAAGACGTTCGAATCCGACTTCGTATGAGTAAGATAAACATTTTATACGTTATCAATAATTTTAAATTAAAATCAAACAACTTATATTAATTTATAAGCTTACCCTACTTCCTATCTTCATCTTCCTAACTCCATTGTGCATGAAAATGACAGATAACCCAAATGAATGTGTACACGCACAACCAAGTAACCTACACATAGGACGATTTCGCAATCCAACTTCGTCGAACAACTCCATGAACGACGAGCTTCAAGATGCACACCACGACATCACCCTCGAGAATCCTTTACAAATCGTGACCTGCACCCTTCTCTCTTTGACCACTATATACACGTGACCAAAAACATCTTCGAACCCCTTGAATAATCATGCCTCGGTGCTAATCGACGACATGAACACAAATCCTGGCTTCGTTTTTCGAATCGTTGCCTACATCCTTCATAACATCGAACCCAAGTTGTTAAACCCAAGTCATGAAACTGTCGAGCTCCATCAATCGTTGTCACACCTTCTATTTCGAGCATTGATATGGAGCTCTGGTTGAAATGATATTTTTAACACTAGTTTTTTTGTTTTTTTATGAGTATATCACTATAATTTAAATTTTGAATTCTGTGTTTTAAAAAGGAGGCTTTGTTTTTCATATTACAAGCAACAAAGATATAAACGAGAAAGGCATTGTTGAGTATGGGCAACATAGCTGAACTTATATACATACATACATACATATATGTATATTATTTAAATTTAAATTATCAAGCTATAAAACATTCGACAATCTTGAACTCTAAACGAAACGTGTCGTCTGGCGTTCTATACGTTATAGTCCTATTCCGAACGCAATGGAACTAATCTCGAGTTCTAATTCGATCATATGCAAAAGATAGCTTTTCAAAACCAATTATTGTATTAAATTTCCAAAACTAATTTCTACGCGTTTTGATACAGCCAAACAATTCGTCTGATCGCCATGATATTCGACGGTTTAATATAATTTATTATGGATCCAATGAAATTGTTTTTATCAAAATCCGAAATTATGCTCCGGAATGACAATTTCACAGATTTAAATATTTAGTTATCGATATTTATCCAGTTTATTTATATTTATAAACAATTTTACAAATTGAATTCTCCAATACTATTTATTGGTTAAAAGGAGTTGAATAAAATTATCAAATCCAGTTAATTAAGATTTGATTCAAATATTTAAATATTCCCTATATTCGAATTAATGGTTATTAAATTCCAAAATACAATTATTTAAACATTTAAAATAAATTAATCATTTAAAATCGAATGAACAAAATTTTTGGTTGTTACAACTCCCTTACCTTCCCATTTGATGGAAATCTATTCTCCAATAAGCGCCTTCGGTTTTTGATTGTATACCTATTGTTATTGTCATGTACACACAGCACAACTTCTTGATATATTTACTTTAAACCCAAAGACATTATTATAATATCACTGGATTTTATGATAAAAAAATGTTTTCGTTATCGTAAGGTAAAACCTGTTCGTGTTTATGTGTGGCAAGGTCTCATGAGATACCTTTGATTTCAAAGGATTTTATGAGTTATAATAAAATTCCTTGTGATTTGAATTTCTCATGCTAATTTTACCAGACTGACCTGGGCGTTGTTTTCTTATAATGCTCGGGTCGGATCGAGCGTATTTTCCAAATTAGCTTTGGATGCAATAGAGCTCAGGAGACATGTTATAGGCCAAGACTTATCTGTGTATTCCTTTATGTTACGCGGCATCGTTTTGTTATATGTATCAGAAACTGTAACAACATATGTTATAACTGCCCAGGTAGTTGATAGGCTGGTACTCTAATGGATGTGTATGTATAAAAAATTTGCTTTGTAAAGATCATTGTTATATTATAGCTTATTCGTTGCACTGTGAGATTCTTTGTTGTTTAGTTTCTTCTTGTCTTATTTCATCTTTTTTCCTTAACCATCTGTCTTTCTGCCACTTGGTTATTCAGCACGTGAGTATCATGGATGTATTAGTGTCGACTTCTGAGGGTCGAAATGGCGGATCTTTAAATTTATGGCTCAGTTGATTATATTATGCCTCACCTGTTTTACATTTTGTTATTATATTATATTTGTCTGTGCACTGTGAGATGGTTTATAGTTTATGTGCTTGGATTTTTATTAATTTACACCCTAGGCTGCCGTCCTGCATCAACCGAATACCTCCACAGCGCTCTATATAGATATGTTGATTAATGAAGTGGTGAGGCGGTCGTCACGCATTCCTTGGTGGTAAAATTGGGTATTTGAAAGTGCTAAGGATCTTTAATATGGATAACCGATGTAAATGTGTATATAATTAATCAAGCTAAATAATAACAAGGTAAGGTAAATATAAAAATGTCCACACTAGAGTTTTATACTAGTTCGGACCTTCAGTTATACATCCAGTTCTGAAGCTCTCCTTTAGATTTTCCCCATTCAAATACCCTCACTTGGACCAGAGGAATAGACATTACAAGAGTTTTCTAACTTGACATTACTTTGTTCTATCAACAACGAATTTGAATTCTGTTACAATCTTCCTATAATCTCCCTTGATGATTCAATGATGCGTGCAATATGATCAAGGAAGTGTACAGAGTGATTTTTGAGTGATTGAACAATATTAATTCTTAGAAAACAAGTAGTCAGAAGTGAGTTTAGAAATCAAGATAGGAAGTTAAAATTAAAATTATAGTCTTAAGCTTTGTTTATAGTAATCAATAGTTGTTTTAGAAGAGTTGTACACTTTTAGAAATTCACTCCTCTTCGAAGAAGAAGCATTAAACAATTGTTACTCTTTGAAGTGTTGCTTTAGAAAATACAGTTGCTGATGTTCAATCAGATGACTAGGAATGAGCATAAGTCAACTGAATATAAGTATAAAACATTGCAATGTGGAAAACTATAAAAATAGGACTAACATTTGTATTTAGTTTTCTGCTTAAGTCAACTACATTCAAATTCAGTCGACACCCTCAGTCGACCAAATATGAATTCAGTCGACTAAGCCTTTGTATATAAGTTTTTATATATAAAGCCTTGTAAAATTTATTTGTAAATATTGTTGGTCCCTGCATTAAAAATCTTGTGTGCCAGTGATATATGTATATGCATATAAATCATCTAGGGGATTTTACAAATATTTTCGAAGGAAAAAACATACTTTTTTACTTTGTAGATGACTTAACTCCTCTTTCTTCTACTTCTTGTCTTCTTCAAGTCATCAATGTTTTCAATGTCCTGCATAAGTAATACCACAAGAAATATTTATGAATACATTGTCGTCGTCGTTAAAACAATCATACAAACATGGTTCTAACATTCTCCCTCTTTTTGACGATGACAACTATATATATGAAATCCGTATATATAATATCCCTCTTAATGAATGCTCCCCTTCCACTATACTTCCTCCCCCTTTTTCATCAATGAAAAGGAGTAAAAGTAAAACGAAAGCAAAGAAAATATGCATTTCAAAATGAGCAACCTTTCTTAAAACATAGGATGAATAAGGAATTATAAACGCAATTGAACAATATTACCCAAATACAGAAAACTTAAGTAAAATTAAAAGTCAATAAGCAATGTTTTTAAAGCGATAGATTAAAAAATGGTATGTATCTGGAAAGTAGATTAAAAAAGCTTCTTAATCCCGTTCATTATTGTAAGAAGCATGAGAGCGAGATGGAGAAGATGACCGCAAAATAAAAGAAATTTTCTGTAAAATTTTCTTAAGCCGGCCATTGTTGTTTTCTCAAAATTCTTCACCCTCTTGCTAAAGCCTTTTCTATTGTTGAAGAAGAATCTCCTAAATTTGAAGAATGGAAGATTGATAAGAAATATTCATCGAAGTTGAACAAAAGGGATATCTGTATCACTATACATTGTTCATTCTTCTTCAATTACTTGATGGGGCGAAGGCTGAGATGACGGTTGCCTAATATTTTCACGAACCAGTTTTGCAAGATACGCATCGTAAGGAAGAAGTGGTTCCATAGTAGAGGGAATTTTTATTAAAGAAATTGATTTTTGATCCATAGTTTAAGGAGTGATGAAGTCTGATAAAGCTTCAACATTAATTCCATAATAAACAAGATCTTAGTTAAATAAGAGCCGTAGAAAATTATACATTGGGATTGAGCATTGAAACTTTTTATCTCATCATGTATTTTGTAACATCTTGTATCTGGAGACCAAAAGTTAAGCGCTATGAATGTTGTAGTCATCCACAGCATTAACTTCTAATGATGAGTTACGGTAACGTTAATGGTATCCATAGTATCAGAAGCACTTGAATATGAAAAAAATCGTAGATTTCAAGAAAAAAAAATAATTTCAGTGATTACATTTCAAATAATATAATATTCAAGTTACAAAAATCCAAAATATTCTTCCAGGTAATGATGACATATAATTTACAACAATATGCCAAGAGCGACATATGAAGATGCCCTCTTAGATGATGAAAGCAATATTGATATAATTGTCTTAATACATAGCGGAAACAATTTAAAACAGAATTCCTATATTAGCTAATCATTAGCCACCTTATTGTCCTTAGATGCCTTATTCGTCAAAATCTGCTAAAAACTAAACCCTCAGCCTACTCAAATCAAATTTTAAGCACCTTTAAGGGAACAAAAACTTCGAGTCAGACAAAAAGCATGGTATGAATAATTTCTGTTACATGTTTGTTTAATGATATATGGTGAGACCATGCCACTTAGTGGAACGGGTTTCCCCTCACTAATATTTCTATTCAAAAATATATTTTGCAAATCCTTTCCTTCAACCAAACTGGTTAATCAACTGATTGTAGTAATAATATAGCAATATCCATTATGCTAAAACAGGAAATAAAATAGACTATCTGTCTAAATTCTAAGCTATCTGCTCTTCACTGGACTATCTGTCCTGAATTCTAATTATACCAAAATGGCAATATCTTTTTTTCTAGATAATGGGCTATCTGCCCAAAACAGATAAAAAGGGTGGACTAACTATTCATAAAAGGTAGCTAGATCCGTTATGCTAAAAAATGAACTAACCATTCATATTTAGGCTAACTACCCTTATCTGGACTAACTGTCCTCTGAGCCGACTGCCCTCAAAATGGACCAACTATCCGAATTTAAATGAGCTAACTTCCCGAATTTTCTTTTAGGTTAACTACCCTTTAAATTTTTCTTAAAAAACTTTTCAAAATGATTTAGTCCGTCAAATCATACATACAAGGAAAATATATCTTTAGTTTTACTCTATGCTTTTTTGCATGTTATACATACTTTACTCAAAATAATGTTGATAATGTTCAATAAGGATTATCTATCCATTTAAAATAAGTTAAAGTCCTTTATAACTTAAAACACTTAGGCTACCTGCCTAATCATTATATTCGAAACTTTTGTTTAAAACGATTAAACATATTTTCAAAAACAGGGAGGTAACTTCTTCAAAACCATTTATAAACCCTTCGAAAGCATTGAAGGTAACTCCTTCATAACTTTTAATAAAACCTTTCAAAATCATTAAAGCTAACTCCTTTAGACCAACAAAAAGCCTTCCTTTTATAAGCTTTCAACATATAACTTTTGCCTTTTAAATCCTTTAAACCTTAGCCTTTCGAAAACAATAAAAACCCTTACCTTTCGACCTTGTCGAAGATTTCTTTTCGACCTAATCGAAAGGTTTCACCTTTCGACCTTGTCGAAAGCCTTGGTACCTCTCCTATAAAATCATTCATAAACCTTTCGAAAGCAATGAAACTATAAATCTTTTGAAGACATTAATTCAGTTTAAAATGAGTAGAAATCTTTCGAAACCATTCAAAGTTAACTACTTCGAAACCTTTAAAACATTTTAACTTAAAACATTTGGATTATGCCTTCAAGTAGAGCAAAAGGATCGGAAAAACATTGGAGTCAAAAGCAATTGCTTCAAAACCTTTCGAAAACAATGAAGTGTTGTGTTGGAACCAATCAAAATCAATAAAGAGACGGCAATTTTAAAAAACAAAAGATTACCTTCGAGTCCATCTCGGTCGAAAGGTTTGGAAGCGGCAACTATTCTTTCGACCTTGTTGAAAGCTATACCTTTCCATTTTTTCGAAAGGTTTCAATTAAAATAAGAAAGCAAACTAATCGAAACCTTTTCTTCTAAACCATTCGACATTGTCGACAGCTCTTTGTCGAAAGCTACCAGGCGTATTTTCTCCAAAACCAAAACAATGTTTCATCTCCTTCGAAAGCTCTAACCTTTCATCCCTAAACCTTTCGACTCCTTCCAATTCACTGCATACCAATTGTCTGATACCATGTGGATTGGTTATTAACCTAGTTGAAAGGTTTGACACCTTTCGACCTTGTCGGAAGGTTTGGAACTGGGACGGAACCTCTTGCCAAATGAATTGAAATAGTAGAAAAACAATTTACTTGTACTTTAAAATTGTCCTTTTGTACCCAGCCTAACTTATTTGCCTAAATCTAATTGGTTGACATATTTTTATATTCAAAAATTCTACCAACTTTCCTTATTTGGAAATTAAAATAACTTTGAAAAAGCCCCTTTCTCCTTTATAATTATATAAAACATTTAAGTCTCATAACTTAAATAATTTTATATAACTATTAAAAGATCTTGGAAAATTCTGGAAAAATTCCAGAAAATTGATTAATATTTTCTTTCAACATTTAAATTTTTTGGATCCAAACAAGAAATTATTTTCCCGTAAATAATTTTACAATCCAAAATACCATTTTCTTCCTTAGAAAATTCACAATAATTCCATAAAAATATGAAAAAGTTTGAAAATTGAAACTTATCTCTAAAGTAACCTTTTAGATCATCATAAAAATTCGCAAGGCTAATGGATGTCATTTAATAGGGTTTTCATCTTAAAACATGTTATAAAATCTATATGAATATTCAATAATCATCAACATGTATATGTAATCATTTTATCATTCAAAAACATGGCAAACCTTTGCAAAATTGTTCAGCGTTAATCTTATAACCAAAACCATAAAAATTTAGAGATGTAAACATTATTCACCTTTGCTTTAGAGATTAAGGAGCTTGAGATTTGAATGAGTTTGATTTGAATTTGCTTTCCTTTAGCTTTTCCTTAGTTTCCTCTTCTTATTCATTTGTTAATGTGGCCGACCTTAATTTTGAAAATATTGAAATGAAATGAATGTGTGTATAACATACGACTTAAGGAAGGTGGTATAGGAATGGCCTCTTTCCTATAATACCCCTCCTCTAATTTAATTTAAACCCTTCATTTAATTTATTGGTTAAAAAGGCAGGGCTACCTTAATTAAAATCAAATCTCAATCTCCTAATCAACATATTATTTTATTCAGTCTATCTAACTAAATCTCCTAAATCTTAGGTGTTACAATATGACTTTTGACCAATCTATTTTCCTTTTCAAGTAAATTATATATAAGGCTTTAATTATTGTCATACATCTTTTTGTACCTAACCATTCTAGGAAAAATTGTATAGAGAATCATTTTATTAGTAATTCTAGCTTGAGGATGTAAGTTATAGAAATGTTATTTGTTCGTTCCATCCAAAACTGGTAACTTGTTGCATTGTACGTAAAATCGTTATGGTCTATATCATCTAATTCATCTCCTGATAAAGAACATCCTAAGATTATACCCAGATCCTTAATATAAATTGAATATCTATACCTAAGACTCGACTCCAAAGATTGGCATAGAATATTCGAACAAGAAATGGATAATTTTTACCTAATTGTGATTCCTGTTAGTTAGAGGAAATAATTCATTTCTCGTGTTATCTCCTCTACTCCAAAGTTAGAAAAATCCGACATTTTGTAGAAGGTTTCTTGAAAAATCTTATTATAGTTGAGTTCATTAAATCTCTTCAAAGCAATTTTTCTCCTACCCATTTAATAAATTACCCACTGATGCAAGTTGAAGATGAGAAGGTGTTGAAGAGGAAGCTTTTTCTTTGTAAGCAGGTGCCTTCTTCCTTTTTGCTGGTAGTTTTTGTCTGGAAGCCACTAAAATTTTGATAGGCTTATAGATCTAGGTTATTTTTAATTTTGAATAATGAGGAAAGTGAAGATGAACTTTGTTATCAATGAAAAGGCACAAATATCAAAAAACAGATAACGTTGATTTATTCAACTGAGAAGTGTATTTTGTCGATTGAATGCAAAGGAATTTTATTTTCGAGAGCAACATCAAATTTAGTTGACTAAAAATTAATATTTAGCCAATTGAATAGTCCAAGTTCAGTTGACTGAACAAGGAGGGCCGTTAACTGAACTAAAAGAAAATTCCTTCCCAGAAGATGAGACTTATTTAGTCGATTAAATAAACTTTGGGCAGTAGATTGATTGTAGAAAAATTTACTTTTATAGAAAAAATAAAGGTTCAGTCGATTGCAACTCCAATTTAATCAACTGAAGTTTAATTTTTCTAACAAGGATTTTAATTTTAATCATTATACATACACACACACACACAAATATATATATATTTGTGTATGTGTGTATTTAAGAGCATCAAAGGTTCTTTGTATTAAATATTAGTCACTTTTGTGATATATGAAGGTCTTTAACTAAAACTTTTTTATTCTTCACCTTTTATAAATTACATATTATATGTTCAACCATAAATTTAATCAAGTAATACAATAATAAAAGATTATTTACTCTTCAGATGGTTTAGTCTCTTCTTATGATGGTTCTTGTTCCCAAGAATTAGCTTGTTTCGACTCATAAATTTTAAAAGGTGTTGATGATTGTATTGGAGAACTTCCATAGATACGAATGTTGTTTTTGGTTGGCGATTTCCAAAAAAAGCCATTAAAGTTATCTTAATAAAATTTAGTCGTTCACCTTGTTGACGTTGCTCACAATACATTTCTTTTTGTAACCCCGATATTTGTTTTTAATGACAATATATATCATCGATACGGTCGTCTTGAGTTGTAACAAAGAGACCGTTGAATTTAATAGATTTTTAAATTTTTTTCCCTTTAGGAGATAAACAATTTTCTTTGAAAGAGAAGAGATAATCTTAATAGAAGATGAGGAATTATTTTAAGAGGATGACATGTTGTAATTCATATTTCTTATCTTACGAAAGAGATATTTAAATACTAAAAAATAACCTAAAATAGATAAATTATTTATATTATAGAGATTTCTAATTTATCCTAAACCAACTATACGAATTACTATTTTAAGGTAGGAAACATTTATCCAGCAATAAAAATAGTCTCTAATGAAAATAAAGCTATCCTTGGTACGAATATATTTTATTCAAATAATTCTTTTATATGTAAAATTTATTTAATTAATTAATTTGTAGAACAATTATCTCACTATCTACATAACTTAAAAAAGTTGTTTTACACAATAGTTTAGTGAAAATATCTACTATTTGATTTTTAGCATTATCAAATTCTAGAGAAATGATTTCTTTTTCTGCATTATCTCTTAGAAAATTATGAAGCGTATTAATATGCTTTGTTCTTGAAAGATTTATATGATTTTTCAAGAGATTGATTGCACTTGTGTTATCATAATAAGTACGTGATTTCTTAATGTCTTTCCTAAAATCTTTTAAGTGTTCATTGCATACAGATATCGAGAGCACAAGACAAAGCGACTGGGATATACTCTGACTAACATGTCAATAATGAAACACAATTTTGTTTCTTACTAAACCACGGGACCAACGATTGAGAGATAAAGTAGCAAGTTACATTACTACTCTTTCGATCCATCTTGCAACCCCCAAAATCGACATCAATGTATGAAACCAATTCAAAAGAGCTTATCTCTTGGATAAAATAATCTGTAATCTTTAATGTTGGTTGAATATCGCAAAATTCATTTCAAGACTTGATAATGTGATTATTTGGGATGTGCTTGAAATCGTGCATACAACCAAGCACTCATCGTAATATTGGGTCTACTAGCGGTTAGATAAAGTAAGGAACCTATCATACTTCTATAGAGCGTTCGATCAAAATTCTTACCATTTTCATCTTTATCTAAATGTAAGCTAGTTCTTATGGAAGTTGATTTACAAGAATATCCATTCCAAAATCCTTTAGTAAATCTCCACAATATTTTTCTTGATAAATAAAAATTCCACATTCTAATTGTGTAATTTATAGACCCAAAAAGAAATTTAATTCTCTTGTATGAGACATTTCAAATTCTTTTTTCATAATAGCTGCAAAATCGTTGCATAGATTTCATTTGTAGATCCAAGTATTCTATCATCAACGGAATCTAAACTATAAAATATCATAAAATATCATCATTTTCCTTTTTAATAAATAACATCAAACCAATTTCACCAATTTGAAAACAAGATTTAATATATGTCTTTTGATTCTATCATACCAAGCACATGGTGCTTGTTTAAGACCATAAAGCGCCTTCTAAGTTTGAAAACATGATTTGGAAATTTTTCGTGAACAAATAGAGGTGGTTGTTCTGCATAAAAATTTTCTATAATAAAACCGTTCAAGCAGGCACCCCTGACATTCATTTGATAAAGTTTAAAATTGTGATGACATGCAAAAGTGAGTAATATTGGGATTCTTCTAGTTGCCCTACATGTGCAAATGTTTTCCCAAAGTATATTCCTTGCTCTTGATTATACCCTTAAATGACTATTCTAGCTTTATTACAAATTATACTACCATTTTCATCGGCTTTGTTTTCAAATACCCATATAATTCCACTAACGGGTAAATTATTAGATCTTGGTATAAGTTCTCAAATATCAAATCATTCAAATTGATTAAGTTCTTCTTGCATTGCTAATATTCAGAAATCATCTTTAGCGGCTTCCGTATAATTCTTAGGTTCAATATTTGAAATAAAAGCTACATGGCCATTTGATTTAATTGATTTCTAATTGTAACCCTAGTGTTTACATCTTCTATTATATTATCTATGGGATGATCATTTAAAATTCTATGCGGGGATCTCAAGGTATTATCGCTAGAATCCATATTATTTTCAATTTCACTTTCATTATTAGTAGTAGCAATATATTCTGCAACAAAAGGTTTGTTGGTTACTAAAATTACTTCATCATCATTTTTATATTTGACGTTTTCATCAAATGAAATATGTAAGCTTTATTCAATTATATTAGTACATTTATTAAAAACTCAATCAACGTTCCTACGTTCCAAATAACTAGTAAAAATGCTTTATCGGCTTTCAGATGAAATTTGGCTAAGTGATCTTTAGTATTTAAAATAAAAGATTTTAACCTAAAAATACAAAAATATAAAACTATTGTTTCTTTCCATAAAACATTTCGTGAAAAAGTGTTAACATTGTTTTTAACAAGACACGATTAAGTATATAAGAAGTAGTAGTAATGGCTTCAGCCTAAAAATGTTTTGGTATGTTGCTATTGCATAGAAATGTTCTTGCATACTCTTGTAAGGTACGATTTTTTCTTTCTACTACACCATTTTGTTTTGGTGTCATGCTTAAAATTCATATTTAAAACAATATATTTTATTTTCTATAACCTTTAAAAATAAGATTTTTATTTTGATCAAAGATAGTGCATTTATCTTTTTCAAAATCAATTATAAAATCTTTGTCACATAATTGACTAATACCAAAAATATTACTTTTTAAATTCTCCACAAGTAAAATATTTTTATTTAAAGGAGAGCGAGATATATTGACATTGATGGTGTCTCAATTCCAACCACGAATCCTTTATAGTTGTCTCCAAATGTAACGGTTCCTCCATCTATATATGTTATATTAGATAATATATTTTCATTTATCATCATATGCTTAGAACATCCACTATCGAATACTCATTTCTCCATCTTTTTTTGGGTACCTGTAAAGATATGAAAAACATTTCATTGGTACCTACTTCCTATGTTAAAGTCCTATGTGTTAGTTAAAGTGGTATCCATACCCATAAGAGTTTGGGACCTTAAAAAAGTAATTACTATTATAATAAACATTCTTTAGGAAATTATCTATATATTTTTGTCTAATCAAAGTACAATTAGTTTTAGGAATTCAAAATTTTATATTTTTAGAGTTTGGAGAATTTTTTTTATCAATATTTTTTGGTTTCTTAAACTTTATGTATAAAGCACTATACTTTCTAGCACTATTTATTTGTCATGATTGATTAAAACCAAGTCCATTTTTATTACTTGATGGTTATGAAATTTTAATTAAATTTTCTAAATTTTGTTTTCCTATATTAAATGTTGAAACATTGTTAATGAATTTTTTTCCAATTTTAGTGCTAACTCAGTCACTTCATTTTGATTAGAATCCAAGTTAGTTTTTAGTTCACAAACTTCTTTGAAAGTTTAATGTCCTCAAATTTACATGCCTTAATTTCTTTAAATAAATCTGTATTGAGAAATTAATGTTTCATAATATTTTTATGAATTTTCTAGCTCTTCTTCTAAACTACATTTCTCCACCTTTTGGCATTCCAATTTCTAATTCGGCCTTATTCAACTTACCAATAGTTTCTTTGTATAAAGTCTTTAAATTTCTAAATTTATCATTAAAGTTCTATGATAATTTCAAGAAGATCATTGTAAGAAAGATCAAAATTTACCTCATTAGTGACCATGTAACAAATATTAGCCTATTAAGTTTCACTATCACGATTACTTCTTGATGAGGAGGAGTCTGAATAATCCTATGTGACTTAAAATACCATCCTTTTTTTTTCAAATTTACCAGTCTTTCTTCTTGTCTTTGTTAAGTTATGGACCATCCTTCTTTATATGAACAAATTTGTCACATTCAAAACATCTGATCGAGTAAGAATTTCCAAAGTTTCATGGCTTCATCATCTTCTTGAATTTTTTGTGCTTTTTGGTAGTGAATACACTCTCATCTCCATTAAATCCGAATCCTCGTCATTTACTTGAAATGCAATACTCTTCTTCTCTTGAGTTTGGTCCTTCCCAACTTGCAAATTAGCTTCATACAACATCGAATTTCCAATTAATTCTTCAATTTTGAATTCAGAGTAAGAATTGGCTTCTTCTATTACTAGAACTTTTCTTTTCATTCGTTTGTTAAAGAATTTAAAATTCGTGCAACAAGATCAAATTCAGTAAATGTTACTCCTAATGTCATGAGATCATGTTGAATAGTTTTAAACCTTGAATACAGATTTATGATAAACTCGTTAGCTTTCATTTTAAATGATTGAAATTGATTTTTATGAAGTGAAATCTTAGTTTGTTTTACTTTGTTTGTCCCCTGATGTGTAATTTGAAGTGTGCACCAGTTTTCATGGACGACTTTACTAAGCATGACTTTAGAAAATTCATTTTATCAGGGAAGCAAAATAAAATGTTCATAGCATTTGCATTATTGTTTGCCGTGGTATTTTAAGCATTTGACCGAATTCTCATTTCAGTAGAAGATACTTGTACTTATTTGAGTTGCTTGTCAAATCTCAAGACCACTAGGTTTCATGTAAATTCTCAATTGTGTAGATCAATATGGCCGTTCTTTCATTCTTTGGCATCTTTGATATGAATAAAGTAGAGGCCATCTTCTGTGCGGGAACAAATTGTCTGCGTGGAATTTGTTTCCTATTCATCCAAATACATACTAATCTTCATTTTAATTTTTTATCCCCAAAACACTAAACCATTTGACGAAACCTATATCCTCAACAATGGTTTTAGAGCACCTCCAACAAAGCCATATTTAGGCTTAATAGTAATGGAATTTAATTCAAGCAACTCCAACAAATCATATTATGCTAGTTACGCTAAATATTTAGCGTAAAATTCAGGGACTAGTTTAGAATTCTTAATTGGCCCCGGGCATTAATTAAATCAGTGCCTAGAGCCATAACGGCTCTTTGACCCAATTGTTCCTTTCGACCTCCCTCCAATGGCTGTTTTCTACCTACGATGGCAACTTTCTTCCTCCTCAACTCCATAAATACACTCACTTCACACTTCATATCTACAAAACATCTTCACTCCTTTCTTCTCTAACCTGTATTATCTTAAAATGGCTTCACCATTTGGAGATTTACGCGTCCTTCTTAGCCTCAAAATTATTTCTTCGATGGCAGCTAGCAACAACAAAGCACTCCTCCGATACAACATTCATCCAACCCATGGAGAAGAGATAAGGACTGCGATTTATGCAACGTTTACTGTCATTATATAAACGACTCGATTAGAGGCAACGATCAGAGCGGTGGCAAATGTTGAAAGAAAATAACAAATACGTTCAACCTCAAGCATCCTGAAAATACTTGAACATTGTCGACGATTCATGGTCGATTCAGGAAAATAAATAGTCAAGCTCATTTTTATGAATCACAGATTTATAAAATAAGGAAAGCGAACCCTGGTGGAATGGGAAGCGAAGAGTGTTTTGTATGTTTCTTGTTTTTATTAGTTTTTTATATTTAATCTTATTATTAATTTATTCCTTTTTTGGTTTTCAGAAAAGAATGATGGACGAGGAATTCATAAAGCTTTTTCCAAGGGAAAACGGTGCTAAAAAATCATACTGTTACCAATTTCTGAACTGTTATGAGTTGCTGACGAGCACACCGAAGTTGAACCCTGATAATGCGAAGAGCCTCCGAGAAATTCAGACAAAGGGAAGTGAAAGAACAAAGCATCGAAATCATCATACTCGTCTAGTTCGATGGATTTATCTTGTAGGAAACTCAATTCGAGGAAGAAAATGAGTCGGATGCGCTCAACCAAAGACAAAATGAAGGTTATTATAATGACCGGGCGTTTTTCGACCCCCAAAAAATCAACACTAATGCGTTCACTGTATAGAGTGCCGAGAAATGTCGAAAATACCAAGTTGTTAGGGTTTAAGAAGAAAAGAGATAGTAGAAGAAACAAAAAAACAACAACACAGATTCTCACAATTGCAGGGGAACAAAATATAATATACAATAACCGCTTTTATACACAAGAATATGCATCAGTTAATGTCCATACAAATTATTAGAGTACAATCATCAACATATAAATATGGACAGTTATAATAACTTGTCCCTAAATGCTAAATATACAACCTACAATACATAGTGGAAAATACGTGCAATACATCTCTGCCATCCAGCTCATCTCCTGAGCTCCAAAGCGTCATAACCTAAAAACTGTAATACTCGGTCTGACCTAAGCATTACAATAAAGTAATATCCGAGTCAGGGTGGAAACTAGCGTGAGTAAAGAACACTTAATTTGAAATACTTAATTTATAAAAATATTTTGAAAAACCTAAGTAACTCGTACAAACACGACGAATTTTTATCTTATTATAACCAAAACACTTTTACAAAAATACATCGGTATTATAATAGTGTCTAAGTACAATTACTTATTAAAAATGGTCAACTTGTTGAATTAATCCAATTCTAGCATACTAGACTCTATAATCAAAACCGTAAAGGTTCGTGGTGATTATCATATCAAAGTGGTTTCGGATAATGCAGATATCCGATCTTCTCTTCGAAATCTAAATGATAAATCTAAAATGTCCAACTCGTTTTTAAAAAACAGTTCATATTCAAGGTGTCAATATTTACATATGGAAATTCATCCATATGTCTCACTTATCAAGACCAGTCCATCAAAATAATTCACTTGAAATCATCCCACTTTTCGAAATCGAAATAGCGATCAGTTCCAACCGATTTACTTGTCAATAAAACATGTTAACATTTTATTCTGTTTACTTTAATTTGTATGGTTACTCCATAAAACAGATAGTAGATAATTGAAAACAATATCTAAGAATAATTTTCGGTTAACATAGATCATTAATTCAATCAATGGTTTAAAATTGATAATAAATCCGCTTACAATTCAGAATTGAATTACTTTTCAAATAACTGAGTCGAATTATATATTTTAATCTAAATTACTTGTTGATCAAGAAGTTGAATAAAATAATTAAAACGGATCACTTAATAATTAATTAATTAACTTATAATCAAATTAAATAATAATTTATCTATTTACTACCCTAAATATTTTAATCGTTAAATATTTACACTGATAGAGACTCAACGACCATGTGGAAGTATTTAAAGATAAGGACCAGACATAGAAATAGATTCGTCCATTCTATTCGAAATGGGATAGATATACTTTTTTTTATACTCCAAAAATAAAGTAGTTAAGTTAATTTTCCCTTTAACAAAACAAACCGGCTCTTAAAATTTTACCCGGCTCAATACAAAAAAACCGACCTATCCTATTTCCTTCCTTCTCCTCTCTGTTCTTTCACTCCTCTCTTATTTCTTTTGATCAAACTTGATCGTGCACTCTACCGTGCACATGCACATGACCCCTGATGACCCTTCTTGGCCGTCGAGCATCGCCTCACATCATCCACGTTCCCCTCAACTTGATCACGTATGCAGGAACCTAAAAGAAACACATAGTCGAAATTCGAACCATCGACCTAAAAACTGGAACAAAACCACCTCGCACCATCACCTCGCCACGACACCACGTTCCACCATCGGCCACCAAAATTTGCCAAAACGCTCGCCATTACCTTACTTGATTTCCCCCCATACCGCATGCTCCTCTCTCCCATCTCAATTTCTCCATTGCCTCGAAGCTGCGACCAACAAAAACATCCACATTAACCTTAGTCTGACCCCGTCTGGCCGACACAATCATTTGAAAAATGCCGTACCATTTTTCTTGAGTTCCCCGTCACCCAAACCTCCTCCCCGGCCATCGACATACCACGCAATCAACTGCAATGCCTGAATATGCCCAAACCCCTAATTCCGTTCATCTATAAATTTCTACCTTCACATGCAGCTAACAATCTTCATACCATCCTTAAAATTCGTGATTTCCAGTAACAATCACACTCATGTAATCAATTAATGAAAATATGATAGTTGAATTTTATTCGTTTCATGGTTGTTTACAGTAAACAATAATTTTCTTCTCCTATACTCAATGATATCGAGCGAAATATATTTTTTATTAATCCATACTAAAAACAATCGAATTTCCTTTCAGGATCGAAGCTTGAAATTTAATGGATAGTGAGATCTAGATTTTTAAAGTTAAAAGATGTTAACTTGTTTAAGGAACAAAGTTGATGTACATGTTTTTATATTACAGAGTGTCCAGACATGCCTAACACACATATATATAAAGAATAGAACATACTACTACATGAATTTACGCCAAAATACAAGAGTTCATTCAAATTTTCAAGTGTATATATGCATATAAAATTTCCTGTAGGCAAAATCTTTAAAATTGTACTCACGGTTTTTATGCAAAATGAAATTGCTGCTTTACTAAGCCTTCTTCCTTCAGGCTTCTAGCTTTAACACTTAGTTTCCTTAGGATTTTTTTAAAATGGCAACTTGTTCTTCTTTTTTCTTCTTTTTTCTTTTTCTGCCTGCGTGAACCAGAGAACAGCTACGGCTATGGGTGTGTGTGTGTAGGAAGAAAAGGAGTAGGATTGTTTACAGGCTGAGATTTTTCTTTTCATTTGATCCTTATTTTATTTTTCTTTTCCTGATTTTATTTCATGTGAAAAGTTTGATTTTATATGACTTGATTTAAATATAAAGTTTATTTTGATTTCCTATGTGACTTGGTTTTGATATATGTGTGCTTGAATTAAATGCTTGTCATGATGATGCTCCCTTATATATAAACATTTATGTTCATACACTATATATATATTTCTTCTAAATATATATATATATATACACACACACATATATACTTATATATATTTACTTACATGTATTCATCATATATATATATATATATATAAATTAAAAGTTAGGAGTTTATCATCATGAAGCTTTTACATATACTTATATCTCTTTTATCATCATATTCATGTATGTTCATATACACTATCGTTACCATAAATGCGTTTATAAATATATAGATATGCATACATATACACCTACATATATTTTTTTATCATATTTACATTTATACATTTTTTTATATATTTATCACTTCACAAGGACATACATACATATATGTATGCCTATATACTTATATATATATATATATATATATATATATATATATATATTATCATCATAAGGCTTATATATATATATTATCATATCCAGAAATTTATAATTTAATATTTAATATTGTTTTTATCAATTTACGTATTCAGGTATTTTAAACTTTAGAAATTTATTTAGTCGACTAATAAAATCAATATCCAATAATTAAAATCAATTAATTACCCAAAAACAGATGGCTAAAAGTCCGGGTCGTTACATTCCTCCTCCCTTAGAATTTTTTGTCCTTGAAAAGGAACGATGCGAGAATTTTAATTTTGATGAATATTATTAAATAAATCATTCTTTTAATATTTAACTCCTCACTCTTTTATTATACATTTTAAAACACTTTAAATCCCATAGTATTACCAAGCTAGATTTTTCTAATAAAACATTTTTCATAACTCGATGTTTTAATAAGTCCATCCTTGCTCGTACAGGAATTTAGTCATACGTTGATCAGGCGTAGGACTGAAAATCTATAAGTACTTAGTATACCAGTTTCAATATCCAGCGAAAACACTTGAAATACCTTTTTAAATAATGATATTGAAAGTATCAACCTCCTTTCCCACCATAGATTATAGTTAACCCGATGATTGCGTCGCCTTCCCGGTGAAATCATAAGACAACCATAGGCATCCGCACCTCTCGACTTACGCCATGGGAGCACCATAGTCTGCAGCTACAACAAGGTCGCGTTGCTATCATAGCAAAACCGTAAGTAGTATGCAGGCAACCACTGCCCCTCGAATTATGCTATCAAACAAAACTATACCACATAGGTCGCAGGCTACACAAAGCTTGCATCACTATACCAGTGAAACCCAACGTAGACTGTAGGCACTCGCTGCCTCTCGAATTACGCTACGGAACCAAACCACATAGATCGCAATCTACTGATGTTACGTTGTTATCCCATCGAAATCAAACGTAGATTGTAGACAATCACTGCCACCCGAATTACGCTATGGAACTGCAATAGATCGTAGTCACATTGCTATCACAGCAAACACAATGTAATTGTAGGTATCAGCACCTCTCGACTTACGCTACCCAACAAATGATCACCAGGAACTCATGAGTTTTGTCCGGACATCCTCTAGGATCCCGATTCTCATTGAACCCAACCAGCGGATTCCTAGGCTGAACCACCCAGTGCATCTCCTTCTCTAAGTTTCGACTTTCGTAGGGGTGCCTTTCCATACTTTTGTGTCAAAACATATCATACTATATACATAGTACCTCTCAAATCATATTCATTACATGTATCACATATAAACTTTATCTATATAAAATCGATATCTTCAAAATCGATAGTTTCAAATTCGGTTTACCAATTTCCAAACTTGACTATTTGCCAAAATAAGAAGTCTTTGAAATTCAATAGGTTCTAAAACTATTTCAGTTTCATATGCATATAGGATCATTCTTCAACTCGAATAATTCTTGGACCAATAATTTCTAAATCCACCTCCTACTTATATAACTCTATTTAGTATTTCAAATATCTTTCAAACGTCATTTCTTTCTGGTTATAAATTGAATAAGGGGAGTTTGAATATATAACTAACATATATAATCTCATTTATGCCAAACCAAATATGTAACAACCCTGGTTTTAGAGATTACCTATAAATATTAAGCTATAATAGTAGTTATTACTTAATATTACGAATTAAAATAAAATTGAAAAATTTTAAATTATTAATTTGGAATAAACATTGAATTTTGAAAATAAAATGAGAAAATAATTTTTAAAGCTTTATTTTATTTGTTTAGGTTAATATTAAATGGAGAATAGTTTTTATTTAGAGAAAATGCAATAATTTTATTAATTATTGCCAATTACTTCTTTTAATATTTTTTAAAAGAACTATATGATTTTCAAAGGTGTTTAATTAAATAAAAAGATGGAAATTGGCTTTAAAATGTGTTTTAATTATAAATTTGAGTTTAAAAAGGTTCATTATATTTTTCTAATTAAGAGAATAATTTTTGTTGAATTTTAGAAGTTAAAAACAAGATTTTATTCATTTAATTGTGAAAATTGTGTATTATTGTAAAATAAAGGATTTTAATAATAAAATTGTTTTAAAAATAAATAATTAATCTTTTTATATGGTGGAAATTTTTTATTTTATAAGTATGTGAATTTACATACCTTGTTGTGTGAATTTTTTTTTTAAAAATGTTTGTTCATTTACAGTGTAAATATGAATATATTTGGCTTGGTGTTAATTAAATTAGACTAACACAATTTAATTTCTTTTAATTGATGGGTCCAAGGCCCACTTAGTAGACTTAACCAGATAATTGAGAAGGAGGAAAGCAAAGTACAGTACGTTCATTTTTACAATTGCTTTTCTTCTTCCTCTTTACTGTAAAAGAAAACCCACCTCTCCAAATTTTAAAATCCAAGCTTTTTCTCCAAATTATTTCAACAAATTGAAATCTTTTCCAACATAGTGTGTTAATCTAAAGGTAATCAAACTCCAAACCATTTAGTTTCATCAAAATCAAAATTTAAGTCGTTAAGTTTCTAAATTACTGTCTATTTTTCTTGCATGCACTGTAATCTTCCTTCTACAGGTTCTACAGGCTTGCAATCAAGCAAAAAGCCCTAATCCTTCTTCATAAATCCAGGTATTTGCATCCAAAAAGAAAGGTGAGTTACAAAACTCACAAAAACTAGCTGTGCCAAGCCCAAAATTGCTAAGAACAATGAATTATTTGCTTACTCTATCAATTTCTCATAGTGTTTTTCTATGTTTGAAAATCTGGGTTATATGCTCTTTTTGATTGACTGTAACTCTTACCAAAATGAGACGACCCGACTTTCTCACCACAGAAAATCGCATCATTCTTGAAGAAAGAAAGGGATAGAAAAGAGAAAAGAGAGAAGAGAAAGAAGAAACAACACAGAATCTCAAACAGCGGAACGAATAAATTATATTAAGAACATAAATATTACATAGTTTGCAATCATTATCAGAGTTATATAGAGTTTACATTACATACTAGTCAGTTATAAACATCTGTCTAGTTATTACAACTCAATACAACTCAACAAAGAGATACCAATACAGAGAACACACAACGGAACTATATATCTAACGCCGAGGCCTCCTGCTCCATTTCTCCTCCATAATTCGTCAAAGCTAACCTGAATCCCTTTGCTACTCATAAAAATTTGAGTACCCAAATGTAACGACCCGGAATTTTCAATCCCGAAAATTCCAGATAGTTAGAGAAAAAGAAGAAAGAGATAGAAGAAGAACAGAAAAGAAACACATAAACTCACATTCGCAGCGGATAAAATATAATATCAATAATAGTTATACCAAAGAATACTATATCTATCAATTTTCATTGATATATCAGAGTTACAACAATTTACACAGCATTGGATAGATACAATTTAACATGCTCAGATAAATACAATATCATAGTGGAAACTCTCCATACGTCCCTGCCATCCAGCTCGCCTCCTGAGCTCCAGAACGTCCTTACCTGAAAATCTGTAATACTCGGTCTGACCCGAGCATTACATCAAAGTAACACCCGGGTCAGGCTAGAAACCAGCGTGAGTAAACCCATCTATCTTGGAATACAAAGCATACAATTTATATAAACCCGGGGTAACTTATCAATTTACAACTTCACAAGATGTTATAGTTAATACTTATTTATATGTAAATTTCTAAGTGTCAAACTTAGATTAAATGGTCCAACTTACTTAAATCATTCCATTTCAGCATATAGATTTCACATGTCAATTTATAAGGAATCGAAGTGGTTTCGGGTATTTCTATACCCGACTCCGGTCTCTTCGAAACCATTGTCAACTTAGATTATTCAAGTGAAATACAATTCTACTATAAATACAGGATGTCACAGTAATTCATCATCAATAGATAACCACAATATCATAGTTCACACAAGCATAACATATCACAAAACATTTCATTCCAGAGATAACAATCAATTCAAGGTATTTAACATCATTCAATCATCATAAGCAAAGATTGATCACTTTCGAAATTTAATTTAATTAATTCAAATTAAATTACTAACCTCGGTCTCTTAGATTACCTTTTCTTAATATTAATTAAATTAATTAATTAATCAACCTTAAATTATCCATCTTAATTAATCACCTTTGACTAATTATCCTTTAATTACAATAAGAAATTAACTCTTAATTAATTACACAAATTTATTAACCTTTAGCTATCACATTTATCACACTGATCCTTAAGTAATTATTCAATTAATTACCTAATAACCACTTATATTGATTAATTATTCCTTAATTAATCAAACTCATAAATTGACTAATCCTTAATTAATTTCTTTAATTAATCAATCCTTTAATTAATTACAACTTTAATTACTTTTCTAAAGTAATTAACTGAATTAATCAATATTAATTCTTAATTTATTTATAAAACTCATTGCCCAAAGTCGTATGAGTTGGTTGATTGTATGTTGTTCTTAGCGATTTGGGTGATTTATGCAAATATATAAAAAGCAAGGACTAAACTGTAAAAGACACACAGATTTATAGTGGTTCGGCCAGAACGTGCCTACGTCCACTTTATATGTTATTCTCCTTTTTTCTTTAGATTACAAGTACAAAGCTTTGATTACAAGTATCTAAAGTTGTTTGAGAGTTCCTTCCAGGCTTGAGCTCTCAAACTTCTCTCCCATTGTTGTACCCCTGCCCCTCTATTTATAGAGTGAGGCTGGGGGCAGGGGTCTTGGATGTTTATAGCTGCTAGCGGGCTTGGGCCGAAGCAATCTGGACTGGCAACTTTCTGGTTCGGCGAAGCTTTGGTTCGGCAATTAGTGGGAGAGAGGTTGATTCGGTGGTAGGGAGAGAGGTTGACTCGGCTATAGGTTGTGTGGGGTGTCGTTTGATCCGGTGGTGGGTTGGACCGGCAGTAGTATTTGGAGCTAGTTCGGTGGTGGCATGGTTCGGTGGCTTGTGGAGAGGCACTGGTTCGGGGGGTGTTTGGTCTGGTGATGGAGGAGGCAAGCTTTGGTTCGGTATTGAGGTGGAGAGGCTTGGTTCGGCATTGGCTTGGAGTGGGTGTGGTCCGGCAATGCTTGGACCGGCATTACATGGGAAATACCGAATGAACTGAGTAGGATGCCGGATGAACAGCGCCGAATGAGATTGCCGAATGAGACTTTAGACCTTTGATTCCGAGTGGACTCTCGCATTGTTTCACCAAATGAACTTTTATATTTGAACCTTGAGTGAAATCCCCGACTCATGTACGCTTGCTTGCTTCTTCTTGGTTCCGGTCGTGGTGGAAATGCATACAATCTTGATATTCCAGTTCTGTCCAAAAATTGGGATAACACTTTGCCCCCCAAAATATGCCTTGCGGTAGGAAGGCGTGTTTTGTAATGCCATGAGCTGGATGTTCATATCCTGTTGACAACCTGTAAAGAGCTTGATATTTTATATAGCCCCAAATGACGACCGTTCGGGATCGAGCTATTTGGGATGAAGCGCGGCCGTTCATGGTCAAGCGCTTAACTTCAAATGACGACCGTTCGTGATCAAGTCATTTGCGGTGAAGTGCGACCGTGCGCGGTCAAGCGCATAAATCCGTGCGCCGATCGTTCGGGATCGAGTCATCTGCAATGAAATGTGACCGTTCAAGGTCAAGCGCTTTACTTCAAATGACGACCGTTCGGATCGAGTCATTCGAGGTAAAGTGCGACAGTGCGCGGTCGAGTCTGTAAGTCCACGCGTCGATCGCTCGAGACCGAGCCATTTGTGATGAAATGTGACCGTTCAAGGTCAAGCGCCTAACTTCAAATGACGATCGTTCGTGATCAAGTCATTCGAGGTAAGGTGCGACAGTGTGCGGTCAAGTGGTGGTCCTCAAATGACGACCGTTCGCGATCAAGCCATTTGAGGTAAGGTGTAGCAGTCAGTGATCAGGTGGCGGACCTCAAATGACGACCGTTCGCGATCGAGCCATTTGAGGTAAGGTGAGCTGTGCCGTTCGAGGCGAGTTGTGCCGTTCGAGGCGAGTTGTGATCGTTCGCGATCGGGTGCCGTTCGAGGCGAATTGTGACTGTTCGAAGTCGGGTGCCGTTCGAGGCGAATTGTGACTGTTCGAAGTCGGGTGCCGTTCGAGGCGAATTGTGACTGTTCGAAGTCGGGTGCCGTTCAAGGCGAATGAGTGTGCCCGGGGGGGACTTAATATTATCAGTGTTGGAGTTATTGTTTGAGGGAGTTTCCGAATCAAAGACTTCGGCAGTTCGCTGCCATGCAAGAGGTGCTCGTGGACCGTTCGCGATCCACGGGCATACAAGTAATTTTGCAAATATCAAAGCAATAATCATACGAATTCCACAACAGGAATGTTCAAGTCAAGATCAAAGCAAGAGCAAGACGAGGATGTCAAAGTGTAAACTCTTACTATGGTGCGGTCAGTAGTCATTCAGAGCATGCCTATGGATCATGCGCAATCGCTTACATGTGTAAATGATCTAACCGTGTTAGTGAGAGGTTTGCGACTTGTTCATCTCTTTCGACCAGCCCCCCGAGTTTAGGAGGGAATTTTACCTGCCCCCTGGATGAGCGTTCATTCCTCTATTGCTACCAGGTGGTTTGGATGCCCCCATCTCACTTCCCGGGGTCGGATCAACATGCTCTGCGTGAGTGCCCCCTAGCTCTGGTGCTGCGCCAGATGGTCCTGCCCCGTTCTGAACCCCAGTTGCTCCTTGGATTTGTGCCCCAATTTGCCCAATTTGTTGAAGTAAGTTCTGCATCATCTCTTCTTGTCTTCTCATCATGGCCTCAATCTCATCCCTAGTGATGAAGATCGACGCTTGATTCCCTCCTGAGGAAGCCTCTTGACTTCCTTGGTGTTCACTTCTCTCTGGCCTTTGCCTTCTACTTGTTTGTCTCGTCATAACTCTTAGATCTGAACTCTTAGATTTTCAAATTCAATTTCTATCCGATGTAGCGGGAGCTGGTTCTTCTCAGTGAAAGCACCAAAATGTTTGCGTAAAAAATGGCCGCAAACACCCAAAGTTGTATGAGTTGGTTGATTGTATGTTGTTCTTAGCGATTTGGGTGATTTATGTAAATATATAAAAAGCAAGGACTAAACTGTAAAAGACACACAGATTTATAGTGGTTCGGCCAGAACGTGCCTACGTCCACTTTATATGTTATTCTCCTTTTTTATTTAGATTACAAGTACAAAGCTTTGATTACAAGTATCTAAAGTTGTTTGAGAGTTCCTTCCAGGCTTGAGCTCTCAAACTTCTCTCCCATTGTTGTACCCCTGCCCCTCTATTTATAGAGTGAGGCTGGGGGCAGGGGTCTTGGATGTTTATAGCTGCTAGCGGGCTTGGGCCGAAGCAATCTGGACTGGCAACTTTCTGGTTCGGCGAAGCTTTGGTTCGGCAATTAGTGGGAGAGAGGTTGATTCGGTGGTAGGGAGAGAGGTTGACTCGGCTATAGGTTGTGTGGGGTGTCGTTTGATCCGGTGGTGGGTTGGACCGGCAGTAGTATTTGGAGCTAGTTCGGTGGTGGCATGGTTCGGTGGCTTGTGGAGAGGCACTGGTTCGGGGGGTGTTTGGTCTGGTGATGGAGGAGGCAAGCTTTGGTTCGGCATTGGCTTGGAGTGGGTGTGGTCCGGCAATGCTTGGACCGGCATTACATGGGAAATACCGAATGAACTGAGTAGGATGCCGGATGAACAGCGCCGAATGAGATTGCCGAATGAGACTTTAGACCTTTGATTCCGAGTGGACTCTCGCATTGTTTCACCAAATGAACTTTTATATTTGAACCTTGAGTGAAATCCCCGACTCATGTACGCTTGCTTGCTTCTTCTTGGTTCCGGTCGTGGTGGAAATGCATACAATCTTGATATTCCAGTTCTGTCCAAAAATTGGGATAACACTCATTAATTAATCTATAATTATTAAATTAATCAAGTGATAATCAAAAACTTAATTAATTATTAATTACTTGATTAATAAATTCAAATCATTAATTAAATTAAACCAAACCTTATTTAATTAATTGATTTCTTAATTCTAATTTAATCAAGTTTAATTAACTTACTAATCCTTTTATTTAATTAAATAAAACCCTTAATTATTTAATTAATTAACCTAATTATTAATTAATTAAATTAATTAATACAAAACTTAATTACCTTAATCAATTATTAAGTTCAAATGAACTTAATGATAATCATTAATCTTATTAATGATTTAAGTAATTTAAAAATAATGTGCTTTTAAATTTTCTAAATTCCATTTTAATATTAAAATTTAAAATGAAATCCATTTTTAACTTAAACAAGGTTTAAGTATTTAAAAAAAACTCTTTAGTTTTCATTTTTAAAGAATCACTTATCTTCTAAAGTAATTTTAGAAGAATAGTTTTAACCATATTCAATTTAAATAGATTTAAAATTTTACTTTAAATATATTCAAATGATTTGAAACATTTAAATTCAAAAACTTATATTTTTTTCAAAACGAGAATTCAAATCATGTTTCAGATTTAGATTCAAAAATTTAAATTTAAAATCCTGTTTTAAATTACATTTCAGATTTATAAAACATATGTTATACTAAAATATTCAAACTTAATTATAACATTAGAATTTATCAACTTATTTTCTTTGAAAACTTTCAGGTTCAAATTTCAAATCTGAATTCAGGATTTCAAATCCAGATTTTAGCTTAAATTTTAAATCTTGTTTTAAAATCTTATTTCCAGATTTATAAATCACTTTATAAAATACTGTACAGGTTTTATATTTTCTTTAAATATTTTATTTCTGCAAATTATTTATTTGAAGTCTGGAATCTCAATTTCATTTGAATTCATAGTCTAAAATTCGCTTTGCTTCCATTTATTTAAAATTTAGTTTAAAATTTAAAAAAAACCCGAAACAGACAGGTTACAGAAACAAAACCTGAAACTAATAAAACTACTCGAGCTCAAATTCTTTTACTTCGAGTCATATCTCACGCCAACTCGAGCAAACTCAATATCTACGCGCGAACTCCCCGAGCCAAAACCCATACCAACCACCCATTCAAACTTACCAAATGTTGATATGTTCTGTGCATATGCACAGATCAGTCTTCCCTTAACGATCATCCACGATGAACTTCTCGAATCAATGACCATCTCCAGATCAACCTACGATCACTGAACTTTCCACACACACTCGATTCAAAAATCGAGCAACTAAAACCAAACAGGAACTCATCCCAAACCTGGAAACATGGAACTACTCGAAGCTCAAACCTGTCAACGGCGAGTTCTTCCCCCTCCGACCAACGTTTGAGTTGAAACCTCGGCCATAACCTTGTCATGGTCCCAGCTACGCTTTCCCAAAGCCGCATAACACTCGAACAACCATAAAGTCAGAAATGATCGAATTCAAAACCTGATCAAAACTAGGGTTGCAGAACAAAATCCCACACCTCTGTTAATTCAAAGATCTATTCATCAATTTGATAATTTTTTTGAAATGCCTGATCACCATACTTCATATGGAAGAAACTTCAAACTCCCAAAATCTCAAAATCATCAGAATTTCCCAAAATCAACTTTTTAGTTCATCACAGAACCACTTCCCAAATCCCATACTAAATATTGTGTTTTATGATTTAAAAATCATGTTTCCATATATGGTTTCAAATTGCAATCTTAATTTACCGAATTAAGGAATTTAAGTTTTTAAACAAACTCATGTTTCCTGATCATTTTGGGTTTCCAGAGAAAGTTTTGAATTTAATTTACCTTGTTTAAATTTTATTCTTGGATTTATGTTCAACAAACAATTTTGTTTGTAACTCATTCCACAATAATGGTTAGATCAAGGGACTAACAAAAATTTGAATTTAAAAACTTAAGTCAAGAACAACAGCAACCATGATACTCAACAGTATATACATACTTATATAAATTCATAGTAATTGCCAGTAAACTCATATACACACAAACAATTTGCTTCAGTATTATCATGCATCTATGGTTTATGATTTAGGAAGATGATGATTTTATTCACAAACAATATTTTTCAGAGACAAATCAGGCAACCATGTTTACTTAATTATAATTAATAAAAAGGTTACTCGCCTTTTAACAGAAGCACAAAGCACTCCCTTTCTATTTTGTTTTGAAAACTTTAACCTTTAAAGCTTAAGTTTCATGCTGATGTAACTGAAATTGTATTGCTCCCTATCCAAACTACATGCATGCAGGAGTTCCCGATTTAATAAGATATGCAAGTTTGAATTCGCCACTGATCTATAGTTTTACTTGCGTGCTGATGATTTTCAGAGGAAGGAATGCAGGCATTGATCTACAGGCATTGATTCCAGCAACAAAATGCTATCGGATTTCTTACATTTGGTAGTTTGCATGTTGAATTTGATCTTTGCAAATTTTGGTTGAAAAATATTATCATTTGGATGTTCAAAACAGTGGTAGAAAATCAATTCAAACCTAGACTTTTTCCTGTACATTTTTTTTTTGAACTTTTGCAAACATGATCCGAGTCCATGTTTGAGACAGCACAACTCTATCATTTCATACTAAAATTCATCGATTATTTTTTTTGAAAGATAAATTTTCTATTATATTCATACCAATTTTCAGCTCAATCTGAGGTCCTTTGTTCCACTGCTTCGTGCCAGAAAGTTGAACCCGAGATGGTTTTCAGGCCTGTACAGTCTTCTTTTTTTGAACTGTTGCAAACATGGCCTGAGTCCATGTTTTAGACAGTGTAACTCTTTCATTTCCAATGAGAATTCATTGGTTCGTTTTTTGTTCAAAAGATGAAGTTTTGTAGTATATGCGTACCAATTTTCAGCTCAATATGAGTTTGTTTGGTCCTTTGTTTCAGGCCTTTAAGTTGAATCCAAGATGGTTTTCAGGCCTGGGAAAATTTTTGTTTCTGAATTGTTGCAAACATGGCCTGAGCCCATGTTTGAGATAGCGTAACTTTTTCATTTCCATTCGGAATTCATTGGTTCCTTTTTGTTTGAAACTGAAGTTTTCTACTATGTGCACACCAATTTTTAGTTCAATCAGAGGTCATTTGACCACCTATTCCATGTCCGAAAGTTGAACCCAGAGAAGATTTTAGACCTGGGTATTATTTTGCCCATGCATTTTTATGTTCTTTTTTCGTCTGAATTTTGACTTTTACTTCATGTTTTTGTGATATTTGGGGGCTGTGATGCCTATCAATAGGCTAACCAAGTTTTGATGAATTTGAAATTCAAATTTGAATTGAATTTGAATTGAATTTAAATTGAATTTGAATGATGGTTTTGAGTGATTTCTTTGATTTCGAGCACGCATTATTCCAAACAATTTTGAAATAATTTTTAAAATTAATGGGCATTTCAAAATAATTATTATATAATATTTTAAAGTATTTTAAGTGTTTTTAAGTGTTTTTAAGTGTAAAATCTATTTATTCTCTATAATAAGGGAAATTTTCAAATAGGGTTTTCAAATTGATTTCGAGAATTGGTTTTCAAATCTTGTTTTCCAAAGTAAATTATACACACTAACACATATTACATGTTTTTGCACATTTCGAGCGAATGAGAATTAAACGGTTTGGTAAAACACGTGGTATGGGACACATGCGTTTATCATATCGGTTAATTCCCGACTTGTCCATTTGATCGTATTTGACCTTCGAGTCGAGTTTACCGATGAGATGAGGTAAACTTGTTACTTCTTTGAGTGTGAAAATTACTAGCAATTAGTAAACCGGTTAGTGAGAACATGTGGTATATGACATACGTTAACACTGTTCAGGTTCTTATCTGAGAGTTTGTAACACATTTGCCATTGCGCGTATTGCCAGTACTGGACCTTCAGGCAATTGCCATTGCGGCGTATTTGTCCTCGAGATGTTTTCCATTGTGGCGTATTTGCCATCGTGGCGGATTTGTCATTGTGGCGTATTTTCCTTCGGGCGTGGTACCATATTTGAGATCAGTACTTGGCAGGCTTCGGCCAAAAGCACGTGCAAATTTTGATATGTTTTCATTGATTTCCCAAGTGCATCACCTTTTTCATGGTTGGCCATTCGAGCCATTATATATATGTATATGTGTGTGTGTGTGTGTGTGTGTGTGTGTGTGTGTGTGTGTATGTGTATGTATGTATGTATATATGGTGATTGCCTCATGGGAATTTGAGTTGCCTACACTGGTTTATTCGAGATTTGCATTTTGGCATTATTATAGAGATTTGCCTATTACGCTATTACATGAGATTTGCCTTTTGGCTTTTATTTAGGATTGTATTCTCCTATGTTGGAGAGTTATATTTGACTGCCTTGTGGTGTATTTTTTAGATGTTGATTTCTTCGAGATTTCTTTGAGTTTGCTGATATGGCGGGTTTTGGGATTTCTACTTTTTAGGAGTTATATTTTCCATAACTATTGATGATTTGTGATATGCCAATGATATGAGGCTTGCTATATTTAGCATTTTATAGATTGCTTTATCTCCTTTGAGATTATATGTTTGTGTAACTGATATCATCTCATCACTTAAAGTAACCATACCATACTTATACTTATACTTATACTTAATATTGTTCCTTCTCGTTTAAGAAGAACATTACTGTTATTCTTATGCATTTAGTACTGCTTATCCTCTTAAACTGATATGTTTGGCTTGACTGACCCATGTATTTCATACTCAGGTTAGACCGAGGTGTTTTAGATTAGGTACCTTTGTACTTAGCCTATTCTACTTCCGCATAAAATCTTTTTTTCTATCGCCTTTTTGATATAGTTTTTGAGTATTCCTTTTATGGCTACTCTGATATGTATATTCTTTTGACTCGTGTTTGTATAGTGGTCACCATACCACATATGTGATGTATCATTATGTATACTCTGTGATTTATCTGTAAAGGTGTATATATGTGACTATCTACAATTCCGTGATGTATTTAGCTTTTGAGTTGTTGTATTTCATTCTGATAGATCCTATAGCCACCTGTAGTTTTGTATTAAGCATTTATTGGATATGTCGATCCACTTGAGTTGGGACAAAAATATAAAGTGCTAATCGATGTATTTAATAGATATTTAAGACAAGACTATAGATGGTCACTCCTAACCAGCCCTATTCTCTGCATTAGCAGATAGTATTACCCCATATTACTCTTTGTTAATGTGGGTATCAGGGTGGGGCATCACAACTTGGTATCAGAGGTGAGTTCAGATTAAAGTATGATAAACACAGAACATAAACACATATTACAGTACGTCTAAGTGTAATACAAGTGTTACAAATCTCTTAATCATCATGACCTTTACCTTATTGTGTCCTTTGAGATAGAATTTTGGGATATATTTGGGAATATATTTTATTCCATAGTATTCCATAATTGAAATTGATTATATCTTATCTTAAGAGTAATCCTAATCGTGATTGTTTTGTTTGAGTCCTCTTCGATACGGGTGCTTGACACTCATCCGTATTGGAGGAATTTGTTGATGTGTTTTGATGTTCTTATCTTGTGATTTCTTTGAGGATAGCGAATCCTATTGCGACGCCCCACCTCTATACCCACGCTAGCCAAGAACATTACGGTGAATGTTGTCAACTAGCACGGAGAATAAGGCTGTTGAGGAGCGACCATCCGTGTAATTGCTTTGTGCGAGCATCGATATGTCAGATGGTATAACATGCAATACTTTATCAAGAGGAAATCCGACATACCGACACAAACTCAAAGCTACTACACAGTGGCTGTAATATCTTCAGAAACAAATATAGAAATAAACATAACATAAATCAGTCACAGATAATTCATATCACAAAGGCGGAATAAGATATGAATATTACACATAAAAGTGTACATCAGAGTAGTGGTCAGAAAGATCCACAATAACACAAAATAATAGCAACATGTGCTATACAAAAGAATACATCAATGAGTCAATATCTCAAGAGTATACAACAAAAACTACTAATCTAAGTAGTAAGCAAAAGGTCAGAGTAATGGATCCCTGGAGAGAAGTCAAGCAGAAGCACCTGCAACATCTCGGTCTGACCCGAGTATTATTTAATAAGAAAATAATAAACGGATCAGTCTAACTATAAATATCAGATGAAACGATATAGAGTAAGAGATATGACTAAACACATAATTATCACAATGCCAAGCTGTGATATATATAAGTAATTGAAAATCAACGAGAGATTAATCAATATCACCAAATCTACACAAGAATCAAAGAAATGTCATACTCCTCATTTTGTTCACCAAACCATAAATATTGACAATTATATCAATGCCAATCACAAAAGTCAGTGACACACAAATTCACCAATGCACAAATATTTATAAAACTTATCAATGGAAATCACGAAAATTGGTGAAGCACAAATTCTAGAAATCATCTCAAGAAATCCAGAAATCACAAAAAGGGGGAAGGCCTATCACAAACGGGAGCATAAAGCCCACCAACATGTGTATCACAAACGGAACGCTAATTCCATGGTTGCTAACCATCACAAATTGAGTCGAAGCTCCACAAACGGCCTAAAGACCATGGGTTGCTACCCCACCAAATTGAGTCGAAACTCCACAAAACGGGATTTAGTCTCCCTCGTAGACAAAGAGACATCGCACATTGCTAGTCTAAATCACAAAGATGATCGTCATGATCAACGAGAAGTGTCGATTACAGTAAGCTAGTAAATATATGAGCTTAGCATCATGTCCCATAACCACTAGCTTAACTTAAATATTTACGAACAAATTGTAGATCTCCACTAGAAAATTGTCACAAGAGTTTCAATCGAACAAGTCCAAGAATTAACCAAGAATTCTCGTATTATGTAATTTATTTATTATGGAATTCTGAATTGAAAGAGAAAAAGAGATCCTTTTCTATTTCATACTCATGAAAACAAAAATTCTTTTTTTTATGAACCCGGGTGGTCTAATAAGAAACTTAACTCATTGATAATATTAGTTGAATATTTTTTGAAAGATTTTTGTCAAAGTTTTCATTCACGCCTAATCTATATCGAGTAGACCTTGTTGTTGTAAGAATTCTTAATTCATGAGTTGTAGGGAGGGACTTATGTCACCACAAACAGAAACTAAAGCAAGTGTTCAAACTCTTCCTGCTTATCGCCCAACAAAGACCTTAAAAGAGCATGATTCATGAATCAAACTTTCCTTGGATACGAAAGATTAACGTCAACTATCTAAGGGGACGGAAGGGAGGGGAGCGAAGTGACGGACGACGGCAGAGGAGTGTGAACGCAAGCGTTTCATACCACTTGTTTTACTAAGTCGTTTAATTAGATTTCTCATACGAGTGAGGTAAAGGTTTGTATATACTAATAGATTGGAAAACAGTTTTATAAACAAATTTGATATTAAAATAGTATTGAAATCGTTTGAGGAAAGAGTTTTGATATTTACTACTAGTATAGAAAACCTTCATATTTTTAAAGTGATAAATCATAAAGAAGATTGTAAGAACAATCAATCACTAAAATTCACATTCGAAGACGTGAATAAAATCCAAAGAAACCGATAAAGAATCCATCGAAATGGATATTCAAAAATCCCTAAATAGGAGTCATCAAAGGCGTAATAAATGATAACAACAAATAGGATTATCACGAATCGATTTAAATTTGAATTCTCAAGCGAATAGGCAAGCAGGCAAAACACTGCAGTTTCAGACGTCTGAAGCAAGTGGTTCAGACGTCTGAATCTGGAAATATAAAGATTTCCAGAACGCAATCTAGACGACTGAATCAAGTGTTTCAGACGTCTGAAATAGGCACTTTTTAGCCTATTTCCTTTCTGGTTCCAAATTAACCAATTCATATGTCTGAAACCATATATTCAGACGTCTGAATCTGGGAATATAAATCTTTCCAGAACAATATTCAGACGTCTGAATATTACGTTTCAGACGTCTGAATGAAGGGTTCAGGGAATTCCCTGAACCTAGGCCAAAAATGGCCAAACGAATATCGAAAACGATCGAACGAGCAAGTGTCGATGACTAAGGAATTACGTCGAACGACAACCCAGCCTAAACTGCTCCTCGATATGCCTCAAATATCAATGTCCAAATATCCATAATAGGATTTTCATAAATTAGACCAAAACACCAAAAATTGGAATATACACGAAATCGATCCAAACCAAAATCAATTGCACACGAATAAACGTTAGGAATTCATACCTAACAATCGAAGATAATTATAGACAAAGATGTGAGATAAAAATCTCACCTTTGAACTCAAACGATTGAAGAAGATGCTTGAAAGCAAATGGAGAATCAACCTCTCTTCAACACAACCCAAGTGAGCTTGAATCTATGCTCAAAACAAGAACATTCCCAAAATTAGGTTTAGGAATTTCTAAAATTGGTAAGAGAATAAGTTGGAGAAGAAGAAGAGAATGCTTACCAATGGGTTCTCTTGAATTTGGAGCTAGGAATTTGAGGTTGCAAGAGGAACTAGGGTTTTGGAGTTTTAATTTCCAATCTCTCCTACCATTATTGCCTTAGAACTGAAAAGAGAAGAAAATGAGGGTGAATGGGGAAGAGTGGCTCAGATTTGAGTATAAGTTAAACATAGGGCTGAGCCCAAACCCAACCCCAAAGTGAAAAGGTAGCAAAAATCAACTCTCTCCAAACATATCGAAGCTTATACTCAAAAAGGTCGCAATCGGTATTTTAAACTCTATGGGAGTGGTCCCGAGTCCTAATTCGACCGTATGCAAAAAGTAGCTTTTCGGACTCAATTACGAGTATCGATAAAATATTTAAATATAAAATTTAAATATAAAATTTCCAAATATGCGGGTTGTTACAGACTCCCCTCCTTAAAGAAATTGCGTCCTCGCAATATTTAAAAAGAAGATATATAGTAACAACCATAAAAGCATATTCAACACAAAAGAGATTTGAAATAAAAGGTTCACCTCAAAGAGCACGAGAAAGCAAGTCCGGATGTGTTCGCTCGATGTACTCTCTAGATTCCCAAGAACAATCCTTAGGATTTGAAGACCATTGAACTTTAACAAGCGGAACATCTTTATTTCGAAGTCGTTTGACCTCCGAAGCAATGATACGAATAGGATGTTGCTCATAAGTTAAATTTGGCGAAACTTCAATCTCTTCCACAACACCGGGCTCAAGAATAGAATTGGAATCTCGAAGACATTTCCGAAGTTGAGAAACGTGAAACACGTCATGAATAGCAGAAAGTTGAGCCGGTAACAAAAGGCGATAAGCCATGGAACCAATACGTTCAGTGATAGGAAATGGCCCAATATATCGAGGCGCCAATTTTCCCGATCGACTGAAACGTACAACACCTTTCATAGGTGAAACACGAATGAACACAAGATCTCCCACAGAAAATTATAACTTCCTTCTCCCGTTATCGGCATAGGATTTTTGTCTACTCTGGGCTTCTTTCATCCTATGTCGAATAAGTTCAATTTTCTCTGTGGAATCCCGAATAAAATCTGGACCTAAAACCAGCTTCTCACCGGCCTCAAGCTAACAAGAAGGAGATCGGCATGGCCTTCCATAAAGTGCCTCGAAAGGTGCCATACCAATACTAGATTGGAAGCTATTATTATAGGAGAATTCAACAAGGGAAATATGATCTTCCCAACTTCCCCCAAAATCAAGCACACATGCACGAAGAAGATCTTCAAGAGTTTGATTCACACGCTCGGTTTGTCCATCGGACTGAGGGTGATAAGCGGTGCTAAAATTAAGCTTCGTTCCCAAAGCTTTTTGAAGACTCCTCCAAAATCCACTAGTAAACAATGGATCTTGATCGCTAACAATAGAAGTAGGGACTCCATGTAATTTAACAATCTCTTTAACAAAGAGCTTGGCCAAAAGAGGAACGGTTCGGTTAGACCGAACGGGAATAAAATGGGCAGATTTAGTAAGCCTATCAACAATCACCCATAAGCTATCATGACCCGAACGAGAACGGGGAAGGCCATCTATAATACCATGGAAATTTGGTCCCACTTCCAAATTGGAATTTCTAAAGGTTGCAATAACCCACCGGGCCTTTGATGTTCGGCCTTAACGAGTTGGCAAGTCATGCAATGCTTAACGGAGTTAGCGATGTCAAGTTTCATTCCCTCCCAATAATAAAGCCGCTTCATATCCGCGTACATTTTACTACTACCGGGATGAATGGTGAATTTAGAACGATGAGAATCTTCTAAAATATCCTTACGAAGATCAATAATATTTTGTACGATAAGTCTACCAAATTTTCGAATGCCGCCACGAGAATCGATATCAAATTCTCTCAATCCTTCAATATCACCTCTATCCTTAATATTTTGGCCAAGAAGAGCTAAGTCGGGATCTAGCCTTTGAGCTTCAAGAATGCGGTCTAAAAGAGAAGGATGAGCCTCAAGGATACATAACACAAGTGATGAACATAAATCGGAGACACGGTCTCGAATCTCACAAGTGGATAATATCTCGAGATCATTCCATTCGGATATCATCATAGAAACAACCGCTTGTTGCTTTCGACTAAGTGCATCCGCAACACGATTTCCCTTTCCGGGAGTATAAAGGATATCAAGATCATATGGTGCAAGAAATTCGAGCCAACGCTGTTGACGCAAATTAAGTTCCTTTTGAGAGAATAAATACTTCAAAGACTTATGATCGGTATAAACAACAAATTTCTCTCCTAAAAGATAATGACGCCAAATACGAAGGGCGAAAACAATAGCCGCAAGCTCTAAATCATGAGTGGCATATCTAGTCTCAGCAGGCTTCAATTGCCTAGAAGCATAAGCAATAACACGTTCTCTTTGCATAAGAACGACACCCAAACCAACGCGACTAGGATCGGTATAAGCAACGAAATCCTGATTTCCCTTGGGAATAACAAGAATAGGAGCATCAGAAAGAAGCTCTTTTAATTTCTAAAAAGAAGCTTCACATTTGTCCGACCAAATGTATTTAACACCTTTCTTCGTCAAGCTAGTGAGAGGCACGGCAATCTTAGAAAAGTCTTTGATAAAACGACGGTAATAGCCCGCCAATCCGAGAAAACTACGAATCTCTGTCACACTCTCCGGTCTCTTCCAATCTTGAATCGCTTCAACCTTTGAAGGATCCACGGAAATTCTGGATTCGGAAATAATATGACCGAGAAACTTCACACGAGATTGCCAAAAATGGCATTTAGAAAATTTTGCCTTTAAACGACTACTCCTAAGAGTTTCCAACACAATCCGAAGATGCTTCTCATGCTCCTCCTCGGTTTTAGAATACACAAGAGTATCATCGATAAAGATGAGAAGAAACCGGTCGAGGAAGTCTTTGAAAACTCTATTCATAAGGTCAACGAAATAAGCCGGAGCATTCGTTAGACCAAATGGCATAACAAGCCATTCATAAGATCCATAACGAGTACGGAACGATGTCAAAGGAATACTATCCTCTGCAATACGAAGCTGATGAAATCCAGTAGCTAAGTCTAATTGTGAAAAGACTCTAGCACCACTAAGTTGATCGAATAGATCATCAATCCAAGGTAAAGGATATTTATTTTTGATAGTAAGATCATTAAGCTTGCGGTAGTCAATGCAAAGCCTAAGTGTTCCATCGGATTTCTTCACAAAAATAGCTGAAGCTCCCCAAGGCGAGGAACTAGAGCGAATAAATTGCTTCGTCTCCAATTTGGATAATTGTTTACGCATCTCGTTTTCTTTATTGGACATACGATAAGGAGGACGAGTGATAGGTTGAGCTCCAGGAATAAGATTAATTCTGAACTCAATTGCTCGCTTAGGTGGTAATCCTAAAACGGGCTCGAATATGTCGGAAAATTCACAAACAACGTGAATAAGAGAAATAATATCACCCTCATCATCATCGTCATCACGAGGATTTAAAGAATATAAAGATGCAACCAAGATGGAATCTGAATCTTTAAGATTAATAGAAATCTGCTTAACAGATTGAGGATGTCGAAGATGAATAGTCCGCTCAGGACATAGGATATGAGCTTCATAACGGTTAAGCCAATCCATTCCCAAAATCATTCCAAAGCCTAAATAACGCATGACATGCAAATCGGCTCGGAAAGAAAAATCACACAAAATAATCTCGACATCATTACACAATAAACTAATTGTCGCGGATCCACCAACCGGATTCGCAATTCTCAAAGAAGTCATTAAACACAAAACATCCAAAGAAAAAGTATCAACAAGTTCTTTTGATATAAAAAAATGGGACGCACCCGTATCAAAAAGAACTCGAATAGGATGATCACGAAATAAAATAATTCCATCCAGAATAGAATGAGAAATACCTTGGCCACGAGATGTGTTGCCAGGGGCTTGAGCAACATTAAGCTTTCCCTCTTTCCTGCCCTGAAGCTTGGGGCATGAGGATATAACATGACCGGGACCTTTGCAGTAGCGACGAGAGAGAGACTTTGGACACTTGTTCGCGTAATGGTCCTTCGAACCACAATTATAGCATTCCCCACGACCAAAGGAAGAAGTCTTTGCCACGGAGGTTGCTTGCTTCCCTTTCTTATTAGGATACGGGCCTTTGAATTTGTTTGGCCTCTTCTTGTTGTTGTTGAAGCTTGGTTTGGAACCCACCACTTCAACATCATTCTCCCTATCCGCCTCTTCAAGACGAAGAGCGATATCAACGCGTTGGTCGAAAGAAACTTCCAATTTTAGAAGTAATGGCTTCTTGAGATTTTTCTTTAAGCCATAGACGAACCTCTGGTTCTTCTTTAAAGGGGTGTTGATGTATTCAACACCATATTTGGAAAGCGACTCGAAGGAGGCGACGTAATCAGTCACGGAGGACTCACCTTGAACAAGGTCTATAAATCGTCGAGCCAATGTCACTTTCTCTGCTTCTGGTACAAATTTCAACTCGAAGCGTTCTCGAAATTGCCCCCAGGTGAGATCCGCTTCATTAATCTCAGAAATAAGAAGCTCGTACCAGTCCAATGCTCTTTCTCGGAGCATACTAGAGGCCACCTGAACTCGGTGAAGGTCAATAAGGTTCATGCGAGAAAAGATTCGATCGCATGACCTTAGCCAAGCCTGTACTTCAATAACAGTTTCGGAACCTTTGAATGGCTCCCCACCCAAATTGGTGTAATCGCTGCTCAAGCGCGCAAATCCCGACTTTGGATGAGTAGGTTCCGGGTTAGCTCCAGCTGCTTGAGCATTAGTTACCAAATCAAGAAGCTGTTGACCAGTCATAAAAACTCCATCCTGGGGTGGAGTGCTAGATGGCACGGCTCAGGGGCGGCCTGGTCTAGACATTTCTCTTCCTTTAGAAAGAAAGAAAGAAAGAAGAAGAAGAAGAAAAAGGTTATTCACCAAATTCAATATCAAGCAATTCTTGATAGATAAAACAAGGAATCATAAAAGAAAATAGGATAGGACGGTACGTAGACCTGAATAAAATCCTAAAGCACGACTCCTAAGATAGACTTAGGACGATGATCCTTGTTATATTATTCCATATTGTTCTGAAGTTTGGCTCTGATACCAAGCTGTGACGCCCCACCTCTATACCCATGCTAGCCAAGAACATTACGGTGAATGCTGTCGACTAGCATGGAGAATAAGGCTGTTGAGGAGCGACCATCCGTGTAACTGCTTTGCGTGAGCATCGATATGTCAGATGGTATAACATGCAATACTTTATCAAGAGGAAATCCAACATACCGACACAAACTCAAAGCTACTACACAGTGGCTGTAATATCTTCAGAAACAAATATAGAAATAAACATAACATAAATCAGTCACAGATAATTCATATCACAAAGGCGGAATAAGATATGAATATTACACATAAAAGTGTACATCAGAGTAGTGGTCAGAAAGATCCACAATAACACAAAATAATAGCAACATGTGCTATACAAAAGAATACATCAATGAGTCAATATCTCAAGAGTATACAACAAAAACTACTAATCTAAGTAGTAAGCAAAAGGTCAGAGTAATGGATCCCTGGAGAGAAGTCAAGCAGAAGCACCTGCAACATCTCGGTCTGACCCGAGTATTATTTAATAAGAAAATAATAAACGGATCAGTCTAACTATAAATATCAGATGAAACGATATAGAGTAAGAGATATGACTAAACACATAATAATCACAATGCCAAGCTGTGATATATGTAAGTAATTGAAAATCAACGAGAGATTAATCAATATCACCAAATCTACACAAGAATCAAAGAAATGTCATACTCCTCATTTCGTTCACCAAACCATAAATATTGACAATTATATCAATGCCAATCACAAAAGTCAGTGACACACAAATTCACCAATGCACAAATATTGATAAAACTTATCAATGGAAATCACGAAAATTGGTGAAGCACAAATCCTAGAAATCATCTCAAGAAATCCAGAAATCACAAAAAGGGGGAAGGCCTATCACAAACGGGAGCATAAAGCCCACCAACACGTGTATCACAAACGGAACGCTAATTCCATGGTTGTTAACCATCACAAATTGAGCCGAAGCTCCACAAACGGCCCGAAGGCCATGGGTTGCTACCCCACCAAATTGAGTCGAAACTCCACAAAACGGGGTTTAGTCTCCCTCGTAGACAAAGAGACATCGCACATTGCTAGTCTAAATCACAAAGATGATCGTCATGATCAACGAGAAGTGTCGATTACAGTAAGCTAGTAAATATATGAGCTTAGCATCATGTCCCATAACCACTAGCTTAACTTAAATATTTACGAACAAATTGTAGATCTCCACTAGAAAATTGTCACAAGAGTTTCAATCGAACAAGTCCAAGAATTAACCAACAAAGTGAACGCAAGCGTTTCATACCACTTGTTTTACTAAGTCGTTTAATTAGATTTCTCATACGAGTGAGGTAAAGATTTGTATATACTAATAGATTGGAAAATGGTTTTATAAACAAATTTGATATTAAAATAGTATTGAAATCGTTTGAGGAAAGAGTTTTGATATTTACTACTAGTATAGAAAACCTTTATATTTTTAAAGTGACAAATCACAAAGAAGATTGTAAGAACAATCAATCACTAAAATTCACATTCGAAGACGTGAATAAAATCCAAAGAAACCGATAAAGAATCCATCGAAATGGATATTCAAAAATCCCTAAATAGGAGTCATCAAAGGCATAATAAATGATAACAAGAAATAGAATCATCACGAATCGATTTAAATTGGAATTCTCAAGCGAATAGGCAAGCAGGCAAAACACTGCAGTTTCAGACGTCTGAAACAAGTGGTTCAGGCGTCTGAATCTGGAAATATAAAGATTTCCAGAACACAATTCAGACGTCTGAATCAAGTGTTTCAGACGTTTGAAATAGGCACTTTTCAGGCTATTTCCTTTCTGGTTCCAAATGAACCAATTCAGACGTCTGAAACCATATATTCAGACGTCTGTATCTGGGAATAGAAATCTTCCCAGAACAATATTCAGACGTCTGAATATTACGTTACAGACGTCTGAATGAAGGGTTCAGGGCATTCCCTGAACCTAGGCCAAAAATGGCCAAACGAATATCGTAAACGATCGAACGAGCAAGTGTCGATGACTAAGGAATTACGTCGAACGACAACCCAGCCTAAACTGCTCGTCGATACGCCTCAAATATCAATGTCCAAATATCCATAGTAGGATTTTCATAAATTAGACCAAAACACCAAAAATTGGAATATACACGAAATCGATCCAAACCAAAATCAATTGCACACGAATAAACGTTAGGAATTCATACCTAACAATCGAAGATAATTATAGACAAAGATGTGAGATAAAAATCTCACCTTTGAACTCAAAAGATTGAAGAAGATGCTTGAAAGCAAATGGAGAATCAACCTCTCTTCAACACAACCCAAGTGAGCTTGAATCTATGCTCAAAACAAGAACATTCCCAAAGTTAGGTTTAGGAATTTCTGAAATTGGTAAGAGAATAAGTTGGAGAAGAAGAAGAGAATGCTTACCAATGGGTTCTCTTGAATTTGGAGCTAGGAATTTGAGGTTGCAAGAGGAACTAGGGTTTTGGAGTTTTAATTTCCAATCTCTCCCACCATTATTGCCTTAGAACTGAAAAGAGAAGAAAATGAGGGTGAATGGGGAAGAGTGGCTCAGATTTGAGTACAAGTTAAACATAGGGCTGAGCCCAAACCCAACCCAAAGTGAAAAGGTAGCAAAAATCAACTCTCTCCAAACATATCGAAGCTTATACTCAAAAAGGTCGCAATCGGCATTTTAAACTCAATGGGAGTGATCCCGAGTCCTAATTCGACCGTATGCAAAAAGTAGCTTTTCAGACTAAATTCCGAGTATGGATAAAATATTTAAATAAAATATTTAAATATAAAATTTCCAAATATGCGGGTTGTTACACCTATTGAGGAGATCCTCAATATTTGGTATAATGTTTGAGGATTTTAGGATTTTTCCCTGTAGCTTATTTTTTGTGCGAATTAGGACGTTATTTCTATCTAGAGTTTGGAATGATTTGAGATGGAGTGGCTTGCATATTATCTATACAGTTAATTCCCCGCTATTACCCCGCTACAACCCTGCTATATCTCGTAGCGGATTTCTACCGCTACGATTTTTCCGCATAGCCCTAAATATAGCCTTTCCGCTTTAATCCCCGCTATTTCCGCTATATCCCTTATTCCCGCTATATTCTGCTATTTCCGCTATATCTTCTTTAAATAAAATAAATTGAAAAATGATATTTATACATTATAAAAATTATGAAATTAATTAATTTAATTTAATTTTTAATATATTTTCAGAAATGAAAATACTCTAATATTCTACGAAATTCAATTATGTTATATAATAGTTTTACATTTATTTACACTATATTTGCACAAGTTTTTTTTAATTATTTGTATTGATTATAATTCAATTGAATGTTAATTTTTCGTTTAATTACCATTTTTATATCTGTGAAAGCATTAGGTACGAGTTTTATATGTTATTTTAGAATCAACCGCTATATCACGCTATATCCTCGCTGTATTCCCGTTTATGACTTTTTGCACCTCCACCGCATTGAATCTGCCGAGCGTTTTAAGTACATGGCATATTATCAAGTTGCATTCTGTGTTTAGAAGGATCCTATATTTTGGTATCCTAATTTTGACTGATTTGTTGTTTCTTGTTCTTCGGAATGTTAATGATGATTCTGAAGTATCTGTATTCACTCTTGAGTTTTGAGATGTTGATGATATATCTCGAATTCCAGTCAGTGTGACTCTGTTTATTTCTATGAGTCCATTTCGGGTATGACACCCAATCAGGCAATTGAATATCGTGTTGACTTCATTCCCGGTTCATAGCCTTTCGTTCATCCTCCCACGAGGATGTCCACTAGGGAAATGAGGTGATTCATTGAATTTATTTGATATTTCCACTCTTACCCCTTTTGAGATATCCTCTTTGGATACTCAAATTTTGATATACTTTATGGTATTACTACACTCGAAGTAATGATTTGTTGTTCATGTTACTTCTTCTCATTCGGGAAGATATTCTACCCTTACTTTATATCTTATTTCTCTCTTTTTAATATATTGGGTGGTGTTAGCATCATTCCTCAGCTTGACCCTGCCCCAATTTTTCATGAGCTACGAGTCACGGAGGATCGCGTTACTCTTACCACATTCTACACTCGTTATGAGTCTTGTGAGTGGTTCATTATATTGTTTGGAATAATAAACACTCCAGTCCATTCCATCAATCTTGAGGATCAAGTATTCTGAGAATATCTCTATGAGCTCTATTTGTGTTCCTTGATTTTGAGAATTAGTAACAAATTGTGTTTTCAAATTTTTCAAAAATTGAAGATATGGTTCTAAGAGAAATTGGATTTTTGTTTTTGAGAAAAACAAAGAATATTGGATTTTTTTTGGGAAAAAACAAAGAATATTTTGAGTATTGTATATGAGGTATTTCATTTTAAAGAAAATGAATTTTTATGTTGGGTTGTTCGTCTAATCTTTAAGAATTCCGGTCGATGCGTTTGGCCAACGTTATCGATAGGAATTTTCTAAAAGTTGTGATGAGACAATCAGACACAGTAAATTGAGTTTTAATATGTAAAGTTTGGAGATAATTAATATGGTGGATTATTAATTTTTATTTTAAATTTTTAATGAATCCATTGAACCAAAGTGAGTGATGGATGAGTGGCGAAGCAGTTTTGATAATTTGATCGACTTTGTAGCCAATAGATGGTCATTCACTATAAATCAATGGCAAAGAAATACCCTTATATTATTTGAAATTTGAGAAATTGAATATGGTAATTTGGGTAAGTAAAAGTGAATAATTCTAATTAAGGGGATGCCTTAATTAGAAGAAAATATCATTTGATGCTATGATTAATAAAATGATGTATTTAAGGTAAAAGAATACTTTGGTTTGAAAAATTAAAATATTAATTGAATAGTTCAGTATAAGTTATTAATGATGACTATAAAATTTTGTTTTGACACTTAGTTATTTGAGTAATAGTAGAGAATAGATATCAAAGTCTATCTTAAGAGAAAATAAAGAAGTGTTAGTTTAGAACATTTAGTATAAATTTGTGAGCTAGTTTTTGTTTTAAACTTAAACTGTATTAAAACTTGTGGGTTTGAAATTGCAAAATTCATTTGAAAACAAGTTTGAATTAATTATCAACTTTAATTAGTTTTATGTTGATATAGATGGAAATTTAATTTTTGTGACAAGTGGAAATGTGAATTTGGATTGTTTTGATTTCATGTAGTATAATCATTTTAAATTGTGAGAATAATTATAAACTTTATATATATGTCCCAAATTTTATTCTGGTGGATAATCAATAATCATCTCTTGATAATGAAAGAGATTAGTTATATCTTCCAAAATGAGTTTTCAAGTTAATTGTTTTAAAGTAGATTTTGGAAAGTAATGAAAATATTTCCATTTAATAAAATGTTTTATGATGATCACATAAAGTTGATCATAATTTTGTATTGGCTTTCCATGGAAAAAGAAGATCACGTAATAAATTATATAACAAGACGCTTGTTTGAAAATGTAGTTTGAGACGAAAATGGTTTGGGAAAATTTCAAATCGATTTAAAAGCTGAAATTTTGTTTGGAAAATTGTTGTACTAAAACAGTGATAACTTGAGATTTTTAACTCCAAATGAGTTCATTCTTTTCGTAAATGAAAGAGCTTTCAATCAGCTATAAAGTTTCTTTTTACAACTTTAAATTTTTTTGTATTTTACAGAGTCTAAAATGGGTTTGAAATTGGATAGACATTTCTGTCCTCTTAAGAAATTTCTAACATTAAGCAAAAAAATAAATCTAGCATAACTTTCAAACCGTAAATCCAATTTTGATGATCTTTATACTACTGGAAAGCTTAGACTGAGTAGAACAACTTTCAGTTTATAAAAATTTCAGATTTGGTTGTTTGCTAGGTCAAAACATTTCTTATTTACAGCAGGTCTTAAATGAAATTGATCTACTTCCCTTAATAGTTAAGTGTAGTACTTGTTATTTATAAACATGGACTATTATCATCTACTTGACTTAAGTATAGGTGAAAGAGGATAGTTGGACTGTATTTTGTGCAAAAAGAATGTAAATAAGTTTGTGCAAACTCGCTTTAAATTTTTAAAAAGGAAGGTATGTTTTCAGATTAAATTTTTATAGTGTTAAATGATGATATATGTTGTGTTTCCAACCTAATGGTCGATGTATATTATTTAAATCATTTTTATAGTATTGTACATGGCCCCTCTACAAAGGAGACTCCATTTGATTTTTTTGGAAATTTTTAACACTAAGAAAATTTGAGAAACAAATTGAAAAAAAAAATATGTTGCAAACTAAAGAATACCTATGGAAGAATTAGAGAATAAACAATTTAAACTTTATTTACTCTAATGAAGAGTAATGAATTTAAATTTAAAATCTAAGTAAGAAGTTTTGAAAAAAATTCAACTGTTGAAAATTGTGGTTATAATTATAAAAATATTGAATTTTGAAATTCTAAGAATTTTTAATTGGGAGTTTATACATATATTTTAGTTCCTTATGTTTATCTTACTCTCATGTTATTTTCTAACGATGTGCATTTATGCGGCCATTTGAGTATGGTGGCCTTTGAAGAAACCACCTTTTGGTTGATCTATCTTGCCTCTTTTGTGTCTATCTTGTATCGATGTGGTTCCTTCCGTGGCGTCATACGGAAAATCATATCGATAATTATTTTATTTTTTAGAGTTCGGGTTGGAGTTGTGCTTAATCCTAACTCTACTCGAGGAGCTTATGAGAAATCAATCTCATTCGATTGATCCTTTGTGTAGCTGTTGTGTTCTCATTCGAAGGTGAGACATCTTCGAAATCTTGTGTGTTGCTTGGTAAATTCAATGGTTCGCTAATTCCAATATTAGCACTTTGGAAACCACAGAATTAATGGAGCAAGCCTTATCTTGGTTTTCTACCATTCTATTTAAGAATGAGAGAATTTTATTTTTAAACTCAAGCTTGTCTATCATTATTTTGATTGATGAAATAAACGAGTTGAATATAAAACCTTCTCTAGAATTACGAGGATGCAATTTTGTTAAGGGGAGAGTCTGTAATAACCTTGGTTTTGGAGATTACCTGTAAATATTAAACTATAACAGTAGTTATGATTTAATATTGTAAATTAAAATAAAATTGAAATTTTTTAAATTGTTTATTTGGAATAAACAATGAATTTTGGGAATAAAATGAGAAAATAAAGTTTAAAAGCTTTAATTTGTTTGTTTGGGTTAATAATAAATGGAAAATAGATTTTATTTAGATAAAATGCAATAATTTTATTAATTATTGTCAATTACTTCTTTTAATAATTTTTAAAAGACGTATGTAATTTTTAAAGGTGTTTAATTAAATAAAAAGATGGAAATTAGTTTTAAAATGTGTTTTAATTATAAACTTGAGTTTAAAATGGTTCATTATATTTTTCTAAGTAAGAGAATAATTTTTGTTGAATTTTAGAAGTTAAAAACAAGGTTTTATTCATTTAATTGTCAAAAATGTGTATTATTGTAAAATAAAGGATTTTAATAGTAGAAATGTTTTAAAAATAAAAAATTATCTCTTTTAATATGGTGGAAAATGTTTTATTTTATAAATATGTGAATTTACATACTTTGTTGTATGACAATTTGAAAGATAATGGCTTTTGTTCATTTTATAGTGTAAATATGAATATATTTGGTTGGGTTCAACTTTCGGACAAAAACAGTTAGCCAAATGACCTCTGATTGAACTAAAAATTGGTGTGCACATAGTGGAAAACTTCAGCTTTTAAACAAAAAAAGAATCAGTGAATTCCGTCTAGAAATGAAGAAGTTACGCTGTTTCAAACATGGACTCAAGTCATGTTTGCAAAAGTTCAGAAAAAAACATAAATGTACAGCTTGAAAACCATCTCGCGTTCAACTTTCAGGTATAAAACAGAGGACCAAACGACTTCGGATTGAGCTGAAAATTGGTATGCATATAGTAGAATACTTTATGTTTCAAACAAAAAAAGAATCATTGAATTCCAACTGGAAATGAAAAGGTTACAAAAATTAGCCTAGCACAATTTAATTTCTTTTAATTGAGAAAGAGGAAAGCAAAGTACAGTATGTTCATTTTTACAATTGCTCTTCTCTTCCTCTTTACTGTAAAAAAAACCACCTCTCCGAATTTCAAAATCCAAGTTTTTTCTCCAAATTAATTCAATAAATTGAAATCTTTTCCAATTTATTGTTTTAATATAAAGGTAATCAATTTCCAAACCATTTAGTTTCATTAAAATCACAATTTCAGTAGTTGAGTTTCTAATTTACTTGTTATTTTTCTTACATGCATTGTAATCTTCCTTCTGCAGGTTCTATAGGCTTGTAATCAGGCAAAAAGCACTAATCTTTCTTCATAAATCCAGGTATTTGCATCGAAACAGAAAGGTGAGTTAAAAAATTCATGAAAACTAGCCAACCCAAGCTCTTAATTTCTAAAAACAGTGAATTATTTGCTTATTGCATTAATTTCCTATAGTGTTTTTCTATGTTTGGAAATCTAAGTTATATGCACTCTTTGATTGACAGTAACTCTGGATTCCGCAACCAAAATGCTGTGGATTTCTTTCATTTGGTAGTTTGCATTTTGAACTTGGTCTCTGCAAATTTTGGTTGAAAAATATTATCATTTGGATGTTCAAAACAGTGGTAGAAAATAAATTCAAACCTAGATTTTTTCCTGTACATTTTTCTTTTTTGAACTGTTGCAAACATGGCATGAGTCCATGTTTGAGACATCATAACTCTATCATTTCTTACTAAAATTCATCGATTTTTTTTTGAAAGATAAAGTTTTCTATTATATGCATACCAATTTTCAGCTCAATCCGAGGTCGTTTGTTCCTCTGTTTCATGCCTGAAAGTTGAAACTGAGATGGTTTTCAGGCCTGTACACTTGTTTTTTGAACTGTTGCAAACATGGCCTGAGTTCATGTTTGAGACAGTGTAACTCTTTCATTTCCAGTGATAATTCATCGATTCATTTTTTTTGAAAGATGAAGTTTTGTAGTATGTGCGTAACAATTTTCATCTCAATATGAGTTCGTTTGGTCTTCTGTTTCAGGCCTGTAAGTTGAACCCAAGATTGTTTTCAGGCCTGGGCACATTTTTGTTTTTGTACTGTTGCAAACATGGCCTGGGTCCATATTTGAGATAGCGTAACTTTTTCATTTCCAGTCAGAATTCATTGACTCATTTTTTTTGAAAGCTGAACTTTTCTACTATGTTCACACTAATATTAGTTCAAACAAAGGTGGTTTGACCACCTGTTTCATGTCCGAAAGTTAAATCCAGAGAAGATTTCAGACATGGGTATTATTTTGCCCATGCATTTTTATGTTTTTTTTCCGTCCGACTTTTGACTTTTACTTCATGTTTTTGTGATATTTCTGAAATGTTTTGAGGGCTGTGGTGCCTATCAATAGGCCAGCCAAGTTTTGATGAATTTGACATTCAAATTTGAATTGAATTTGAATGATGGTTTTGATTGATTTCTTTGATTTCGAGCATGCATTTTTCCAAACAATTTTGAAATAATTTTTAAAATTTATAGGCATTTCAAAATAATAATTATATAATATTTTAAAGTATTTTTAAGTGTAAAATCTATTTGTTCTTCATAATAAGGGCAATTTTCAAATAGGGTTTTCAAATTGATTTCGAGAATTGGTTTTCAAATCTTGTTTTCCAAAGTAAATTATTTTATATAAATTACACGTTTTTGCACATTTCGAGCTAATGAGATGGAGAATTAAATGATTTGGTAAAACACGTGGTATGGGACACATGTGTTTACCTTATCGGTTAATTCCCGACTTCTCCGTTTGATCGTTTTGACCTTTGAGTCGAGTTTACTGATGAGATGAGGTAAACTTTTTACTACTTTGAGTATGAAATTTACTAGCGGTTAGTAAACCATTTAGTGCGAACATGTAGTATGGGACACACGTTAACACTATTCGGGTTCATAAACGAGACTTTGTGACACATTTGCCATTGCGGCGTACTGCCGGTACTGGACTTACGGGTCATTGCCATTGCAGCGTTTGCCATTGCGGCGTATTTGTTCTCTAGATGTTTTCCATTACGGCATTTTCCATTGCGGTGTATTTGTTATTGCGGCGTATTTGTCATTATGACTTTTTTTTCCGGGCATGGTACCATTTTTGAGATCAGTACTTGGCAGGCTTCGGCCAAAAGCACGTGCAAATTTTGAGATGTTTTCATTGATTTCTCGAGTGTATCACCTTTTTCATGGTTGGCCATTCAAGCCATTATATATATATATATATATATATATATATATATATATATATGGTGATTACCTTATGGGAATTTGAGTTTCCTACACTGGAGTTATTTTGAGATTTGCCTTTGGCGTTATTATTGAAATTTGCCTATTGGCGTTATTACATGAGATTTGCCTTTTGGCATTTATTTGGGATTATATTCTCCTATGTTGGAGAGTTATATTTGACTGCCTTGAGGCATATTTTTAAGAGGGTGATTTCTTTGAGATTTCTTTGAGTGTGCCGATATGGCGGGTTTTGGGATTTCTCCGTTTTAGGAGTTATATTTTCCCTAAACCACTATTGATGATTTGTGATATGCCGATGATACGAGTCTTTCTATATTTAGCATTTTATGGATTTTTTTTAATCTCCTTTGAGATTATATGTTTGTGTAAGTGATATCATCTCATCACTTAAAGTAACCATACCATACTTATAATTATGCTTATACTTAGTATTGTTCCTTCTTGTTTAAGAAGAACATTACCCTTATTCTTATGCATTTAGTACTTCTTATCCTCTTAAACTGATATGTTTGGCTAGACTGACTCGTGTATTTCATACTCGGGTCAGACCTAGGTGTTTCAGATTAGGTACCTTTGGACTTAGCCTATTCTGCTTCCACATGGACTCTTTTTTGCTATCGCCTTTTTAATATAGTTTTTGAGTAGTCCTTTTATAGCTACTCTGATATGTATATTCTTTTGACTCGTGTTTGTATTGTGGTCGTCATACCACATATGTGATGTATCATTTTGTATACTCTGTGATGTATCTGTAAAGGTGTATATATGAGATTATCTGCTATTCTATGATGTGTTTAGCATTTGAGTTGTTGTATTTCATTCTGATAGATCCTATAGCCACTTGTAGTTTTGTATTAAGCATTTATTGGATATGTCGATCCACTTGAGTTAGGAAAAAAATATATAGCACTAATCGACGTATTCAATAGATATTACAGACAAGACTATAAATGGTCGCTCCTAACCAGCCCTATTCTCCACATTAGCAGATAGTATTACCCCATAATACTCTTCGTTAATGTTAGTCTTAGGGTGGGTCATCACAAAATATTTCCTAGTTCAATTACTTTTCAAAGTTATATGTAACATTTCTCACTTCTTATAAGTAAATTTCAGTTATAGTAACTATTAAATCTCCATTTTTAAGCCATCATATTTACTCAAAATATACCATTTTAGTTCAAAATCATTTTAGCCTTAATACCTTGATTTCAGTTCCAATTCAGTATAGCTTCAAATTTCCATTTGGATTATAACTTCAATTTATCCCAATTTATATTTAAATCCATGATTTAAATATAAACAATTTCCGCTCTGACCAGTTTGAATTTAGAAAAAAGCTTGAATAGTTTTAAAATAGTTAAATAGTTAATATAAGATAGTTTCAGTTTTAAAAATGGTTTGTATAGTAAATAGCTCGGAAAAATTAAAATAATTTGAATATTTAAGAAGATAGATTTAAACATTTTATATGAAAATAGTTTCAAAGTCAAACTAAGCCAATTCCCAATCTCCAATTCAAGTCAATCTCAATTTCCATTTCCATTTAAATTGATTCCATTCCGATTTGAATTCGAATTAACTTCAATTCCCATTCTAATTCAAATCAATTCCCATTTCGATTTCAAATTAATTCAATTTCGATTACAATTCCAAATTAGTTCAATTCAATTCCAATTTGAATTAATTCAATTCCGTTCTCAACTTTAACCGTTTCGATTCATATAAATTCGAGTTCGATTTTCAAAATATCGATTTAATCACTTAAACCAAATTAACCTTCATTATTTATTTTAACAATCTAAATCTTTAACAATTCAATTTCGATCCCAAATTTTGAAATATCCATTTAAATTACCTTTATTTGGACTTATTTCAAGTTTCGAGTAAGAGTTCAAATCTTTTTAAACAATTCAATTTTCGGAATTCAATTGATTTCCCAATTATAACTTCAAGATTCTAAACCCAATTCTTTAAACAATTCTGGTTGACAAGTTCATTTTTAACATTTCAAATTTAATTTCAAAATGATTCCATTTCCATAAATTCAATTTTATTCCTTAAAATCAAAATCATTTAAATATTTTCAAACCAAAGTTTTATCTCTATTTAATCTTAGATATGGATATATATCATTTCAACATATTCCTTAATTTATTCGAAATAATTCGATTTACAGTTTTGTATTCTGTAAATAACATACACGATGATGGCATGATATGTCAAATAAATAAACACCCAAATCATCTCAACATCAATCAATAGCATCCATCACAAATTCTCAAAATTCGAAATCCATTTTATTTCAAAAATCATTTTGAAATCATTTATACATACATAACTCCTTTGCAACTCTTATCAAATCTATACCTTTTCTTTTACAATTTAATTTCTCCTTGAAATTCCCAATTCAGGTTATAAGTTCAAAACTTATTTAACTTGGCCTGAGTTACTTCCCAATTCGTTCAATCCATTTAACCTTCTCAATTACCTTCCAAATTTAAACTTCTTATTAATACCACTTCCCACTTATAAGTTTAAAACTTACCTTTATTTTGGGTTATACTTCTCATTTCAAGGGGGATTCTAGAATTCAACACCAAGTATTTATTTCAAATCAACTTTGAAATCATACACACACACATATATCCCATTTACATACCAAATCACCTTTTTAAATTTTAAACCAACCATGGTTTTTATCCAAAACAAATTCCTTCGGAATTTTCAAAACAACTCTTGTTTTTTTTAAACAAGATTTTCTACGTCAAAAATATCCTACATAATATTACTTATTATTTCCTCAAACATTTTGAAAAACAGTTTAATATTTTTTGGGACTTAGATTCGAAACCTCACAATTTAGATCCATTTTAATTTATAAGTCATATTTATAAATTATGCTTATATAATTTCACTTCCTTAAAACATTTCTCTATATTTCACCATTGTTTATTTTGTAATAAACATCTTTTATTAAGACACAACAACCAATTTATTATAATAATTAATATTATCATATCTAGAAACCAAACACACCATATATTTCATAATAATTTCCTGCAAAATTATTTCTGTATATATATATATAATATAATCAGGGTAAACCTGTAACAACCCATAATTTTGAACAATTTAAAAATGAAAATATTTAATTAATTTTAAATATTTGAATGCGAATCTAAATTGAATTCCCAATATAACTATAAATTGGCGATTAAATTTAGAATTTAATCTATTTAAAGTTGAATAAAATTTAAATTTGACTTTGGAGTTAAATTGAATATTTAATTTGTAATTGAAATTCAAACTAATGACTTAGAAAAAAATAGTTTGGATTTACGAATTATTTTCATGTAAATTTATAAATTGATGTTGATAGTTGAACTTCAAAACGCTTCTATATTTACTAAAGAAAATTTATACAAAACAAAATTTGAATTCAAGATAAAAATAAAAAATATAATAATATATAAAATAATATAATAAAAAAATGAAAAGAAAAGAGTACACTGCCTTATATTTTATCAGCTACAAGCACGATCTATTATCCCTAAAAACACGCCCAAATTCGTGCCTTAATCTATGTCGTAACCCACGCAAAATTCACATCTCTCCCCTCTCTTAAATTCGAAACCCCATTCCTCTTCAAATCTTCAGAAATCAAACCGAAGAAAAAAATGGCGTCTCTCGTCTCTTCGATTCCGTGCTCCAAAAATTAGGGCTTCGGCTTCATCTTCAATTCGCTCGCGTGCTCCTCGTTCAATTCAAAGGCGCCGGCTTTGACGATCGATTATTCGTTACTCGCTGCGGCTGCTTCTTTCTGTCGAAGGTGAGTGTTTTCCACTCACATCCAAATTCTATCTCAGCTCAGTGTTTTGGTAGTTAATTTTGTTTTTGATGTTGATTTTTAACTATTCGATCTTCTCTGTTTTGATTCATTGATTTTCTTTGATTTTTGTTGGGCTTCGTCTCAACCATTCGATTTGTTCAGATGTTGATGATTTTGTGATTTAATTAAATTCGCATACGTTGATACTTATTGTTTCAATTATATGGTTTGGTGAAATTTTGAATTGTTTCGATATCGACTTCAACTTGATATTTTTTTAATCAACAACTTCGAGTTTGGTAATTAGGTTGTTTTTGTTTCGTTGAATCTGCGTTATTAAGTGGCAGTGAGCAAACCACTTCTCTTAATCTTTTAACATGTTTTAGTATCCTGATGCTTATGAGTGGCCTTAAATCTGATGAGAAATCTGTTGGTATGTGTTGTCTGAAATGACATTCATATTCACACCTCTCTGTAGCCTGAACAACACCCTAAATTTTTATGAAAATTCATATTTTAACTTGTAAACAGTTTAAGTTATAGTCCTTAAAGAAGAAGAAAAAATTTGTTAGAAATGATCAGATTCATGTTTTAAAACAATTTAATATAAGGTTAACTGGTCAAATCCTTGGAACCATAAACTGTCTGTGATGATCAATAAGTGAGTAAACATTCTAACTAAAACTTGAGTGGTTAGTTATCTGTTGTTTTTTTTTAAAAAAAAATTTTTTGTGCTGGATCCTTGCTCTGTTGCCTCATTCTCGGTGCACTATCCAGTTCAGTTTGTTGGCATTGATATTTGAAGTGTTGCACTATAATCTAGTCTGGTACTTGTACATTTTTAAATTTTGGATGCATTTCAGTTTTGTTAGCTTCAGGATGTACATGTAAGTTTCGAAAATCTGGAGAAAAAAATGGGTAGTCTGACATGTTGAGTATTTAAATTTTGGCATGTTGAGTTTTGGAAGTTTGACATGTACATGCCTGTACCTATTTCCAGTAGCCTAACCTTTCATGCATATATAAACTAGTACTTGCATGTATATGTTAATAACTTTGTACCAACTTTTATTTGTATTTTGGCTTTGAATAAGAACAGAGTATACAAACCTGATACATGTATTTTTTTTTCATAGATTAAATTGCTTGGCTAAATTATACAAAACATAGTGAGTAATTGTTAAGCTTCTTGCCCTTGACTTGTAACTTGAATATCATGATGGCACTTCATGTTGTATCTGTTATGTGTAGTAATATTGAACTGCTTCATGTTTCACTGTTTTGTTAAACATGATATTCTCACTTTCACTTAGTCACTGCCTATTTCAAATTGCATATTGATGTTCATTTGACATCTGTTTTGCTTCGAACTCAAATCCATTGTGCATTATTGTTATACTCGAACCTTTTGTATGCTGTCCATTGCACTGAGCATTGCTTTAAATTTAAAGTACCTGACCACGTTGATTTCCTTTGGGGTCTGGTGCCTTCATTTTTGTTGTATTCTTCCATTTGACAACTGTTGTTTCACTTGAGTGTACATGCAGCTTGGAGTCAGTTTCCTTGTAGTGCTTACATTCTTGAAACTATTTGGATTTCTGGAATTACTTGAGTTTCATTGTGTAGTGATATTTTGAATTTTGGTCGAGGCCGTTTGTACTTGCGTTGAATCTGATTTTGATTTGACCTTGTGCACTCGAGTTGGCGAGGCAGTGCACATGTATGTATGTGTGTACTGCAGCCACACCGTCTTGATTTTATTGGTATTTCTTTTGCTTTGATGCTGTTTTGATTTGTTGAAGTTTGCATTGAGTCAGATAAATGATTCATATGCATTGATGTTGACTTTTGCCACTTATGAAACCGCTGTTTCACTATGTTGTTCTGCACTTGTATTCATGCTGCAGTGACTTTTGTACCTGTTGCACTTGCTTGACCAGTTTCATTCAACCTTGTTTATTTTTGTTGCCTTCTGCATATACTCTCTGATTTTGAACTGCCTGGCCTACCTGCCCGTGCAGTTGCATTCTGGTCATGATAGCATTATGCATTCTCTGTTGCATACATGTTGGGTTCGTACAAAATGCCATTCCGGCTACTGCAGTCCCATTTTTGCATTGAGGTTCCAATTAGTGATGGTTCCTGTAAGGTCGTAGTTGCATGGGTTTTGGTATTGCAGCTGTGTTGAGTCACTGACTTGACCTTTGCAGCTTTGATTTCTGTTAGTAATTACTGTTGTGATGATTTCTATTTCATTACGGTAGTGGCGAGGCAATGCACGCAAGCATGAACTGCAGCCACACGAAGTTGACATTTTAAAATGTGGCGAGGCCGTATACGCGTGTGTGTACTGCAGCCCTACCAAATTTAATGTTTTAAATGATGTTTTCTTTTTGATGAAAATTGTTTTATGTTGACAATTCAATATATTTTGAACCGATTTTGATGATTTTGTTGTTAATTGCCGTTTAGGCAGATTTTGATTGTTTTCTAAATTATCTTCATCAATAATCCCTTCATCTATCCTCATTGATAATTTGAATCTACTGATTTGTTGTTTAACACTGTTAAGTGTTGTATTTACCGTTATCCGATTTCTTGTTAAAGGATCAGATAGGTAAATTTATATTTGACTGTCATCTAATTGCTATTTGATTATTATTGCCTCTATGCACTAATAACTGAGTTTGAATTAGACTGACCTGTGCATTATTTTCTTTTGAATATAATACTCGGGTCAGACCGAGTATTTTTACAGCTTGAAGATTTCCAGGCCGCGAAGTTAGAGAGAATTGGGGAAATTGCTTCACTTTAGCTTTTCAAAGAATTTTTGTACTTAAAAGAAATATTCCGCTGTATAAAATTTAGTTCATTGTACAAACTCTGATATATGTATAAAAATTCATTTATGTGAAATATTATGATTACTCTGTGATTCTGTGGCTGATTCTGTTTAAACTCTATAAACTGACTAACAATCCGTCATTTTGAACGTCTCAAGTTGGTTTAATTACCGACTGGGGGCGATCAGAACGGCGGGTCGTTACAAAACCTATTCCATTTCAAAACACTTTTGAAAAATACTTCCAAAATTTCCAGCATTTAAATTATGGTTTGAGTCTACTTTCAGCTTAACTCATTTGTATAGTTCATTCTTATCCTTTCTATTTGGTTATATATGTATTACCACTTAAATTTTATAATCTGATTTGATTATAAATATTACAACCAATCACCTCAACATACTGTAATAATTTAAAAAAAAATCTTTTTTATATCAAAATAAAATCTTATATAAAAATTATTTTAAAATTGTTTTTAAAATCGTATTATAATAAAATAACAAGCACACTCTCATATACATAATACACTTTTAACGACCTAGAATTTGACCACTCAAAAATATAACATTTAAAATGACTTTAAAAATAAAATATAAAAGGTTTTATGATTTAAATAATATTAGATAGGATTTGGAAGTAGAAATATACATAAAAATAGTAACATTTGCTTATATCGACAAAGTGACAAAATCTTGATTTCAAAAAGAAAGTTTAAATGGTCTAATTAATTATTTTAATTTATTTATGATTGTTTATATATTTAAATAACATTATACGAATTTATTTTTAAATTTGATTTACATAAATAAATGGTTTAACTAAAACGTCAATATGTGACCGTAAAACAATTTGTTAAGAATCAACGTTTTGTCGATTTAAAGTTCTCGCAACGTTGTTGCACCTTTATGTAAACAATTTAATAAATATATTAACATATAAAGATAGTTAACAATTAACTAAGTAAGGTTACTTTTAATAATAACACTTAGAAAGTTCTAGAAAGTAATTAGCAAAAGTAAACTAAAAAAGACAAAACACATGTCACATCACATGTGATACAAAGTAATGTAATCATTTCTATTCTTTACATAACTCTTAAGTGGTTGAATTTTAAAAGTGTGATGTGATGTGGATGGTAAGTGTTGAATTAAAGAAGTTTACTTAATTATTAAGGAAGGTTATTTAAGTAAAAACACAAATCTATATTTTATTTTCAAATATTTTCTATAAATACCCATCCTCTTCTTCTTCATTTTTACACCATTTCTTGTCTACTTTTTTAGACTCTCTTACATCCATTAATGTCCATTCACCTTAACAAAGTTATGCCAAAATATTTTCAAAAATAAAACAAAGGAAAATATCAACAAAACTCCGTCCGAACCACTTCAAAACTCCTCTTTCCCCTTCTTATTGCTCATGCCCCCCTTCCTCCTCCATTTGGCCGAGGACATCTTTCTCTTCAAGCTTGTTAGTGGCATCCTAGGGCAAATACGTGGAAGTTTAGCAAGTTCTAAGTGCATAAGGCAAAGTTTAGCAAAGTTAGAAAAGTTTAAAACTAGTTTGAAAGCGGATAAAGGTGAGAACTCTGAATTGTTAAGTAGAAAATATTTATATGGTGTTTTGCAAGTTATAAATGTTGTTTGGACGTTAATAATGATGTTTGACAAGTTTCTGAAAAAGAAAGCATCCACCTTTAAATCATTTGCAAAAGTTAGTAAGCAAATATGTACATAAATGACAATCATGTGACATTGTTATAAAAAACTGTTAAATTTGATATGCAAGTTCATATTACATGTTAGGATATGTTAAAATAGTTATAAACATTGTTTTGGATATTTATTAGTTGTATATTGAATATATATGTTGAAACAAGTTAGGGATTTACACGACATATAATCACATAGAAATCACTTTCCAAAAGAAATGAAATCTGATATGAAATCATTTATACCTTTGAAAAATGTTTGAATATGCTTTAGAAATCATTCTTAAGTGTTTAAACTTGTCTCGATAAAGTTTGAATATGAATATCAAAATACGCCTAAAATTTGACGTGCCACGTAACGGTTGTTCGTGTTTTCGCGTCAAAAGTTCAAATGAACATACGAAGTGGAATATAGTTCGGAATTCTTTGAAGTAAGAATTTTTCGATTCCTTATATCCATATTTTTCATATAAAAAAAGAAAAATCAAGATTTCATCTTGTATATTTTGAAATATGGCAAAATCAATTTTCAAGAAAAGTCCAATTTTTTCGCTAAATGACCAAAGTTGAAAATTGATAAAATATTCATTTTAAAAATAAGAAATAAATAATAAAAAGTCTTTTAAAATATTTTAAAAGTGATTTAAGTTGAAAATATGGTTTTCTAAATGATATAAAAGACATTTTGAAGAATATAGCTTTTAAAGCACTTTTTGCAACACTATTTGCAACACTTTTCGCAATGCTTTTCAATAACTTTTGAAATAAAGGTTGAAACTTAACAATTCTTTTCCAAATTCTTAGTAGATGTTTTTAAGTAAATAATAAAGCATTTTAAAAGAAATTTGAACAATTTAACATTATTTCAAAGATGGTTAAACAAATAGTTAAGTGATTTAAAAAGGAAAATGAGTATGCAGAAACGACTAGTACATTTGTCCCGCCTGTGAGATCTAAAAGTGAAAACAAGGTGTGTAACTAAGAATAGGAATGGAGCAACCAATGACCCGAACTTACCTGGCCTCGGTTTTCTCTTCTAGACGAGGGGTCGAACATATCGAAGGGAAAGCCTGGATGCTCAACTTGGATTTTATAGAAATAATTTTCTTATACTCATTATTAAAATCTAAAGAGGAAACTTGTCATATTTGTGGAATTTAAAAGGTGATCTCACCGTTATTTCTCCCATAGCACTCGTTGAATACGTAATTTGATTTTGAATAAAAGTAGAATGATTTCTATAATCCTATTTTCTCAAAAGATACTCTTCAAAAAATGATTTGAGAAATATTCAAATGAGAGGTTTAAATGATTCCATATTCATTAAAAGAATATTTTGAAAATATTCTATGCCTCGGGACATCCATCTGGAGGTGTACCCAATGGAAGGTAGTTCCTTCACCTAATCATTTGTATGGAAATCCATTCTCCAATAAAAACTTGCGGTTTTGTTTGTAGAACCTAGTATGGTGGAATTTAATAATGGTAACAATGTTGGCTAAGATTAATAAGTTTATTTGCAAATATTTTCAAAGAAAGTCAATAAAATAATATCCCCAAATTTTACATAATAAAGAGTTTTGGTTATCATAAGGTAAAAATTTGTTTTGTGTTTATGTGTGGCATGGTCTTATGAGATACCTTTTTGTTTTCAAAATATCGTACTTTGAGTTCTCACACCAGTCCCATGACTGACATGGAGTTTGTTTTTCCCTTTAAACTCTGGATGCCCTGTTTTTCAGGCAGTTATGTAGTCAGGATACCTTAGGAGTATTTTGGGAGCATGCTGTGGAGCATTTTGGAGAATTCTTTTGGAGCTATGAAGCTAAAGTACTATATGTAGATATCTACCCATTTTCCACTGTGTTGTATAGTATGTATTTCCCAGCATATGTACAAATAGACAGTTATAACTATCCTGCTGGATTTGTAACACTGATCATTTATGTATAATTAAAATGTTAAATGCGATGTGAGGTTCTATTATTGTGTTATCTTCTATCTTTATTTTCTCTTACAGCCCTAATAATCTGCCTCTCCAGCATTTGGATTTACGGCACGTGAATACCGTGGATGTATTAGTATTGATTTCTGAGGATTAAGGAGATGGGTCGTCACACGTGGCATCAGAGTTGAAGGTTAAGCAATAACCTTAGCTTTGTTGGGGTATGACTCATTAGAGATAGGGTTAGTAATGCCCTAGAATGAGTTTAGTCTGAGAGAGCGCATAGTTAAAACTTTTAACTTGAATAAGTATATTCATATTGTATAGCATTCCCTAAGATATCTCGTCTGTATATCCTAAAGTTTTTTCTTACTATATACTGATAGTAGAAAATGAGTGAAACAAGAGTAAGAGGTAGGGGAGGAAGTAATACCACAAATGGTCAAACTCCCACAACTACAGTAGACGAGGAAGTAGTAGTTCCGGTACCGCACTAAATCAACTTTGCAACTTTATGCAAGAACTATACCAGCCTTGGTGGTAAACCTTTCAAAGACCATCATTGAAGTACAAGCTTGGATCCACTCTTGTGAAAGAATTTTCAAAGGATTAAATATTTGAGATGAGCAGAAGAGATTCTTAGCTTCTTGACAGCTACAAGATGGTGCTATAGTTTGGCGGGAATCTATTACTTAGAATGACTCGGAAGATGATTTCTCATGGGAACAACTCAAAGAAGTTCTGGAGGAACAGTATATGCCGGAAGCAGGAAATCCCATCTTTACCGAAATTTTATGGATTTTAAACAGGAGGATGATATGTCCTTTTAGGAGTATGCTAACAAGTTTAACGAATTATCTCGTTTTGGGCCTGGGTTGATAGATACGCCCCTAAAAAGAATGAAAAGTTTATTTCTAGAATGAAGAAGCAATACCATGTCAGAATGACAGGGCTTGTGAAAGAACCATTTGTAGACTTAATAGACATGGAATATAGACATGAAGCTTTGGATAAGATAGATACACCCATAGTACAAGAAAGCAACAACAATAACTGGAAAAAGAGGATGTTCAATAGCAAAAATCCATGGCAGGGAAAACCCAAAGGAGGATCCCAAGAGAACCACTTTAAAGACATCACTTGTAACAATTGTAAGACAAAAGGCCATACTGTGAAGAATTGTTGGGGTCCCAAAGCTCAGAGTATTGCCTCTCCTATGGTTCAGAATTATCTCTGCTGTAATTGTCATAAACCAAGGCACCTGATTAAGGATTGTCCCTTAATGAAGAAAGGAGAACAAGCCAAAGTTTATGCAATCAAGGATGAGCCTTCAACCTCCAAAGATGTGAAGGGAAAGAGAGAGTTGGAAGGTAATATTTTTATCAAAGATATTTTAGTTAGAGTATTATTTGATACAGGAGCTTCTCATAGTTTTATTTCAAAAACAACTGTAGAAGAATTAGAACTTAAAGCTAAAAAATTTGAAGACCCTCTCTACGTGACGAATCCTAAAGAAGGTTCCACTAATCTTTGTATGCTTGTGAAAATTTACCAATTTTCTATCCTCTCCATCACTTTCCTTTTGATCTGTTCGTCTTAGATTTTATTGGATTTGAAATTTTACTAGGTATAGATTGGTTGGCTAAGTACAAAGCTGTGTTCGATTGCGAAAAAGGAATGATATCTTTATGGACCGTCTTTGGGAAAATCATAGAAATATCTTAAGAAGGTCCTAGTCCAAGAAGGGATAGTTTCCTTTATGCTTTAGATACATCCCAGACAGGATTAGAATCAATACTCATTGTTAAAGAATTTACAGATGTCTTTGAGGAAGTAAAAAGTTTGCCCCTACATAGAGAAATTTTCATATTGATTTAGTTCCTGGTGCAATGCCAATTAAACAACAAGATAGAAGGATGGCTCCGAAAGAAAGGGATGAGTTGAATAACCAAACCCAAGAGCTATTAAAGAAAGGATTGATAAGACCCAGCCATTCAAGTTGGGGATTGGCCGTAGTTTTTGTTACTAAGTCAGATGGATCTTTGAAATTGTGTGTTGACTATCGAGATTTAAACAAGCAAACCATTAAGAACTAGTATCCTTTACCCAGAATAGATGACTTGTTTGACCAGTTACTCGGAGGCCGAGTTTTTTCTAAAATGGACCTAGCTACATGATTCCATCTGTTAAGTATCGTAGAAGATTGCATCCATCTAACTGCATTCAAAGGTCCGAATACTTTCTATGAGTGGTTGGTTACGCCTTTTGGGCTGACTAATGCGTCCGCTTATTTTGTTGACCTTATGAATAAGTATTTAGAGATGTGCTAAACAAATTTGTGTTAGTCTTTATCGATGATATCTTTGTCTACTCAAAGGCAGAAGAAGAACACGCAAGGCATCTAGAAGCAGTGTTGGAGATATTGAGAAATAATGTACTTAAAGCCAAATTCTCAAAGTGCCATTTTTGGGAGAAGGAGGTAAGATTCCTTGGACATATAATATCAAGGGATGGAATTTCAGTAGATCCAGGGAAAGTAGCAGCTATTCAAGATTGGAAGCAACCACAAACTCCTAAAGATATTCGTACTTTCTTAGGTTTGGCAGGATATTACAGAAGATTCGTTCAAGACTTCTCTAAGATTGCCTATCACCTAACGAAGTTGACAATGAAGGATGCTAAATTTATCTGGACTCCAAAATGTGAAGAAGCATTCCAAGGACTAAAGAAGAGGTTGACAACCGTTCCATTTTTAGCAATTATAAATGCAAATAGTGGATTGACTGTTTATACAGATCCTTATGGAGAAGGAGTTGGTGCAGTTTTAATGCAAGATGGGAAGGTGATTGCTTAGGCAAGTAGACAGCTGAAGACGCATGAGAAGAATTATGCAACACACGACTTAGAATTATTAGCCGTTGTGTTCGCTCTAAAGATATGGAGACATAATTTGCTGGGTAAGAATCTTTCATAGTTTGTTTCGATAAAACTTTGAATTGATCTTAGTAAATAATATTCTATCTTTTAGGTGAAAAATTCGAACTCTTCACGGACCACAAATCTTTGAAGTACCTTTTCACCCAGAAGGATTTGTACATGAGATAGCAACACTGGCTAGAATTTCTCGCGTCATATGATCTACATATTCCATATACACCTGAGAAAGCCAACGTAGTAGCTGATGCATTGAGTAGAAAGTTAGCTACTATTTCTCATTTGGTAGTTACTCCAACTCTCCTAGAAAAGATCGCCAGCAAACAAAAGGAGGATCTATTTCTCAAAAAGATCGTTAGGAATATACATCAAGAATATAATTCAAGCTTCTTGGAGTATTGCGGTTAAATGGAAGAATTTGTGTTCCAGATGTTGGAAATCTTAAGCAAGATGTATTAGTTGAATGCCACACAGCCAAAATTAGCATTCATCTGGGAATTCATAAGATGTACAAGGACATGAAGCGTACATTTTGGTGGAAAAGTATGAAGAGGGACATATTTATCTATGTCAGCTGTTGTGAAAATTGCCAAAGAATTAAAAATGACCAACAAAAGACGGCGGGATCACTTCAACCTTTAGAGATTCCAGCTTGGAAGTGGGATCAAATATCCATGGATTTCATTGATGGTATACCCTGAATAGGGAAAGGAAATGAAGGCATTTGGGTTATCATAGACCGATTAACCAAAAGTGCACACTTTATTCTGGTAAAGCCAACAAGAACTGCAGCAAGCCTTGCTGATATATATGTGTGTGTGTGTGTGTGTGTGTGTGTGTGTGTGTGTGTGTGTGTGAAGGAGATTGACTGATTGCATGGACTTTCGAGCAAAATAGTAAGCGATCGTGATACAATCTTCACTAGTTAGTTTTGGGAAGCACTACAGATAGCTTTAGGAACGAAGCTGAGTATAAGCACTGCATGTCACCCCCAAACTGATGGACAAACAGAAAGAGTCAACTGCATTTTAAAAGATCTTTTAAGAGCATGTATGACTTTAGAGGCTCATGGAATAACCATTTACATTTAGCAGAGTTCTCCTATAATAATAGCTATCAAGCTAGTATCGCCTTGGCACCGTATGAAGCTTTGTATGGTCGTCCATGCAAATCACCAGCATGTTGGATAGAAACCGGAGATCGGTTAGTGCTTGGCCCAGAAATGATACGAGAAGCTTCAAAGAAAGTTGATATGATTAGAAAGAAGCCCAAAGTAGGCAGAAGAGTAATGCAGACCGAAGGCATAAAGATATGGAATTCTCAATTGGAGATTCATTCTATTTGAAAGTCTCTCCAATTAAGAGGAGTTGTAAGATTCGGAAGAGCTGGAAAGTTAGCACCTCGATATATTGGGCCTTTTTCCATTATTGAACGAATCGGCCCACTAGCTTGTCGAATACAATTGCCTAAAAGATTGTCTGGTGTACACAATGTTTTTTACATATCACATTTATGGAAGGATGTATATGACCTAGAACAAATCGTAGGAACGACTACTCGAGATGAGTTGGAGATAGAACCAAACTTATCAGTTATTAGAAGGCACGTTCGAATTGTGTATGAAGATGAAAAATGATTAAGAAGGAAGGCAGTATGATTGGTCAAAGTTCAATGGAGTGAGGATGTTGATGATTGCACATGGGAAACAGAAGATAGAATGTGAAAAGCATATCCCGAGTTTAGGATCGATGTATAGACTTTATCTATCGTTTGGGTGTACTCTCGCCAGTGGTGTGGTCGCTTATTGTATATATTCCAACTTATTGAGTATATATTTCCTTTTGAGCTATTTTCTTCTTATCTAATTTCGAGGACGAAATTCTTTTAAGTAGGGGAGAATGTAAAGACCTAGAATTTGACCACTTAAAAGTGTAACATTTAAAGTGATTTTAAATATAAAATATAAAAGGTTTTATGATTTAAATAATATTAGATAGGATTTGGAAATAGAAATATACATAAAAATAGTAACATTTGCTTATATCGACAAAAGTGACAAAACCATGATTTCAGAAAAGTACGTTTAAATGTTTTGATTAATTATTTTAATTTATTTATGAGTATTTATATTTTTAAATAACATTATACAAATTTATTTTTAATTTTGGTTTACATAAATAAATAGTTTAACTAAAACGTCAAAATGTGACCGAAAATATTTTTTCAAAAATCAACGTTTTGTCAATTTAAAGTTATCGCAAAGTTGTTGCACCTTTATGTGCACAATTTAATAAATATGTTAACATATAAAGGTAGTTAATAATTAACTAAAAAAGGTTACTTTTAATAGTAAAACTTAGAAAATTCTAGGAAGTAATTAGCGAAAGTAAACTAAAAAAGACAAAACACATGTCACATCACATGTGACATAAAGTAAAGTAATCATTCCTATTCTTTACTTAACTCTTAAGTGTTTGAATTTTAAAAGTGCGATGTGATGTGGATGGTAAGTGTTCAATTAGATAAGTTTACTTAATTCTTAAGGAAGGTTATTTAAGTAAAAACATAAATCTATATTTTATTCTCAAATATTTTCTATAAATACCCATCATCTTCTTCTTCACTTTTACACCATTTCTTCTCTACTTTCTCAAGCTCTCTTATATCCATTAATGGCTATTAACCTTAACAAAGTTATGCAAAAATATTTTCAAAAATAAAACAAAGGAAAATATCAACAAACTCCGACCGAACCACTTCAAAACTCCTCCTTCCCCTTCTTATTGCTCACACCTCCCTTCCTACATTTGGCCGAGGAAATATTTCCATTCAAGCTTGGTCGTGGCCTCCTAAGGAAAGCACGTGGAAGTTTAGCAAGTTCTAAGAGCTTAAGGAAAAGTTTAGCAAAGTTATAAAAGTTTAAAACTAGTTTAAAAACGAAAAAAGATGAGAACTCTATTGTTAAGTAGGAAATTTTATAAGGTGTTTTGCAAGTTATAAATGTTGTTTCGATGTTAATAATGATGTTTGATAAGTTTCTGAAAAAGAAAGCAACCACATTTAAGCCATTTGCAAAAGTTAGTAAGCAAATATGTACATAAATGTCAATCATGTGACATTATAATAAAAAAGTTATTAAATTTTATATGCAAGTTCATATGAAGTGTTAGGATATGTTCAAATGGTTATAATTATTATTTTGGATATTTATTAGTTTATATTGAATATATATGTTGAAACAAGTCACAGATTTACACAACATATAATCACATGGAAATCACATTCCAAAAGAAATAAAATGTGATATGGAATCATTTATGCCTTTGAAAAATGATTGAATATTCTTTAAAAATGATTCCTAACTCTTTAAACTTGTCTCGGCAAAGTTTGGATATGAATCTCAAAATACACCTAAAATTTGACGCGTCACGTAACGGTAGTTCGTGTTTTCGTGTCAAAAGTTCAAATGAACATATGAAGTGGAATATAGTTCGGAATTATTCAAGTTAAGAATTTTACGAATCCTTATATCCATATCTTTCATATAAAAAAGGAAAATCAAGATTTCATCTTGTATATTTTGAAATATGAAAAAATCAATTTTCAATAAAAATCTAGTTTTTGCACTAAATGACCGATGTTGGAAATTGATAAAATAATCGTTTTAAAATATGAAATAAATTATAAAAATATTTTAAAATGTTTAAAAGTGATGTAAGTTTAAAAGATGGTTTTTTAAATGATATAAAAGTCATTTTGAAGAATATAGCTTTTGAAGCACTTTTTGTAACACTTTTCGCAACACTTTTCAATAACTTTTGAAATAAATGTTGAAACTCAACAATTCTTTCTCAAATCCTTAGTAAATGTTTTTAAGTAAATAATAAAGCATTTTAAAATAAATTTGAACAATTTAACATCATTTCAAAATGGTTAAACAAATAGTTAAGTGATTTAAAAAAGAAAAATGAGTATGCGGAAACGACTAGTACATTTGTCCCGCCTGTGAGATCTAAAAGTGAAAACAAGGTGTGTAACTAAGGTTAGGAATGGAGCAACCAGTGTCCTGAACTTACCTGGCCTCAGTTTTCTCTTCTAGGCGAGGGGTGGAACATATCGAAGGGAAAGCCCGGATGCTCAACTTGGTTTTATAGAAATAATCTTCTTAAACTCATTATTAAAATCTAAAGAGGGAACTTGTCTTATTCGTGGAACTTAAAAGGTGATCTCACCGTTATTCCGCCCATAGCACTCGCTGAGTATGCAATTTGATTTTGAATAAAAGTAGAATTATTTCTATAATCCTATTTTCTCAAAAGATACTCTTTAAAAAATTATTTTAGAAATATTCAAAAAGATGTTTAAATGATTCTGTATTCATTAAAGAATATTTTGAAAATCTATATCTCTCAAAGATATTTTGGTAAAGTAAAATGAATAAATCAAAAAACAATCTCCTAATTACATCATTTTTATCGATGATTGGATTTCGAAGAAATAGGGGTCGGTTTGGGTGATTCCTGTCCGAAAACCACTTCGATCCAATTTACATGTTCAAAGATTGAAGATGTTTAAAGACGGAAATATTGAGATGAATAATAACGAGGGATTACTTGTGGATTAATTTGAGATAAACTCCTGATTCACTATATTTTAGCAGTGGTCTCTTTGTTATGAAAAATCTCAGAATCACAAAGACTTCTCGCTTAGTAATGGCCGAGGAATGTGCCTTCGGTTTCGTTCAGTCCCAGAACGAACTTGTATGGATGTGTGTCTGACCTTTCATTCTAAATCACAATGAGTGGTCTCTATAAATGTATATCAGTCGGTGGTGAAGAAGACACCTTCTCTTAGCTTAACACCCTTTCCCGAGACATACGAGCTCAGGAAGTTATAAGGTTATAAAAACCAGTCGTGTGAATGTGGAATGGCAATATGACATTCAAAGTGAAAGAAGATGTGTTATGAGAAAAGGTAATCGTTGCCTCAAGCCTCATCAACTGGTAACGACCAAAACATGGTTAGATGCGGCAAGGCTAAATGGGTCATTTCCAATTAGGGTATCATCATTCCCTTCTAGATATATTTCTTCCTGCTATGACATTCGGGATGCAAATTAATGTGAATGTATGCAAAGAGAGCTCTCGGATAAAGGTCGATAATGACCGGGGGATGACATATTCGGTACTATCTAGTTATAGAGATAGGCCGGTCTTATGTTGGTAGAGAGCAAATTTTATGTGCCTCGTGACATCCATCTAGAGGTGTACCCATCGGAAGGTAGTCCCTTCACCTGGTCATTTATATGGAAATCCATTCTCCAGTAAGAACTTGTGGTTTTGTTTGTAGAACCTACTATGCTGGAATTTAATAATGGTGACAATTTCGGCTAAGATTAATAAGTTTATCTGCAAATGTTTTCAAAGAAAGTCATTAAAAGTTATATCCCCAAATTTTACGTAATAAAGATTTTTGGTTATCATAAGGTAAAAACTCGTTCTGTGTTTATATGTGACATGATCTTATGAGAACCTTTTTGTTTTCAAAACATCATATTTTGAGTTCTCACACCAGTCCTATGACCGACCCGGAGTTTGTTTTTCCCTTTAAACTCTGGGTGCCCTATTTTTCGTGCAGCCGTGTAGTCAGGATACCTCAGGAGCATTTTTGGAGCATGTTGGGGAGCATTTTGGAGATATCTACCCATTTTCCATTGTGTTATGTAGTATGTATTTCCCAGCATATGTACGGATAGACAGTTATAACTATCCCGCTGGATTTGTATTTGACTCTTATCATTTATGTATAATTAAAATGTTGAATGCGATGTGAGATTCTATTATTGTGTTATCTTCTATCTTTATTTTGTTTTACACCCCTGATAATTTGCCTTTCCGGCACTTGGATTTACGACACGTGAATACCGTAGATGTATTAGTGTTGATTTTTAAGGGTCGAGGAGACGGATATTCACAACATTCAACTCATTCTAGTGTAATAATGACCCTATCTCTAATGAGTAATCCCGACCAGATCCAAGGTTCTCACATAACCTTCAGCTCAGATACCACGTGTAACAATCGAACGTTTTTCCACCCTGAAAAATCGACACTAATACGTTCACTGTATAGAGTGCCGAGCAATCGAGTGCCGAAAATACTAAGTTTTTAGGGTTTAAGAAGAAAAGAGAAAGAAGAAGAAACAGAAAAAAAACAACACATAATCTCACAATCGTAGTGGAACAAAATATAATATACAATAACAGCTTTTATACATAAGAATCTGCATAAGTTAATATCCATACAAATTATCAGAGTAAAATCATCAACATATAAATATGGATAGTTATAATAACTTTTCCCTACATGTTGAATATACAGTCTACAATACACAGTGGAAAATACGTGCAATACATCTCTGCCATCTAGCTCGTCTCCTAAGCTCCAAAGCGTCCTAACCTAAAAATTGTGATACTCGGTCTAACCCGAGCATTACAATAAAGCAACACCCGAGTCAGGCTGGAAACCAACATGAGTAAAACATACTTATTTTTAAATACTTAAGTTATAAAAATCTTTTATAAAACCTTCGTAACTCGTACAAACACTATGAGTTTTAATCTTATTATAACCAAAACACTTTTACAGAAATCCATTGGTATTATAGCAGTGTCTAAGTACAATCACTTATTAAAAATGGTCAACTTGTTAAATTAATCCAATTCCAGAAAATTAGACTCTATAATCCAAATCGTAAAGGTTTGTGGTGATCATCAAATTGAAGTAGTTCCGGATAATACAAATATCTGATTCTAGTCTCTTCAAAATCTAAATGATAATTTAAATTGTCCAAGTCGTTTTTAAATAAATAATTCATATTCAAGGTGTTAATATTTACATATGGAAATTCATCCATATGTCTGACTCATCAAGACCAGTCCATCAAAATAATTCACTTGAAAACATCCCACTTTCCGAAATCGAAATAACGATCAGTTCCAACCGATTTACTTGTCAATAAAACGTGTTAGCATTTTATTCTATTTACATTAATATGTATGGTTACTCCATAACACAAATAGTAGATAATTGAAAACAATGTCTAAGAATAATTTTTGGTTAACATAGATCATTAATTGAATCAACGGTTTAAAATTGATATTAAATCCACTTATAATTCAGAATTGAATTAGTTTTCAAATAACCGAGTCGAATTATATATTTTAATCTAAATTACTAGTTGATCAAGAAGTTAAATAACATAATTATAAACGATCACTTAATAATTAATTAATTAACTTATAATCAACTTAAATAAGAATTTATTTATTTACTACCTTAAATATTTTAATCATTAAATATTTACACAGACAAAGACTCAACGATATTATTCTATGCGGAAGTATTTAAAGATAGGGACCCGATGTAGAAATCGATCCATCCATTCTATTCGAAATGGGATAGATATAATTATTTTTATTTTTTATTTTTTTATACTCCAAAAATAAAGTAGTTAAGTTACTGTGCATGCTACCGTGAACATGCACACGACCGTCGATGCCCCGTCTTGGCCGGCGACCATTGCCTCACCTCACCCACGTTCCTCTCGACTCGATCATGTATGCAGGGACCCAAAAGAAACACACAGTCAAAATTCGAACCATCGACCCAAAAACTGGAACAAGACCACCTTGCCCCATCACCTCGCCATGACACCGCGCTCCACCATCGGCCACCAAAATTTGCCAAAACGCTCGCCACTACCTTCCCTTGCTTTTTCCCTCTTACCGCATGCTCCTTTCTCTCTTTCCACTCCGACATTGCCTAGAAACCGCAACCAGCAAAATCATCCACCTTAACCCTTGTCTGACCTCGTCTGCCAGCCACGATCATTTGAAAAATGCCGTACCATTTTTCTCGAGTTTCCTGTCACCCAAACCTCCTCCACGACCAACGATTTACCACGCAATCAACTACAACGCCTGAATTTTCCCAAACCCCTAATTCCGATCATCTATAAATTTCTACCTCCACATGCAGCTAAAAATCTTCAAACCATCCTTAAACTTCATGATATCCAGTAATAATCAAACTCATATAATCGGTCGATGAAAATATGATAGTTGAATTTTATTCGTTTCAAAGTTGTTTACTATAAACAATACTTTCTTCTCCTATACTCAATGATATCGAATGAAATCTTTTTTTATTAATGTATACTAAAAAACAATCGAATTTCCTTTTAGGATCGAAGCCTAAAATATAATGGATAGTGGGATCCAGATTTTTAAATTTAAAAGATGTTAACTTGTTCAAGGAACAGAGCTGTTGTACATGTTTTCTTTTGTTACAGAGTGTCCAGACACGCCTAACACACACATATATAAAGCATAGAACATATTACTACATGAACATATGCCAAAATAAAAGAGTTCGTTTAAATTTTCAAGTGTATATATGCATATAAAATTTCCAATTGGCAAAATCTTTAAAGTTGTACTCATATTTTTATGCAAAATGAAACTGTTGCTTTACTAAGCCTTCCTCCTTCAGGCTTCTAGCTTTAACACTTAGTTTCCTTAGGATTTTTTTTAAATGGCGGCTTTTTCTTTTTTTTCTTTTTTTCTGTCTGTGTGAACTAGAGAACAGCTATGGCTATGGGTATATACAGGAAGAAAAGGGGCAGGATTGTTTATAGGCAAAGATTTTTTTTTCATTTGATCCTTATTTTTTTTTTCTTGATTTGATTTCATATGAAAAGTTTGATTTATATGACTTGATTTAAATATAAAGTTGATTTTGATTTCTCATGTGACTTGATTTTTATTTTTGTGTGCTTGAATTAAATGCTTGTCATGATGATGCTCTCTTATATATAAACATTTATTCTCATATACTATATATTTTTTCTAAATATATATACACATATATACTTATATATATTTACTTACATATATTTATCATCATATATATATATATATATATATTTACATTAAAAGTTAGGAGTTTATCATTATGAAGCTTTTACATATACTTATATCTCTTTTGTCATCATATTCATGTATGTTCATATCCACTATCTTTACCAAAAATGCGTTTATAAATATAAAGATATGCATACATATACACTATATATTTTTTTATCATATTTACATTTATACATTTTTTATATATTTATCACTTCACAAGAACATACATATATGTATACCTATATTCTTATACATATATTTATCATCCTAAAGCTTATATATATATATATATATATATCTTTTATCATATCTAGAAATTTATAATTCAATATTTAATATGGTTTTTATCAGTTTATATACTCAGGTATTTTAAACTCCAGAAAATTTATTTAGTCAACTTATAAAAATCAATATTCCAATAATTAAAATCAGTTAATTATCCAAAAACAGATGGTTGAAAATTCGGTTCGTTACAGTTATAGACCAATGGGAGTCAAAGCAGCAAAGAGAAAGAATACGCTTGATGTTGTGGTGAATGCTAAAGTGAATGCTGCTCTTGAAATTCATGAAAGAAGGCATCTAGATAGAAGTAAGCAAGCGTAGGAGAAGATCGATGTGATGCGTAAGTTTGCAGAAATTATGCAACAAAAGCTGGATATTGAACGAGAAAATCAAAAATAGATGATTATGGATAAAGATCTGAAGGGAATGGATGACATTCAAAAGCTGTATTGGATGGAGCGCAAAAGACAAATATTATTTCTAAGTTCCCTCAAAGTAGTTTATTTCAATCTTAGAATTGTATAATTTGTACAAGTTTCAGTGTACTATATCATTTATTTAAATCTGCTGTATTTTGTTATTAATTAATGTTGTACTGTGCTTGTTTCCATTTAGACAAAGTCGATAACCAAACTGAATAACATTTTAAAGGAAATGCAGTACATATTAATAAGATAACTAAAATTTGACTACAACGCCAACATATACACACATGGCAAATCAAATGTAAAATTGAACTAAAAATTACCAAAGTAGTTCCAAATATGATTCATAAGATCTTTTCATAGCCAGTTGTGAAGTTGAGTGTCTCGATACGAAAGTTGACGTTCCGCATAAATGTTGAATGCTTCTCTGGTTATAAGAACATCATCTCAGAATACTTGTAGCATTTTCTCGACACCATCATATTCGTAGTGACATTGTTCTTCGTACACATCCCCTTCATCTTCAATAATCATATTATGCATAATAATACATGCAAACATGATTCTGGACATTTTTTCTAGAGACCAAGTCGACATGGATTACTAATCATTGCAAATCTGGATTGAAGAATGCCAAAGAACTTTCTACATCTTTTGTTCGTCCCTCTTGCATCACAGTAAACTTTGCGTGCTTTTCTATTATTGGGCTTGGACATGTTTTTACAATGGTGCTCTATTTTGGATAAATCCCATCCCCAAGATAATATCCGTGGTTGTACGTGTTTTTTTTCAAGAGTAAACGACACTAGAGTTACTCGACCATGTTCCAGATCATTAAATAAATGTGATCTCTCAATAACATTTAAATCATTGTTAGATCCAAGCATTCCAAAAAAAGCATGCCATATCCATAAATCGAATGAAGCAACGATTTCCAAAATAATAGTTGGTTTTCTTTCTTTACCATTGTAAGCTCCATAGTATGATTTTGGGGGTAGTTCTTCCATTCCCAATGCATACAGTCAAGATTTTCAAGCATTCCAGGCCATCCTTTGTTCTCGTGCATTTCTTGAATCTGCACCACATCATCCTTATTTGGAGATCCAAGGTACTCAGTGCCGAAAACGTCTACCGTAGATTGGAAAAATTTGTCGACATTTTCGAACTAGTAGTCTCCGGAATCTAATATGCATCATCCAATGCATCTACGGGGATGCCATAAGCTAATATCCTCAGCGAAGCAGTCATTTTTTGTTCACTGCTAAGCCCCTTTGTTTTTTAACCATTTGGTTTTTGAATAAAATATTTGTCATTGTTCTGAATACCTGTTAAAATTCCTAAAAATAGATATCTTCTCATTCTATATCTTCTCTTGAACATATCAGGCCCATAAGTGCAATTTGGATTGAAGTATTCTTGTATTTGAGTTTTGTGAAAGGCAAATTGATTACAGTTTACATGTTTCCGACCCATAAATGATCCGCCGTGTTTTCGTGATGTGATCCATAAGATTCATGGCATACGTCAACTATTTCTTGCAATTCTTCGACTTCATCTCGGAGTATCCCTACTTCATTGGAATCCCTATTGAATGCCATAGCACATTTGAGGAAAGATGAAGTATTCATTGTTGTATTTAGTTTGATGCTATGAGAGAAAGAAAGAAGATGTTAAATGTGATTTCTAAAATGGGAGTTAAAGTCCTTATATAGAAGTGATACAATATGTAGAATTAATGGTACACAAAAATGAAGTGTAGTCAAATCAACTTTAGCAAATGACAGACATTATTGATACTTAGTGTGGTCAGCTCGACTTTAGCAAGCGGCAGACAAAAACGCAAAGTGTAGTCAAATCAACTTTAGCAAGTGGCGAACATTATTGATACTTAGTGTGGTCAGCTTGACCTTAGCAAGTGGCAGACAAAAAATACAGAGTGTAGTCAAATCAACTATATCAAGTGGCATACAATATTGATATTTAGTTTAGCAAGTGGTAGACAAAAAATGCAGAGTGTAGTCAAATCAACTTTAGCAAGTGGCATATATTATGGATATTTAGTGTAATCGGGTCGACTTTAGCAAGTGGCAGACAAAAATGCAGAGTGTAGTCAAATCAATTGCAGCAAGTGGCGGGCATTATTGATACTTAGTGTGGTCAGCTCGACTTTAGCAAGTGGCACACATTATTTATTGTCAAGGAACAAGCACAGATTTGTATAATGATGATTATGAATTGCCTATTTAACTGAAAATTCCATAGTGGGAGTGTACAAGTAATTCCATGTCAAATGAAAGTTGGACTCCCCAGGATTATTTGGTACTAATCAAGGCATACATAGAAGCCGATACAAAACATATGGAAGAGGAGATTGAGCAAGATTTCGAGGTTAATGTAAACGAAGCCTTTAAAACTCACCTTGATTGTAGATTAGTTCAACGAATTCTAGAAACTCGCAGTACTTATGGCACGTTTATTAGAGCTTGTCAATGATACAAAAGCGTTATGAACATAGTGAAGGAAGAAGACCTAGTTAACATAAGGTACGTATGATTCACGCTATTTCTGGGAGTATCGTACTAATTTTGTTGGACATGCTGCATATGATCTATGGGTTAGCTATATTAGGCAATTTGAATGAAGTTTTATGTTTTTCTCTTTAAGTATTATGTGTTTTTCTTTTATTTCTCTATATTTTCTTTCAACTCGATGTATTTTCTTTAAGTTCTAGGTATTTCCTTTCAATTCAATGTATTAGGATTCGGTTTCATGTATTTTCTTTCAGTTCAATGTATGTTCTTTAAGTTCTATGTATTTTCTTTTAGTTCTTTAGTAAGTTGTATACACTTTCACTATCTTTATGTAATATAATAAACTAATAATGAAATAAGGCAACCAAAATTAAAATAGAGTGATACAAAAAGGTCGTACAACATTGAAATAGACTGATACAGAAAGGACAACAACATTGAAATAAACTGATACAGTTGAACCAAATTGATAATTGAAACGATGCAAACAAGATCACACCACACTATTTTAATACAGATATGCAATATAAATAAAGTTGCATAACATAACAAAACAAACAATAAAAGATATGCACAGTACAATACAGAAGCACATCAATAACGACAAACAATGGTAAAATAAATGTAACGGATTAGTAACTAATTATCCTAAGTCTACGGCACCGTCGTCGTCGTCATCGTCCCCTACATCAACAAAATGAGCAGGACTACCATGATCAAACTGAAATGCAGCCAACTGAGCTTGCAATCAACAATCTGTGTCTACATTGCTTGTTGAGTCTGTTGAGCCTGATGACTGACCGCCTGAGTATGAATGAGTGTCATATGTTGAATGGTGGCAATATAATGCCTATGCTCGTCCAACCTACTTGCATACTATAATTACATATAATATATCAATATACGTCTACTTAACTAACACTGTAGAATGAATTATTAATACAATGAATTATTCATATAATGAATTATCTTAAAAGGCGGGTATAGTCCAGCAGTGGGGATACCAACAATCTCGTGATCCCGAGGATAAATTATCGGCTGCTCGATAATAGTACCGGTAATATTATACGCTCTACAGTAGGCGTCAAGACCAAAGTCCATGGGTTGTTGAAAGTACTAGGATGAAGTGGGATCAAAAGAAAATGAAGGTGCCTAAACTCTACCACTGGCTACGTGCAGGCCTATATGATCGGAGTTGTAACGATCTAGAATTTCAGTCATTCGAAATGAGAATATTTAATTGATTTTAAATATTCACAAGTTAATTTTATAAGTTAAATAACTTATATTTCAAATATAATAATTTATTTGGATAATTTAATTGTTAATTTAATATTTAAAATTGCATAAATAATTAATATTTGAATTTAATATGAACGAAAATGATTTATAAAGTTGATTTAAATTCTATTAAATTAGAATGGAGGTAGTAAACTTTTAAATTTGGTTTAAAAGCGATTTAATAGAAATGAGAAATTTTAATATTTAATTGACGTGCAAAAATAGTCAATTTTGACACTGTCTCGGATTTTGACGAAACTAATTTCATTGGATCCGTAATGTTATATTATTATAGGATTTCAAATTTCATGTCAATCGGACTTACGGTTTGGTCGTGCAAAGCTGAAATGCGTAGAAATTTATTTAAACAACTTTAATTAAAATGATTCGAAAACATATCTTTCAAATATGATGCAATTGGCTCTCGGTATATATCTATTGTGTTAGGAATAGGGGCAAAATATTATAAACGCCTGGTGGCATGCTTCGTTTGGAGTTCGAAAAATTTGACGATGAATGGTGTCATGAAATTTAGTATAAAAGGACCCTAAGATATTCTATTTGCATACCCTCTCTCTCTTTAAACCCTAGCCGCCTCTAGCTTTCCAAAGGCCGAAAACAACCAACCTTCTCCCTCAAATTCTGATCGATCCATTAACAATTAGTGAAAACCACCAACTAGGAAATCATAGAGGTTGTATGTTGGTGAAAGTCAATAGTGATCAATGGAATGACAATGTGGCCTTCAAAGATGATGTGATATTTGATATGTGAAAAGGTAATTGTTACCTCAGGTCCTTAGGCCTCATCAATTGGAAATGATCGAAATAGGGTTAGATGCGGCAAGGCTAAGTGGGTCGTTCTCAATTAGGATATAATCATCCCCTTTAGATATATTTCTTCCCGCTATGACATTGGGGATGTAAATTAATGTGGTTTTTATGCTACGAGGGCTCTCGGAAAGGTCGGTAACGACCGAAAGATGATATATTTCATACTACCTAGTTATAGAGGTAGGTCGGTCTTGTGTTGGTAGAGAATCCTTCGGGATGATCCTCGGTACATTCCTTTAGAGATGTATCGCCGGAAGGTAGTCCCTTTACCTGGTCATTTGTATGGAAATCCAAACTCCACTACGTGCTTTGATTGATTTGGTTTGATTTGATGTGATATGATTTGGTTTGATATGGATTGATGTTTTAATTTGGTTTGATGTTTGTTGTACAAAACATATATAAATACACATTGGTGTGTATATGATATTTATTTAATTATCATGTCTATCTGTATAATTATCTATTAATCTATCTATTATATACTCCATTGTATAGATTATTAATGCAGGTACTTTAGTACAAGAATGAGGGGGAGTTAGTTTATGTTGATGACAAAGGATGAGAAGTATAAAATAGGATAGTTAGGCATAGATTAAGGGGGAGTTATTAGTTTTAGGGGGAGTTATTAGGATAGAAGTAATATTTTATAAACAAAGGTTGTCATCATCAAAAAGGGGGAGATTGTTAGTCCGTGAGATGATGGTTTTGATGACAACAACCTTAGAATAAGATTATAAAATATACATACTAACATTATAGTTTAGAAATATATGTATATGCAGGATTTAACCATGCAGGTACCAAGAATGAAGACTTACAGTATAGAGATTCAAGATATCAAGATTAAGGACTCGTGAGTATCAAGAATATCAAGATTATAAAGTGTTCAAGATTTCAAGAATAAGTAATTTAATCAGGAATTTTGTTAAAACTCCTAGAAAAGCACTGGCATTTTAAAATCCAATTTATTTGTGGAATGGAATCCACTTCGAGCCCGTTAAAGGGATGGAACCCTAAGTAGGATGGAACCTATAAAAAATCTAGTGGAACATTGTTTTGTATCCGCTAACTTTATTCAAAATGATTTTACATAACTATATCCTCTTTTCAAAATGATTTCAAAACCTTCCTTTTAAAAGAATCAAGAACATCTATCCTGATTTTAAATACTTTTAGCCTCAAAATAATCTTTAATTTCAAAATCCGATTATCCTTAGTTTTAAACTATCTTTGATGATAATAATATATTTAACTTTTAATATTTATACTTAGATTTAAATATAAAATTATAGTAAAATTTTATTTATATTATTCTCTATATTTACTTATGTATTTTAACTATAGTCAAGTATATTTATAAAGTTTAAAATAGCTTTAATATAAGATAGGTTATTTTCAAAGAAAAACAAATCACCAAAATTTCCTTTGGGATGTTGACATACCCAAGTTACCCATGTCGACATAGTGTTAGTTAATTTCAAAATTTGAATTTCAAAAGAAGTATCTATTCGTCATATCCTTTCACGAATGGACATGGCTGCTATCTTCTATAAATAGAGGCTATTTTCAATGAATTTTTAATCATATTTTTCTGGTTTTCACTCTTCTTCTTCTTCCACATTTCTTTATACACAGTCTTACCATTACTCTGCCGAAATCAACATTGAATCTAACTAGATCATTTCTAGTTTGATTCTCTATCACTATCTCAACTTGATTCTCAGTGCTATTTAGATTTATAGACTTTTTTGTAATCAATTAAGCGAAAAAAGCGGTGATTGTAGCCTTGGAAATCAACTAAGTGAGAAAAGGTGTGATTGTAGCCTTGGAAATCAATTGGGTGAACTTGTTGCCTGGGAAATCAAGTATCTCTACCCAGAGGATTGTGAATCTGGAGGGTGTACCTCTTGGCCTTGAAATCGAGGGTGTAATTGTAAAGATTGCTTTTGAAAGGAAGTCCGTACTCGTGTGTGGGACTGGATGTAAGGTAACTCCGAACTAGTATAAAATCCATTATGTTATTTCCTTTACTGCTTATACTTTATTTCTGCATTTATGTTTTTTCATGTGATCATATCTGTGTCTGAATATCGCATACATTCATGTTCAAATTAACATAAACCAAAAAAGATTTAGTAATTCCTTAAAACACTATTCACCCCCCCTCTGGTGTTTATCCTAGCCTTAAGATCTGTAATCCACATTTCTCATAGATTATCCACCTACTTCTTCCTCTTCTTCTTTTTTTGTTCTTCATTAGAGTTAGACCAAGTGAAATGTTCAACCAGCCGTTTTCCTTGCGATGTTGGCATACGAACATGTTTGTACCAAAATTGGGCACAACACTCTTTGGAAATGTTTGAAGAGATAAAATGAAGAAAGTAAATGTAAAAGGAGGATTATCTAACAAACACTCCAAATTATAATTAGAAAGTAGCCGAGAAACACAAGATTTAGAGTGGTTCGGCTTATTGCCCACGTCCACTATGAAATAGTTGTTCTTTATTAGATTTTGTTTGCTGTTTACAGCAGATTACAATGGAGAATTTTGAGTACAACAGTGAATTTCGAATACAACAATGATTCCAACAGAGTTTGGATGTCGTAGAGCCAAAAGGTCCCTTTTCTGTAGGTTGTGGACTGCTATATATAGGCGTAGGCTGTAAATATCTCGCTCAGATCCTGAGAGATCTCTTCTTGCATGTGAGTGGGCCCACGGGATCGATCCTATGTGATTTGCACACGGTCTGGGATCGATACAAACAAGCTTTGTATTGATCAAAACTTCATTCAATTGAGTCGAGATTGATTGTGAGTGTTGTTGAGGATGTACTCAAGCTCCTATGAAAATTTAGTAGCATTTGGACTTGTAGGTTGTGAGTTATGATCGATGCAAACTTGCGTTTTCTTTAGGCTATCGAATTTGCATCGAGACCCTTCGTATCTATCAGTTCGTATCACTTTGTGGGCACGTGCTTGCAAGTTGACGTGGTGCTAACTCTCGGATCGATACACTTTTCATGCCGAGTGACTGAGTCTTTCAAAGGGGTGTACCTTGTTCGTATCGATCCTGTTGAGTCTTGTTTGTATCAATCGAAGTTGTTCTGTTCTCATCGATTTCCATGGCCTTGTTCGTATCGATACTCATAGGCTACTTCGTATTGATGGCTGAGGCCCATTTCATATCAATAGCTAGAGGTTGTTTTCGTATCATTCATTTGATGTTCTATTTGTATCGATCGTTGATCGATCAATACAAGCTACGCGCTTGGGATCGACGCAAATTGACTCCAATCGATCGATACGATGTTGAACCAATTTGATGGATACGAAGTAGAACCAGGCCATATGGACATGAAGTTGAGTGTACATGATGGATATGAACAAGAGATAATGTGATGGATACGAACAAGAGATAACGCGATGGATACAAACAGATGGATGTGAAATGATGGATATGAATAGACGGATGTGTGTGAGTTGATTTCCTTGGATCGCTCGATCGTATCTTGAGCATACGAACTTTGATTGACTTGAAACCTGGAACGTCGGCTTTCATTGCTTTGATTGTCCGGTCATATCAATTGTAGCACTATCCGGACTCAAACAAAGTTTACCGGTATCCATAGTAGACCTGTGTATCGACGATCTCCAGGATGAACTATCCTTGGTTTCTAGTCAAGTTCTAGGTGTCACGGCCTTGCCAAAAGGCGGGATAACATTTGCCCCCTAAAGTACGTCTTATGTGAACATGACGTGCTTTGAAAAGCTGCAATTTTCATTCTTGAAAAGTTTCATCTGAGTTGTTGAATGGTTGTTGCCCTCTCGTCAAAAGATATAACCTTTGATCGATCGATAGTAATATGAACTGTTGACTGCCAATTGTTGTACCATATACTATTTTAACTGAGAATTGTATGATAGTGATCTATCATCTGTTGTTGTAATCGTCACCAGACGAGTATTCAATTCCTGTGAATTTTGGAGATTTGATATTAGTTCGTCATACATGAATGTGCGTTAGTGTGACTCCCGTTAACGTTCGTATGTTCATGAGTCATTGTCAGTTTTTCAGTTTTTTTGTCGAATTCCATGTTGACCCTCTCCTGAATCAATGTGAAATTCTATTTGTAACAACGCTTGGTGGTTGTTTTAGAGTATCCTTTCGTATCAATCCTCTCCTAGATCGATGTGAGAGGTTAAAAAAGTCGTTCTTGCATCGATGGCAATCGATATGAATCGATTGGTTCCTTGAATCATTTCGTATCGATGGATACGAATCCAGATGGTTTTCAAAATGATGGACGCGAAGTTGTCACTTCGCTTCGATGATATGAAGCTTAGGCCTTCAAGCTTATAGATACGAAATAGCGTTTCGCATCAATGAAATTCAATGATTCTAGCAAGGCCTTGTTGGTAGTTTCGTATCGATGAGACTTGAATTGAGGGATACGAAACTGGGGATAACTTGCTGATGGATACCAAAGTGTCAACCGCTGTACTGTTCTTGACTGATGGATAAGAACGAGTCCCTTCATGTCGATAGAATTTGCAGCCGTTTAAATCGGTTTCTATTACTGGGAGGCAAATCGTTTTCTTCCTTGGATACGAGAGCATATAAACACAAATTGGACTTAGGCAAATTTTCACTTGCCATTACGTTCACATGTACCTTCGTATCGATCGAAATTTCTAAAGAGCAAAAAAGAAAAGCACGAGCCTTCGTTCCCAAAATACTCAGCCTTAAATCCATCTCTCCAAACTAGGTAAACGATCAATTAACACTTCTTAAAACACGACGAGACTCGATTCTTGACGCTATTTCGCTCAAGGTATTGGCCAGTTTCGACATTGTCAATGTTGGAATGGAGCCGGAGTGTGGTCGAGTAGGTACCCCAATGGCACCTTGGTTGCTTGGGGAAGAAGAAAGGCAGCCGATGGATACGTGGGAGTCACCGGCATCAAACTCGTATCGATACGAGGTGTTGGAAATTGTTTCGTAACGATCCAGGATAATGGGAGTTTCGTGTCGATTTGAGATGATGGATATGAAATCGTAGATTTTAGAATCAATACGAAGAGCATCGGTCTTCGACAATCGATACGAAGCCAAGAATTTGGTATAGATACGAAGTACAATGACTTGTGAACCGATTGATACGAAGCCATTGAGTTTTGATCGCTACGAAGTTAATAAGCTTTGATCGATACGAAACCAGAGTTTCGAACCGATATGAAATTAAAATTCTGATCGATGCGAACTGAATATCTTGAGACCAATACGAAGTTAAGGCCTTTTCAATGAATGATCTGAGTTTTGGCTTTGATGAACACGAACTTCATGGAAATTTGGACACTGGACTCCGACGAGCTTCTGTCTTGCATAATTGGACATAACCACTAAACTGCATATTTGACTGTCTTTCGAAGCTCATTGGTAGGACTGTAACTTAACAAAAATTTAACAAACTTTAACTCGGATCAGTCTTTAAAGTCTGGATGGTACGTTGGTGAAAGGGCTATTAGAATGGCCCAATTGAAGAAAGATTTTCCAAATATATGCTTTGATGGCCACATCTTCCCGCCTCGTTTAAAGAAGATTCCCTCAGAAGCAGAAAACATAATGCATGATTACATTCATGACATTTACTCCCAATACAAGGAGTGGGTGAAAGCTACAGAAAAAGCATCGAAGGTGGCCTTTGAGCGGGCGAAGGCAATTGAGAAACTAGAAACTGAACTCGCTCAGAAAGACCACATTATTCAAGTGCTTAACGACGAAGCCAAATCCTCTCGAAAATCAAAAATAGAGGCCACCCAGAAGGCTGATGAGGTGAACCTAGCAATGGAGAGGATGCGGCAAACACATTTTGCTTTGGTGGGGGAGATGGGCCACCGAAACACCACTGTCACAGCCGAATGGGACGCTGCCCTGAAAGAACTTAACGATCTCAAAGCCAATTTTTCCGAAATCATCAGGGAGAGGGATGTTGCAAATAGTGCAGCTCGGGAGGCATGTGAACAGGCTGTAATGCTTCGAGGCGCGGCAACAGCTAAGGTCCGGGAGGTGGAGACTGAGGTCGAGGAGAAAGTCCAAATGGCGGAGTCCAGGCTAGAGGCAGACATTGAAGATATCCTCATTACTTATATGCTAACGTCTTGAAGCATAGAAACCTAGCCTGGCTCGATAATTATCCAACACATCTATACAACGCCTAGGGCCGATTAGTGGAAGATGAAAAGAATGCTTATTAGGGTGAATCGGTTGATGAATTCGAGCTTGAGAACCTAGTGTTGAATGAAGACAAACGAAAAGTTCTCCACAACACAAGTCCCAAAACTCTTGTGCCGACTCAACCTGAACCGACTTTTGCAATTGATTCTCAATCCGTTCCCACTTACAACCTGGATCAGCTGCGATTATCTCAAGTTAGCGAGCAAATTCTGAGGTCGTTCAACCGCCAACTAGTCGAACTGAGGAAGGTAGTCTGAACATTTCATATGCTTGTTCATGATCGAGAGCTTCACTTGAAATAGTTAATAATAGTTTTTCTTTGTCTCTTTCCAGTGATTGGAGCCACATCGGTTGCGCCTCCTGCAACTCAACAGTTTCATCAGATGCATGAGACGATTATTACGGAGGCGAACACGACTTCGGCCCTTGCACCTACAGATGATGTACAAGGGAGCACACTTTCATTCGATGAACAGATGATGGAGGAACTTCTCAGTCATCATAGTGACCCTTTTTTTGATTTGTCGTTTGTCATAAGTGGAAGTGCACCTACAACCAGCTCCTCAGGCCCAACTGCAAGAATTTCCGACGATACACAAACACTTCATGAGGAAGAAATTATTGCCGAGATTAATGCTGAAATGGAAGCAGCTGCCCGGGCCAGCAGCTTTGGATGTGGAATGGTGGGCCTTAGTCCAGACCCGTTACAAATGATATTTCCTAGTGGCACTGTTGTCGACACCAGCGTGCCTATTCCACCTCCCGTACTGAACCCAACCCCTCCGACTCCGCCTGCTGGAAGTATTTTCATACACTTGAGTTTAGAGGAGGAATTTGATATAATGCCCCCCAAAGGAGATCAGCCGCCAAAAGATAAAGGCTCGAAGAGGAAACCCAGTGGCAGCTCTAGCGGTTCTACGCCGAAGAAGAAACCAAGAAAGAAGAAAGAGCAGATATGCTTCTTTGGCTCGTTTTTGAGTATATAGGAATTTCTTTAGCTTTATTTGGCCGTGTATAGATGCGGGTTCGGCCCTTGCTAGTAGGATTTTTGGAAATAACTTATACATAAATTCCTTCCACAAATAGTTGAAATGAAATTCTATTTTGTCTTCAACTCAATTATCATTTATTTGCTTAAGTGTTCCAGCATTTGAATTCTTGTTCAGTAAACTTGTGGAGTTTCGACCATCAGATCGGGTTTTGAGTTTATCTGTTAAGTCCTAGAATCACGGCTACGAGTCATGACCGGACACTAAGCTGAACTCCGATGCTGCACTACTTCAGCCAGTGATCGACACTTTAAGTTCTACCCCCAATTTTAAGGATGAGTTGTAAAGATCGGCTAGCGATTGCATTTTTCCTCCAATACATCGAGCGTAACATTGTTAAATTGATGCTGAAACAAGTGAAGGTCGAGTGGTCGAATCACACTCGCTCACTTATTGATGATCACATCCGCACTTTGGGAATTTGCATTTATGCGTCGACGGTCGTGCATGCCCGTTTAAGTTTTAAGTATATGTCCACGCTCCGGGGACTTAAGTTATTTCATGGGTGGTCAGTCACACCCGCGTTATGTTTATACTCTGACCACATTCTGGGGACTCAGAGTTGTGTTACGGATGATCGATTCGTATCCGGATTGTGTTTAAACTCTAATCCACTCTCTGGGGATTTAGAGTTAGTCGATGTTTATTCTCCAATCCACGCTCTGGGGACTTAGAGTTAATTGTGGTTGATACTCCAGTTCGCACTCTAGGAATTCGGAGTTAGTCGACGTTTGTACTCTAGTTCACACTCCGGAATCTAAGGTTGGTTGATGTTGACACTTCGGTTCACACTCTGGGAATCCGGAGTTAGTTGACGTTTATACTCTAGTTCGCACTCTGGGAACTTGGAGTTGGCCGACAAATGGTCAGTCACATCTGTTTAGGCTTTAGGATTTCGTTCGCACTTTGGAAATGATGAATCTATAGGGATCATGGATGGTCGGTTCACATCCACCCTGAGTCAACAAGCGAGGTCGTTAGATGGACGGATCCATCCTCCTCAAATTTGGTCAAGATACGGGCGAAGTCGTTAGGTGGACGGGTCCACCCTCTTCGAGACCGCATTTATAAGTTTATACTCTAGCTCACACTTTGGGAACCTGGAGTTAGTTATAGGATTGTCGTGTATCAATCCTTTTTTGGCTTCAATGTGGTGACTTTCCCCCGAGCTTGGGTTTCACTTGTGAGTAACCGGTCGTATCACAGTTACTCCCTATTTGAATAAACCCCACCGTCGGGTGGAATTTAGCTCTCCGTTCACAGTGATATTAGTATGACGCATTCAATAAATCACAGCTCTGGCTCGAAGAGATTGCATTTTATTGCTGAAATAAGAAAATACAACAACGTCAGTTGCCTTATTACAAATTCAAACTTTGAAATGCAGAAACAAATTTCAAATGAAAAGTAAACTGAATAACTAAAGCCTGTCATGTGTAGGAGCGACGAAGGGTTTCGCTGTTCCAAGCTCTTGGCAGAGTAAGACTGTCAACAGTCGACAATTTAAATGTGCCATCTTCGAGCTTTCGTTCAATCACATACGACCCTTCCTACGTTGGTTTCATATGCAAAGGAACCGGATAGATTCTTTTGAGGACGAGGTCGTCGAGTTTGGAGGTTCGGGACCGGACCATGACATTGTACAATCAGGCGACTCGACTTCGGTATGCAACTGCCCTTTAGTCAGCCTCGTCTTGCTTCTCATCCAATAAATCCAGAGATTCGGCAATTAATATAGCATTTTTCTTCGGATCGTAGTATGTCACACGATGAGAAGATACTTCCATCTCGACTGGAATAATGGCTTTTGGACCATAAGAAAGAGAGAATGGAGTGTGGTCGATCGCGGACTTGTGGGTTGTTCGGTAAGCCCATAAAGCCGTAGGAAGTTCGTCGACCCATTTGCCCCCGGCTGTTTCCATTCGTTTCCTCAGAATAGGCTTGATAACTTTATTAACTGCTTCAACCTATCCATTCACTTGAGGGTGTGCAACTATAGAGAATTTCTTTTGAATGTGGAATCGTTGACAGAAATCCTTGAACTCCACACGGTCGAATTGGGTTCTATTATCGGTGATGATGGTATGCAGGAGACCAAATCGACAGATAATGTTGCGTACCACGAAGTTGATCACTTTCTTCGTCGTGATTGTAGCAAGGGGTTCAACTTCCGCCTACTTAGAAAAGTAGTCAACTACGACGATGGCGTACTTCGCACCACCTTTTGCCAGAGGTAGAGAACCAATAATATCAATCCCCCATACTACAAACGGCCACGGACTGACCATTTGAGTTATCTCAATAGGTGGGGCTCTAGGAATTCGAGCATGCTTCTGACATCTATCACATTTTCAGGCATAGTCTGATGCATCATGATTCATGGTCGGTCAATAGTATCCATATCGGAGTAGAAAGCTAATGCTTGCCCCCCGGTATGGTTTCCACATTCTCCTTTGTGTACATCATGTAACACTCGTTTAATTTCATCGTGAGCAATAGACCGAAGTAAAGGAACAGAGTACCCTATTCTGTACATGACTCCATTCTGAATAGTGAACCGTGAAGCTTTTTGAAGAAACTACCTCTTTTCACTCCTGCACTCCGGTAGGGTTGCGCGCTCAAGATAATTTCTAAACGGAGTCATCCATAACTCCCTATCCGGGTTAACCTCAAATACTTAGTCTGTCTCTATTCGATCAATGCTTGGGGAAGACAATGTTTCCATAGGAATGAGTCCCATTCGTTGCGCTTCACCTATGCTGGCTACTTTTGCTAATGAATCGGTTTTTTGATTGTGCTCTCGGGGGATGCAGTTGATAGCATAATAATCGAACTGATTCAGTATCTCATGGACTCGAGTTAGGTAAGCAGCCAAACTTCGATCTTTGGCCTGGTACTTCCTTCGAACTTGACCCACAACTAATTGCAAATCAAAATAAATCTCCACGACAATGACTTTTAAATCTCGAGCAAGTCTCAATTCGGCAAGTAGGGCTTCATACTCAGCTTCATTGTTAGTCGCATGAAAATCTTAAAGCATAGCATATAGATCGACCTTCAGGAGTTTAAAGTACAACCCTAGCACCTGAGCAATGGTCATTTGATGCGCCATCAGTATGCAGCTTCCACATATAGTTAGGAGATTCATTGGTTTCAGGAAAGTCCTCTAGGATGGTAAATTCAACTATGAAATATGCTAGGAGTTGTCCTTGAATAACTCGCCTTGGAGTGTAGGTAATATCAAACTGACTTAGCTCAATATTCCACTTGAATAACCTACCGGACGTCTCAGGCCACGTAAGGACCTACGTAACGCCTGGTCGGTGTAAACGGTAATAGGATGAGGTTGGAAATACGGACGGGGCTTCGTTGAGGCAACAACAAGACAATAAGCCAACTTCTCTAGCTTTGGATAATTTCTCTCGGCTCTGGTTAATCGTTTGCTAATATAGTAGACCGGTTTTTGTACTCGGTCTTCCTCCCGAATGAAGGCAGCACTGTCGCGTTTTCTGGTACCGCCAAGTAAAGGTACAATTTCTCATGATCGATAGGCTTTGAAAAGCGGTGTGGAGAGGTGCTGAATAAGCGCTCGAAATGCGTCCTCACATTCCGTGGTCCATTCAAAGTTCTGTTTTCCTTTTCAGATCAAATCGAAGAAGGGAATGCATTTGTCAGTGGATTTTGAAATTAACCTTCTTATTGCTGCTACTTTCCCGTTGAGGCTCTGGACTTGATTTATGGTTCTTGAAGTCTCAAGATTTCTGATCGTCCAGATCTTTTTGGGATCGGCTTCAATTCCTCGAGCGTTGGCGATAAACCCGAGGAATTTTTCGGATGCGACCCCAAAGTGACATTTCAACGGATTGAGCATCATTCTGTATTCTCAGAGGATATTAAACATTGACTCCAGGTCTTTAATACGATCAATGGAGAATCGTGATTTCACTAGCATGTCATCCACGTATACCTCTATGGTTTTCCCAATCTGGTTGGCGAACATCCGATTAACCAATCGTTGGTAAGTTACACCGTCTTTCTGGAGTTTAAAAGACATAACCTTGTAGCAATAGAGTCCCAGATCGGTCATGAAGCTGGTATGCTCCTGGTCGGGCAAGTGCATAGGTATCTGGCTGTAGCCTGAATACGCGTCCACGAAGGATAGGATTTCATGTCCAGCCGTCGAATCGAGTTGAATCTACGAGCCGATCGATTCGAGGAAGTGGAAAACTATCTTTTGAGCTTTATTCAAGTTTGAATAGTCGACACACGTTCTCCATTTCCCATTTGGCCTTCGGAAAAGTATAAGGTAAGATACCAATTCTGGATATAATGCATCTCGAATAAATCCATTCGATTTAAGCTTATCTACCTCTTCCTTAAGGGAGGCACATCTCTCTGGATCCAAACCATGCCTTTTTTGCTTGACTGGAATGTGCCGCGGATCAATATTTAATGTGAAGCAACGTCAAGGTTTGCTTGGAGAAATTCAACCAATTCATCTTGCATTTGTTGGCTTAATTGAGATCCAATCTTTATCATTCTAGAATCATCGCTATCGTCAATCGGGACATCGGTCGTCAATTCAGCCGAAGAAGCTTGACTGTCTTTACTTTTATCCTCACTTTCGTTATCTCTCATGTCAAGATCTCTTTGGAATTGGTTGGGGTTTCATGCCTAGGCCTAGGCACCAATTGTCAATTTTCAACAAAATCGGACGCAGGGAGATTCCTCTATGCCCTTTCCTTTCTCCTTTAGCTGTGCGTCACGCAGCTCAGCAACATAACAGGCTCGTCCAGTAGCCTGATCTCCTCGAACGACTCCAACTCCATGATCAGTGATGAACTTTGGAGTCAAACACCATGGGGCAATAGCAGCCCCGAACTCATCTAGGGCCGATCAGCCCAAGAAAGCATTATATGGCGAGTCGATATGCAGCACAACAAATTGTAATATGCGGACTCTTCGACATTCTCCACTTCCTAACTCCACTGGCAATTCCACCACTCCAGTGGGTATAGTTACACTTCCATTGAAGCCATGAATGCGAGATTGACAAGGCTTCAAATCTTCAGCTTTCATTTTCATCCGGTCATAGGCTCGCCTGAACAAGATATTCACGAAACTTCCACTGTCTACCAAGATCCTATTCATCTAAGGAGGACTTACTTGAGCTGATATGACAAGTGGATCGATGGTTGGGGCTTCGACCTTGTAGGCGTCTCTGTCTTGGAAGACGATGTCGTCAGTCATCGTCCTCTGTTACTTGGCCGGAGCCCCATCTTTCAAATTACTACAACACTCGAAACTCCCATGCCTCACAGAACTGGCATGCTACTTCATTTCACTCCAGCTTCGGTCAGCTGGATGAGGACCACCACCAACAGTATTTATCCCTAACCTCCCATCGATACGAGCGGGTTCCTCCTGTCTTTCCTGATTCGGTACATGATTTTGATTTGATGGGCCCACACCTCCAGACTGCGGCGCCCCCACAAACTGCTTTAACTTCCTTTCACGTATCAGCTTTTCGATGAGATCTTGCAAATGACGACACTCATTTATGTTATGGCTATAGCTTTCATGGAATCTACAGAACTTTCCCGTCTAGATCTGTCTCTCCGATGATTGCTTCGGAGCATACTTCTTGTACTGGATAGTATTGCAGGTTTGTAGATATACGTTTTCCAACAACGTGTTCATAGGAGTATAATGATCAAACATGGGAGCCCTACGTCGTGGACCACGATTCTAATCCCATGTCTAATTTTGATCTCCATTTACTCTCTGCTGATTCTGTTTATTTTGAATATTCAATTGCACTTTCCTGGAGCTCTCCCCGGACTGTTTAACAACAACATTACTCTGAATCCCTTCCATATTGGGCTCCGCATCATCCTTTTTCCTAGACTGTTTTGCATCCTCCCTTCTCAAGAATTGGGCTGTCTTGGAGTAGAAATGGTCCAATGACGCAAGAGGTTTTCCGGCCAACCAGTTGTCGAATTCAGAATCGGGATCAATCCCCTTAATTAGTGCCATCGGAATAGAGTTATCTTCGGGATTGCTAATCTCAGCACACGCAGCATGAAATCTTTCTAAATAAGGTCTGAATGTCTCTTCAGGAGCTTGAGTGATACTAGACAAAGTGTTAACATCCTTCGGTCTCGTTACATGCATCCGGAACCGCTCAACAAACTTTGTCGCCAACTGATAAAAACACGAGATATATCGATGTGACAGACGGGTAAACCACATGGTAGTTATGGTCCCAAGAGATCGAAAAACTCCGACATTTAATTGCATCATCATCTCGTGCAGCATTCATCAACCATTCGTACTTCAGAATATGCTGATTAGGATCCGAGATCTCTTCATAGACGGGTAGAGTTGGCATCCTGAATAGCCAAGGTGGTTCAGCATAGAGTATTTCATCAGTGGAAGGTGTATGACTCCAGGAGATTGCCTAGTCATCATTCGTGAGACCCTGACTTTCATGAATCATTTGACGTATCATCGTCGGTATATCTTACATCTGGACATTTTGAGCATGGTTCTAAGTTTTCAGGGATATAAGGTTCGGGAGTACGTTGATGTTGGATCAGATCTGTCCGGTTTCGGGCATCAGCTCCCGGTTCAGCAGCAGTGGTGTTAGTGCGGTTGTTTGTAACATGATATGGAACAGTACCTCCCCAGGAGGAGGTCCAGTCTGGTAGCTGGTTGACGGGCCAACTCTTGGTTGCTCAATGTTCAACGTATGCTGATTTCCACTAACTTGAGTGTAACTCCAATCTAGCCATGGGCGCGTAGATCTATGATGTTAATCTGAAGAGGCTGAACTCTCAGTGGATGAATAGGCGTCCTGATCCCTTTTGGATCTCCTATGCCTTTGCCGATTTAGCTAATTAGTCAATTCTGTGTTGGCACGCAACTATTGAGTGAGTTACTGACGGCTCTGTGTTAGCTCTTGCATTAGCATATGAAACTCTTCCCTAGTGACAGGGCCTTGAGGATCTGATGGTCCGGTAGCATTCTGATAAGTCGGAGGTAGTTCCACGGGATTCTGTCGATCCCATCCTTCTAGATCTGCAGTAGTAAAAGTGGTCCTTATGTTAAATATGATGAATAGCGAAGCTCTTTCCTAGACTTAATGCAAATCTGAATAGGATGGAAGAACTTTGAACAAGAGATCTGGATCTTCTTCTTAGATTTATGCAATCCGATATTGATAGTAGACCCAACGAGCAGGAGAAAACTGGGTTTCTTAGTGAAAGCACTATAGTGTTTGTACCAAAATTGGGCACAACACTCTTCGAAACTATTTGAAGAGATAAAATGAAAAAAGTAAATGTAAAAAAAGGATTATCTAACAAACACTCCAAATTATAATCAGAAAGTAGCAGAGAAATACAAGATTTAGAGTGGTTCGGCGTATTGCCTACGTCCACTATAAAATGGTTGTTCTTTATTAGATTTTTTTGCTGGTTACAGCGGATTACAACAAGTAATTTCGAGTACAACAGTGAATTTCGAATAAAACAGTGATTTCGGCAGAGTCTGGACGTCGTGGAGCCAAAAAGTCACTTTTCTATAGGTTCTGGGCTGCTATTTATAGGCGTAGGCTGCAAATATCTCGCTCAGATCTTGGGAGATCTCTTCTTGCACGTGAGTAGGCCCACGCGATCGATCTCATGTGATTTGCACACGGTCTGGGATCGATACGAACAAGCTTCATATCGATCAAAACATCATCCAATTGAGTCGAGATTGATTGTGAGTGTTGCTAAGGTGTACGCTAGCTCCTGTGAAAATTTGGTAGCATTTGGACTTGTGGTTGTGAGTTATGATCGATGCAAACTTGTGTTTTCTTTAGGCCGTCAAATTCACATCGATACCCTTCGTATCGATCAGTTCGTAACGCTATGTGGGCACGTGCTTGCAAGTTGACATGGTGCTAACTCCACGGATCGGCCCACTTTTCGTGCCGAGTGACCGAATCTTTCAAAGGGGTGTACCTTGTTCGTATCGATCCTGTTGAGTCTTGTTCGTATCGATCGAAGTTTTTCTGTTCGCATCGATTGCCATAGGCTTGTTCGTATTGATACTCATGTGCTACTTCGTATAGATAGCTGAGGGCCATTTTGTATCGATAGCTGGAGATTGTTTTCGTAGCATTCGTTTGATGTTCTATTCGTATCAATCATTGATCGATCGATACGAGCTGTGCGATTGGGATCGATGCAAATTGACTCTAATCGATCGATACGATGTTGGACCAATTTGATGGATACGAAGTAGAACCAGCCCGAGTGGACACGAAGTTGAGTGTACGTGATAGATACGAACAAGAGATAATGGGATGGATATGAACAAGAGATAACGCGATGGATACGAACAGATTGATGTGAAATGGTGGATACAAACAGATGGATGCATGTGAGTTGATTTCCATGGATCGCATCGATCGTATCTTAAGCATATGAACTCCGATTGACTTGAAACTTGGTACGTCGGCTTTTATAGCTTTGATGGCCCTGTCATATCAATTGTAGCAAGATCCGGACTCGGACAAAATTTACCGGTACCCATAGTAGACCTGTGTGTCAACGATCTCCAGGATGAACTATCCTTGGTTTCTAGTCAAGTTCTAGGTGTCATGGCCCTGCCAAAAGGCGGGATAACAGAACAGATATAGAAGAGGGTCGAGCGCAAGTAATTTCTTCCCAAATGTTGTTTAGAAATCCCTTGATATGATTTAGCTTCTTATTCACCTTTGATACAGATTTCTCGATCCGAGAGATATTAGATTCGACATAGGAATGACGTTAGCCGAGAAGCCTTCGGTTTCTTGATAGAATGGTCACTATTCTTAAGGGCATGCTTGAGAGCCAATCTCCCGAATCTCACTAATTTCTCTTTGTGATGGAGGAGGTTGAAAGGAACTTGAATCTTGAACACGAGGAGCTTATGGTCTAGAGGACGATCGAGGTTACTCGAAAGAATGATTCCCTAACCAATGATCATAGGTGATGATAGTGTGATCTCGATATTGCTTAGGAGATTCATTAGGCTGAGGATTTTGATGTTCAAGGCTTCAATGGTAGAGAATTCAATGTTGGGGAATGGTACATAGAAGTGCTTTAGAATTCTCATAATATATGCACCATAGTGGATTGTCCGCATAAGTCCTTGGTTGAAAGTTTGAAATTCACCTCAAATCACCTTTGCCCAATTTACATGACGCCCTCCGCATATGGCATAAAGAGACTTGAAATCTCGTCTATAGACTTTTTTGTAACTCCCCGTTCTCGAATCGATAGTGTGGGTTAGCACGCGATGCATTATTCATGCTTTTTGTCTTAGTTCAACCGCTTTAAGCCCTGTTATGTCATCTGAGAGGAAGAGATGGCTAGTGCGATCTCGCGATTCCATATTTACAGGTATCTCACCCAACAATTCTCCTTCATCTGGGCACATTAGAATTCGACCAAATCGAGGTAGGGGTAGGAAGATCTTGACATCACATACGAGTGTCCAAATGCAATCATCTGGGTTTGAATGGAATGGTGGTCGAGGTTTGCGTAAAAAGTTTGACAGGGAGGTGATAGAATTTTTTACTATTTGCATTATGATCGATAAGAGATTCCAAACCACTGCGACGAGCAAGTTCTTGAATTGCATATGGTGCAAAATCAGGGAATTTGACAAAAGATCCTTCAAAAATTCATGAGTTTTTCATTTTATCAAACCTTTGAGCTATGCTTTCATTGTGTAGCCATCCACGAGTTTTTAAATCAGAAGGACCGGCAGAAGATTGAGATTTCCTTGCTCTTTTGGGAGCCATTGAGAGTATTAGGGTTTTAGTTGGGTGAAGAGGAGATAGATTGTGACAAGGGTTAAAAATTTTGAGAGTTTTGGAAGACGAATTGAAAATAATGGTAGAATTAAGAATAGAATCGAGTGAAAGAGTGAAAGAAATAGGTTTCTTTTGGGTATTTGAAATGTTTATTTGTAGAAAGTCGCCCCGGTTACCAGTTTCAGTCGACTGGAATTGCTTAACCAATCGACAAACTGGGTGTTTAAAAAAAATTCTTGGGTTCAGTCGACTGGACAATTTATTCAATCGACTGAATCAAAGCCAAGAGTTTTTAGTTTATTTTTGGCTAATTCAGTTGACTGAATAAATTGGTCTGTCGACTGACTATAGAGGAAATATACAGGTTTAAAAACTAATTCACTCAGCTGAGGGGGCTTGGTCGGTCGACTGGCACTAGTGAGAAATGCAGAATTGAAAATGTAACTTTTTATCAAGTATTGAAATAATAAACATATAAATATGTTTATTGTTAATGAAAAGAGCATACAAATATATATATATTATTCAAGAGAAAACAAAAATTGATATAAATATATATAACTTAGCAGATTTGGATAAAGAGCTAGGGGTGTGATATTCACTCGGCTCTACTTTAGTGTTCTTCTGAAGTGGCCTTAGCGGTGACCATCCATTTCCGCATACCCATGAAATTGGAGAAACTGGTGGATGCTGCGGTGATGGTTTCCAAGGATTACGTCGTGAAGGAGAACGACCAGATGTTGGTTGATGAATCGTATTATGGGATGAAGATCTACAAAATTTTAGGGCAACTTGTTCCAAGAAGCTTAAGCGCTTTGTGTTCACCTTTTGTTCATAACACACCTCTCGCTGTAATTCCAGCATCTCTCGTTGATAGTGGTGGATGACGTCTATCTTTTCTTTAGTAGATGGCGACCCAAAAAATAGAAAGCATTTAGCACTTTTGCTAGGAGGAGTGTATCCGGTGTGAGTAGAAGGTGGTATAATTGGAACAAGTTCGTAAATAGGAGTTGGTGTAAGTAAGTTAATAGAGTCTAAGCTTATTGAAGTGTAAGAAAGGGAAGAGGAATTAGAGTTGTTTTGAGATGCTATGAGAATAAAATTTTGAAAAGATTGGAGAGCTTGAAATGTCATGAGGCTTTGAGCTGTAAAAGATTGTGACAAAAGTGTTAAGAAAAGTCTAAATATATATGTGAGAGGAAGATAAAAAATGATAATGTAGGATAGATAATCACCAGAGAATGGAGACCAAATATTAAAAAATAGAAAAAAACCAAATAAAAAACTAACTGTAGAAAAGGAAGGAATGGTTGTAAATTATTAAGCAAATGGGAGGTTAAAAGAATGACCAGTAGTTGAAATATAGAATGAGCTAAAGAGCAGGCGTGGATAAGAAATATAATGCAGTGAAGTGGTAGAATAATAGATTTTCAACTAAGAGGTCTTGCGTTCAGTCTGGTAGTCTTCAAACTTTTGTAAAAAAAATTATTTCTGAAAATTTTTTGCAAAAATAATCATAGATCTTTTGAGTACATGATTCCTAATTCTCTTCTTAGTTTAATGAAAATATTTTCATTTAAAGGTTTGGTAAATATATCATCCAGTTGATTTTCAGAAGATACAAATTCCAATCTGACTAAATCCTTTTCAATATTATCACGAAGAAAATGATGACGTATGTCAATATGTTAAGTTCGTGAGTGATTGATAGGATTTTTTAGATAAGTTTGTAGCACTTGTGTTATCACAGAAAATAGATGATTTAGATAAATTTATACCAAAATCTTGAAGCGGCTGTTGCATATAATTTTGCTTCACACGTCGATAATGAAACACAATTTTGTTTCTTGCTAAACTAGGAGACTAAGAATTGTCCAATGAAGTGACAAGTCCCGCTAGTACTTTTTCGATCTGTCTGACATCCTTCAAAGTCAGCTTTACTATATGAAACTAACTCGAAAGGACATTCTTTTGGATAGAAAAGTCCAAAATCTTTGGTTTTTCTTAGATAACGCAATATTTGTGTTTAGAATAAAACATTTTGAACCAAAAACTTTAAAATATGAAATATTTGGTTTTCTTTGATGAAAAAGTTCATATAGAGTGTGTTTTGTTAGTGGTCAGATGGAAAAACCATTCAGAACATAGCAGGCAGTTGCTACAGCTTCTGCCCAAAAATATATTGGTAAAGTGCTTCCGTTTAATAAAGTTCTTGCACATTCTTGTAAAGTTTTATTTTTCCTTTCTACAAGTTCATTATGTTGTGGTGTTCTAGGAAAAGAAAAATTATGGCAAATTCCCTCTTTGTTAGAAAAATGTTCAAAAGCTTCATTTTCTGACGCAGCGAATAATACGGATTGACGACGAAATGAAGATTTCGTGTCAAACTAATCGAAGAACGACTAGATGAATCAATATAAATCAATGGATTGAAAGATACCGAATGCCCAAATTCATTGATCTTTGAAAGATACCGAATTCTAGCTATCTTCGACACGCTGATCGCGCACGATACCGTGAAAGAAGATTTACAATTCTTCAAACGTTGATCAAGCGCACTTGATACCGTGAATTGGCTTCAACAATCGTTGATTCGAGCGCACTCGAATACCGAAAGTGGAGATAGGAGATCACACTCAACTACCAATTTCAAAAGAGGCACAAAGCACTCGAACAAAGTTTCATTCAAACCCCCCCCCCCCCCTCTTACAAATGACCCGGCTCCCCTATTTATAGGGTTACAACACTCCACACTGGGTCATTCACGACCTTACAACACGCGACCTACTCAACACGACCCACGACCTAACATTGGTCGCGACCTATGACTCACGAACCATCAACAAAAACATCACAACACATATTTACATCAGTAAACGACCTAACAACATACACAACCTAACAGTGAGCGACTCAACAAATACGACATAAGACTCACGCGACTTAAAATACAACATCACAACATTACAATGGAAACAGCACATGAGTTACGACCTAAGTAACAAGCGACTTATCTCATCACAGCAACACAAACTCTTCACGCGACCTACATTGGAGCGACCTATCTTCAAGGCGGCTTAAGAACCAGCGGCTTCATCCTGTTTTGTGAATTAGGTCGTTCGCGACCTATACTAGAGCGACCAAAGGCCTTGCGACCTAAGGAGAAAGGCATACTGGGTCGCTTCGAATGAATATTTCTCGCTAGGTCGCTTGGGCTTGATGGATCAAAACTCGTTAGGACCTACCACCACACTAGGTCGCTGCCCTCCCGAATTCGTTGTAGAGTGTACTCGCGAGCGACTTCACTAGGTCATGAGCGACCTAAGCCCCTTAAGCACTTCAAGTCCATTGATTCTATAGATTGTGCTGCTTCTTCATTAGGCTGGGTTGCATCATCCTCCCCAGGTTGGGAAAAATTCGTCCTCGAATTTAAAAGTTCTTCCCCATTGGATTGTTCATCTCCATAATAAGGTATAAGATGTTTAACATTAAACACGTTAGAAGTGTACACATCCTCCGGCAGCTTCTACCTATAAGCGTTTTCATTGATCCGTTTTACAATCTTTACAGGACCAATCTTTCAAGCTTTAAGTTTATTATATGCTCCCACTGGAAAATGATCCTTCGTTAGTACAGCATATACTAACTCTCCTTCATTAAATTCAACACTTATTCGCTTCAGATCCGCAGATCGTTTATACTTCTCATTCGTCTTCTCCAATCGTTCCTGAACGATTCTATGGCATTCTATCAATCCATCAACGAAATCAGCAGCCCGCTTAACTGTTCCCTTCGGTTGTGGTACTATCGTTAAATCCAACGGCCCCTTTGGCATGCTTGAATATTCAATCTGAAATGGACTGAAACCCGTACTATGGTTGATAGCATGATTATGAGCAAACTCTGCTTGACATAACTTCACATCCCAACTCTTCAGATTGTCCTTTACAAGACACCGCAACAAATTTCCTAGTGATCTGTTCACAACCTCAGTTTGTCCATCAGTTTGCGGATGATAAGCACAACTGAAATTCAGTTTCGTTCCCACCATCTTCCACAAACTCAGCCAAAAATGACTCAGAAATCTAGTATCCCTGTCTGAAACTATAGATTCTGGTAAACCATGCAAGCGATAGATCTCTCTAAAGAACAACTGTGCCACATGGACTGCATCTTCCGTCTTCTTACAAGCAACAAAGTGTACCATCTTCGAGAAACGGTCCACCACAACATATACAGAGTCATTTCCCCGTTGAGTCCTGGGCAAACCCAACACAAAATCCATGCTTATATCTACCCACGGCTTTGTAGGAACAGGTAAAGGTATATACAATCCCACATTTGTAGCTGTCCCTTTCGAAACTTGACAAAAATGACATCTGTGCACAAACTTTTCAACTTCCTGCCTCATCGATGGCCAATAGAAAGACCGATAAATCAACTGCAATGTGCGATCCCGTCCAACATGTCCTTCTTCATGCAATTCTTTTACAATTTTCATTCTCAAGCTGCAATCTGGTACGCATAATCGATTCCCCTTGAATAAGAATCCATCTACTAACACAAACTCATCAGTACTTCCATCCTTGACTTTCTCAAAAATCATCGTAAAGTAAGGATCTTCTTCAAACAACTCTGGAAATAGTTCAAATCCTTTACTTCAACCATCATCGTTGTCAATAAATGATTCCTTCGACTCAATGCATCAGCTACATGATTTGTCACCCCTGATTTGTGCTTTACAACAAAAGTAAACTGCTGTAGATACGCGACCCATGAAGCGTGCCTAGCTGAAATTTTATCCTGCCCTTGAAAATGCTTCAAAGCTTCATGATCCGTATGAAGAACAAACTCTTTCTAAAACAGATAATGTCTCCGGTGCTTCATAGCTTGAACAATCGCGTAAAATTCCACGTCATAAGTGCTATATCTCAACTTGGCTCCAGACAATTTCTCACTGAAATAAGCAACTGGTCTTCCCTTCTGACTCAATACTCCACCAATCCCAACCTTTGAAGCATCAGTGTGTAACTCAAACAACAAATGAAAATCCGGCAATACTAGAATTGGTGTTGTCGTCAACAATGTTTTGATCTTCTTAAAAGCAAACCCTGCTTCCTCTAACCACTCGAACTTCTTTCCCTTCATGCAATCGGTTACTGGTGCCATCACACTACTAAAGTGTGGAATGAATCTTCGATAAAAAGATGCCAACCCATGAAAGCTCCTCACTTCAGTAATTGTCTTGGGTTGTGGCCAACTCCTGACAGCTTCCACTTTGCTTTCATCAACTTGAATACCCTCCTTCGACAGAACATACCCCAGAAACAAAACACTATGCGTCGTGAATACACACTTCTTCGTTGCTGCATAGAATTGCTCCTGTCGTAGAATCAATAGCACTTCTCGCAAATGCTGGACATGCTCTTCCATACTCCCACTATAGATCAAAATATTGTCAAAGTAAACTCTACGAATTTCCCAATGAATGGTCTGAAAATCTGGTTCATCACTCTCATAAAAGTACTAGGAGCATTTGACAGGCCAAATGGCATAACCAGCCAATCGTATAGACCTTCCCTAGTTTTAAAGGCAGTCTTCTACTCATCACCCGGTCTAATACGAATCTGATGGTATCCACTCTTCAAGTCAATCTTTGAGAACACAACAGCCCCACTCAATTGATCAATCAAATCATCGAACCTCGGCATAGGAAATCTGTATCTCACAGTGATCTTGTTTAGAGCCTGACTTTCCGTACACATCCTCCACGAACCATCCTTCTTTGGTACCAATAAGGCTGGTACAGCATATGGACTCAAGCCCTCCTGAACACGCCCTTGTTTCAACAACTCCTCCACCTGCCTTCTCAGTTCCTCATGCTCCTTAGGACTCATCCTGTAATGTGGTCTGTGAGTTAATACAGATCCTGGAACAAGATCTATTTGATGTTGTATGTCCCTCAACGGTGGTAACTCCGTTGGCAGTTCTTTAGGAAACACATCTTCAAATTCCTCCAACACCGGCTTGACTTCCTCTGGAATTTCAACTTCCTCACTACTTTCACGCCCGATCAACAAGAACACTTCAGGCTCCTCTTCGACTTCTTTAACAAACTCCTTCAAAGTCAATAAAACCTTCAGCTCCTCAATCTCTTCCGACTTGCTTTCTTACTGTTGTCTCTTCTTCGGAACTAAAATGATCTTAGTACCTTCAAACATAAAGCTGTAGCTATTGGTTCGACCATCATGCTACACTAATCGGTCATACTGCCATGGTCTTCCCAAAAGCAAATGACAAACATCCATCTCCACCACATCACACCAGATCTCATCTTTATACTTCTTCCCAATAGAAAATGGAACATGAACTCTCCTGTCCACCTTCACCTCTCCTCCTTTCCTTAACCTCGCTAACTTGTAAGGATTTGGATGCTTCTCCGTCTTCAATTTCAACTTTCTCACAGCTTCGGTAGAAATGACATTGTCACAACTCCCCGCGTCAATCACAAATTTACACACTTTCCCCAGTATAGTGCATGTCGACTGAAAGATATTACTTCTCAACCAACTAGCCTCATCCTCTTTCTTTGGTGTTAAACAAGATCTCCTCATCATTAGATTACATCCTTCATCTCCTGACGCGATATCCTATTCATCCTCCTCAACTGGACTAGAATAATTTTCACCAACATCCTCACCTTCCGCTTCGGCAATCATAGCTCATTTCTTCGGTTTCAGACATTCATTACTCTTGTGGCCCGCTTCCTGGCAATTATAACATTTGAAACTGTTGTTGACCTTTGCCTTCTCAACTTCTTTCACAACTGGTTTACTGATAACTTTAGGAACATTGGAACTCCCACTAGCACCCTTGTTCTGAGTATTGTAACTTGGAAACACACCACCTCCTCGTCTCCCTTGTTTCTCCCAAGCAAGTGCTTTCCGATGTGCTTCTGCAACAGATCTCGGATCAAACATATTCACCATATCCTGGATCTGCATTCTCAATCCTCCAACAAACCTAGCAGTCAATTGTTCCTTTGTTTCCATAATGTCATTTCGAGCAATCAGTTGATAAATTTCATCAGCATAATCATTAACAGTCTTCGTCCCTTGCCTCAGATTCTGAAACCTCTGATACATGAGTGATTGATAATTATATGGTAAGAACGTAGCTCTCATCAACTTCTTCATCTTCTCCCATGATTCAATCTTTGACTTCCCCATTCTCTCTCGTGTAAGTTTAGTTTGCTGCCACCATGCTAAAGCTCTTCCTCTCAACCTTGTAGCAACTAACTTCACTCTTCTATGCTCAGGAACTTCTTTAAAGTCAAAAATTTCTTCAACATTAGACAACCAATCCAGAAATTCTTCTGCTACCATTCCACCTTTGAATTTTGGAATTTCTGATTTCATTCCCGACTCCCAACGTCGATCATCTTCTGCATCCACATATTGATTTCGCAATTGACCTTGACCTCGATAATGCATACTAGCTCTATCACCCTCTTCATCAAAATCAAATGTACGTCTATAACGATCTCGACCATCAACATCCCTTCGATCACGCATGTCTCTTATACTATGTCTCTCTTCATCTCGATATGGCTCATCTTCAAACTCACGTGGAGTTCTTCTCTCTTCATGTCTATATTCATGGTGATCTCTTCTCGATGAAATTGATGTTTCTCTTCTTTCTCTAAAAGATTGTGGCGACACCCTCCTCGCTTCCTTAACCGATGGCAAAACTCTGTTTCCTCCATGGTTCGAGATTGGCGACCTTCTCCTTTGATTCATATCTATCAAATCAATTTCTCCAATCTACCAATGCCTTCATCTAACTTTTCATTGAATTTATTACTAATGCGTTGTTCCATCTGTTCAGCATCTTCTCTCTTGTACAAATCTTCAACATTCTGATGACGATTAGCTCTTCTCGGAGGCATGATTGAATCAAACAATCTTCAACACTTCAAACTCTTGGCTTGAACACTTAATGCACGGCTCAAACTCCAACTAGCTCGGCTCGGCCTAAGTCAAACTTCACTTTGGCGCGCAAAACTTCCAATGAGAAAACTTCAAACACTTTTCGAACTTTGATCCAAAATGATATGGATCGAATACTCCCAACTTGTTGCAACTTCACGATGAACACGATGAACACCAAACTTCTCAACAATGCAAACTTCTTGGCTCCAAGGCTCGGCTTAGCTATGAATGGCTAAGTCTAGCTCTGATACCAAAACTGACGCAGTGGATAATACGGATTGACGATGAAATGAAGATTTCGTGTCAAACTAATCGAAGAACGATTAGATGAATCAATATAAATCGGTGGATTGAAAGATACCGAATGCCCAAATTCGTTGATCTTCGAAAGATACCGAATTCTAGCTATCTTCGACATGTTGATCGCACATGATACCGTGAAAGAAGATCTACAATTCTTCGAACGTTGATCAAGCGCACTTGATACCGTGAATTGGCTTCAACAATCGTTGATTCGAGCGCACTAGAATACCGAAAGTGGAGATAGGAGATCACACTCAACTACCAATTTCAAAAGAGGCACAAAGCACTCGAACAAAGTTTCATTCAAAAATCCCCCCTCTTACAAATGACCCGACCCCCCTATTTACAGGGTTACAACACTCCACACCGGGTCGTTCACGACCTTACAAAACGCGACCTACTCAACATGACCCACGACCTAACATTGGTCATGACCTACGACTCACGAGCCATCAACAGAAACATCACAACACATATTTACATCAGTAAACGACCTAACAACATACACAACCTAACAGTGAGCGACTCTACAAATACGACATAAGACTCACGCAACTTAAAATACAACATCACAACATTACAATGGAAACAGCACACGAGTTACGACCTAAGTAACAAGCGACTTATCTCATCACAGCAACAGAAACTCTTCACGCGACCTACATTGGAGCGACCTATCTTCAAGGCGGCTTAAGAACCAGCGGCTTCATCCTGTTTTGTGAATTAGGTCATTCGCGACCTATACTAGAGCGACCTAAGGCCTTGCGACCTAAGGAGAATGGCATACTGGGTCGCTTCGAATGAATATTGCTCGCTAGGTCGCTTGGGCTTGATGGATCAAAACTCGGTAGGTCGTTTGAACGACCTACCACCACACTAGGTCGCTGCCCTCCCAAATTCGTTGTAGAGTGTACTCGCGAGCGACCTTCACTAGGTCGTGAGCGACCTAAGCCCCTTGAGCACTTCAAGTCCATTGATTCTATAGATTGTGTTGCTTCTTCATTAGGCTGGGCTGCATCATTTTCGAATTCACCTCCATGATCACTTCTAATATTTTTAAATTTTAAATTTTTAAGAATTGAATTCTTTTAGAAAAAAATTTGAAGTTTTCAAAAGTATCACTTTTATTTTTCAAAAAAATTATCCAAGCATATCTTGAGAAATCTTCTACTATATCTAACACATTTTTGCTATTATTTACAGATTAAACTTGAGTTGGACCAAAAAGATCCAAATGCAATAGTTCCAGTGGTTGTACAGTAGAAATTTTTTTTTTATTTAAAGGATGATTTTGACAATTTTCCTAATTGACAAGCATCACAAATATTGTTTAGTTTAAAATTAGTTTTTGGTAAACCTTTTACTAATTCATTTTTAGATATTTTTTTATAGCTTTGAAATTAATATGACAAAATCTTTTGTGCCATAACTAAGGATCATTTTCTTTGGCCATTAAACACATATTTGTATTGTAATTTACATTCATATTCAAAACATAAATATTTTATCTCTAAAACCTTCAAAAATAAGATTTTTATTTTGATCAAAAATGCTACACTTATTTTCAGAAAAAGAAATATTGAATCCTTTGTCACACAATTGGCTGATACTAAGTAAATTATGCTTCAAATTTTAACTAATAAAACATCTGTAATAAGAGGTAAATTAGATATACCGTTATTGCTCACATCGCCTTTGCCGATGACATATCCTTTGGTATTATCTCCAAATGTGACAGAACCTCGATCTAAGTAGATAATGTTTGTTAGCATGTATTTATTTTTTATCATGTGTTTTGAGCAACCATTGTTTAGTATCAATTTTCCTCTATTTTTAGGTGGTACCTGCAAAATACAGAACCAACATTGGTACCCACCGTTTTATATGGGCCCTAAGAGTTAGGTTTTGGGGAATCATACCCATTTGGGTGTGGTTGAACCTTTATAAATATAATTTTCATTATTAACTACCATATGAAAATAATCATCAATGTATTTTTCTCTATTTTTTCAATTAACAGGAACCCAAATACTTAGATAATTTTTATTCATATTTTTCGTCAATGATTTTGTACTTCTAGAGAAATTATAAACATTATTGGTCATAGCAGTATTTGAATTTCTATAAAAATTGGATTTAGACTTTACTCGACATTTAGTACTAGAACTAACATTTTTACCATGCATGAAATCGTATCCAGTGCTATTTCTATGATTAGTTTTATTATAACCTAAACCACTTTTTTCACGTAAAGGTCTAGAACTAGATAAAATCATGTTAAATCGTTTTGACCTTTTTTAAATTTTGTGACTTCAGTGTTAAGTTTATCAATTTTAGCTTTGAAGTCATAATTATTATTTTGAAAAGAAATATTACTGTTTTTCAAAATATCAATTTGCTTGTTTAATTCAAAATTCTCCTATTTTAACATACAGTTCTCGTTTTCGAGAAGAAAAATTCGAGATTCTGAATAATCTAAAGATGATTGTAATAAATAATTTTGTCTTTTCAATCGGTAATTTCTTTTGAAATGTTTATAAACTAGATTGTAATAAAATCCCTAATTTGAGAAGAAAATTTTGAAATGGCCAATAGTTGTAAATAATGCAAATGCAGTGGTAGTGCGATATAAACTAAGTTATCTGCTGATGCAGAATATGAGTATAAAAAGTAAATAGTAAAGTAAATGACATTAGGGATTTTATACTGGTTTGAACTCTCATTCTGCTTCCATTCCCAGACTCTTTCTGAAATTGAAACAATCAACCCTCTCTTAACCCGGAGGAACAGATACTACACCGCCTGAGCAACCGAACTGGACTTCTACCACCGAGACAACCGAATAGGACTTCTACCGCCTAAGCAACCAAACTGGACTTCCAATACAAATAGTAAAGTTGTTTATGACTGAGTATGCTCTTGAATAGCACTGATAAGTCAATAATGTACACCCTTCCTATAATCTTCTCCATAAGTAAAATATGTATATTTTGTATACGTAAAGATAAGGAAGACTAGATTGCAAATACGTGATTTCTCAAATATTCAAGCAATAAAGCAAGAAACTCAGAATTCAAGAAAGTGCGAAAATAGAATTAGAATTGTTAATATAATCTTGAATTGAGTATTTATATATAGAGATTATAGAGTTACAACTCCTGGTTAAAAGTTCCGTTGAAAAGAAATCGGTGCAACTCTTCCTGAAAAGATTCCTCTTTGCTGAAGAGAGGTGTCTCTTCAGAAAATTTGAAAAATGACAGTTAGAACATATTCAGTCGATAGAAGAATATTAGTTAGTCGACTGAATTAAAATAGAAAAAAATAGTTCAAAAATATTCATATTCAATCGATTGAAATTTTGGTTCAGTCGGTTGAATATTTTGTAAAGTCGGGTCTTTGAATATTTAGTCGACTAAGAGTAATATAAAATATATATTCATGTGCACGGGTTCAGCCGACTGAATGACCTTGTTCAGCCGACTGAATTCTATTTATAAATAAAAATTGTCATAGCTCATTTGGATAGAGCACTTGCCTTTTGAACTAGTGACCCGGGTTCGAGCCTTGCTCCATGCATATTTTGAAAGCTTTATTTTTCATTTAAAATATGAATTTACCAATGAACGAAGTTCAAGAATTGCCTCATATATTATTATTTTTATTATTTTATTTTATATTTTAAAATAAAATTTTTATTACTTTTATAGAATGTTTCGAATGTGTATGTTTGTAAACTACTTAAGGATAGATTTTAACATTGCTAAAACTGGACTTTGACTTTAAAAAACATATACATACATACATATATATATATATATATATATATATGAACCATACTTTATATTGTTGAGTCCGGTCTTCGTAGTTCTTTGTTGTAGGTTCTTGAATCTTCATGTCAATTGAATTTCTTGTCATTAATTAAAACATAAGATCCAACATTCCCCCCTTTTTGATGATGACAACTTCATTTGTGATATGAATGAATCTCGAAAATATTGCTCCATAGTTTTATATCTCACCCTGATTATATGCTAGTCTTATCTTTCAGTTTCTCCCCCTGAATCTGTGCTTGCATCATTTATTCCTGCCAATAGTGTTAGAGCAATATCTTTCTCCCCCTTTGTCTTCAACAAAAAGGAGAGTTTATATGATGACATAATTCTATTAAGTATATGGAACATCCTTTAAAATTCCAAAATATATCATTTTCCTTTTGTTTCTCCAAGTACCTGCAATAAATAATAACCATTTTTGGTACCCACTTACTATGCTAGGGTCCAGGGGGTTAGGTCTTAGGGAACCATATCCATTTGAGTGTGGTTGAACCATTATAAATATAATTTTCATTATTAACAACCATATCAAATAATCATCAATGTACTTTTCTCTATTCTTCCAATTAACAGAAACCCAAATACTTAAATAATTTTTATTCATATTTTCTGTCAATGATTTTGTACTTCTGGAGAATTACAAACATTATTAGTCATAGCGGTATTTGAATTTTTATAAAAATTTGATTTAGACTATACTTAAATTTTAGTGCTAGCACTAACATTTTTACTATACATGAAAGCGTATCCAGTGGTATTTCTACGATTAGTTTTATTATATCCTAAACCACTTTTATTATGTAAAGGTCTAGAACTACATGAAATCATGTTTAAATTGTTTTAACCTTTATTAAATTTTATGACTTCAGTGTTAAGTTTATCAAATTTAGCTTTAAAGTCACAATTATTATTTTCAAAAGAAATATTACTATTTTACAAAATGTCAATTTGCTTGCTTGATTCAGGATTCTCCTTTTTTAATGTACGGTTCTCGTTTTTCAGAAGAAAAATTCGAGATTCTGAATTATCTAAAGATGATTGTAATAAATCAATTTGTCTTTTCAAACTCGTAATTTCTTTTGAAAAAAAATTCTTTTTCTTTTTCAATCATAGTATTTTGTTCATCTAGAAAATCTTTAAAAGCCTTAAAATATTTTTAAAACATCATGTTGATTTTCTAAATTTGTTTTCTCATTTTCAATTTTGATTGATTTCATCTTTTCTAAAGTAAGCAAATTATGCTTTGAGATTTTATCACATATATAACTAATTCATTATTACCATTTACTGAAATTTGTAAATCAGAAAGTATCTTTTTGTAGTCCTCACTGGTGACTTTGACAGGGATTTTGCCTACTGTATTACGATTGGATTATTTTCTGGCTATTATTCTAGATGTTGTGACGATTGATAGAATTCCAAGCTTTGATACCAAATAAAAAACTAACTGTAGAAAAGGTAGGAATGGTTGTAAATTCTTAATCAAATGGGAGGTTAAAAAGATTAACCAGTAGTTGAAATATAGAATAAGCTGAAGAGCAGGTGAGCTTAAGCAAATGAAAGTAACTGTGCTATAGGATCGAAATGGCCAACGGTTGTAAATAATGCAAATGTAGTGGTAGTGTGATATAAACTAAGTTATCTGTTGATGCGGAATATGAGTATAAAAAGTAAATAGTAAAGTAAATGATACTAGGGATTTTTATACAGGTTTGAACTCCCATTGTACGTCTAGTCCCAGACTCCTTCTGGAATTAAAACTATCAACCCTCTCTTAACCCGAAGGAATATGTATTACACCGCCTGAGCAACTAAATAGGACTTCCACTGCCAGACAATCGAATAGGACTTCAACCGCCTAGGTAACTTGATGTGCACCTAAATGTGCATATATTTACCGCCATATTTATTTTAATTAATTTAAATAAATGATCATACTGGGTATTTTAACTTGTTTTAATCAAAATCCATATTAATTCTAAATTGTCATATATTCATCTTCATCCAAGGGCAAAATAGTCACTTTTGTGCATAAATTTAGTTGACAAAATTTAATTGGAAATTTCCATATTATTTTGTAGGAATTTGATTTCATTTACAAGTTGTTTCATGATAGGATATGCATACACAAAAAGAACACAAAGGAATGAAGATGTAAATCATTCAAAGTGAAGATAATGAAGGACCACACCTACCCACCCACCTTAATGTAAAAATTAGAGGCTAATGCACATGCTTATGGAGTTTATGGCTTCATGTAAAATTAAATGATGATTAGTAAAAGCTATTGATTACTTGGCCTCCACACTTTCTCAAAGGTAGTTTGGTAATTCTTCAAATTATGGATTAGGGTTTCATGCTTATATAAATAACCCCTTATGTTACATGTAATCTCGTCTTCCTCTTCATTAGTTTAGGCTCAAAGTAAAAGAAAGCTTGTCTTTCTTTCTATGGCTACTTAGCCATTTCTTCTCTTATGTAATTCTTTTTTTTTTCTTTATGCAATTTCATACATGTTCATTTTCTTTTCTTGTTTATTTCCTTTCATGTTGTATTGTAGATCTCTTTTATTTTATACAAGTAGAATAGTTTTTCATTTAACTTTGCTCTCTTTTCTTTTTCTTTTTCTTTCATGTTGCAAGCTATATTTGTTAATCAAATGACAAATATGAAAGGCTAAACCTCTTCAATTTAGGGTGTAATGAAGCTCTTTAATTATTTAACTTCAACTATTTGTTAATTCATGCTCTCTTTTATGCTTAATGATGATGATAGAAATGGTTTACTAGTTGTTTTTTCTTTGAATTTGATGGCCTATATTGTTGACACCAAATAGGCTATGCTTAAACAATCACTAACACTAATTGCCCTTCATCAAAATATGATTATGGCAAAAGAAAGTGATTTGAAATTAAAATTTGATGGTCTATATGTCTAATCAATTGTTGATAGGTCATGCTTAAAATAAACTTCATTTTCTTTGTCAAGTTTTATGAAAGTTAGTAAGTGTTTTAAGGGATGTGTTATGATTTGATGGATTATATTGGCTAATTAATAGCACAAATATGTCATACTTATGATAAGCACATCAATTAAGGCATTAATGACCATAAAAGAGATATCAAGATTTTATATGTGTTGAACTATGTGATCTAGAGAGTGGATTTATTCTCCAAATTGTCATTTAACTCTTATATTTTCATCTCTTTTCTTTTAGTTAGTTAGCTAATTTTCTAATTCTCTAGCTTAACTTTCACTCGACTTTGGTATAATTTGATTGAACATATTTTCAAAATTAAACAATTCCCTAGGGATCGACCCATAGACGCACACGTGCTACATTCTACACCGTGCGCTTGCAATTATTTTAATTTTGAAATTTTCGACGGTTTTCTAATTCTATAGGATTTCCGTTGATTAACAAGTTTTTGGCACCGTTGCCGGGGTTTTATTTTGATTTTAATCTTCTATTCTTCGAATTATTTTGTTTGATTTTTGTGTGTTTTATTTTGTGTGTTTGTTGTATTAAAAAAAATGTTGAGAGTGTTGTGTGATTTGTGTGTTTGTTTTTCTTGCTTGTTTTGCATTTGCATTTCATATTTAAAAAACAGCACATAATTTCATAATTTATTTTTCTTTTCTTTCTTTCTATTTCATACACATTTGCATTCACTTCTTTTACATCTACATTTTCTTTCATTTCTTCTTTGTTACATTTAAAAAAAAGTAAAAAAAAAAGGTTTTTAACTGTTTCAAAACTGTGCATCTCTGTTTGCATCTCTGTTGCATCTTGATTCCATCCCTATTGTATCTTTGTTTACATTTCCACTGCCTTCCTGTATCACAACCCTAATTCACCTCAACAATCTTCATCTCCTACCACATCCAAGTCACAACCAATACCTCTTACATCTCCATACACTTTTGCAGCTTCATTCACTCCACAACCCCAACAACCTCCTTCAAACTGACCAACTACCACTTCTCTAAATACAAACATCACTTCACCATCTACAACAAACTTCATTTTCCACTGCACATCCACTCTGTTCATTGCTTCTGCCCACCAATTTTCTTTCATCTGCTACATACTCAAACCCGCTTCAACTTCATTAATCAAAACTGTTGCCACTACTCCCATTGCTGCCAACCTCCCAATGCTGTCATATAAACCACTGCTACCAACCCTTACAGCTTCAACCACTGTCTCCTTCACAACGCTCATCACCTACATCATCAAGCAATACACCCTCCACCCTGTAATATAGACTCACATCAGTCTACATACAAGCCTGCTACCTTCGGCTACCACCAGCAAGAAACTTCTACAAACGAGCCCCCTGTTCCAGCTATCAACCGCCAAAGAAACTGCGACTCTGCCAACACCAAAAAAAAGGAACAGAACCGCCGCCTTCTTGCTGCCTTGGCTCGAACACACCAAGCTACCATCATCGACATCAAGTTGCAGCAACAACTCAACACCAAACAACAACAACCATTGCCAAAGCCACTACCACCATTCGATACACACAGAACGTCCCACCCCTAGCAAATCATCACGAACTTCATCTTTCCTCACTGCATAATCTGCACCACACAATACTGCTTCACCAAACATTCATCACAATCCAATCCAACAAACATTCACAACAGACTTACCATCAGCAACCCACTCACTAACCTCAGCGCACATCAAGCTTCTGTAACCTACCATCATTCACAATTCACCACCACGACTTTCCACCATTACTTGCCACCGAAATCAGTCACCGAAGCAACACAAAGCGATCAATACTCGACCTCATTCCATACGAAACCCAAATCATCGAACAAGCCTCAGCAACCACCGAACTTCAGCACCTCCACAACCCTGAACCAATCACCTTCCCATTGTCGCTCGAACTCAAGCCGTGGCATCACCTCGACCATAACCAAAATCCACATCATCGACTTCCCCAAATCACTACGCCAATCCATTGCAACAAAATCCATCACGACACCCGAATTCGAAACCACCCAAGTCTCCGCCAATCGACAGCATCGCAACCCAAACAATGACCTACTTCAAACTTCAAATTAATAGCAGCTGCGAACCCAATTATCTCCAATTCGCCAATTCGACCTCTCCACAGAAACCCGCAACCTTCAAACCAATTCCAATAAAAGAAAAAGAAAGAAAAGGTGTGGATTTCGAGTTGCGAGATTGAATAGAATTTGATTGCAAGATTTTTCGATTTTGAGAGTGATAATTTGATAAAAAAATTACCGTGGTTAATTCATGTTTAATAGAGCAGTTTAAAGCCGTGTGTTAACTCTTGATCAAGCTGGGCCGGGTATACATTGGGCCAGGTGGCATATCGTTTTTAAGTTGAAGTGGCTAATTTTTTTTTTTTTTTTTTTTGGCTTGAGTCAATTTGTTGTTAAGTTTTCTTTTATATAATTTTTTTTATTTCAGTTTGTTTTTGTTTTCCTTTGTTGTTTCAATTTGTTTGGTTTTGTTATTCCTTTGTTTTAAGTTTTCTTTTGCTTTCAAAAAAAAACAATTGTATATATCTTGTTTCATTTGTTTTGTTTTCCATTTGTTTTAATCTAAAATAATAAGTTTGAGTTTCATTTAACTTATTTTTCCATTTTTTGTTTTTGTTTTAACTTATGTTAATTTCCATCCTTATATATATAATGTATATATTTGGTGTTGAATTTCTTTTCAAGTTGCTGGAGCAGATTGGAGGAGTCGCTTTCTTAGCCTTGCTTGCAAAAAAAATGCTTACTTGCTATATCTATTGTTTTTATTTTCCTTGCATTGTTGGTTGTTTGCATTTGCTTTTAAAAAAAATCAAATCAAAAAAAATCCATTCGTAGTTGCATTGTTAATACATGTTTAATTTCTATTTTACATTTCATCCTTGATCTTGATTAATAATAACGGTTAGACATCGATAACACTTAATTGTATATTAACAAATTGTCTTCTTTGAATAGTTTAATTTCTTGGTGTCTAGGCTACGACAGAGTAATAACCATTTATAAATATTACGGTAATTCCTAAATATTATAGTGGTTGTTCCTCTGAAGGTACTTAAACCTTCGGCTGCATTGCTACGGTGATTCATGGTGCACCGATAACTCATGTCCGTTACTTGGCTAAGAACTATCTCGTTTATCTAAGACAATGTGTGGTTATACAATTCTGGGTTAACTTAGGATAAATAATTTGTAATTAGACCCGTGCATTCATTTAGTTGCATTAGTTCATGCATATTTAAAAGAAAATTTTCAAAATCCAAAACTAAAAAAATGTAAATGTTCCTTTTCTTTTTCTTCGAAATTTTTAAATCCTTTTTCTTTGAAATTTCAAAAATCCAAAAAAATTTAGAAAAAAAATATAAAATCTTTTCAAAAGAGCAAAAAAAAATTGAAAAATAAAAAAATAAATAAATTTTCCTTTTGAATAAATTTTATTTGTAAATATTTTTCATTTATAAAATAACCAAAAACATTCTTGAAAATGTCCGAGTCTCCCCACTCACTTAAATTTACAATAGTTGTGAAAATCAATATAATCCATATGATTTCACTCCAAATTCGTATGGATATTTTAACGATAACTTTTGTATGAACGATTTGAATTTTGAACAACAAAGTTTTCAAAATGACGATCAACCTTCAAATCTCGAAAATAGCATTTCATCTTTACTTGAATTCTCCCTACAACAATATCAAAGTATAAATGATTTGTGTAATTCATATTTGTGTAATAACTCGAGACAAAATTTTCAAAACAATCAAATTTGAATTCACTTCAAAATTCAAACGATTTTGAGTATAACCCATGCCAATTCAATTTTGAACTCCAAAATGAATTTCAAAATCAAAATGAAAATGCGATCCACTTTTCAAATAATTTTGGCAATGGGAATAATCTCGACTACGACGCAAATGAAATTTTTGTTCTCAACAAGTCCAAATCGAAAATTTTCAAACTAATAACTATAAATTGGATTTTGTTGAGCAAATGAACGAGATTTACAATGATCACACGGATTCTTTGTTTGAAACATATATGAAACAACGTGAAAAACAAAACCAAATCCCAACATATGACGAGTGAAATGATAATCCATCTTTTACCCAAATCGACGATTTTCAAACAACAATTTTTGAAACTGAAAATGATGATCTTAATGAAGTTGTTGAAAACACGGTAATTGAGTTGGATTTCATTTCTTTTGAGGGTGTAGAACCAAATTTAAAATTTGATCTTCCTTTTCTCGATTACGTAAATTTGAATACAACAGCTTTGGATTTTGAACATGAGATACGCAATGAAGTTGTTGATAATCCAACAAAAGAAGATGAATTTAATGAACACGAATTTTTTGTACTTTTGGATGACGAGTTGTTAAATTATGACAGGGAAGATTTAAATCACGACTCTGATTTTGAAATCAATAATTTCGAAGAATTATTCAATGACAAACTTGAATTTCAATTTGGTGATAAGAAAATTGAATTTCAATCAATTATTCTATCAACCCCAAAAATTATCGAAAAGGAAACAACTCGTAAGATTTTTAATAAAACGACATTCGTTTTTCCACTTTGAAATCTTTTATGATTTGGTCTTTCGAGCTTAAGCTGTGTCTCGCATACTTGACGAGACAAATGAATCGGTCTTTGGAAGACCGTTTCATTTACTTTTTAAAGATATACTTTCTAATCTCGTGTAAATACCATTAATTTTCATTTAAATAAGGGTCATGTTTTTGTTTTTATTTTCTCCTTCCACTTGGGTTGACTATGGGGACACAGTTAAAATCAAGTGTATGTGGAGACTCATCTTCATTATTAATTTTTCATGGTTTATTTTTGCCTTTTCTTTTAAAAACTCAAAAAAAAATTTAAAAAAATCCCAAAAATAAATTTTCTTTTGATTTATTTTTAAAGGAACACTATAGGATAAATATATGGTTTTTGGTTTACTAAATTGAAATTTTTGAAAATTTATTCGTCTTAACAAAAATAACAATGAAGTTTTATTACAAATAACAATGGTTTAACTAGTATATAGGAAGATTCATACGTGTTAATTATGAAATATATCCTAACTGAAAATCTTTGTTTTAAAAAGTGGTTGATTTAAAATAAAGGATATAACATTTTTTTTGTCTTCTAAGTTAAATGGTGCTAAGATGATTTTGCAAAACTCTCTCTCATTTTTTTATAAAAACATATAAAAAAGAAAAACAAAACATTTTTATATATATATATATTTATATTTTCTATTCACACTTACGATCGACAGGTGTACACACTTGTGTGTACACTCGCCATGCTCTGTACCTTTCTCACGTAAGCCCGAATGGCAGTGTATGATCGGTATATCTGACCTCACTTTACCTCAGCAAGGTGTATGTATATAAAAATTCTTTTATTAATTATTCCTACAGTCGATAGGTGTTCACATTCATGTGAGAAATGCGGGATACAGATCTTAAGGCTAGGATTAACACTAGAGGGGGGGTGAATAGTGTTTAAAGGAACTACTAAATCTTTTTGAGTTTATATTAATTTGAAGACAAATGTATGCAATATTCAGACGCGGATATAATCACAGAAACAAACACAGATGCAGAAATAAAGTAAAAGCAATAAAGGAAAGAACACACCGGATTTTATACTGGTTCGGAGTTACCCTACATCCAGTCCCGCATACAAGTACGGATTTCCTTTCAAAAGCAGTTATACAATTACACCCTCGATTTCAAGGCCACGAGGTACACCTCTCTCGATTCACAATCCTCTGGGTAGAGATACTTGATTTAACGGTCAACAAGTTCACCCAATTGATTTCCAAGGCTACAATCACACCTTTTCTCGCTTGATTGATTTCATAGGCTACAACCACACCATTTCTCGCTTAGTTTATTACAAAGAAGCCAATAACTCTGAATAGCACTGAGATCTTGTTGAGATAGTGACAGAGAATCAAACCAGAAATGATCTAGTTAGATTCAATGTTGATTTTGGCAGTATAATGGTAAAAATGTGTATAAAGAAATGTGGAGGAAGAAGAGGAGTGAAATTAGAGAAAATATGAATATAAATTCGTTCAAAACTGCCCCTATTTATAGTAGAACAACAGCCATGTCCATTCATGAAAGGATATGACGAGTAGACACTTCCTTTGAAATTCAAAATTTTGAAATAAACTGCTACCATGTCGATAAGGGGTACTTGAGGTTGTCGACATGCCTAAGGTATTTTGGCAATTTTCTTTTCTTTGAAAATAACTTCTATCCTGTATTAAAACTATTTTAAACTTTATAAATATACTTAACTATAGTTAAAATACATAAACAAATATAGAGAATAATATTTTGATATATATAAAATTTTACTGTAATTTTACATTTAAATCTAAGTATAAATATTAAAAGTTAAATATATTATTATTAAAAGATAGTTTTAAACCAAGGATAATTTGATTTTGAAAATAAAGATTATTTTGAGGCCAAAAGTATTAAAACCAGGATATATGTTTTTGATTCTTTTAAAAGGAAGATTTTGAAATCATTTTGAAAACAAGATATAATTTTGTAAAAACATTTGAATAAAAGGTTAGCGGATACAAAACAATGTTCCACTAGATTTTTCATAGGTTCCATCCTACATAGGGTTCCATCCCTTTAACAGGCTCGAAGTGGATTCCATTCCATGAATAAATTGGATTTTAAGATGCCACTGCCTTTCTAGGAGTTTTAACAAAATTTCTAATTAAATTACTTATTATTGAAATCTTGAACTCTTGATAATCTTGATACTCATGAGTATTCAATCTTGATATCTTGAATTTTTATATTGTACAGTCTTCATTCTTGGTACCTGCATGGTAAGATCCTGCATATACATATATATCTAAACTATAATGATAGTATTTATATTTTATAATCTTATTCTAAGGTTGTTGTCATCAAAACCATCATCTCAAGGACTAACAATCTCCCCCTTTTTGATGATGACAACCTTTGTTTATAAAATATTACTTCTATCCTAATAACTCCCTCTAAAACTAATAACTTCCCCTTAATCTATGTCTAGCTATCCTATTTTATACTTCTCCCCCTTTGTCATCAACAAAAACTATCTCCAAACTATAGAACTCCCCCTTATTCTTGTACTAAAATACCTATATCAATTTAATATTCAGTGGAGTATATAATGGTTAGATTAAGAGATAATTATACTGATAGACATGATAACTAATCAAAGATCATATAAATATCAATGTGTTTTTATACATGTTTCAAACATCAATCCACACCAAATATCATACCAAACAAAATCAAAGAAAATCAAATCAAATCAAATCACTCCAAGCAATCAATTAAAATCAAACAAAGCAATCAAATAAAATCAAACATTATGAGGAACTTCCATCCATCCTCCTCCTCCAAATTTATGGTCTGCTTTAATGGCATCCCAATTTTTATTATCATTGGTGAGAGAGATAGGAGGATGTGCTTCATTATCATCTTTGTGCAGGGGGGAAATCTTCCATCGTATCGCATCGAAATGCTTTTCTTACTTCTTGATCATCTGCATTTGACTCAACTCTAAGTGTCGCTGGTTACGAAGAATGAAAGCAAGAATATTCTTGAAATAATTAAGGGTTTCTTCAAGATTCTTGGTTAAATTAAGAATTGGATTGGCCATTTTGAGTTTGTGAGAAGAAATGTAGATAAAGTAGATGAGAAATGATTTTGAGTGATGAATTCTGGAAGAAATAGGTATTTATAGGTGTAGAAATTCGTTTGAAATGAATAGACATAAGGTAGTTATTCAAATTTAAAATTTAAAATGAAAAATCGTTTCTGACCAGTACATGTCCACATGGTTGTGGGGGAGGGGGGTTGTCGACAGGGGTCGGTGATTTTGATGACTTATTTTGATTTTGTGAATAATTGTGTATATATATATTTATATAATATACTAATATTTATTCTGGAGATAAGCTAGATAACAGAAAAGTAATTCAATTTCATTTCATAATAGAACGGTACAATGATTAAACATTAAAAACTACACGAACATTCAAATCAAAATAAACTAAAACAAATACAACGAGATATGAAAAGATAGAACTAGTTATGGGATGACGAAGATGAAGATAATCCAAGCTTCTGGTTGACTTTGGAGAAAAACTTGTTCATCTTCGATGACATTTTATCCAATTTCTTACCGACGGACCGTTTAAGAATCCGTTGATTCTCGATAATGGTCTTTTGATTTTTGAGTAAGGTTTTGTTGGTTGGATTAGGAGGATAGTCCATGCTTTCCAAAGATGTTTCACCTTCTTCTTCTTCTATTTCCATTTCATCCCCTTCTTCTTCCTCTTCCTCCTCTTCCATCTCCTCATGAGCCAAACACTCTTTCTTTTCGGCAAGAGTCTCATAAGGTTGAAAAACAATTGGAATTTTCATAAGAGAAATGTTTGAGTGATTAAAAACCTTTCTTGAAACAAATTCTTCTCCTTTGAAATCTACTCCAAAATAGTTAAAAATCCGAGTGAGATAGATTCCATGATATAAAGCGTTTTCACCCATTTCAAGATTTTTGGGACGAAATTCATCCAAAATAACTTGCGTCCAATTAATATCATAATTTTCAAAAATAGCAAAAAGTGCTTTGCAAACTTTTGAAGTTGGATTGTTAAAATTCTTCGATCTTGGGGTCAACGTATGTTGTAAAAGAAAATTAACAATTCTAGCTTTTGATCGAAAGTTTCGATTTTTGAATTTAAAATTATTATTTCCTTCAAAAATGTGATGAAATGTCTCACGATCATTTTTGTCGATATTAAACTAGAAATATCCATTCCCGTGCTCTTGCAATTGAGAATGGTACCCAAAAGATCACAATTTAAAACAATTCTAGTGCCTTTGACACTACTCTAAATTTCATCATCATTTCCATTATAAAATCCTCGGTTAAGATTTGCATAGAAAATTTTAACAAGATTTGGATAACAAACAAAATCATTTTCAGAAGCATCAACAAGACTAAGAACTTGATTATTTGCAAAAAGAGAATCGATTTCATAAGTAGAGAAATCTTGAAATTGAGCAAACTTCCCGGGAAGGACTTTTCCATCGTTAGCATAGTTGATATATGTTTTTATAGCATCCAGATCATTGTATAGTTGCTCTTTTATCTTTCTGAAAATTTTCATTCTGGAGGGGTTGCTTGAAGAAGCCATTAGAGTAAAGAGTAGAGAGCTTGAAGTTTTGAGATAAGAGTTTGAATTTGATAATGAGAGTGAAAAGTTGTGATAAAAGATAGTGAATAAATAGATTCTCAAAGAACGTATTCTCTGGTCAAAAGATGGCTTTTTAGAGAATTGAATGAAGTGAAAAGATGGTGGAAAATTCAACATTTGAATTCAAAAATTGAATTTCAAATTTCTGTACCCTTGTCGACATCATGGAGGGGACCATGTCGATAGGTGACTTTGAATTTCCATGATTATTTTTCTTAAGTATTCTAATATATATACATATATATATATATATATTTATTGTGATGACCCAGAATTTTTAACAATTTAAAATGGAATAATTAAATTGATTTTTAAACATTTAAAAGCTAATTTTAACTTGAATTCAAGATATCAATATTTACTTGATAATTAAATCATTGAATTATATAGTTTAAATATTGAATTTAATAATTGAAATTGGATAAGTTGTAGAATCTGAAATCTCTAAGCCTGTTTAAAATAATTTGAAGGCTTATAAAATTTATAATGATGATAATAAAGATAATAGAATGGTTGAAATTTAATTTAAAGGTGGTTTGTTCAATTTTAATAATATATCGTTTAATTCGATATTTAAAAATAGCCTTCCGAGGAACAGTCTCGGAATTCGACGAAACCAGTTCCGTTGGATCCGTAATAGTTAGTTATTATTGGATTTCAATTTTCGTAGCAATCGGAGTTGTCGTTGACCCTGGCAGCTCAAAACGCTTAGAACTATTTTAATCGATTTAATTTAAAATTGATCATTTATTTCCGTAACTCGCGCATACGATCGAGTTAGCCTCCGAAACGCGTTCCATTGTGTTCGGGACGCGGGTAAAACCTTATAATCGCCTAGCGGCATTCCTTAAGAGGAGTTCAAAATTTTAATTGGCGATTAACGAGACGTTTTCAAGTTTTATAATATAATTAAATTTAAAGTAAATTAGCAAGATATTTTCATTTACAACGCGTATTCAGGAAGCCATCCCCAACCCTATATTTCATCCCCGTCCCCTTCTTTATTCTCGAAGCAGATCGAATTCATCTAAAAAAAAATGGCGACGCGGTCTTAATCGAGCTCGAGCTCGAGGGGGCCGAGGGAATTTTGCGTGTTCGTTTTCGAGCCATCATGAATCGCGGCGCCAATTGATGGAGGTGGGATGTCGCGCAGAGGAATATGGCAGCAGTTCTTGGAGGTAGGGCATGGAGTTCTCCGAAGATCTCGAGGTCGTTAGGGATTTGGAGTCGCGATGGAAGATTCGCGTGAAGAGGGAGCCGCTAGGGTTTTCGCGAGCATGTGACGACCGATATTCAAGATTTTGGGTGTGTTCGAATTGGGGTAGCGGGTGCTGCCGCGTCAAGTTTGTGTCGAGGTGTTGGCTTTGGGGCTCGCCTTCGTGAAGCTGCAGTCGGAAGATGATGGTAGGGCTTGGCCGAAGCTAGAAGTGGGATGTTGGTCGATTGTGTTTCGCGTGCCGATCGTGTGAGAGGGTAACTTGCTGTCTGCATTCTCGATTTATTTTAATAAATTCACTTAATTTTAAATGGATACTTATAAAATTTTATAACGTCTCATATGAGGTTCAAATGGATGGCGATAGTCAGGTTGGTTCGCAGCCGTGAGACCTACGCGCTGGAATTATTATTGGACTGGATTGCAAGCATCGAAAACAAAGGTGAGTTAATCTCACCTATTTGGGTTAATTTAGAATTTAAATGGTTAAATTTAAATATTGGTTGAATGTTCAAATTGTTTTGATGTGCTACATTATATATAGTAGTATATGGAATTTATGGAGTGATTGATATTCTGTGATGGATGTTATTGGTAATTGGAATATTGGATGTCGTGGTTTACTTGAATATTTCGGTGCCTTGAGTTATCGAAATATATAAAATTGGATTTTTGAAAAAAAATATAAGGGTGAAAATTTTAAAGTGAAATAATTATAGAATATTTTTAGAAAAAAAATAAAAAAATAAAATAAAAGGAATGAATTGGAAAGAATTAAATGTGATATTTTAAAACTGGAGTTAAATTATAAAATAGGGATTTAAAACAAGTTCTAAATCGAAGTAAAATCTAATAAAGTTTTTAAAAAAAAATTAAGTGTTTTGACAACTTGAATGTTAAATTGCTTTGTAAATTGATTTGAATTTAAAATATATTTTGTTTTAAATTCCTTTAAGCATCTATTATAAAATAAGTAATTAATTTATTTAATGAAGTAAATAAAAGATAGTAAATTACTGGTTGCGATAAATCAAGAGTGATTAATATTTATGATTTAATTGATGATTAATTATTTAATGTAATTAGATAAGTTGAAATATAATTGAAAATCATTAATTTATATATTAATGATGTAATTAAAGGATTGATTAATTAAGATCAATTAATCAATAATGAGTGACTTATGAGGAATTAATTAATATAATGTAATATATTTTAAATAGTTAATTAATTCATGAAATAATTAAGATTTCTCATTTATTTGGCCAAAAATAATTAACATTGTGAAATTAATTAAAGTTAATTACTTGAATGAAATTGAAGGGTAATTAATCCAGGGTGGTTAATTAAGATGAATAATGAAGGAATGATTGATTAATTGATTTGAAATTAATTAATGTTAAATGAAGAAATCTAAGTGGATGAGGTGGGTAATTCAATCAGGATTAATTTAGTTCAATTTGTATGTGATTAAGCTTTGCTTAATGATTGAATGGTATTGGATGATTTGAAGGAGTTGATATCTCTGATATGAAATGTTGTGTATTTCATTTGGATAACTTGGGTTAGGATGACATGAGATTCGAAGAGACCGGGGTCGGGTATTAGGAAATGCCCGAAACCACTTCGAATTTTTATAGATTGATATGTAAAATCTATATGCTGGAGTGAAGTGATTTGGAGGAATTGGACTATTTTAAATCTAAATCTTTGGTATTTAGAAACTTATATGTGAAATAAGTGTTGTCTAGAATAAATTGTGGCTTTGAGAATTTATATGAGTTACCCGGGTTCTATATAAGTTGCATGCCTTGTATTCCATGTTAGATGGGTTTACTCACGTTGGTTTCCAGCCTGACCCGGGTGTTACTTTGATGTAATGCTCGGGTCAGACTGAGTATTACAGATTTTCAGCTAAGGACGCTCTAGAGCTCAGGAGGCGAGCTGGGTGGCAGGAACGTGTAGAGTATTTCCGCTGTATTATATTATTGTAAATCTGTGACATGTTGATTTGTATATGTCCAGTGTCAGTATATATGTGTAACTCTGATGTATTAAAATGTAATCTTAAGATATAGTATTCTTCTGTAAACTGTTATTATTTACTATTATATTTTATACGCTGCGAATGTGAGATGTTGTTGTTTCTGTTCTTCTTTTTCTTCTATTTCTTTCTTTCTTTTTCATAACTATCTGGAATTTTCGGGTTCGAAAATTTCGAGTCGTTACAGTTGGTATCAGAGCTGAAAGGTTAAGCGAGAACCTTGGCTCTGGGGGAGATTACTCATTAAGTAATGTCTGTAGTACTCTAAAATGAGTTGAGTGTGTGTGTGTGTGTGTGTGTATGAGAGAGCGTACTTGTTATTTTCTTATATAAGGGTTTTAAATGATTTTATATAAAAGTATATTTTGATATATAAAACAATATTTCCTTCTAATAAATATTAAGGTGATTGGTTGTTAAATTATTGAAATTAAATTAAGAAGCAATATAATACAATCAAATTGAAATCTTGAACTTGAATTAAATTAAGTGGTAATAGAAATACAACCAAATTAAAATTTAATTGATTGAAAATGACATTCTAAATCTGAGCCCAGAATTTGAAAATTTTGTTTCAAAGTAATGAGAAATAATAAGTATTATTTGAATAACTGGGACTTGTTGCAAACAATGGGTTGTTTGATAATTTGATTTTAATTAAAAACCAAAAGTGGTTTAAAATTTAAGGATGACCTCATGTGTAAAGGAAATAATATGTATGAATAAGGAATATACATAAATAAAAAATAGTTTGAATAATCTCTAAATGTTGAGTTTAAAATTTGGAATGTGATACCCAAAGTGATAAGTTTTTAAGTGGGAAGATTATTATTGTGAAGTTTAGGGATTGAATAAGGTTGATTGGATTAAGTAAATCGAATTTAACTTGGGAGAAGTTAAATAAGTTTGAATGAACAACTTGAATTGGAAATTTTAAGATGAAATTGGAATTTAACTTGGAAATTAAATGGTTAATTTGAATTGGGAGTTTGTGATCTAAAAATGGGTTTGAGATCTGGAAATTGGAAATGGATGGATGTTTTAAAATAAATTGGATAATATCATCTTATTGTTATTAAAAATCCTTAAATTGCGAATTGGATTTGTTTAAATGAATGAGAAATGAAGTGTGTTAATATATCCATTATTGAGATAAAAGGGAAATCTAACTTTAATTTGAAATTAAGGATATGCAATCACTTTAAACTAAAAATTTGAATAATTAAATTTTTAATTAAAATTGTTTAAGAACTGGCTTCAAACTGGAAGATAAAATTTAGTAATAAATTAAAATTTTAAAATAAAATTGTATTGAACTCTTATTTGAACCTTGAAATACAAAATTAAAGATAATTTAAAATGGAATTTTGAGAATTGGACTCAGAAATTAAATTGTTTAAAAACTTTAAATAAAAGTTAATTTGGTTTGAAGAGTTAAACCAACCTTTGAGAATTTAACTCGAATTTATATAATTCGAGATGGGTTAAAGTTGAAATTTAGATTCCATTAGCTCAAATTGAATTTAGTTTGAATTAATTAGATTTGAAGTTGAATAAGTAAAAAAAATCAAATGGAATTTGATTTGAAGTTGGGAAGAAATTATGAATTAATTCAATTTGAATTGGGAATAAATCAAGTCCAATGGAAATTGGAGTTATTTAAATTTGGAATTAAGTCAGCTTAAATGGAAGTGGAAATTTAAATTGAATTGATGAGAATGGAGATTGGGAATTGAACAGTTTGACTTTAGACTATTTTTAATAAATTGTTTTAGTACAAATCTATTTTTCCAAGTTATTTATTATATATATATAACCTTTCTTATTAAACCCAAAACTATCTTCTATTTATTTTATAACTACTTTCGAAGTTATTTAACTATTTTGTAACTGTTTTATAAACTAATTACTGTTTTTCAACTGTTTTATAATTAATTACTATTTTACAACTATTTTGCAATTATCTAAAATTTCTATAACTATTTAATTATTTTCCAACTATTTTACAACTATTTTGTAAACTAATAATTATTTTTTGACTACTTATCTATTTTTAAAAAAAATTCAAGCTATTTTCTAAATATAAACTGGTCGGAGTTCAAACTGTTATTGGTTAAATACCCAACTAAGATAAGGATTAAAGTGATAATCCAATGGAATTGAGGCAATTATAAATAAGTGAATGAAAATTTAAGTGAATGTAAATATAAAGGAAATTGATTTGGCTAATAATCAATGAAATAAATACGTAGGATGTATGTATATTATTCTATTCGCATAGTGAATTGATCCAGATTCGAGCACAGAATTTCGAGATAGTTTACCAATCCGAGTTGGGATTTTTCATTCGATTTTCGACGGCGAACCTGGATATGGATTGTTGATTGGTTCTGGATATTCTCTATCATAGTTATGGCTATGCAAGGAGAATGACGGTTTCTAATCAAGAAACTAGATCTGTGTCCGCACTAGGAAGTCGGGTGGACGATACTAGTTCGGAAGTGAAATTGTGTGATCGAGTGATCAATCAGGTTGGTATAGTGTACGGATGATAAGTGTAAATCGTACGGATTTGATTGAAAATGATATTAAAAGAGAGTAATCAAATTGGAATATTTGATTTTGAATAAACAAAGTTATATATCTTTGTTATATAAGATAAATCTTCCCTTGTTGTATCAATTGACGGAAGAAAAGGATTTTGAAGGTGTTTTGAAGTAAAAAGAGTTTTTATACAGGATTGAAATGATCCAAAGTTTTAAAAATTATATATATATATATATATATATATATATATATATAAAGGATCTTATGAGGATTTTGGAGAAGGTTTTGGGAACCTTTGGATTTGTAAAGGCTTTTGATTTTGGGTAAAATCAATATTGAAATTTGAAAAGCCTAGTTTGAGAATTATCAATTTTGGGATAATCGTTTTTGTGTAAAGGATCTTTATATGAGATTATACGAGGTGTATGATTTGAAAGATACTATATGTGTATGGTATAAAGTGTTTTGATGATGCCTCTAGGGAAAAAGGTGCTCCCTTGAAATGAACTTCTCAGGAGTTCCACCGGGTGGTGCTGCCTTGAGTCCCAAGGGGGGAGGGGTTCTAAAGTTGATACTGTGAGGAGTCCGGACAAAACTAGTTCCTGGGGATTATGAGTAGTGTGTACCATAGCGAAAGTCGTGTGTGCCGCTGAGAGCCAACGGTCTACGTTTGATTTTATATCGGGAGACCTATGGTAACATAGCGAAAGTCATGTGTGCCGCTGAGAGCCAACAGTCTGCGTTTGATTTTATATCGGTAGACTGTGACCTATGTAGGAGTGGAGAAGTTTCATTTTGACAGCGAAAATCGTGTGTGCTGCTGAGAGCCAACAGTTACATGGACTGTTGCTGTGATGGCAACGTAACGCTAGAATGTAACCGCGATCTGTTGTGGGTTCCATTGCGTAATCGAGGGGCGCGGAGTGCCTACAGTTACATGGACTTTTGCTGCGATGGCAACCTAACCTAAGATGTAACTACGACCATGGATGAGGGTGATGATTCCCAAAGCATTCTCACCAAAGATATTTTCTCTATTTCAAAAACTGTTTTCTATATTTTAAATAAAATTATTTTCCAAGTATTTTCACTGGATGTTGAAAACGGGTTTACCAAGTACTTGTAGATTTTCAGTCCCACGCCTGATCAACGTATGACTGAATTTCTGTGAGAACAAGGATGGACTTGTTGAGACATCGTGTTATAGGAAGTATTTTTTTTATAAAAAGCTATTTCAATAATATTATCTGAATTTAAAAAGCATTTCTAAAATTTTAAAATTAAATAATTGAAATTTTGAAAGATGAAATAAAATTCAAACTGGAATTATGAAAAAAAATTGAACTCAGGAAAATTTAATGATGTTATTTTTGTAATAAAATCGAATGTTGATTTAAAAATTGGAAGTAAACTAATTGGCTAAATAATTATTTGATTGAGTATGTTAATAAAATTTAACTTGGGTAAATAAATAGATTGTAAGTTAATAATGGAGTTTGGAAATGAATTCGAATTGTAAATAGAATTCGACATGGATTTGTTAATGAATTAAATAAGTGGAGATGCTGTAAAAATGAAAATAAAATAGAGTTGGATCGAAATAGTGATGGTTTGAATTACGAAAACAAAATTCAAATGTGATATGAATAATATTTAACGAAATTTGCAAGTAAATTAGATATGGGGAGGGTTGTCGAATGAAATGAAATTGAATTATAATAGAAATGGTTTGAGTTGCAAACAAAACCCAGGTAAGTAGAAATAAATTGAGAATGGCTTTGTATAAATAAAATAAATTCGCAAAAGAATTAAGTAAATGAATCAAGAATATAAAATAGGGAAGTAAATGGGTTATCAGAATGGACTTAAGTTATGAGGCGAATTAATTTGAAGCAAAATTACTTAAATAAAAGCTTGGTTTCGAGTGAGAAATAGTAGACCACTAAATAAGGATTTGGGTTTAATTTGTTTGGAAAATGGATATTAATATAAGCATCGAATGTGTCAAGATCAATGAAATAGTTTTAAAATGAATCCTATGTGGAGATGAAATGGAATGCAAATGAATGGTTGGTGAATAAAATAGAAATGAAATGGAATTAATTACAAAATGAGTTGAAATTAATTTGAAGTAGTTATAAACTGAAGTAGATACTCTATTAAGCGAGTATCGTCGAATTTACATAAAAATAGTTGTCGTTCGACGTAAACGAAGGTAAAGAAATTCTATGAATTAATAGAAGCGAATAAAATTTATTTTTGAATCATTTGAAGTGAATATGAGTATGTTTGGATTAAAAATAAATTGAATGTATGCAATTGAGTTGTAAACTAATGAAAATTAAATGAAAGGGCATATAAATTTGGTTGGAAGCAATTGGAATTAGCTTTAAATCGTATAAATCGCTTATGGCAAGCGTTTGGTGTTTGTTGCTTTTGAAATGCTTGTGTTTAGCCATTAAAAGTAAGTGAAATGCAAATAGATTTTCTATATATGGCACTTACATGTTTAAATTGAGTAAGTACAGGTACCGTAAAGCCGTTTGGCTGGATTTGGTTGCACTAATTGTTAAAATAAGCAATCTGCTTTCTTAAAATGCTAAATAAAGGTATGCATACGCAATAAAAATAGGAAATATGTATTGTTTTTGCTTTTTTCGACCGTGTGGGTCGATGTATATATATTTATATCTCTTGTCAAATTGCAAAAGTTCCTCCGTACAAAGGAGACTGGCAAAAAAATTCGAAAATTTTGAGAGTCAGAAAATTTTTGAAAATTTTTTGGGAAAAAATTTTTGTTAACGACAAAACGATTTCAAATTGGAAATTAAACTAAATTAGTAGATGAAACTAATATGAATCAGTTATAAATGAAAGATAAAATTTAATACTCAGAAGTGAAGACAGATTGAATTCATATGGGAATGGGAAAACTAATTTGAAATAGATACGAAACTTCTGTAAGGAAATGTATGAAATGATTGTAAAGGGCTATGATTGGAGATTATTGCTAAGTAGGTTATGCGGGTATTATAAAGAGAAAAAGAAAATTGGATTTGATATCATAAGATAAATTTGAATTGCCAGACAAAAAGGTATGTATTTTAATATCTATATGAAATTGGATTAGGTTTTTGATCTAGCCACTTGGCTTTTGTTTTCTTTTGAAATTTGGGAGCTCGTAGAGGCCTTTTGTAGTTGTACCGAGCTAGCCGCGGAAAGGAGACGCTGGCAAAAAATTTCGAAAATTTAGGGAGTTAGAAAATTTTTGAGAAAGTTTTGATAACCTAAATTTGAAATTTAAATTAGATTTGAATAAATGAAGTAAATAATGTTGTTGGAAACTGTAGAAGGTTTTGGGAAGTTGGTTGAGGTGATAGTGGGTCTTTAATAAAAGATAGTTGGTAGGATATTGAATTGTGGGTTTGGGAAAAAGGTAAACGGGTATTGGACCATTCTTCCTAATTAGCAATTTCGGGGACGAAATTCTTTTAAGGGGGGAGGAAAGCGACGACCCAGAATTTTTAACAATTTAAAATGGAATAATTAAATTGATTTTTAAACATTTAAAAGCTAATTTTAACTAGAATTCAAGATATCAATATTACTTGATAATTAATCCATTGAATTATATAGTTTAAATATTGAATTTAATAATTGAAATTGAGTAAATTGTCGAATCTGAAATCTCTAAGCCTGTTTAAAATAATTTAATGGCTTATAAAATTTATAATGATGATACTGAAGATAATAGAATGGTTGAAATTTAATTTAAAGGTGGTTTGTTCAATTTTAATGATATATCGTTTAAATCGATATTTGAAAATAGCCTTCCGAGGCACAGTCTCGGAATTCGACGAAACCAGTTCCATTGGATCCGTAATAGTTAGTTATTATCGGATTTTAATTTTCGTAGCAATCGGAGTTGTCATTTGACCGTGGCAGCTCAAAACGGTTAGAACTATTTTAAATCGATTTAATTTAAAATTGATCATTTATTTCCGTAACTCGCGCATACGATCGAGTTAGCCTCCGAAACGCATTTCATTGTGTTCGAGACGCGGGTAAAACCTTATAATCGCCTAGCGGCATTCCTAAAGAGGAGTTCAAAATTTTAATTGGCGATTAACGAGACGTTTTCAAGTTTTATAATATAATTAAATTTAAAGTAAATTAGCAAGATATTTTCATTTACAACGCGTATTCAGGAAGCCATCCCCAACCCTATATTTCATTCTCGTCCCCCTCTTTATTCTCGAAGCAGATCGAATTCATCTAAAAAAAATGGCGACGCGGTCTTAATCGAGCTCGAACTGGAGGGGGGCCGAGTGAATTTTGCGTGCTCGTTTTCGAGCCACCACGAATCGCGGCGTGAATTAATGGAGGTGGGATGTTGCGCAGAGGAATATGGCAGCAATTCTTAGAGGTAGGGCATGAGGTTCTCCGAAGAGCTCGAGGTCGTTAGGGATTTGGAGTCGCGATGGAAGATTCGCGTGAAGAGGAAGCCGCTAGGGTTTTCGCGAGCATGTGACGACCGATATTCAAGATTTTAGGTGTGTTCGAATTGTGGTAGCGGGTTTAGCCGCGCCAAGTTTGTGTATAGGTGTTGGCTTTGGGGCTCGCCTTCGTGAAGCTGCAGTCGGAAGATGATGGTAGGGCTTGGCCGAAGCTAAAAGAGGGATGTTGGTCGATTGTGTTTCGCGTGCCGATCGTGTGAGAGGGTAACTTGTTATCTACATTCTCGATTTATTTTAATAAATTCACTTAATTTTTAATGGATACTTATAAAAATTTATAACGTCTCATATAAGGTTCAAATTGATGGCGATAGTCGGGTTGGTTCGTAGCCGTGAGACCTACGCGTTGGAATTATTATTGGACTGAATTGCAAGCATCGAAAACAAAGGTGAGTTAATCTCACCCATTTGGGTTAATTTAGAATTTAAATGGTTAAATTTAAATATTAGTTGAATGTTTAAATTGTTTTGATGTGCTACATTTATGTAGTAGTATATGGAATTTATGGAGTGATTGATATTCTGTGATGGATGTTATTGGTAATTGGAATATTGGATGCCGTGGTTTACTTGAATATTTCGGTGCCGTGAGTTATCGAAATATATAAAATTGGATTTTTGAAAAAAATATAAGGGTGAAAATTTGAAAGTGAAATAATTATAGAATAATTTTAGAAAAAAATAAAATAAATAAAATAAAAAGAATGAATTGGAAAGAATTAAAAGTGATATTTTAAAACTGGTGTTAAATTGTAAAATAGGGATTTAAAACAAGTTCTAAATCATAGTAAAATCTAATAAATAAAGTTTTTTTTTTAAAAATTAAGTGTTTTAACAACTTGAATGTTAAAATGCTTTGTAAATTGATTTGAATTTAATATATATTTTGTTTTAAATTCCTTTAAGCTTCTATTACAAAATGAGTAATTAATTTATTTAATGAAGTAAATAAAAGATAGTAAATTACTGGTTGCAATAAATCAAGAGTGATTAATATTTATGATTTAATTGATGATTAATTATTTAGTGTAATTAAATTAGATTAGGATAAGTTGAAATATAATTGAAAATCATTAATTTATATATTAATGATGTAATTAAAGGATTGATTAATTAAGATTAATTAATCAATAATAAGTGACTTATGAGGAATTAATTAATATAATGTAATATATTTTAAATAGTTAATTAATTCATGAAATAATTAAGATTTCTCATTTATTTGGCCAAAAAAATTAACATTATGAAATTATTTAAAGTTAATTACTTGAATGAAATTGAAGGGTAATTAATCCAGGGTGGTTAATTAAGATGAATAATGAAGGAATGATTGATTGATTGATTTGAAATTAATTAGTTAAATGAAGAAATCTAAGTGGATGAGGTGGGTAATTCAATCAGGATTAATTTAATTCAATTTGTATGTGATTAAGCTTTGCTTATGAATGATTGAATGATATTGGATGATTTGAAGGAGTTGTTATCTCTGATATGAATGTTGTGTATTTCATTTGGATAACTTGGGTTAGGATGACATGAGATTCGAAGAGATCGGGGTCGGGTATTGGGAAATGCCCGAAACCCCTTTAAATTTTTATAGATTGATATGTAAATCTATATGCTGGAGTGAAGTGATTTGGAGGAATTGGACTATTTTAAATCTAAATCTTTGGTATTTAGAAACTTATATGTGAAATAAGTGATGTCTAGAATAAATTGTGGCTTTGTAAATATATATGAGTTACCCGGGTTCTATATAAGTTGCTTGCCTTGTATTCCATGTTAGATGGGTTTACTCACGCTGGTTTCCAGCCTGACCCGGGTGTTACTTTGATGTAATGCTCGGGCCAGACTGAGTATTACAGATTTTCAGGTAAGGACGCTCTAGAGCTCAGGAGGCGAGCTGGGTGGCAGGAACATGTAGAGTATTTCCGCTGTATTATATTATTGTAAATCTGTGACATGTTGATTTGTATATGTCCAGTGTCAGTATATATGTGTAACTCTGATGTATTAAAATGTAATCGACAGATATAGTATTCTTTTGTAAACTGTTATTATTTACTATTATATTTTATCCGCTGCGAATGTGAGATATTGTTGTTTCTGTTCTTCTTCTTCTTCTTCTATCTCTTTCTTTCTTTTTCATAACTATCTGTAATTTTCGGGTTCGAAAATTTCGGGTCATTACATTTATTATTTTTAATGTCTATATATATATCTGGAATATTACTAGAATTATAGTATATTCCATAAAATATTATGATCCTATTAAAAATAAAAATAAAAATAAAAAAATAGTAAAAAATTAAAAAATTTAAAATTCAAACAACGCACCAATTTAAAATCAATCAATCAAGCATCCAATTCAAAGCATGCAATTTCAACCAATTGTATTGTAAATGTGTACCTTTTTCTGAGTCCGTTTATATGAATTCATCGGAGTCGTCGACTGCCGTGAAACACATATTTGAATTATCTGTCTTGTGATCATCATCGCTTGAGGACGAGTCTGAGTCATCTAGAGTAGCAGTGAATTCACGTTTTCGTTTCTTTACGGAATCATTGTTTATAGGAAGATTTTGCCTATCTGGATGCGGACAGTCTCTTTTGATATGGTATGGTTCGCCACAGTTGAAACATTTGATATTGTTTGGCAAAACATTCTGATTTCCACAGTTCTTGTAGTTGTTTCTCTTGAGATTATTCATCTTTTTGTATTTCAGGAATTTCCGAAAATTCTTGGCCATAAGGGCTATCCCTTCATCATTATCGCTGTTTGAGTCTGATCCATCGGTCAATGCAATGAACGCCATTGATTTCTTTTCAAATGCTTTGCTTTCTCTTCTCTCAATCATTTGGACTTCAAACGACATTAGATTTCTAATTAATTCTTCTATCTTTAAGGTATTTATGTCATTTTCCTCTTCGATCGCAAGTGTCTTTTGATCCCATCCTGGAGTAAGAGAATTTAAGATATTTCTGACTTGATCTTCTTTCGAAAATTCCTTTTTCAAGGATATTAGAGAATGCATAACTTTGTTTAACTTTGTTTGTTCCTTCATGAGTAACTTGCAAAGTTTTCCAGATTTCATATGCAGACTTACAAACTGACACTCTATTAAATTCATTTCTATCAAGTGAACAAAACAGAATATTCATAGCTTTAGAGTTATTTTGTGCAACAGTCTTTTGCTCAGCAATCCGATGTGCAAAATCAGTTGTGGGTTCAGAATATTCAGTCTGTGTAACATTCCAAGTGTCTAGTCCTATAGATTATAAATATATTTTCATCCTACATACCCAATATGCATAGTTACTGCCATTAAAAAGCGGTGGTCTGACAGTAGACTGACCTTCTACAAATGAACTAGTGATAGGGATAACAGAACCAGTGTTGATAGTGTTAACAATACCGGTGTTGGTAGCCATTTTGAAAATTTTTCAAAATTCAGATTATGAAAACTTTGAAAACCTTGCTCTGATACCAAATGTGAGAAATGCGGAATACGGATCTTAAGGCCAGGATTAACACTAGAGGGGGGGGGTGAATAGTGTTTAAAGGAATTATTAAATCTTTTTGAGTTTATATTAATTTGAACACAAATGTATGCAATATTCAGACACAGATATGATCACAGAAACAAACACAGATATAGAAATAAAGTAAAAGCAATAAAGGAAGAACGCACCGTATTTTATATTGGTTCGAAGTTACCCTACATCCAGTCCCGCACACAAGTACAGATTTCCTTTCAAAAGCAATTGTCCAATTACACCATCGATTTCAAGGCCACGAGGTACACCACTCCAGATTCACAATCCTCTGGGTAGAGATACTTTATTTCACGGGCAACAAGTTCTCCCAATTGATTTCCAAGGCTACAATCACACCTTTTCTCGCTTAGTTTATTACAAAGAAGCCTATAACTCTGAATAGCACTAAGATCTTGTTGAGTAAGTGATAAAGAATCAAACCAGAAATGATCTAGTAAGATTCAATGTTGATTTTGGCAGAGTAATTGTAAAATGTGTATAAAGAAATGTGGAAGAAGAAGAGGAGTGAAATCAGAGAAAATATGAATATAAATTTGTTCAAAACTACCCCTATTTATATAGTAGAACAACAACCATGTCCATTCGTGAAAGGATATGACGAATAGAAACTTCCTTTGAAATTCAAATTTTTGAAATAAACTGCTACCATGTCGACAAGGGGTACTTGAGGTTGTCGACCTAAGGTATTTTTGGTAATTTTCTTTTCTTTGAAAATAACTTCTATCTTGTATTAAAACTATTTTAAACTTTATAAATATACTTAACTATGGTTAAAATACATAAATAAATATAGAGAATAATATTTTGATATATATAAAATTTTACTATAATTTTATATTTAAATCTAAGTATAAATATTAAAAGTTAATTATATTATTATTAAAAGATAGTCTAAAACCAAGGATAATTTGATTTTGAAAATAAAGATTATTTTGAGGCTAAAAGTATTAAAACCATGATAGATGTTTCCGATTCTTTTAAAAGGAAGATTTTGAAATCATTTTGAAAACAAGATATAATTTTGTAAAAACATTTGAATAAAAGGTTAGCGGATACGAAACAATGTTCCACTAGATTTTTCGTAGGTTCCATCATCTCAAGGACTAACAACTCGTGTGTTCACTCACCACGCTCTGTATTCCCCTCACATAAGTCCGCAAGGTAGTGCATGGGTAATATATCTAGCCTCAGTTTACCTGAGTTAGGCATATAAATATTGTAAATATCAATAAAATTTTCAAAAATACAAAAGAGAGTAAGCAATTGAAATCCTAGCACTATTTTTAACTTATTTGATTTGACTTGTTATTAAAAAGAAATGAACATACCACTTTGATAATCAACTAAGGATCCATTTTATAATTACACTTTTGTTATCAACCGAAATAACAAGTTAAACTATAGTCCATTTGTTATGATAACTTTGTTTTTATTGGAAACTTTGACGAGTGAATGAGTTAAATCTCAAGATAATGACCAAAAACTATATTTAACTTATTCGTGTCAATTTAATAATAAATCCTTCATTTGTAAATATTTTCAAAAATTCGCATTCATCTCTTTGTAAATAAATTTTGCATTTTGTAAAAATTTTCACTTTACATTTTTCACTTTGCATTTGGATATTGTGGGTAGTATCCGCTGAAAACCCACATGAGACAGCACTCATCCTACAGGGGACACCCAGAGGTTTAACGGCTTATTGCATACGCTCAATGTAATCGTGCTCCCTACGAAAACGAATTTATCTTAGTTTTTCTTTATTCGTGGACGGATAAAAAGATAGGTGTGGGGGTATTTGATGTGCACCTAAATGTGCATATTTTTAACCACTATATTTATTCTAATTAATTTAAATAAATGATCATATCGGGTAGTTTAACCTGTGTTAACCAAAATCCATATTAATTCCAGATTGTCACATATTCATCTTCATCTAAGGGCAAAATAGTCATTTTTGTGCACAAATTAACTACAGAAAATTTAATTAGAAATTTCCATACTATTTTGTAGGAATTTGATTTCAATTATAAGTTCTTTCATGAAGAAGATATGCATGCACAAAAAGAAAACGAAGGAATGAAAATGGAAATAATTCAAAGGGAAGATCATGGAGGACCCCACCTACCCACCCACCTTAATGTACAAATTAGAGGCTAATGCACATGCTTATGGAGTTTATGGCTTCATGTACACTTAAATGATGATTTGTAGAAGCTAATGATTACTTGGCCTCCACACTTTCTCAAGGGTAGTTTGATCATTCTCCAAATTATGGATTAGGGTTTCATGCTTGTATATAACCTCTTATGTTTCATGTAATCTCTTCTTCCTCTTCATTAGTTTAGGCTCAAAATAAAAGAAAGCTTCTCTTTCTTTCCATGGCTACCTAGCCATTTCTTCTCTTATGTAATTCTTTTTTTTTTCTTTATGCAATTTAATACATGTTCATTTTCTTTTCTTGTTTATTTCCTTTCATGTTGTAGTGTAGATCTCTTTTATTTTATGCAAGTAGAATAGTTTTTCATTTAACTTTGCTCTCTTTTCCTTTTTGTTTTCTTTCATGTTGCAAGCTACATTTGTCAATCAAATGACAAATATGAGAGGCTAAAACCCTTCAATTTAGGGGGTAATGAAGCTCTCTAATTATGTAGCTTCAACTATTTGTTAATTCATGCTCACTTTTTGTGCTTAGTGATGATGATAGAAATGGTTTACTTGTTGTTTGCTTTGAATTTGATAGCCTATATTGTTGACACCAAATAGGCTATGCTTAAACAATCACTAATACTAATTGCCTCTTCATCAAAATATGATTATGGCAAAAGAAAGTGATTTGAAATTAAAATTTGATGGCCTATATTTCTAATCAATAGTTAATAGTCCATACATAAAATAGATTTCAATTTCTTTGTCAAGTTTCATGAAAGTTAGTAAGTGCTTTAAGGGATGTGTTGTAGTTTGATGGCTCATGTTGGCTAATCAATAGCACAAATATGTCATACTTATGATAAGCACATCAATTAAAGCACTAATGACCATAAAAGAGAGATCATGATTTCATATGTGTTGAACTATGTGATCTAAAGAGTGGACTTATTCTCCAAATTGTCATTTTACTCTCATATTTGCATCTCTTTTCTTTTAGTTAGTTAGCTAATTTTCTAATTCTCTAGCTTAACTTTCACTCGACTTTGGTATAATTTGATTGAATAGATTTTTAAAATTAAACAATTCCCCATGGATCGACCCGTACTCGCACACGTGCTACATTCGTACACCGTGCGCTTGCGGTTATTTTAATTTTGAAATTTTTCGACGATTTTCTAATTTTATAGAATTTCCGTTGATTAACACAACCGAACAGAAATTCCAATACAAACAGTAAAGTTATTTCTGATTGAGTGTGCTCCTGAATAGCACTATTAAGTCAATAATATACACCATTCCTATAATCTTCTCCTTAAGTAAAATCTGTATATTCGTGTGTACGTGAAGATAAGGAAGATTAGATTGCTCTAGAATTACAGAAATAAATACGTGATTGCTCAAATATTCAAGCAATAAAGCAAGAAAATCAGAATTCAAGAGAGTGTGAAAAACAGAATTAGGTTGTTAATATAATCTTGAATTGAGTATGCATATATAGAGATTATAGAGTTGCAACTCATGGTTATAAGTTCTGTTGAAAAGAAATCATTGCAACTCTTCCTGAAAAGATTCCTCTTCGCTGAAGAGAGGTGTCTCTTCAGAAAATTTGAAAAATGACAGTTAGAACATGTTCAGTCGACTATATATTATTAGTTAGTCGAGTGAATTAAAACAGAGAAAAAATAGTGCAAAAATATTCATATCCGGTCGATAGATATTTTGATTTAGTTGATTGAATATTTTGTAAAGTCGGTTCTTTGAATATTTAGTCGACTTAGAGTAATTTAAGATATGTATGCATGTACACATGTTCTGATACAACATCAACATTTATAGATAGAAAACCTCTTAATTAAATTCAAGGTGTCAAATATACAGCTTATTTATTGTTTTTCAAAGATGAAAGTGTAAAATAGTCTATACCATTTCTTCCTTTATAATTTTTTATTATGTATACACAAAACATGGAGAATCCCAAATAAATTTAAACTACTTAGTACTTCAAATCTAAAAACTTTTACCATAGTTTTAATACTATAAACTTCAAAATTTTGTGAAACGCTTGAAAAAAATGCTATTAATTAAACTCATAGCTTTCCAGAAAGCACAAAACCATCAAAAATGGATAAACGGATTGAAAGTTATGATCAAAGTACTTAGAGAATTCAACTTAAAAAATTAGGACAAGGATATACTTCCACAAAAAACAGATTTTTAACAATTCGAAAGTTTAAAATCTCAAAATGTGATTAACATAAAAGTTATTTTTTATAGAGGCATGTTTCCAACTAATGAAAGATTAGCAAAATCCAATGAAGGAATCAAAGTTACAGCTATTTTTACATAACGCTTGAAAATTCAACATTTCCAAAACTCCAAGAAATTTTAGTTTTTTCTTTCAACCAGCCAAATCCACTTTCCTCTTTGAAAACATCAATATTAGGCAAAGAACTCTACACAAAAGTTGTTTAATTTCAAATCCACTTTTTGAAAATTCAAGAACTATAAAAATCTAGCCCTTTAGTCAAAAGTGAGCATATAAACAAAAGTTGGTTTCTTACCCCCATTCTTAAACTAAAAAATATCTCATCGTTACTAAACTTCATTCCATTTTGAAGCCACCTTCTTCATACTTGTTTAACTCTTAATTCGAGTTACCACAAATCAAATTTATACGTCTCTTTAACAAATTTTTTTACTAATGCATACCATTATAAATACTTTCCTTCTTGAAAAAATCATTTCAACCTCATAGTATAATATTCACATTATTTACTTTCTCACATTTTCCAAAATATTTATATCCATTGTTATCCCGCCTTTTGGCAAGGCCGAGATACCAAGGAACGGACCAGAAAGAAACAGGATCATACGTCTTCAGCTCCGGATAATCGTTGGGCAACTACAGGTATCGATGAATTTTATCCAAGTCCGGATCGGGCTACGATTGGTAAGACACGTCAAGCAAAGCTGCAGAAACCAGCGTTCCAAATTTCGGGGAGATCCGAGTTCGTATACTCAAGATGTCGCCAAGAGAAAATAAGGAGGGCAGGCCTTATTTCGAATCCATCAGAGAGACCCAGGGTCGAATCGATTAGAGTTCGAATCCCTTAGAGCACGCGTAGCTTCGAACCCAGGGGAGAGCCCTCGCTTCGAACCCATCTCACATGTATACGTTCGAATCCATCTAAGTATGTCTCGGTTCGACTCCATCCAAAGAATTTAGGTTCGAATCCATTGAGGGCACGTCTTGTTTCGAATCCATCACGGCGCTCCTGTCTTCGAATCCATCACGGCGCTCCTGTCTTCGAATCCATCAAGGCGCTCCTGTCTTCGAATCCATCAGGAACACCTCCTGTCTTCGAATCCATCACGGCGCTCCTGTCTTCGGATCCATCAAGCAAGAGTTCATCGAATCCAACATACTGAAAGCAACTTCGAATCGATCTGCAGTAGCTAACAACGATCGATTCGAACAAATACCAACACCATCGATTCGAAGGAAGATAACCCTCGAATACAACACATCGAATCCATCAAGTTGTAGCAGCTGAAGTCAAAGGCTCAACCCCATCGATTCGAAGAACATGGATTCGAAGCACGTATGTCAATTAAAAATGCAATCTTGAATCGATCATAACTTGAGATCTACAAGTCCAAATGCTATGAAATTTTCACAGGAGCTTGCACGTACATAGAGGAATGGCCACGCGAAGTTTCATCCCGATTGGCCACTTTTTTGATCGATTCGAACCAAGGGTCGAATCGATCCAAAAGCGGGCCCGGATCTCCAGAATTCAGCCATGTGGGCCCCCTGCACGTGTCAGAAGTGGTCTTCCCAAATTTTAGGAGAAATATCAGCCTCCAGCACCTATAAATAGAGCCCCTGGTCATTCAGAAAGGGGATTGGAGAATTTCGAGAGATAAAGCACGCCCGGACGCCGCCAGAATTACTTCAGAGCACCGCCGCTGCCTTTGACTTCGAATTTTTGCTTAAGAACTGTTGTACTTAGCCATATAAAAGTTGTATTCTCCGAATATCGAGCAATAAAATAACAAAGCTTCATAGTGGACGTAGGCGCCTCGCCGAACCACTCTAAATTGTTGCCTTCTGTGCAATTTACTTTCTGTTGCTTGGAGTTTTTGTTAGATAATCCTCATTTTAATTTGCCTTCTTCATTTATTATCTCTTCAAAAACTTCCGAAGAGTGTTGTGCCCAATTTTGACACAAACACTTTGCTGGATCTCCAGAATTCAGCCATGTGGGCCCCGTTCACGTGTCAGAAGTGGTCTTCCCAAATTTTAGGAGAAATATCAGCCTCCAGCACCTATAAATAGAGCCCCTGGTCATTCAGAAAGGGGATCGGAGAATTTCGAGAGATAAAGCACGCCCGGACGCCGCCAGAATTACTTCAGAGCACCGCCGCTGCCTTTGACTTCGAATTTTTGCTTAAGAACTGCTGTACTTAGCCATATAAAAGTTGTATTCTCCGAATATCGAGCAATAAAATAACAAAGCTTCACAGTGGACGTAGGAGCCTCGCCGAACCACTCTAAATTGTTGTCTTCTGTGCAATTTACTTTCTGTTGCTTGGAGTTTTTGTTAGATAATCCTCATTTTAATTTGCCTTCTTCATTTATTATCTTTTCAAAAACTTCCGAAGAGTGTTGTGCCCAATTTTGACACAAACACTTTGGTGCTTTCACTAAGAAAAAACCCGATTTTTTCTCCTGCTCCTTGGATCTATCTTCGATACCGGATTGCATAAATCTAAGAGAGAGATCCAGATTTCATATTCAAACTCCTTCCATTCTACTCAGATTTGTCAAAAGTCTAGGAAAGAATTCAATGTTTCAAAATGGTGAGTACAAGAACCACTTCCAACATTGGTGATCAGGAAGGCCGGGATAGGCAAAACCCCACACAACTACAATCCACTAACCAAGATGCTGTTGGGCATACGGATCAGTCAGGTCCGGTCATGAGGCAAGAGTTCCAAGCACTACTTCAAGAATTAACCCAAAGCAGGCAACAGCTAACTGAGCAATTGCGCGCTAATGCTGAGTTGACCAATCAACTAAATCGCCAAAAACGAAGAAGATCCAGAAGGGATCAAGCTCCTCGTTCTTCCACCGAAAGCTCCGCTTCCTCAGATTACAATACCCGATCTATCCGTCCCAGGCTAGACGGAAATCATACGCAAGCCGCTGACTGTCAACAGGCGGTAACCGTTGGGCAAATAATGGTTGGCCCTTCTACCAGCTTCCATACTGGACCCTCCTCCCGAGGAGGCACTATTCCTTAGTACACTGCAGATGATCGAGCTGCTACAGCCGCTGCAGTTGACATAGGAGTTGATGCTCGAGATCACTCCAATCAAAATTATCATCAGCAGGGACAGGCTCCAGAGCCATATATCCCAGAAGATATCGAGCCAAGGAGGCGGGATGAGGATCGTCGACAGCGTCTGATCCCACCTCGCACTATGGAACCCGACCATACTTTGGCTCACCACCCACAGAATTTTCCAATACCAGACTTCTCAGCCATGGTGCAGCGAATGATTCGCGAGAGTCAAGGCCTAACAAATGACGATTGGGGAATCTCCCGGAGTCATACCCCATTTACTGATGACATATTGTATGCTGAACCTCCTCGCCGATTCAGAATGCCAACCCTTCCCATGTATGAAGGAAATTCTGACCCAAACAAACATGTTCTGAAATATGAATGGTCAATGACTGCTGCAAGAGCTGATGACGCAGTAAAGTGCCGCAGTTTCCTATTTCCTTATGGGGAATTGCGACAATGTGGTTCACCCGATTACCGCCACGATCTACTTCTTCGTTTGACCAGTTAGCTACTAAATTTGTTGAACAATTTCGCATGCATATTGCCCGACCTAAAGATGTTAATACCCTATCAAGTGTGACTCAAGCTCCCGGAGAAACACTTAGACGATATTTGGAGAGATTCAATGCTGCATGCGCAGAGATCACCAACCCTAATGATAATTCCATTCTGATGGCCCTGACTAAAGGAATCGACCCTGATTTCGAATTTGGAAATTGGCTAGCCGGGAAACCTCCCGCATCGTTGGACCGTTTCTATTCCAAAGCTGCTCAATTCTTGAGGCGAGAGGATGCGAAACAGTCTAGGAAGCAGGACGATGCAAGGCCCAACATTGAAGGGATTCAGAGTAATGTTGCGGTTAAACAATCCGGAGAAAATTCGGGAAAAGTCGAATTGAATATTCAAAATAAACAGGCCCAGCGATCAAGAAATGGTGATAACCGAAGCAAGAAGCAAGATCAGAATCGTGGTCCGAGACGTAGGGCCGCAATGTTTGACAATTATACACCGCTTAACACGTCGCTGGAAAATGTATACTTACAGACTTATAATACTATGCAATACAAGAAGCCTGCTCCGAAGCCTTCATCGGAAAAGCAAATTCAGTCAGGGAAGTTCTGTAGGTTTCATGAAAGTTATGGGCATAATACCAATGAGTGTAGACATTTGCAAGACCTCATTGAAAAGTTGATCAGAGAAAGAAAGTTGGACCAGTTTGTTCGGGCACCGCAGTCTGGTGGAGCGGGCCCATCTAATCAAAATCGAATGCAAAATCAGGAAAGACAAGGTGAACCTGCTCGCACAGGCGGAAGGTTGGTTATCAATACGATAAGTGGTGGTCCTCATCCGGCTGACAGAAGTTGGAGAGAAATGGAGTCATATGCTAGCTCAATCAGACATGTAGACTTTGAATGCCACAGCAACTTGGAAGACGGAACACCGGCTAAGCAACAAAAGACAATGGATGATGAAATCGTGTTTAGAAATCGAGATGCTGATAAAGTCGAAGCTCCCACAATTGACCCATTGGTTATATCCGCTCAAGTTGGTCCTGCTTGGATGAAAAGGATCCTGGTAGACAGCGGGAGTTCCGTAAATATCTTATTTAAAAGAGCATATGGTTTAATGAAAATGGAAGCTAAGGACTTAAAGCCTTGTCAATCACGAGTTCACGGCTTCAATGGGAGTGCAACAGTACCAATTGGAATAGTCGAATTGCCAGTAGAGTTGGGAGCGGGAGAATGCCGAAGAGTTCGGATGTTGCAATTTGTTGTCTTAGATATTCCTTCCCCGTACAATGCTTTTTTGGGCCGACCGGCCCTTGCCGAATTTAGGGCTGCTATTGCCCCATGGTGTTTAACTCTGAAGTTCCCTACTGACCACGGAATAGGAGTTGTACAAGGGGATCTGGCTGCTGGAAGAGCCTGTTAAGTTGCTGAGCTGCGGGAGGCGCAGCGGAAAGAGAAAGGAAAAGGCGTAGAGGAATCCCTCTGCGTCCGTTTTACTGACGGTTGACAACTAGCGCCTGGGCTCCAGCCTGGGCACCACAGCCAATTCCAAAAGGATCTTGATCCAAGGGATAATGATAATAAAGAAGAATCTACGAAAAGTCAGGCTTCTCCGGCCGAGCTGACCATTGATGTCCCGATTGATGATGATCACGATGACTCGAGAATATTGAAGGTTGGGTCTCAACTTGACCGAAAGACACAACAGGAATTGGTTGATTTTCTCCGGGCGAATCTTGACGTGTTCGCCTGGACACACTCTGATATGTGCGGAATCTCGCCAGACATCGCGAGCCACACCTTGAACATTGACCCGCGATATATCCCGGTCAAGCAGAAAAGGCGTAGTATGGATCCAGAGAGATCTGCTGCCCTGAAAGAAGAGGTCGATAAGTTGAAATCAAATGGGTTCATTAGAGACGCTTTATACCCAGAATGGGTGTCCAATCCTGTACTTGTCCGAAAACCGAATGGAAAATGGAGAACGTGTATCGATTACTCTGACCTGAATAAAGCCTGCCCGAAAGACAGCTTTCCGCTCCCCCGGATCGATCAACTGGTAGATTCAACCGCTGGACATGAATTGTTATCTTTCATGGATGCTTACTCTGGTTACAACCAGATACCCATGCATGTACCGGATCAAGAACACACAAGCTTCGTAACCGACTTGGGGTTGTACTGCTACAAAGTCATGCCTTTTGGATTAAAGAATGCTGGCGCGACCTATCAACGCTTAGTCAACCGAATGTTTGCCAATCAGATTGGAAAGACTATGGAGGTCTATGTAGATGACATGTTGGTGAAGTCACGGTACTTTGGGGATCATGTCAAGGACCTGGAGTCAATGTTCGACATCCTCCGGAAATACGGAATGAAGCTTAATCCACTCAAGTGTCATTTCGGGGTCGCATCCGGAAAATTTCTTGGGTTCATTGTCAATGCCCGAGGAATAGAGGCCAACCCCGAAAAGATTTGGGCAATCAGAAATCTACAAACTCCGAAAACCATAAAGCAAGTTCAAAGTCTTAACGGAAAAGTGGCAGCACTGAGCAGGTTTATCTCGAAATCGACCGACAAATGCCTTCCATTTTTCGATTTAATTCGAAAGGGAAAACGAAACTTCGAATGGAACACAGATTGCGAGGGCGCATTTCAATCACTAATCCAGCATCTTTCCGTACCACCAATCCTCTCAAAGCCTGTAGATCATGAACAGTTGTATCTTTACCTGGCAGTATCAAAGAATGCGATCAGTGCTGCATTGATTCGGGAGGAAGACCGAGTGCAAAAGCCGGTCTACTACGTGAGTAAACGATTGACCGGAGCCGAGAGAAATTATCCAAAGCTTGAAAAGTTGGCATATTGCCTAGTCATTGCCTCGAGGAAGCTCCGGCCATATTTCCAGGCTCATCCTATTACTGTATACACCGATCAGCCGTTACGACAGGTCCTTATGTGGCCTGAGACGTCTGGTAGGTTACTGAAGTGGAACATCGAACTGAGTCAATTCAACATCACTTATACTCCAAGGAGAGCCATTCACGGCCAAGTCCTAGCAGATTTTATAGCCGAATTCACTATTCCTGAAGACTTGCCCGAAACCAGCATGTCTCCCAAATACATCTGGAAGATGTACACCGATGGTGCGTCAAACGATCGGTGCTCAGGAGCTGGGATAGTGCTTGAGACCCCCGAAGGACGATCCATATGTTATGCTTTAAAATTCGAGTTCCGCGCAACCAACAATGAAGCCGAGTACGAAGCTCTACTTACCGGACTAAAACTTGCCCGTGATCTGAAAATCATCGCTGTAGAGATCTATTGTGATTCCCAATTGATAGTGTGTCAAGTTCGAGGTGAATACCAAGCCAAAGATCGAAGACTGGCCGCTTATCTAATTCAAGTTCTAGAGATACTTAATAAATTCGATTACTATGCCATTTTCTACATACCCCGAGAGCGCAATCAGAAAGCTGATTCATTGGCAAAGTTAGCAAGCACGGGTGAGGCTCAACAGTTGGGGGTTGTTCCGATTGAAACCCTATCATTTCCGAGCATTGATCGAAGGGAGACTGATTTCGCATTTGAAGCTACCTCCGCCATGGAGTCGTGGATGACTCCTTATCAAGATTATATCGAACGCGGTGTATTGCCCGAGCGGCAAAGCGAGAAAAGACAAGTTCTGCGAAAGGCTTCACGGTTTGTTATTCAGAATGGAGTCATGTATCGGAGAGGATACTCTATTCCTCTCCTCCGGTTTATCGCACACGATGAAATCAAACGAGTGTTACACGATGTACACGAAGGAGAATGTGGTGATCACACTGGGGGGCAAGCACTAGCAAAGAAGATACTTCGATATGGGTATTATTGACCCACCGTTAATCGCGATGCTGCAGACTACGCTAGAAAATGTGACAAATGCCAGAAACATGCTCGAATTTCAAGAGCCCCGCCTACTGAGATAACCCAAATGGTCAGTCCTTGGCCATTTGCGGTGTGGGGAATGGATATCATCGGCACATTGCCTCTGGCCAAAGGTGGCGCGAAGTACGCCATCGTCGCGGTTGATTATTTCACCAAATGGGCTGAAGCTGAACCCCTTGCGACAATCACAACAAAGAAAGTAATCAACTTTGTAGTGCGTAACATCATCTGCCGTTTCGGTCTCCCACATACTATCATTACCGATAACGGAACTCAATTCGACAGTGCTGAATCCAAAAATTTCAGTCAACGATTTCACATCCATAAGAAATTCTCTGCAGTAGCGCACCCACAAGCAAATGGTCAGGTTGAAGCTGTTAATAAAGTTATCAAGTCCATTCTAAAGAAGCGACTGGAAAAAGCTGGGGGCAAATGGGTCGACGAACTTCCTATGGCATTATGGGCCTATCGAACGACCCATAAAACTGCAACCGGTCATACCCCGTTTTCCTTATCTTATGGTTCTGAAGCCGTTATTCCGGTCGAAATGGAAGTGCATTCTCATCGTGTAACGTATTACGATCCGAAAACAAACGCCATATTACTTGCTGAATCTTTGGATTTACTCGATGAAAAGCGCGAAGAGGCTGATTTGAGGGCAGCCGCATATCGTAATCAAGTTGGCCGACTGTACAACGCCAAGGTCCGTCCGCGAACCTTCAAACTCGGCGATCTTGTACTCAAAAGAGTTTATCCGGTCCCTTCACACATGAAGCCAAATTAGGAAGGGCCGTATGTGATTTCAAAAAAGCTCGGAGATGGCACGTTCAAATTATCAACAGTTGACGGTTTTACCTTGCCGAGAGCTTGGAATAGCGAAAGTCTTCGTCGCTACTACATATGAAAGATTTTACTTATTTATTTTCTGTCAATTTACTCCTTTGCATTTTATTCTAGTATTTTGAGACTTAAATTTGTAATAAGGCAACCGACTTTGCCGTATTCTTTTGTTTCAGCAATAAAATGCCATCTCTTCGAGCCAGAGCTGTGATTTACTGAATATGACGCACTATATTACAATGCACGAAGGGCTAAGTCCCATCACGAGGAAGGACTTATTCAAGTAGGGAGTGATTGTAACACGGCCAGTCACTCACTAAGTGAAACCCGAGCTCGGGGACAGAACACTACATCAACGTTCACGGGGATTGACACACGACAATCCCCCCGCCAACTCCAATTTCCCATAGTGTGAATTGGAGTATAGACTTCAACTCTCGGTTCCCAGAGCGCGAGTTGGAGTATAAACATTAAAACAATTCGTTCCCAGAGTGCGAACGGACTCCAACTTCCCGGAGCGCGAATTGGGGTATAAACATTAAAACAATTCGTTCCCAGAGTGCGAACGGACTCCAATTTCCCGGAGCAAGAATTGGAGTATAAACATTAAACAATTCGTTCCCAGAGTGCGAACGGACTCCAACTTCCCGGAGCGTGAATTGGAGTATAAACATTAAAACGATTCGTTCCTAAAGTGCGAATGGACTCCAACTTCCTAGAACGCGGATTGGAGTATAGACATCAAATAATTCGTTCCCAGAGTGCGAACCGGATTATCGATCTCAGATTGTCTTAAGTCCCCAGAATGCGGACACGTGTTTAAAGTTTGTAGTAAACGCACTCGACCATAAAAATGCAAATGTCGTTCCCCGAGACTAGGAGGCGAAAAAGCTAAGTTTTAATCACTGACCGAAGTGAGACAATGTCCGAGGTTCGGTTATTCATCGATCACAACTCGCGACCAAGATTCTCAAACTCGGTAAATAAAAACAAACTCTACTTGACAGTGAAAACACCACAAGTACACCAAACCGTTAACTGCAGATTATGTTAAGTCCCCGAAGTGTGGACAAGTATACAAGGCTTATGGCATATGTGGGCATAAGCTAATCAATGCAATACTTAAGCAAATAAGAAAAGAGCTGTTTTCTATTTTATTAACAAACGAAAAAAGAGTTTGATTACATGATAAAACCAAAAACAACTCATAAAGTGGGTGCCGGATCCACACTCATACACGGCCAACAAAAAGAGAAGTAAAAAGAAGTTCTACTTCGCAACTGCATGACAAAACAAGAAGTTCAGTCCTTCTTCTTCCGATGTCTCTTCTTTGGAGTTGAGCCGCTAGACCCGCTACCCGGCTTCTTACGAGATTTCTTGTCCTTCTTTGGAGCGTCCTCAGGGTCTGGCATGATATCTACGTCTTCCTCAGAACTAGAAGGGACGGAGATCCTTTTTAGAGGGCGAACCGAAGGCGGAGGAGCCGTAGCGGGTGGCGAAGCTTCAACACTAGAAGTTATAACAGTGCTGGTGAGAGAAGTAATGATTGAAGAAGTTAAGCTTGGTGGAGCGACATCGCCTCCAGAACCACCAACTGCCGTAGTCATTTCAGTGCTTATCTCAGCAAGAATTTCTTCTTCTCGGATAGATCGATCAGCGCTGGAAACAGGGGCGGTCGGTATAAATGAGCTAAAAGAAGAGGCAACACCACCCATTGTAAAGGAAGGGTCAGGGAAAGGTTCACACGGTTGCTTGAGAAGCTCCTCGATCATCTGAACATCAAATGACATCGAGCTCCCTCCTCCCATCTCGCTGGTAAAAACAGTGGTCGTGATGGCCTCAGTAACAACGGCTCCTAGCATTGGCGGCGAAACTTGTGGAATTGGAAGTGCTGGCGCATCGCTTTCAGTCACTGATTAAACCAAAAAAAGAAGAAAGAGGATTGGTAAAAAGATCTACTACAAGTGCGAAATTCTAGAAACACTTAAGCAACATTTATAATACCTTCTTTGCTGCGGCTCGGTGATAGAACAGGTTCAGAAACGGTAGATGTACCGAGAAACAATTCCGGTCGATCCGGATTATAAGCAGGAATAACCGGTGGACCAGCTGTAGTAACGACTCCAGATGAGGTTGGGGCATCAACTGAAAAATTCTCACTGTCATGTGCGGCTCCAGAACCCTCACCCGTCTCTACATGATGAAACCCAAGTCTCTCCCTCTCAGCGGAGATCATCGCATCATGGAGGAGTTTCCTTTCCTCTTCGTTCAATAAGCGAGATTCAAGTTCAAACTCATCTACGGCTCCTTCAGGGAGAGATGCTCTTTTATTCGCCACCAGTTTTTTCCAAGCACTGAGCAGAAGCATAGAATAATCTCCAAGCCACGAGAGATTCCTGTGCTCAAGTACGTTAGCATTATAAGTGTCGAGAAGATCGTCAAATTCAGCTTCCACTCTGAATATCTCCGCTTGAACTCTCCCTTCTACCTCTGCCTCCACCGCTCCAACCTTAGCAACCGCCACGTCTCGCTCAGCTCGAAGAGACACAGCTTGCTCACACGCCTCCTGTGCAGCTGCATTAGCGTCATCTTTTTCCTTGTTTAAACTGGCGCATTTAGCTTTTAACTCCTCAAGTTCCCTGACCGCCGCATCTCGTTCGGCCTCAACGTTTTTGTACCGATGGCCTAAATCCTCAACTAAAGTACAATGCGCTTGTTGTATTTTCGCCATCTCAGCTAATGTTTCATCGACCTTCTGTAACGATTCCAGTTCAGCCTTGCGAGAAGATTCCGTTTCAGATTGAAGAACGTCAACAATACGGTTCTTCTGAGCCAAGTCTGCTTCCAAGTTCTCAATAACTTTGGCCCGTTCGAAGGCTACTTTTGAGGCTTTAATAGCTGCCCTGTACCATTCTTTATACTGAGCATAAAAATCCCGAGTATAGCTGAGGGCAGTGTGCACGGCCTCTTCGGGAATTCTCTTAAGGTTGGGTGGAAAGATATAGGCGTCAAAGCATATCTCCGGAAAGTCTTTTTTCAACTGAGCAATTCTAATAGCCCCTTCACCAGACGGTTCAAGAGGTGCTTCCTCTACGGTTACGGTCGTGGCTGTATCGGTCCTTGAGCGATGCGGACCGGGTTTAGAAATTTGTTGAGATGATTGTTGCCGCGAAGTTTCAACTGCAGGTACTTGGCCCCTAGATGACGGAGGAGAACGAGAGGGTGAACGATACCTTCGGTCCCTATCAGAATGTTCCTGGCTGGAATAGTGTCGGGAATGGTCCCTATCACGGTGCTCCTGCTCATAATACCTCCGCTCACGATCTCGGTCGGAATCCCTGCGGCGGGACTCATAGTAGGATGAAGAATGGTGTACTCGCCGAAGCTTGTCAAGTGTAGAAGGACGATTCGACATGGTGCCTGTAAAAAAGGAACAATTCGATTAAGTACCAAGAAAAAACACTGCAATGCGTGTGGACGTCGTGAAGTGTTGTGAAAAGTGAATAAATGCGCAAACCCCCCGACCAACCAGAAGCGTCGATTACACTAACGGGTAAAGAATCGCTTATGTCAAGCGCTTCCCGAAGCTCTTCCAACCCGGACCCGTGATGGAGAGATACGTAGTCCGGAATAGGAATATCGTCCAACCCGGTGAAGAGGTCTCCGGACTGACAAGGAGAAGCGCTGGAAACAGTAACCCCAGGTTGGGAACGGGTTACGACTACAGACTTCCATCTCTTAGGCTTAGGTACAACAGCCTTGCCTTTCTGACCCTCTTCTATTCGGGAAAGGTCGGCTGCTATATCAGTATCTGTGGGCGTTCTTTCATCATCGCTCATTTCTCTTATTACAACGCCAGGTTTTCTTTTTGCCACTTTCTTCTTCTTCCTCGAGGCCGATTTCGCCAAACCTTCAATCACAATACTCTGGCCCATCTCAATCAAACCCAGTGTCCTTAAGTTATCATCGGTCAATAGCAAATCTATGTGCCTTAAGTCATGGGGAATCCTTTGCAAGCTTTGAACGACACCCCTATAATGCCCACCAGCAGGTCTTGAAATGATGGCTGCAAGAGTAGCAGAATATTAATGTAAAGTATTAAGAGTGACCACTCAATAACGAATTATGATGCTTACGTCTGGATAACCATCTCCTGGCAAACCCTGGGGGGCAACGAACAAAAAACCACTCGTTCTTGAAATAACTAAGCCTTGTCCAGGCCCCAGTCACGACCTGACAGTTCCTGACCGCCTCCAGAAAAGTGAAAGACGGGCTGTCACCCCTACTCTTAAAATTGAAGATGTGCCTGATCTCGTTAGGTCTTGGCGGGCGAAAAAGGCAATCCATAAATATGACGAAGACGCTGTTTAGTAGTGCATGTCCGTTGGGATGAAGCTGTGAAGGAGCGATTCCTAAGTACGACAACATCTCTCTGATATATTGGTTAAAAGGAGGAAGAGATCCAGGTGCACAGGCATGGCGGTAAAAGGCAGTATATCCCTCAGGAGGGTTGTGTGGTCTATCGCTGGCACTGGGTAATAGAACATCGTCCAGAGATATGTTGTGTTTCGAACATAACTGGCCCAACAGAGACTCTGAGATATTGGATTGAACAGAATCAACCGGATCTTCGATAAATATGGCCTCCGGCAATTCATCCGGAGCCGGATCTACGACTTCAGAAGGGATGTCCGGAATCTCAAGCATTGGAAAGGGCGAGCTTTGTGCTTCTTGTTGTTGAGAACTCGAAGACTTCATAATTAACTAACTTACCAGAAAGTGGCGTTAAAAACGTAAAAAACCCAAGCATTCCCGCGGTGCAAAGTGTATGAATATGTTGTGCAATGCAAGTACTAAAAAAAAAAAAATTTAAGCAGACTTTACAAAGATGAAACGAGGTGTCCGAACTACGAAATTTTGGAATTTGAGAATGAAAACGACCGTCATCTCTGACCGTCACTTTCACGCCGCCCAGAAACTATTGGCCAATTCAAGTAATAAATTCGTTGTATTTTGTTTAAGTCATGGTGCCATCGACGAGCTTCAACGGAGATGACAAGTTAGATTCGATTATGCAAGGCCGAAGCTCGTCGGGGTCAAGTATGCTAAAGTTCATTAAGCTCGACAAAAAGTTCAAACTTGAAATTGGTCATAGCTCAGAAGTTGGAGCCAATCATAGAGTTAGAAGTTTCATATGTTTGAACGTTCGAATCGATTAACTCGAATCGATACGAGTCGAATCGAAGACGTTCGAATCCATGCGCCTCGAAGCCAGGAAGGTCGACTCGATGCAGATTTAGGGTGGAGAAGGTACTTCGAATCCATTAGCTTCGTGTAACTTCGAATCGATCAACACTAAACATCTTCGAATCGATCAGGGTATTATCACTTCGAATCGATCAGCACAGTCCTTCGAATCCATCGGTTCGAAATCTCGCAATCTTGATCGATTCGAACTACCTATTCCTACATCGATTCGAAGTCTCGCCTGCTTGATCGGTTCGAACTACTTATGCCCTAATCGATGCGAAGCAAGGAAGGAGGATGACAACCAACGTTGCCTACACTTCTCCCTGATGACGCTCAGAATCGATACGACTTGAATGGCTTCGATCCCCAGATCCATCGAGTCAACCCATTTCATATCTCACTATCACTCATGGTTTTCGAAAGAAAAAATTGAAATCGATGTCAAATTTTCAGTTTTCATTGTTCTATACTCGGATCGATCCCTTGGCTTACCTAATTGGATTCGATTACGGTAAAAAACTTGGAAAAATTGAATCGATTCGTGCAGAAAGCAGCTGTATCTGACGTTGGAGGACCGATTCGAAGGTAGAACTACAGTAAAAAGTGAAAAGTAAGAAGTTAAAAATGAAGATGGCCTTGGATATTTATATGGATTCCACAGAAAACGCGTGGCTTTTCGACTCCCGGTTGTGTTTACCCCCTACTGCCGGTCACTAGCCAAACCCCATCGATTCGAACAAGCATTCGATAACCCATTGCATTCGAATCCATCACAGTGTAAAGTCATGATTTCGAATCCATCACGTGGCCGAATCCATATTCCACTTCGAACCCATTACCTTCCGATCTTTTACACCATCGAATCCATCCCAGGTTAATCGATGTGAGGCACCATCGATTCGATGAAACACTGAGCAAAGGTAAGACCATTGGTTCGGAAATACATGACTTCGAATCCACTAGGACAACATCGATTCGAAGCACTTGAATAAGGAATGAGTTGAAAAATCTTATCGACTCCGACAACCTATTCCATAACCAGCAATTCAATCAATTCGAAACCCTATCGATTCAAACAAGCATGCTTCGAATCCATTTAGCACCGTTGATGAGAATGAATGCAACACTTCGACATGAAGAGATAACTAGAGGGTCGATACCAAAGGATGATCATAGATAGCAATAACAACAAAACGTTAACCCTAATCTCAAATAGTTCAGGAGAGGGCCGATGCAGAATTCAATAACAAACCAAACCGGCAACAACTTGCAATCACGCAATACTAACCAGAATCAAGGTGATACACGTATGCGCATATGTTCGACTAAAATTTGATCTTTATCATTCACAGGGATCAGACATCCACCTTATCATGGTTTCAAGGACGAACGACCAATCACAATCATACGACAGTTGATAACAGCAATAAAGAATACAGCTTTCAGTAGAGCACGTCCTAATTGCCCGGCGTCAGATTTTAGCTTTTCAAAGCACGTCATGTTTACACAAGACGTACTTTGGGGGGCAAATGTTATCCCGCCTTTTGGCAAGGCCGAGATACCAAGGAACGGACCAGAAAGAAACAGGATCATACGTCTTCAGATCCGGATAATCGTTGGGCAACTACAGGTATCGATGAATTTTATCCAAGTCCGGATCGGGCTACGATTGGTAAGACACGTCTAGCAAAGCTGCAGAAACCAGCGTTCCAAATTTCGGGGAGATCCGAGTTCGTATACTCAAGATGTCTCCAAGAGAAAATAAGGAGGGCAGGCCTTATTTCGAATCCATCAGAGAGACCCAGGGTCGAATCGATTAGAGTTCGAATCCCTTAGAGCACGCGTAGCTTCGAACCCAGGGGCGAGCCCTTGCTTCGAACCCATCTCACATGTATACGTTCGAATCCATCTAAGTATGTCTCGGTTCGACTCCATCCAAAGAATTTAGGTTCGAATCCATTGAGGGCACGTCTTGTTTCGAATCCATCACGACGCTCCTGTCTTCGAATCCATCACGGCGCTCCTGTCTTCGAATCCATCAAGGCGCTCCTGTCTTCGAATCCATCAGGAACACCTCCTGTCTTCGAATCCATCACGGCGCTCCTGTCTTCGGATCCATCAAGCAAGAGTTCATCGAATCCAACATACTGAAAGCAACTTCGAATCGATCTGCAGTAGCTAACAACGATCGATTCGAACAAATACCAACACCATCGATTCGAAGGAAGATAACCCTCGAATACAACACATCGAATCCATCAAGTTGTAGCAGCTGAAGTCAAAGGCTCAACCCCATCGATTCGAAGAACATGGATTCGAAGCACGTATGTCAATTAAAAATGCAATCTTGAATCGATCATAACTTGAGATCTACAAGTCCAAATGCTATGAAATTTTCATAGGAGCTTGCACGTACATAGAGGAATGGCCACGCTAAGTTTCATCCCGATTGGACACTTTTTTGATCGATTCGAACCAAGGGTCGAATCGATCCAAAAGCGGGCCCGGATCTCCAGAATTCAGCCATGTGGGCCCCCTGCACGTGTCAGAAGTGGTCTTCCCAAATTTTAGGAGAAATATCAGCCTCCAGCACCTATAAATAGAGCCCCTGGTCATTCAGAAAGGGGATTGGAGAATTTCGAGAGATAAAGCACGCCCGGACGCCGCCAGAATTACTTCAGAGCACCGCCGCTGCCTTTGACTTCGAATTTTTGCTTAAGAACTGCTGTACTTAGCCATATAAAAGTTGTATTCTCCGAATATCGAGCAATAAAATAACAAAGCTTCATAGTGGACGTAGGCGCCTCGCCGAACCACTCTAAATTGTTGTCTTCTGTGCAATTTACTTTATGTTGCTTGGAGTTTTTGTTAGATAATCCTCATTTTAATTTGCCTTCTTCATTTATTATCTCTTCAAAAACTTCCGAAGAGTGTTGTGCCCAATTTTGACACAAACACTTTGCCGGATCTCCAGAATTCAGCCATGTGGGCCCCCTGCACGTGTCAGAAGTGGTCTTCCCAAATTTTAGGAGAAATATCAGCCTCCAGCACCTATAAATAGAGCCTCTGGTCATTCAGAAAGGGGATCGGAGAATTTCGAGAGATAAAGCACGCCCGGACGCCGCCAGAATTACTTCAGAGCACCGCCGCTGCCTTTGACTTCGAATTTTTGCTTAAGAACTGCTGTACTTAGCCATATAAAAGTTGTATTCTCCGAATATCGAGCAATAAAATAACAAAGCTTCATAGTGGACGTAGGCGCCTCGCCGAACCACTCTAAATTGTTGCCTTCTGTGCAATTTACTTTCTGTTGCTTGGAGTTTTTGTTAGATAATCGTCATTTTAATTTGCCTTCTTCATTTATTATCTCTTCAAAAACTTCCGAAGAGTATTGTGCCCAATTTTGACACAAACATCCATACATACATATTTCACCACAAATCACATCCACTCATCACTTTAATAAGAAACATTTATTAATGCATGAAAATAGTTTAATACATATATTCTTTGAAACATTCTTTTTAATCTGTCAACATTGAATTTCCAAAACTACTTTTTTTTGCTTTAAGAAATACTTTTATATCTGAATCATCAACAATATATCAATTATACTATCTTTTTCCTTCAAAATTTCCTTCCCAAAATATTTGTTATTCACATCGATTACTTCTCAAAATATATACTTTACCTAAGATATATGATTATCATATTCATTCCAAAACATTTTTTCCCTTTATGTACTACCTTCAAATGTTAATTCTTTTCAAAATAATGATTTTAATGTTTATCAAAATATTTTTTACATTTCGGAACATTTATCCAAAAAATTTATCTATAACTTTTCTCAAAAATAATTACTCCTTCCAAAAATGTTTTTTATCTTGTCCCAACATATTATTTTCTTTCAAAATATATTTGTAACACACTTTCAAAAACATTAACGTCAGAACATTAATTTTCATATTGTTTGAAATATTTTCCTCCTTTCTAAACATTATATTGAAATGTTTCCATCCTAGCATTTATGAATCGTTAACAATACGTCGGCCACACGCATCGATCAGAATTCTTAAAGCACTCAATGGATAGATTAACTTCAAAAATTTATTTAAATGTTTATATATATACTAGTGTGGACCCGTGCTGCATACGGGGTTCACATAATTTATTTATTTTACATTTTTATATATTTTTTTAGTTGTATAAAGGTGAAACGTAAACTTTTGAATTATAACTTTTTGACCCACTTTTTATTTGCTAAAAAATAAATAACATGCCTAAATTATTTCAAAGCACACACGGTATAACTAACATTTTTGGCGACGATGGCTTTGTACAACGAAGACTGATGTCAACTATATGAGATTCCTAATTTGAAAGCATTAAATTACTAAGAATCGATTAATTCTTAAATCAAATTATTAGAAATTAGGTCAGTTTATCAGCTGCGTGATTATATTATTTGATATGACTCTAATTCATGTTGGAACTGAGATTTAGGGCTAAAAATAGCAACTAATTAAAATTAATTGTATAAAACTCTCACTCTAATTTTAAAATGATGAATACATTTATCATAATTTAAAATGTGAAATAAATAATGTTAAACTCATTTTAATTCGTAAATAATTATTAATCGTGATGGAATGTTGGTTGGAATGTTGGTTTGGAATGTTGGTCATGTAGAAGACCGAGTCAAGCTGGTAGACTTACTCTGACTAAATCAGCAATATTATCGATGTTAGTTTACTAGGCTAGGACCTTTGTACTACCGCAAAAGCTTATTAAAATGATAAGAAGTGCAGTGATGAGATTCTTTTGGACTGGTGGAACACAAAGTCATTACATAGCTCCTATTGCATTCAAACTTATTGAAAATCCCATTAAAAAAGGAGGGTTGGGCATTATTAGCCTGTCACAATGGAACAAAGCTACTATAGCCATATATCTTGACAACTTCATTAATGAAAAAGATAACTTATGGGTACAATTGTCGTACAAATATGTTACAAAAGGGAGGAACTTATGGAATATGATGTCACCGTAAAATATTAGTTGGACTTGGCGCAATATTTTCAATTTAAGAGAAGTTGTCCTACCTCTTGTTTTGTATGTCATTACAGCACATAAGTAGGTTAGTTTTTGGGATGATCCGTAGTGCAAACAAGGATGTATCCTTAGAAGACTTATTAATCATCATGAACTAATTCAATCTGGAATTGGGTAGTATGCTAAAGTCAACTCGTACACATCTAATGGCCGGGTTATCTTACCTAGCAATTCAAACCGAAACATTACATCTCTTTGGAATTTCATTAAGGCCTTGGAAAACAAGTACTCTCATTGATAAAGTAGCTTAGGGTCCTATGAAGGTTAAGTTCTCCACTAAAACTGCTTACAAATTACTGATTGGTGAAAATGATCTGACAGGTTGCAAATTGCACTTTACTGGTTGGAGAAGAGAAAGTCCTGCCACTGATAATCTCTTGCTCTGGAAGGTTATAAACAACTCTCTCCTCACTCACGTCAAGCTTGTCAACGGAGGAATGATCATTTTTCTCTACTACAGCTACTGTAATGACTAACTAGAAATAATTAAAACATCTTTACTTTGACTGCCCTACTACTGGAAGCATATGGCATAAAGTAAAAATTGACCTTGGCATCAGGATTGTAGGAATGAACAGGCTAGATGAGTGGAAGATTCTCTTGGGGTTAACAGCTGGAATTAATGAGCGCTCAAAAATTTATGGTATGCTCTTCAAGAAAATTGTTCGAATCATTTGGCTTGAGAGGAACACCAGATTAGTCGATGAAACTAAAAGCAAAATAGGGAAGCAATTAATAGACTTGGATGTTTATGAAGCGAGGAGAGGTCTTCTTGATGCTAATTTTCCATTTGAGCCTGGTGATGGATCTGTGCATGGCTAGTGTAACGACCCAGAATTTCTGTCATTTGAAATTCGTATATTTAATTGATTTTAAATATTAACAAGTAAAATTTATAAGTCGAATAATTTATTTTTTGAATATCTAAATTTAATTGGGTAATTAAATCGATAATTAATATTTGAAATTCAAAATAATTGGAAATTGGGTTTAATGTGATTAAAAATGATTTATAAAGTTATAATAAAACATATTGGAGTTAGAATGATGTTATAGAACTTTTAAAATCGAATTAAAAGTTAATTTGTAGAAATCGAATATTTTAATATTTAATTGACGAGTAAAAATAGCCATTTTTCAAATAGTCTCGGATTTCGACGAAACAAGTTTCATCGGATCCGTAATATTATATCATTGCAAGATTTCAAATTTCATGTCAATGGGATTTACGGTTTGTCCGGGGCAAGCCAAAACAAATAGAAATTTGTTTAATCGATATAATTTAAATTTGATCGTTTATTTCCATAACTCGCACATACGATCAAATTAGCCTCTGAAAAACGTTCCATTGTGCTTGGAAGCAGTGTAAACCCTAGAAATGCAAGCCGACACGCTTCGTTTGGATTTTGGAAATTTTCCGGATGAATAGTGTTTCGATATTTTCTACAAAAGCCCATCTTTTTTCACAATTTTCACCAAGAACAAACCCTAGGGTTGTAGCCACTAGTTTCAATTCCAGTGGCCGAAAATCACTCTTCTTCCCCCTCCCCCCCCCCCCCCCCCCCGATTTCTTTAAATCCATCAGCATTTACGAGAAATTATCAACTGCAAACTTGTAGAGTGTATCGAATACTTCGATATGAACGGTCGAGATGGGGTTTCCAGCGATGGATCAACGGCAAACTTCATTCAAACGACCGGACTTCATTCACCTTTTTCAGGGGAGAAGCATGACCGAGCTTCACTTGCTCGCGGTCGTAGGTAGAGGTGGGGTGGGCTTCCATATGAAGGTGGATGATCGGAGGATAGGTGAACGGTGGAGGCTCAGAAATCGTTGAGAATGGCGGCCAATGGGTAGTCTTCGATCTGTAAACAATGGTGGGGAAGAAGAAAAGTGGCGAACGACCCTGATCTGGAATCATGAAACGTGCAGCCAAGATTAGTTGGGTTTGAAAATAAAATTAATTTGTAGATTAAATTATATTTATAAATGTGTACAAACTTTAAAATAGTGTAACTTATTCATGCGAGGTCAAAAACTCACGAAACAAATTGCATTGCAATCGTATGGACGAACACTACGCAATGGAGCTGGACTGGAGTCGATTGGAACTAATTTGAATTTTGGGCAAAATTAAATGCATGTTTAATTTTATTCGGAACGAAACACTACAACCGTTAAGGTAAGAACTTCTCACTCAATCGAATCTGTTTCGATTTAAATTTTAAATAGTTAGATTTAAAATTGTTGATTGTGTTGATTGTTTGCTTGGATGATAATTATTATCTGTTGTATTGAAATAGACCCTATACGCCGTATATTAAGCGGAGGTTATTTATTAAATACGTATACCGCGATATTCCACCTTGAAGTGGAATTAGTATTATATATGTGCTTGGAGTTGATTTCCCGCATTATATAGCGGATGAGACCCTATTGCGCCGCATAATAGCCGATAATATTTTATAAATCTCATATGCCGCGATATTCCACCTCGAAGTGGAATTGGTATTATGCTAACATCTATGGATGCAGGGAAACAGGTTGGAGGGATCCAACTGGATTCCTCAATAGTATTGATTTATTTACAGAAGTTGTGATATATTCTGTTATCATATGATATATGATGTTTTGGATGTCGTGATTGTTATATTTAGTGTTGTTGCAGCATTGGGCCTATTTTGGAAAATTAAAAGTGTTAAAGTGATGGTTTTCAAATTTTAAAATGATTTTTAAAGTGATTTTTGAAAGTATACGTTTTATTAATTTTTGGAATTTATTCATTTTAAATAAATAAACGTTATAATTTTTATGTTATAAAAATTATGATTTTTGAGAAATATAGTTGAAAGGTGATTTTTGGAAAAATAAAGTTGATTTTTTTTAAAATAATTTAAATGGTGATTTTTGAATTTATTATAAAAGCTTTAGACATAAGAAGATTTATAAAATTGGATTTTTGTAAATCAAAGTGATGGAATTATAAAGGAGTTTTATAGACGTTTTAAAATGATGTTATTAATGGATTTTATAAAAGAATAGAATCTACGATTTTTAAGTTATAAAATGAAGGAAATTGTAAATAGAGAATTATAAGTAATTTGCTTATAATTTGGATTTTGGCGTGTAAATGGGATATGGATAGAATTTGTAATAAAGTGATTTTATAAGTTGAATCATTATGAAATATCAACGGAATTTATAAAAATTGTTTTATAAATCCGAAATCGACTTATTTTGATAAGTTAATTATTATAGCTTATTAAAGAAGATATATCCATGATTTTGGACAGTGGATAATCCTTTAAATAAAATGTGTAGAAAATGTTGAATTTGGTTAACGAAGTATATTCACGATTTTGGACAGTGAATAATATATTAAAGAAATGTTTTGGGGAAGTGATATTTTAAATAGAATTAAAACAATTTAAAGATGTTTTAAAATGTATTTGTAACGACCCGAAATTTTCGAACCCGAAAATCCCAGATAGTTATGAAAAGAAGAAAGAGATAGAAGAAGAAGAACAGAAACATCAACAACTCACATACGCAACGGATAAAACATAATAATAAATAATAACAGTTGCAAAAGAATACTATACCTGACGATTACATTCTAATACATTAGAGTTCCACATTATATACAGTCACTGAATATTTACAATTATCATGACTCTGATTAACAATAATATAAATACAGCGGATATACTCTATACGATATTGCCATCCAGCTCGCCTCCAGAGCTCCAGAACGTATCTACCTGAAAATCTGTAATACTCGGTCTGACCCGAGCATTACACCAAAGTAACACCCGGGTCAGGCTGGAAACCAGCGTCAGTAAACCCAACTAACATGGAAGGCCAAAGCAAACAACTTATATAAAACCTGGGGTATCTTATATCAACTCACAAGTTATTATAAACGACACATATTTCACATATAAATTTCTAAGTATCAAACTTGGATAAAATATTCCAATTCACTTAAATCATTTCATTCCAGCCTATTGATTTCACAAATCAATTTATAAAAATTCGAAGTGGTTTCGGGTATTTCCTAATACCCGACCCCGGTCTCTTCGAAACTCATGTTATCTTATCCCAAGTTATTCAAATGAAATACACAGCATTTCATATCAGAGATATCAACACATTCAAAACATCCAATACCATTCGATCATCCATAAGCAAAGCTTAATCACATACAATTCAATTCAGTTGATTCTAATTGAATTTCAAAATCCCAATTGCTCAGATTCCTTTATTTATTAATTCCAACCCAATTAATCAATCAACCATTCCTTATCCATTCATCTCAATTAATCACCTCGGATTAATTATGTTGCAATTACATTCAAGTAATTATCTTTAACAAATTTCACAATATTAATTATTCTTAACCCAAATCAATAAGTAATCTTAATTACTTCATAAATTAATTAACTAAATTAATTTCATTAGTCCTTAATTACTTATATTAATTAATTCCTCATAAGTCGCTTATTTGGATTAATCAATCATAATTAATTAATCTTTATATTACATCATTAATTATACGAATTGATGATTTTCAATTATAGTTTACTCTAATTCGACCACAATATTATTCATTCTCTATCACCCTCAACCTGTAGTTAACTGTTTTTCTTATTTACTCTATTAATACATTAATTACTCCTTAATTTGTTATTTCAATTAATCTCTTGATTAATTTCACAAAGTAATTATATTTTATTGATTACATTAAATAATTATCTATCAAACCATCCATTGATTATACTAAGTACATTAAACTTAATTAATTAATTTAAGCCTTACTAAATTAATTCAAATCCTCAATTACTGAATTTATTAATCTAGATCATTGATTTATTGGATTAATTACTTATCCTTCTTAATTACTCTACTATTTAAATGAATCACAATTCATTTAAATTTAACTTGAAACCCTTTTCTTATTTATGATTTAAATTTCAGACGACTTAAAACCCCAACACTTCGAGTCAAACCACAATTAACTCGAAAATCAACCAAACCGAAGTCACATCATCAATTCACAGCGCACAACAAATCAATTCAACCATTCAACCAAATATTTAAATTTAACCATTTAAATTTAAATAAAATTCGACAGAGTGAGATTTACTCACCTTTTCTTTTAAGTTGCAACCCTTTCCAAATCTCGACCCGATTTCTCCGACCTTTGACCTTATATAAATAACCATATGATTTATTAATATTTGGAACAATCAGACAATTAATTTTCATTTAACAACTTGCTCAGCTAAGGATTTTATTTTAAATAAATAATTAATTTTAAACTAATTTTAAATAGAATATCTTTAGTGACCAACATAATTAAATAGGTTAGTTGGACAATAATATTTCCATAATCCAATATTTTAGAATTTATCAAATAAATTTAGAAGAGGTATATGTAAATCCTCTATTTCCCTGTTTTATTTTTGTACTACATATATATACACATTCAAAAATAATTTTGTCACTGTAAAACTTAATATATATATAGATATATTTTCCTTTTATTCGGTTTATTGTATATATATATAAATATATATAAATCCTTACTGCACATATACAGTATCGTAAAAATCAATCTTAAACAAATTATACCTTGATTTCATCCTAACCGGAATCAAAAATCGCGCAGAACCCAAGCTTCCCTCACTATCTAGTTGACCATAACCTACCCGAGCGGCCTCTAAGTTGCATGTCAAACTCGCAGCCCCCTCCAGAGGCTCCCCTCCTACACTTCAGCACGCCTCAGCACTCGATTCCAGAACCACGACACCACTTGAATCGGGTCACGGCCTCGTGCGCTCCACTCACGTCGAGCATCAAGCATCGCTCCCTCTTCCAATTACCCAAAATCGAAACCCCTAATCCGAGCTACAGTGCGACATCCCATGATTGAACGACTTCACTCGATGTCGCAGCTTCTCCTCTTCATCCGGCCTCGAGATGCCACAGCCCTAATCGAGCATCTCGATTCGTCTTCCCTCTATTAGAACATCGCCGCCGCCGAGCTTGCTAATAAAACGCTCGCCTCCCTTTTCTTCTCCCTTTTTTTTGTTACGAAAACTGAACACTAGACTTCGCGACTTAGGGCTAGGGAACGGAAGCATGGGTTACAAAAGATGGGGAAAAAAAATCAATTTGGCTTTTCATCTGTAGATAAAAGTTCGCCCCTTCCCTCTTTTTTTTTTATTTATCAGCTTGATTCTGTGCTTATCCATTAGAGAGGAAAACGGGGAAGATATTTCCCTAAAGTGGCTTCAGTTGCAAGCTAGAGTGAAATCACGTGACTAGGGTGATGCATTTAGACTTTTAATAGATTTCATATAATCGAATATTGAAAATATCTCGTGTTCCATAACGCAAAATCCCGAACCCCGAATCAAACATGCCAACAGGCGTATATAAAGTTTTACCCGCATTCCGAACACAATGGAACGTGTTTCGAAGGCTAATTCAAGCATATGCGCGAGTTACAGAAGAAAACGATCGTTTTAAATTAATTTGATTGAGATAATTCTAAGCGTTTTGAGATGCCAGGGTCAAACAACAACTCCGATTGCTACGAAAATTGAAATCCGATGATAACTAACTATTACGGATCCAATGGAACTGGTTTCGTCGAAATCCGAGACTGTACCTCGGAAGGCTATTTTTAAATATCGATTTAAACGATATATTTTTAAAATTGAACAAATTACCTTTAAATTTAATTTCAACCATTCTATTATCTTCAGTATCATCATTATAAATTTTACAAATCTTCAAATTATTTTTAACAGGCTTAAAATCCCATATTCACTATTTTACCCAATTTCAATTATTAAATTCAATATATAAACTATATAATTCAATGATTTAATTATCAAGTAGATATTGATATCTTGAATTCAGGTTTAAATTTAACCATTAAAATAATTAAAATCAATTAATCATTCCAATTTTAAATTGTTGAAAATTCTGGGTCGTCACACTCCTCCCCCCTTAAAAGAATTTCGTCCTCGAAATTACTAGTTAGGAAGAATGGCCCAATACCCGTTTACTTTTTTCCAAACCCACAATTCAACATCCTACCAACTATCTTTTATTAAAGACCCACTATTACTTCAATCAACTTCCCAAAACCTCCTATAGGTTCTAACAACATTATTTACTCCACTTATTCAAATTTAAATTTAAAATTCGAATCTAAATTATCATAACTTCCTCAAAAAATTTCTAACACCCTAAATTTTCGAAATTTTTTGCAGCGTCTCTTTTGCGCGGATAGCTCGGTACAACTACTAAAGGCCTCTACGGGCTCTCAAATTCCAAAAAGAAAACAAAGCCAAGTGGCTACATCAAAAACCCAATCCAATTTCATTCAGAAATTTAAATACATACCTTTTTGTCGGGCAATTCAAATTTGTCTTTTGGAACCAAATCCAATTTCTTTTCCCTCTATAACACCTGCATATCTTACTTAACAATAATATTCAATTGCATCCTTTCAAATCATTATATACCTTTCCTTCCATAAGTTTCATACCCACTTCTATTCAAATTAGTTTTCGCCGTTTCATATGAATTCAATTTATTTTCGATTTCTAATATTGAGTTACATTAATTTTATTTACTAGTTTACTTAAATTTTCAAATTTGAAATTGTTTTGTCGTTAACCAAAATTTTCCAAAATTTCCCCAAAAATTTTCCAACTCCCAAAATTTCCGAATTTTTTTGGCAGAGTCTCCTTTGTACGGAGAAGCTTTTGCAATTTGACAATAGATATAAATATATATACATCGAACCACACGGTCGGAAAAGCAAAAACAGTTTATATTTCCTATTTTTATAGCGTAGGCGTACCTTATTTAGCATTTTAAACAAGCAGCTTATAAATTTAGCAATTAGCATACTCCAAATCTAGCCAAACGGCTTCTCTGTACCTGTACTCACTCAATTTAAATATGTAAGTGCCATATATAGAAATTCTATTAGCATTTCACTTACTTTTAATGGCTAAACACAAGCATTTCAAAAGCAACAAACACCAAATGCTTACCATAAGCGATTTATATAATTTAAAGCTAATCCAATTGCTTTCAACCAAATTTATATGCCATTTCATTCACCTTTAATGGTTTACAACGAAATTGCTTACATTCAATTCATGTTTAAGAAAAACAAACTCGTATTCAAATCAATTGATTCAAAAATCAATTATATTTGCTTCCACTAATTTATAGATTTTAATTAAATCTCGTTTACGTCAAACGACAATCATTTCTATGCAATTTGGTGATTCCCAAGTGAATAAATAATTACTTACGTTTTATAACCAATTCAAGTTGATTCCAACTCAATTTTATTTAATTCAATTCCATCTTAATTTATTCACGATTATTTTAGTTAGCTTGACACATTCCATGCTTGTGTACTACTAACCCTTCCCAAATCAATTTAAAGCAAGCTTTTATTGACTTAAGTAATTTCACTACCATTCAATTTGATTCCCATCAAATCTAATTTTATTTAATTCAGTTAGCCCATCCACTTTAATTTTAATTCACCTTCTCAATTTATCAAAATAATATCCAACTCATATTTAACTCATTTACATTTCAAATTATTATGCCACCGAACTTATGTTCAGTCGGATAATCCAATTCCAAACACAACTTTGATTTAGTTTTTATTCTATCAGACTTCATTCATTTATTATTTAATTCACCTAATTCATTTGCGAATTTATTTTATTTACACTAAGCCATTCTCAATTTATTTCTCTTCACTTGGGTTTTGTTTGCAATCCAAACCATGGCTATTATAATTCACTTCCATTAGATATTATTCACATGACATCACTTCCCTTATATTCAATTTACTTGCAAATTTCATTAAATATTATTCAAATCACACTTGGATTTTATTTGCAATTCATCCCATCACTACTTCGATCCCATTCTATTTTATTTTTATTTTTACACATCTCTTCCTATTTAATTCATTATCAAGTCCAAGTCGAATTCTATTAACAATTCGAATTCATTTCCAAATTCCATTATTAACTTACAATCCATTTATTTACCCAAGTTAAATTTTATTAACATACTCAATCAAACAATTATTTAGCCAATCAGTTTAATTCCAAATATATTTTTTTAATCAATATTCTATTTTATTACAAAAATCACTTCATTAAGTTTTCCTGAGTTCAATTTTATTTTATAATTCCAGTTTGGATTCCCCCTTTATTTTAAAATTTAGAAATGCCTTTAAATTTAGACAATACAATTAAAATAGCTTTTTATAAAAAAATATTTCTTATACCTCGATGTCTCAACCAGTCCATCCTTGTTCTCACAGAAATTCAGTCATACGTTGATCAGGCGTAGAACAGAAAATCTATAAGTACTTGATAAACCCGTTTTCAACACCCAGTGAAAACACTTTAAAAATAATTTTATTGGAACAGTTTTTTTTGAAAATAGAGAAAATATCTTTGGTGATAATGCTTTGAAAATCACCACCCCATTCCATGGTCGCAGTTACATACCAGGGTTACGTTGCAGTCACAACAAAAGTCCATGTAACCGCAGGCTCTCCGCGGCCTCTCGATTACGCCATGGAACCCACAACAGATCATAGTTACATCCAGGGTTACGTTGCCGTCGCAGCAAAAGTCCATGTAACTGTAGGCTCTCAGCGGCCTCTGATTTTCGCTGTCGAAATGAAACTTCTCCACTCCTACATAGGTCGCGGTCTACCGAGATAAACTCAAACGCAGACCGTTGGCTCTCAGCGGCACACACGACTTTCGCTATGTTACCATAGGTCGCAGTTACATCCTGGGTTACGTTGCAGTCATAGCAAAAGTCCATGTAACTGTTGGCTCTCCGCGGCACACACGACTTTCGCTATGGTAAACTCAACTCATAATCCTCAGGAACTAGTTTTGTCCGGACTCCTCACAGGATCAACTTTAGAACCCCCTTGGGGCTCAAGGCAGCACCACTCGGTGGCACTCCTGAGAAGTCCATTTCAAGGGAGCGCCTTTTTCCCCAGAGCTATCATCAAAACACTTTATACTATACACATATAGTATCTTTCAATTCATATGCCTAATATGAATCTCATACAAAGCTCCTTTACACAAAATCGATTATCTCAAAATCGATAATTCTCAAAATAGGCTTTCCAAAACTCAATATTGATTTTACCCAAAAATCAAAAGCCTTTCCCAAAATCCTCATAAGATCCTTTATATATATTCAGAGATATATATATATATATATATATATATATATATATTTAAAACTTTGGATCCTTACTTTCTTGTATACAACACCTTTTATACTCCAAACACTCTCAAAAACCATAGAAATATCCAACTTCCATCTTTATTCATTTCATATCTCTCAAAATATTCTTTCAGTTCAAAAGAACCATTTCACATTCCTTATTTACCTTTACATTAATCCCCATTTGGATTATTACTTTAATCCTTATCTCAGTTGGGTATTTTAATCAATAACGGTTTGAACTCCGACCAGTTTAGAAAAATAGCTTGAAAATTTTAAAAATAGGTAAGTAGTTGAAAAATAATTATTAGTTTGCAAAATAACTGTAAAATAGTTGGAAAATAGTTAAATGGTTTTAGAACTTTTAGATAATTGCAAAATAGTTGTAAAATAGTGATTAATTTGTAAAATAGTTGAAAAATAGTAATTAGTATAGAAAACAGTTGAAAACGGTTAAATAGCTCCAAATAATTGTAAAACAAGTATAAAATATTTTGGCTTTAAGGAAGAAGAGTTGTATATATTTAATGCTTGGAAAATAAGTTTATGTTAAAACAATTTATATTGAAAATAATCCAGAGTCAAAACTGTTCACTTCCCCAACAATTCAATTTAAATTTCCACTCCCATTTAAATTGACCCAATTCCAATTTAAATAACTCCAACTTCCATTGAAATTTAATCCCAATTCAAGTTGAATCAATCTTGATTCCTTCCCCAAATTAAACTGAATTCCACTTTAAATTATCTTTACTCATGTATCTCAAGGTTCAAATAAGAGTTAAATACAATTTTATTTGTTTACAAAATTTAATTTATTATTCTATTTTATATTCCAGTTTGAAGCCAGTTCTTAAACAAGTTTATTTTACAATGTAATTATTCAAATTTATTTTATTTATACAATACCATTCTCAATTTAAAGATTTTTATTAACAATAGGATGATATCATCTAATTTATTTTAAAACGTCCATCCATTTTCAATTTTGAAATCTCAAACCTGTTTTGAGATCATACAAATTCCCAATTCAAATCAACCATTTAACTTTCCAAGTTAAATTCCAATTTACTTAATCAAATCAACCTTACTCGATTTGAATTCCCGCTTCAAACTTCAAAATTCTTTCTCTCTTATAAGTTCAAAACTTATATCGCTTTGGGTTTTCCATCATACTTCAGGGAAAAATCAAAACTCAACCTCATAATGTTTATTTCAAATTATCTTTGATATCATATATATCCATACATATACATATTTATTTCTTGGCCCTCCCAGCCATGTTTTAAAATTTTAAACCACCCTTGGTTTTAAATTCAAATCAAATTTCAAACAACCCATTGTTTTCAACAAGTCCCAGTTATCCAAATAATACGTATTTATTATATTTTTTTATTACTTTGAAACAAAATTTTCGAATTCTGGGACCAAATTTAGAATTTCATTTTCAATCCATTAAATTTTCATTTGGTTGTATTTCTATTTCTACTTAATTTAATTCCAATTCTAGACTTCAGTTTGGTTGTATTATATTGCTTCTTAATTTTAATTTCAATAATTAACAACCAATCACTTTGATATTTATTAGAAGGAAATATTGCTTTATATATCAAAATATATATTTTATATAAAATCATTTAAAATCCTTCTATACGAAAATAACAAGTACGCGCTCATATATATATATATACACACACACTCAACTCATTCTAGAGTTCTAGGAACTCTATTCAATGAGTAATCCCCACCAGAGCCAAGGTTCTCGCTTAACCTTTCTGCTCTGATACCAACTGTAACGACCCGAAATTTTCGAACCCGAAAATCCCAGATAGTTATGAAAAAGAAGAAAGAGATAGAAGAAGAAGAACAGAAACATCAACAACTCACATACGCAGCGGATAAAACATAATAATAAATAATAACAGTTGCAAAAGAATACTATACCTGACGATTACATTCTAATACATTAGAGTTCCACATTATATACAGTCACTGAATATTTACAATTATCATGACTCAGATTAACAATAATATAAATACAGCGGATATACTCTATACGATATTGCCATCCAGCTCGCCTCCAGAGCTCCAGAACGTATCTACCTGAAAATCTGTAATACTCGGTCTGACCCGAGCATTACACCAAAGTAACACCCGGGTCAGGCTGGAAACCAGCGTGAGTAAACCCAACTAACATGGAAGGCCAAAGCAAACAACTTATATAAAACACGGGGTATCTTATATCAACTCACAAGTTGTTATAAACGACACATATTTCACATATAAATTTCTAAGTATCAAACTTGGATAAAATATTCCAATTCACTTAAATCATTTCATTCCAGCCTATTGATTTCACAAATCAATTTATAAAAATTCGAAGTGGTTTCGGGTATTTCCTAATACCCAACCCCGGTCTCTTCGAAACTCATGTTATCTTATCCCAAGTTATTCAAATGAAATACACAGCATTTCATATCAGAGATATCAACACATTCAAAACATCCAATACCATTCGATCATCCATAAGCAAAGCTTAATCACATACAATTCAATTCAGTTGATTCTAATTGAATTTCAAAATCCCAATTGCTCAGATTTCTTTATTTATTAATTCCAACCCAATTAATCAATCAACCATTCCCTATCCATTCATCTCAATTAATCACCTCGGATTAATTATGTTGCAATTACATTCAAGTAATTATCTTTAACAAATTTCACGATATTAATTATTCTTAACCCAAATCAATAAGTAATCTTAATTACTTCATAAATTAATTAACTATATTAATTTCATTAGTCTTTAATTACTTATATTAATTAATTCCTCATAAGTCACTTATTTGGATTAATCAATCATAATTAATTAATCTTTATATTACATCATTAATTATACGAATTGATGATTTTCAATTATAGTTTACTCTAATTCGACCATAATATTATTCATTCTCTATCACCCTCAACCTGTAATTAACTGTTTTTCTTATTTACTCTATTAATACATTAATTACTCCTTAAATTGTTATTTCAATTAATCTCTTGATTAATTTCACAAAGTAATTATATTTTATTGATTACATTAAATAATTATCTATCAAACCATCCATTGATTATACTAAGTACATTAAACTTAATTAATTTAAGCCTTACTAAATTAATTCAAATCCTCAATTACTGAATTTATTAATCTAGATCATTGATTTATTGGATTAATTACTTATCCTTCTTAATTACTCTACTATTTAAATGAATCACAATTCATTTAAATTTAACTTGAAACCCTTTTCTTATTTATGATTTAAATTTAAGACGACTTAAAACCCCCAACACTTCGAGTCAAACCATAATTAACTCGAAAGTCAACCAAACCGAAGTCACATCATCAATTCAGAGCGCACAACAAATCAATTCAACCATTCAACCAAATATTTAAATTTAACCATTTAAATTTAAATAAAATTCGACAGAGTGAGATTTACTCACCTTTTCTTTTAAGTTGCAACCCTTTCCAAATCTCGACCCGATTTCTCCGACCTTTGACCTTATATAAATAACCATATGATTTATTAATATTTGGAACAATCAGACAATTAATTTTCATTTAATAACTTGCTCAGATAAGGATTTTATTTTAAATAAATAATTAATTTTAAACTAATTTTAAATAGAATATCTTTAGTGACCAAAATAATTAAATAGGTTAGTTGGACAAATAATATATCCATAATCCAATATTTTAGAATTTATCAAATAAATTTAGAAGAGGTATATGTAAATCCTCTATTTCCCTGTTTTATTTTTGTACTACATATATATACACATTCAAAAATAATTTTGTCACTGTAAAACTTAATATATATATATATATATATATATATATATATTCCTTTTATCCGGTTTATTGTATATATAAATATATATAAATCCTTACTGCACATATACAGTATCGTAAAAATCAATCTTAAACAAATTATACCTTGATTTCATCCTAACCAGAATCAAAAATCGCGCAGAACCCAAGCTTCCCTCACTGTCTAGTTGACCATAACCTACCCGCGACCTCTAAGTTGCATGTCAAACTTGCAGCCACCTCCAGAGGCTCCCCTCCTACACTTCAGCACGCCTCAGCACTCGATTCCAGAACCACGACACCACTTGAATCGGGTCACGGCCTCATGCGCTCCACTCACGTCGAGCACCAAGCATCGCTCCCTCTTCCAATTACCTGAAATCGAAACCCCTAATCCGAGCTACAGTGCGACATCCCATGATTGAACGACTTCACTCGATGTCGCTGCTTCTCCTCTTCATCCGGCCTCGAGATGCCACCGCCCTAATCGAGCATCTCGATTCGTCTTCCCTCCATTAGAACATCGCCGCCGCCGAGCTTGCTAATAAAACGCTCGCCCCCCTTTTCTTCTCCCTTTTTTTTGTTATGAAAACCGAACACTAGACACCGCGACTTAGGGCTAGGGAACGGAAGCATGGGTTACAAAAGAGGGGGAAAAAGATCAATTTGGCTTTTCATCTATATATAAAAGTTCGCCCCTTCCCTCTTTTTTTTTTATTTATCAGCTTGATTCTGTGCTTATCCATTAGAGAGGAAGACGGGGAAGATATTTCCCTAAAGTGGCTTCGGTTACAAGCTAGAGTGAAATCACGTGAGTAGGGTGATGCATTTAGACTTTTAATAGATTTCATATAATCGAATATTGAAAATATCTCGTGTTCCATAACGCGAAATCCCGAACCCCGAATCAAACAAGCCGACAGGCGTATATAAAGTTTTACCCGCATTCTGAACACAATGGAACGTGTTTCGAAGGCTAATTTAAGCTATGCGCGAGTTACAGAAGAAAACGATCGATTTTAAATTAATTTGATTGAGATAATTCTAAGCGTTTTGAGATGCCAGGGTCAAACAACAACTCCGATTGCTACGAAAATTGAAATCCGATAATAACTAACTATTACTGATCCAATGGAACTGGTTTCGTCGAAATCCGAGACTGTACCTCGGAAGGCTATTTTTAAATATCGATTTAAACGATATATTTTTAAAATTGAACAAATTACCTTTAAATTTAATTTCAACCATTCTATTATCTTTAGTATCATCATTATAAATTTTACAAATCTTCAAATTATTTTTAACAGGCTTAAAATCCCATATTCACTATTTTACCCAATTTCAATTATTAAATTCAATATATAAACTATATAATTCAATGATTTAATTATCAAGTAGATATTGATATCTTGAATTCAGCTTTAAAATTAACCTTTAAAATATTTAAAATCAATTAATCATTCTAATTTTAAATTGTTGAAAATTCTGGGTCGTCATAGTATTAAGTATCGAAACCATATATTTCAACATTCATTGTTGAAATAGACATTTTCGAGAAATAAGGAAATGGTGGACTATAACACTGTTGTTATAGTAAATGATTTTCGAAAGGAAATGTTTTATATGGTATTGGGATTTATATATCTATCTTAATTTCGAATCCCTATACTAGTGATTTTGGGTTGTCGTAACGATGTTTTACGCGACATTCGTTTTGACTCAAATAAATGTGTTAAGAGGATGTTTTCCTTAAAGAATAAAATATATACTTAACTGTGATTTAAGTATACTGAATATTTTCCAAATGTTGAAAATAAATAGATTGGTGAATTACTTATTATTAAATAAGTATGGAAATGTTTTCTAATATGAAGTGAATGTTTTGAGATTATATCTTATAAAGATAAATTGAAAGTGCATATTTGAAATCGATTTGAAAATCGTGTATCAGTGGATATTTGGAAATTTAAATTCACCATGCAATTATAAAGGAAAGGGAAATTTGTTTAAAAATAAACATCGATTTATTTTTGAAGCGTGGAAATACATTTACGGATTTGGACTGTTGATTTAAAGTAAATCGGTAAGGATTTATTTAATTGGTTTAAATGAACCATTTTGAAATGAAAAATAATAAATATTTGTGAATATATCCCGTGTAGGGAAATGATTTGAACTTTGTTTTCAAAGGATTGAAAAGTGATTTGAAATTTCTTTTCAAAGGGTTGAAGTGTGAAAATATATCTTGCGAAGATATTTTGAAAATAAATAATTGGGAAAATTATTTAAACCTGAAAATTGTTGTGAATATTGATTGATAGTTAAATAACCGACTATAAATTTTTGCCTTTAAATGGCGTTTGAATTTCGATGCGACCGGGGGTCGAATTCCAAGTGGATATCCGGGAACCACATCGAACCTTTGTGATTGTGATGAATCTTTTATTTAAAAGATCGAAGTGGAAAATTGTTGTGATTTGTTTGAAATCCGAATGAACAATTATTTTTAAAATAAGCGCTCGTTATTCGGATTAGTTGGGAGAGGACCTTTGTGTCATATAACCCATTCCGAATAATGATACGACGAAATGGGATTGCATTTGAAGACCGGTGGTGAAGATCGGGTATTTGCGAGAATGATAGGATGACCTATCGATTGTCTCTACACTGAGTAGTTACGGTATAGAGATTCCCTAAGTGATGGGAAGTCCGATCGGGATTGTGAATACCCGAATTGCAAGGGATTCTTTGGAAGTGCCTTCGGTTCTGTTCGAACCTGGAACAGACTTGTATGGAAGTATGTCTGACGTTACATTTTGAGATGTAAAGCTGGTTTCTATCAAATACATTTCTGTTGGTAGCGGAGAATTTATTCTCTTAGCTTAACACCCTTCTCTGAGATGTACGAGCTCAGAGGTTATGTAGTTGATGGTTACTAGTGATACATTCCCAATTTGGTAATGTGGCATACGAAGTGGTGCTGATTATTTGTTGATCGAAGCATGGCTTTGGGAAAAACGTAGCTTTGTGGACGAGACTTCGTCGGGCCTCAAACCCGGTAATGGTCGAAACAGGAATGTTGCGACAAGGTTTTTGTTAGGGGTAGCGCCCTAGTGTATGTCCATTTCCTTCAAGATAGAAGGTGATATCATGGTATAGAGCCCAGATATCGAACCTATGTGGTTACTGCATAATTACTACTTTGTGATTGTTGCTTTGTGGTTGAGGATCCTCGGATAAAGGTCGGTAACGACCAGGGGATGGCATAGCTTGTGTGTTAGCTACCTAGTTACAGTTATATAGCGTGAGGTAGCGTCGGTGTGTTAGTTACCTGGTCACAGCTGTATAGCGGGAGGTAGCGTCAGCCTTGTTTAGCAGAGATCCGGTTAGGTTTTCGGGGGCATCCTTCCAGAGGCGTTCCATTTCGGTATGGGAAGTTCCTTAGCCAATCATTTGTTGGAAAATCCAAAGAAACAATACGTACCTTGTATGGTTTTAGTTGTATAACCTGCCATAGAATGTGGGGGTAACCTGCTATTGATCGTGGTAGCTATAGTTGGCATAAGTGCACAATGCCAATGCTGACTAGGGTTACTATTATATTTTCGAAATGTTTTCTACACTATGCACTAATAATAATATCAAAAATGATTTATTTTGCGTAATGCCATGGAATGTTGTTGTTTTAAAGATAAACTGTTTTAGTTCTCACACCAGTCCCATGACTGACCTGGAGTTTATTGTTTCCTTCCAAAACTCTAGGTGCCCACCAATTTCCACACGGGCAGTCAAGAGTCAGGTTATCAGGTTATTCTGGAATTCAGGAGTTGCTGTAGAGATCTGGAGGCAAGCTGGATGGCTTGGCGTATCGACTAGTATATAGCATTTCTTTTCCACTGTTTGTTGTTGTACACTCTGATAATGTAATGTGATGTAATAACTGATATAGTTCTTTGTTTTAAAGATATTCATTTATCTATTATATGTTGTTCCGCTGCGATTTGTGAGATTCTGATATTGTTTTCTGTTGCTTCTTCTTTCTTTCTTTCTTCTTCCACCTCTTCTTCTTTAACCCTAACAATTCGGTTTTTCCGGCCTTCGATTGCTCGGCAGTTGATACAGTGGACGTATTAACGTCCATTTTCGAAAGTCGAAAATCCCGTTCGTTACAATGTGGTATCAAAGCATTTGGTTAAGCGACAACCTTGGCTCTGTTGGGTGTTACTCATTAGAGATAGAGTCAGCAGTACTCTAGAATGAGTTTGAGTGTAATAATAGATATGAGTGCATATTTGTTAGTGAATATAAAATTCTTTTATATTGTGATGATTGGTTTGTTGAGTGGTATATGGATTTTGGTCAATACGAGCAATTAACGTTATTGATAGGAATCTCTAAACACTTGTACAGAACAAATTCGACACGATATCGTTTTAAAATTGGGTAAATGAAATAATTTTACCTGAATTATTTTCGTATATAAAAGAGAAAATTTTTCTGTGAATTATTATAATATATGATTGTTTGGTTGCTGGAAAGTGATGATATTAAATTATTATCATTAATGTTGAAAAAGAAATTGAAATCGTAACTCCAAAGTTAAGAAATAAATTCACATACAAATAGAATTGGAAAATATAAATTGTAAATATGTTTTGTAATTTGAAGAAAAATTCCAGAGGAATATTTTGAAATATTTTGAAAATGGTTTTCAAGGGTTTGGAAAAAAAATGTTTTTGGGGGGATAAAAGCTCTAAACACTTTTCTGTCGCTGGAAAATAACTTTGGTAATGACGGCAGCATCATCGGTGTTCATTTTCGGGTTTCTAAAAGAGGGATTGCTGCCAAGTTGTTTTAAATGGAAGTTGTTTGGAAAATTTGGGTTTGGGTTTTGAAATTCAAAGTATAATTTGAATTGGTTTCAAAAATGGTTTTGAAATGTTGGAAAGACTCTGGATTCTGATAAAAAATAGTTATGGAATAAAATTTATTAAGTTGAAAATAAACTTGGGGTCGAAACAAATGAAATGAAATTGAGTTTGAATTATGGAAATAAAATTTATGAATGAATGAATTTACAATTGCGAGTAAATGAAATTGGAAACTAAATGTTAAAATTCATCTTGAAATTGCAAGTAAATAAAAAAAAATTTTTGTCAAATTGGATCAAATGAAGCTGAGTATTAAAATAAAATTAGTAAGTAAAACTAATTGAAGAAATGACAAATTTAATATGGGTTGAAATGAATTGAATTCAACATTTATAAATAAAGGGTAAATTAAATTCATATGGAAATTTGAAATCCAGTTTAAATATACGTGGTTATAAACTGAAATTGAAAACTGAATATTGAAAATCAATTTAAATTGTGCGAGATGAAATTAGTTAGAATTTGTAATGAATTAGTAAAAGAAACTAATCTAAAATAATGATATGAATCAATTGTGAATGAAAAATAATTGATAAAATTCAATATTCAGAAGGTAAATTGAATCCAAATAGAATTGAAATTGTAAATTGAATTCAAATGAAATTGAAAATGTGAGATTGAATGAAAATGGATATTATGGTTAGCAGGATTTACAGGTGGATTAAAGGAAATTGGGATTTTGATTTCGAAGATAAAAAAAATTGAATTGCTCGACAAAAAGGTATGTACTTCAATTTCAGTATGAAATTTGATGATTTTCCTGTCCAGCCACTTGGTTTTTTTCTTTTCTTTTTGGAGCCTGAGGGCCGTGGTGCCATTTTTGTAGTCGTACCGAGCTAGCCGCGCAAAGGAGAAGCTGGCGAAATTTTTCGAAAATTTAAGGCGTTAGAATATTTTTGAGAAAATTGGAAAATTTTGAAACTATAACTTTGATTTTGGGAGTGGAAAGTTAAATGATATAGTTAGTTTTAAAAAGATAACTAAGTATGATTTGAAAACTTAGTAAGGTTATTGGAAAAGTTAAAATGTTTAAATGAATTTGAAATTTAATTTGAACAAATAGTTTTGAAAAGTTAATGAATTCTGTAATTTTTTCTTACTTGGTAATTTCGAGGACGAAATTCTTTTAAGGGGGAAGTTTGTAACGACCCAGAATTTCTGTCATTTGAAATTCGTATATTTAATTGATTTTAAATATTAACAAGTAAAATTTATAACGAATAATTTATTTTTTCGAATATCTAAATTTAATTAGGTAATTAAATCGATAATTAATATTTGAAATTCCATAAATAATTGGAAATTGGGTTTAATGTGATTAAAAATGATTTGTAAAGTTATAATAAATCATATTGGAGTTAGAATGATGTTATAGAACTTTTAAAATCGAATTAGAAGTTAACTAGTATATTTTAATATTTAATTGACGAGTAAAAATAGTCATTTTTCAAACAGTCTTGGATTTCGACGAAACTAGTTTCATCGGATTCGTAATGTTATATTATTGCAAGATTTCAAATTTCGTGTCAATCAGATTTACGGTTTGTCCGGGGCAAGCCAAAACGCATAGAAATTTGTTTAATCGATTTAATTTAAATTTGATCGTTTATTTCCATAACTCGCACATACGATCAAATTAGCCTCTGAAACACGTTCCATTGTGTTCGAAACGCGGGGTAAACCCTAGACACGTCAGCCGGCATGCTTCGTTTGGAGTTCGAAAATTTTCCGGATGAATAGTGTTTCTATATTTTCTATAAAAGCCCATCTTTTTTGACAATTTTCACCAAGAACAAACCCTAGGGTTGTAGCCGCCAGTTTCAATTCCAAAGGCCGAAATTCACTCTTCTTTCACCCTCGATTTCTTCAAATCCATCAGCAATTACGAGAAATTATCAACTGCAAACTTGTAGAGTGTATCGAATACTTCGATATGAACGGTCGAGATGGGGTTTCGAGCGATGGATCAACGGCAAACTTCATTCAAACGACCGGACTTCGTTCACGTTTTTCAGGGGAGAAGCACGATCGAGCTTCACTTGCTCGCGGTCCTAGGTAGAGGAGGGGGTGGGCTTCCATATGAAGGCGGTTGATTGGAGGATAGGTGAACGGTGGAGACTCAGAAATCGTTGAGAATGGCGACCAATGGGTAGTCTTCGATCTGTAAACAACGGCGGGGAAGAAGAAAAGGGGCGAACGACCCTGATCTGGAATCATGAAACGTGCGGCCAAGATTAGCTGGATTTGAAAATAAAATTAATTTGTAGATTAAATTATATTTATAAATGTGTACAAACTTTAAAATAGTGTAACTTATTCATGCGAGGTCAAAAACTCACGAAACGAATTGCGTTGCAATCGTATGGACGAACACAACGCAATGGAACTGCATTGGAGTCGATTGGAACTAATTTGAATTTTGGGTAAAATTAAATGCATGTTAAATGCGTGTTTAATTTTATTCGGAACAAAACACTACAACCGTTAAGGTGAGAACTTCTCACTCAATCGAATCTGATTTGATTTAAATTTTGAATAGTTAGATTTAAAATTGTTGATTGTGTTGATTGTTTGCTTGGATTATAATTTATTATCTGTTGTATTGAAATAGACCCTATACGCCGTATATTAAGCGGAGGTTATTTATCAAACACATATACCGCGATATTCCACCTTGAAGTGGAATTGGTATTATATATGTACTTGGAGTTGATTTCTCGCATTATATAGCGGATGAGACCCTATTGCGCCGCATAATAGAGGATAATATTTTATAAATCCCATATACCACGATATTCCACCTCGAAGTGGAATTGGTATTGTGCTAACATCTGTGGATGCAAGGAAACAGGTTGGAGGGATCCAACTGGATTCCTCAACAATATTGATTTATTTACAGATATTGTGATATATTCTGTTATCATATGATATATGATGTTTTGGATGTCGTGATTGTTATATTTAGTGCTGTTGCAGCATTGGGCCTATTTTGGAAAATTAAAAGTGTTAAAGTGATGATTTTCAAATTTTAAAAGGATTTTTAGAGTGATTTTTGAAAGTATACGTTTTATTAATTTTTGCAATTTATTCATTTTAAATAAATAAACGTTATAATTTTTATGTTATAAAACTTATGATTTTTGATAAATATAGTTGAAAGGTGATTGTTGGAAAAATAAAGTTGATTTTTTTTAAATCAATTTAAATGGTGATTTTTGAATTTATTATAAAAGCTTTAGATATAAGATTTATAAAATTGGATTTTCATAAATTAATGTGATGGAATTATAAAGGAGTTTTAAAGACGTTTTAAAATGATGTTATTAATGGTTTTATAAAAGAATAGAATCTATGATTTTGAAGTTATAAAATGAAGGAAATTGTAAATAGAGAATTATAAGTAATTTTCTTATAATTTGGATTTTGGCGTGTAAATGGGATATGGAAAGAATTTGTAATAAAGTGATTTTATAAGTTGAAGTTGTTATGAAATATAAATGGAATTTATAAACATTGTTTTATAAATCCGAAATCGATTTATTTTGACAAGTTAATTATTATAGCTTATTAAAGGAGATGTATCCACGATTTTGGACAGTGGATAATCCTTTAAATAAAATGTGTAGAAAATGTTGAATTTGGTTAGCGAAGTATATTGACGATTTTGGACAGTGAATAATATATTAAAGAAATGTTTTGGGGAAGTGATATTTTAAATAGAATTAAAATGATTTAAATATTTTTAAAATGTATTAAGTATCGAAACCATAAATTTCAACATTCATTGTTGAAATAGACGTTTTCGAGAAATAAGGAAATGGTGGACTATAACACTGTTGTTATAGTAAATGATTTTCGAAAGTAAATGTTTTATATGGTATTTGGATTTATATATCTATTTTAATTTCGAATCCATATACTAGTGATTTTGGGTTGTCGTAACGATGTTTTACGCGACATTCATTTTGACTCAAATAAATGTGTTAAGAGGATGTTTTCCTTAAAGAATAAAATATATACTTAATTGTGATTTAAGTATATCGAATATTTTCCAAATGTTGAAAATAAATAGATTGGTGAATTACTTGTTATTAAATAAGTATGGAGATGTTTTCCAATATGAAGTGAATGTTTTGAGATTATATCTTTTAAAGATAAATTGAAAGTGCATATTTGAAATCGATTTGAAAATCGTGTATCAGTGGATATTTGGAAATTTAAATTCACCATGGAATTTATAAAGGAAAGGGAAATTTGTTTAAAAATAAACATCGATTTATTTTTGAAGTGTGGAAATACATTTACGAATTTGGAACGTAGATTTAAAGTAAATCGGTAAGGATTTATTTAATTGGTTTAAATGAACCATTTTGAAATGAAAATGAATAAATATTTGCGAATATATCTCGTGTAGGGAAATGATTTGAAATTTGTTTTCAAAGGATTGAAAAGTGATTTGAAATTTGTTTTCAAAGGGTTGAAGTGTGAAAATATATCTTGCGAAGATATTTTGAAAATAAATAATTGGGAAAATTATTTCAACCTGAAAATTGTTGTGAATATTGATTGATAGTTAAATATCCGACTATCAATATTTGCCTTTAAACGGCGTTCGAATTTTGATGTGACCGGGGGTCGGATTCCAAGTGGATATCCGGAAACCACATCGAACCTTTGTGATTGTGATGAATCTTTTATTTAAAAGATCGAAGTGGATAATTGTTGTGATTTGTTTGAAATCTGAATGAATGCTTATTTTTAAAATAAGCGCTCGTTATTCGGATTAGCCGAAAGAGGACCTATGTGTCATATAACCCATTCCAAATAATGATACGACGAAATGGGATTGCATTTGAAGACTGGTGGTGAAGACTGGGTATTTGCGAGAATGATAGGATGACCTATCGATTGTCTCTGCACTGAGTAGCTACGGTATAGAGATTCCCTAAGTGATGGGAAGTTCGATCGGGATTGTGAATACCCGGATTGCAAGGGCTTCTTTGGAAGTGCCTTCGGTTCTGTTCGAACCCCGAACAGACTTGTATGGAAGTATGTCTGACGTTACATTTTGAGATGTAAAGCTGGTTTCTATCAAATACATTTCTGTTGGTAGCGGAGAATTTATTCTCTTAGCTTAACACCCTTCTCTGAGACGTACGAGCTCAGAGGTTATGTAGTTGATGGTTACTAGTGATACATTCCCAATTTGTTAATGTGGCATACTGACGCAGCGTAGGAAGCGAATTCGATGATGTAAATCGAATCCATCCAGGATCTCACACGATTAGCGGAAATAATCGGTGAATCGATGATAAATCGATGGATTTAAGAATACCGAAGGGCCCAAATCCGTTGATCACGAAGATACCGGACTTTAGCGATCTTCGACACGTTGATCGCGCACGATACCGTGAGAGAAGATCTTCAATTCTTCGAACGTTGATCAAGCGCACTTGATTCCGTGAATTGGCTTCAACAATCGTTGATTCGAGCGCACTCAAATGCCGAAAGTAGAGATAGGAGATAACACTCAACAACCAATTTAAATGGAGGCACAAAGCACAAACCAAATTTTATTCAAAATTCAACAACTTTTACAAATGACCCAACTCGCCTATTTATAGGCTTACAACACACATACACGACCTTCACAGGTGGCCGACCTAACCTCAATGACCTAACAAACAACGACTTACGATTTACAATTAACGACCTAAGTACAATGTCTTAACAACACAACAAAATACAACACGAATTACAAACGACAAATGTTACAGCACTTCACGACTCAGCACATACGGGTTACGACCTAAAATATTTCAAATACAACTGTTCGCGACCTAAAATATTCAATTTCAACCGCGCGCGACCTAATCTCAACATCGTCACGCGACCTAAGAAATAGCAGCGACATATCCATCAACGACCTAGGGTAATTCACGACTTAGGGAAGATTGGAATTTGGGAAGATTGCCGAACGAGCTATAGTGGACCGCGACATAAGCGAAATGTCGTTCGCGACCTTCGGTGCTTCGCGACCTAGGGTTTCGTGATTCAAAGAAGCGGTTCGCGACCTCCTGTGACTTTGCTCGTGGCCTACTGGAAGCAGGTTAAGTGTAATGTCGTTCGCGCCCTTCGGTGCTTCGCGACCTAAGGTTTCGCGATTTAAGGATGCGGCTCGACTTAAGGTAATTTGTTGATTTCTTCTCTCGCGCTGCATCATCCTCCCCTGGTTGAAAAGAATTTGTCCCGAATTCACATTTTCTTCTTCTTCAACAAGCTTCTCCCCATAATATGGAATTAAGTGTTTGACATTGAAAACATCAAAAGTATGACTACTTTCCGGCAACCTTAACTGATACGCATTATCATTGATCTTCTTTATGATTTCTAAAGGACCAATCTTTCTAGCAGCTAGTTTGTTGTAAGTACCAGCAGGAAATCGATCCTTGGTCAATATTGCATATACAATATCTCCTTTTTTGAAGACAACTTGTCGTCGCTTAATATCCGCGGATTGCTTGTATTTCTCATTCGATGCAAGTAGTCATTCATGAACAGTTCTATGACACTCTTGCAACTCGTCAACAAAATCACAAGCTCGTTTAACAACTCCTTTCTGAAGTGGCACTGCAGTCAAATCCAATAGACCCTTTGGAAGGCTTGAATATACAATCTGAAATGGGCTGAAACCCGTACTACGGTTGATAGCATGATTATGAGCAAACTCCGCTTGACATAACTTCATATCCCAGCTCTTCAAATTATCTTTCTCAAGACATCGCAACAAGTTTCCCAACGATCTATTCACCACTTCCGTTTGTCCATTTGTTTGCGGATGATAGACGCTACTAAAATTCAGCTTCGTTCCAACCATCTTCCATAAACTCAACCAAAAATGACTCAGAAATCTAGTATCCCTGTCTGACACTATAGATTCTGGTAAACCATGCAAGCGATAAATCTCTCTAAAGAACAACTGTGCAGCACGGACTGCATCCGCGGTTTTCTTACAGGCTATAAAGTGTGCCATCTTCGAAAATCTATCTACAACCACATATATGGAATCATTTCCTCGCTGAGTTCGTGGCAAACCCAAAACGAAATCCATGCTAATATCAACCCATGGTTTAGTAGGCACGAGTAATGGCATGTATAATCCCGCAATCGTCATTGTTCTCTTCGAAACCTGATAGATATGACATCTCTCCACAAATCTCCCTACTTCTTTCCTCATTGACGGCCAAAAATAAGATTGAGAAATCAACTACAATGAACAATCTCTACCCACATGGCCTTCTTCATGTAACTCTTTGATAATCTTCATTCGCAAACTTCCTTCTGGTATAAACAATCGATTCTCCTTGAATAGAAACCCATCTATCATCACATATTCATTCGTCTTTCCCTCCTTAACTTCATCTACAAACTTCGCAAAGTATGGATCTTTAACAAACAATTCTGGCAATAGTTCTCCTGTCACTTCAACCTTCATCGTCGTTAACAAATGATTCCTCCTGCTCAAGGCATCAGCCACACGATTCGTCACCCCTGATTTGTGCTTTACAATGAAGGTAAATTGCTGTAGATACGCGAGCCATGAAGCGTGTCTGGCTGAAATTTTGTCCTGCCCTTGCAAATGGTTCAAAGCTTCGTGATCCGTATATAGAACAAATTCCTTATGAAACATATAATGTCTCCAGTGCTTCACAGCTTGAACAATTGCGTAAAACTCCACATCATAAGTGTTATATCTCAACTTGGCTCCAGACAACTTCGCACTGAAATAAGCAATTAGTCTTCCACTCTGACTCAGTACTCCACCAATCCCAACCTTCGAAGCATTGGTATATAACTCAAACAACAAATGAAAATCTGGTAAAACTAGAATTGGCGCTGACGTCAATAGTGTCTTGATCTTTTCAAAAGCAACTCCTACTTCCTCTGACCATTAAACTTCTTTCCTTTCATGCAATCGGTTATAGGTGCCATGACCCTTCTAAAATGTGGAATGAATCTTCGGTAAAAAGATACCAACCCATGAAAGCTCCTTACTTCGATAATTGTCTTGGGTTTAGGCCAACTCCTGACAGCTTCTATTTTGCTTTCATCCACTTGAATACCCTCCTTTGATAAAACATATCCCAGAAACAAAATACTGTGCGTCATGAACACACACTTCTTTGTTGCAGCATAGAATTTCTCCTGTCGTAGAATCAACAGCACTTCTTGCAAATGCAGGACATGCTCTTCCATACTCCCACTATAGATCAAAATATCATCAAAGTAAACAACTACGAATTTCCCAATGAATGGTCTGAAAATCTGGTTCATCACTCTCATGAAAGTACTCGGAGCATTTGACAAGCCAAACGGCATAACCAGCCATTCGTATAGACCTTTCCTGGTTTTAAAAGCAGTTTTCCACTCATCACCCGGTCTAATACGAATCTGATGGTATCCACTCTTCAAGTCAATCATTGAGAACACAACAGCTCCACTCAACTGATCAATTAAATCGTCGAACCTCGGCATAGGAAATCTGTATCTCATAGTGTTCTTATTTAAAGCCCGACTGTCCGTACACATCCGCCAAGTCCCATCCTTCTTCGGTACCAATAAGGCTAGTACTGCACAAGGACTCAAGCTCTCCTGAACACGCCCTTGTTCTAACAACTCCTCCACCAGCCTTCTCAGTTCCTCATGCTCCTTAGGACTCATCCTGTAATGTGGCCTTTGTGGTAATACTGCCCCTGGAACAAGATCAATCTGATGCTGAATGTCCCTCAATGGTGGTAATTTCGTTGGCAATTCTTCAGGAAACACATCACTGAATTCTTCCAATACCGGCTTTAATTCCTCTGGAATTTCAACAGATTCAGTAGCTTCATGCCCAATCAACAAGAATACCTCTGGACTCCCCTCTACCTCGTCAACAAACTCTTTCAAAGTCAACAAAGTCTTCAGCTCCTCAATCTCTTCTGACTTGCTCTCTCCTTGCTGTCTCTTCTTCGGAACTAAAATGATCTTAACACCTTCAAACATAAAGCTGTAGCTATTGGTTCGACCATCATGTTGCACTGCTCGGTCATACTGCCATGGTCTTCCCAACAACAAGTGACAAACATCCATCTCCACCATATCACACCAGATTTCGTCTTTATACTTCTTCCCAATAGAAAATGGAACATGAACTCGCCTATCCACCTTCACCTCTCCTCCTTTCCTTAACCATGCTAACTTGTAAGGATTTGGATGCTTCTCCGTCTTCAACTTCAACTTTCTCACAGCTTCGGTCGAAATAATATTGTCACAACTTCCCGCATCAATCACAAACTTACACACCTTCCCAGTATAGTGCATGTCGATTGAAAGATATTACTACTCAACCAACTAGCCTCTTCTTCCTGTTTCGGTGTCAAACATGATCTCCTCAACATTAGATTACATCCTTCATCTCCTGACGCGATATCTTGCTCATCCTCTTCAACTGGACTAGAATGACCTTCATCAACATCCTCATCTTCAATCCCAGCAATCATTGCCCGCTTTTTCGGCTTTAGACATTCATTGCTCTTGTGGCCAAACTCTTGACAGTTAAAGCATTTGATACTACTATTGACTTTCGCCTTCGCAACCTCATTCACAACTGGTTTACTAACAGCCTTTGTAACAGTAGCATTGCTACTAGCTCCCTTCACTTGATTGTTGTAATTTGTAAACACACCACCTCCTCGTCTTCCCTGCTTCTCCCAAGCCAACGCTTTCTGATGCGCTTCAGCCACAGATCTAGGGTCAAACATATTCACCATATCCTGAATCTGCATCCTCAACCCCCCAACAAATCTAGAAATCAGCTGTTCCTCCGTCTCCATAATGTCATTTCGAGCAATCAATTGATAAAATTCATCTGCATAATCATTCACAGATTTGGTTCCCTGTCTCAAGTTCTGCAATAGCTGATACATAAGAGACTGATAATTGTAAGGTAAGAAAGTAGCTTTCATTAACTTCTTCATCTTCTCCCATGAAACAATCTTTGACTTCCCCATCCGTTCTCGTGTAAGTTTTGTCTGTTGCCACCATGCCATGGCTCTCCCTCTTAAACGAGTAGCAATCAACTTCACTTTACGATCTTCCAGAACCTCCTTGAAATCAAAGATCTCTTCAACATTAGATAACCAATCTAGAAATTCTTCAGCCTGCATACCACCCTTAAACTCTGGAATTTTAATTTTCATTCCGGACTCCCATTTGTGATCATACTCTGAATGATTTCTTCCTTGGCTTCGATTTCGACTATGAACACTACCACCATCAAACTCCTCATAAAAATCTGATGCATATCGATGTCGTTCATGACCACCAATATCTCTACCACCACATTTCTACCATTCCTCCGATCACGATCATCAACATTCCTATCACGATCGTCAACATTCCTACGATCAAGATCTTCTCTCCCGATCTGAATGTGGTGAAACTCTATTTCTCCCATGGCTCGATTCAGGTGAAACCCTTCTTCTACTTTGATTCTTTCAAGCATCATTCTCTCTAATCGACCAATCCCTTCATTCAACTTCTCGGTGAAACTCTCGTTGATTCATTGCTTCATTTCATCGGCCTCTTCTCTTCCATACAAAGCATTAATATTGCGATGACGTTGAGCTCTCTCGGTGGCATGATTGAACTTCAAACAAATTCAAAAAAATTCAAACGCGTTTCAAACTTTGATCCAAAATGATATGGATCAAAACTCCCAACTTGTTGCAACTTCACGATGAACACCAAATTTCTCAACAATTGCAAATCTGACCTCCAAACTTCAAATGACGCAAACTCCTTGCAATCTAGCTCTGATACCAAACTGATGCAGCATAGGAAGCGAATTCGATGATGTAAATCGAATCCGTCCAGGATCTCACACGATTAGCGGAAATAATCGGTGAATCGATGATAAATCGATGGATTTAAGAATACCGAAGGGCCCAAATCCGTTGATCACGAAGATACCGGATTTTAGCGATCTTCGACGCGTTGATCGCGCACGATACCGTGAGAGAAGATCTTCAATTCTTCGAACGTTGATCAAGCGCACTTGATTCCGTGAATTGGCTTCAACAATCGTTGATTCGAGCGCACTCGAATGCCGAAAGTGGAGATAGGAGATAACACTCAACTACCAATTTAAATAGAGGCACAAAGCATAAACCAAATTTTATTCAAAATTCAACAACTTTTACAAATGACCCAACTCGCCTATTTATAGGCTTACAACACACATACACGACCTTCACAGGTCACCGACCTAACCTCAATGACCTAACAAACAACGACTTACGATTTACAATTAACGACCTAAGTACAATGTCTTAACAACACAACAAAATACAACACGAATTACAAACGACAAATGTTACAGCACTTCACGACTCAGCACATACGGGATACGACCTAAAATATTTCAAATACAACTGTTCGCGACCTAAAATATTCAATTTCAACCGCGCGCGACCTAATCTCAACATCGTCACGTGACCTAAGAAATGGCAGTGACATATCCATCAACGACCTAGGGTAATTCGCGACTTAGGGAAGATTGGAATTTGGGAAGATTGCCGAACGAGCTATAATGGACCGCGACATAAGCGAAATGTCGTTCGCGACCTTCGGTGTTTCACGACCTAGGGTTTTGTGATTCAAAGAAGTGGTTCGCGACCTCCTGGGACTTTGCTCGCGGCCTACTGGAAGCGGCTTAAGTGTAATGTCGTTCGCGACCTTCGGTGCTTCGCGACCTAGGGTTTATCGGTTCAAGGAAGCGGCTCGGCTTAAGGTAATTTGTTGATTTCTTCTCCCGCGCTGCATCACATACGAAGTGGTGCTGATCATTTGTTGATCGAAGCATGACTTTGTGAAAAAGCGTAGCTTTGTGGACGAAACTTCGTCGGGCCTCACAGCCCGGTAATGGTCGAAACAGGAATGTTGCGACAAGGTTTTTGTTAGGGGTAGCGCCCTAGGGTATGCCCATTTCCTTCTGGATAGAAGGTGATATCATGGTAGAGAGTCCAGATATCGAGCCTATGTGGTTACTGCATATTTACTACTTTATGGTTGTTGCTTTGTGGTTGAGGATGCTCGGATAAATGTCGGTAACGACCGGGGGATGGCATAGCTTGTGTGTGAGCTACCTAGTTACAGCTGTATAGCGTGAGGTAACGTCGGTGTGTTAGTTACCTAGTCATAGCTGTATAGCGTGAGGTAGCGTCGGTGTGTTAGTTACCTAGTCACAGCTGTATAGCGTGAGGTAGCGTCGGTGTGTTAGTTACCTAGTCACAGCTGTATAGCATGAGGTAGCGTCGGCCTTGTTTAGCAGAGATCCGGTTAGGTTTTCGGGGGCGTCCTTCCAGAGGCGTTCCATTTCGGTATGGGAAGTTTCTTAGCCGATCATTTGTTGGAAAATCCAAAGAAACAATACGTACCCTGTACGGTTTTAGTTGTATAACCTGCCATAGAATGTGGGGGTAACCTGCTATTGATCATGGTAGCTATAGTTGGCATAAGTACGTAATGCCCATGCTGACTAGGGTTACTATTATATTTTCGAAATGTTTTCTACACTATGCACTAATAATAATATCAAAAATGATTTATTTTGCGTAATGCCATGGAATGTTGTTGTTTTAAAGATAAACTGTTTTAGTTCTCACACCAGTCTCATGACTGACCTGGAGTTTATTGTTTCCTTCCTAAACTCTGGATGCCCACTAATTTCCACACGGGCAGTCAAGAGTCAGGTTATCAGGTCATTCTGGAATTCAGGGGTTGCTGTAGAGATCTGGAGGCAAGTTGGATGGCTTGACGTATCGACTAGTATATAGTATTTCTTTTCCACTATTTGTTGTTGTACACTCTGATAATGTAATGTAATGTGATGTAGTGTAATAACTGATATAGTTCTTTATTTTAAAGATATTCATTTACCTATTATATGTTGTTACGCTACGATTTGTGAGATTTTGATATTGTTTTATGTTGCTTCTTCTTTCTTTCTTCTTATACCTCTTCTTCTTTAACCCTAACAATTCGGTTTTTCCGGCCTTCGATTTCTCAGCAGTTGATACAGTGGACGTATTAATGTCGATTTTCGTAAGTTGAAAATCCTGTTCGTTACAGCTAGCTTAACCTCTTTTTTTGTAATGTAGTCGGCTTTCCTTTTCTCCTTTTTATTTTCGTGTCTTCTTCATTGATCCACTCTGTTTTTTTTTTATTAAGTGAAAATAAAGAACACATCCCTAAAATCAAACTTAATACACAAAACATCATCCTCATAAAAAAGATTTAAATCACATCCCCATTTTCAAATACTACAATTTTCTTCCTTACAATACCCCTCTTCTACATTGCAGCAATGTTGAATGTTATTCTCACATCCATAATTAAAATTTGCACCACATTAATTATCAATCTTTAAAATGCAATAACTTCTTATAGAAACGATGGATTAATAAACCGTTTTTACTATTAAATCATAAATTTTATTATCTTTCTAACGAGCGGCATTGTGCATATGTAAAAACAACAGCAGGACAAACTATAAGCAATAAAATTTGCAATAGTTGCATATATTTTTGCAACTATATGAAATAATTGCAGACATTTCTGCAATTACACCATATAATTGAATTTATGTCTGCAACTATATGCAATAGTTACAGACATTTCTGCAACTATATTTAATATTTACAGAAATTTTACAACTATATACAATATTTGCAGAAATTACTGCAATTATACCATATAGTTGCAGAAAATTCTACAACTATTGCATATAGTTGCAGATATTTCTGGAACTATATGGTATAGTTGCAGAAATTTCTGCATCTACTGCATAAAGTTGCAGAAATGTCTGCAACAATTGCATATAGTTGTAGAAATTTCTGCAACTATATGATATAGTTGCAGAAATGTCTGCAACTATATGCAATAGTTGTAGAAATTTCTGCAACTATACCATATAGTTGCAGAAATGTCTGCAATTGTTGCATGTAGTAAACTAGTTGTGATGAATATATTTATTATTTTAAATTTGAATTCAAAGTAAATATAGACCTAAATAGAATTAACCCTAATTAGTTTCAATTGGTATCTCTCAAGTTTGATCCTAGTTGAAATTAGATGACTAACTACATATTAGTTCTGTAATTAATCCTCGTTGATGCTAATAAAATGACTAAATAACCATTAATGGCATATTCACTTAGTATCAATTAGCTAAATAAATGCCAAAGATGGGAAAATATAATACTATTCTTTTATAGTATCATCAACAACCAAACTAAGAAATAGTTATCTTAACTACGAAACGTTACAAATCATATAGTTATCTTACTTATGTGAAAAAAAAATATTTGATTTTTAATCTTTTGTTTCATACCTAGATAATTTTGGTCTAAGAAAATTTCAAATGATAATTAACATAAAATTGAAATGCAAAAAGAAAATTATTTTCAATCAAACTATTGTATGTTATATCCATTATTTAATAGAAATTACGAACATAAATAACTTAAAATTTACATTTCCAAAAGAATTAAACGAAAATATTATTATTATTCAATATATTGTAGAATAAAATATTCATCACTTTCTTTTAACTTTTGTGCCGATCTTAAATAAAATACAATGAAAAAGAGTTAACATGTGCACCAATTTTAGAAAGAAAATGTTGTATATGTTTGGAATACTATACCAATTTTAAAAAGAAAAAAGTGTGTATATGTTTGTTTGTAATGAAATACCAATGTTAGAAATAAAATTACGTATTTTTCTCTGTAATAAAATATAAATTTTGGAAAGATATAAATTACACGAACTCAAGGTAAAATAATGTAAAAGAATTAAAGATAATTTTTACATAATTATGGAATTTCAGCGTTATAGGGAATTAAATTTGAAATTGACTAAAAATAAATTTTATCATTTTTTTTTTTTTTTGTGCAAAGGCAAGAAGGGTTTTAACTTGGGCCTCTAGTAGATTTTATTCAAACAAACAGAATAAGAAACAAAATTAGAAAAAGCTATAAAAAAACCAAAAAGGAAATAAGGAAAATCAGAGCGGAGAGTTAATTCACCCTTCAAATATGGAAAGGAGCACTGTTGCTATGATCGAACCAAAGACGCATACTTCGATCAATTTTCATCTTAATTTTGCACGTGATATGAGCATCGCTGCAAGTTTTTAGGTCAAAAGCCATCAAATTATGCTCAGTCCAAATGATACATAAGAAAATTTAGTGGCACATAAAAGAGTTCTCGCTTTAGGGTTTTTTCCATCAGAGTGACTGAAAAAGTTCCTCATTCGCGTACGTGTCCGTTCGAGGGTAGGTGAAGTTGAAGGGAGTGAATTATGTCTTTCCAGAGCCTATAAGTATGCTAGCATTCAAAGAACAAGCGTGAAGTGCTTTCAACAGTGTTATTGCAGAAGTCGCAGGTAGCATCAGGCAGGAGATTTAAACTAAAGAGTTTTTCTTTGGTTTGAAGAGCGCCATTGATAGTTTTCCAGAGCAGGAGACTATCCCTGTGAGAGTCATCCCTTTTCCATATTATGTAATGCCAGGGGTAGGTTTGTGATGAGATGTGATTAGATAATGCCTTATACAGTTTGGCTATGGTGTGTGATTCCCCTATTGTGTGTCCACATAAGTTGTTCATCAGCAAGAGTGTGATGATGTTTAGCTCTAGCCCATATTTCATTAGTGTGGGGGTCGGCAATCCTGGGGAGAGTTAGAGAGTTATTACGAATATAAGCCTTAACAAGTGCATTAGCAGGAACACCTGTAATACTACGAAGATCATAAGGCAGAACATTGTGGAGGATACGACCTAGGTCACTCCATGGGCCATGCCAGAAGGAGCATCGACCAGTTGTCACGATGGCAAAGATGGCATGAGGGAGAAGAGAAAAATGCAAATTGAGGAGGCTTCTAAACAGCCAACTAGATGATGGTGTGATTTCCATGGTCCAGAAATGTTTACTACGGAGATAATTATTTTCCATCCATCCAGTAAGGATGGTATTTTTACGATTTAGGAGCGCATCAATGTGCTTCGATGCAGCAGCCTTATTCCAATTATAAATGTTTATGATACGAAGACCATCATGTCATTTAGGGGTGCAAATTTTCCTAAAAGCAATAGGGATGAGTTTTCTAGAGTTACAGTCTCCATGCCATAAGAAATGGTTTAAGGCAGAGTTTATCATGTTGATTAGCTTTTATCAGGAGAATAAACATTCTAGACCAGTAGTTAGTAATACGAAGAGCAATTGATGTCACCACAGTTAACCCGCCTGTCCGCGAAAGAAATGAGCAAGGCCAAGTTGAGAGCTTTGATATGATGGATTCTTACATAAGCATGCATTGGACAGTGAATATTCGAGATGTAGTGAGAGGAACACCAAGGTAGACAGAGTTTGGAGGCATGTTATTGAGAGTGGAGAGGGCAGTGAATCGATTACTATCATGATCATTGAGGCCAGCAATGAGGATGTTAGATTTTGCATTGTTAGTACATAAACCAATGGAGCTATGGAAGAGTTGAAGGCAGTTTCGAATAGAGGAAATGGAGGAGTGATTGGGCTTAGTAAAGATGACCAAGTTATCAGCGAACATGAGGGATATGATCATAGGATTTCTGCACCTAGGGTGAAGGGAAAGAGTTTTATTTTGAACACAGACTTTGATCATGCAATTTAGTGCTTCCATTATGACAATGAAGAGATATGCCGATAGGGGATCACCCTGCTGAATACCCTTGGAGGCATTGAAGTATCCAGTAACTGACCCATTAACAACAATAGAGTATTTTGCAGTGGATATACAGGAGTAGATCCAAGCAATGTAAGCTTCAAGGAATTTCATTCCAGTGAGCACTGCTATAATTGAAACCCATGAAACAGAGTCTAATGCCTTCTGAAGATCATGTTTGAGCATGCATCCGGGGGATATGTTGGAGGTGTTGTAAGCTCGCAGAAGCTCATGCGTAAGAAGAATGTTATCAGAGATATATCTGGATGAGAGGAAAGCAGTTTGATTATGGTCAAATAATAGAAGAATTTTATCATTTCTATTAATATAACCATAGTATACAACATATTTATTTGTCATTTTAATGATTTATTAGACCAAGTAATAAACATTAGTTGTGTTTATTTAAATGGTTTAAATTTTATATCTCTCAATCAAATTGACTGTTAGGGATGTTCGCATACGATAAGAGAGCCAAAATAAAACCCATTGAAGCTAATTTCACATGGTTATGTGTTTCTTTCTCCGAATCCAGATTCTTTATGTGAAAAATCGTCTCCTCAAAAGTATCATGACCCTCTTAAAATCTCATTACTATCGTTATCTATTTTGAATTTTCCACAAAACAACAGTTTCAAAACCTAACATGCCTACTGGCTTTCCTTACCACCTGCTCAATCACCAATGTCACACTCAAATCCCCAGTTTAGCCTAATCGATTAACTTTTCCTCAAAATACAATTTCAAAACCTATCTCCCCTATCTGACTAACCTTACTATCACCTTCGACACTAATGTCGCACGCAGGTCCTCGATTTGGCCTCATAAATTCAAAAGGTATCTGTTGTTTTTTTATCTAGTTTATTTTTGTTTATAGTTGAACATTTTTGATTTCAGCATAATTTTACTTAATCCGAATCAAGAATTAAAGTGTTGAGATTAGTCCCACATTAAACAATTTACAATATAAATCATGCATAAATATTAAGAGACCGCCCTGACTTTGTAATAATGCGAGGTTTTTTAATATCCTATTAGAGCGGGTTTAATTGTGTCACACATTACTATCACTGAATGTCCACGTGTTTGGTTGATAATTTCCACACGTGCGGGGCGTGTTGAGATTAGTCCTGCATTCGACAATTTATAATATAAATCATAAATACTAAGAGACCACCCTTCACATTACTAATTGGTTTCGTGATAACATATAGTTCCTTGATACAAATTACATAATTTTAGATCTCAAAAGTATAAAATAAGTTTCAGTAAGACTAATTTTAGAGGCTCTAGTGAAACTGTCAGTAGCATGCCCGTATATTCATCATATATTAATTGATCCATGTAAATTTCGGTTGAAATATATTTGTAGTGAACGGTTGAAACCCAATTTAAATTTGAAAATTTGCGTTTGGATTTTTGACGCAGCGGATATAACGAATGACGACGAAATGTGGATTTCGTGTCAAACTAATCGATGAACGATTAGAAGAAGCAATATGAATCGATGGATTGAAGATACCCAAATGCCCAAATCCGTTGATCTCGTGAGATACCGGATTCTAGCTATCTCCAACACGTTGATCGTGCACGATACCATGTTAAAAGATATACGATTCTTCTACGTTGATCTCGCGCACCAGATTCCGTGAATCGGCTTCAAATCTGTTGATTCGAGCGCACTCGAATAACCGAAAATAGAGAAAGGAGCCCACACTCAACTTTCAATTTCAAGAGGCACAAAGCACTCAAACAAAGTTTATTTCAAAATCAACCAGCCTTTTACAAATGACCTACACATCCCTATTTATAGAGATTTACATCACACACAAACATTTACATTACAAAGCACCATAATGCAAGGTCTCCACGACCTAACATATTTACACATACACGATCTAATTACAACACTTCATTACGACTTACGAGTTACACACTCACACGACCTACCAGTAAATGACCTAACAACATATGAAGATACAAAACGACTTACGACATAACAGAACCTCCAGGAGCGATTTAGCAACCTATCTTCCCAACGGCTTAAGCTTTAGCATCAGGCAAACGACCTAAGAAGATGGGCGACTTAAGCTTCAAGGCGGCATAATGAAATAGCTTCTCTTCAATGGAGCGACCTAGAATCCACGCGACCTAAGTAAATGCCAGTGACTTAAGAATGATACGGCTTTATTCTGAATGACCTAACCCTTCACGCGAATCAACCTTCGATAGGTCGTTGAGCTTCGGCCTGTTGCGTTGTTGATTGGTAAGTTAGCTTGTTAGGTCGGTTATCTCGACTCGCTAGGTCGCTTGGACGACCTACCAACATACTAGGTTGTAACACGCTGATTCGTAGCGACCTAAGATAAGGTGGCTTCTTGATAGGTCGTTGGCGACCTAAGACATATGACTCATCACAGTTTATTACAACCCTTTGTATCTCGTTAGCTCGTAATTTATTAGGTCGTTTGCGACCTAAGATTCGCGACCTATTGGATTTCATGAATTTTGGAGCAGCTTCGATCTCGTGACCATGGTGCGCTGCATCATACTCCCCCTGTTGACAGAAATTCGTCCTCGAATTTACAGCTTCTTCGTCTTCGACACTCTTATCCTCGAGAAACGGAACCAAGTGTTTGACATTGACAATGTTAGCGATAGGAAGATGATCCGGCAAACTCAACTTACAAGAATTCTCTTTAATTTCCTTCACAACTTTCAAACGATCAATCCTCCTAGCTCCTAGCTTGCTGTAAGCACCAACAAGAAATCGATCCTCGGTAAACACTGCATACACAATCTCCTTCTTTGCATTCAACACTCCGTCGTTTAATATTTGCTGATTGCTTATATTTCTCATTTGCCTTAAGCAATCGTTCCTGTACAACTTTGTGACATTCTTGCGACTTATTCACAAAATCACTAGCCCGTTTAATCACCCCTCTCTACGGTGGCACTGTTGATAAATCTAATGGTCCTTTAGGAATTGTTGAATAAACAACCTGGAATGGACTGAACCCAGTGCTACGATTAACTGCATGGTTGTGTGCAAACTCAGCTTGACATAACTTCGAATCCCAACTTTTCAAATTGTCATCCACAAGGCATCACAATAGATTACCTAGGGGTCTGTTGACAACTTCAGTCTGTCCATCCGTCTGTGGATGATAAGAATTACTAGATTTCAACTTAGTCCCAACCTTTTTCCATAGACTTATCCAAATATGGCTCAGAAAATGATTATCTCTATCTGAAACAATAGCTTCAGGTAATCCAAGAATTCTATAGATCTCTCTGAAGTATAACTGAGCGACATTAACGGCCTCTGTGGTCTTCTTATAGGCAATGAAATGTACCAATCTTGAAAACCGGTCAACCACCACATAGATAGGATCATTGCCATGTTGCGCTCGCGGCAATTCCAAAACAAAGTCCACACTAACATCCATCCATAATTTAGTAGGTATAGGCAGTGGTATATATAAACCTGAATTTGTCGCGGTCTCCTTTGAAACTTGACGGTTATGGCTCCTCTGAACAAACCTTTCAACTTCCTTTCTCAGTGACGGCCAGAAATAAGATTTTGCAATCAATTGTATAGTACGATCACGACCCACGTGTCTTCCTACATGTAAGTCTTTAATCAATTTTATTTGCTAACTGCAATCTGGAGTAGACAACTGTCTTCCTTCGACTTGCAACCCATCAACCAGTCTTCTCAACTCTTCATGCTCTGTCGGACACATACGATAATGTGGTATATGCAGTATAACAGCTCCTGGCACTTGATTAACATGATATTGTATGTCCCTCAGTGGTGGTAATTCTTTGGGCAACTCTACAGGAAATACATCTTTGAATTCCTTCACCACTGGCTTAACCTCCTCAGGAATTTCTACACCTTCACCAGTTTCATTTCCAATCAACATAAACACCTCTGCACTATCCTCCACTTCTTTAACAAACTCTCTTGTAGATAATAGACTAATCGAATCCACCTTCTTCACCAATAAATTACCCCCTTCATCTGCTGACACTCTTTCTTCTTCCTCATCCAACTTTGCTAGTTGTGAATTTTCAACTTCATGTTCATCAAATTTCGTTGGTTGAAAATCTTCAACTTCATCTTCAAACTTCAGTGGTTGAGAACAATCGACTTCATCTTCCACTTCAACACTATCTTTCACTTCTTCAACAAATTCTTTCGAAGATATTCGATTAGTTGCTTCCATCTTCTTTTTTGGCTTGCTTTCACTTTGTTCACGCTTCTTAGGAACTAAGGTAATTTTGGTTTCCTTCGAACACGAAACTGTAGCTGTTGGCGTGACTATTATGTTGTACGGCTTTATCATACTGCCATGGTCTTTCCAATAGTAGATGACATACATCCATATCAACCACATCACATCATATATCATCTTTGTACTTTTTCCCAATAGAAAATATAATCAATGCTCGTCTTCCCATTGTCACTTCTTCACCTTTCTTTATCCATGCCAGTTTATAAGGTCTAGGGTGTTTTTCAGTCTTCAACCCCAACTTTGTGACGGCTTCTTCAGAAATAAGGTTATCGCAGCTTCCCGCACCAATAACAAATTTACAAACCCTTCCCAAGATTGTACATGTAGACTGAAAAATATTGTTTCTTAGCCAAATTGAATCATTCTCATGCTTTGGGAAATTACACCCTTCGTTTCTATGACCATGTGTCTCTATGATCATGCAAATTCTTTCTACCATGTTTTTCAGCATCACGATATGTGTCAACTTCAAACCCACATTGAGTTCTTTCCTCTTCATCTCTGTACCCATAGTGATCTCGTCTCATTGAAATCGATGATTCTCTTTTATCTTGATAAGATTGTGGCAATACCCTCCTTGCCGTAACCGATGGCGAAACTTTCTTTCCTCCATGGTTCAAGTCTGGTGACCTTCTTCTTTGACTTTGATTCAAATCCATCATCAACTTCTCCAACTTTCCAAAACCATTATTGAACTTCTCTTCGAGGTTATCACTAATTCGTTGCTCCATTGCCTCAGCATCTTCTCTTCGATACACCTCTGCAACAGTCTGATGACGATTAGCTCTTCTCGGCGGCATGATCATTCAACAAATTCAAACACACACTTCAGTACTTAGCTCTTAAAAGGATTTGGCTCGTCTTTGATCAACTACTACACTGGCTCAAATTCCAACTCTTGGCCTTGATCTACAAAGTGATGTACGACTTCAACTAGCTCTCGAATCTAACTCCAACGCTTCTCTTGCTCCAACAGGCTCGTCTTAGCAATGATTGGCTAAGTCTCGCTCTGATACCAAACTGACGCAGCGGATATAACGAATGACGACGAAATGTGGATTTCGTGTCAAACTAATCGATGAACGATTAGAAGAAGCAATATGAATCGATGGATTGAAGATACCCAAATGCCCAAATCCGTTGATCTCGCGAGATACCGGGTTCTAGCTATCTCCAACACGTTGATCGCGCACGATACCATGTTAAAATATCTACGTTTCTTCTACGTTGATCTCGCGCACCAGATTCCGTGAATCGGCTTCTAATCCGTTGATTTGAGCGCACTCGAATAATCGAAAATGGAAAAAGGAGCTCACACTCAACTTCCAATTTCAGGAGGCACAAAGCACTCAAACAAAGTTTATTTCAGAATCAACCAACCTTTTACAAATGACCGACACATCCCTATTTATAGAGATTTACATCACACACAAACACTTACATAACAAAGCATCACAATACAAGGTCTCCACGACCTAACATATTTACACATACACGACCTAATTACAACACTTCATTACGACTTACGAGTTACACACTCGCACGACCTACCAGTAAATGACCTAACAACATATGAAGATACAAAACGACTTACGACATAACAGAACCTCCAGGAGAGATTTAGCAACTTATCTTCCCAGCGGCTTAAGCTTTAGCATCAGGAAAACGAACTAAGAAGATGGGCGACTTAAGCTTCAAGGCGGCATAATGAAATAGCTTCTCTTCAATGGACCGACCTAAAATCCACGCGACCTAAGTAAATGCCAGCGACTTAAGAATGATACGGCTTTATTCTGAACGACCTAACCCTTCATGCGTGTCAACTTCGATAGGTCGTTGAGCTTCAGCCTGGTGCGTTGTTGTTTGGTAAGTTAGCTTGTTAGGTCGGCTATCTCGACTCGCTAGGTCACTTGGACGACCTACTAACATATTAGGTCGTAACACGCTGATTCGTAGCGACCTAAGATAAGGTGGCTTCTTGTTAGGTCGTTGGCGACCTAAGACATATGACTCATCACAGTTTATTACATCCCTCTGTATCTCGTTATTTCGTAATTTATTAGGTCGTTTGCGACCTAAGATTCGCGACCTATTGGATTTCATAAATTTTGGAGCAGCTTCGATCTCGTGATCATGGTGCGCTACATCAATTTTGTTTCTTTAGAATTCATTTGGTGGTTCGATTAGAGTTTTTCGATGCATTGAAGTTTGATAAGTGTGTAATTCATTCAGTGAAAAAATATAAACTTAAAGCAATTTTGGTCTCACTCCTTTCACTTCTTAAAACAAAGATGTTCAAATTATAGCTACCAACTTGAAAGCATAACTGTGGAATTCCTATTGACACATAGAATAATGAATGTTCAGTACCAAAAATAAAAATAGTATTATGAATGATTTTTGTATAGCTTCCTTATAAGGACACAGAAGTGGTGCTTATTTCAAAAGTTTGATAATTGACTTGACTTAAACCTTTGAAATCAAATGTTTCTAAAAGTAATTTCTCAATTGTATATATCTATCAAAAATAATGATAAGTTACATGTGATTATTGTCAAATATGAGAAAACAATGCTCTCCGTTTCAACGTTAACATGATATATACAATTAGAATTTTTTTTCCCTACACTATATCAAATTCTTTTTTGTTTCACAAATATTAAAAATCCTATTTAGTATTCACTATGCTCATTAGTAAAATTTATACCATGATTATAGGTTTTATGTCAATAATTTCTCTATAATTACTCATGCATATATAGCATGTCCTATCACTTTTACGGGTCTCATTCAAATCTTTAGTATGGGTGAAACACATTTTTATTTACTAAACAAAAGAAAATTTATGATCATTTCAATGGACAATGCCTAGTGTGTTCATATTTTTTGTTGACTCTCATTTTCAAAGCAATTTCTTATTTTTTTAGCACATAATTTTTTTGCATAATTGATTCTATATACCTAATCTACATCCAATGAGATCAAAGATGCTTATTTAATATGTGATTGCTATAAATATGTTCATTGTTCTCCAAAAGTTTATTAACTATAGATGCTCACTTAATATACATAACACTACTATAAACATGTTCATAGCTCATGGTTTATAATTTATTTCATAGATGCTCAATACAAATAAAATTATATACATGCCACGAATATATTGTGATATTAGAGAAGCCCAATTAATATTCTACAATCAACATTTGTACTTTGCCATTTTTCTGATTTACATCCTCTCTCCCCCCTTATACATGTGTATGTTAGGTTCTAACCAAAATTTTATTTTTCTACTACTCCTTCCATACGGAAATTGGGATGCTATACCTTCATCAATTTGTGGGCTTCAATACTTACTCTAATTTCACTATCATCGTTTATTTCTAAACCTACTGTAATATTCGAACTTTAGGTTGTACCATATGTTTCAAGTAAAATAATTTTTGAACTAGATTTAATCTTTGTACTCATTTAGGAAGTGCAAAGAGTACCAACTCAGTTTTAATGTGGAGAATTTACAAGCATGGCATTATAAAACTAATTTTTGGTTTGGAGTGAATGGTTAGACGACAAAAGTATTATGGTTCATCTAAATTAGCTCTTATATAAACCATATGCTTATATTTTATTTGTTAAAAATACTACCCACTCTAATAAAAATGTTTCAATTCACTGTTTGGTATATACTTTGTCTCATTGGTCCATAACCATGCTCATTATTTATTTAACAACATAAAATGGTTATATGCAGACTGTTTTCTCATACAAAGTAAGAGTTAATATAAATCAATATTCTCTTCTCATTTAAAATATATGTTTGAAAATAACTATTATTAAACGTTCCATTAAAGTCAAATGTCTGTGACATCAACGATAAATAAAGTAAGTGTTAATTGGTAAAACCCATTTAAGGTAATATTTTCATTTAGTTTTCAAATATGAAAACATTTATTTGTACCTTTCCATATATATATATATATATATATATATATATATATATAAGAGATAAGTTATGCTAATAGAAATTAGCATGTTGAACTTTCTATTATATTCTTTAAAAGGAATAGCTTCCAGAGAATGAATTCTAAGTAAGTGTCTGTTAAATATATCTGATAAAATTTTACCTCTATTAATGGAAAATAATAAAGATTTAGTTCCTCTGTTTTTATACGTAAATTACGTACACATAAGCTAAGCCCCAACAAGAATTGAGTGAAGTGCGGGAACGAATATGGTAATATAGTAAACGCAAATCTCATAAAACGATAAAGATATAAACAAGCTAAAGTATATGTAAATGCTTTTTATTATGATCTATGCAATTTATTATTTCATCTTTATATTAAGTATGTATGATTCTTGTTGAAATTTACTGTTTCAAATCATACTCTTTGGTTTAACTTTTACTGGCAACCGGGCCTATACCTAAAAATTAAAGACAAAAATACGCAGCTTGCTTACTAAAATAAAAAAGCAGGTACTAATGTTTTAGTCATCATTTCCTAGTTAATCCGATTTTCTAAAATTATGCATATTTCACATATTATGACATTGGAATATTTTTAGTTAGGATCTTCTCTTTGCAGATAACAAAGATAATGCAGAACTCAAAGCTGTTGATTTTGGGTATCAATATTCTTCAAGCCATGTATAGTAGTTTTGAAACCATAAAAATTAAAAGTAAATAAAATAACTAATTAGCATATGGTAAATATTGATTTTCCTAATGTGTATGTTTGTTTGTATAATATAGTAGAGAGATTCAAGGTAAATGTGACAATCCTTATTGCACGACACCTAAGGTTATGAAATGAAATTATGTGCCTAAAAGTTGACGTTTGGAGTGTAGGAGTTGTCTTTTATATTTCGTTTTATGGTGTTCCACCATTTTTTGACAGGAAATTTGTCCAATAATATTAAGTTATTGATTAGTACAATTTATGTTCACGTTAGATTGTTAAGGAGGCTATAGGCAATATTTTTTTCTTCTTGTCATTATATGGTTATTTATATAACATTTTTATCATTCAGACATAACTGATGTGGTGCAAAGTGTCTCATTTACGTTCGGTGAATGAGATATAATTACTCTGGATGATGCTTAAGTAAAAAGATTACACTAACAATTTGGTTTATTTTCTCTATATCTATGTTATTTATGTAACATTTTTATCATTTAGACATAATTGATGTTGTGCAAAGTGTCTCATTTACCTTTGGTGAGCGTGATATAATTATTCTGGATGATTCTTAATTAATTAAAAAGATTATATTAATTATTTTGTTTGTTTTCTCTGTATCTATGCTATGATCTCAAATACAAAAATGAAACTATTATTGCATTGTTATGGAATGATCTAGTTACATGCACTGCTGTAGAAAATACTAAATGTGTAAAAGTATGAAACTTTCAAGATGGTTGATTAAGTTTTTATAGTAACTATTAAATATGTAAAAGTATGAGGCTTTCAAGATATATATTCCAACAAAATCGTTCTTGTTGGAAGAAATATCAAAAATGTCAAACTAAAAAGTTCTCTTCTATTTTGCACGTTTTAGTTGTTTTGATTGTATTAGTTTGAATAAGATGATATATTATTATATTTTACATTTATTTGAACAATAAACTCATAAATTTGATTTTTTTTATTTTATATAAAAGGTTTAAGAACGTTTTATATTTTTGATAACCAAATTTTAAACTTTAAAATAGGATGATGTTTTTTTGCAGTGTTATTTGACTTGTCCAATTTTTTTTACGCTCTGTCATTATTGTCTTTGTTTGATTAATTTTTTGTTTCTTTAGTTATGGGCTTTCCACTCTATTATGAGCATGTTACACTACTATATTACCATGGGATCCTTTGGTATCACTACTGTAACCTTTTTAAGCTTATACAACCTATATAGGCTACATAAACTGTCATGTATTTCACATTTGTTGTTTTGACAGTATTTAGCATGTTTGATGGTGTGATAATCATTTCGAAAAAAATTGATTCGGATATTAAAATTTTACGTAAAATCTAGCATACGATTTATCAATATATAATTTTCAGCTGTTTTTTATTTATTCAAAATTATTCTTTATTACACTTTTCTTTAATATTACCATTGTTGTTACTAATATTGCAAATAATATATTTTTTCAACTGTATTATCATTGTGTTAAATTGAATTTAATAAAATAATGTAATAGATTTTTTTCAAGTATATAATAGAATGGTCGGTTTCCCACTTTTGTGGGATTGTACTAGTTAATTGAAATAGACATATGGACTTGATTGTAATACGATGGGGATAACTTGAATAATTTTGCCAATAATTATAGAAAAAATTAAACATTAGTATTTAAATGTAAAGGGTAAGAGGGAGAATTAGTTGAACATAATAATAACAATGTAATACCAAATTATGAGGATTTGAAAATAATTCATTTACGAGAATCAAGGAGTGAAATAAGGAAAGAAGGAAATAAAGAGCATACCTGTAGCTTTACTATTATATATAAATATATTATGTATATATATCATTTCAGCTTTTAAAGAAATAAGCTAACTTTTGGAGTTTAATATCGTTCCTGTCACTGACATTCCTCCCTCCAATTCTACAATTTCTCCCTTAAATTTTTGTTGTTGTTTGTACATCTTTACTTAAACTTTCAAAATTAGATCACACCTATTTGTTTTATCTTCATGTTTTATGAGATCAAAAGTAGTGGTTTTTTTGATCCGCCGCCACTAATGCATCTAAAATTGATAGTGTATAACCATTTTTCCAGATTGATGTTGTCATGGAAAAAAACTGATATTGTTTAAAAAATTCAAATTTTCTTGAATTAAGGTTAAATCCAGATTCAAAAAGAAGAGTGATGATTCTAAGGTTTGAAAATTGATGACGATGAAGGATAAAGTATTTTCAGTCCCAGCTCTAATTTAGTCTAGTCAGGGACCGCGACAATATTAAACATTAAAAATAAAGTATTGGATAATAAGGCAAAATGTAATAAATTATATATTTTACAATATAAGTTCATCTGAAATAGGATTTCACTCGAAAAAACCATTGCTAAATATTAGTAGTACAAAAATCAAATATATTTTTGAAAAAGAAGTAAAAAAATCAAATTAAAGCTAGAATTGAGATACCTTATCTATTATCATCCTCCGTTTTCTAACTTTCTAATCATGACTCTTCTATATAAACCTAGATTCACCTTTAGTTCATCAAAAGTTGAATTTATCAAATAATATCAAAAAAAATTCATGACACCATCAATCAGAAAACTGGTCTTACCCTTGTACACCATGAGTTACAAAATTATCCTAAATGAATTTAAGGTAATATCAACTGCTTCTTATCAACATTAGATGTATTCAAGGCAGCAAATCAAAATTGAACATAAACACTACATTTGATCTTGTAGAACATGAAAATGCAATACATATGTGATAAAATGTTAAAAGTTTAAGTACAGACGGTACTAACAATGGAAATCTTTTTGACAAAGAGTTAAATAGAAGAATTGGAGGAAGGAATGCAGTGAAAGTACCAAATGAAAAAGAGTATTAAACACCAAAAGTTCAATGCTCGTTTCTTTAAAAGATGAATATATATATATATATATATATATATATATATATATACATATATATACATACACACAATGTAGTAAAGCAAAAGGTGCGCTCTCTTTAATTCCCTCTTTCCTTATTTCCTTCTTCATTCTCCTAAATGAATCATTTTCAGATCACTCTAATTTGGCATGACATTATTATAATTATTATGATGTTCAACTACATTTCCCTCTTACCCTTTAAATTTAAATACTACCAATTAATTCCACAATTATTTACCAAATTATAGGGTATGATTCTCAATACCTACATCAAGAATGACTTACGAAGGTTTCCACCTAAAGTTTGAACAACCAACAACTAATAAGTCTAGGTGAGTTCCTAATATATGGTCCCAATGAATAACTTCCTAACCAACATTGGTTAACATTCTCAATGATGAATGATGTATATCACACTTACAAACTTAGCGAACATCGCAATTCCTAGGTTTGCACCAAGTATGCTACCTTGACATTTTATGGCCTATCTAAGCATTAGTGTCACCATCTCAATGGTAAAATGTCTTACCCTCTTTGTCATTCAGTCTGAAGCCAAAAATTACTATTGTGATTTCCTCGTAGGTCTAGCTACTGCACAGCCATGTAGCCCTACTATTGTGGATGCCTTTGTCTCTCTTCTCTGGTTCATATTTGTTTAACATGTTACCGAGGATGTCCCAGTAACAATAAGAGCTTCTAATTGTGCTGCTATCGCATGCTTCGTCAAGTTCCATGTTACGCCCGTTATAAATTGTGAACCTAGGCACGTCATCCATTGTAGAATTGATATTGCACGTTGCACCCTCTCCATGTAGCTATATGAACTCCTAAAAGTCCAGAAAGTGGGGATAAGTCCTTGTATTCCCCTACTTGGCCTGCACCTAGTCTACTTTTAACCCGGGATGTTGAAACAATTCAAACGTTCGACCTTTTGTATATTTTATCACATTTTCACTTTGATCGTCGAATCATTTTATACGGTTATGTAATCATCTATACATCCATATCCATGTTTATTTTAGCCATTTATTTGCCCAAATCCATGTTCACTGGTTTAATTTTTCTCATCCATCGTTCAATCTCCTTTTTTACTTCAAACACAACTTAAAATTCTTTATTATTTCATTTTAAACACTTACCTATTCGTTCAAAAAAATTCACACCCAAACGAATATTTATATATATTTGTTCTTTCTTTTTTCTTTTCATTTTCTTTTTTTTGCTATATCTTTTCCTTCCATTTTTCTTTTCATTTCTCACCCTTTCATTTTTCTTGTGTTATTAATGTGTTTTCCGCAGAGATAGCCTCTTATCTTTGTCATTTTTAATGTTTAACCTTCGTTTCTTCTTCTCGGACTTTATAATAAACTTTGTTTTTCCTTTTCATTATATGTATATATTTACTTGTTTATCTACATATAATTCATGATAAATAAGGTCAAATCTAGAAAATTTTCGAAGTACATGTATGGGTTTTCTTAAATGCATCTAACTCATAATAATGAGTTAGATCAATATAATTCAAAAGTTGACTTTGTTTGATCTATTTCTTTTCCTCTAAATTTTCATCAATTCAAAGTTATTATTTAGGAATTTTTTTCATGCATGAAATCATTTTTACAATCCAACTTCAAAGTTACTAATTTAATTGAAATTACCATTCAAATCCAAATTCAATAGTTTTTAATTCATATAAATGTTTAAGAGAAATTTAATTGCCCGTTTCACGACATAACACGTCATAATAGATCCACTTACTTTTTCAAAGCTTTCCCACTTCTTTTGTATTTGCAAATCTCATTTCCTAGACCTCCAAGTCTTGATTTGTTTGTCTTTCCTTCTCTCTTTCTCTTTTAATTTCATTCTCTCTCCCCTTTAACTTGATACGTTTTACTTTGATTTTGATTTAAAAAAATTGGGGAAGAGAATAGAAAATGTTTAGATTTGAGAAGTTTTAAGGAGGAAGAAGATAAGAACATATAGAAGTAGAGAGGCAACAACTAGGGTTTAGAATGAAAAGAATTAAGGGCTAGGGCTTTATATTTATCGGTGAAGTCTACGTCTATGAAAAATAATATGTTTATACAAATATTACTTATTCTTCCATATAAGAAAAATTCCTTTCATTTTATTCTCTCAAGAGGATAATGTTTATATTCTCCTAATTAATGCCATTAATTATGATTCAAATAAATTCCATTTATTATAGTTCAAATCAATTAATATCACAAATTAATATCACATATTAATATTCTACACAATTATTATTATTGATTATTGTCGGGAATCATTTATCAGTATTCAAACATATATGTTTATATTTATGTATGTGTATATTCATTAACATATTGATTAGGAACCTTACCCTTTCCTTTAAAATAATGCTTTCCTTCCATGCATATGTTATTATCTTCAATTTTCAAAATATGTAACATCAAATGCATTCTTTTTTTCACAATTATATTGTTGCATTCCCTTTCTAATATATATATATATATATATATATATATATATATATATATATATATATATAACACCTATCTAATATATTTAACATATCATTTCATTAATTATAGCAATAATATTATCATTAATGCTTTCTCCTTGGAGCAGTTTCAAATTTATGTGTGTAACTTTCCTTCTTTTCTTTTAATGCACATAAAACCATTGTAACCATTTTAGAGTAACTCATACAAATTCAATCAATTACTTAATAAATAAGTTTTTGATTCATTCTTGTAACTAATTCTTAAAATTCACATTTTTAATTATGTTTTCATCCTTTTATAAAATATATTAAAAATTATGTTTCTTATAATCTTCCGCTTTAAAAGAGTTTCATCCTCGAAATTCAAAGAAACGGAAAATGCAACTCGCTCATGCAACCAACATCTACTCAATCATCAATTATTTGCAAACAATGCTCATAATTTCACATTTTTAATGCGAGATGTACATATATGTATGGAATGCATATGAGCATACAGGTAATGTTAAATTAGGCGGTCTCCTGAACCAGTCGTCCTCCTAAAATGCAAGTGCTTATATCATGTATCCAAAATGTATGCAACATTGTACATATTACAATTCTATATGGATAAGCAACATTCAATGCATATGCAATATACGACAACCAATATTTGTGTAACTAATAAAATAGAATAGATAAGGTGACTGTGTATCGTAGGCTAACATGAACACATAAGCGCATATATGCAATACCAACTAATAATATACATCCATTGTCAACCATCATCCAAAACATGTCCTAGTGACACGTTCGCAACGATGCCTAACATCCGACACTCCTATCTATGAGATATACTAAGCTAAGTACTATGTGTGCAAGGAACTATACTAACTTAAATGGAAATGTATCAGAAAAGAGCCCTAGATGAATAGCTTAGATTTTCTTCTTGGGCTCCTAAGTACTCTCAACTGGATCATTTTTCCAACCTTAAATTATTGACATTTCTATTAGCATGAAGACTCAATCCAAATAACTAAATATATACATGCGAAGGCAAACTTCTACAATCTTTTTTACCAACTCAAATAAAATGATGCTGACATGTACCATAATTGATAGCTTGAGCATAAGTATGTCCTAACAGAAACATAGCTGTATGCAACCCTCAATGCGCCGTATCATATAACCTACATTTTAGTTTCTTCAATCTTCCAGCAATTATGATACTAAGGTATCACATTTCTAGTCTGTAAGAAATTTTATCCTAAGTTCAATAGCACACAAGTAGTAATTGTTCAAGCATTCCAATAAAGTATCCTATAATTAATCTATTCAAACGTTGTAACAAAAATCCTAAGTCTAAATGGAGTCCTAAATTTAAGTGAAACTTTAACCTAAAATTGCTTTAGCATTAAAGGTAATTGGTCGGGTGATATATCATTCGTGTGCAACCATTATGCAACATAAAATATCCGTTAAATCAATAATTTCATGATAGCTTTATTAAATAAACAGCCTCATTTTAATCCAAGAGATGATTTAAAGGAATCCTACTATCCTTTTCTTAAAATCTTACAAAATATACCAAACCTCATTTTCCATGAAAATAGCCTCTGTGTTCTTAATAAGCGCACATTGTAGTATCTTTTACTTAAGGAGTATTCAAATTCTTAAATTAGTCATTCCTTGTGTAATCTTAATTTCAACTCCATCTGGGATATCTTTTTCAATTTGCACTTCTAAAATTTTACCATTATTTAGTGAAATCTCCTTCATGGTATCTTTTCCAAACATAACTTCTCACCATTTTACAGAACTGGATTATGGTCAAGACAACACAAGATGGAATTTTGTCTTTCCATTTGCATCAATATCTCTTTTTGGAGGTGACTACAAATAGTAACCTCGTTCCTCATTTTACGACCATCCTCTTGAATTCTCAACAAACCCATAAAGGGACGTGCAAGGATAAGAGACAAAGTTTGTCACATTTTTACCAATGTGAGAACCCCCTATCACGCTGCCAAACACAAATACAGGAATAATAACATATAATTTAACAAGGAATGTAAAAGTTGTCACTCGAAGATATATGGTATATCAGAGTAAAAACAAACCTCATCAACCTGGATAATTATAACTAACCGACCTTACAATTGCTGATGGGTATACATAATAATACAATGGAAAATAAAAATACTATGGTAGGCGAACATCCAGCCCCTATCCATGAGCTCTATGAGCTCCATATCCCACTAACGACAACCTAGAAAATACTCGGATTTGACCTGAGCATTATAATAAAATAACATCAGGATTAGTTTGAAAAACCAGCGTAAGAAAGCACAAGAAATATGGTGAACATATAATAATCTATGAGACCACACTGCCAAACACGGAACGGGTTTTACCTCACTAGGGCAACTTCCATGAATGAAAAAAATGGAAAACAAATTAGAACAAAATCCAAACTTGAAAGAATAGGCACAAATAAGTTCAAAATCCAAACTTAAAGAATTGACAAAAATAATTGAACATAGAGAAGAGCACAAGGAATTCTTGATGTAATTAAGAAAGGATCAACTCCAAGGTGTGATGTAACGTCCCTTATTTAGAGGCCCAAAACTAAGCGCTATAAATGCTATAGTTATCTATAGTATTAGCTTTCGACGACTAAATACGGCTTTGTTAATGGTATCAATAATATCAGAGCACTTGAATATGGAACAATACACAGATTTCAAAACACAGATTACTTTATTACAATTCCAAATAGAACTTGTTCCATATTCATGTCACATAACCCAATCATTTTCCCAAGCATTAAATAAATGTGGTTATTACAAATTACGTTGAGAGCGGTATATAAAGATACCCCCTCAATTGATTAGAGTCATAGGGTCATATAAGACCTATTACATCATAACACAATGGAAATTCATCAAACATTAATAAAGAGCAGCAATTCCTAAATACTATCTGTTGCCTCCTGCATCCTCCAGTAGTTTATTCGTCAAAAACCAAAAAACATAAAAAGTTACTTAATTGTTAATCTATTAAAATTGGTTTTGAGTACCCGAGAGTTTAAGAGAAAAACATGAACTTCGAGTTAGACATAAAGCCTGGTATGAATAATACTATACATCCCAGTTTAATTATGTTAAGTGAGACCACGCCGCTTAGCGGAACGACTTTCCCCTTACTAACATCTTTTAAAATATCTTTGCAAATCTTTACCTATAACCATATACTATGCACCTACATCCATAATGGTTAATCTCAACATAATAAACATTATGTAAACAAACATAAATATCAGGTAATGGTGAACTATCTGTTCAAACACAAACAACTTTAACCTTCGGCTGACTCGGGCCTACCAGATAACATAATCATAATTATTCTAACATATGTTAGATATTTGTATTTAGGATTATCCACCCTTAATTAATTATTTAATGTTTCCCATCAGGACGGTAGGTCCTAAACTATCTGTTAAACATCTTCCTTTTGGACGGTCTGTCCCTAACTTACTCATCCTTCAGGTCCTCCCGAGCTAGATGGCTTTCGAGGCTTACCAATAACCTATCTGTATGCAATATATATTCTTTTCGGTGTGTAATTAAAATTTAAGACCAAGCCCTACACGCTGGAATTTTGGACAGCAATTAGCTGGGACTACAAGTTAATGTATGGGGTGCGACCCCATACTAGTCCCATCTGGTTTTCTAATATCTGATTCATTTATACTTAAGGATACCCTTCCATAATATTCCTTGAAAACAGTTTCAAATGATTAAAACCTTTAAACCAAACTTCAAACAAGGAAAAGAAATAAGTCTTTACACTTTACTCAAATCATATTACCATGTTAGATATATGTTCTTTACTTAAAACTTAGTTGATGAAAACACTTTACCATTTGAATGAACCTCCTTCCATACTTTGAAATTATCTCATTCAAATTCAATGTTTAATCCTTTCGAAAATCATCTCTTAAACCTTTCGAATTCATTCAAAACAAACCTTTCGGAAGTTATAAGCTTTAGACATCCTTCTTTAAAATCGCAATAAGTCATTGCCTTAGAAAAATCCTTGGAAATCCTTTCAAAAACCTTTAATAAACCTTTCAAAATAGATTCGAGAATAAACCTTTCGAGACAGATCCAGGAATAAACCTTTCGAATACTTAAATCTTTCAAAACGTAACCTTTCGAAAGTATATTGGGTTTAACTTTAAAACAATTTGGAAACTTGTCTTTTAAAAACTTTCGTATTTATTTAAAGCAACTTTTCAAAAATATTCATATAACCTTTTAAGGATATCGAAACAACCTTTCAGAAACCTTTGGTTATATTTCACAAAACAAGGGTAAGCACCTATGTCGACTGGGTTGGAAGGTTCAAAGTAAAATCTTTATAAAACATTGGAAACCCTTCGGCTGTGCCAGAAGGTTTCAAAACAAAGTAAATGCAGTAGCAGCTGCAACCTATCAACTACATCGGAAGGTTTAAAGTCTTTTCCTTAAACAATTTGACCTGGCCAGAAGTGACCAAGTTGAAAGCTCAAGTTCGAAAGTAAAGCAGGTGAAGCTTTTTACCAATAAAACAATTATATTCCAACCCTTTAGGCCATCAACCTTTCGGCTTATATTTAACTCATTACATACCAATTCATTGATACCTTATGCATTGAACTTTGACTTTATCGAAAGCTAACCCTTCGACTAAGAAGAAAGGTCTAGGGTGGAAGGTGTTTAGCCGTATGGATTGAAACATGGAAAAAGTGTGATTTTTGTCTCTAAACTTAAAAAGGAAACTTTTCAGCTAATCTGCCTTTGTTTGTCAAATTCTCATTGGTCAATAAAATACTTTTCAGAATTTTGCTGGAACAATTACCATAATTTATAAAACATTTTATTTTGCAAAATGCCCCTTCTCCTTTATAAATATATAAAACATTTAAGTCTCATGTCTTAAATAAATTTATATCTCCCTCAAATGACTTAGGAAAATTCTAGAAAAATTCCAAAAAATATATTTTAATACATTGCCTAACATATTAAAATCTCAAATCCAAATAATTATTCTTTCAGTCAAAAATAATTTAAACCCAATAACAATTTCCTTCATTCAAAAATTCACATAAAATCCATATGAAATTGAAAAATTATGAAAATTAAAACCCATCTCTAGAATATTATTCCCGACTTATATTCAAATTTTCAAAGTATTCGGATGTCATTAAATAGGGTTTTCATGCTTAAACAATATCATAAAACACGAATAAACATTTATGATTTCATCAACAACAAATATATATATATATCTTAAAACATCGAACATGGCAATATTATGGCAAAATAATTTTGGATCTAAATAAAAACCCAAAACTAAAAATATTGGGGATGTAGTAATTATTCACCTTGGCTTTATAAATTATAGATGAAATTTTAGAGTGTTGAATTAGTTGATTTCTTCTTTCCTTTCGAATCTTAACTTTCTTCTTCTCTTGAGATTGGAAATAATGGCCGGCCTTAGCAAGTTTTCGTTTTTTGTGAAATGAAAATAGTGAACGTGAATCTAACAGAAGTTTAGGGTATAAGGTTTTGCGATTTCTTAAAATACCCTTCTCGTTTCCTAACACATTACTTAGTGTTATTTTATTTTAATTAATCCCTTCTATATGGCACAGCTACCTCTAACTAATTGAATCTCCATCCATTAATCTTTACATTATTTAATTTAACTAGTTAAATGTCTTAAATAAGGTTATAAAATACATGGGATGTTACATGTAAATCCAAACAAGGAGAATGAATTTATCCAACATGACTTGGAAGATGCTCCCCCTTACACCGAAAGTATACCTCCAGATAAAATATAACCGAGAGCCTACACCGAAGAGGCATCACTCTTGGGAACTTTCAAGCTAAAACCCAACGAAAAACATTTAATAATCCGAATATATCCACATCACCGCATGCATGCAACCTAAACCTCTCTAGATAAATGTGAATATACGTATTGGGTGCGACCCCATAGCTTGGCACCCACTTTCTCTTTGGTTTTAGTTATCTCCCATATTGGATGCTAATGCTCAAAATGAGCTACAAATCATCTTAGATTGACGAAACCTAAAGAAGGATATAAATGGTCTAAATGAGCACCAAATCGTTTTGAATCGACGAAACACAAAGAAAGATATCAAAATCGATAGTCAGTGAATCAACTATTAGGAATAACTAAAATGATCGTATATGGAAATTAAAATTTTATGTACTTATCATAACTCATCGATCTCAAACTTGTACTATGCCAGGGAAACAATGAACCCGGACAAGTTATGGTAGTGTTGCTTCTTATCCTAACTCGATATACATTCTTAACTTTAAGAACAGCAAGAGTTTCCTCAACGTTTAGTGCTAAGCATATGCCTAAAATCTTACATATAAGTGATATTGCTTAAAGAAATTAAATCGCTTATATTTATCACCATTTGTCGATCCTAAACCAGCCACTATCCTAGGGTTAGCAATGAGTCGGACAAGTTAGGGCAGTGTTTCTTCCTACCTTAACTCGACAAATATTTTTTACTTTAAAGAGAGCAGAAGTTCCCTCAATATTTAGTGTTAAGTGTAAGACTAAATATTTTCTATTAATGAATCAAACTTTTAAAACGTTCGGCCCGCACTTGTGCCTAAACTTCACAAAAAATATATTTGTAAACCACTCTAAAAACACTCTTTAAAATATTCTTTCAAAGAGCTAATTATATTTCTAAGTGTATTAAAAAGAAGGGTAAAATACAAATGTCATTAAAACATCATTTACTATAAACCCAAAACCAGTTACACTTAGCTTTATTTTTCAAACATTCTTTTTAAAGATCTTTTCATTTATAAAACATCATTTCTAAATTAACTTATTATCATTTTGAAAAAACAAAACTCCTTCAAATGTTTAAGAATACCAACAATTATTAAGTCAAGTAACACGTTTTCTTAATAACTTTACGAAATCATTTGTTATAACAAAAGTGTTATAATCCATGAACTCTTTCTCAATTCATGGAAAATATTTATTATAACAATGATACTGTAATCCATGCTTCCTTTTCGCTTTTCAAAGGTACTTGAAATATACCTTTTAAAATAATAATTTCAAATATTACTTGGAAAATTTCAAGTTTAAAATATAATAAAAACTCCGAACCATTTCCTTTCCTTATTTAAAAATTAAACTTCTTCTTCGATAATTTATTTTAAATCATTTAAAATATATATAAATTTCAAACCATTTTTAGAACACTTAAATACATGTTAGAAAAGCTAATTAAAAGGATTGAAGAAGAAAAATCAAGTATAAAACCGTTTTATAAAAGTTCAAAATAGTCTCGCAAAAGCGCCGCTAAAAAAGTAGGGAAAACTATTTTAAGTTGGTGCTTTTAAAAATGGAATTTTTTCTATGTTTTACACAGTATGAATACTATATTTTGTTTTAACACAACATCTATGAGTCTAGTATTTATTTATAAAATTTATATAATTTTGAAGTCAATAAAACTCATTTGAAAATTATTTTAAAACTTGACTTTTGAACTGCAAAAATAGCCAGCAATACTTTTTTAACTTTTAATCACTTTGAAGTTAAGTGTTATAACCTTTTTCGAGACATCAAAACATGGTTCAAACAAAAATTTAAAAACGCAAAAGCACGACCAAATATTTAATGATGCAAACACAAGCACAAGAGAAACAAATAAAGATCGAAAAAAGAGATTTCATAAGTGTCGGTACAGCGATAGTTTCTATAGCGACAATTTCATAAACAACTAATAAACCACACCTATATTTCAATCAAACTTCCATATAATTAATATAATACAAAGTAAATCAACATTGGCGAGAAACCCCTTGACTTTCTCTTTTGTCCCCTACAAATATGATTATTTACGCCATCCGCTTCTAAGCAGGAATCAAATCCAAACAAGCAATATTCACAAGTATAAACAACAACGTATAATTTACAATAGTTTGTCAATTTTTAAAACCATTTTAAAGTGAGATTAACTCACTTTCAAATCAAAGATGAAGCCAACACTTCATATTACAACAAAGAAACACACAATACTTCCTACATTCAACCCAAACAAGCTCCGAACTCCCCATTCCTTTTAAATGCACATTCCTAGCCTAAGGTGGCCAATAAATGCAGATGACCATGATAGAAACAAATAGGTTGGCTCCAAAATTAGAAACTTTGAAAAGGTGATTATATTTGCAATATTATTTCAAGCTTATTCAATGATTTAGAGGAGGAAAGGTTATATTTTGACATGTTTTTTATTACGAATATTTGAGGTAGAAAATGAAGAAGGAAATCAAAAATAGAAAATGAAATGAATAGAATGTAAGTGAGAAATGAAAGTGGAAGAGCTCTTTTATAGATCAAGGAAAAATGGAAAATGACATCCACTATCCCTTAGAAAACTGATTCTTCTACCCCTCATATATTTTTTGCCCAATGCATGCACCATACCCCCTCCATATGACCATGGTACTTTCCATCACTTCCATATCGCATCAACGAAAATGCACATAAAGTTTTCCTTGTTATTTATAACTCAATGAAATCATTAGCCACTAATGAAACTTTCATTATTTTAACTCCTTTTTGTACTATATGACGTTATTATTACATGTGTAAAAATATAAGTGTATGCAACAACATTGCCACAACTTTCGTTCAGTAAAATTTGAAAATCCGAAAAACGAATTTCGGTCGCATTTTCAATTTTTCGCTAAACTATTTATTTGTGTAAACGAATTAAAAAAATTAGTTTTCCAGTATTATTTATTAATAAAAAGGAGTTTAATAGGCTATTACATTCACTTAATTAATATTAAATTCATAATTCAACTATTTAAATTATCCCTCTATTTAAATAAAGTGTTTATATTTTTTGAGGATGTTCCATTCTCCCCCTTTAAGAGAATTTCGTCCTGGAAATCATCATCTAGTTGCAAATGTAATATCCCCACTTAAAAATCAAATTACTTACTTGGATTTTAGTAATCTGATTAGTTATATTTTACTTTATAGAAAATCCATATTAAAAGCTGCAACATAAGTATAGAGAATACTCTGTAATAAAATATTGTGCATCCAATCCTTTCAAAATATATATTCAAAACTAAATTCTCGAATTTTTATTCTTAAAATATATTTTCAAATTTATCCAAAGAGAAATATATCAAAACCAAAATCAATCATGACAAGGAGGGGGCGCCTTCTACCAAAGCATGAAATAACTCTATAATTAAAACAATATAGAGCATCTACTCGTATTCTTGTTCTTTCTTAAACAATAACTAGAGTTAACAAATATACCTGCCGAGGCTCCCAAATCGAATTACCCCCAATCACCCAACTTCAGTCGTAATAAAAATACTTGAAAAAGCATTTTAGAAAAGCTCTTTCCAAAATCCCCTGAAATAATATTACTTCACCAAGTTTTCAAAATAATGGTACTATTATTTCTTTCACAAATTCTTTTGAAATCACTTTTTCAAAAGCACCAGGATTTAAGTCCTAATAAAAAAACAACTTTAAAATCCTTTGTTTATAAATTCAAGCTTTATAAACCATTGTTCATAAAATCACACTATCAATCAAATCAAATTCCATAAAAGAATAAACTAACAGTTAACATTATTTAAAATATTAAGTGATTAACAAACAAGATTTAAAATTTTGCTTAGGTTCACAACTTTCTCGATCGTTCAAGGATATAGATATTTTCATACCATTATGCTCATTAACCTTTGGATATTGCTTAAAAGATTATCTAAGCTACCTCAGAAAAAAATTGAAAGTCACTCCCTAAACTTCCCTAAGCGACAAAACAAATATAAATGTACTTAAGCCCATAGATGTACATGGATCATCCGTACGCAATATCTGATCTGACCACTTGCTCGGATACATACTTCCAAATTACTATCACTCACTCAACCTCCCTAACGTGGACTCCGATCAGGTTCCTTGATTAGAAACCACTGTTATCCTTACGTAACCATATACTATGATAGAAAACCTCAGTGTGATATCAAGAATCCAAATCAAGTGTTCACCGTTAAGAATCAAGTGAGAAATCCTTGTTCGAACTAGTGTGAATCAGCCCGAAGTTATGTGTTTGAATCATATATCAAGAACCGTGCGAATAAAATGATCTACATACACCTTGCATACTTAATCCTATTGTTTTCTTAACTACACAAATCTCTTTCGAAATCATTTTAATTTTCATTTATAGTATTTCATTCAATACTAAAATTATTTATAATTTATTTCACAAATTTCCACTTAAGTTTATAAACATTTTATAAAGACAGATCTTTATAAAACTTTAAGTTAAAACTTACTCCACTTTTATTAACATGTATAATACTCTTCTACATCCTAAGAGCATATATAAAACGCCAACTTCATTTTACTTTCCAAATTCAAATGGAGGCCCAAACAAAAACTAAGTTGACTACTTCGACCTCTTTACATATCTGGTCCAATAAGTAGTAAGAAGAGTAGGATGTTGGTATCCAAACCTAGTCCTAAAGCCTACTTTTCCTTAGACATCTCTAATGTAAAGACGTTTATTAGTCGGCCTAATAACATCAAATAGTTTATATGACTTAGATGTTTGAACAAGTACTACAATTTTAAATAAAGCAATGCTTATTAAAATCTTTCTATCCAGTTTAACCCATTTAAAAACTTGTGTAAAATTATCATTTTTCTATCCGAGAGTTTCATTTATCAAAAAGTTCTTTTATCTAAATACTTTTTATTTCAAATCAATTTCTTTTAAGGAAACTTTAGAACTAAATACTTGATTTTTCTTTTAACAATTTATTCACTAACACTTGCTTTTGGGTTCTGTAACTTAGAATCTAACATTCGCAGCGGATAAAATATAATAGCAAATAAAATAACAGTTTACAAAGATGAACTGTATCGATACATTTACATTTTTACATCAGAGTTATAACAATTTCACAAGACTGGACAGTTTTAAATAACATGTCCTAGATAAATAACAATATATATCACAGCGGATAAACACTCTATACGTTCCTGTCCTTCTGCTCTCCTCCTGAGCTCCAGAACGACCTTACCTGCAAATCTGTAATACTCGATCTGACCCGAGCATTACATCAAAGTAACACCCGGGTCAGGCTGGAAACCAGCGTGAGTAAACTCATCTAACATGGAATACAAAAGCATACAACTAATGTAAACCCGGGTAACTCAGGGTAATTTGCATTAATTTACAACTTCACAAGTCATCATAGACATTACTTACATCACACATCAATTTCTAAGTACCAAAACTTTGATTAAATGGTCCAATTCACTTTAATCATTCCATTTCATTCTATTGATTCCATACATCAAATTATAAAGAATCGAAGTGGTTTCGGGTATTTACTAATACCCGACTCGGGTCTCTTCAAATCCAATGTCATCTAAACCCAAGTTATCCAGTTGAAATACAATTTAACTTAAATTGTTGAATAACACTTTTACACAGCAATTCATAATTGATTGATAATCATATTATCATCGTCCATCCAACATATCATATCACAAAGCAATTCATATCAGAGATATCAACCAATTCAAAGCACCCATCATCATTTAATCATTAATAAGCAAGATTTATCAATTACATTAATCAATGATCCTCTAGTTACTTTCACTGGTTAATTATTCTTAAGTTTCATATAATAATTGACCTTTAACTTAATTACATTTATTAATCAATCTTGATTAATCACAATCATAAATTAACTTTCCTTAATTACTTCATCAATTAAACCAACTCCTTGATTAATTATATAAATTAATCCTTCAATTACACTGTGTAATCATTACTTAATTTCTTCCATCAAGTAATTATCCTTTAATTACTACCCAACAAGTAATTTATTTAATTAATTACATCCGGTAATTATCCACTAATTACTTCACTAATTAATTATACCTCATTAATTACCTTAAGTAATTATACTTAACTCAACGTCAATTGATTACCTTTAATTAAATAAACTGAATTAATTAACTAAAATTAACCACATCAACTTAATTATACTGAGTAATTAATTTTTTTATATTAAGTAATAACTTCTTAATTACTTATCACATAATTATTTCTTAATTGATTAACCTTGATTAATCAATCCTTAGTTGTCACTTTTAAGTATAATAAGTAATTAACCTTTAGTTAATTACACAAATTAATTAACCTTCAAGCATTCATTTTAGTCAATCTTTAATTATTCCCATAAATTAACAGTTTATTTTATTGATTAATTACCCTTAAATTAATCATCTTCATTACTAAACTAACTCTTTTATTAATTCCTTTAATTGATTCGTACTTTTAACTAATTACACTAAGTAATAGATTCTCAATTACTTCCATTTAGTAATTATATTAAATAAATTATATTTAGTAATCACCCATTGATTACCCTTCTTAGTTAATGACATTAAGCCATTATTCCTTAACTAATGTAATTATCATTAATTAGTTACAGTAAGTGATCAGTCTTTAATTATTCATCTTTTAATTAATGACTTAATTAATTAATCACATTGTAAGTCAATTCTTTAAATTTATTGCACAAATTAATTAATCTTAAATTAATTAATTATTTCCTGATTGCATATATCAATTATCCATCCTTAATACATTATATAATTCATACTTTATTTAATTACAACTTTTGAATTTACCCTAAAACATATTGGGTTTAATCTATTATAATTACTTAAACAACAATTTAAAACTTCGGAAATTTATCTAAAACTTGCTAATGCCTTGCTTAAAACATGGTTTACACTTAAATGTATCTTATTTTGATAAAACTGAATACCATCAACAAAACCTGGGCAACAACCCCCAAGTTCCTGAGTCGAACACGATCCAAAATCCAAGTTCTTCCTCGCGTAAAACTCGTGACAAAACCCTTTTTTCCCCGAAGCAAACTCTCAACATTCCTCAGACACGGGATAACACGCGTATACGTGCACAGGTGGTCGTCGCATCTCCGACCATCGTCACCACCTCAGATAAGTCGTCGACATCACTCCTCTGTGATTCCATCCTCCAGAACTCAGTAATGAACATCAAAACGAAATCAAGCAGTTCGAGAGGAATTAAAAAAACCAAGCCGATCACCAGAACCTCTCAGCACCACCACCAACAAGCTCGCGATCACAACCGGAATTTTGTCACATGCCCATGCCACTAAATTCCCACTCGTGATCGCCTCCAATTCCTCCCTGACCACGCGTTGCCACGATTAAAATGGTGATCGAAAAACAGACAGTTAAACCTAAATAGCTTCGCCGTACCCACCAAGGCTATTAATAAATTCATTCGCCATTTTTCCTACCATCGCCAACTCCCTAGCCATCTCTGAGCTGGACCCCGAACATCCTTGTTTCGTCGATCGTTGAAATTCGAGAATTTCCCATTTTCCCTTCTACTCGAAATTCTCCGTTAATCACAAACCCTAAAATCATGATTTATACACTAAAATTTACGGTTTCTAGTTGTGAATCCATATTTAGAATCAAAACTAGTAAATTCAAAAATTGAATTTTTACTTGAATTAAGTTTTCACTGTCAATTTCTATTTACTTAATTAATTACCTTCAACTCATACTTATAAACAACTTTAAAAACGAGAAAGGGTTAATACAGACAGTTTTCTTTCAATGATCATAATCTAAAAGTCATTGAATCAAAAGGATTGATTTTTTTGAAACTGAATTTCAGCCTGCAATCTAACTACAGAGGCTACCTAAATGGTTATATATAGTGACATGTCACATACATGTTTCATTGCATTTTTATCCAAATATTCATGAAAACTACATATATACTATATCACTGTTGCATGCATCAAGGTGTATATATTCATTTATCACCAGATTTAAATTGTTAAAACAAGGGTTTACTCACATTTATAGAGCAGAGAACAGTCTCCTGTCCTTGGTCTGGAAATTTTTTGATTGATGAAATGAATAGCCTGTTGTTCAATCATGCACTCAATTTTTTTAACTTACAAATACATGCTTTCATTTTCAAACAGTCATGCAAACATAGTTTCCAATTCAAACTTCGATAATCACTTTATCCCAATCAAGATGCAGGTGGGTTTTGAAATATTTACAAAGCAGTTTAACTCACCTCATTTCTGGAAACAGAGGGAAGAACTGTAGGTACTTCATTATCTGGATTGAAACAAAGGATTTTGATTTCTATTCTGCCTCTAGATTTATACTTGAAAATAAGTTTTGGAAAAACTGCAATTTGCATTTGATTTTATTTGTTTAGCTTTTGGATCTGAGTTGGATCTTTGTTTTTGAAGCTGATCTCTTCCAGATTTGGGACAGTTTGATTTGCATTGTTTATTTAATTACAGATCTTGGTTTTAGAGGAATTTTTTCTTTCTTTTTTTTTTCTTTTCAGATTTTGTGTTTGGCTTAAGATTTGAACTTATCTTTTGTAAAAGGAAAGAAGAAAAAATGAAGGAAAGTGATCTGTAAACATATAGGCTGAAATTTTAAAAATAAAAATAGAAGAGAAACTAAATTAAATTTTAACACTTGTCTTATATACTCACATTTGTCATATAAGTATGCTTATCAATCTGACACATGTCTCTTTTAAGGTTAATTAGTTATTTAGTTAAAATTTAAATGTTAATGAAAGATTAATACAAGATCAAGCTTAATGAATTAGTTAATTAGTATATATGTGTGTGTGTGTGTGTAGATAATTTTAAAAAGAAACAAAAACCAATTATTTATAAATAAAAGTTTATACACATATTTTAAAATCTAAAATAATTTAAAATATATACTTTTGAATTTCAAAACTTTAAATTCAAGTCTAAATCAAATTCTAAAATTTGATTTAGAAATCAAGTTATACATATATACATATGTAACTACTTATTCAATTTAAAAATAACAATCCTATTCCTAAAATAAAATCTATTTATATCTATATATAAACAATCATTATTATTTGTTTTGAAAACATCAATTTTGCCAATTTAATTAATTATAGTAGAAAGTTTATCAAACCAATACTTATTCAGATATATACTTTCATTTCCAGAATTATTTATTTAACTTATAAATCAGTATTTCCATTAATTAATCTATAAATTACAGGTATTCAAAAATCCGAGTTATTATAGGTTCATTCTAATTCAATCTCATTTTGATCGCAAAATGATAAAAAGAATAATTTACTAATTGCGCTACAATGTTCATCTAAGCAAACATTCGATCGTCACTTAGAAGATTATTTAAATTACCACAAAACTAATCGAGATGTTTTCCCCGAACTATCCAAAGAATATGTATCTTTTTTAAAAATTCTCCATGAAATATTTATACTTGTAAATACTTCCAAATAATATTACCATTACTTTTCTCAAAAATCATTTTGAAACCATTTCAAGCAATATCGGGGTTTAAATTCTCAAAGACCCTTTTTACTTGTAAACACTCTTTATAAATCATATAAATCATTCTATAGATCATATTCATATATAATGTACCTTTAAAATCATTTTATATTATAATAACTTCTCTTTATTATAATAAAATTTTCACAAGTTTTTTTATCCTCTCAATTTATTATCTTCTTATTTAGATGATATTAAACAACTTTATTTAAAGGTGACTTTTAACGTATTAGTTTCACCGAAAACCTTATAGTCAAACTGTGAAACTTAATTCATAAGGGGTTCACATTAATGCACTCACAATTATCAAAAAAATAAATGCTCATAAATGGGTCGAGCATAAATTATTAATCAATAAACAATAGTCAGTGCTTCTAAACTACCTGAGCATGACAAATCAAATAATAACGATAATAAAGAAATATTATCATTAACAAACAAAACACCATAAATAACTATATAAATTTGAAAATTATTTCTTTATATATATAAAATATATAATTCTAGATAAAATATTTCATTTACCAAATTTTCAAAAAGTGATATTGTGTCTATTGCCTTATTTAAGTGTTTAAAAATCCCTATTGACACCGTCGCATACCATGCCTCGACAAAAATTAATAAACAACTTAATAGACCAATTAACTCAATATATTTTTATAGCAATAATAAATACGCTCTCGTATATATAAGCTCTCACCTCATTCTAGTGTGTCGCTTACCCTATTTCTATTGAGCCATAACCTATCATAGCCAAGGTTCTCACTTAAACTTCAGCTCTGATACCAAATGTAACGGTCTCCCTTCTCGGGGGTAACTACAAATGGTAACCTCGTTCCTTATTTTATGGCCAACCTCTCGAATTCTCAACGAATCCGTTTGTGGGGGTAAGAGACAATGCTTTGTCATATGTTCACCAATATAAGAACCCCCTACCATGCTGCCAAACACAAATGCAGGAACGATAACATGTAATATAAAAAAGACAATAAAAGTTATTACTGTAAGATAAAAGGTATATCAGAGTTAAAAATAGATCTCATTAGCCTAAACAGTTATAACTCCTTGACCTTACAATTGCCGATGGTTACACATAATTGTAGAATACAGTAGCCTAAGATTTTTGATTGATGATAATAAACATATATATATATATTCATTTAAATATGTTTGTTTTATTATTTTATTTTTCACATAATTAAATAAATATTTGTTGAATAAATAAATAACACAGAATTTATATTCAAACGAATAATTCATTCAAACAAATATTTTATTACAAATTCAAATAGTATAAATTTGAGCTCTCACTATACATTTACACATTTTTCAATTACAATACAGCTTCGATTTACAACACAATATTCAATGTACAATTTTTCACTTAGCAATTTCCACCTCACTATATATGTTCACTCATCACTCATATTCTTGTCTTCAACTTTATTCCAGCTTGTATCCCACATCTGAATTATCTGCAAAATGAACACTAACGAAGTAAAATTAAAAAAGAAAATATTTTGTAGTGCAAATCAAAGTGTGTTTTTCATGTTATTTGCCTCAGTTATTTGGGTTGTTCATCATTTATTTCTTTGGAATTCATTTACATGAACGACTTGTGACATGCACAGTGTATCATTGTACATGTCACAAGGCCGTGCACACCAATATACACTTGCATGTTAGAACTGCAGGGACAGGTGAGCACAAGGTCATACCCGAGCCAAAGCTGGATTCAACTCAAGTGCAAATATTCAGGTGCAATACAAATAAAATCACAACATAAGCACAAGAGCATGTATATACACATGTGTATACGTACATATGTGCATTACCTTAGCATCTCAAATTTCAACCACGACCAGAGAGTATGAATCAAGCAACATAGGAGCATCAACATGACAACAACATAAAGTATGCACTAGTTCAGAGTGAATATGAAATCAATATGCACCGGCATCAGTAAAACCAAAGAGCATGTCAAGCCAACACACGGTGGAACAAGGTGCATCAAGCACATATGGTCCAAAAAAAATGTATAACCCAGAATTGAAGAACAAAGATATCAGTACCAATATCAGACTGAAATAACAACATGAACCAGACTATTCTAACTCGAGGTAGGTCACTACATTCAGACAACAGGTTCAGAGACAAAACAAGACTTCAACATTCAAAGTGCACCAGACCACTTCAAATGACAACAAGATAAAAGTTCAAAGGCAACATGATAGCAGCCTTTCAACAAGACTACAATGAAATGGAGCAACCAGCAATAAAACAGTACATATGAAAGCAAGCAAAGGCAAGAAACACATACCACAATACAACGTCTATAAAAAATGCACAAGTGAAGCCACAATCTCATCAATGAAGACCAGTTCAATAATGCATGCAATCAAGCAACACACAAGTCCTGCAACCAATTGTACAAAATCCAAATCAATGGCCGCATGAACACACACCAGATTCAATACACCAGAGAAGACACATGACGGTTCATAATTGAACCAAACTTGATTGCATGAACATCAACAGCGCATCGGACTCAAAGCAAGATGTAGACCAGACCAATGATGACTACAGTTCAGATTTCCAGTGAAATACAAGTTACAGTGAAACAATAAACATACATGAAGATACACATGTATGCATATGCATTAATACATACACATGTCAGCAATCATTCATGTACATGTAAGGCAACCGGTCTCAACCCAACAAACAAAAATGCAAAGCCTTTAGCATGAATACCACAATTCAATTCAAACTAGTGAAGTAGTTGTATATCAACAGTAATGGATAAAGGAAATGCAATCGGTGAAAGAAAATGAATAGACGAATGAAAACAAGTTCAAAGTGAACCAAATGGCCATAAAAAAATGAAATTCATCAACTCAATGGAACTCGCAGGTGATAACAGAAAATCAAACCAAGTCAAGGCCGATTGTAAAAATCAACATAAAAATCAACAAAGGTCAAAAATAGTTGAAAAATGAAAGAGCGTGAAGAACAAGCATCACAGATTCGAAATATCAGATAACCAAACGCAAACTGTGATGACCAAGGAAGTTGTAATAATATATCACAAATATATGAACAAGTCCGATTTTATCTCACAAATTCAAATGCCAAAAAGAACAGAGGAAATTTGAATTCATGGTGTAATTCACATATGAAGAACAAGTCAAAAATCACACTTATCACAAGATCAAAAATCGAATGGCCAAGCAGAACATCATGAAGAATTCAAAAAATATATACGAACGAAAATTTAGGGATTTTATCCCTATAAATTAAACTTGTTACATCATGGGCAAAAAGTTGAGTTCGAGCCGCATATTCAAAAATCACATACCAAATTACCATTCGAACTCGAAAAAGCCACAAGCATAATCACATAGATTGAATAAGCATCGAATCGTATTAGTGAATTGAGAGCATTCCAGCGATTGATTTGAGCTCAAATTGTTCAAGGCGGTAATACTTAATCAAAGCCCTAATTTCCAGAATGAATGAAGAAGGCAGCATCAAAATAAAAGGAAGAGACGCGTTATCTCTTTTGGGCCAAAGAAGAATGTACAGACAAAATAAAAGGGAGACGTCTATTTTCTTAAGTGATAAATTATTTGGGACAAATTTATATATTGGGCTTAATAAATTGTTAATTAGTTACTACCATTTAAGAATTAAAGGATTTGAAACAAGTTAAAGTTGAAGAACTCATTGGAAATCTCACCACGTATAAACTAGAAATGAAATTCAAGGAAGAATGTGAAAAAGGAGATATGCGAAAGAAATCAATAGCTCTCAAAGGAACAACGGAAAGTGACGATGACGATGATGATGGAGCAGCTGAATTGGCACTGATAATAAAGAGATTCGAAAGATGGAACCGAAAATATGGACATCCTGCCCTAAATCAACAACTGAAGAATAGAATCGTCAAAGTTCAAGACAACTCAGAAGAGCAAGAATCATTTGTCACAAATGCAATAAACCCGGTCATATTAAGCCCAACTGTCCTCAGAATCGACTCGGCCAAGGAGGGAAACCAAAAAGAAGAACTTTTGCAGCTACTTGGGATGAAACTGATGAAGCTGATAAAAGCACTGGCAGTGAGAGTGAAAAAAGAAATCTGTGTCTTCAAGAAGAAACAACTGATAATGATGATGACGAGCCAAGCAAGGTATCAAAACTAAAACATTCAGAATTACTTATATATTTTCATGAGATAAATGGCTGTTTCGAAAGACTTTGGGAGAAGTACGCTAAACTTGAATCATAAAAAAATAGTTTGATAGAACTAAATAAGCAACTTGATCAATTGGTTAAAAAGTATTGAAATAAGAGCCCTAAGTGTGATAAGTGTCCATCATTCGAAGAAGAAATTAAAAAATCAGAAATTAAAATAAGATCACTTGAAATTGAAATTCTGATTTTGAAAGAAAGTGAAAATACTAAGAGAGAAAATTCTATCAAAAAGTGCACTTTATTATTGAATGAAAACGAATCTCTCAAAACACAGTCCAACAATTGTCTACAACTTTAGGGAAATTCTCCGAAAGAGAAAAATCACTAAATATGTTATTAGGGAAACAAACTTTTAATCCTATTAGACAAGGACTTGAATATAATCAATCTGAATGTGTTAGAAGCGAAATTAATCAAGTCAATTCCAAGTGCACGATTTGTGAAAAAATTGGACACAATCACAATAATTGTTGGTATTGACCCAAACACGTGAAAGCCATACTAATTTGGGTTCCAAAAGGCATGAATATAAAATCCCTTAAAGTCAAACAAATCTGGGTGACGAAAAGAATAAATATAGATTGTCTTGGGCCTACATAAACATATTTTTCAAAATCTTTTGCCACTAACAATCATGGACCTATAAATACAAATAGGTCAAAAAAATCTTTCCTCATGTAGGTGTGGTGGTAGGCTAAGGAACAATAAGAGTGGTACCTAGATTCTGGCTGTTCCAGGCATACAACGGACGACAAATCAAAGTTTCCTTAGCTTAGAGAAGTACAAAGGTTATATGTTGAAAATCTGCACCATAATCAGATTTCAATCAGCCAGCGATAAAATGAGAAAATTTGAGCACCACAATTAAATTGTCAAGAATGAAATTAATAAGGTAGTTCATCAAAAGAAAAAGCATGATTGATCACTTCTTCAGCTTATAGCTTCTAGACATTGTGCTCTCTGCTTACTTGTGTACATGGGTTCAATCAAATCCAAACGAATCTCATTTTAAAAGTTGTAAACTGATTATAAGGTATATGTTGCACACTTCACGGTTTGGTCTATGGTGTTCAGCTTATGATAACTTTGATTTAAAGGGGTATTCAGATGCAGATTATTCTGGTAGTCTAGTTGATATAAAGAAGTAAAAAAGAAATGGATCGGTATCGGTAGTAGTCCGGTCGCACCCGAACAATAATATTCCAGAGGAAAATGCACCTAAGATCAAATATTTCGAGCCGGCTTCCGTGGAAAATTCAGACTTTCTTTTTGAGGCTGCGATCACATAAAAACATAAACGTCACGATTAGAATTAGGAAAGGAAGCTGTGGCACTTATTACTTTATATGAGGAAGGGGTTAAATCACTAGCAATAGTAGACACGCTACGATCTTTGGCTCGCTCCCCATGCTTTCGCACCCCAGCGTCGGTAGGGACCCACAAAGAGATTTGATTTTACAATTACGTAGTGAAAGGTACTAGTGGAACGTGTTTTATGTTGAGATATTCATTAGTTGAGTCACATTTTCAAATAAAATATCTGCATAATTTTCATTTTAATTGATTTTCAATTGGTAGATATTTTTTCCATAAATCCCCTTCCAGAAAATAATTTTTGTCAACTTCATCTCATTTTAGGCAATTTAGAAGTTTTATTTTAATATTTAATCTTGAATGCCTATGTTAACTCCCTACTGATTATCGAAAAGATAAATAGTGACTGAAATATAAATGATGAGTGTTGATGTTAATCATATATTAGGGCTTAAGATAGTATATGTAGTAAATTTCTTTAAAAATTTAAATAAAATTTGTAATAACTTTGATTGGTTAAATTTCCATGAACATCGCTATTTCTATCATATTTCTAACGATCATCACTCATTAACATCAAATATATATATCAAAATGTATGGTATTTTAAACAGGAAATTATTCTTTTTTAATTAATTAGCAATAAATTATCCAAAGTATCCACTCTTATTTAAAATTCCTCACGGTCATCATTAGCACCAAAATTGGTCACTAACACCCTTGAGTATATGTAAAGAAATTAATGAAGAGAGTAAGTTAAAATTGAGGAATTACACAGTACAATGCAAGAATAAATGTAAGAAACAAGAACACCAGATTTATAGTGGTTCGGTGTAACTGCCTACATCCACTTTGAGTTTAATCTTTATTTCTTTTTCAATCTATTAAATACAGATACAATCCATACACTCATGACTTGGTTACAACTTTGAATCATAAAGAGGAGAGTATAAAAAGTGAAAGAGTCTCCCCAGTGTTCTCCGAAAAAGGTCCCTTTACACTGTGCCCCTGCCTCCTCTATTTATAGACGGAGATAGGCTGGACTTCCTTCGCGGGCTCAAGGCCAAGGTGACTCGGCCCATATGAGGCAATCTCTAGCTGGCCGGTCCATTCTTGCCGAACGACACCTATTGGTCCTCCCGGACTGAGCCGCTTTTGAATAGGACTCCTCGAGATCGAACGAGGCTTGCCGAGCCATCTGGACCGAGCGACGTGTGTCGAACCATACTTGAATGTCTAAACATGTCGGCTGCATCAAACCCGTATATCTTCAGGCTCTTCTTGGTCAGAATCTGGACTAGTGCTAACGATAATATCTTCAACTGACGTTTTGTAGCGGGCCAAGGTGTCGGGTAACAGTTATGCATGGGTAAACTACTTGGAATCTTTGATTATGTGCTTTCATTCTCATTTAAAAGTCCTCATGGTTATGCAAGTATGGAACACATATCAAAATTGATTATTCAATAGACTAGTTGATTCTAATCCTATTCACGGTTATGCTTGGTTAGAAGAAACTCGAAATTCATGTTTTTAAAAAATTGGGAATAATACCAATCTCATTAAAAAGTCCTAACGCCTATGCATGGTTAGTAAGTATTCAAATTCCCGTCATAAGTATACCACAAATAGATACAACCATATGGTTTTATATACCAACATCACCTCTATCACTCTAAAATGTAATATGCACCTATTAGAGTATTTATGATTTTTGTTTGATTTTTTATTGAAATTTAATATTTATACTCGATTAGGTATAAATGTTGTATTAATGTCTATCACTTTATCTCTATTTTTCTAACATTATTACTCTTTTGCTGATAACAAAAGGGGGAGAGAGAAGTTAAGATTTTGGCAAATAAGTCAAGTCATATTTTGTATTTGCGTATTCCCATCTAGGTTCATATGCATATTTTTTTATTTATTTTCATGCATATGTGAAGGGGGGCTTTGGTGTAGGGGGGATCATTCAAATAGGGGGAGCAAATAGATTTAATCAAGACCAAATACATTTAATATAGTCAAAATCCTAATATATGTTTGTTATCATCAAAAGGGGGAGATTGTGGAATACAATAGCCTATGATTTTTGTTTGATGATAATAAACACACATATATATATATATTCATTTAAATTTATTTGTTATTGTATTATTTTATTTTTCACTTAATTAAATAAATATTTGTCGAATAAAATAAATAACACAGAATTTATATTCAAATAAATATTTTATTTCAAATTCAAATAGTACAAATTTAAGCTCTCACTGTACATTTGCACATTTTTCAATTATAATACAACATTGATTTACAACACAATATTCAATGTACAATTTTTCACTTTACAATTTCAACCTCACTATATATATTCACTCATCACTCGTATTTTTGTCTTTAACTCTATTACAGCTTGTATCCTGCATTTGAATTATTGCAAAATAAACACTAACGCAGTAAAATCGAAAGAAAAAAATATTTTGCAGTGCAAATTAAAGTGTGTGTTTTTCATATTATTTGCCTCAGTTATTTGAGTTGTTCATTATTTATTTCTTTGGAATTCATTTACACGAACAACTTGTGACATGCACAATGTATCACTGTACATGCCACAAGGCCGTGCACACCAATATGCACTTGCGTGTTAGAACTGCAAGGACAGGTGAGCACAAGGTCATACCCGAGCCAAAGCTGGATTCAACTCAAGTGCAAATATTTAGGTGCAATACAAATAAAGTCACAACATGATCACAGGAGCCTGCATATACACATGTGTACATGTACACATGTGCATTGCCTCAACATCTCAAATTTCAACCAAGACCAGAGAGTATGAATCAAGCAACATAAGAGCATCAACATGACAACAGCATAAAGTATGCACCAGTATAGAGTGAATATGAAATCAAAGTGCACTAGCATCAGTAAAACCAGGGAGCATGTCAAGCCAACACATAGTGGAACAAGATGCATCAAGCACATATGGTCAAAAAAAATGTACAACATAGAATTGAAGAACAGAGATATGAGTACCAAGATCAGACTGAAATAACAACATGAACCAGACTATTCTAACTCAAGGTAGGTCACCACATTCAAACAACAAGTTCAGAAACAAAATAAGATTTCAACATTCAAAGTGCACCAGACCACTTCAAATGACAACAAGATGAAAGTTAAAAGGCTACATGATAGCAGCATTTCAACAAGACTACAATGAAATGGAGCAACCAGCAATAAAACAAAACATATGAAAGCAAGCAGAGGTCAGAATCACAGATCACAATACAACATCTATAACAAGTGCACAAGTGAAGCCACAATCTCATCAATGTAGACCAGTTCAATAATGCATGCAATCAAGTAACACACAAGGCCTGCAACCAGTTGTACAAAATCCAAATCAATGGCCACATGAACACACACCAGACTCAATACAACAGAGAAGACCCATGAAGGCTCATAATTAAACCAAACTTGACTGCATGAACATCAATAGTGCATCAGACTCAAAGAAACATGAAGACCAGACCAATGATGACTACGGTTCAAATTTCCAGTGAACAAGCATGTCAGAGAATGCAAGTTACAATGCAACAATAAACATACATGAAGATACACATGTATGCATACATATATATATGTGTGTGTGTGTGTATGCATATACACATACACATGTCAACAATCACTCATGTACATGTAAGGCAACCGGTCTCAACCCAACAAACAGAAATGCAAAGCCTTTAGCATGAACACCACAATTCAATTCAAACTAGTGAAGCAGTTGTATGTCAACAATAATGGATAAAGGAAATGCAATCGGTGAAAGAAAATGAACAAACGATTGAACACAAGTTCAAAGTGAACCAAATGGCCATAACAAAATGAAATTCATCCACTCAATGGAACTCGCAGGTAATAACAGTAAATCAAACGAAGTCAAGGCCGGTTTTAAAAATCATCAACAAAATCAACCAAGGTCAAAAATAATTGAAAAATGAAAGAGCGTCATGAACAAGCATCACAGATTCGAAATATCAGAAAACCAAACGCAAGCCGTGGTAACCAAGGAAGTTGTAACAATATATCATAAATATATGAACAAGTCAGTTTTTATCTCACAAATTCAAATGCCAAAAAGAATGGAGGAAATTCGAATTCATGGTGTAATTCATATATGAAGAACAAGTCAAAAATCATACTTATTGCACGATCAAAAATCGAATGGCCGAGTAGAACATCATGAAGAAGACAATATATATGAAAGAAAATTAAGGGATTTTATCCCTATAAATTAAATCCGTTACATCATCGGCAAAAAGTTGAGTTCGAGCCCAAGAAAATATGTAGAGTATAAAGTTGAGCATATTCAAAAATCAAAAAAGGGTAAAAATCACATACCAAATTGCCATTCGATCTCGAAGCAGCCGCAAGCATAATCACACTAATTGAAGAAGCATCGAATCATATTAGTGAATTGAGAGCATACTAGAAATTGATTCAAGCTCAAATTGTTTAAGGTGGCAATAATTAATAAAAGCCCTAATTTTCAGAACGAATGGAGAAGGCAGCGACAAAATAAAAGGGAGAGACGCATTATCTCTTTTGGTCTGAAGATGTAACGACCCGTAAATTTTCGATAATTAAAATAGCTAGTTTAATAAGATTTCGTGATTTAAGGTTAGAAAAAAAAATTGTAATTCGTTTGGAATAATAATAACTGGAATGAATTGCAACAATAATTATCCAAGTAATGAAAAATAAAGGATACTTAGTAAATGCCTTTGCAATCGATAGTTGAATAGGATAATAAATGTATTCATTGGGTATAATAGAGAAATTGGTTGATAAGTAAAATCTATTTAAAATCAAATATTGAATATTGAACATGTAAATTGTTTAAATTAAATATTTAAAACTTATTGAATGATTGAATAACTGTAAATAAAAATAGTGTTCTAAATTGTGAATTGGTTTTAAAAGTTGATTCTTATAAGTTCAATTTCAACATTTCAAAAGATAATGAATTATTGGATAATCGAAATTGTTTAAATTAAATATTTGGAAATTATTGAACAATTTAATAATGGGGTTTTGAATAACTGTATAATGGAAATAGTTGTTCTATAATTTTAACTCGTTTCAAAAGTTAAAATTTTAAGTTCGTTTTGAATATTTCAAAAGATGGTGATTTAAGAATAATCAAATTTGTTTAAATTTAATAATACAAATGTTTGAATAATTAAATTCCGAATTTGATATGATTAATTTGATATTGAAATTTAATTTATGAAAATAGAGTGAATAATTGAAATTTGATTTAATATGATTCAAATTGGTTTCCAAAGTGAAGGTAAGTTATATTGGGATTATAATAGAGTTAATAAGATTTTAAAATTTGAATTTATTGGAAAATTGAATAACGGGTTTAATATGATTAAAAATGATTTGTAAAATTTTATTTTATCATATTGGAGTTATAGTGATGTTATAGAACTTTTAAAACTGAATTTAAAATTTATTTGTGAAAAGTGAATATTTTAATATTTAATTATCGACTGAAAATAGCCAAATTTTGAACAATCTCAGAATTGGATGAAACTAGTTCCATTGGATCCATAATAATTTGCTATTATCGGATTTCAATTTTCGTAGCAATCTGAGTTTTCGTTTGACCGTGGCAGCTCGAAACGCGTTGAAATTGTTTTAATATTAATTTGGCGAGTTAAAATAGTCATTTTTCAAACGGTCTCGGATTTCGACGAAACCAGTTTCATCGGATCCATAATGTGATATTATTGTAAGATTTCAAATTTCATGTCAATCAGATTTACCGTTTGTCCGGTGCAAGCCAAAACGCCTAGAAAATCGTTTAATCGGTTTAATTTTAAATTGAACGTTTATTGCCATAACTCGCACAGATGACCGAATTAGCTTCCGAAACACGTTCCATTGTGTTCGGAACGCGGGTAAACCTTAGGAACGCCAGCCGGCATGCTTCGTTTGCAGTTCGGAATTTTTTCGGTGAATAGTGTTTTTGCAATTTTCTATAAAAGGCCCTCCATTTCACAATTTGCAAACAAAGGATAGGGTTTCTAGTGCAGCCGCCGTTCACCATTTCTATGGCCAGAAATCATTCACCTTTCTCCTCCAATATCTCTCAATCCATCAACAATTAGCAAAAACCTCCAACTACAAAGTTGTAGATCTCTACGAGATCTACAAATCCAACAGTGATGATCTGAAATGGAGCCACGGATCGACGGGAAATCACGTTCAAAGTCGCTGCGTTTTTTCATGTTTTTCGAAGGCCAGAAATAGTCGAAACTTCCTCCTCTATTATCTCCAAATCTACAAACAATTAGCAAAAGTCGTCAACTACAAAGTTGTAGAGGGCATCAAGATCTAGCTATCCAACGGTGGAGATCGAAAACGGAGCCACGGATCGACGAAAAATCGCGTTCAAAGTCGCTGCGTTTTTCACGTTTTCGAGGCCAAAGGGGCAGCCGAGTTGCATGCTATTCACGGTGTAGGTAGAGTTCGCCGAGGGCTTCGCGATGGAGGTGGCCAATCGTCTTCAAGTCGTGTATTTTGGTCGTGAAAATTCGTTGAAGCTTGGCGGCCATGGGTTTGTGCATTTTTTTCACCTACAGGCATTTGGAGAAGATGGAGTTTGGTGGGCTGGGCTTAGTTGCTTTGGGTATGAATTTATTTAAGTATAATATGAATTGTTTTATAAATTCAAATGTCGATAACTTAAAAATGTATAACTTCTACATACGAGGTCCAATTGGAACGAAACTTTTTGCGTTGCAATCGTTTTGTCGAGCACTACGCGATGCAGCTGGATTGGAATCGTTTGGAGCTAGAGAAAATTTTGGGTTAAATCGAACGTCGTTCGATTTGATTTAAAATCGTAAAAATCAAGGTGAGTGTTTTATAACGCTTACACCGTACTAAATATCTTTATGCTAGTTAAATTGACATTATGAAGTGATATGAATTTTATTTGTCGTTGTTTGATATAAATTTAATTGTCATATAGTTTGTTATTTGAATTAACCGTTGAAAAATTAAATTGACAGTTAAATTGAAATTGAAATTGAATTGCGATTTAATTACCTGGCCTCGATAACTATGAAATTGCCATGAATTGTATTGCCTATTGGATGATGTATTTCGATGGATGCTATTGGTTGATATTTGAATGTTTGGATGCTTATTTGCTTATATATATCCTGTTATGCATACATATGATACTGTGATTTAATTTAAGTGATATATATTCATCCCTGACATTTAATTGAAATAAATAATTACTTGGCCATAGGATAGAAAATTATATACGGACACCGAATTGGCTAAATTAATAATATATAATAATTTTTAAAATCGTCGATTTGAAATTTATTTAAATGTTTGATGTGAAAGTTATAAATAGAAATCGAATTTATAAAAATTGAATTTATCGAAAATGTGAGTTGGAATGTTGAAATAAATTTTGGTTAAAGGGATTTTGTTAAATAATTTAAGTTGAGACTTTGAGGTTTGAAATTGGATATGATTGGATTTCGAAAATTAATTGTTTGAAGGTTTAACCTTAATTCGGGCTTTGAATATTACTAAGTAAAAGTGATATGAAAATGATATTTTGAAATCGAGCTTGGAATTGGATCGTATTTGAAATTTGGATTTAAAACTTGAATATTGTTGGAAAATTTTGTCAAGTGTTATAAATCGATATTTTTGAGAAATCAAGCTCCAAATCGATATAAATTGAAATTGAATTAATTAAAGGTGAATGTAGAATTGAATTGATTTGAAGTCAAAGTTGACATTGTTTTGAATTGAAATCGAAATTGAATCGGTAGAATGGAAATTGAAATTGATTTGAATTGGGAAGTTATAATTGAAATGGTTTGGTTTTGAAGCTGTTTTATTTTGTTTTCCAAATTTCTCGGCTATATAAACCATTTTTGAATACTTAAACTATTTTTAATCTATTTTAAATCTACTTAACCCGATTTAAATTATTTTAAACTAATTTATCTATTTGAAATCCATTTCAAGATTTTAAGTATTTTTAACTATTTTAATTATTTAAAACTACTTTAAACTACTTAAAACTATTTTCTAAAATTCCAAACTGGTCAATAAGGTGAATGTTTATATTTAAAATCTTGAATCTAAATACGAATTGGATTAAATGAAATTGTAACCTAAATTGAAATTCGAAATGATCTTGAAAATCGAAATGAGATATTGAGGCGAGAAATGATTTTTGAAAAGGAACCTTATATTTTGAATAGATACGAGGATATTTGAAATGGATTTGATTTATGAAGCGAATATGATATTTTGATATCAATTATGAATCGATTTGAAATGTAAAAGAGCCAACGGTGTAATAATACGTAGTTATTAAAGAGACCGGGATCGGATATGGACATACTCTCTGTCGATACCGAAAACCATTTTAATAACTATTATACGCGGAGTGTTGATCCAAAATGAAGTGGATGGTTTGGTGAACGCGCTGACTGAAGAAAGAGAACGATATTGGATGACCCTGACATGACTAAAACAGGAGCCGCGTCGGGCCATTGAGGTTCGCCACCTCTAACGGACACGCTTCTTCAATACCATTTCTATTACATTTGTGATGCGATTTGGGTGCACCCCTTGATTTGGGAGTGTTGTTTCGCGGTGTTGGGGTGGCTACTGGCTATGCCCAACATCAGTCCGGATCACGCAACTACTAGTATTCTAGTTGGTATCGCCTCATGTACCTTGTCATACTGATTATCCTATTCGCGACCACTACGTTTTGATTTGTACCTTGAGTATATGGATTGCCCTCTGGTGACTTCCGGTTTTGGGGAAACTACGGTCTTGTATATGGTTTTGGGAATATAAAATGTGTTAAGGGGGGTTATGGTAACGCCTTAACGCTATTTTGATACTTTATATTACTGATAGGCATTATCTACTTAGCGTATATTACTACATAGTAGATAGTTTCACGGATCCTTGAGAGATGGAAAATCCCGTAACATCTCTTAAGTTATTGCACGCACGTTGACACTGGATATGGGATGTCAAACCCCGTAAACATCTCTGACGCCGTTACACTCATATTTATTTACGATTGATTTAACTTACATGAGGATATTTAGTCCTGACTCGAGTGTTTTGTCTTTTCATTACGCTCGGGTCAGTCCTGAGTTTTTCAGATTTTTGAAGATCTATTCTGGAGGATGAAGACGAAGATTTGGTATACTATCACTATTATTACCCTTGCATCATGCTATCTGCTACATTATTTTAATTGTTCTATTGTATATGTATAGCTCTGATAAATGTTGTATAAATAATTGTCAAAGTATAGTAAACAGCTTCATGAACTGTTTATTTGACTATTATATTTTAACGTTCCGCTGTGAGATTCTGTGTTGTTTCATTTCCTTTATTTCTTTTCTTTTCTTTTCTTATTTACCCCAATAACCATCTGCCCTTTTGAATGGTTTGGAATCGACATGTGTATTTGATTGTCGGTTTAAACTATCCAAAAAGGCGGGTCGTTACAGTTGGTATCAGAGCTTTGGTTTAGCGATAAACCTTGGCTCTAATGGGGAATAACTCATTGAAATAGAGGTAAACTATATGAATGAGTTGAGTGTATATGAGAGAGCGTACTTGTTATTTGATATAAAATGGTTTTATATTGTGTTAACTTTGTTCCGTTGAGTATTTATGAATTCTGGTCGATACTTGGGACGCCAAGGCGTCGATAGGAATTTCTAAACACTCAAATAGGACAAACCAACACAATATCGTTTTGGAATATATTTTATATAAAAGAATTATTTGAATATTTATTCATTTTGATTGAATTGATTGTTAGGAGATGATAATATTATATTATTATCGTTATTGTTTGATCAGTCAATATTTACAACAACTGATTAAATAACAATGGATTTAGGAAAATGAAATCTTGTAAACACAATTGATAATGAATATAAATGGATTTTAACTTGGATTTGGGAATTTAAATTCCGGTGTTTGAAATTGACTTACAAGAATTTGAAAAATATAATATGAGTATTATACGATAGTATAATTGAGTTGAAATTGTTTTCGAATGATTTTTTTTAATGATAAGTGTTATATTCCCTTCTCTTGACGCTAGAAAATGATTTCGGTGATGAGTGCATGCATCATCGGCGTTTATTTTCAAGAGTCCGAGTGGGGGAGACCACTTAATAGCTTGTCTAAACCTTGTTTTGATTCATTTTTTTTTATTCTCTATAGTATGATTTGATATATAAATTATATAAGTATATATTATTTCAAAACTTGATTTAAAATGAAACCGGGATTGGAATTCTTAAGTCCTTTAATAATTAATGATTTTTTTTAAATGATCGAAATGAATTTAGACTTGAATCATTAAGGAACTTCTGAATTGTGAAATGAGAAATGAACCTAAGAGCTAAGTGAAAATATCAATTGAAGTAGAAATCCTTAGAATTAGGAAATTATGAACTTAAAATAAAATTGAAACTGTAAAACTCGCATAGTATTAAATTTCATTCTATAGCATAGATATAACTTACCAAAATATTTAAGAAGTTCAAAATGTTATATGAATTGTTAACTGGATAATATACGAGTATAGGTTTGAATAATGAAATATGCATTTAATTAATGGTTTGCAAATATAAATAAAATTGTTAGTAAATAATTGGAATTTAAATTAACATTTAAAGGTGATTCACAATTATGTTAATATAAAATGGAAATACTATATGTGAATGTAAATGTGAAATTAAATTATAGTGAAATTTAAGTAATGACTTAAGAATTAATTAATTGAAAATTCAACTTTAAATGAAAAGAAGTGTATGTTGTTTAACTACATTCTATTTGCATAACTATAACTTACCAAGTACTTAAAAGGTTTAAAATGCTAATAAGGATAAGTAGAGAAATAATATACCAGTGTGAGAATGAATAATAAAATGTGAAGATCTATTGATAGTTGTAAATATAAAAGAAATTTAAGCTGTAAAATGAATGATATATATAAGTGAATGAATAAAATTTAAAATTAATGAAATATAAAATTGGTAAATGGAAACTAATTAAATTTGAATATAACTAAATGTCAATAAACTTGGAAGTGTATGAAATTAAAATTCACTTGGGAATGTATAATTGATTTAGTGTAGATTTTGGATGGATGTTAATGTTTGATATGCATTGGTTGTTATATGGATGATAATTGATTAAATAGAATTCATTAGTGTAAATGGAATTGAATAAACGGAATAAAATTTTAAAATAATAAAATTCAAATTCGAAGCAAAGTGAAATTAAATATAATGGAATTCAATTTAAATTGAAGCAAATTGACTTTAATTTAAAATATGAATGAAACAAACTTGAATAAATCGAAAACAAATTGAATGTAAACCTATTGCATGGATAAATAAGGAAATAAATGACTTTGTGTTTATGATTGTTCTTTAGAAAATTTGAAGTTTTGATGGTTTGTACTTTGAATAATTTGGAGCTCGCTTTCGCGCTATATTAGCCGTATATGCTCGCTAATAATATATAAGGTACATATCTCGGATTACATATCGTATTTTTACACTTTTTCCCTGCGGGATGCCTCATCACTTGATGAGATGTACATTTGTGATATATATACTGTTATATTTTTTTTTCCGATCGAGCCACGCAAAGGAGACTCTGCCGAAATTTTCCGTAAAATCCGGGTGTTAGAAAATTTTTCAAGTTTTAAAAAAAATTTATAACTTGTTTTGATTACTAACTTTTAAGGTTAGGGGGCCGTTTGAAGTAACTTAGTGGAAGTCTAGTAACGATTTATAAATGAAAATTCGTTGTTTTGTAAGTTGGTAACTTTGAATAAAAATATCAAATGTTGAATTCTATACTTAGTTCATTTTCCCTTCTTTTCCCTTTTCGGGGACGAAAAGTTTTGAGTGGGGGAGAGTGTAACGACCCGTAAATTTTCGATAATTAAAATAGCTAGTTTAATAAGATTTCGTGATTTAAGGTTAGAAAAAAAAATTGTAATTCGTTTGGAATAATAATAACTGGAATGAATTGCAACAATAATTATCCAAGTAATGAAAAATAAAGGCTACTTAGTAAATGCCTTTGCAATCGATAGTTGAATAGGATAATAAATGTATTCATTGGGTATAATAGAGAAATTGATTGATAAGTAAAATCTATTTAAAATCAAATATTGAATATTGAACATGTAAATTGTTTAAATTAAATATTTAAAACTTATTGAATGATTGAATAACTGTAAATAAAAATAGTGTTCTAAATTGTGAATTGGTTTTAAAAGTTGATTCTTATAAGTCAATTTCAATATTTCAAAAGATAATGAATTATTGGATAATCGAAATTGTTTAAATTAAATATTTGGAAATTATTGAACAATTTAATAATGGGGATTTGAATAACCGTATAATGGAAATAGTTGTTCTATAATTTTAACTCGTTTCAAAAGTTAAAATTTTAAGTTCGTTTTGAATATTTCAAAAGATGGTGATTTAAGAATAATCAAATTTGTTTAAATTTAATAATACAAATGTTTGAATAATTAAATTCCGAATTTGATATGATTAATTTGATATTGAAATTTAATTTATGAAAATAGAGCGAATAATTGAAATTTGATTTAATATGATTCAAATTGGTTTCCAAAGTGAAGGTAAGTTATTGGGATTATAATAGAGTTAATAAGATTTTAAAATTGGAATTTATTGGAAAATTGAATAACGGGTTTAATATGATTAAAAATGATTTGTAAAATTTTATTTTATCATATTGGAGTTATAGTGATGTTATAGAAATTTTAAAACTGAATTTAAAATTTATTTGTGAAAAGTGAATATTTTAATATTTAATTATCGACTGAAAATAGCCAAATTTTAAACAATCTCAGAATTGGACGAAACTAGTTCCATTGGATCCGTAATAATTTGTTATTATCGGATTTCAATTTTCGTAGCAATCGGAGTTTTCGTTTGACCGTAGCAGCTCGAAACGCGTTGAAATTGTTTTAATATTAATTTGGCGAGTTAAAATAGTCATTTTTCAAACGGTCTCGGATTTCGACGAAACTAGTTTCATCGGATCCATAATGTGATATTATTGTAAGATTTCAAATTTCATGTCAATCGGATTTACCGTTTGTCCGGTGCAAGCCAAAACGCCTAGAAAATCGTTTAATCGGTTTAATTTTAAATTGAACGTTTATTGCCATAACTCGCACAGATGACCGAATTAGCTTCCGAAACACATTCTATTGTGTTTGGAACGCGGCGTAAACCTTAGGAACGCCAGCCGACACGCTTCGTTTGGAGTTCGAAAATTTTTCGGTGAATAGTGTTGTTGCAATTTTCTATAAAAGGCCCTCCATTTCACAGTTTGCAAACAAAGGCTAGGGTTTCTAGTGCAGCCGCCGTTCACCATTTCTATGCCCAAAAATCATTCACCTTTCTCCTCCAATATCTCTCAATCCATCAACAATTAGCAAAAACCTCCAACTACAAAGTTGTAGATCTCGACGAGATCTACAAATCCAACGGTGATGATCTGAAATGGAGCCACGGATCGACGGGAAATCACGTTCAAAGTCGCTGCGTTTTTTCACGTTTTTCGAAGGCCAAAAATAGTCAAAACTTCCTCCTCTATTATCATCAAATCTACAAACAATTAGCAAAAGTCGTCAACTACAAAGTTGTAGAGGGCATCAAGATCTAGCTATCCAACGGTGGAGATCGGAAACGGAGCCACGGATCGACGGAAAATCAGGTTCAAAGTCGCTACGTTTTTCACGTTTTTCGAGGCCAAAGGGGCAGCCGAGTTGCATGCTATTCACGGTGTAGGTAGAGTTCGCCGAGGGCTTCGCGATGGAGGTGGCTGATCGTCTTCAAGTCATGTATTTTGGTCGTGAAAATTTGTTGAAGCTTGACGGCCATGGGTCCGGTTGGAACGAAACTTTTTGCGTTGCAATCGTTTGTCGAGCGCTACGCGATGCAGTTGGATTGGAATCGTTTGGAGCTAGAGAAAATTTTGGGTTAAATCGAACGTCGTTCGATTTGAGTTAAAATCGTAAAAATCAAGGTGAGTGTTTTATAACGCTCACACCGTACTAAATATCTTTATGCTAGTTAAATTGACATTATGAAGTGATATGAATTTTATTTGTCGTTGTTTGATATAAATTTAATTGTCATATAGTTTGTTATTTGAATTAACCGTTGAAAAATTAAATTGACAGTTAAATTGAAATTGAAATTGAATTGCGATTTAATTACCTGACCTCGATAACTATGAAATTGCCATGAATTGTATTGCCTATTGGATGATGTATTTCGATGGATGCTATTGGTTGATATTTGAATGTTTGGATGTTTATTTGCTTATATATATCCTGTTATGCATACATATGATACTGTGATTTAATTTAAGTGCTATATATTCATCCCTGACATTTAATTGAAATAAATAATTACTTGGCCATAGGATAGAAAATTATATACGGACACCGAATTGGCTAAATTAATAAATATAATAATTTTTAAAATCGTCAATTTGAAATTTATTTAAATGTTTGATGTGAAAGTTATAAATAGAAATCGAATTTATAAAAATCGAATTTATCGAAAATGTGAGTTGGAATGTTGAAATAAATTTTGGTTAAAGGGATTTTGTTAAATAATTTAAGTTGAGACTTTGAGGTTTGAAATTGGATATGATTGGATTTCGAAAATTAATTGTTTGAAGGTTTAACCTTAATTCGGGCTTTGAATATTACTAAGTAAAAGTGATATGAAAATGATATTTTGAAATCGAGCTTGGAATTGAATCGTATTTGAAATTTGGATTTAAAACTTGAATATTGTTGGAAAATTTTGTCAAGTGTTATAAATCGATATTTTTGAGAAATCAAGCTCCAAATAGATATAAATTGAAATTGAATTAATTAAAGGTGAATGTAGAATTGAATTGATTTGAAGTCAAAGTTGACATTGTTTTGAATTGAAATCGAAATTGAATCGGTAGAATGGAAATTGAAATTGATTTGAATTGGGAAGTTATAATTGAAATGGTTTGGTTTTGAAGTTGTTTTATTTTGTTTTCCAAATTTCTCGGTTATATAAACCATTTTTGAACACTTAAACTATTTTTAATCTATTTTAAATCTACTTAACCCGATTTAAATTATTTTAAACTAATTTATCTATTTGAAATCCATTTTAAGATTTTAAGTATTTTTAACTATTTTAATTATTTAAAACTACTTTAAACTACTTAAAACTATTTTCTAAAATTCCAAACTGGTCAATAAGGTGAATGTTTATATTTAAAATCTTGAATCTAAATACGAATTGGATTAAATGAAATTGTAACCTAAATTGAAATTTGAAATGATCTTGAAAATCGAAATGAGATATTGAGGCGAGAAATGATTTTTGAAAAGGAACCTTATATTTTGAATAGATACAACGATATTTGAAATGGATTTGATTTATGAAGCGAATATGATATTTTGATATCAATTATGAACGATTTGAAATGTAAAAGAGCCAACGGTGTAATAATACGTAGTTATTAAAGAGACCGGGATCGGATATGGACATACTCTCTGTCGATACCGAAAACCACTTTAATAACTATTATACGCGGAGTGTTGATCCAGAATGAAGTGGATGGTTTGGTGAACGCGCTGACTGAAGAAAGAGAACGATATTGGATGACCCCTGACATGACTAAAACAGGAGCCGCGCCGGGCTATTGAGGTTCGCCACCTCTAGCAGACATGCTTCTTCGATACCATTTCTATTACATTTGTGATGCGATTTGGGTGCACCCCTTGATTTGGGAGTGTTGTTTCGCGGTGTTGGGGTGGCTGCTGGCTATGCCCAACATCAGTCCGGAACACGCAACTACAAGTATCCTAGTTGGTATCGCCTCATGTACCTTGTCATACTGATTATCCTATTCGCGACCACTACGTTTTGATTTGTACCTGGAGTATATGGATTGCCCTCTGGTGACTTCCGGTTTTGGGGAAACTACGGTCTTGTATATGCTTTTGGGAATATAAAATGTGTTAAGGGGGTTTATGGTAACGCCTTAACGCTATTTTGATACTTTATATTACTGATAGGCATTATCTACTTAGCGTATATTACTACATAGTAGATAGTTTCACGGATCCTTGAGAGATGGAAAATCCCGTAACATCTCTTAAGTTATTGCACGCACGTTGACACTGGATATGGGATGTCTAACCCCGTAAACATCTCTGACGCCGTTACACTCATATTTATTTACGATTGATTTAACTTACATGAGGATATTTAGTCCTGGCTCGAGTGTTTTGTCTTTTCATTACGCTCGGGTCAGTCCTGAGTTTTTTAGATTTTTGAAGATCTATTCTGGAGGATGAAGACGAAGATTTGGTACACTATCACTATTATTACCCTTGCATCATGCTATCTGCTGCATTATTTTAATTGTTCTGTTGTATATGTATAGCTCTGATAAATGTTGTATAAATAATTGTCAAAGTATAGTAAACAGCTTCATGAACTGTTTATTTGACTATTATATTTTATCGTTCCGCTACGAGATTCTGTGTTGTTTCATTTCCTTTATTTCTTTTCTTTTCTTTTCTTATTTACCCCAATAACCATCTGCCCTTTTGAATGGTTTGGAATCGACATGTGTATTTGATCGTCGGTTTAAACTGTCCAAAAAGGCGGGTCGTTACAGAAGAAGAATATACGTACAAAATAAAAGGGAACGTCTATTTTCTTATGTGATAAATTATTGGGTTGAATTTATATATTGGACTTAATAAATTGTTGATTAAGGTTTTGTTTAGTAAGTTTATTTTATTGCCGCCTTTTCTTTTTCAACCGTGTTACTTTCTAGTCGTGTGACTAGGTTACGAACAACGGTGGTGTAGTTCAAGAATTCGCAACTCAGTGGCTGAGTTGTGGTAGGATTTTGAGCGTAGAGTTAGGTTAGCCATTAGCGAGTGTCGCAAGTTTACGTGTGCAAGAGTCCGACTACTTAATTTCTAGTACAAACCTTGGGAACAACACGTATGCAGGGTTTTGTCAAAGCTGGGTAAATTTGTGTGTGATCTCTTCTACATTATCTTTCTCTTTTATTATCTATGTTTTCTTTTATTTCCGCATTAATTTTTATTATTATTAGTATCACCCTATTCACCTCCCTATAGGGCGAAAACGATCCTACAATAATAATATAGCGGAAAATAAAAATACTACGATAGGTGAATACCCAGCCCCCCTCAATGAGCTCCAGGTCCCACCAACGACGATTTGGAAAAATACTCGGATATGACTATCAAATTATAATAAAATAGCATCCGGATCAGTCCTGAAAACCAACGTGAGAAAACTCAAGAAATATGATGAATATATAATAATCTGCGAGATCACGCCGCTAAACACAGAATAGGTTCTACCTTATAAGAACAACTTCCATACATTAAAGAATGAAAAAAAAATCCAAAATTGAAAGAATGGACACAAACATGATCAAAATCCAAACTTAAGGGACTGGACACAAATAACTAAACATAAAGAAAAGCACAAGGCAATTCTTGATGCAATTAAGAAAGATTAACTCCATGGTTCTAATAAAAACAGGGAGCATGAATTTATACAACATGACTAGGAGGGTGCGGCCCCTACACCAAAAGTATACCTCTGGTAAAATATACCTGAGAGGTCACGCCAAACACGCATCACTCGTAGGAACTTCCAAGCTAAACCCTCGTAAACAATATTCAAGAATCCGGATATATCCACATCTCTACATGCATGCAACCGAAACCACTCTAGACAAATGTGAATATAACTATTGGGTGCGATCCATATAGGTTAGCTCCTTATTCACTCTTTAGTTTTAGATATCTCTGATGATGATGCCAATCTCAGAACGAACTACTAATCGTGTTAGATTAATGAAACACAATACAGGATATCATTGCTCCAAACGAGCAACAAATCATCTGGATTCGACGAAGCACAAAGAAGGGTATCAAAATCGATAGTCAATGAATCAACTATCCACAATAAAACAAAATTATCGTATACGGAAATTGAAATCTCATGTACTTATCATAGCTCATTGATCTTAAACTAGTACTATCCTTCACAAAATAATGGAGCCGGACAAATTAGGGCAGTGTTGCTTTCTACCAATACTCGACATGCATTCTTAACTTTGAGAATATCAAGAGTTTCCTTAAAAGTTATTGCTAAGCATAGGCCAAAATCCTTTCCATGTAAGTGATATCACTTATAGAAACTAAATCCCTTATACTTATCACCACTTGTTGATCCTAAACCATCCACTATCCCGAGGTTAATAATAAGTCAAACAAGTTGGGGCAGTGTTGCTTCGTACCTTGACTTGACATACATTCTTAACTTTAAATAGTACAGTGGTTCCCTCAATGTATAGTGCTAAGTGTAAAACTAAATATTTTCTAAAAACGAATCAAACTGTTAAAACATTCGACTCACACTTATGCTTGATTTTTACATTATAAATATTTGTAAAACACTTTAAATACACTCTTTAAAATATTCTTTTAAAGAGCTTATTATAATTATAAGTGTATTAAAAAACGAGTAAGAAAAATTCATTAAAACATTGTTTACAACATACCCAAAACCAATTACACTTAGCTTTATTTTTAAAAAATTCTTTTTAAAGATCTTGTCATTTGTAAAATATAATTGTAAATCAACTTATTTCCATTTTAAAACAAAAATCCTCTAAAGATTTAAGAATATCAACACTTATTAAATCAACTTACAAGTTTTTTATTATAACAAAAAGTGTATAATCCATGAATTCTTCTCAATTCATGGAAACAATTATTTAAACAACGGTGTTTAATCCATGCTTTCTATTCGCTTTTCTGTAAACCCAAAAATACTTGAAATATAGTTTTAAAAACATCAATTTCAAATATTAATTGGAAAATCTCAAGTTTAAAATATTTTAAAAACTCAAAATCATTTCCTCTTCTTATTTCAAAATTAAATTTCTTCTTCGATGATTTATATTAAATCATTTAATATATATATATATATATATATATATATATATTTCAAACCACTTCTCAAACACTTAAATATATTTAGAAAATTTCACCTAAAGGATTGAGGAAGAAAAATAAAGCTAAAACCCATTTTATAAAAGTTGGAAATGGTGTCGCAAATGTGTCGCTAAAAAAGTAGGGAAAATACCATTAAAACGGTTCTTTTTAAAATGGAATTTTCTCCATGTTTTAAGTATGAATACTATAACGTACTTTTAGAACAACATACTGTGAGTCTATTATGCATTCACAAAAATTTAGATAATTTTGAAGTCAATAAAACTCATTCGAAAATTGTTTTAAAACTTGGCTTTCGAACTGCAAAACCGCAAGCAAAACTTTTCTAACTTTTAATCACTTTGGAGTTAGGTGTTATAACTTTTTTCGAGCCATCAAAACTTGGTTCAAACAAAATTTTAAAAGCACAACCAAATATTTAATGATATTAACATAAACAGAAGAAAAACAAACAAATATTGAAAAAGGAGATTTCATAAATGTCAGTATAGCGATAGTTTCTATAACGACAATTTCACAAACAACCAATAAATTACACCTTTATTCCAATCAAACTTCCATATAAGCAACATAACTAAAAATTAAATCAATATTGGTGATAAACACTTTAGTGTCTCTCTATAAAAATTCACTATAAATCTCCTATATGTATATGCATTTGGAAGTGTTCCATATCGACTTATTTTCTATAAAGACACCTTGACTTTTTCTTTTGTCCCATGCAAAACAGTGGTTATTTACGCTATCCACTTCCAAGTGGGAATCAATTTCAAATAAACTATATACACGAGTATAAACAACATAAACAACAACTTATAATTTACAACATTTCATCAATTTTTAAAACCATTTTAAGGTGAGAGTAACTCGCTTTCAAAACAAAAATGAAGCCAACACTTCCTACCACAAAAAACCAACACACGCTACTTCCTACTCTCAACCCAAACATGCTCCAAACTCCCCCTTCTTTTCCAAATGCTCACTTTCTAGCCTAGGATGGCCATGAAATTCACACGACCATGATAGAAATGAATGGGTTGGCTCCAAAACATGCATCTTTGAAAAGGTGACGATGTTTGTAATATTATTTCAAGCTTGTACAATGATTTAGAGTAGAAAAGATTATGTTTTGACATGGTTTTTGTTAGGAATATTTGAGGTAGCGAATGAAGAAGAAGGAGAACCAAAAATAGAAAATAAAATGAATGGAATGTAAAATGAGAAATGAAAATGGAAGGCTCTTTTATAAACTAAGGCAAAATTAAAAATGACATCTACTATCCCTTAGCCAAAAGACTCTTCTACCCTTAACATATTTTTGGCCCAACCCATGTACCACACATCTCCATGTGTCCATAGTACCTACCATCGCTTCCACATCACATCAAAGAAAAAGCATAAAAGTCTTCCTTATTGTTTACTACTTAATGACATCATTAGCCACTAATGAAACATGCTTTTATTTAACTCCTTTTTGTACTATAAGACTTTATTATTCTATGTGTAAAAATACAAATGTATGTGTGTAACAATGTTGCAACATATTTCATTTGGCAAAAAGTTGAAATTTCGAAAAACGAATTTCTGTCACATTTTAAATATTTTGCCAAATTATTTATTTATGTAAACAAATTTATAAAATGAGTTTGCGATTATTATTTATTAACTAAAAGGAGTTTAATAATGCTATTAAATCAATTTAATTAATATTAAATTTACAATTCAACTATTTAAATAATCCTTATATTTAAATATAAAGTGTTTATATTTTTTGGGATGTTACACCATATTAATCCAACAGACATATTATTCAATAATTGAATAGTCCCGTACCCAAAACTCATTTAGGAACATCTAAAATGGACAAAATCCAAGCCTAGTGAACATGTTATGGAACTCATATCACATTAGCCCCAAACAATGTACTTGCAGTTGCGACGATAACTCAAGCATCAATGCTTTTAGAAATATTGACACGGAACGTATGCTATAAGACGAGAATATACTCGTTGGCACTTATTGCTTCCTAAGCCAAAAGCAACATGGTAGGATAATGTTACCCAAAATGTTGGAATAGTGACACATATCCGAAAATAATCCTAATCGCCCATATCTTACGGTGATGTTAAAGCAATTAATACCTTAGGGACGTGTAATGACCCGCTTTTTTGACCCTCAGAAGTCAGCACTAATACATCAACAGTATTCACGTGCCGAGCATCCAAGTGTGGAAATGATAGATTGTTGGGGAAAAGAAGAAAAAAACAGAATAGAATCTCACATCGTGATGAGTAATATATAATAAACAACAAATCTTTACAAATGAAAATTGTAATATACATACATCAATCAGAGTTATCTAACCAACCATCAGCCTAGATAGGTATAACAAATATCCTCTCAAATGTTGGTAGGTACAACCAACCAATGCAGCGAAAAATAAAATGTACGTAAATATGTCTTGAAGGCATCCAACTCATCTCCTTATGCTCCAAAGCATCCAAACTATATCTAGAAGACCTGCTCATGCTGGCTCGAGTATTATAAGAAAATAACACTGGGATCAGTCTAGTAAACCAGCGTGAGAAACACACATCATATGGATTTTAATGTTAGATAACCTTTCAAAAATAAAGGAATCCCATAAGACCGCGCCGCACATAAACATGGATTGGTTTCTACCTTATGATCGTCAAAACATTTCATTGGAAATCTTGTGATATTATAAGGATTGGTTTTTACCTTATGATAGTCAAAACATTTCATTGGAAATCTTGCGATATTATAATTATGTTTAAGGTTTAAAATAAATATTGAATCATAGTGGAAATTGTTAATATGTATACAACTAAGTCCGAAGGGCACTTATTAGAGAATGGATTCCATACAATCAGAAGGCACCAGGGTCGTCTACCACAGTACACCTCTAGATCGGCCTACCCCTTGCTAGATAGTACCAAATATTTCGTCACTCCAGTTGCTTTGCAACCTTTTCTAGAGAGCTCTCATGTACCCAAATCTGTAGATATATATCTAGAAGGTGAAAGTGTGCTATGGATCGTGTAATATGGGTATATGATAATACAGAGTATAGTGATGATAGCTATATAGTAAATAGTGCGGAATATAAAGTAGTATAATAATAAATGACACCAGAGATCTTACACTGGTTTGGAGCTTCGTCCTATGTCCAGTCCCTGACTCCTTCTGTAATTTTACTAAAACAACAGCCCTCACTTAACCCGGAGGAACATGTCTATACACCCCTGAGCAGCCGAACAGGGACCTGAGTAGCAAAACAGGATTTCGCCTCAATAACCGAAGAGGACTTCACTCGCTTGAGCAGCAAAACAGGACTTCAACAAATGTAGAAAATAGTTTTGACTTATGTGTGTTCTGATAACATGGATTTGTCACTTGTAGTACACCCTTCCTATAATCTTCTCCTTAAGTATAAATATATATATTTGAAGTCTATGAAGAATAGAAAGGTATTGTGTTACTTTAATGTAGAATAATTGAAAATATGATAGCAAATAGATTCCAAAGAATTAGATCAGAAAGATAAGAGAATTCAATTGTGATTTAGTGATTTGGATTCAAGTTGGAGTTTGTATTTATAAGGTTAGAAAGCAGTGATTGTTGGTGAAGAGTTTCGATTGAAGTGTTGCGTCTGAACCCTTTCGTTAGAGGTTCGCAACTCTTAACAAAAGTCGTGTCTTTTCGAAAAGTGGCTGTTATAAAAATTCAGTCAACTGAGCCTCTAGGTCAGTAGACTGTATATTCAATATTGTTTTTAAATATAAATTCGTATATCTATGTATCTGTGCATGCAGCACAAAAATTCCAGTGTCCGTCGACTGGATCTCTGGGTCAGTCGACTGATCTGGTTAAATTTGAGCAGTAAGCACAGTTTACAAAGGTATATTAATTTTTATAACTTTAAAACACTTCTATATTTTAATTGTATGCTTATATATGTATAAAATATTTGGAAATCTAATGATTAAATGTATAAGCTAATGTAGACGTATCGAGGAGAGATTTTAACAATATTGACCAAAGACTTCAAAAAACAAAATACGATAATTGATGCACCGGTTTTTAAAGTCTCGCCTCCTTGTCTCTTTTTATCGGTGCAGTCGTCAAAAATGTATGTTGTAGTGATAGCTTCGTATCATGAATCAAAACCAAGTCTCAACATTCTCCCCCTTTTTGATTGATGACAACCTGTAATTAGATATAGATTTCGATTGTGTATATATATATATAACACAAATATTTACTCCCCTTGAATCTTTGACGCTCTATATCCTGCATTCTTATCAATAATATTTCTCCCCCTTTGTCACCGACAAAAAGGAATAAGTAATATGAAGTCATAATGTAAAAGATATTACTACAAAATGACAATCATTCATACATTAAACTACGATAATCAAGAGTGTTTGAAATGAATAACACAGAGTGGCCATTTAGTACAAGCCATACGAAATGAAAAATATTGTTTTAAAAAGCATCTTGAGCCAATGGTTTATTACCCCTACCACTACCACTATCACCTTCATATCCATCATCGTCACTACTACTTGCTTGATCATCAAAAGAAGAAGACCAAGTGAAGACGGGTTGCTTACCCGGATCGCCTCTAGTGGCCGTAGATGTCCCGGAAGAATCTGAGATAGCTTGCCATAATTTTGTAAAAAATCCTTTGACCTTATCAAGCTTCTTGTCACCTTTGTTGATATGAAAGTGAAGAACTTGTTGGTTACGACATATTATAGATATTGATTCGTATGGAGGAAGGCCCGGATTCAGAATCAAAATTTGGTCACGTTGACGATGTGTTGATCTTTGATGAGATGGACCTTAAGATGGTTCGCCGTGTTGTTGTGGTTGGTCTTGAGCTAATTGCCTTTGGGTCCAATCTTCGAAAGATATGATAGGCGGGGGACGAGCAACCGGTAGTTTCATCAATGCTAAAGTCCGAGAGTTCAAACATCCAACGGCAGAAATCGGTGAATCCGGTTCCAGAACCTCACAAGCCTTGAGAAGGCGCATAATATATTCACCGTAGTAGATTACATTCATTCTACCGTTGTTAAAGCTTAAGGATTCGTCAAGAATTAATCGTAGCCATTTGACTTTTATGTTGCCAAAAATGGCGTATAAAGCTTTAAAATTATGTTCGTAGGAAAGTTCATACCTCCCGGTTCTTGGAGTTATGGTTTTCATTATAGCGTGATGAATAATCCTTGCTTTCGGTTGTAGAGACATGGATTTGAGTTGACGCATATCGTCTTCTAGGAACAAATGACTTACATTGTCACGAACAACCAAGTCACAATCAATAGTGGCCAATTCCATACCATCATTTTCTGTTTGCACAATATGAGCCATGAAATCTAATGAGAAAAAGATTGGTTTTCCACATACTAGACTCCATACACAGTCATGTTGATTTGGAACATTTTGGTGACCCAAATTTAGGTTTGCGAAGAATAGTTTCACCATTATTTGGTTGATTTTGTGCTCGTTATCCTCAATGTTAAATAACGATTCCAAATTGCTCCTTCTAGCTAATTCTTGGATATGGTATGGAGAGAAATCAGAAAATTTGACAAACGAACCTTCGAAAATTCACGAATCTTGCATTCGTCTACACCTCTGAATTGCAGTGTCATCAAACAACCATCTTTGGATTTGCTCGTTTGATGGAGGTTGAAATGATGAGGAAGCTTGTCCCTTTCGTTTAGGAGCCATTAATTTGAATTTTGGAGAATAAAAATGGAGTTTTGAAAAGGCTAGGATTTTGAAAAATTTGGAAATCTGAAATGGTAATGGTGAAAGTAGGTAAAGTAGAAGATAAAAGAGAGAAAGTGGGTGGGTGAAAGTAATAAAGTGACTCAGATCTATGGTTCAGTCGACTGGCTCAGGGTTCAGTCGACAGAAGCTGAAGGTCGAATTTTTTCTTCTTTCTGGTCCAGTCGACTGAGGTTCTGAGACAGTCGACTGGCCATGCATATATAAAAATTATGTTGCTGTGTCATTCGACTGACCACCTGGTTCAGTTTACTGACCTGGAGGATTTTCTGCAGTGAATTTTATTTTTCTTTGAAATGATAATATTTTATATATGTGAATGTTATAGGTTCTATTATTTAATATAAATAGTTGTCATATTGGTTAATGAACCAGAAATAAATTTTTTCCAAAAAAAGTACAATCGTAGAGAATTTATTCGGAAATACAACAAAAGATAATGACAACTACGATTATTTCGAGGGGCTAGGCGTCTTGTATCCTTTTAGCTGCTAACGATGAGCATTCGATTCTTCATTGCGATACCACGAATTCGGTGATTTTGGTGGTCGTGCTGGAGACGAAGTCGATGGTTGTCTGATAGGCGAAACAACATATTCGTCTATCGGATGTGACGATGCCTGTAGAACTTCATAGCGATGTGCTTAATGATTCCTGTCCGTCTGGAGTTTGTCCTTCGTTCGTAGTACATTTCACGTTGTAGCATTAGTGATTCTTGCTGATAATGGTGCAGATCATCTATCTTTGGCTTCATATTCGGAGAAAAGTCAATCATCTTCTTTCCTTTCTTCTTATCTGGAGTATATCCGGTGTGATAGACAGACGATGGTGAGTTTTATGATCCTGAATTTTTGGAGAATTGTTTAAGGCAATAATTTCGATAGAATCCGTGGAAGAGTTTGACACTGTTGAAAAATAGTTGTTGGAAGGAAAATGAATGAAAGCTTTAGAGTTTAATTCAGTTTAATTGTAAGAAGATGGAGCATGCATCTATTTATAGCCTAAGTCTAGGAAAAATAGGATAGAATTGAGGGGATTATATTGAATTTAGCCAAGAATTAGGGTAATGCATTAGTTTTTCTGTTGTCTATTTTATTTTGTGTAATTTTAATGTTTATAAAAATAGTAATGTATATTTATAAAGTTAAATATGACATATATTTTAGTATATATTGATGTCACCATATAATAGAATTCCTATACTAGACTATAACAGAAAAAATTTATAGCTCAGGTGGATAAGACACTTAGGCTGCTCACAGCAGGTCATGGGTTCGAGTCTCAGCATGGTTAGAATTTCGAATTTTTTGTGAAAATTTATTTTTGACTTTTAGTCCAAAAAAATTTGTATTTTATTATATATCTTTAGTTGACATTATACCAAGTCACGATGCAATTTTATAAACGTATTTTCTAACAATGGTTTAGTAAAAATATCGGCTAATTGATTTTCTGATGGTACGTAGTCTAGATCTATCACTTCTTTTTCTATATTATCACGTAAAAAATGATGTCTAATATCTATATGTTTAGTTCTTGAGTGATTTACTGGATTTTTAGATAGATTTATTGCACTAGAATTATCGCAGTAAATTGTTGATTTTGATAGATAGATTCCAAAATCTTTAAGTGTCTGTTGCATATAAATTACTTGTGTGCAAGCTAATGCCGCAGAAATATATTCTGCTTCACAAGGTGATAGAGAGACACAGTTTTGTTCCTTGTTAAACCATGATATTAAAGATTTACCAATGAAGTGACACGTATCGCTTGTACTTTTTCTATCTGTTCGTGATCTTCCGAAATCAGCATCGTTGTATGATACTAATTCGAACGAGCACTCTTTCGGATAAAAAAGTCCGAAATTTGCAGTTTACTAAGATAGCGTAGAATACGTTTTACAGCACGTAAATGTGATTCTTTCGGTTTAGCTTGAAATTGTGCACATAAGCACACACTCATCATAATATCTCGTCTACTTGCTGTTAGATAAAGTAGTGATCCTATCATACTACGATATAGTTTTTGGTCTATACTTTTGCCATTTTCATCTTTGCCAAGATGTGCTGTTGTGCTCATAGGTGTTGGTTTGGCAGAAGTGTTTTCCATTCCAAAATGTTTGATAAGATTATTACAGTATTTTTCTTGACTAATAAATATTCCATTTGTAACTTGTTTTATTTGAAGTCCTAGAAAATATGATAATTCTCCCATATGGGACATTTCAAATTCTCTAGTCACAATTTTAGAAAATTCATTACATAATTCATTATTAGTTGAGCCAAAAGATAATGTCGTCGACATATATTTGAACTATTAATATCTCATTTTTAGGATGTTTTATAAATAAAGTTTGGTCTACTTTTCCTATTTCGAATCCAAAATCAATTAGATAGCTTTTAAGGCGTTCATACCAAGCACGTGGTGCTTGTTTTAAACAATATAAAGCTTTCTTAAGTTATATACACGATCTGGATAATTTTCATGAATAAATAAAGTAGGTTATTCAACATAAATGTTTTCTATAATATATCCATTTAAGAATGCACTTTTAACATCCATTTGGTAGAGTTTAAAGTTATTAAAACATGCGTACGCCAATAAGATTCGTATAGCTTCTAGTCTAGCAACTGGAGCAAACGTTTCTTCGTAGTCTATTCCTTCTTCCTGGTTATATCCTTGTGCTACTAGTCTTTCTTTGTTTCTAGTTATGTTTCCTAATTCATATGCTTTATTTTATAAACCGATTTAGTTCGTATAACAGTCTGATCGGTCGGTCTGGATACTAGCTCCCAAACTTCATTTCGTTCAAACTGATTTAGTTCTTCTTGCATAGCATTAATCCAATTTTCATCGAATGATGCTTCCTTAGTATTTTTAGGTTCTATAGTAGAGAGAAAATCTATATTACCCATTAAATTTAGTTGATTTCTAGTTCGAGCACTTGGATTTATTTCTCCAATTATATTTTCTATAGGATGATTTCGTAAAACTCTTCAAGGAGATCTTATTGTATTAGTAGTATTTCTGTTTTCTAAATTATTAACAAAGTTTTCATTTTCACTAGAATTATAAATGATATTGATCATCTCTTGAATTGTTTATTATTATATTTTTTTATTGTTATTAAGTAAATCATTGTTATTATTTGTATTAGAAACAAGTTTAGAGTTTTCATCGAAAGATAATTGGAGTGATTCTTCGATAGTATTAGTTCGTTTATTAAAAATTCGATAGGCTTTGCTTCGATTTGAATATCCAAGAAATATTCCTTCGTCACATTTTGAATCAAATTTGCCAAGCTGATCTTTGGTATTTAATATAAAACATTTTGATCCAAATATTTTAAAATAAGATATGTTTGGTTTTCTACCATTAAAAAGTTCACAAGGAGTATTTTTGGTGAGAGGTCTAATAGAAATAGGATTCAAAACATAACAAGCAGTTGCAACAGCTTCTGCCCAAAATTGTTTTGGTAACGTGCTTTCATTTAGTAAAGTTCTTGCACATTCTTGTAGAGTTCGATTCTTTCGTTCTACAACTCCATTTTGTTGTAGAGTTCTACAAAATGAAAAGTTATGAAATATTCCTTTATTTTTACAATAGTTATCAAATTTTACATTTTCAAATTCACCTCCGTGATCACTTCTAATATTTTTAATTTTAATACCTTTTAAATTTTGAATTTGGTTAACAAATGTTTTGAAAATTTCAAAGGTATCACTTTTATTTTTCACAAAGATAGTCCTTGTATATCTAGAAAAATCATCAACTATTACAAATACGCATCTATTATTATTTATGGATTGAATTTGGGTAGGTCCGAATAAATCCATATGAAGTAATTCGAGTGGTTGTAATGTCGAAATAACTTTCTTAGATTTAAATGAGGATTTAGTTAATTTACCTAATTGACATGAGTCACATATATTATTAACTTTAAAATTCATGTTTGGTAATTCTTTTACAAGATTATTTTTAGACATTTTATTTATATTTTTGAAATTGATATGTCAGAATTGTTTGTGCATATCCAGAGATCATTTTCTTTAACTATTAAACACGTATCTAAATTATGATTAACTTTCGTATTCAAAACGTAAATGTTTTTATCTCTATTTCCTTCAAAAATAAGATTTTGATTTTGATCAAGAATACTACATTTATTTTCAAAAAATGATATTTTAAAACATTTATCGTATAATTGACTTATACGAAATAGATTATGTTTTAGATTCTTAACTAATAAAACGTTAGTAATTGTTATCCCACCTTTTGGTCAAGGCTGGAATATCAACAAATTGGCAAGGAATGATGGATATCAGGATTGGAGATCGATTGGAAACAAGGCTGCAATCGATGTCATCAAAATTTGGCTGAGCTCCAATCCGGACGGAATCGATTGGAGATGATGATGAGGACTAGGAGAGGCTATGTTCAAGTTTCAGGTTAATCGGAGTTTGTATGAAGGAGATTTGATTGATACAAGGTAGGAAGAATATACTGTTCGAATCCATCAAAGAGTGGTGGTGATGCCCGTTTCGAATCCATCAGGTTCGTATCCATCGGAATGGCATCCCCTTATTATGTGTGTATCCATCAAGTTTGGCGCAGTTTGAATCCACCATTCGCATCCATCAGGAAATCATGTATTGGCTTGTTCGAACCGATCTATTTCGTATCCATCGGAAGGATACCGCCTCGATCTATTCGTATCCATCGGCTTCGCATCGATCGGAATGGCCAGGTCTTCGTATCGATCAACCTTCAGCTAGAAAGTCTTATTCGAATCCATCGGCATGGCTCCTTATTCGAATCCATCAGTAGGTAGTCCACTTCGTAACGATCACCTAACGTCAACTTCGCATCCATCAGAGATTCACTACTTCGTCTCCATCATGGGACCATGTTCGAATCCATGAGCAGAAGCTTGTTCGTATCCATCAGGTCAACGGGCCTGGGTGACGTGTTATTCTTCGATATGAGCAAGGCGAAGTTCATGGAGTCGACACGGTCATCTTGGAGTAAAGAATGGATCGACGCGAGATATGCGTGCCACATCATCACGAGAACACGTGAGGTGATCGACTCGAAAGCATCGCTTCGAATTAGTCGATTCGAACAAGACAGCATGCCGAAGGATCCCATTTCGTATCGACGGTATCTCCTAAACCCCTGATCCAAATGCACCAAATTTTTCACAGCAGCTTGCACACAAGGTAAATAACAATCCTGCAAAGTTTCAGCTCGATTGGATCATTTTTTGATGGATATGAAATTACTTAATATCGATCGCAGATCGAGTCGAAACTTGGCGGGGTCGGTCGCATGGGCCCACTCACGTGCCAGAAGAAGTCTCCCAAAGTTTTAGCTCGGTATCAACCTCCTACACCTATAAATAGCCCCCTGAAGCCTATAGAAAAATGATCTTTTTTCCTGCTCAACGCCAAGACTCTACCGGATTCATTTCTACGTATCAATACAACTATTATACTGGAAATTCATCATTGTAACTGCTGTAATCAACTGTAACCTGCAAGGATAATCAATAAAAGATAAAACTTTGAAGTGGACGTAGGACAGAGATAGCCGAACCACTATAAATCTTGTGTCTCTGTTCATTACTTTTCGATTGTTGCTTGCTATTTGCTGTGATCGGTGATTTGTGCTAGGAATACTACTAACTTGGTGCTTCCACAGTATTTAGGGTTTGTGACCAATTTTGACGCAAACACTTTAGTGCTTTCACTGAGAAGAACTAGCACCCGCTACATCTGATTCAGAGTTCAGATTTGAAGAGTTTGAAAAGTTTGGGATTTGGAGACAATGACTAGACAAACAATTAGGAAACAAAGGGCTGAGAGAAGCCAGCAGGATGGGAGTCAAGAAGCATCCTTTGGAGCTGGGGAAGGACAAGCTTCAATTTAAATAACCAGGGATGAAATGGAGGCTATGGCCAATTCGTTGCAAGAGAGGTTGTTGAAGAGTCAACAGGACATGATGCAGACTTTATTTGAATAGATGAGGGCTGCAGGAACGCAGAACCTCGGACCAACTACAGCGACTGCAAATGTGGAACAAGGAGCTAGGGTTGTGGAACCTAATGGAGAATGGAATACAGAGCCATAAAACAATCAACGAGGACTTGGGGGCAGGCCCGCAGGATCTGACACTCGAAGACCTTTGGATAGAGTTCAACAAGCTAGAACTAACGCTAATGTTAATGAACCGCATGAAGAATATGTGCCGGAGTACCCTGAGGGGCATGGGGGCAACCCTTGATAGACAATGCTGGATTGGTTGAGATCATTAGGAAAACTATGCATGGAGGTTTGACTAATAGAGATATGGAAGGAGTGAACATGAGTCCGTTTACTCGGGAAATCAGGATAGCTCAGAATCCACCTAAGTTAAAGCTACCTAGCGTGGAAGTATATGATGGCAAGGTTGACCCGACTGATCACTTGATGAGGTATACTAGAAACATGGAAGTGCTGGGGGCATCAGAAGAAGTGATGGCCCGACGCTTCCCCTTGTACTTGACGGACTTAGCTGCAATGTGGTTTAGGCAGCTGGAAGAAGGATCTATCAGGACTTGGAGGGAATTGGTGGATAGGTTTTTGGGGCTGTTTCGGGTTCATATCAAGAGACCAAAGAACGTAATGACATTAACGTCGGTAAAAAAAGGGCGGATGAATCGCTTAGAGCTTTTCTAACTCGATTCAATGCGGCAGTTGCTTCGGTGGATCGACCGGATCCATCGATGGTTTTGATGGCGGCGGTATCAGGAGTCAGAGAGGATTCGGATTTTAAGGTATCTTTAATACGAGACCCGCCACTGGATCTCGGGGAATTCTTTCACAAAGCTGAAAGATTCCTTCGGCAAGAAGATACGAGTATGGATTTAAAGTTAGAGGAGGTGAATGCGACTAAGAATGGAGTACCATCCAATGGATGCGCGAATAAGGATAAGGGAAAGAGGAAGCTGGATGACGATTCAGGAAAAGCCAGAAAGCGATGGAAGGATCCAAAGTTTTCCACATACACAGGATTAAACGAGACACTGGAGCAGATATACACGGAAACCCGCAATCGCCTTCCTTACCGAAGGCCGGCTAGGAGAGAACCATCCGAACGGGAGAGGGCATCAGGAAGGCACTGTCTCTTCCACGATTTGGACGGACATGATACCAACAGCTGCAGACACTTAAAGGACATAATTAAGGAACATGTGGGGAATGGACAATTGAGGCAGTATGTTGGGACACGGAATGCAGCGGTGCAGGAGGAGCATCCACCGTCTACCTCACACCATGATGATGTGAGGCCCAGGAATGATGGTCGATTGATTATCAATTGACCTGGATAATATGAAATAAGTAACAAACAATTGGCAAACGACCAAGTCATTTGCACATGTATGGGGACGGAGATAGCCCTAGGCATGCTCTGAATGATGACAAACCGCGAAGCTATGGTTTGTGAAATCTGTTTTTTGTTTTGGATTGGACACTTGATTTTCTGGTTTGGTTTTGGAGTTTGGTTTGAACTCCTGATTTGGTTTGCTTTTTGGTTTGGACTTTCTTTTGGATGACTGGTTTCTGTTTTGGATGTTGGTTTGGATTTCTGATTTTTTGGTTTGATTTGGATTTTGGATTGGATTTTGACTGGGTTTTTGTCTGGTTTTTGATAAACGGTCGTCAGGTATGGATTGTGCCCGGCAAGGGGTGAGTCGCTTTGCCCAAACTTGGTAAATTGACTCATTCAGGTCATCGAGTATGGACTATGCTCGACAAGGGTCCGGAGAGACCAGGATTCGGCCTAGGACTTAGGCCCTATATTATCAATTTTTATTTTCAGGTCATTGAGTATGGACTATGCTCAACAAGGGTCCGGAGTGACCAGGATTCGGCTTAGGACTTAAGCCATGGCATTATACAATGTCCAGGGACACTGAACCATGATCGTCAAGTGTGGATTGCGCTTGACAAGAACCCGAAGAGGTTACGGATTTGGATAGCGATCCAGAGAGGTCAAGGATTCGGCGTAGGACTTAAGCCACGGCATTACTTACGTCCAGGGACACTGGACCACGGTCGTCAAGTGTGGATTGCGGTTGGCAAGAACCCGGAGAGGTTAGCTCAACGTCCAAAGACACTGGACCATGGCCATCAAGGGTGGACTACGCTTGACAAGAACCCGGAGAGGTTACGGATGTGGATATCGACCCGGTGAGGTCTTGGATTCGGTTATTGGCTATTGAATAAGGATGGATTAAAAACTCGGTCATCGAGTTCGGATGGACTTGGAATTGGCTATGGACTTTGGATAACGTATTCGGAGTTATTCAAAACATACCTTCTTATCAGAAGGCATGTTTTGGTGGGCAAATGTTATCTCACCTTTTGGTCGAGGCTGGAATATCAACAAATTAGCAAGGAATGATGGATATCAGGATTGGAGATCGAATGGAAACAAGGCTACAATCGATGTCGTCAAAATTTGGCCGAGCTCCGATCAGGACAGAATCGATTGGAGATGATGATGAGGACTCGAAGAGGCTATGTTTCAAGTTTCAGGTTAATCGAAGTTCGTATGAAGGAGATATGATCGATACAATGTAGGAAGAATATATTGTTCAAATCAATCAAAGAGTTGAGGTGATGCCCGTTTCGAATCCATCAGGTTCGTATCCATCGGAATGGCATCCCCTCGGTATGTTCGTATCCATCAAGTTTGGCGCAATTCGAGTCCATCATTCGCATCCATCAGGAAATCATGTATTGTCTTGTTCGAATCGATCTATTTCGTATCCATCGGAAGGATACCGCCTCGATCTATTCGTATCCATCGGCTTCACATCGATCGGAATGGCCAGGTCTTCGTATCGATGAACTTCGTATCGATCAACCTTCGGCTAGAAAGTCTTATTCGAATTCATCGGCATGACTCCTTGTTCGAATCCATCAGTAGGTAGTCCACTCCGTAACGATCACCTAACGTCAACTTCGCATCAATCAGAGATTCACTGCTTCGTCTCCATCTTGGGACCATGTTCGAATCCATGAGCAGAAGATTGTTCGTATCCATCAGGTCAACGGGCCTGGGTGACGTGTTATTCTTCGATATGAGCAAGGCGAAGTTCATGGAGTCGACACGGTCATCTCGTAGTAAAGAATGGATCGATGCGAGGTATGCGTGCCACATCATCACGAGAATACATGAGGTGATCGATTCAAAAGCATCGATTCGAATTAGTCGATTCGAACCAGACAGCATGCTGAAGGATCCCATTTCATATCGACGGTATCTCCTAAACCCCTGATCCAAATGCAACGAAATTTTCACAGCAGCTTGCATACAAGATAAAGAACAATCCTGCAAAGTTTCATCTCAATTGGATCATTTTTTGACGGATACGAAATTACTTCGTATCGATCGCAGATCGAGTCGAAACTTGGCGGGGTCGGTCGCGTGGGCCCACTCCCGTGCCAGAAGAATCTTCCAAAGTTTTAGCTCGATATCAGCCTCCTACACCTATAAATAGCCCCCTGAAGCCTATAGAAAAAGGATCTTTTTGCCTGCTCAACGCCGAGACTCTGCCGGATTCATTTCTACGTATCAATACAACTATTGTACTCGAAATTCATCATTGTAACTGCTGTAATCAACTATAACCAGCAAGGATAATCAATAAAAGATAAAACTTTGAAGTGGACGTAGGCCGGAGATAGCCGAACCACTATAAATCTTGTGTCTCTGTTCTTTACTTTTCGATTGTTGCTTGCTATTTGCTGTTATCTGTGATTTGTGCTAGGAATACTGCTGACTTGTATTCATAACTTGGTGCTTCCATGGTATTTGGGGTTTGTGACCAATTTTGGCGCAAACATTAATAAGAGGTAAATCAGATGTACCGTAATTGCTCACATCACCTTTGCTGATGATATATCCCTTGGAATTATCACCAAAAGTGACAGAACCTCCATCTAAGTATGTAATGTTTATTAGCATATCTTTGTCTCCTGTCATGTGTTTTGAGTAACCACTGTTGAGTATCCATTTTACTCTTTTCCTGGGTGGGATCTGCAAAAAATATGAGATAACATTAGTACCCACCTTTTTAATAGGGTCCTAAGAGTTAGGTCTTAGGAAACCAAACCCAAGACGATTTAGTATCCCTTTTATAAATATAATTTTTATTATTATGTACATCTTCTATAAATGAGCTAATATACTTTTTCCTTATTAACTTGTTATTAGTTTTAGGTACCCATATATTTATTGTTTTAGAAACTAGTCTTTTTGAAGATGTGGGTGTTTTATCATACTTAACTTTGTTTAAATTAATAGATTGTGAATCCTTGATTTTCTTCTTGTATCCTAAACCATTTTTATTACTAGCAGATTGTGAACTCTCAATAATTCTAGGTAAAATTTCTCTTCCTTTATTAAAATTTGAAACTTTTTTAGTAATTTCATCTAGTTTGGTCTTTAGACTTGAATTCTCTAGTTCTACCATTTTAATATTAGTTTTTAAAACATGATTTTCAGAAACAAGACTATCATTCTTTTCTTTTTGAGTTTCAATTTCTTGACTCAATAATATAAGTTGAGAATTAACATTTGAAAGAGATTCTTGAGTTTTCTCAAGTTCTTCTTCCAATATTTTCTTCCCGTCTTTAAGCATATCTATTTCGAATTCTGCCTTGTTATCATTTTCTACATCCTCTTTATATTTTCTTTTGAAATTTTTTAAAGTATCTAATAATTCAGAATTTATTTCTGTCATATCATCAAAAGTAAAATCACTAATCTATTAGCTTTAGCCATAAAGCATACGTTAGCTCTTTCATTATTGATGTCACTTTCACTTCCAGAAGAAGAGGAGGAGGAATCTGAATCATCCCATGTAACTGAAAAGGCTTTTCTTTTGAATCTGTCTTTCCTTTTATTTTGATATTCTTTCTTTTGATCTGGACAGTCCTTCTGCATATGCCCCTTTTTATGACAGTTAAAACACTCCATAACTGATAAAGACGGTGGTTTATTGCTGTTTGAGCTTTTCTTGCCATTATTTCTGTTCCTTTTCTATATTTCAAGAATTTCTTGAATTTTTTGGCAATAAAGGCTAAGTCGTCTTTGTATGAATCTAATTCTTCTTGTTCTACATGGAATGTTATATTCTTTGTATCTTAAGCTTGAACTCTTTTAGCCTGCAAATTCACTTCATAAAACATTAGATTTCCTTTTAACTCTTCCGGGGTTATTTTGGAAATATCGTTCACTTTTTCAATAGCGAGAACTTTTCTTTCCCATTCTTCTATTAAAGAGTTAAGGATTTTGGATACAATATCAAAGTCTGAGTATTTTCTCCTACTCCTATTAATGAATGATAGATATCCTGAAATCTTGAGCACATGTCATTTATAGATTCATTTTCTTTCATTCTAAAGTTTTGAAACTGACTTTTGAGCATGGATATTTTGCTTTGTTTGACCTTGTTGGTTCCTTCGTGTGTAACTTTGAGTGTACGCCATATTTCATATGCAGTATTGCAAATGCTAACACGGTTAAACTCATTTTTATCTAAGGCACAAAACAATATATTCATGGCTTTTTCATTAGCTGTGGCATCTAGTTTCTGTGTATTTGACCAAGTAGAATATTCTTCAATAGGAATAGTATATTCTATCTGAGTTATATTCCATGAATCAAAACCATTTTCTTGCATACATATTCTCATTCGTGTGGCCCAATAGTTATAATTCATGCCATTAAATAGTGGTGGATGTGCAGTGGATTGTCATTTAATGAAGCTAGTGTTAATGCTAGTGCTGGTGCTGGTGTTAGTGTCCATATTATTAGATTATCAGATAACTGTGTTACGGTTATATGATGTCCAGGCTTTGATACCAAATGAAAGTATCCTATGGATCGTGTAATATGGGTATAATACAGAGTATAGTGATGATAGCTATATAGTAAATAGTGCGGAATATAAAGCAGTATAATAATAAATGACACCATAGATTTTTATACTGGTTTGGAGCTCCGTCCTACGTCCAGTCCCTGACTCCATCTGGAATTTCACTAAAATAACAACCCTCACTTAACCCGGAGGAACATGTCTATACACCCCTGAGCAGCCGAATAGGAACCTGAGCAGCCGAACAGGATTTCACCTCCACAACCGAAGATGACTTCACTCGCCTGAGCAGCAGAACATGACTTCAACAAATACAGAAAATAGTTTTGACTTATGTGTGTTCTGATAACACGGATTTGTCACTTGTAGTACACACTTCCTATAATCTTCTCCTCGAGTATAAATATATATATTTGAAGTATATGTAGAAAGGTATAGTATTACTTTAATGCAGAATAATTGAAAGTATGATAGCAAATAATTTCCAAGAATTAGATCAGAAAGATAAGAGAATTCAATTGTGATTCAGTGATTTGGAATCAAGTTGGAGTTTGTATTTATAAGGTTAGAAAGCAGCAACAGTTGGTGAAGAGTTTCGATTGAAGTGTTGCATCAGAAACTTTTCGTTAGAGGTTCGCAACTCTTCACAAAAGTCGTGTCTTTTCGAAAAGTGGCTGTTATAGAAATTCAGTCCACTAAGCCTCTGGGTCAGTCGACTGAATATTAAAACTAGTTTTTAAATATAAATTTGTATATCCATGTATCTGTGCATGCTGCACAAAAATTCCAGTGTCAGTCGACTGGATCTCTAGGTCAGTCGACTGACCTGGTTAAATTTGTGCAGTAAGCACAGTTTACATAGGCATATTAATTTCTATAACTTTAAAACACTTCTATAATTTAATTGTATGCTTATATATATAAAATATTTGGAAATATAATGATTAAATATATAAGCTAATGTAGATGTAATCGAGGAGAGATTTTAACAATATTGACCTAAGACTTCAAAAAACAAAATACCATAGTTGATGCACCAGTTTTTAAAATCTGTCTCCTTGTCTATTTTTGTCGTAGTAGTCGTCAAATCTGTATGTCGTAGTGATAGCTTCGTGTCATGAATCAAAATCAAGTCTCAATAGAAGGGTGATGACAATACCTTAATGGGTGCGACCCACATAGTCCTGCTACATATCCCATGATTTTGTTAATCCCGATTGTGAGGCTTAAGGCTACATTTTACCTTTTTAGCAAATCCCACCTGGAATGTTAATATTGTCCTCCAAGCAAAAATACACAGCCAACATTCATCTATACAAGTCAGGAGATGAGCAAACCGAAGGCACTACTTATGTAGCATCCATTTTGGAATCACCCTCAAGATTAGTAGCAAGTAGCCATTCCACTTCAAAGAACTCCATCTTCGATTTCATTATCTTCAAGACGTCTTCAATTCGATTGATTATGCCGATTCGAAGTGGTTTTCAGATAATATATCTGATCTTGGTCTCTTTAAACCGGCAACTATAGTTTAAAAACTGGCAAAAAATTTGATAGTCAATTATTTAACTATCAAATAACAAATTATTTAATCAGAGATTTAATCAAGTATGGTTAAGCTCAAGGCAACCACTAAGCCTCTTTAATTAGTCCTTTAAATAAATAAATCCACTCTGTAAATACTTGTATCAAAATACTTTTACAAAGATATATTCATAAATCTTCTCTACTATTTTCAACACTTAGAAAATAGTTATGTACTTATCTCAATTGTATAAGTGTTCTCACAAAACACTTCACTTTCAAAGTTTAGAAAACTTTTCTCAACCATGCATATTTGGGTTAAAATAGACGTCATTTAAAGACATTAATAATAATAAATTCAAAATACTTTTGGTATAAGTAAATGGATTGTATAGAATTTAGATTAAATATACTTACTACTACTTCTCAATTTCAAACAGTACTTTCCCTCGTTTAATAATGAAATCATACAAGTTAGTAAACTATCCTTGTCTCGATACGCCTTCTTAATTTTCACAATAGAGATGAGTTTCCAGAATTTGTTATTAAGTATGAAAAGAATAATTCCCATAACATTGTAATTTAAAACGGTCATTTACGAAAATAAGGTCTCGGTCTTTTTCTAAATTCCTTCTTTTAAAAATTTAAATTTGAAGGAAAATTTTAGCATCTAGAATGAGAATATTTAAATTATTTGAATATTCAGATTTGATATGAATACAATAAATAATAAGAAAATTAATTTTTAATATAACGACTTGATTTTTATTGTGGTATTTTAATTTTAGTTTATTTGATTTTTCCATAATTTTTAATTCGAATTTTTTTAAATTATCATTTGATGATTTTTTGGCAAACGGTGGTATTTCTATGATTTTTCAAATTATAATCACCAATATATAGTACTGTTGTTTTGGAATCATGTCGCTTTTTTATGCACGATCATATTTTTGTTTTATCGTTCGTAGTTCGTACGAGAACGAAATCCTGTGCAATGAAACGCTGGAAATCTTGTTATAAACCATAAGAAAACACATAGAGTATTCAACACACTTTCCCATCTTTCATTTTCAACAACAGTAAAAGCAAAATTAAAATTTCTTCTTTAGAAACAAAAAAAGTAAGCTCCCTCATTTAAAAATCAAAATTAAAAGTTATACTCCATAAAAAATTATAAAACTTGAATCTTTGAACTCGTGAGAGTTAGAGCTTCGATTCGGTGTGTGCCTTGGGTGGTGTGGTGGTGTTTGGATGGGTGGCCATGAGATAATCTCCAGCAAGGGTTTGAGATGGCGGAGATTTCAGGCGAAGTTTGGCGAATTCGAGGGTGGTGTCGTGTTTATAGTCCGAAGGGGCTCCGATTGAAAAATTTGGTGAATCTCGGTGCATAATTAGGATGTGCGAGATTTCATGGTTAAGAGGAGAAGGGAGTAGGTCAGAATTTGTACGGTGGTGCCAAATTCAATGTGGTGGTGTGCGGTGTGATGCTCGCTTGATGGGGGTGATTGGCAAAGTCTGGGAGGGATATCATGGAGCTAAGAGAGAGTTGTCGTGTGCGTGCACGCGGCCATTGACGTGCAACTCAATTGTATATAGGAGGAAGGGTTTGGGAAGAGGGATTAAGAAAGAGGATTAATTTATAATAGGCAATTATTTGTAATAAAAGTAATTAGTGAATACAATTATATCTAACTTAATCTCGAAATTATAAAATCAATAACTCTCTCATATGAGGCCCAATCGAGGCGAGATATTTTGCATTACGCTCGAAGGAATATTGGCTACACAGTAGAACTAGTTTCAACAGTTTTGAGGCAAGTGAAATTTTGGGTTAAATTCGAACGTCGTTTAATTTTAGCTCAATTTAGAACACCGAAGCGTCCGTTGAAATTTCAATGAGTTAAACTCACCTTTTTGGATAATTGGTATGTTATATAGTAGATAAAAATAACTATTTTTATGCTTGGATGATTTTTTGGTTTGGTTTGGTTTAGTATGGTTGAATATTCACTTTTGAAAAGAGAATGCCATTAAAAATGAAATACATGGAATTTTATAGAGAGAAATTCGGATTTCATGTTTTGTTATTTTAAATTCCAGTTATATAACTGTTGATTCTATTTCAGTGATATATCTGTTAAATAGATTGTTAAATGTTAAAATTTGATTGTTTGGCCTTATTGGTTATGACATCGACATACGTTAAAGGTTGAACCTTCTTAGTGGAAAAGGTAGTAATATCATTGGTTATCTGCTATAGTTAATATTGGCTTTGTTATAGTATTTTGTAACATACTATTAATTGCAGTTTTGATTTGGAAATGGTTCCGATTTGGAAAACTGACTTTTAATCTGTTCTTTTTGGATTTTCTTTGAGATTTTATTTAAAAATAGTTTTTTGTACTTTTGTATTTTACTTCAACTTCTTGTATTATTCTTTTCTAATATATGTATATATGTAAATGTTTTAAAATTATTTTGGAAAGTATTTATCTTCATAGAAAAGTTATTATAAAAATGAATGTTTAGTTTTAAGTAAAATAACAGGGATTTATCTTTATTTTGTTTTTAAAGGGAGATAGAAATATTCTGGATTAAATATTATTAAAACATTTATATAAAAATGTTGTAAATAAAGAATTTTTTTATAAAGTGTGTTTTATAAAGGAAGAAAGATTTATAAGCAGTATTTTATAAATAAAAGAATTGGTTTATAAATGGTATTTTCTAAAGGAAAATATTATCATTTGATAAATTGGAGAAATAATCACCGTTGTGAATTTACTATAATATATGGGATGATCATGTTATGGGAATATGAGATTTATAATTACATTTGGATCTTTGTTTCATATTTGGAGTTTTGTTTATATTTGGAGTTTTGTTTACATTTGGAGTTTTTTTATAAAGGATTTTTAAAATTATATTTAGAAATTTATAAAAAAGAGCTTTATAAATGAATGTGGAGTTTTTATAAAAATAGTTGCAAATAAATTTGGGGATTTATAAAATAAATTTTACAATGGCTATTTTATAAAAGAAGTTTTATAAAAGTATAAAGGATGTGTATAAAAGAGTTTATTAAATAAGTTTAAATATTTATATAAGGAGGGTTTTAATTATGTTTATATATATATATATATATAAAGGGAATTTTATAATTTATAAACAATGTTTTATAGAAGGAGTTGGTAAATATACGAAGTTCGATAAAGGCATTTTTATAAGAAGTATTTTTAAAAAGACCGAGACCTAATTTCCATAAATGAACATATTAAATTAAGGTGGTATGGGAAGTATTCTTTTCATAACTAACAACAAATTCCAAGGTATGGAAACTCATCCCTATCGTGAGAATTAAGAATGTGTATCAAGGGAACGATAGTTTTCTAACTTGTTCGATTTCATTGTTAATCGAGGGATAGTACCATTTGAAATTGGAAAGTAATGGTAAGTATATTTAGTCTAATTTCTATACGGTCCATTTGCTTGCAACAAAAATGTATTGAGTTTATTGTTACTAATGTTTTTAAATGAAATTTGTTTTAACCCAAATATGAATGATTTTAGAAAAGTTTTCTATGCTTTGAAAGTGAAGTGTTTATAAGTATATTTATGCAATTGATATAAGTATATAAATATTTTCTAAGTATTGAAAATAGTAAAGAAGATTTGTGAATATATCTTTGTAAAAGTATTTACAAAAAGGATTTAATTAATGAAAGGATTAATTAAAGAGGCTAAGTGGTTACTTTGAGCTTAACCATGCTTGGTTAAACTCTGGTTAAATCGTTTGTTATTTGATAGTTAAATAACCAACTATCATACCTTAGCTAGTTTTAAAACTATAATTGTCGGTTCAAAGAGACCGAGATCCCATAAATTATCTCAAAACTACTTCGAACTGACATAAGCGTTCAAATTGAAGACATCCTTAAGATGATGAAATCAAAGATCGAATTCTTTGAAGTGCAAGGGCTACTTGCTACTAATCCTGAGGGTGATTCCAAGATGGATGTAGTAGAAGTAGTGCCTTTGGTTTGTTCATATCTTGTGTAACTTGTATGGATGAATGGTAGCATTGCAGCATCGCTTGGAGGGCAATGTTAGCATTCCAAGTGGGATATGCTAAAAAAGTAAAACGTAACCTCAAGCCTTACAACTGAGAATGGAAAAAAATGGGATAAGCACTAGGGCTATGTAGGTCGCACTCATTAGGGTTTGTCATCACCTTTTAGATATATATTTATGGATTTGGTTATGCATTAGCGCTCTTGAGAAAAGGTTGCAATGCAATCGGGTTGATGAAATATTCGGTACTATCAAGTAAGGAGTAGGCCGGTGTTGTGTTAACAAGAGGTCCATGTGAGGCACTCGATACATTTTCTAAAGGTGTACTATGGTAGGCGGTACACTGGTGCCTTGTCATTGTACGAAATCCATTTTTCAATATGCGCCCTTCGGACTTATTTTTAAACCTATTATGCTGGAATATAATTAATGTAACAATTTCGACTATGATTCAATATTTATTTTAAAACCTAGACATTATTGTAATATAACAAAATTTCCTATGAGATGGTTTGTTTATCATAAGGAAAAAAAATTCCGTGGTTATATGCGACGTGTTCATACAAGATACCTTTATTTTTGAAAGGTTTTCTAAAATTAAAATCCATGTGAGGTGTGTTTCTCATGCTAGTTTACAAGACTGATCCGGCATTATTTTCTAATAATGCTTGAGTTTTCCCGAGAATGTTTTCAAGATTTAGTTTGGATGCTTTAGAGCTTTAGCAGACGTGTTGGATGCCTCCAAGATGTATTTACGTATATTTTATTTTTCATTGCACTGGTCGGTTAAATTTATCAGCAATTGTGAAGATGGGTTGTTAGAACTTTCCAGGCTTATGGTTGGTTAGTTGACTAAAATGGATGTATGTATATTATAGTTTTCTTTTGTAAAGATCTATTATATATTATATATTGCTCGTCACGATGTGAGATTCTGTTATATCGTTTCTTCTTTTTCCTCCAACAATCTGTCTTTTTGGCACTTGGATGCTCGACACGTGAATACCGTGGATATATTAGTGTTGACATTTAAGGGTCGAAAAGGCGAGCCATTACAAGTGGTATCAAAGCTTAGGTTAAGTGAACACCTAGGCTTTTGTAAGGTAGAATAATTAGAAATAGGGTTAGTAATACCCTAGAATGAATTTGAGTGTATGTATATACGAGAACATATTTGTTAGTGCTATAAAGTATTTTATATTGCATTGATTTATTTGTTGTGTGGCTTATGAACTCTAGTCGGTGCAGAAGGAACAACTTTATAGATGGGAGTTTCTAAACACTTGAACAAGGCAAACCGATATAATATTGTTTTGAAATTAGATAAATGAAGTAATTTTACCTATATTTTATATTTTACATATAAAAGGATAAGTTTCATAAAATTGATATAGTATTTATGATGTGTTGTTAGGAAATGATAATATTCATTTATTACCATTTGTGGTTTGATTGGTCATGCTCGTCCAGTTTAGGAGCAATGAATACTGTTTTTGGATTGACTGTTTGTGCTCAGAGAGTTTATGAGCATTTATTATTTGGTTGGGCCAAGACCAATACCTTGTGAATACAACTTTACGATTTTGACTATAAGGCATTTAGTGACAATGTTGGGTTAAAATTTAATTTGAATAAAAGTTGTTTATTGTGATATAAACAAAGATATAAATTTGTGAAATGAAATTTTATAAGTATAGTTGGTAAATATGGTTTATAAATTAAAAGGATTTAAACTAAGCAATTGGAAATTTAAATCCCGGTGATTTTGAAAATGTTTTCCAAAGTTTTGTGGAAAAATAATAATGGCATTACTACAGAGTATTTGTGTGTAGAAATATTTTAAAATGAATTTTAAAAGAGATATAAAGCACTAAACTCACTTCTATCATTGGAAATAATTATTAAGATGACTGCAGCATCATCGGTGTTCATTCTTGATTTTCTGAGTAAGGAATATTACATAGTTGTTTTGGTAAAAAAATTGTTTTAAATTTTAAAACTATGATTTTATATACAAAGAAGATATGTATATTATTATTTCAAAATGATTTGAAATAAAACTCAGGTGTTTAATTCTAAAGTTTTCGGTTAAGTTATTTTACTGGGGTTTATGTACCCAATGCATTAGGATAGTATGGTTTGTACATCTCATTTTGATATGTTGATTGATAATTTTCATTCATTGAAATAAAATGTAATTTTTGGCAATTTCGAACAATTAGAAACTTCTAAATTGATATATAATCAGAAACTAAGTGTTTTGTGAAAATAATGGAAAATAAATTTTTATAGCTTATAAATTTGAGAAGATAGCAAGCCAAACAAATTTTAAATTTGTTGAACATCTTGGTTAGGTAAAATAATCTGGTATTGTATATATACTCTTAGTATGAAGTGGAGTATTATACAAATATAAACCTAAATTTTCAAGTAATTTATAAACATAAGTTGTGTTTTATAAAGATGTTTATAAATTTAAGAAAATCGTTATGAAATGGCTCATAAATGATTAGTATTAAAGGAAGTATATTATAAGAAAAAAAATGAATGTGATTTAGAATGAAGAGAAATTGAGATAGATAAACGTGAGCTAAATGTAATTAGAGTTGTTAATAAACCAATGGAAAATACGTAAGTTGTATGTAGATCATTTTATTCGCATAACTATTCTTGATCCAGAGTTGAGTACATGATTTTGAAGTGATTTACACCAATCCGAGTTAGGAATTTTTATTCGATTCTTGATGGTGAACATTGGATACTGATTTTTAATAAGATTATAAAGTTTCCTATCATGATATATGACCATGTAAGGAGAAAGGAGGCTTCTAATCAAGGAACCTAATCAAGTCTGCACTAAAGTCGTCGAGTGAGCGACACTCTTTTAGAGGTGAAATTTGTGCGAACGGGCTGGTTACTGATTTGATATTGCGTAGGATGACATATGTACATCGAACGTGATCTTTAATATAAATTTTTGTTGCTGCTTTCATCATAAATGTAAGTTATATGGTTTGATATCATTTATAAGTGAGATACCGGTATATGGAAGCAAAGGCTAGTTTGATGCTTTTGGTTTCATAAGTAGAATTGGTTCTCTCGACTATAGGTACACATTTATATTGTTGTTGATGATTTTAGATCCTAGATATGAGAGGCCGCTTTTGGGCTTTTGTTTTCTTTTGTTTACCTATTGAGCCACGCAAAGGAGGTGCTACCAAAATTTTCCACACCATACGAGACATTAAAAGTTTAATGACCCATTTTAGTAAATTGATTTTAAAAGCCTAACTGCGTGAAGAAATTTTCTTCCTTTGGAAATTTCCGGGATGAAATTCATTTAAGGGGGAACGTAATGACCCAAGATTTTTAACGTTTAAAATGGGAAATTAATTTATTTAAGTATCCAAATTTGATATGAATATAATAAAAAATAAGAAAATTAATTTTTAATATTAGAACTCGAGTGTTATTGACATGTTTTTATTTTAATTCATTTGATTTTTCCATAATTTTAATTTGGAAGATATTTAAATTATTATTGATTATTTTTCGGTAAATGGTAGTATTTCTTTGATTTTTCGAAATATGATACCCAGTGTTTTGGAATCATATCGTTTTTTTGTATGCATACGTATTTTTATTTTATCGTTCGTACACTATGAAATCATGTGCAACGACCTGCTGGAAGTCTTGTAATAAACCATAATCAATGTAACAATTGCCTTACACCTATAGTACAGAATGGTAGTCAAAGGAAAGAAAAAGAAAGAAGATGAAGAAACAGAGGAGAAAAGAATGGAAAATAAGAAAAAGGAAGCATCAAATAACCAAATTACCTGTCGCATATCTCACATCGCATCAGGGTAAATATAATAATAGATATAGGTATAAAACAATAGAAAGAGTAATAGCAACATCAAATAATCATCTAAATAACGATCCACAAAGTTATATAATACCATAATAGAGTTTGTAATGAGAAAGTAAGCTTAACTGGTACACCGTCTTATAATAGTAAATCAACACCATTAAGGCTCTATAGTGTCACACAACAGAAATATAATAACAAATGCACATATAAATATAGATAACTGTCACCTCATGTCGTCCATCTGTAGAACTACATAGCCATCCACCTGCTCTCAATCTACTCATTTAAAAGTACCCGAGACAATAAGAAACAAAGCATAAAACCTTAGGTCAGATAACAGTCTGGTGTGAGTGATACCAAATCTTAATGTACTATAAATCTCGATAATATACGAAACAAAGGGCATATAAACCATATCTGACCTGTCCCTGCAACAATAGTGTCAGCACATAAACATAAGCAATCTGCTACTCTATAACTTCGCAAAAAGGATATACAATACTCAGTAATTTTTAGAGTGCCTAGGTATCTCTACTTATAGCCCCTACTCAATACTAAGTAAACTTCAGGTATCTAGGTATCTCCATCCATACCTACTCCACACTAAGTCAATTCACGGTATCTGGGTATCCCTACCACAATACCTACCTACTGTGACATCCTTAGGGTCACAGGAGTCGGTGAGAAACCATAACAAACATAGCATCCATCAAACAATACTAACTATCACCCAATGTTCTAGAAATGACTCATATGATCCTTAGTGACTGTCAAGGACTAGTGGAAATCTCGGTTCTTTTTTGTATTCATCGTTCTCATCAATTAGAAACCCGCACGTTTGTCTCTTGTGATACCTTCGTACCACCTGACCTAGATCCTGCCCATCCAAAGCACAGAGTGGTGCTACCCGCCCTCGGGTGCCCATACATATAGTACCCTTCCTTTGAACACAACCAGAACATTTTGAGTCATCAACGATCCCTATGCACAAACATATCCATCAAACCCTGTTAATTTGATACGGATCCGAGCCCTACTGGCTCACTAAAATTTATGGTCACTAGCCCTACACTTAATCCAATCCACTATCTACAGTCTCGCTCCAATCCGAGCTGCCATCCTCCATCCTGCTCTCTGCTTGACCTCCCGATCGAGGAACCCTACTATCATGCCATCCAAAGCCCAAAATCTTACATGATCCATATAGTCTTGATAATATCATCCCGGAGCCTACTCCATACATCATCGAGTAACTATCCTTTGTATCAGACTACCAGGTCGAAGCACCACATCCCTGCCTCATCATCAAAATAACTAGGACGAAGCACCACATCTCCGTCGCACCATCAAAATCACTAGGTTGAAGCATCACATCCCTACCTCACCATCATACCACTCACCACAGGGTAATAACATAATATCTCTAAATTGGCCACATGAACAAACCATCACATCGTGCACCATGATATCTTATCAATGTCCAAGCCACATATCGGCCAAATCTCCAATCGGCAACAGTGATGGACATTGATCACGCTACTATAGTCAGTACCATCCACCTTTGTCTTGTACTTAACCAAACATTTAAGTATAGACCAAACAAAACATCTGACATCCATTCTGAATTCTAGATCCATAGGCACGTACCCCAAACCCTCTTCTACATCTCATCTCGTTCATTAGATTTCCATGTGTGTGAAACTCCAAAGTGCAAGATACTACCTAAAATCAAATTACCGCTAATCGGCATTTTCAACCAAAACAGCCAAATAACGAACAAGCCAAACAATCAAACATACATCCAAACATCCATACATCCATCCAAAACAACATACATACACCATAACAATCCATCCATATCAGTTACTATGGGAAATAACATCAATAATATATCCAATTTAATAATTCCATAACTACGGCACGACAATGGAAAATTTGTGATATTATTTATAAATTATTTAAAATAATTATTTATTCTTTTATAAAAATATAGCTACTATATATATGTAATAATACCACGTTTTAAATCCAAAAATCATTCCTAAGCATCAGTATAACAATAAACAACCAATCATATTAAAGCGAGAGTCAATATCACTCCCTTTAGCTAAACCTATCTAAACTAGTGCCAAAATTGTGGCACCCCACCCGAAGACCCACATTAACAAAGAGAATTACATAGTAATTTTGTCTGCTCGTGCGGAGAATAGGGCCGGTTAAGGGCGACCTTCCTAGTCTTGCATTAGATAAGAGCTAAGTATGTTGGTTTTGGCACTTCTTTTTTTCATTTCATCTCGAGTATTCGACATACTTAATTCCTATCCAATACGCTGCTATGGTGGCTACAGGATCGATTCAGAAACAAAATATGATAACAATCTCAAGTCACAGAACAGCAACACAGATAATATACATATATACTTACATCAAATGTAATACAATATGCCACAAGTGGTTTTCAACCACAATATATACATACATCCCCACACAAGAATAAATACATCATAAGGTTTCGAAATAAAAGACTACTGCACAAAAACTATGTCATTACCAAAGTCGATGAAGAAGCTCAAAATAAAAATATAGCATAGGTCTAAAAGCTAATCTGCAACTTGGCCTGACTCAAGTAATAAATAAACGGGTCATGTTAACTAGTACTAGATATTAGCAAAAGATAAAGGAATATAAGTGCATAAGGGAAATATTTCCTTAAAGATAAAGGAATGATATATAAGAAAGTCTATTTATACAACTAAGAATAAGTATTCCATAAGCCCCAAAGTTAATCGCATGATAAGGTTTAACATGGCATAAAATTTTCACATTCAAAGGGCGGTACAATGTAAGTGAACATAAGCAATATATAAGCCATATGTGAAATCATCAAAATCTCCAAATCAAAACTCATGAAACTCAATAAGAGTTTATAATCCCAATATCGAAATCACCATAAAATAACATATATATATAAGCCTTTCTACAACTCAAGGCTATAAGTAAATTCATCATCTTAAATTGGCGAAATCGAAATCAAAAACTCATAAAAAATTCCCCGGATTGGCCAAATCCCATTTGCATGCCGAAGCGATGCTGCACATGCCATCCCCCCAGTACAATATATATTAGGTACCTCTCCCAGACGACCGAAGTCGTAAATCTCAGACGACCGAAGTCGTAGCCCCAGATGACCCAAAGGTCTGTAGTACCGAAAATCCCAGAATGGTCACAACTCCTAGATAGGAATCCGAAAAGTGTTAACGTGCATCCCATACCACACGTTCGCACTTAACGGTTTACTAACCACTATTCATTGCCACATTAAAAAAAGAAATCATCATAAAATCTCAAAACTCTGAAACTCAGACTCGCCTCATCTCACTGGTAAGTAAAACACTATAACGGGTTCTCATAGATCATACTCCTAGAATAGTAGATCTCGAACCACAACCCGCCAAATATCGGCCTTCCTAGATAATTCCTAAAGATAGGAATTATAATCTCAAAAACTCACCATAAATTGGCTAAATAACTCAGGAATCAATAACATAGATAGTTTCGATCGTACAAGTCCGAAATTAATCGATAAAGTAAATTCACGTGTCCCATGCCACAGGCTTTGCTAAACAATTTAATTCTCTTTCTCATATGTTCAAAAAGTGTAAAAATATTGTATAATGTTTATAAAATAATTTACTTGAGAAAACAGGATTTTTCAATAATTTTTTGAAATCATTTTGAGGACATTTTATTGAAAATTCTTCTTGAATATATCTAAAATATTTTGAAATAATTTAATAATAATTTGAAAATATTTTATAATAAAGATTTCAAAAACCAAACTATCTAGATATTTTCTCAAATTTTATTTGGAAGAAATAATACTTGAAATTGAGGAAAACAAAGAAATTACTCCAAATCGTTGTTTGAATTCAACTCGAATTTAAATTAAAATTTTAAATTCCAAATTCCTCCAAACCTCGGCTAATCCATTGATGGATATCATAGCCCATAGTCACCATAAAAATCATCTCAAAATTGGCATAATAATTAGTCATAAAACCATAGATATAGGTAAATAACAAAGCAAAAAGGCTCGGATAAAAAAACATAATAGGCTCATGTACCAGGGCCAACAAGGGCCGACCCAGGCCAGTGGCTAGGTCGACCGTCAGGTCGACTGCCAAGACGACCTCCAGGTCGACTTGGAGACTGCTTAGTTGACCTACCTATTGACCTAGGCTATGGAGTTTATTTCCTAGGTGCTTTTCGCTTCGTACTGAACTTCCAGAGATCATTTCACATAGCAAACAAATGAATTAAGGATTGAAATTTGACATGCAATAAGCTTAACATCTAAAATACACTCTGAAAAGGATCCGGCGGTAATTCAAGTGAAAATCAAAGAGTTATAGCCACTCAAAGTAGAAACTAGAAACAAGAAAACAAGGAAACAAAGAACAGAGAATAGAACGTGTACAGTAACTATTTCCGAGCAACTTTCTTTACAGGCAAAGCTTGATTTAGTTAGCAATTGTGAACTCACCTTAGCAAATTAGCAATAATTCAAGAGCATGCTATGATCTTTGGTGAAGAAAAGGAGCTTCAAGACCTTGTAAAATCTGGAAAAGAAGCATGCAGAACAAATAAAGGAAGTCACAGACAATTCATCTCAAGCTCAAAGATTTTGATGGGATTAATTTAGTATTGCTTTGGATTATCTTGAATATCTTGGTTAATTAATTCTCCCTTTGAATTTGACGCAATTTTGAGTGGAAATTGAATTTACAAGAGCATGCCATTTATTTTCTTTTGTTGTTTTTACTGTATGTTCTTTGTTTGAGAAAGAAGAAGAAAAACTACGTACAACACAAATTTTCTCACCAGAAAACTCTAGATAATGGGCTTTGGATCCCATTCCTCACCCGATTAAGCCCAAGTGTAAAAATACTTAGTGCAAAATAACAAAGGAATGCATACATTTACCTATTTTATTACTATATTCACATATTTCAACATTTATGTGCCAAATAAAATGTATATTGTAAGAAATGCGGGTTACAGATCTTATGGCTAGAATAAACACTAAAGGGGGGGTGAATTGTGTTTTAAGGAATTATTAATTCTTTTTGAGTTTATATTAATTTGAACACAAATGTATGCAATATTTAGACACAGATATGATCACAGAATCAAACACGGATGCAGATATAAAGTAAAAGCAATAAAGGAAAGAACATACCCAATTTTATACTGGTTCGGAGATACCCTACATCCAGTCCCGCAACACAAGTACGGATTTCCTTTCAAAATCAATTCTTACAATTACACCCTCGATTTCAAGGCCATGAGGTACACCGCTCCAGATTCACAATCCTCTGGGCAGAGATACTTTATTTTACGGGCAACAAGTTCACCCGATTGATTTTCCAGGCTACAATCACACCTTTTCTCACTCGATTGATTACAAAGAAGTCTATAACTCTGAATAGCACTGGGATCTTGTTGAGATGGTGATAGAGATCAAACCAGAGATGATCTACTTAGATTCAATGGTGATTTCGGCAGAGTAATGGTAAAAATGTGTATAAAGAAATGTGAAAGAAGAAGAGGAGTGAAATCAGAGAATATATGAATATAAATTCGTTTAAAACAACCCCTATTTATAGTAGAACAACAGCCATGTCCATTCGTGAAAGGATATGACTAATAGACACTTCCTTTGAAATTCAAACTTTTGAAATAAATTGTCACCTTGTCGACAAGGGTTCCTTGGGGTTGTGGATAGGCCTAAGTTATTTTTGGTATTTTGTTTTTCTTTGAAAATAACTTCTATCTTGCATTAAAACTATTTTAAACTTTATAAATTTACTTAACTATAGTTAAAATACATAAATAAGTATAGAGAATAATATTTTGGTATATATAAAATTTTACTATAATTTTATATTTAAATCTAAGTATAAATATTAAAAGTTAAATAGATTATAATTAAAAGATAGTTTAAAACCAAGGATAATTTGATATTGAAAATAAAGATTATTTTGAGGCTAAAAATATTTTAAAAACCAGGACAGATGTTTTTGATTTAAAAAAGGAAGATTTTGAAATCATTTTGAAAACAAGATATAATTTTGTAAAACATTTGAATAAAAGTTAGTGGATACAAAACAATGTTCCACTAGATTTTTCGTAGGTTCCATCACTTAGGGTTCCATCCCTTTAGCGGGCTCGAAGTGGATTCCATTCCACGAATAAAATAGATTTTAAGATGTCAGTGCTTTTCTAGGAGTTTTAACAAAATTCCTAACTAAATTACTTATATTAAAATCTTGAATTCTTGATAATCTTGATACTCATGAGTCTTGAGTCTTGATATCTTCGATCTTGAGTTTACCAGCTCTTGAATCTCTATACTGTACAGTCTTCATTCGTTGGTACCTGTATATATATCCTACATATACTACATACATATCTAAAAAATAATGTTAGTATTTATATTTTTAATCTTATTCTAAGGTTGTTGTCATCAAAACCAACTTCTCAGGGACTAACAATCTCCCCCTTTTTGATGATGACAACCTTTGTTTATAAACTATTACTTCTGTCCTAATAACTCCCCCTAATACTAATAGCTCCCCCTTAATCTATGCCTAACTATTCTATTTTATACTTCTCTCCCTTTGTCATCAACAAAAACAAAGTTTAAATCTATACAACTCCCCCTTAATCTAATACTATATGACATGTGATTATAATGATAGTGTTATCATAAATAATCAACACTTAATTCTAAAACTAAAACTTAGCAGATTATGTTTCAGATTCTTAACTAGCAAAACATTAGTAATAATAGGAATTTCAGAGTTACCGACACTGCCGATGCCAATCACATATCCTTTTGAGTTGTCTCCAAAGTTAACCAGTCTTCCGTCTTTGTATACTATATAATTCAGCATATCCGAATTACCAGTCATGTGTCTAGAGCATCCACTATCGAGTGTCCATTTATACTTTTTGATCTGCATAATTTGTCCATTGTGGATTGATTCCTCAACACCCATAACACATGTTTCTTGCACGTCATACAATTTTGGTAGACAACTTGAATTTGAATATCGATTATATGCAGATTAATGCGACAATGATAATCTGAATATTTCTAAACTAGTATTAAAAAGTTTTTTAAACATAGCCATTTTAAAAGCTTTTTCAAAATTCATATTATGAAACTTTGAAAACCTTGCTCTGATACCAAATGTGAGAAATGCGGATTACGGATCTTAAGGCTAGAATAAACACTAGAGGGGGGTGAATAGTGTTTTAAGGAATTACTAATTCTTTTTGAGTTTATATTTATTTGAATACAAATATATGCAATATTCAGACACAGATATGATCACAGAATTGAACATAGATGCAGATATACAATAAAGGAAAGAGCACACCGAATTTTATACTGGTTCGGAGTTACCTTACATCCAGTCCCGCAACACAAGTACGGATTTCCTTTCAAAATCAATTCTTACAATTACACCATTGATTTCAAGGCCATGAGGTACATCGCTCCAGATTCACAATCGTCTGGGTAGAAATACTTTATTTTACAGGCAATAAGTTCACCTGATTGATTTTCCAGGCTACAATCACACCATTTCTCGCTCGATTAATTACAAAGAAGTCTATAACTCTGAATAGCACTAGGATCTTGTTGAAATAGTGATAGAGAATCAAACCAGAGATGATCTAGTTAGATTCAATGGTGATTTCGGTAGAGTAATGGTAAAAATGTATATAAAGAAATGTGGAAGAAGAAGAGGAGTGAAATCAGAGAATATATGAATATAAATTCGTTTAAAACAGCCCCTATTTATAGTAGAACAACAGCCATGTCCATTCATGAAAGGATATGACGAATAGACACTTCCTTTGAAATTCAAACTTTTGAAATAAATCGTCACCTTGTCGACAAGGGGTCCTTGGGGTTGTAGACAGGCCTAAGTTATTTTTGGCAATTTGTTTTTCTTTGAAAATAACTTCCATCTCGCATTAAAACTATTTTAAACTTTATAAATATACTTAACTATAGTTAAAATACATAAATAAGTATAGAGAATAATATTTTGGTATATATAAAATTTTACTATAATTTTATATTTAAATCTAAGTATAAATATTAAAAGTTAAATATATTATAATTAAAAAATAGTTTAAAACCAAGGATAATTTGATATTGAAAATAAAGATTATTTTGAGGCTAAAAATATTTTAAGAACCAGGACAGATGTTTTTGATTTAAAAAAGGAAGATTTTGAAATCATTTTGAAAACAAGATATAATTTTGTAAAACATTTGAATAAAAGTTAGTGGTACAAAACAATGTTCCACTAGATTTTTCATAGGGTCCATCCTACTTAAGGTCCCATCCCTTTAACGAGCTCGAAGTGGATTCCATTCCACGAATAAAATGGATTTTAAGATGTCAGTGCTTTTCTAGGATTTTTAACAAAATTCCTAACTAAATTACTTATATTGAAATCTTGAACTCTTGATAACCTTGATACTCATGAGTTTTGAATCTTGATATCTTCGATCTTGAGTTTACCAGTTCTTGAAACTCTATACTGTACAGTCTTCATTCTTTGGTACATGTATATATATCCTGCATATACTACATATATATCTAAACAATAATATTAGTATTTATATTTTATAATCTTATTCTAAGGTTGCTGTCATCAAAATCAACTTCTCAGGGACTAACATATATATCCAATTGTATTGAAATAAAATAGTTATGGTGACTGTAACGACCCAGAATTTTTATTAATTAAAATTTGAATATTTAATTAATTTTAAATATTAATAAGTGAAATTTATAAGTCGAATAAATTTTATTTTGAAGAATTGGATTTAATTGAATAATTAAATCAATAATTTAATATGTTAAATTATGGAAATAATTGAAAATTGAGTTAAATATGATTGAAAATGATTTGTAAAATTTTATTTTATCATATTGAAGTTAGAATGATATTTTAGAACTTTTAAAATCGAATTAAAAGTTAATTTGTGAAAATTGAATATTTTAGTATTTAATCGACTAGTGAAAATAGTCAATTTTTGAACAGTCTTAGAATTAGACGAAACTAGTTCCATTGGATCCGTAATAGTTTGTTATTACCGGATTTCAATTTTCGTAGCAATCGGAGTTATCGTTTGATCGTGGCAGCTCGAAACGCATCGAATTTATTTTTAATATTAATTTGGCGAGTTAAAATAGCCATTTTTCAAAAAGTCTCGGATTTCGACGAAACCAGTTTCATCGGATCCGTAATGTGGTATTATTGTATGGTTTAAAATTTCGTGTCAATCGGATTTACCGTTTGTCCGGTACGAATTAAAATGCATCAAAATCGGTTTAAATCGGTTTAATTTAAATTGAACGTTTATTGCCATAACTCGCACAGATGTCCGAATTAGCTTTCGAAACCTATTCCATTGTGTCCGGAACGCGGGGTAGCCCCTAGAAACGCTGTTCACCGCGTGTAAATCGGAGTCCGGAAATCCCGGAATGAATAGTGTTTTCGTTTGATTTTCTATAAATAGACCATCTTCGTTCTCAAAATAAAAAAAAAAGAAATTAAAACCCTAGCCGCCAGCAATATGTTCAAAGGCTGAAAATCAATCTTCTTCCTCCCTCAATCTTTCTCAATCCACACGTTTTTAGAAAAAGTTGTTAACTAATAAATCGAAGAGTCCATCGAGACGAAGATATCCATACGGAGATGATCGTCATTGGAGCAATGTGGAGGGAGCAGGGGAGGCGCGTTCGTGGGTAGGTCGCACGCATTTTGAGGGGGCTGGGAACCACCGAGCTAGCCACGGCTCTGGCCGATGGTGGCCTTGGTAATGGCGAACGTGGTGGAGATCCCTGATCGTGTTCAAGTTCGTCGAGGAGGTGGCGATATTCAACCCTAGGTCGGCGGTGATGGGTTTCTCGCGTTCGAATGTGTCTGGGAGAGGAAGAAAGGTAGCATCGGCATGGATCTCCTCAACAGAAATCAATGGCCACGATTGTATGTGGGTTTAAAATTAAAAACAAATATTAATTGTTTATATTATAATTTGTATAATGTTTAAAATAGTATAACTTTTTCATACGAGGTCGAAAACGCGCGAAACCAGTTGCGTTGGAATCGTATGGACGAGCACTACGCTATGGAATTGGATTGGAGTCGTTTGGAGTTAGTGAGAATTTCGGGTAAAATTAAACGTCCGTTTAATTTTATTCGAAATAAATCGCTAAAACGAAATTGAAATCAAGGTGAGAACTTCTCACTCAATCGAATCAGTTTCGATTTTTATTTTAAATAGTTATATTTAAAATATTTGAATGCATGTTTGAATGATGATTGTTATCTATTGATTGTTAAAATAGACATTATGCGCCGTTAGTAAGCGGATGTTATTTATTAAAAACATATACCGCGAATATTTCATAAACAGTGAAATTGGTATTATATATAATAGCAATATGTATATATTGGCATATGTATATATTGGAGTTATTGATTTCCCGCATTTTTTTAGCGGATGAGACCCTATTGCGCCGTCTATTAAGCGGATAATATTTTAAATCCCATATACCGCGATAATTCCGTACTGGAGCGGAATTGGTATTGTGCTAATGTTTGTGGATGCCGAAAAATAGGTTGGAGGGATCCAACTGGATTCCTCAACAGTATTTATTTGATTTCAGATATTTTGATATTTGATGGACTATCATATCGATATATGATGTCGTTGTTGTCGTGATTGACTATTTGGTGTGTAGCATCATTGGACCAAATTTTGGAATTTTAAAAGGATTTCAAAGTGATTTTTGAAAGTATATGTTTATAAAATATTTTTGGAATTTATCCATTTTGAATAAATAAACGTTATAATTTTTATGTTATAAAATTATGGTTTTTGAGAAATATAGTTAAAGGTTAATTTTTGAAAATATGGGGTTAATGATTTTATAAAATAGTTAAAATGGGATTTCTGAATTTATTGTGAAAAGTTTAAATATAGGATTTATAAAATTTGATTATTTTATAAATCAAAATGGTGAAATTATAAAGGAGATTAAAGACGTTTTAAAAGAATAATATAAATTGATTTATATAAAAGAATTATAAGATGGATATTTTTAAATTAAAATATTGGAATTATAAAACAAGTTTTTATAAGTGTTAGAATGAATTGTGAATAAATTTCGTAAATGAATGAAATTTATAGAATTATAAAGGAAGTTATAAATGGAATTTTATAAGCAGTAGGTTTATAAAATTTGTAAAGTTATTTGAAGAATGGATTTTTGATAAATAAATGAATCGTATAAGTTATGAGATTTATAATTTGGAAAGTCTTAAAGGAACGATTTTGTAAAATAATCGTTTTATAAGCATTTGACTTATAATATGAACTTTTAGTATATCATTGAGATATGAATTGAGATAGGTTAATAGAGGAATTTATAAAGGAAGTTGTGGTAAAATAAATAGAAATGGAAATTTATAAACGTTGTTTTATAAATTCGCAAACAACTTATTTTGATAAGTAAATTGTTATAACTTATTTATGGAGTTATATTCATGTTTTAGACTGTGAATAATCCTTTGAAATAAAATGAATAGAAAGGATGAAATTGGTTAACGCGGTATATTCACGTTTTTGAATAGTGAATAATATGTTAAAGAAAATGTTTAGGATGTGATATTTTAAACAGAATTAAAACAAGTTAACGATGTTTTAAAATATGTTAAGATTCGAAACCATAGATTTCAACATTTATTGTTGAAATATACGTTTTCGAGAAATAGAAGGAAATGGTGGACTATAACACTGTTGTTATAGTAAATAATTTCCGAAAGGAAATGTTTTGTATAGTATTGGGATTTATATATCTATTTTAATTTCGAATCCCTGTACTAGTGATTTTGGGTTGTCGTAACGATGTTTTACGCAATATTCGTTTTGGCCCAAATAAATATGTTAAGAGAATGATTTCCTTAAAAGAATGAAATATATACTTAATTTTGATTTAAGTATATTGAATATTTTTCAAGTGTAGAAAATAAATAAAATTTGTGAATTACCTATGAATAAATAAGTAAGGAAATGTTTTTCCCAAGGTGAAATAAAACGTTTTGAGAATTTATCCTTTTTGAAGATAAATTGAAATGAATAATTGAAATCGAATATTCATAAATATTTTGGAATATAAATTCACTAAGGAATTTATAAAAGAATGGGGAAATTTGTTTAAAAATAAATATTGATTTATTTTTGAAGTATGAAAATTATATATCTTGTAAAGATATTTTTGGGAAATAAATAATTTGGAAAATTATTTGGAATCTGGTGATGTGTGCATATCCATTGATAGTTCAGTAACCGACTATCAATATTTACCTTTGAAAGGTATTTGTTGGGATTTGCTTGGATTTGAATGCTACACTTATTTTTAAATTATTGCGCTCGTTATTCGGATTACCCATTTCGAATAGTGATACGACGTAATGGATAGCATTGAAGATCGGTGTTGAAGACCCGGTATTTGCGAGAGCGATAGGATGACCTGTCGATTGACTCTGCACCGAGTTGCTCCGGTATTGAGTTCTCCATATGTGATGGGAAATCCGATCAGGATTGTGAATATCCGGATTGCAAGGACTTCTTTGTAAGTGCCTTCGGTTCTGTTCGAACCCGGAACAGACTTGTATGGATTGTATGTCTGACATTACAAATTGAGATATAAAGCAGATTTCTTTCAAATATATTTCTGTTGGTGGCGGAGAATTTATTCTTTTAGCTAAACACCCTTCTCTGAGACGTACGAGCTCAGAGGTTATGTAGTTGAAGGTTATCAGCGATATATTCCCAATTTGGTAATGTGACATGCTGAGTGTTGCTGTGAAATGATCATTGTGTTGATCATTTGTGATAGGATCATTTGTTTGATCGTCTATCTTGGTGATCATTTCTATGATCATTTGTTGACCCAAAGCATGGCTTTTGTATAAAGTATGTTTTTGTGGATGAGACTTCGTCGAGCCTCACACCCCGGAATGGTCAAAACAGGAAAGTTGCGGCAAGGTTATGAGGGGTAGCGCCCTTTAGGGTATGTGCATTTCCTTTTGGAAAAGGGTGGTATCATGGTATGGAGCCCAGATACTTACTCATGTTGAAAACACTTTATGATTGTGTGAATTGATGACGAGCGCTCGGTAAAAGGTCCCAAAGGACAGGGGGATGACATATTCGGTCAGTTGTTACTCAGTTAGGGGTAACCCGGCCTTGTGTTGGCAGAGATCCGGTTTGGTTCTCGGGGATGTCCTTCCAGAGGCATTCTCATGTGGCAATGGGAAGTTCCTTGGCCTGATCATTCGTTGGAAATCCAAAGAAACAATACGAGACTTGTACGGTTTTAGTTGTATAACCTGCTATGGAATGTGGCGGTAACCTGCTATTGAACATAGTTAGCTATAGTAGGCATAGTTCGAAATGTCTATGCTGGCTAAGATTTATATTCTACTTTCGAAATGAATTTTTCTCTACACTATGCACTAGTAATAATATCAAATGTTCTTTTAAATGCGTATCAAGCATCTTTGACTATCATAAGGAGAAATCTCCTCCGATTCTGCGTTTGCATTGTGTGTGTGTGCGGGAGGCCTTATGGTAGTCTCATTTTTAAAAGCATTGCGAATTGACTTTAAAAATATTCCTCTATATTTTATTTTTAAAAGATAAATAAACTGTTTTGAGTTTCCACACCAGTCACATGACTGACTCGGAGTTTATTGTTTTCCTTCCTAAACTTTGGGTGCCCACCAATTTCCACACGGGCAGTTAAGAGTTAGGTTTATCAGGATATTCTGGAGGCAAGCTGGATGGCATGGCGTATTATTAGTATATAGTATTTCTTTCCGATGTTTGTTGTTGTTTGTGGTTGTACACTCTGATGATATGATGTAATGTAATGTAATGTAATAACTGATATAGTTCTTTGTTTAAAGATTATTCATTTATGTATTATATGTTGTTCCGCTGCGAGTGTGAGATCATGTTGTTGTTCTGTTGTTATCTTTCCGTTCTATTTTCTTTTCTCTCTATTTTCTATCCTTTTCTCTCTTCTTCTGTCTCTTTCCTTTTCTTAAACCATAACATTTCGGGTTTCCGGCCTTCGATTTCTCGGTAGTCGATAAAGTGAGTATCGATGTTGAATTTTCGAAAGTCGAAAATTTTCGGGACGTTACAGTGACAAAATAATTTTTTAACAATAAAAAGATAATTTTAACAATGAAACCCATTTTAACAATATTTAACAATTTTGTTACAAAACACTATTTTCACTCCAATAATTTGTACAAAAATTGTTTTCTTGTCAAATAAATTACCATATTTCATTTTAACTCTTTTAATCATCAAATTATTATTTCAAACAATATTTCATCTTTTATTAAAATAAAACACATAATACCTTCATATTTTCAAACAATTTACACAATGAAGTAACAATATTTCCTCTGGCAGTTCCTTTTTCTGTCTCGGGTCCGCCTCCAGCTTCTGCTGCTGGGCCTACCTCCCCTTCTACTTTTTTGGTCGCTGGTAATGGTTTTGAGATTCCTGTTGCCGCCCCTGATCCTTGTCCTCCTTGTCCTTCTATTGTTTGGGATGATGCTGAGAGGTGTTGGGTTGATCACATTTCTGATATGAGATTTAACCCCTTGGCTGATTCCTACTTTAGATTCGTTTCCGATAATCATCTAGACCTTAGGTGCCTTCATTACAGACCTTCTGGTGATTCCTTAGTTCTTGATTTGGACGGGCATTACGCAAGTTCGAATTCTATCATGCTTGTCGATTCATCCTAGGATCGTACCTTTATTTACTCTCCTGATGTCGTGGCTTATGATCCTTGTCTTGCTGCCCTTTTCCTCCCCTTTGCAGGACTTTTGCGGAATGTCCCTTTAGTGTCTTCCTACATTTTTGTGGATGATGGTGATTCTTCCTCTTCGGAGGAGTAGTTTTGTTATTGTTATTCATATAGTAGTTGTGGTATGTCTACCACTCTCCTGTGCTGTATTTTTTCTTTTTCTTGGTAGTTAAGGTGCTTTTACCTTACTCCTGTACTTCAAGTTTTATTACGTTCGTAATAAAAAGTGGACGGTCCACTATAAACCGGCTGGCCTTGCTAAAAATTCATATTTCTCATTTTAAATTTAATAAAAGATTAATATTGGCCATATTTTCCAACATTGTTGTCTTTACCCAAATAAAATTGCAATTTAATTATTTTCTACTCTCAAAATAAAGTTTTTAAAATTTTATTTTCATTACTTCAGATTTATTTCAACAATTTAACATTGAAAGAAATCACCTATTAATTTATTAGCTCCAAACCAATAAATACCTAATTTTTCAATTTATTTAAACCAAATACTTATCTAATAAATACTTAATCCCATATTTATTTCCAATTAACCAAAATAAAGTTCCAAACTGTATTTTTCCTATTTTAATTACAAAATTCATTATTTATTCCAAATAAACAATTGATAATCTCCAATTATATTGTTCGTCGACGGAAATTCTATCGGTTTAGAAAACTGTTGAACAAATTTATAATAAAATTTAACCCAAATGCACGGCATACTAGTACGTAGCGTGTACGGGTCGATCCATAGGGATTTTTTGATTTTAAATTTCCTATTCAATCAATTTAACCAAAGATTTGAGAGTTTTTTAAGCTGAAAATGAAAGAAAATTGACAAAATAAAATGATAACAATATGAGAGTAGAATGACAATTTAGAGATAAATCCACTCTCTAGATCACATAGTTCAACAAATTATGAAGTTATGATCTCTTTTTTGGTCATAAGTGAATTTAAATGGTGTTTATTGTAAGTATGGCCTATTTATGCTATTAGTTAGCTCAACATAAGCTATCAAACTATAACACAACCTTAAACCACTTTTAATTCTCATGAAATATGACAACAAAAGTGAAAGCAAAATCTATTTTAAGTATGGTCTATTAACTATTAATTAGAAATACAGACCATCAAATTTTAATTTCAACTTTCACTTCATTACCATCATCATATGTAAATGAAGAGGTAATTATTATTTGTGATTGTTTAAGCATAGCCTATTTGTTATGAACAACATAGATTATCAAATTCAACATGAAACAATAAATCACATCAACATTCATTCTTCCACTAAGCACAAAAGAGATCAAAATTAACAAGTTATGTTGAAGCTACATAATTAGAGAGCTTCATTACCCCTAAATTGAAGGGGTTCAGCCTCTCATATTTGTTATCATATACACAATTATAGTATGCAACGTGAAACTAAAAAGAAAGGAAAATGAAAGCTAATGGAAAAGAGAACTAATCTAATTGCGAAAAAGAATATCTACACTACTAGCATGAAAGAAAGAGAGCATGCAAGTAAAATAAAACACTAATTAACATTGCATAAAAAAGGAAAATTACATGAAATAAAAAAAAGGCTAAGTAGCCATGAAAAGAGAAAGAGTGCTTTCTTTTATTTGATCCTAAACTAAACTAAAGAGAAGAGAGCCTAAAGGAAGAGGAGACTATACATAAAGATAAAGGGTATTTATACATGTATGAAACCCTAATCTAATTTTTTATGGAATGCCCAAAATACCACTCCAGGAAGTGTGGTGACCATGTAATAATTAGCATGTATTAATCCTCATTTAGATGCGCATGAAGCTTTAAACTCTATTAGAAAGTGCATTAGCCTCTAATTTATACATTAAGGTAGGTGGGTAGGTGAGGTTCTTCCATGATCCATGACTTTGAATTATTTCCATCTTCATTCCTTTGTATCTTCTTTGTACATGCATATATCTTCATGAAACCACTTGTATTTGAGTTCAAATTCCTATAAAATAATATAAAATTTCCAATTAAATTTTCTCAAATTAATATATGCACAAAAATGACTAATTTTCCCCTGGATGAAGATCAATATGTGATGATTTGAAAATAATTTGAATTTTAGTTTAAACATGTTAAAACACCCAATATGATCATTTATTTAATTTAATTCGATAAAATGTGGTAGTAAAAATATGCACATTTACGTGCACATCAAATACACCCACACTTATCTTTTTATTCGTCCTCGAATAAAGAAAAAAATAAGATGAATCCTTTTTCGTAGGATACACGATTGCATTGAGTGTATGGAATAAGCTTTTAAACCTCTGGGTGTCTCCAGTAGGACGAGTGTTGTCTCGTGAGGGATTTTAGTGGGTGCTACCTACAAAATCCAATTGTAGGATGAAAATATTTCCAGAATGCAAGATTTATTTACAAAGAAATGAATGCGAATTTTTGAAAATATTTACAATGAAGGATTTACTTTTAAATTGACATAAATAAGTTAAATATAGGTTTTGACCAGTATCTTGAAATTTAAGTCATATACTCATCAAAATTTCTAATAAAATGAAGTTATCGTACTATAGTTTAACTCTTTGTTTTGGTCGATAATACAGTGTAACTTTCAAATGGACCTTAGCTGATTATCAAAGTTTATCAAAGTGGTATTTTCATTTCTTTTCAATAACAAGTCAAATCAAACAAGTTAAAATAGTGCTTGGATTTTAATTGCTTACTCTCTCTAATTTTTTATTTGAAAATTTTATTGATATTAATAATATTTACATATGCCTAACACAGATAAACTAAGGCCAGATATATTACCTATGCACTGCCTTTTAGGCTTATGTGTGGGGGAATACAGAGGCTAGCGAGTTAACATGTAACAACCTGCATATTTTACGATTGTATGTTTAAATGTTTTATTTAAATATAGCATCATTAATCGAAATAAAGTCTGAAATGTTACTTTTTTTAAACAGTCGAATTAGAACTCGAGACCACTTCCATTGAGTCCAAAACGGCATTTGCGACCTTTTTGAGTACAAACATCGATATGCTTGGAGTTGACTAGAATTTTGCTATTTTTCTATTGGGCTTTGGGTTTGGGTTTCAGCCCACTAATTCATCTAATACCATAACTCCTCCTCCAACTCCTCTTCATTCATTCTATTATTTCCTAACACTCAAGCTAAAGGAAAATAAGGGAAAGAAAGGGAAATTAAAATTCTTAAACCCTATATTACTAGGAAATTCAAGATTCAAGCTCCAAAATCAAAGAGAAGTTTAGGTAAGCATCCTCTTCATCTTCTCCATCTCAATTCCTCTCCAATTTTGAGAAATTTTTATAACCTAACTTAGGAAATATTTGCTTATGAGCTAAGATTGGAGCTTCTAGAGTTGAAGTTGAAGAGTGGTTGATCTTTCCTTTGTTTTAAAGCTTCTCACTTGTTGTTTTTGGATTAAAGGTGAGTTCTTGAACTCACATCTATGTCTACACCTTTGATAATTATTAGGTATGAATTCCTAACATCTATTTCATATTCATTTGCTTTTGAATTGAATCGGATTGGTGAATTTTCCAATTTTTAGAATTTTGAAGTCAAAATCTATGATAATCCTACTATGGATGTTTGGACTTGTTGTTTAGAGTGTATCGAAGAGTCTATAGGGGTGGTTCATTGTTTGGCATAAATCCCTAGCCTCCTTTTCTCGTCAGATCGCTTTCGATATGATTTGGCCATCAATGGCGTAGGCAAAATCTTACCCTGAGCTTCAGCTCAAACGTCTGGTATTACACTCAGACGTCAGGGCGATCGAAATAAAAATTCTAGATGTACAGCTCAGACGTCTGAGCTTACTTCCTAAACATCTAGGCGATCTGGAATAAATTTTCCAATCTTTCAGCTCAGACGTTTGGGAGAACCACTAGACGTCTGCAGCTGCTAATTTCAGTCAACTTGCCTGTTTTTGATGGGTTTCCATTTTGTATCGATTTTTGGTTGATTCAATTTGTTGTTATCACTTTTATCGACTTTGATGGCTCATTTTCTGGATTTTTGGGAATATCCATTTTGAAGGATTTGGTATCGATTTCTATGGATATGATTCACGTTTTTGTATGTGTATTTTTGGTGATTGATTGTTTTTACAATCATTTCTGTGATTTTTCACTTTTAAAATACAGAGGTTTCTATACTAATATTAATTACTAAAACTCTTCCACAAAAATTATTTCAACGTTACTTTTAATACAAAGCTCGTTTTGAAATCCGTTTTCCAATCTATTAGAACGTACAAACCTTTACCTCATTCGTTCGAGAAATCTAATTAAACGACTTAGCAAAACAAGTGGTATGAAACGCTTGCGTTTGCTTCGTCGGTTAATTTTTGGACTTGTTTGATTGAAATCTTGTGACAATTTTCGAGTGGAAATCTACAATTTGTTCGTAAATACTTAAGTTAAGCCAGTGGTTATGGGACATGAAGCTAAACTCATTTATTTACTAGCTTAGTGTAATTCACACTTTTTATTGATCTATGATGATCATTTTGTGGTTTAGACTATCGATATGCGATGTCTCTTTGTCCGCGTGGGGGACAATACCCCGTTATGTTGAGCTTCGTCTCATTTTTATGGGCTAGCGACCCATATTCTTTTATGTAGTTTAGTTCATCGGGCGTACCGTTATTGTACTACGTCGTTGTTTCGAATTATTTGAGTTTTCGGTTCATCGGCCGTACCATTATTGCACTACGTCGTTGTTTCGAATTATTTGAGTTTCCAGTTCATCGGGCGTACCGTTATTGTACTACGTCGTTGTTCTGAATTATTTGAGTTTCTGATTCATCGGGCGTACCGTTATTGTACAACGTCGTTGTTTCGAATTATTTGAGTTTCAGGTTCCTCGGACGTACCGTTATTGTACTACGTCGTTGCACCGGCTCTATGGTTAGCGACCATGGGATAGCGTCCCGTTTGTGATACGAGTTGGTGAGTTTTAATGCTCCCGCTTTTGATAGGCCTCCCCCTCTGTGATTTCTGGATTTCTAATTGATGATTTATAGAATTTGTGCTTCACCAATTTTTGTGATTTATATTGATAAGCTTTATCAATATTTGTGGCTTGGTGAATAACATAAAGAATATGATGTTCTTTTTTGTGTTTGAGAAAACTTGAGATATTGTATGATTTTTGTTGTTATTTAATATATACTTCTCACAGTATGGCATTATTGTTATAATACGTTTTTGTCAAATCTCTTATCCTATCTCATTTTATATGATATTTATAACTAGACTGAACTGTTTTTATTTTCTTCTTAAATAATACTCGTGTCAGACCGAGGTATTACAGATGCTTCCACTTGACTTCTTAGCAGGAACTAGCTTCTGTCTTTTGGCTAACTACTTTAGCTTGGTAGTTTTTGCATTTATACATTCGAGATAGAGACTCCTTGATGTATACATATTCTTTTGTTTAGCACTTGTGCCTATTCTTTTGTGGTGTAGTGGATCTTGTATGACTACTACGTTGATGTACACTTTTATGTGTTATACTCATATATGTTTCCGCCTTAGTGATATGAATATCTATGACTGATTTATGTCATGCTTATTTTATATTTGTTTTCAAAGATAACATAGCCATTGTGTAGTAGTTTTGAGTTTGTAATTGATGTGTCGGATTTCCTCTTAAAACGAAATGCATGTAATACTATCTGACATATCGGTACTCGCACAAAGCAATTACACAGATGGTCGCTCCTCAACAGCCTTATTCTTCGTGCTAGTCGACGGCATTTCCAAGTAGTGACGTTGGCTAGTGTTAGTGTAGAGGTGGGGCGTCAACTTGGTATCAGAGTCAAACTTCAGAACAATATCGAACAATCTAGCAAGGATCATTGTCCTAAGTCCATCTTAGGAATCGTGCCTTAGGATTTAGTTCGAATCTTAGGTCCCGTTCTACCCTATTTTCTTTTATGATGCCTTGTTTTATCAATCAAGTTTGTTTGATATTCATTCTAAGAATAACCTTTTTCCTCTTCTTTCTTTCTTTCTTAAAGAAGAGAAATGGTTAGATCTGGCCGTCCCAGCGCAGGTCAATCAAGTGCTACACCTCAGGATGGTGTATTTATGTCTGTCCAGACGGTTTTAGATCTTGTAAATAATGCTCAAGCTGTCGGATCCATTTCATAGCCTACTCGTCCTAAATCCGGTTTTGCACGCTTGTGTAGTGATTATACCAATTTGGATGGAAGGCCATTCAAGGGCTTGCGTTATAGAAGTCCAAGCTTGGCTTAAAACATGCGACCCCATCTTTTCGCGCATGAATCTTATATATCTACATCAAGTCCAAGTGGCTTCTAGAATGCTCCAAGAAAGAGCATTAGATTGGTATGACCTTATTGTTTTTGAAATCATTGAAGAAGATCTTACTTGGAAGCAATTCCGGGAAAGGTTCGAGTTGAAATTTATGCCGGAAGCTGAAAAAAAAACTTTAGCCCGACGCTTTATTGACCTTGTTCAAGGTGAATCTTCTGTGAAAGACTATGTCACATCTTTTGAATCTCTCTCTAAATATGGGGTCGAGTATATTAATACCCCATTGAAGAAAAATCGGAGGTTTGTCTATGGGTTGAATAAGAACCTCAAAAAGCCTTTACTTCTGAAACTAGAAGTTTCTTTCAATCAGCTTGTTGATATCGCTCTGAGACTTGAAGAGGCCGATAAAGAAAGTGATGTTGAAGTTGCAGGTGCCAAACAGAACTTCACCATCATCAAGAAGAGGCCTATTAAGTTTGAAGGCTCTAATCTCAACATGAAAGGGAAGCAAGCAACTTCGGTAGAAAAGACTCCTACCTCTAGTCGTGGGCAATGCTACAATTGTTGTTCTAAGGACCATTATGCAAATAGGTGTCCGAAACCCCTTTTTTGTCGTTATTGCAAAGGTTCGGGTCATCTTTTATCTTCATGTCCCAAAATTCCAAGCAAGAAAGAGGGAAAGCTAAATGTTGTGCAAGTCTCTAGTAACACTTGTCTTAGTCAAGGTATTTCTCATTCTATCCTTGATGGCATTATTATGTTTTGTGATCATCCTATTCGAGTTCTTTTTGATACGGGTGCATCTCACTCTTTTATATCATAAGAACTTGTTGATACTTTGTCTTTAAATGTTATGTGCTTGATGACTTCTTTGAAAATTGCGAATCCGGATAGCGGATCCGCAACACTCAGTTTGCTTTGTAAAGATGTCGAGGTTATTTTATGTGATTATTCTTTCCGTGCCGATTTGCATGTTAGGTGTAACTTAGGCTTCGGAATGATTTTGGGAATGGATTGGATTAACCGCTGTGAAGCCCACATCCTATGTCCTGAGAGGACTATTCATCTTCGATATCTTCAATCTATTAAGCAGATTTCTATTGTTCTTAAAGAGTTAGATTCTAGTTCGGTAGCTACCTTATATTCTCTAAATCAATATGATGACAATAATGATGATGAGGAAGATGTTATTTCCCTTCGTGAATTTCCCGATATATTTGAGCCCGTTTTAGGATTACCCCCTAAACGAGTAATTAAGTTCAAAATTAATCTAATCCCTGGAGCTCTACTAATCACTCGTCGTATGTCCAATAAGGAAAATGAGGAGATGCGTAAACAATTATCCGAATTGGAAGCGAAGCAATTTATTCGTTCTAGTTCCTCTCCTTGGGGAGCTTCAGCTATCTTTGTGAAGAAATCCGATGATACCCTTAGGCTTTGCATTAACTACCGCAAGCTTATTGATCTTACCATTAAGAATAAATATCCCTTATCTTGGATTGATGATCTATTCGATCAACTTAGCGGTGCTAGAGTCTTTTCACTTTTAGACTTAGCAACCGGTTTTCATCAGCTTTATATTGCAGAGGATAACATTCTTTTGACTTCGTTCCATATTCGTTATGGATCATATGAATGGCTTGTTATTCCATTTGGTTTAACGAATGCTCTAGCTTATTCCGTTGACCTTATGAATCGAGTTTTCAAAGACTTTCTTGATCGATTTGTTCTCATCTTTATAGATGATATTCTTGTTTATTCTAAAACCGAGGAAGAGCATGGAAAACATCTTTGGATTGTGTTGGAAACTCTTAGGAGCAATCAATTGAAAGAAATTTTTTCTATGTGACACTTTTGGCAATCTCGTGTGAAATTTCTAGGACATATTATTTCTAAATCCAGAATTTCCATGGATCCTTTAAAAATTGAAGCGATTCAAAATTGGAAGAGACCGGAGAGTGTGATGGAAATTTGTAGTTTTCTTGGATTGACGGGCTATTACCGTCAGTTCATAAAAGACTTTTCTAAAATTTCCATGCCTCTTACTAATTTGACAAAGAAGGGAGTTAAATACATTTGGTTAGACAAATGTGAAGCTGCTTTCCAGAAATTAAAAGAACTCCTTTCCGATGCTCCTACTCTTGTGATTGCTGAAGGGAACCAAGACTTGATTATTTATACCGATGTTAGTCATGTTGGTTTAGGAGCCATTCTCATGCAAACGGAACGTGTTATCGCCAATGCTTCTAGGCAATTAAAGCCTGCCGAGACTAGATATGCGACTCATGATTAGAGCTCACGGCCATTGTTTTCGCCCTTAGAATTTGGCGTCATTATCTTTTGGGAGAGAAATTCATTCTCTACACCGATCATAAATCTTTGAAGTATTTATTTTCTCAAAAGGAACTTAATTTGCGTCAACAATGTTGGCTCGAGTTCCTTGCATCTTATGATCTTGGTATTCTTTATACTTCCGGAAAGGGGAATCGTGTTGCCGATGCCCTTAGCCAAAAGCAAAAAGCGGTTGTTTCTATGATGATATTCGAATGGAATGACCTCGAGACTTTATCCACTTGTGAGATTCGAGATCATGAATCCAATTCACATTCATCTCTTATTTTATGTAGCCTTGAGGCTCATCTATTTCTTTTTGGCCGCATTCTTGATGCTCAAAAGCATGACCCCGAATTGGCTCATCTTAGCCAAATTTGTAGGGATAGAAATATTGATGGTTTGAAAGACTTTGAAATCGATGCTCGTGGCAGCATTTGAAAATTTGGTAGACTTATCGTGCCAAATATTAGTAATCTTCGTAAAGACATTTTATAAGATTCTCATCATTCTAAATTTACCATTCATCCTGGTAGTAGTAAAATGTAGGTGGATATGAAGCAACTTTATTACTAGGATGGAATGAAATCTGATATTGCTAACCTTATTAAGCGTTGCATGACTTGCCAACTTGTAAAGGCCGAGCATTAAAGGCCCGGTGTGTTATCGCAACCTTTAGACATTCCAGTCTGGAAGTGGGATCAAGTCTCCATGGGCTTTATTGACGGTTTTCTCCGTTTTCGTTCAGCTCATGACAGTTTATGGGTGATTGTCCATAGACTTACAAAATCCACCCATTTTATTCCCGTTCGGTCTAATAGGACCGTAACTCTTTTGGCCGAACTCTATGTTAAAGTGCATGGAGTTCCTACTTCTATTATTAGCGATCGTGATCCATTGTTTACTAGTGGATTTTGGAAGAGTCTTCAAAAAGCTTTGGGAACGAAGCTTAATTTTAGCACCGCTCATCATCCTCAGTCCGATGGATAAACTGAGCGTATGAGTCAAACTCTTGAAGATCTTCTTCATGCATGTGTTCTTGATTTTGGTGGAAGTTGGGAAGATCATATTTCCTTTGTTGAGTTTTCTTATAATAATAGCTTTCAATCTAATATTGGTATGGCACATTTTGAGGCATTCTACGGAAGGCCATGTCGATCTCCTTCTTGTTGGCTTGAGGCCGGTGAGCAGCTGGTTTTGGTTCAAGATTTTATTCGTGATTCCACAAAAAAAATTGACCTTATTCATCATAGGATAAAAGAAGCTTAAAGTAGACAAAAATCTTGTGCTGACAACCGAAGAAGGAATTTGGAATTTTATATAGGAGATTTGGAGTTTATTCATGTTTCACCTGTGAAGGGTGTTGTGCGTTTCAATCGATCGGGAAAATTAGCACCTCGATATGTTGGTCCATTTTCCATCACCGAACGTATTGGTTTCGTGGCTTATCGCCTTTTATTACCAGCTCAAATTTCTACTATTCATGACGTTTTCCACGTCTCTCAACTACGAAATTGCCTTAGAAATTTCGATTCTATTCTTGAGCCTGTTGTTGTTGAAGAAATTAAAGTTTCACCTAATTTGAATTATGAGCAACATCTTATTCGTATCATTGCTACGGAGGTTAAACGTCTTCGTAATAAAGATGTCCCGCTTGTGAAAGTTCAATGGTGCTCAAATCCTAAGGATTGTTCTTGGGAATCCAGAGAATTCATCGAGCGAACACATCCGGACTTACTCTCTCATGCTCCTTAATGTGAACTTCTTACTTCAAATTTTCTTTTGTGTTGATATGCTTTTGTGGTTGTTACTCTTTGTTTTCTTTTTAAGTATTGCAAGGTCGCAATTTCGTTAAAGAGAGGAGTCTGTAACAACCCGCATATTTTACGATTGTATATTTAAATATAGCATCGTTGGTCGGAATAAAGTCCAAAATGTTACTTTTTATACACAATCAAATTAGGACTCGAGACCACTTCCATTGAGTTCAAAATAATGTTTGCGACCTCTTTGAGTATAAACATCGATATGTTTGAAGTTGACTAGAATTTTTCTATTTTTCTATTGGGTTTTGGGTTTGGGTTTCAACCCACTAACTCATCTAATACCCTAACTCCTCCTCTAACTCCTCTTTATTCATTATATTATTTTCTAACACTCAAGCTAAAGGAAAATGGGGGAAAGAAAGGGAAATTAAAATTTCTAAACCCTAGATTACTAGGAAATTCAAGACTCAAGCTCCAAAATCAAAGAGAAGCATAGCTAAGCATCCTCTTCATCTTCTCCATCTCAAATCCTCTCCAATTTTTAGAAATTTCCTCTAACCTAACTTAGGAAATATTTGCTTATGAACATAGATTGGAGATTCTAGAGTTCAAGTTGAAGAGTGGTTGATCTTTCCTTTGTTTTAAAGCTTCTCACTTGTTGTTTTTGGGTTAAAGGTGAGTTCTTGAGCTCACATCTATGTCTATACCTTTGATAGTTGTTAGGTATGAATTCCTAACATCTATTTCATATTCATTTGCTTTTGAATTGAATTGGATTGGTGAATTTTCCAATTTTTGGTATTTTGAACTCAAAATCTATGATAATCCTACAATGGATGTTTGGACTTGTTGTTTGGAGTGTATAAAAGAGCCTATAGGGCTTGGTTTTCATTTGGCATAAATTCCTAGCCTCTGCTGCTCGTCCGTTCGCTTCTGGTATGATTTGGCCACCAATGGCCTAGGCAAAATCTTGCCCTGAGCTTCAGCTCAGACTTTTGGTATTACACTCAGACGTCTGTGCCATCGAAATAAAAATTCCAGATGTACAACTCGGATGTCTGAGCTTACTTCCCAGACGTCTGGACGATCTAGAATAAATTTTCCAGTCTTTCAGCTCAGACGTCTGGGAAAACCACCAAACGTCTGGAGCTGCTAATTTCATCCAACTTACTTGTTTTTGATGGGTTTCCATTTTATATCAATTTTTGGCTGATCCGTTTAGTTGTTATCACTTTTATCGACTTTGATGACTCCTTTTCTAGATTTTTGGGAATATCCATTTTGATGGATTTGGTATCGATTTCTATAGATTTGATTCACGTTTTCGTATGTTAATTTTTGGTGATTGATTGTTTTTACAATCATTTCTGTGATATGTCACTTTTAAAATACAAAGGTTTCTATACTAATAGTAAATACTAAAACTCTTTCACGAAAATGATTTCAACATTACTTTTAATACAAAGCTCGTTTTTAAATCCATTTTCCAATCTATTAGTATATACAAACCTTTACCTCATTCATTCGAGAAATCTAATTAAACGATTTAGCAAAACAAGTGGTATGAAACGCTCGCGTTTACTTCGTTAGTTAATTCTTGGACTTGTTCGATTGAAATCTTGTGACAATTTTCGAGTGGAAATCTACAATTTGTTCGTAAATACCTAAATTAAGGCAGTGGTTATGGGACATGAAGCTAAACTCATTTATTTACTAGCTTAGTGTAATTCACATTTTTTATTGATCTGTGATGATCATTTTGTGGTTTAGATTATCGATATGCGATGTCTCTTTGTCCGCGTGAGGGAGAGTACCCTATTATGTTGAGCTTCGTCTCATTTTTATGAGCTAGCGACCCGTGTTCTTTTTCAGAGTTTGGTTCATCGAGCGTACCGTTATTGTACTACGTCTTTGTTTTGAATTATTTGAGTTTCTGGTTCATTGGGTGTACCGTTATTGTACTACGTCGTTGTTTCGAATTATTTGATTTTTCGGTTCATCGGGCGTACCGTTATTGTACTATGTCGTTGTTCCAAAATATTTGATTTCCCGGTTCATCGGGCATACCGTTATTATACTACGTCGTTGTTTCGAATTATTTGATTTTTCGGTTCCTTGGGCGTACCGTTATTTTACTAGGTCGTTGTTCCGAATTATTTGAGTTTCTGGTTCATCGTGCGTACCGTTTTTGTACTAAGTTGTTGTCTCAAATTATTCGAGTTTCTGGTTCCTCGGGCATACTGTTATTGTACTATGTCGTTGCATCGGCTCTATGGTTAGCAACCAGGGGATAGCGTCCCATTTGTGATACACATATTGGTGAGTTTTCATGCTCCCGTTTTTATAGGCCTTCCCCTTTGTGATTTCTAGGTTTCTAATTGATGATTTCTAGAATTTGTGCTTCACCAATTTTTGTGATTTATATTGATAAGCTTTATCAATATTTGTGGCTTGGTGAATAAAATAAAGAATATGACGTTCTTTTTGGTATTTGAGAAAATTTGAGATATTGTATGATTTTTTTTGTCATCTAATATATACTTGTCATAGTATGGCATTATTGTTATCATACGTTTTTGTCAAATCTCTTATCCTATCTCATTTTATATGATATTTATAGCTAGAATGATCTGTTTATTATTTTTTTCTTAAATAACTTGGGTCAGACCGAGGTATCACAGGTGCTTCCACGTGACTTCTTAGTAGGAACTAGCTTCTGATTTTTGGCTAACTACTTTAGCTTAGTAGTTTTTTCTTTTATACATTCAAGATAGAGACTCCTTGATGTATACATATTCTTTTATCTAGCACTTGTACCTATTCTTTTGTGGTGTAGTAGATCTTGTATGACCGCTACTTTGATGTACACCTTTATGTGTTATATTCATATTTGTTTCCGCCTTAGTGATATGAATATCTGTGACCGATTTATGTCATGCTTATTTTATATTTGTTTTCGAAGATCACATAGCCACCGTGTAGTAGTTTTGAGTTTGTAATTGATGTGTCAGATTTTCTCTTGAAATGAAATGCATGTAATACTATCTAACATATCGGTACTCGCACAAAGCAATTACACAGATGGTCGCTCCTCAACAGCCTTATTTTTCGTGCTAGTCGATGGCATTACCAAGTAGTGTCCTTGGCTAGTGTGAGTATAGAGGTGGTGTAACGACCCGGTATTTTCAACCATTCGCATCCAAACATGCTGGAATTGAATTGCTCAAAATACCAGATTGTAAGTTTATATTTGGGAAAATTAGCATATACAGTAAATAAATAATCACAGAATCACAGACACAGAGTAATAAAGGCAGCGGAAATAAAAGATAGCAATTCATGAAGTTACTATATACATATCAGAGTTAAATAAGGTACAACAGAGGTCTCGAATACAATAGTCAAATACAAGAATCAGAATACATCACTAGAATCAACTGAATATCTGAATGCTAGATAGATAGCTGGATCTCCAAGCAAAGCTTCAACTGCAAAGGTGAGTCTCGAATACTGGTACACTCAGTCTTACCCGAGCGTAAAGAAAACACAAAACACTCAAGTCAGGATTAACATTCTTATATCAATAAATCCAACTCAAGTGAAATAACAACTGAAATACAAGTAACTCAAAGGACGTTGGGATAACCTCCTGTAAGGATCCGTTAAACATTTATAGATACGCTAAGTAGATAATGTCTATCAGTAATATAAAGTATCAAAATAGTGTTAAGGCGTTACAATTATCCCCCTTAACACATTTTATATAAGTGTCATAGTCTATACAACACTGTAAACTCCACCGTAAACTAGTGTGCTATCAGGGAGTACTCCATAAGTGTAACACAAAACAAATCGTAGTGATCGCGTATAAGATACGAGTATGACAGGGCACATGAGGCAATACCCAAAGTTAGTGAAACTACCGTTTGCCTGATCTGGACTGGTGAGAACGCGTCGCCGTAACGATCGCAACACCGCGAAACAACACACCTAATTCAAGGGTGCGCACCAATCAAAAACAAGTAATGAGTAGTTTACGAATAAATGTGTTCTCTTAGAGGTGGCTAACCTCATTGGCGCGACACGGCTCCTGTTTAAGTCATTTCAAATTTGACACACAAGTGTCAAGGCTATCCATTATCGTTCTCTTTCTTCAAATCCAGCAACCTCATCATTCCAACCACTTCATTCTGGATCACACTCCACGTATAATTTATTAAAGTGGTATTTGGTTTAGACAGAGAGTATGTCCATAACCAATCCGGGACTCTTTAATAACTGCGTAATTATTCCACCGATTGGTTATTTAATAAACTTTCAAAATAGTTTATATTTCAAAACCAAAACATCATTGCCATTTCAAAACCATATCAATACAATATCACTTCCATTTCAAAACCAAATACGATATCATTTCCATTTGAAATATATCCATTTCAAATATATCCATTTACAAAAATATTAGTACTTCAAAGTTATAACACTTTCTAAATCAAACACTTTGAAAATCATAATACTTTGGAAATCAAAAATTAGAAATCATAATGTTTTGGAATAATAACACTTCCCACTTAACTGTTTAAATATAAATAATAGTACATAAATAATAGTATAAATATAAATAATAGTTTATAATTTAAAATAGTTTATATAAAAACAGTTCAGATTTAAAATAGTTTATATTAAAATAATTTATATTAAAATAGTTTATATGGAATAAATTTATAAAGTAACATATATAAATAGTTTTAAATATAATTTAAAAATACTTTATACAATAAAATAGCTTCCTCAAATTTCACAAATCAATTCCAAATCCACATCATTCCTAGAATTTAAAATTAATCAAATCTCAAATCATCAATTTTAATTTTATTTCAGTTTCTCAATAGACCATTTCAAATTATATCGATTTCAAATACAGATTTTTAACCACAAAATAAACCATTTCAATTTCGATATTTTCAAAGCTTTAAATATTCAAACATTTCAAAACTAGATTTGATAATTCCATATATATATATATATATATATATATATATATATATATATATATATATATCAAATTCACTATACTATCATTTATTTTGAAATATTTACTTACTAAATCCATTATCATTTAAATAAAACCTCAAATTTCAAATGACTAAATATTTTCTTTAATTCATTTAAACTTGAAACATTCGTTAAATCACCTTAAACCAAATCAAGTTATAAAAACCACCTCCTTTCAAATCTCAAATTCCATAAGTTTCAAATCGATTTCTAATTAAATATATTTCTTAATTAAATACAATTTCAAATCAATTTCAAATCTATCTTCTCAACCTTAATTTAGTAAATCATTTTAAACTCTATATTAAAATAAAATTTAAATACTTACTTAACCATATTATATTTTAATAAAATCAAACTTTATTATTAAGCTTATTTTATCTTAAAACAAGTTTATACGTAGCTTAAAATCAAGAATTTAACTATATATAAAATAACATTTATATAACATCTAAAATCAAAATTTATATAGAATCATATGTTTCTTTCCAAAATCATAGAAACTATTTTCAAAATATTTATATATAGATCAAAGGTGTCTGTATATAATTTTCTATCTTATGGTCAAGTGATACGGATATTTATCATTTGAATCCACAATTTAGATATATACGGGTATATATATCATTTCAACCCGTAATCCTAAATTCAATGTCAATGAAAATTGCTTGGGTCTATCATTTCAACCCGTAATCCCAAATTCAATGTCAATGAAAATCGCTTGGGTGTATCATAACGATTTTCTCCTATTCTAAAGTCTGTTCGGGTATGTATCATTTGAACCCATATGGAATTCTATAATAACAGGGAACTTGCAGGGTAATAACATATATAACAACAATATAACAGGCATGTATCATCAATATAAATAACAGATAAGGGTGTCAGATGTCACAGGTGAACAGATGGCATATAATGGCATATAGATAACAATATAAATAACTAACAGCAGCATATTATTTCAATTGTCTTTCCAATTGATATCAAATTTAATAAATATAAGAACATTAATCATCAGTGATTGCTCACCTTTCAAGGCTAGATAGATTTGATAAAGAAATGAGCTACGAGTTCCAAAGTAACGCTAGATTGGCATGAATTCGATGGACAAAGCCGATAGTTTGAATTAATGGGAACGAATCAGAATCATCTGGATAGAGACAGAATATATATTATTATTTTCTATGAAATTAATATTAAATTTAAGACTAATATTAAAAATAATATATATATATACCTAATTAAAGAGTATTGTTTATATTTAAAATACAAATATCAAAAATTATAAAACTTAGCATAGTATATACATAGACTAATATATGTAAACCTTATATTTTATAACATATTGAAATTACACTGTAGCATATATTTTCTTTTAACATAAACATACACTGTATACAACAGATACACCTGTAAATTGTACTTTTAAAAGTGTATTTAATTTATAGTTATTACAAAATACAATATATATAAACAACTTTATATAAATAAGACCCCATATATATACCCTGTAAAGAATAGGAACAGCTGCATAACTTATAATCTAATATGTATATAAACTTATATATATACTCTCATTCGAATGCAAAAATGAAAAAAAAATATTAAACAAACAAATATTCAATACAAATATATATAAGCTGTTATTCAATAAAATCTCTCAGACCTTCATAACTATGCAAACCAAACACACGAAGCAAGACCATTCGGCCGCGTATATATATAGACTAACTGTAACATGTACAAAGCTTCCATATACAATACCTCAACCCAATATAAAAGCACGGCCAAGGCACGATGAGGACAAAGCAGTGAAGAGCGAAGTCAAGCTGAGGGGAAGAGAAAGAAGATGGGACTCGGCGGCTCCAACAGGAGGTGGGTTGAGCTGCTTGGTCGGGCTGGGGTGGCGTGGCCGGAGACTGAGGTGTATTGGTTGAATAGCAAGGAATGGAGGTGGAAAATTGGGTTGCGGCAAGGGGACCGAGGCAATGAGTTGTTGATGTGGGGTGTGTGGCTTGTCGCGTGAGTCATTGTCAAGTGGAGGAGCGGGAATGGCTGCGGCACGGTGGCGGAGGCATGCGGTTCTTCGGCCACGTGGAGGCGACATGTAGGCGGGTCTAAGGCTGGAGGAGCAAAGGAGGAGGGGGCGGCGGCCATATGTGGTTGCGGTGAGGGCGGGCGGTGGAGATGCTGGAAAATGGGGCAAGGTGGAGATGACATGGGTTGATGCGGATCTGGGGAGAAGTGTCGGCGCGTGGTGAACTTTGAAGAGGGAGAGAGGCAGCAAGCTCAACAAATTTTTTCTCTGTGCCTCTCATTTTCATTTGATGTATAAATGTTTTTTATAGAATGGATCTGAAAGAAGAAAAGAAGAGGAAGACGAACCAGAAATACCGGCATACAAATGAAAAAAATGGGAATGAGCGGCAGCAATAAATATCACAGCTAGGAACCGAGATAGCCACCCATGAATCCAGAAAAAATAAATTTAGCAATAAATTCTAGGAATATGGAATAGATGGTTGTTGGTTTCCAGGTTGGCTAACGAAAAGGCAAAAGAAAGTTAAAGGTTCAAAATAACAAGCATTGATACGGTTATCCGTTACGCAGGTTCTGTCGCGTTCCGGGCACCGAAACATAGAAGTGAATATACCGTAGAGATTAGCACGACGAGACGATCAAAACGGTATACAGATATTAGCGGTACGATTGAATTATAGAAATTCGAATTTTCTACTAGCGGAAAATGCAGCAAAAACGCAGAAAAATAAGATCGACGGAGCTAAAGAGGTCCGAATTTGGAAAAACGAAAAATGATGTCTTAGTCAAAATATGATTTAGAATTTTTTTATGTAAACATATTCGGGTTTGGAAAATATTTTATTATCATCAAATATTAACTGATATAAATTGAAATAGAATTTCACGATAAAAGAAACTTTCATATTTTCAGATGAAAATTTACCAGTTGCTATGTTAAAAAAGATGTATTTCAAATATTAAATTTTTATTTCAAAATTTTATTTTTTAAAATTTAACGAAAATTCAATTAATCACATTATTAAAACAGTTAAAATTTACGGGTCGTTACAGGTGGGGTGTTACAGAACATACAAGTGTGAACATCTATCGACTGCAGCCATTATTAATAAAAGAATTTTTATATTCATACACCAAGCTCAGATAAACTAAGGCTAGATATACCGATCATGCACCACCTTTCGGGTTTACGTGAGAAGGGTACAGAGCTTGGCCAGTGTACACATAAGTATGTACACCTATCGACCGTAGGTGTTAATAAATATAAACATATATACAAGAAATATATGTTTTTGGTCTTTTTGTTTTTTTTTTTTTTTTGAAGAGGGATTTTTGCAAAATCATCTTAGCACCATTAACTTAAAAGACAAAAAAATGTTATATCCTTTTATTTGAATTCACCACTTTTTAAAACAAAGATCTTTAATTAGGATATATCATAAATAACATATATGAACCTTCCTATATACTAGTTAAACCATCGTTATTTGTAATCAAACTTTATTTTTATTTTTTATAGATATAAATAAATTTTCAAAAATTTCAATTTAATAAGTCAAAACCATATATTTATCCTATATCATTTTTTTAAAAATAAATCAAACGTTAAAAGAAAATTTGTCTCTGGATTTTCTTTTTTTGTTTTTTTTAATATTTTGAGTTTTGGAAAGAAAATGCAAAAATAAACAACGAAAATTAAAAAAAATGAAGACGAGCTCCCCTCCATACTTGATTTTAACTGTGTCCCTACCGTCAAACCAAGTGAAAGGAACGTTTATTATTATTTACATGAAAATGAAATGTATTTACACGGCATCAGAAAGTATATCGTTAAAAAGTAAATGAAACGGTCTTCCAAAGACCGATTCATTTTTCTCGTCAAGTATGCGAGATGCAGCTGAAGATTGTGAAAACAAACCTTCAAAGATTTTAAAGTTGAATGTTGATTTGGAAAAACGAATGTCGTTTTATTGAAAATCGTACGAGCTGTATTATTTTCGATTGTTTTTGTGGTTGATAAAACGATTGATTGAAATTTAAATTTATTTTAGCCAAATTGAAAGTTAAGCTCATCATCAACAAATTTTTCAAAATTACCGATTTCAAAATTTAAATGGTGATTCAAATCTTCCTCTTCAGAATTTAACAACTCATTTTCGAAAAGTCCAAAGAAATCGTGTTCACTGAATTGGTCTTCCTTTATTAAATTATCAACAACTTTATTACATATGTCAAGTTCGAATTCCAAAGTTGTTGTGTTCAAAATTTCGAAATCTGGAAAAGGAAGATCGAATCTTAAATCGAGTTTCTCGCCCTCAAAAGAATTGAAATCCAACTCAATTACCGTGTTTTCAACAATTTCATTAAGATTATCATTTTCAGTTTCAAAAATTTTTGTTCGAAAATCATCGATTTGGGTAAAAGATGGATTATCATTTGAATCGTCACATGTTGGAATTTGGTTTTGTTTCTCACGTTGTTTCATATATGTTTCGAACAACAAATCCATGTGATCATTGTATATTTTGTCCATTTGTTCAACAAAATCCAATTTATAGTTATTAACTTGTGAATTTTCGATTTGGATTTGTTGAGAATTTTTTTTTACTCGTATCATAGTCGTGATTATTAGCATTGCCAAAATTAGTTGAAAAGTGGATCACATTTCGTTTCGATTTTGAAATTCATTTTGGAGTTCAAAATTGAATTGGCATGGGTTATACTCGAAATCGTTTGCATTTTGAAGTGAATTCAAATCTTGATTACACTGAAAATTTTGACTTGAGTTATCACACAAATAAGAAACACAAATCATTTTTCATTTGATTCGGTTGTGTAGAGATTTCAAGTAAAGAAAAAATGTTATTTTCAAGATTTAAAGGTCGGCCATCATTTTGATAATTTTGTGGTTCAAAATTTGAATCGTTTAAATAATAGTTGTTATTGAAATATCCATAAGAATTTGATGTGAAATTATATGGATTATATTGATTTTCACAATTATCGTAGAATTCATGTGAATATGGAAATTCAGACATTTTCAAGAATGTTTTTGAGTTTTTTTATAAAGAAAAAATATTTACAAATAGAATTTATTTTTTAAAATGGAAAACTGATTTTTTATTTGTTTTTGGATTTTTAAATTTTTTTTGGCTTTTTTGAGAAGGTTTTATATAAAAAAAATTTGCATTTTTTTATATAAATAAAAAACTAACTCAATTTTTTTCGATTTTTGATTGAAAAATAAATTTCAAAAGAAACGATTTAAAAAAACTAAGTTAAGAAATATTTAAAAAAAAATTGTTTTGGATTTTGATTTTTTTTATTTTAAATATGAATGAACTAATGCAACTAAATAAATGCAATGGTTAATTATAAACTTTCTATCCTAAGTTAACTCAAAATTGTATAATCACACTTTGTCTTAAATCAACAAGATAGTTCTCAGCCAGCTAACAGACAGGATTTATCGGTGCACCACGAATCACCGTAGCAATGCAACCGAAGGTTTAAGTACCTTTAGAGAAACAATTCAGTATAACATTTATGAATCACCGTAATATTTATAACTGATTATTGCTCTACCGTAGCCTAGACATCAAGAAATTAAATTGTTTAAAGAAGACAACTTGTCAATATACAATTAAGTGTTATCGATGTCTAATCGTTATTATTAATCAAATTCTAGGATGAAATGCGAAACTGAAATTAAACGTGTATTAACAATGCAACTACGAATGAATTTGTTTTTTTGAACTTTTTTATAAAATGCAAATGCAAGCAACTAACAATGCAATTCAAATAAAACTAGAGTTCAAAGTAGCAAAAAAAATTTAAGCAAGCAAGCAGAGCAATTTATTTTGGCAAGCGGTTCTTTCTTTGAATTTTTCCTTCTGCAACCTGAAACTAAAAACAAGATTTATACAATTTTTGGTAGCAGTTTTTTTTTCAAATATATAAGGATGGAACTTTAAACAGTTTAAAACAAAACTAATTAAAACAAGACTTTCTTTTTTTTTACTATCAAATCTTTTTTTTACTATCAAATTAAACAAACTATGACAAAACAATTAAGCTAACCTTTTTTGTTTTTTTACTAACAACGATAGACTTGAAAACAAACTAAACTAGACAATTTAAGACAAAAAATTGATATAAAAACAATTTGAGATAGATAAAAAAAAAAAAAAAGGTAAAACCACTCAGCCCACACCCTCAAATAGTGTAACCCGGCCTGTTAAAAATCTCAAAACCGCACTAATAACTTCACTCAAAATTCGATTTAACAACAATTTCACTTAAACTACTCAAAATTCCTCACAAAATTGAAATCCCATTTGAAAACATGAAAAATTCACAGCAAATTCACAGCAATTCGATTTGCGGCTGAAGTCGACGTTTTGGGGATGCTTTGGTACGTCTTTTTTTCTTTTAGTTCGAGAATTGCGGTGGTCGATTTCTTTTTGATTAAGGGTTGGTTAGAAGTCGAACTGAGGGATAATCGCGAGTTGGAGTTGTTGTGAAGGAGGAGGGGGTGTTCGGGTCGATTCAGGTGATTGTGGTGAATTGTTGCAGTGTTCGATTGAGTGAGTGGGAATTGTCAGTAGGCGATTGAAATGATTAGAGGAGAGGAATAGTGGTTCGCTGGTGGTAGCTCTGTAGTAGATGCTCGAACAAGTAGCTCGGTTGAGGGGGCGCGATGCTGAGGAGTTTCGGGTAGTGATTGTTTGTGGTCAGGCAGAGGTGGTGATGATGGCTGAGGAGCAACGGCAATGGCAAGTCGAGTTGGTTTGGGAATACGTTGCTGTGCAGTGGTATGTGATGGTGGTGAGGGCTACTAGAAGGCAAGCGTAGAAGTGGTTGATGCAGGCATGTGGATGACCAATGACGGGCAAGTGTAGAAGTGGTTAGAACAGTGGAATGTGTGTAGCCTGAAGAGATGATCTGGAGGAAGTAATGTATGTATGGCAGTAAATGTTGAGATGATGGTAGGGGATGAGTTTGTGTAGTTGAGGAGGATGGTAGCTTTGGCGCAGTGATGGTTGTAACTGGATTGTGAATGGTGGTGATGTGCGGTTGAAGTGACTGTTGATGTTGTGGAAAATGTTGTCTGGAAGTAAGGCAAGGCTGCTGTGATATTGAATAGTTAGGCGATTTGTTTGCGATATGGTGTAGCTGCCAGCAAGGCAGGGGTACAGGCTTGATGGCTGGGAGTTTGTGACTGTTGTTAGAGGAGAAGGGGGTAGGCAGTGGTGTAGAAGTGGTTTGTATGTGGGCAGAAGCATGGCAGTAGGGTATGGCAGCAAATGAGAAGACAGTGAGTGGTTATAGTGTGTTTGTATGAGATGTATGGTGTTGTTGATGAATTGTGGAAGGAAGAAGTCGGTTGATAGTGGTGGTTTGGTGAACCAGGTTATGGCAGTGGTCGAAGCAAGGCCAAGTACAATATGGTAAGACAGTGAGGCAAGTTTGTTCAAAGTGATGTAAATTGGCAGTTGATCAGAGAATGGATATAAAGGCAGTTTTGCTATGTTGAAGGGTGTTTAACAGGGAGTTTGTGTACTGTGATATATGTGCAGTGATTGAAAATTAAGTGTGCAGCAAAACAAATGTATCCAGAAAAGCAATTGTAAAAGAAAGCGTTCAAAATGGAATTGTGTTAAAAAAAAATTAAAATTAGGAATGCAAATAGAAAGGAAAAAATAACAAGTACCAACATGCAAATTAAAATCACACAAACACACAACAATTTTTTTTTATGAAATGCAAGTTAACAAAACGAAAACAACAAGAATGTCAAACAAAAATAATTCGAAGAATAGAAATCAAAAATCAAATCAACTCATCGGCAATGGTGCCAAAAACTTGTTCGTAGACGAAAATTCTATCGGTTTAGAAAACTGTCGAACGAATTTATAACAAAATTTAACCGCAAGCGCACGGCGTACAACCGTAGTACGTAGCGAGTACGGTTCGATCCGTAGGGAATTATTGATTTTAAATTTTCTATTCAATCAAATTAACCAAAGATTTGAGAATTGTTTAAGCTAAAAATGTAAGAAAATTGACAAAAAGAAAGTGTAAAAATATGAGAGTATAATGATAATTTAGAGGTGAATCTACTCTCTAGATCACATAGTTCAACAAATTATGAAATTATTACCTCCTTTTTTCTTCTTCTCATAAGTGAATTTAAATGGTGTTTATTATAAGCATGACATATTTATGCTATTAGTTAGTTTAATATAAGCCATCAAACTATAATACAACCCTTAAATCACTTTTAATTCTCATGAAATATGACAACAAAATTGAAAGTAAAGTCCATTTTAAGTATGCTCTATTAACTATTAATGAGAAATACAAACCATCAAATTTTAATTTCAACATTCACTTCATTACCTTTGTCATATGTAAATGAAGAGGTAATTATTGTTTATGATTGTTTAAGCATAGCATAATTGTTGTGAACAATATAGACTATCAAATTCAATATGAAACAATAAATCACATCAACATTCATTCTTCCATTAAGCACAAAAGAGATCAAAATTAACAAGTTATGTTGAAGCTACATAATTAGAGAGCTTTGTTACCTCTAAATTGAAGGGGTTTAACATCTCATATTTGTTATCATATCAACAATTATAGCATGCAACATGAAACTAAAAATAAAGGAAAATGAAAATATGAAAAAAAGAATTAATCTAATTGCATAAAAAAAATCTACATTACTAGCATGAAAGAAAGAGAGCATGTAAGTAAAATAAAACGCTAATTGACATTGCATAAAAAAAGAAAAATTACATGAAATAAAAAAAGGCTAAGTAGCCATGAAAAGAAAATGAGTGCTTTCTTTTATTTTGATCCTAAACTAATCTAAAGAGAAGAGAGCCTAAAGGAAGAGGAGACTAATTACATGAAGATAAGGGATATTTATACGTGTATGAAACCCTAATCCATTTTTTTGAAGAATGCCCAAAATACCCCTTTAGGAAGTGTGGTGGCCAAGTAATCATTAGCATGTGTTAATTCTTATTTAGATGTGCATGAAGCTTTAAACTCTATTAGAATGTGCATTAGCCTCTAATTTGTACATTAAAGTATGTGGGTATGTACGGTCCTCCATGATCCATAACTTTGAATTATTTACATCTTCATTTTTTTGTATCTTCTTTGTACATGCATATATCTTCATAAAACCACTTGCCTAATATGATCATTTATTAAATTTAATTCGATAAAATATGATAGTAAAAATATGCATATTTACGTGCACGTCATATATTTTAATTTACAATATTATATTTTAACCTCCGTTATAATTTAATATATACAGGTAATCTCCAAACCAGGGTTGTTACAGACTCTCCCTTAACAAAATTGCGTCCTCGCAATTTCTAGAAAAGAGTTTGTATTCAATACATTAATTTCATCATTCAAATGATGGATAGACAAGCACAAGATCAAAATTCCTCACTCTCTACTCAAGACGAAAGAAGACCAAGATAAAAAAAAAATGCTCGGTAAATTTAATGATTTTCCTAAGTATAAATACTGAGGTTTGCGGACCATTGAATTTCTTAAGCAATACATCATGATTTCAAAAGTATCCCACTTTCTAAATAAATCACAACAAAGTGCTACTAAAAAAATCTATCGAAGGAGAATGACTCCACAAAATTTTCTCGAATAGAGTTGGGATTTAGCATCGCTTTATCCGAACTCCAACTAAAACTGATGATTTTCGGCATGTCACTACGGAAAGCCATACAGATGCTAAGATAACAACAATTGATGTAAGAAGACCTAATGAGAGATGGTTACTACAAAGATTACCCTACTCAAACGGCCGAAAAATGCTAGTCGTTAGACTATTGCGCTAAGGAAAGACAATCACGAGGATCACAATAGATATATTTTTAATTCATAATCAAAATTTATTAGAGTTTGAAATTCATTATCTTCAAAACCATAATCTAAATTTTTGTTTACAATCAAACTTTTACAGGTCCCGAAACTTATTGCCTTTAAATTCAAAGTCTCAATTTTCAACACTTGGAAATTTTCTAAACCCCTTCCTATAGTTCTTATAAAATGATAAATGATTTCAAACTCATATTCCCCTTTTTATTTAAAAAATAAATAAATTTTCGAAAGAATTTTATAATTTCATCTGAACAATCCTTAAGATAAAATTTTAAAATTTATTGGTGTTTGTTTTCAAATACCCAAATTCTCATAACAAACTTCATCTTTAACATGAATAACTTATTTTAAAGTATTCAATAACCATTGTTATCCCGCCTTTTGGCAAGGCCGTGATACCAAGGAATTGACTGGAAACCAAAGGATCACTCTTCCTGGATATCGAACATACGTGGGTTTGCTATGCATATCGATGAATTTTGTCCGAGTCCGGATTGAGCGACAATTGATAGGACATGGCAAGCAAGGCCAAGAGAGCCAATGTTCCAAATTTCAAGTCAATCTGAGTTCGTATGTTCAAGTTATGATCGATTCAATTTGAGAGAAGAAGCTTCGGTTTCGAATCCATCCCCAAGCTTCATTTCGAATCGATAATTTTCGTATCGATCAGAGGAACAGCGGCTTCGAATCAGTTGAGGGAATTCAGTTCGTATCGATCGAGTTCGAATCCAACGGGATACCTCGGTTCGACTCGATCGCCTTCGAATCCATTGACGTCTCCCTGCTTCGCCTCCATCAAACAAGGCAATAGTCACTACTTCGAATCCATCATAGAAGCATCAGTTCGTATCCATCAGTGGACCTCGGTTTCGTATCCATCTAGCTCATGTCCATCCTCCGCTTCACATCGGTCTTTTTTCATGAGTTCGTATCGATCAAGTGGGTAGAGTTCGAAACCATCGAGTTCGCATCGATCGGATTCGTATCCATCAGATAACCTAAGTTCGTATCCATCGAGCCTCTGCTCCTCGAACCCATCGGAGGACCTTACTTCGAATACATCAAAAGTCTCTCATTCGAACCCATGACCAATGGTTCGTTCGAGTCAAAAGGACTTGGTCTAACACAACGGTCTTCATTTCGAATGGGGCGAGATATATGGATGCGACGCGGCCAAACCGGAGAAAGAGGTGGATCGACTCGAGATATGCGCGCCACATCTTCACGAAAACACGTGCAGTTATTGATTCGAAGGAATCGATGCAAAACCATAGATTCGAACAAAGCAACAACCGAGCAATTAAATTTCGTATCGACGATATCTGGAGATCTACCGATCTAAATGCAATGAAATTTTCGCAGGAGCTTGCATGCATGCTGAGGAATGTCTCTACCAAATTTCAGCTCGATTGGACGTCATCTTGATCGATACGAAATGACTTCGTATCGATCTCCAATCGAGTCGAAACTTCCTAAGGTTGATCGCGTGGGCCCACTCACGTGCCAGAACGAGTCTCCCGAAGTTTGAGCAAAATATCAGCCTCCTACACCTATAAATAGAGCCCCAGAGCCTACAGAAAAAGGATCTTTTGACTCTCAAGCGCCAAGACTCTGCCGAATTGAAATCTCCAATATCCTACATCATATTCTTGCTGTCAATTTCGAATTTCCAGTTGTAACTTGTTGTTGAATGTTGTAACAACTTGTAATCATTGAAAGAAAATCAATAAAGTTGTAAAAACTTCACAGTGGACGTAGGCAACACGTCAAACCACTATAAATCGCTTGTCTACGCATTTACATTACTGTTATTTGGAGTTTTTGTTAGATAATCCTCATTTTCAATTTATATTCTTCATTATTATCTCTTCAAAGGATCCCGAAGAGTGCTGTGACCAATTTTGGTGCAAACACTTTGGTGCTTTCACTGAGAAAACCCATATTTTCTCCTGCTCTTTGGATCTGTCATCGATACCGGATTGAATAAATCTAAGAGAGAGATCCAGATCATCAAATCCAAGTTCCATCCCTTCTATTCAGATTTGCATAAAGTCTAGGAAAGGAATTCAACCTTCAAGATGGTTAACACAAGGACCACCTCTAACGCTATCAATCAAGAGGAACATGATAGACAAAATCCTGCGCCACTGCCTCCCTCTAACCAAGACGCCACTGGACACTCAGAACCATCAGGTCCGGTTACTAGGCAAGAACTCCAGTCGCTACTCCAAGAGCTGACCCAGAGTCGGCAACAACTAACAGAACAGCTACGCGCTAACGCTGAGCTGATCAACCAGCTGGATCGCCATAAGCGAAAGAGATCCAAAAGAGGCCATGCTTCATACTCCTCCAGCGAAAGTTCTTCGTCTTCTGACTACCATCACCGATCTCCACGGCCCCGTCTAGATGGTAGTCACTTACAAGCTGTTGGAAATCAACCAGCAATGACCGTTGGACAACTGAGAGTTGGCCCATCGGCCAGTTTCCAAGCCGGACCCTCCTCCCAAGGGGTTACCGTTCCTCACCACACCACAGAATACCGCGCCATGAATACCGCAGATGAACCAAGGGTCGACGCCCCAAGTCAGTCTAACCCGGACAGTCGTCAGCATGGGCGTATCCCTGAACCGTACGTCCCGGAGGGCTACGAGCCAAGAAGGCAAGATTTGGACCGTCGACAGCATTCGGTCCACCCCCGGAATAGGGGATTCCATCATATTCCGGCACAAGCAGCATAGAGCATACAAATACTGGATTTTCTGACCATGATACGTCAGATGATCCGTGAGAGCCAGGGATTCACGAGTGGCGATTGGGGAATTTCCTGAAGTCACACTCCTTTTACGGACGATATTCTTACTGCTGAACCCCTACGGCGATTCAGGATGTCAACTCTACCCACGTATGAGGGAAACTCCGACCCCAACCAACATATTCTGAAATATGAATGGTCGATGACCGCTGCCAGAGCTGGCGATGCAGTGAAGTGTCGTAGTTTCCCCATATCCTTGGGGGGCATCGCTACCATGTGGTTCACTCGATTTCCACCTCGATCCATCTCTTCATTCGACCAGTTGGCCACAAAATTTGTTGAACAATTCCACATGCACGTCGCAAGGCCAAAAGATGTCAACACTCTGTCTAGCGTCACCCAAGCTCCTGGAGAGACGCTCAGACACTACTTAGAGAGATTCCATACTGCATATGCGGAGATCAGCAATCCAAAGATAACTCCATCCTTTTGGCGTTGACTAAGGGGATCGACCCCGATTCTGAATTTGGCAACTGGTTGGCTGGAAAACCATCTGCATCATTGGACCGTTTCCACGCCAAGGCGGCTCAATTCCTGAGAAGGGAAGATGCGAAACAGTCTAGGAAGCAGACTGATGCAGGATCAAGCGTGGAAGGGATCCAAAGCAATGTCGCGATCAAACAGTCCGGTGGGAGCTCCGAAAAAGTTCAGTTGAACGTTAGAAACAGACAAACTCGACAAAGAGAGAGCGCGAATCAAACTAGAAAACGAGATCAAAATCGCGGCCACAGCGCAAGAATCCTATGTTTGACAGTTATACTCCTTTGAATACATCACTGGAGAACTTGTATTTACAAACCTGTAATACAATTCAGTACTAAAAACCTGCACCAAAACCGTCTTCAGATAGGCAAATCTAGACGGGAAAATTTTGCAGGTTCCATGAAAGCTACGGGCACAATACGAATGAATGTCGTCACTTACAAGATCTCATAGAAAAATTGATTAGAGAAAGGAAACTGGAATAGTTTGTCCGGGTGCCGTAGCCTGGAGAAGCGGGCCCATCAAATTAAAATAACGAACCCAATCGACCGAGACATGAGGACTCTACCCGCCCCGGCGGGAGATTGGTGATAAACGCCGTCAGTGGCGGACCCGCTTTGTTAGGAGCCTGGAACGACGAGTATCTTCGTCACTGTTACACATGACAGGCTCTATTCAATCTATGAATACTTTGCAATTTCCTTTACATTCTGAAATTTGAATTTGTAATAAGGCACTGACTTTGCCATGTTTTTCCGTTCCAGCAATAAATTACTATCTCTTCAAGCTAGAGCTGTATTCACCGAATGCAACATTCAACAATCACGATGCACGAAGAGCTAAGTTCGATCAAATAATGGAATTTATTCAAATAGAGAGTGATTGTGATACGACCGACCACTCACTAAGTGAAACCTCAGCTTGGGGGCAAGCCATCACATCAAAGGCTGAATTGGACCGACATACGGCAGTCCTACAACTAGCTCCAAATTCCCAGAGTGCGAATTGGAGTATAAACATCAACTCTTGGTTCCCAGGGTGTGAACCAGAGTATAAATACTAACTCCATTTTCCCAGAGTGCGAATTGGAGTATAAACACCAAATCCATCGTTCCCAGAGTGTGAACGAACTCTAGGTTCCCAGAGTGTGAACCGGAGTATAAATCCATCGTTCCCAGAGTGTGAACGGACTCTAGGTTCCCAGAGTGTGAACCGGAGTATAAATCCATCGTTCCCAGAGTGTGAACGGAGTCTAGGTTTCCAGAGTGCGAACCAGAGTATAAATCCATCGTTCCCAGAGTGTGAACGGACTCTAGGTTTCCAGAGTGGGAACCGGAGTATAAATCCATCGTTCCCAGAGTGTGAACGGACTCTAGGTTCCCAGAGTGTGAACCGGAGTATAAATCCATCGTTCCCAGAGTGTGAACGGACTCCACTTTCCCAGAGTGTGAATTGGAGTATAAACATCTGTTCCAGGTTCCCGGAGTGCGAACCGACACATCAATGCAAACTCCAACTTCCCAGAGTGCGAATTGGAGTATAAACATCTATTCCAGGTTCCCAGAGTGTGAACCAAAACATAAATGTCAACTCCAAATTCCCAGAGTGTGAATTAGAGTGCAAATGCCAAGTCAAAGTTCCTAGAGTGCGAACTGTGTTACAGACATCGATAACTCTTAAATTCCAAAAGTGTGAACCAGATTATCGATCACAAATTATCCTAAGTCCCCAGAGCGTGGACATGTGCTCAAGATTTTCGATAGGTGCGATCGACCACCGAAATACAAATGTTGCTCCCCGGAACTGGAGGGCAAAAAGCTTAAGTGTTAATCACTAACTGAAGCAATACAATGTCCAAAGTTCAACTCATTCATCAATCACAACACGTGATCAAGATTTTCAGACTTGGCAAATAAAACGAACTCTACTTGACTGTAAAAACATCACAAGTACACTGGACTGAAAGACAAATACTGCAAACATTTAAGCACAAAAGAAATTGAATTTTATTCAACTAACTGTATGTGAAGATCCATGTACAAGTTAGTCCAAAAAATCCCTACTAGCAAGGGGCCAAGCCTGCATCTATACATGGCCTATGAAAGGAAAAATAGCATTAGTTTCCTAACTACCAAAATTGCGCCGAATGAGGCTTATCTACTTCTTCTTCTTTGATCTTTTCTTCGACACGGGATCACTGGAACCGCCAGCAGTTTTTCGCTTCAAGCCCTTACCCTTCAACGGATCATCCTCCGATGAAGGCATTATGTCGACATCTTCCTCTGGGCTTGAACTCAAAGGAATATTCTCTTCGGGAGGAGTCAGAGGGGTCGGGTCTATCACCGGGGGCGGAATGGGTATGCTGGTATTGACAAGCGTGCCCCCGGGAGATATCGCCATAAGAGGAGTTCGGCCGACCGCCGTCGTAACATTCTCGGAACTACCACCGTGTGTTGCCTCCTCCATCTCTGCGTGGATTTGGGCCGGTATCTCGGTTTCGCGAGCAGCTCGAGCCTCCTAGTAGGCAGCGACCGCCTGTGACGAAACCCTGGGGGCAGATGAGAAGCCACTCAAGATGAAGGACATGTCCGCAAAAGGATCGCTGTGTTGGCCCAAGAGCTCATTCACCATCTGCTTGTCAAAAGAGATTGAGCTTCCTTGTGTCACTCCGATGGGTGCGGCCGTTTCAACGGATGTCGCCTCAGTACTGATGGCCCCCTTTGTTTGATTTGAATCTTGAATTGCAGGAGGCGCTGTCGATGCAACGTCGCTCACTGGACAAGAGAGAAAACGAGTTATCAATACACGCTTCAATACAGATACTTCAGTTTAAACTCACGCGAGATTTGTGCGAGGTATCTTCCTTAACTTGGCTTGTGGCCGACTTAATAGCTTCCGGAGGATGTTCATTTATGGGGGATAAGCGTGGCTGTTCAGGGTCATAGCCTGGAACAGGTTGTGGCTCAATCACTGGCGTCGGCTCAGATCCGGATGAAGTAATCATTTCAGAACTTGTAGCCTGATGAGCGATGCCAGAGCCTTCACCAACCTCTAGATGCTGGGTTCCAAACCTCTCTTTTGCATTAGAGATCATAGAGTTGTGGAGAACTTTCTTTTCGTCATCATTCAATATGCGGTTCTCCAACTCGAACTCGTCAATAGCTCCACCCAGTTGCGCTGCTTTCTCTTCTTCGACTATCAGATTCCAAGCATTGAACAAATGTGTGGGGTAGTCATCGAGCCACGCCAAGCTTCCGTGCCTTAGTACGTTGGCGTTATAGGTAGTAAGAAGCTCATCTATTTCTGACTCGAGCTTCGTCTCCGCCGATCGAACTTTCTCATCAACTCTAGCTTCCACCTCACGGACCCTTTCTGTGGCCGCGTCCCTCTCTCTTCGGAACTCCACCACCTGATCACACGCTTCCTGTGCGGAAATGTTAGCAGCGTCTCTTTCTTTCATAATCCCTGAAACCCTAGCCTTGAGCTCATTTAACTCCTTCAGAGCCGCGTCCCTCTCGGCGGTGACAATGGTGTTCCGGTGGCCCATGTCTTCCACCGTGGCATAATGTTCACGCTTCATCCTATCCATTATTGCCTGAGCCTCATCAGCTTTCTTAAGGGCCTCGATTTTGGATTACGAGAAGACTCGGCCTCGCTGTTGAGCGCTTGGATGATCCAATCTTTGTGACCAAGCTCCTTCTCTAACTTCTCAATCACGACCGCCCGGTCGAAGGCTACCTTTGACGCTTTCTTCACGGTTTTGGACTATTCCTGATACTGAAAAAATATGTCCACGATGTAATCCTGCACCATGGGACCAACTGACGACGGTATCCTCTTAAGACATGGGGGAAAAGCAAACCCATCGAATCAAATATCGGGGAAATCTTTCTTTAATTGAGCAAGCCTCTCCGCTCCTTCCCCCGAAGGCTCAGCCAATGCCTGCTCTGTTGCCGGAGAAGCCGTAATTTCAGACCTACGGTGAGATTCCGATCTTGATGGCTGGGAAGACGGTTTGTGCCGCGAAGACTCCGAAGGCCTCGAAACATGAGCCGAAAGCGGCACAGAAGTTCTAGGAGGAGGTGTGCGTGATCGAGAACGGCGTACATACCCTCTGTCCCTATCAGCACGCTCCTGACTGGAATAACCCTGATCATGCTCCCTATCTCCTTCTCTCCTGTGTGACTCATAATAAGACGAAGACCTGTGTTTGCGACGCAGACTACCGAGCATCGAGCCACGACCGGACATGCTACCTGCAAGTCAAAAAGGAGACTAAAGTTAATAATATTTCACAGTAGGCATCTTACATTCAAAAATCGTGCAGTAACGCAGAGTGTGAATGCATGTGTAACCCCCCGAACAACCAGATGTGTCGACCACGTCAGAAGGAAGAGACTCGCTTAAAACTAGGGCGTGTTGAGATTCATCCAATCCGACGTCGTGCTGCACAACACATCGTCCGGAATTGGAAGATCGGCAAGCCCTTCATAAAGGCTTTTTGTCCTTGGGGGAGATATCTCTGAAATTCTGATTCCAAAAGCGGGCTGAGACGTTACCACAGATTTCCATCTCCCCTCTTTAGGTTGCTTAGAGATGGTAGCCTTGCATTTTCTCTTTTCTTCAGAGTTTGGGGGCACATCTATAGGCTCAGCCAAAGGCTCATCATCAGAGTGAGTTCTTTCCGAGTCAGCTTCCTCGATTATGGCAACTTTAGGCTTTCTTCGTTTAACTCGTTCTCTCGAGGCAGTTCTTAAGACACCGTCAAGCATTATGCTTTGTCTTCGTTCAATCAGTCCAAGAATCCTAAGATTCCTATCTGTCAATAGCGACTCGATATTCCTCTCTTCACTTGGGATTTCTTGAAAATCCCAAACTATCTCCTTGAAACGTTCACCTTCAGGTCGTTGGATTATGGCTGAAAAGGAAAAAAGATGTAAGTTCGACTTCGAATACATCAGTTTTATCAACTGCCCGGAAAAATAGCAATACTCACGTCTAAATAGCCATCGTCGAGCAAACCCTAGGGGGCATCTAACATTAAACAATTCCGTCCTGAAGTAGCTCAATCTAGTCCAAGCCCCTGTGATCACTTGGCGTTTTCTTACCGCCTCCAGGAATGTGAAAGATGGACTATCGTTCCGACTCTTGAAGTTGAACAAGTATCTAATCTCGGTCGGGTTCGGCGGTCAATAGAGGTACTCCATAAATGCAATGAACAAGCTATTGAGTGACGAATATCCGTTTGGGTGCAGCTGAGATGGGGCGATCCTCAAAAACGACAATACTTCTCTTATGTACTGGTTAAACGGAGGGAGCGTCCCAGCTGCACACGCGTGGCGATTGAATGCGGTATATCCCTCTGGTGGGTTGTGTGGTCTATCATCTGGCCCCGGCAATAATACATCATCCATCGACAAACCATGCCTTAAGTATATTCTTCCTAGCATGTCTTCCGAAATGTTGGACGGAACAGAGTCTGATGGGTTACTAATGAAGGATGCGTCAGGTAACTCGTCCGGAGCTGGACCGATAACTTCAATCTCAATCTCCGGTACTTCAAGCACGGGAGGGACTGAACTTTGAGTTTTTTGCGGTTGCGAACTTGAAGTTTCCATAACTATCTAACTCACGAGAAATTATCGTTGGATGCTAAAGAGCCCGTGCATTCCCCCGTGTAAAGTGCATGAATGTGTCGTGAAGTGCTGTGCATTACTTGAGCAAACTCTACATAATAAACTGAAATGTATTAACGAAGAAACTCTGAAAATCACACCGGAAATGACCGTCATCGCTGACCGTCACAACCGTGCCATCCAGACGCAAGTGGTCGATCCAAGTTAAAGTTCGTTATATTTTTGTAAAGTTACAGTTCCATCAGCGAGCTTCGAAACGTAGCCCAATATGCAGCTCTACGGTCAAGTTCAGTCATGCAAGGCAGAAGCTCGTCGGATTCAAGTATTCTAATGCGTAAAAGTTCTCTAAATTCGTTTAATCTCAACTTGGAATCGATCGCCACGGTCCAAATTCGTATCGAGTCAGAGATATATCATCGACCATGTTCGAATCGATACGTTTCGTATCGATCAAGTTCGACTCAATACATTTCGTATCAATCAGGTTCGACTCGATACGTTTCGTGTCGATCCAGTTCGAAACTATACGTTTCGTATCGATCAAGGGCACGCCATTTCGCATCGATCTGAGAACACTGGCTTCGCATCGGTCGCCGCTCTCGTATTCGTATCGATACGAAATCGCATAATCTCCTTCGATTCAAAAGCTACTATTACAGATCGACACGAAACGAAGGCGGAGTCGTTCCTCCATAACTCCTTCTTCTTCAAAAAGGCCTCAACTCCATGGCCGCGCTCCATCCCCAATCTTGCTCTCACTCGTCCAGATCTCAAACTCATCGAAACCAGTCATGAAAGAAAGAAGGATGGTTGAGATTTTGAGTTTCATCGCTCTGATCATGATTCTATCCATTAATTACCTGATTTTAGTGTTTTAAATTTGAAGGGTTGAAGGACTGAATCGATTCGAAGGCTAAAACAGTTCTTTCTCTTGGACTCTCCATCGATACGAAAGCAAAAGGCAGCAGTAAAAGTAAAAAAGTTAAAAATGCTAAGTCCTAGCTATTTATATGAAGCCTAGAAGGAACTGGGACGATTCGCCTCCCAGTTCACTTAACCGGTCACAACCGGTCACACCGCGAATTGAATCGAACGTCATGTTTGAATCCATCGGACCAAAACTCACCATCGATTCGAAATGGACAGTAGATCCATCGATATGAAGCAAGCAGCAAGGACGACCAAAGATTGTGAACACCATCGGCTCAAAGCCCTCGTTCGCATCAACAAGTTCGCAAATCCATCCACTGCGTATCAATACAAACAGCAATTTCGTATCATCTTTCATCGATACGAACAGATATTTCGTATCCATCCAAAAACTCATCGATTCGAGCGGATGTTTCGTATCCATCCAAGCTCATCGATACGAACTATCATTTCGTATCCATCATTTCGAATCGCATCGATATGAAAAACTACTTTTCAACCTTTTACATCGATTCAGGAGAGGATCGATACAAGAGGATAGTCAAAGACAACCATCTAGCGTTGTTTCAACTCGAATATCAAATCGGTTCAGGAGAGAATCGATACGAAATCCGATAACAAACTAACTGACAACGACTCGTGAACACACAACGTTAATGAGAGTCAAATTAACAAATGTGCATGTATGTCGGACTAATATTCGATTTTCAACATTCACAGGGATCGAATACTCATCTCATTGCGATTACGGCGACAAACAGCCAATCACTGTTTCACAGCAATCAGTTATATCAACACACGGTTATAGCGATACAAAGTACAACTTTCAACAAAAGAGATTCAAAGCACGTCATGTTTCCACAAGATGTACTTTGGGTGGCAAATGTTATCCCGCCTTTTGGCAAGGCCGTGATACCAAGGAATTGACTGGAAACCAAAGGATCACTCTTCGTGGATATCGAACATACGTGGGTTTGCTATGGATATCGATGAATTTTATCCGAGTCCGGATTGAGCGACAATTGACAGGACATGGAAAGCAAGGCCAAGAGAGCCAACGTTCCAAATTTCAAGTCAATCCGAGTTCGTATGTTCAAGTTATGATCGATTCAATTTGAGAGAAGAGGCTTCGGTTTCGAATCCATCCCCAAGCTTCATTTCGAATCGGTAATTTTCGTATCGATCAGAGGAACAGCGGCTTCGAATCAGTTGAGGGAATTCAGTTCGTATCGATCGAGTTCGAATCCATCGGGATACCTCGGTTTGACTCGATCGCCTTCGAATCCATTGACGTCTCCCTGCTCCGCCTCCATCAAATAAGGCAATAGTCACTGCTTCGAATCCATTATAGAAGCATCAGTTCGTATCCATCAGTGGACCTCGGTTTCGTATCCATCTAGCTCGTGTCCATCCTCCACTTCGCATCGGTCTGTTTCCCTGAGTTCGTATCGATCAAGTGGGTAGAGTTCGAAACCATCGAGTTCGCATCGATCGGATTCGTATCCATCAGATAACCTAAGTTCGTATCCATCGAGCCTCTGCTCCTCGAACCCATCGAAGGACCTTACTTCGAATCAATCAAAAGTCTCTCATTCGAACCCATGGCCAATGGTTCGTTCGAGTCAAAAGGACCTGGTCTAACATAACGGTCTTCATTTCGAATGGGGCGAGATATATGGACGCGACGCGGCCAAACCGGAGAAAGAGGTGGATCGACTCGAGATATGCGCGCCACATCTTCACGAAAACACGTGCAGTTATCGATTCGAAGGAATCGATGCGAAACCATGGATTCGAACAAAGCAGCAACCGAGCAATTCAATTTCGTATCGACGATATCTGGAGATCTACCGATCCAAATGCCATGAAATTTTCACAGGAGCTTGGACACATGCTGAGGAATGTCTCCACCAAATTTCAGTTCGATTGGACGTCATCTTGATCGATACGAAATGACTTCGTATCGATCTCCAATCGAGTCGAAACTTCCTGAGGTTGGTCGCGTGGGCCCACTCACGTGCCAGAATGAGTCTCCCGAAGTTTGAGAGAAATATCAGCCTCCTACACCTATAAATAGAGCCCCAGAGCCTACAGAAAAAGGATCTTTTGACTCTCAAGCGCCAAGATTCTGTCGGATTGAAATCTCCATTATCCTACATCATATTCTTGCTGTCAATTTCGAATTTCCAGTTGTAACTTGCTGTTGAATGCCGTAACAACTTGTAATCATTGAAAGAAAATCAATAAAGTTGTAAAAACTTCACAGTGGACGTAGGCAACATGCTGAACTACTATAAATTGCTTGTCTACGCATTTACATTACTGTTATTTGGAGTTTTTGTTAGATAATCCTCATTTTCAATTTATATTCTTCATTATTATCTCTTCAAAGGCTCCCGAAGAGTGTTGTGACCAATTTTTGTGCAAGCAACCATTAATTTTTCAAGCAAAGCATTATCTCATCATTTCAACAATAAAACATAACTATATTCAAACTTATACATTTCAATTATCATAATGGCATTGCTTCGCCATTGATTTAAATATATAACCCTATTGATAGGCTGCAGCTTTGACCAAATGATCAAAACCACCTTGCCAATCATCCTATCCCACTATGGTTCAATGGATGCATGTCATCGTCATCCAGAATAAAATTTATTTCTCAAATCTTTTTAATTTATTTCCAGTTTTAGTCCCATTAAAACTTATTTTCGTGTCTGATTGTCTCATCACAACGCTTAGGAAATTCCTATCGATAACGTTGATTAGGCGTATCGACCAGAATTCTTAAAGCACTTGATGGATAATCCAAAACAAAAATCATCTTCTATGAAAGAAGTATCTCATATTTAGTTCTCAAAATGTTCTTTATTTACCCTAAAAAATCCAAATCCAATTTTTCTTTGAAATATATCTTAAATATTTGAAAAATTAGAAAACACAATCATTACATATACTCAAAAATCGGAAACACAAAAAGGGACTCATCGAGATATTCCCAGAATACTTGATTCTCAAGATCGATGGAATAGACTGGAGTGTTCGTTCTTTCGAACGGTATAACGAATTACTAATAGGACTCATAACAAGTGCGGAATGCGGTAAAATAAATGCTATCCTCCGCAACTCGTAGCTAATGAGAATCGGTGTTAGGTCAAGCTGAGGAAAGACCCTAGCACCACACAATTGATCAATAAGAAATCAGTGAGATATAAGGGTAAGAGTAAAATACCTTATCGAAATGAGAAGAAGAACATAAACGGCAAATCATTACTTTGGGTGAAGTAATATTACTAAGCCTATAAATGAGTATCCAAAAAGGTTATCTCAAAAGAGGTAAGAATAATAATATCAATTAAATTCCAAGGATCACCTCATTTCCTTAGTGGGCATCTTTGTGAAAGGATGACCGAAAGGCTAAAACCGAAAATGAGATCAATAGAATATTTGATTTCCTGATTGGATGTCCTACTCGATCGGACTTACAGAAATCAACAGATTCACAATGATGGGAATTCGAGATATATCACCAACATCTCGATACTCAAGAGTGAAATACAGAGACTTGGGAATAATAATCAATATTCCGAAGAAAAGAATTAATCAATCAACTGAATAAGGATACCAATATATAGGACCGTTCAAATCATAAAACGTGGCTTGAAAAAAATGCAAGCCACTCCCTCTCAAATTAGTCCAAACTCAAGATAGAAAATAGCATGCTAATACGCACGCAAAGATAAACTACAAGGAACAAATCCCACAATTCTCATGTCAAGTATTGCGGATCCCCATAAAGGGGTTCGCAATCCTCAAGTAAGCAACAAGACCAGAACATCTAATAGTATTAATAAATTTCTTCGATAAAGATAAATGGCATGCACCCGTATCGAAGAGGATTCGGATATAACAGCCTTGATAAAATAATAGAACCTTACAAAATAGTAGGAGATATACCTCGAGACTGAGGTGCACTACTAGAAGCCTGAGCCACATTCAGATTCCCCGAACCTGAATTCTTCCCCTTCTTAGGACATGCTGAAACTATATGTCCTTCCTTCTTGCAATAATGGAACTTGGGGTTTTAAGGACATTCTCTAACTACCACAATTGAAGCAAGCCAACACTCTAGCTGAAGGAGGTGTTGCACCGGAATGAGAACCAGAATTGCCTTGCTTCATCTTCTTAGGAGGAAATGATTGGGATTTCTAAAAAGGAAATTTCTTCTTATTTGGGTTCATTTGAACCTCGGCCTCGTCACTACTATCCCTTTCTTTTTCGACGGCATCGAGGTGAAGCGTCGAATCCACAAGCTCCTCAAACGAGAGCTTAAGCTGAAGCATGAGCGACTTCTTCAAATATTTTTTAAGTCCAAATACGGACTTACGATTCTTCTTGTATGGGGTAATAATGAATTAAAGCCTATACTTGGATAGAGACTCGAAGGAGGACACATAATATGAAACAGAGGATTTGCCCTACTCCAGCTTGAGGAAGCAACGGGCAAGGAAAGCCTTCTCGGATTCTGGCATGAACTTAAGCTTAAAACAATCTTGGAAATGCTGCCATGTAAGAGTAGACTCATCTATCTCAACTATAAGGAGCTCGTACCAGTCTAATGCTCGTTCTTGCAGCATACTCGATGTCACAAGAACATGGTGATGATCGAAAATCTCCATGCGAGTGAAGATGTGCTCGTATTTTCGGAGCCAAGCCCGAACCTCTAAAACTATCTCGGAGCCTTTGAATGGCCTGCCTTCGAGATGGGTGAAGTCGCTGCATATACGTGCAAATGCAGATTTACATGGAGGATAGGAATGAGTGGGAGCAGGAGGATAAGTGCTCCTAAGAAGCTCAAGAATCTGGTCGGTCGACATATAAACTCCTTCGGGACAAGAACCACTGGACGGTCCCGACATCGAAGCATGACCTTTACCTCTTCCAGCCATTTGCTAAAAGTTAAGATAAGTTAGGATTATACATAGGGGTAGATATTAGAAATTGGAATTCATTGAATATGGAGTACTACGGAATTTACAATTAACATTCCTAGACATATTCCTTTCTATCTACCCCTATAGAACTCAAAAGATTAAGGACAAGGTTGGGTTCAACTACGATTTGTGGATAATGTTTACACTTGTATTAAACTTGATGCATGGTAATCGTGTATACTGTTCTGCGTTTATTATATTTTATTCTGAATCCAACTTTGATACCAAGCTATGACGCCCCACCCCAAGACCCACATTAACAAAGAGAATTACAAAGTAATTATGTATGCTAGTGCGGAGAATAGGGCTGGTTAAGGGCGACCATCATAGTCTTCCGTTAGATAAGAGCTAAGTATGTTGGTTTTGGCACTTATTTTTTTTCCTTTCATCTTGAGTATTCGACATACTAAATTCATATCCCATACACTTCTGTGGTGGCTACATGATCGATTTAGAAACAAAATACAATAACAATCTCAAGTCACAGAACAGCAACATAGATAATATACATATATACTTACATCAAATGTAATACAACATGCCGCAAGTGGTATTCAACCACAATATATACATACATCCCCACAAAAAAAATAGATACATCATAAGGTTTTGAAACAAAAGACCACTACACAAAACCTATGCCATAACCAAAGTTGATAAAGAAGCCCAAAAAGAAAAGCAAGCATAGGTCCAAGAGCTAACCCGCAACTCGGTTTGACCCGACTAATAAATACACTGGTTATGCTAACTAGAACTAGATATTGGCAAAAGATAACGGAATATAAGTGCATAAGGGAAACATTCCGTTAAAGATAAAGGAATGATATATAAGAAAGTTTATTTATATAAGAAAGAATAAGTATTCCATAATGCCAAAAGTTAATCACATGATAAGGTTTAACATCGCATATATGTTTTACATTCAAAGGGCACTACAATGTAAGTGAACATAAGCAATATATAAGCCATATGTGAAATCATCAAAATCTCCAAATCAAAACTCATGAAACTCAATCCCAATATCGAAATCACCATAAAACAGCATATATATATATATATATAAGCCTTTCTCTAAATCAAGGCTATAAGTAAATTCATCATCTCAAATTGGTGAAATCGAAATAAAAAACTCATCAAAATTCCCCTGATTGGCCAAATCTCATTTGCATGCTGAAGCGATCTGCACGTGCCATCCCCCCAGTACTATATATATTGGGCACCTCTCCCTGACGACCAAAGTCATAAATCTCAGATGACTAAAGTCATAATCCCAGATGACCCCAAGGTCTATGGTACTGGCAATCCCAGTATGTGTCACAACTCCCAGATAGGAACCCAAAAAGTGTTAAGATGCGTCACATACCACACGTTCACACTTAACGGTTTACTAACCACTAGTAATTGCCACATTAGAAAAAAGAAATCATCATAAAATCTCAAAACTCGAAACTCAAACTCGCCTCATCTCATTGGCAAGTAAAACACTATAACGGTTCTCAAAGATCATACTCCTAGAATAGTAGATCTCGAACCACAACTCGCCAAATATTGGCCTTCCCAGATGATTCCTAAAGATAGGAATTATAATCTCAAAAATAACCATCAATTGGATAAATAACTCAGGAATCAATAACCTAGATAGTTTCGATCGTATAAGTCCGGAATCAACCGATAAAGTAAATTAACATGTCACATACCATAGGTTTTACTAAACTGTTCAATTCTCTTTCTCATATGTCCGAAAATGTAAAAATATTGTATAATATTTATAAAATAATTTACTTGAGAAAAGAGGATTTTTCAATAATTTTCTGAAATCATTTTGAAGACATTTTATTGAAAATTCTACTTGAATATATCTAAAATACTTTGAAATAATTTAATAATAATTTGAAAATATTTTATAACAAAGATTTCGAAAACCAAACTATCTAGAAATTTTCTCAAAATTTATTTGGAAGAAATAGTATTTGAAATCGAGGAAAAACGAAGAAATTACTCCAAATCAATATTTGAATTCAGTTTGAATTTAAATTTAATTTTTAAATTCCAAATTCCTCCACATCTTAGCTAATCCATTGATGAATATCATAGCGCATAGTCATCATAAAAATTGTCTTAAAATTTGCATAAGAATTAGCCATAAAACCATAGATATATGTAAGCAACACGGAAAAAAGGCTCGGATAAAAAATAGAATAGGCTCATGTACTTGGGCCAATAGGGGCCGACCTAGGCCAATGGCTAGGTAGACAGCTAGGTTGACCTCCAGATCGACCTGGAGACTGCTAGGCCGACCTACCTGTTGACCCAGTCTACGGAGTTTATTTCCTTGGTGATTTTCGCTTCATACCGAACTTCCAAAGATTATTTCACATAGAAAACAAATGAATTAAGGATTGAAATTTGACGTGCAACAAGTTTAACATATAAACAACACTGTGGAAAAGATCTGGCAGCAATTCGAGTGAAATTCAAAGAGTTATAGCCACTCAAAGTAGCAACCAGAAACCAGAAAACAAGGAAACAAAGAACAGAGAATAGAACATATACAGTAACTATTTATGGGTAACTTTCTCTACAGGGAAAGCTTGAGTTAGTTATAAATTGTGAGTTTTGAACTCACCTTAGTTAATTAGAAAGAATTCAAGAGCAAGCTATGATCTTTGGTGAAGAAAAGGAGCTTTAAGACCCTGTAAAAGCTAGAAAAGAAGCATGCAGAACAAATAAAGGAATTTACAGACAATTCATCTCAAGCTCAAAGATTTTGATGGAATTAATTTAGTATTGGTTTGTATTACCTTGAATAATCTTGGTTTAATTGGTTCTCTCTTGGAATTTGCAGCAACTTTGAGTTGAAATTGAATTTACAAGAGCATGCCTTTTATTTTCTTTTGTTGTTTTTACTGTATGTTCTTAGTTTGACAAAGAAGAAGAATGACAACACAAATTTTCTCACCAGAAAACTCAAGAGAATAGGCTTTGGATCCCATTCCTAACCCTATTAAGCCCAAGTGTAAAAATACTTAGTGAAAAATAACAAAGGAATGTATACATTTACCAATTTTATTACTATATTCACATATTTCAACATTTATATACCAAATAAAATTATACATCCAATTGTATTGAAATGAAATAGTTATGGTGATAAAATAAAATTTATTTTAACAATAAAAAGGTAATTTTAAAATTGAAACCCCATTTTAACAATTGACACAATTTTGTTACAAAACATTATTTTCACTCCAATAATTTGTACTAAAATTGCTTTCTTGTTAAATAAATTACCATAATTAATTTTAACTCTTTTAGTCATCAAAATATTATTTTCAAACAATATTTCATCTTTTATTTTAATAAAACACATAATACCTTCATATTTCTCATTTTAAATTCAATAAAAAATTAATATTGCCAATATTTTCTAATATTGTTGTATTTACCCAAATAAAATTGCAATTTGATTATTTTCTACTCAAATTCTCAAAATAAAGTTTATAAAACTTTATTTTCATTACTTTAGATTTATTTCAATAATTTAACATTGAAATACATCACCTAATTAATTTTTAGCTCCAAACTAATAAATACCCAATATTTCAATTTATTTAAATCAAATACTTAATCCCGTATTTATTCCCAATTAACCAAAATAAAGTTCCAAACCTGATTTTTTCCATTTTAATTACAAAATTCATTGTTTATTCTAAATAAACAATTTATAATCCTCAATTATATTTTAATTTTCAATATTAAATTATAACCTCCGTTATAATTTAATTATACAAATAATCTCCAAACTAGGGTTGTTACAAATATCTTGTCAATACGAGTCCAATGCAAGAAACGGCGTCCAAAATGGACCTTGTATGTAAAAGATATAGCAAATATAAGAATCAACATTAACGGAATCATTGATCAATAAAATAAAATAACTAATTACCTAATCTAGTTATTAATCCTTCTTCCTATTCCTTTCGAAACTCTCTGTACCCATGAACGTGTGCATATCCGATCCCCTCTCTCTATGATTTCTTAGTCGTTAGTCGATGAAATCAAGACCTGTCTTCGCCGATGAATCCCGCTGCATGATCTCTCCGCATCCGACTAAACAAAGGGAAACTTCATCCATGTTCATAGACAGTGACTGACATCCTTGACCCCGCCATGGCCTCATACGCATTTAGCTATGATTGATCAGATAGACTATAAATCTCGGCGAAAGTTGATAATAATAAGAGAAAAACAATGGCGGTCTCGGTTTCGCCCGTCATTGCTCTAATCTCCATTGAACGAAAACCCCATATTCGCTGCCAAATATCGATCTCAGTCATGACGTGTTTCACACTAAATCAAGGGTATGAGATCGAAGCCCTCATCGACACGATCTCAACGAATCAAACGTGGTGAGTTTTAGCATAGTATCTTGGCGAATCTTGATTTTTGAATGGAGCCGCCATGATTCTTCTTCAGGCATAAATAGTAAATGGGAAAATGGAGGGAAAGGTTTGATCTGGGATTTATATAATATTTTATCATCCCATATATTTAATTTCTCAAATAAATCGTCACGCTCTTTGATACAATCACACGACATGTTCGATTGCCATGAAACTTTTTTGCACGCATTACCTCAATTTTCTAGATCCAACGACATAGACGACGTCTCCATCTGAGACTATGCCCAGGAAGGCTAATTTCGTGTATTTCAAGACTGCTTTGGCCATCGAATTGTCCAATCTCAAAATTTTGCGATCCTTATACTTATTTAAATTCACAACGTCAATCCGAACTCAATGAAAGTAGTCTCGAGTCCTGATTCGGCCGTACGCGAAAAATTACATTTTCAAGCCCTCATTTAATTAACGATTAAATATTTAAATAAACGATTTATAAATCCGATCGTTAAAAATATGGGTCGTTACATGCTCCCCTCCTTAAAGAATTTCGTCCTCAAAATCACAAAGCAAATAGAACATCTCCTAACCCATCGGCCCTTGAAAACCTCTCAAATTCCAGAAAAATTCAACAGAACCTCTTTTGGATGGCAAAGTCCAAAGAACCTCAACACAACAAAGATATGCTTTCAGCCCATATCTTTAACTATACTTGATCATATATAGCAATCATCAAACAAGAATGCTATACCCAACTAAACTATCCCGCATGACTAACAACCATACAACATAGACTATCCTAACATCCAAAAATAACATTCATGCCTATCCTAACATGGAATACTAAACCATCTAGCATAAACACCCAATATGATATCTACAATGAAATCTGACGATAAAAACCAAAATTCAATCATCTAAAGGCTCCGGACCAATGGTCCGCATGCTCCCCACAGTCTACCATACCCTATCACCTTCGCTTTCATTCTACTGAACCTATACTACTCCAATGTCCTCCTTCTAACCTGATTCATGTCATATCTATAGGTACAAAGAGGCCTACGAGGTCTCAAAGTCCATAGTTCAGTCTCTATATCATCTAATCCGTTTAGTATCAAATATCCAAACGCCTCTTGTATGTTCTCCCAACACCCACTATCGAACAACGGGTCTCGGCTACTTACAATGCTCTTGGCATACAATGGAATCACACCAACCACCCCTCAAACAACAACAATAAAAATGTCATACTACTGGACATAAGGAATACAAATATAGCATTTGTTAACCAATTGACCGTGACTCAAATTCTACCTCCCTATCCTCAGTCATTGGCAATCCATAGACGTAGTCCTAAAACATTTGTTCCCACTACTCGAGAATAAACAATCTGTATGGAAATAAAAGCCTCTGTCGGGTCCAGACCGCATCACCTCATCAAACACTTCTCAACCTTTTAATTTAGCCACAATCTCCACTAGTCTAGCTTAATGTCTCTGATTAGTTCTAATCTGCTAAATCAAAGTAGGTCTGACGGTCAAACTAGCCATCACACTTGGCCAAAACTCATCAAGTTATGAAATCGTAACCAATGATAAGCTCGAGCAATGTCCACTCTAAGAATATTGCTCCCAAATTAGTATGTCTCCTACTCGAAACCAATCACTATATTTCCCTTCAAACATCTAGGAATTGTCAAAATCATAGGCAGCTATGAACTCCAACCATTGCTACAGGCTGAGGTCGAGATCCTCTCAAAGAAGAGTACCATTACAACGTGGAATCACTGAGAAACTCAAACTCCTCTCCTAGCAAACAGTGCCTCAAAATCCCCAAAGCAAACTCTATCGCCTCCAACTCCAAATCAAGGGTCTGATACTACCTCTTGGTATCAATACCGCCTTAAGATTTAAGTACCACAGACAAGTGCATACTATCGTCTCCTCGGTCCCGCTCAGAATGAGTACTATCAAGGCACCCATCGACCTCTCATCCAGACTCATAAACACATGCCAAAACCTCACGTATCAAACAAAATTCGGATCCTCTCCCATACAGTAGGTCAATAATACTTCTATCTTAGGTCTATTCAGATTCTGTACTCCCATAACTAAAGGATCTACAACGACGTCCTACTCTGAAACAACAAGATCCAAGCATCTCACTCCCCTCCTTTAGGAGTGATACCATTGAAATCTCATCACCAATCGATGTCTTTTTCTCCTCTTCCGTCCATGGGTAGATGAAAATATTATCACCGAATACAAGCACAACCCACTCAAGCGACCACTCCAAACATGGCCCATGAGATCCACAACATATGACGATATGTTAGTTAACGCGAATGGCATAACCAACCTAAAATCAAGGTAGTATACGAAACATTATAATCGGCACACTCATATAAAATACACCCGGTTGGTGAAACCTCACCGCAAGGTCTATCTTAGAGAACATTCTCATGCTATAGAGCTGATCGAACAAGTCATCAACAAACGGGAGTAGAGCTTGTCCGTCATCTCATCTAGCCCACAACAACCAACAAACAACTCCAAAGAGCCATCCGTCCTACCGACGAAGAAAACAAGTGCATCCTACCCAAAATACACACCTATGGATGAAACATCACCTAAACAAGTCATTTTCTCGAACCTCTAATCTCCTAAGCTCTTTGGACATTCTATGCCTAACTTCTGGTCCAATCCCTCCGGCCAGATCGATATGGAACTCTATCCCTATATGGTGGTAACCCGGTTACCTCCTAGAGTATGTCTGGACACTCTCCAACTACCCACACAAATGACATCCTATCATGCGGAATATCGAGCGAATATATAAGGCTCCCCTACTGGCAGCCAATCACTACTGTCCGCTCCACAACTTCAATCATCATCAACGGCCTCTCATAGTCCACCGCTATTTTGTGTCCCCTTCGTCTAGTCCATTCGTAAACTATAATGTCAACCCAATTAAACCCCAAACCATCAATGTCTAACCAAAAAACAACCATGACTCAATAGGGAAAGTTCTTGACAAACCATGTATATGCTAGTTGAGCCCCTAACTAGGTCTGTCACAATCAAAGATTGGTAATTATATCGAGTCTCTATCCTAATATCTAACCATCAGATCTAGATATAAAGGAACATGAAACCTCGACAAGAAATAAAATGTGTATGGAAGCACCATATGTGGAAAGCATATCTCAAACCGTGATGCCCTTTCCTTTCTATTTCATCGATGGAGCAATCGACGAAGCTAGAAAGGCAATCGATACATGTGCTTCCCGATCTATTCCTACTTAACTAGTATGGGATAACTCTTTAACATTTGTACTTCTCGAAATTTTAACGGGAATAGATCGTACCTCGATATCATATCGAATCCGACCACACATTCCAACACAAAAATATCACCGTACTTTAGATTGGTGAACTCCCTAGCCAACCCGAACTTTAGAAAAGTCGAGACAAATCTTCTTCGAAGCGAACTATTAACTAGTCCCAAGGAAATCGATACTCAACAATAAGAGCTATAGAAACACTCTACTAGTTCATCGTTTGGCATTGGAGTTATCCAAAGGCTAATTTCTACCTCATGCACCATCTTACTCCAAGTCATCGAAGATCCTTCCGCAAGCAACCAACCAATCTCGCCTCCCAATAGGCGATTCCATTCCAAGGAGCGGCCTACCTCCTAGACTATTCCGGTCTATATATATTTTGGCAAAGTCGAATCTAACCACTTGCACTTGAGCACCATAACCATCCAAAACAAATAAGGCATCCAAGAAACGATCCGCACTAACTCTACGAACATATCCTATCAATCAGGGATAACGGCCCTAATCCTGCCAAATCCTCAACTCTAAAGAAAGAGTCATTGACAGCTCTTCTTTCATGATAGATCATTCCTATTCTAAAATAAGATGATCTGTCTCTCATAAAGAAAATTGCACCAATAGTGCTCATGTATGCACCTAACTCATATACTATATATGCTACTATATAGTTTTGAAAACCAAAATATATATAACACATACAAACTCTCTCATATATATACACTCTCTAAATCCAGTCTAAGGTAATAACTCCTACACTATCTCTACCAAATCGCGGTATCAACTAAGATTAATCGGGTAACCTTTGCTCCGATACTAAATGTAACGACCGCCCTACACTTACGGTACAGAATGATAGTCAAAGGAAAGAAAAAGAAATAAAATGAAGAAACAGAAGAGAAAAGAATGGAAAAGAATAAAAAGGAAGGATCTAATAACCAAATTAATTTTCGCATATCTCACATCGCATCAGAGTAAATATAATAACATATACAAGTATAAAATAAAAGAGGCAATAATAACAATGTGAAATAATCATCTAAATAAAGATCCACAAAGTTATACTACACCATAATAGAGATTATACAATGGAAAGTAAGGTCAACTAGTACACTGTCTCATAATAGTAAATCAACACTATCAAGGATCCATAGTGTCACATGGTGGAAATATAATAACAAATACACATATAAGTATAGATTACCATCACCACCCCACCTGTAGGACCCTATATTCATCCACTTGCTCTTAATTTACTCATTTAAGAGTACCCAAGATAATAAGAAGCAAAGCATAAAACCTCAAGTCAGACAATAGTCTGTTGTGAGTGATGTCAAATCTCAAAATACTATAAAACTCGATAATATATGGAACAAAGGGTATATAAACCATACCTAACCTGTCCCTATAATGACAGAGTCAGCTAAACATAAGCAATATGCTACTCTATAACACCATAAAAGGGTATACCATACTCGATATTTGTTAGGGTGCCTAGGAATCTCCACCTATAATCCCTACTCCATACTAAGTAAACTTCAGGTATCTAGGTATCCCCAACCATAACTAACCCATACTAAGTCAAGTCAGGGTATCTAGGTATCCCTACCAAAATACCTACCTAGTGTGACATCCCTAGGGTGACAAGTGGCTTGTGAGTAACCATAACAAACATAGCATCCATCAAACAATACTAACGTCACCAAATGTGCCAGATATATGATAACTTATATGACCCTCGATGACTGTCAAGGACTAATGGAAATCCCGGTTCTCGATTGTTTTCACCATACTCACCATTTGGAAACCATACACGGTTGTCTCTTGGGACACCTCTGTACCACCTGAACTAGACCACGCCGATCTAGAGTATAGACTGGAACTACTGGCCCTTGGGTGCCCCTGCATATAGTACCCTTGCTTTGAACACAACCAACACAATCTGAGTCATCAATGATCCTTAGGCACAAACATATCCATCGAGCCCTATTAACTCGATAAATATCCGAGCCCTACTAGCTTACTAAAATTTCTGGTCTGAGCCTTACACTCAATACGATCCACTATCTATAGCCTCGGTCCAATCCGAGCTGCTATCCTTGATCCTACTCTCTTCCTGAGCTCTCGATCAAGGAAGCGTAATATCATGCCATCCAAAGCTATAGATCTAGCATAATCCATGTAGTCCTGGTACTGTCATCCCAAATCCTACTCCATACATCATCGAGTCACTATCCACGGTATCAGACTACCAGGTCAAAGCACCACATCCCTGCCTCACCATCAAAATCACTAGGTCGAAGCATCACATCCCTGCCTCACCATCAATACCACTCACCATAGGTTAATAACATCATATCTTTAATCTAGTCGCATGAACCATCACATCGTGCACCATGATATATCATCAATGTCCAAGCCATATATCAGCCAAATTTCCAATCGACAATAGTGACGATTGACCACTCTACTATGGTCAATACCATCCACCTTGATCTTGTACTTAACCGAACAGTTAAGTACAGACCAAACGGAAACATTCAGCATCCACTCCGAAATCCAAATCCATCGACATGTATTCTAAACCCTCTTCTATGGCATATCTCATTCATTAGATTTCCCCATGTATGAAACTCCAACTTACAAGATGCTATCTAAAATCAAATCATCGCTAATTGGCATCTTCAACCAAAACAACCAAATAACAAACAAGCCAAACAATCAAACATCCATACATCCATCCAAAATAACATATGTACAACATAACAATCCATCTATATCAATTTGTATGGAAATAATATAAATAATAGATCTAATCTAATAATTCCCTTACTATGGCATGACGATGGAAAATATATGATATTCTTTTGTAAAAATATAGCTGTTGTGTGTGTGTGTGTGTGTGTGTGTATAATAACATCACATTTCAAAACCAAAAATCGTTCTCGAGCATAAATATAATAATAAATAACCAGTCATAGTAAAGTGAGAGTCAATATCACTCACCTTAGCCAAATTTGTCCAAACAAGTGCCAAAATGTAGATCTCGCCAATATGAGTCCAATGCAAGAAACGACTTCCAAAACAGACCTCGTATGCAAAAGTTATAACAAATATAAGAACCGTCATTAGCCGAATCATTAATTAATAAAATAAATAAAATAACTAATTACCTAATCAAGTTATTAATCCTTCTTCCACTTCCATTCAAAACTCCCTATACCCATGCACATGTGCATATCCGATCCCCTCTCTCTACGATTTCTTGGTTGATACTCGATGAAATCAAGATTTGTCTTCACCGATGAATCCCGCTACATGATCTCTCCGCATCCATCTTAACGAAGTGAAACTCGATCGATGTATCACGACCTGACATCCTTGAACCTTCCATGGCCTTGGATGCATTTTGCTATGATGATCGAATTGTCTACAAATCTAGGCAAAGGTTTGATAAAAACAAGAGAAAAACAATGGCGGTCTCAGTTTCTCCTGTCATTACACTAATCTCCATCGAACGAAAACCCTATATTCACTGCCAAATATCGATCTTGGACAAGGCGCGTTGCACATTAAATCAAGGGTATGAGATCGAAGCCCTCATTGATAGGGTTTCAATAAATCAAACGTGGTGATTTTTAGTTTAGTATCTTGACCGATCTTGATTTCTAAATGGATCGGTCATGATTTCCTTCTTCAGGCATGAACACTGAATGGGGAAAATGAGAAAAATAGAGGAAAGGGTTTGATTTTGGATTTATATAATATTTTAATATCCCATTTATTTAATTTCTTAAATAAATAGTCACACGTTTCGAGTCCATACGATCACACAACACGTCCGATCACGACGAAACTCGTTTGCGTGCATCATCTCAATTTTTTGAATTCAATGGCACAAACCGCGTCTCCATTTGAGACTGCACCCCGGAAGGCATATTTCGCGTATTTCAAGACCATTTTGGTAATTAGATCGTCCAATCTCAAAATATAGCGATCCTTATACTCATTGAAATTTGGAACGTCAATCTGATCTCAATGGAAGTGGTCTGGAGTCCAAATCCAGCCGTATGCGAAAAATCACTTTTTCAAGCCTTCATTTAGTTAATGATTTAAAATTTGAATAAACGATTTAAATATTCGATCGTTAAAAATACAGCTCATTACAACCAAACAAAAAGAGTATTCCTTTTCTCTTTCCTATCTTTCATTTTCAATGACAGTAAAAGCAAAATAAAATTTTCTTCTTTAGAAACAAAAAATAAAGTATGCTCCTCCATTTAAAAATCATAATCAAAAGTTGTAATCCATGAAAATTTATAAAATTTGAATCTTTGAACCCACGGGAGTTAGGGCTTCGATTCAAAATATGTGCTTGGGGTGGTGTAGTGGTGTTTTCATAGATGGATACGAGTTAGTCATGAACTAGGGTTTGATATGGTGGAGGATTTGGGCGGAGTTTGGATAATCTGAGGGTGGCGTAGTGTTTCTAGCTCAAAGCGGCTCCAATTGGAAAAAATTGGTGGAGCTCGTTGCATAAATGGAACAAGTGACATTCCCTAGTCAAGAGGAGAGGGGAATAGGTCAAAATTTGTATGATGGGGCCGAGTTGAACGTGGTGGTATGTGGTGTGATGCTCGCTTGATGAGGGAGTGATTGCCAAAGTCGAGGAGGGATTTCATGGACTGAGGAGAAATTTGCCGCGTGCGTGCACGCGGCCTTTAATATGCATCTCGATTGTGTATAGGAGGAAGGGTTTGGGAAGAGGGATTAAGAAGGAGGATTAATTTATAATGGGTAATTATTTGTAAGTAAAAGTAACTAATGAATATAATTATATTTAATTTAATCTCAAACCAATAAAATCAATAACTCTCTCATACGAGCTCCAATCAAGGCTAGAGTTTTTGCATTGTTCTTGTAGGAACCTTTACTACATAATGGAAATAGTTTCGTCAAGTTTGGTGCAAGTAAATTTTGGGCTAAAATCGAATGTCATTATATTTTATTTCAAACTGGATTGTTTAAGCGTCCCCCGAAATTTCGCTGAGTTAAACTCACCATTTTGGATAATCAGTATGTTATATAGTAGATGAAAATATGTACTCGGTTGATTTATTGGTTTGGTTTGGTTGAATATTCACTTTTGAAAAGCGAATGACATTTAAAAAGAAATACAATGAATTTTATAGGGAGAAACCCAGATTTCTCATTATTGTGATTTTTAATCTAGTTATATACATATTGGTTTTATTTCTATCATATACATTTTATATAGATTGTTAAAGGTTAAAATTTGATTGTTTGGCCATATTGCATATGACACTGACATATGTTAAAGGTTGAACCATTTTAGTGGAAAAGGTAGTGATAGCATTGGTTAAGTGCTATAGTAACTATTAGCCTCGTTGTATTATTTTGAAAAATATTATTAACTGCAGTTTTGATTTGGAAAAATGATTTTTAATTCGAACTTTTTGGATTTTCTTTGACATTTTATTTAAAATATTTTTTTGTAGTTCTATATTTTACTTCAACTTCTTGTATTATTCTTTTCTAATATATGTATATATGTAAATGTCTCAAAATTATTTTGGAAAGTATTTATCTTTATACAAAAGCAATTATAATAATGAATGTTTATTTTTAAGGAGATTAAAAGTGGTTTATCTTTATTTTATAGTGAATTTTGTTTTTAAAGGGAGATAGAAATATTTTGGAATAAATATTTATGAAACATTCTATATAACAATGTCATAAATAAAGGAAAAAAATTATAAAGCATATTTTATAAAGGAAAAAGATAATTATAAGCGGTATTTTATAAATAAAAGGACAAGTTTATAAATGGTGTTCTATAAAGGTAAAATATTATCATTTGATAAATTGGAGAAATAAATAGCAGTTAGGAATTTACTATAATAATGGAATGATCGCGTTACGAGAGGTATATGTGATTTATAATTACATTTATAGATTTGTTTTACAATTAGAGTTTGTTTTATAAAGGAGTTTTGCAACTATATTTAAAATTTCTAAAAAAGAGTTTTATAAATGAATTTGTAGTTTTTATAAAAAGAGTTGCAAATAAATTTGGCAATTTGTAAAATAAGTTTTATAAATGACTATTTTATAAAAGAAGTTTTATAAAAGAGTTTTATAAAGTATAAAGGATTTTTATAAAGGAGTTTATTAAATAAGCTTGTAGATTTATAGAAGGAGGTTTATAATTATGTTTATGTATTTTCAAAAGGAATTTATAGTTTATAAATAATGTTTTATTAAAGGAGTCGGTAAAAATAAGGAGTACTATAAAGGCATTTTTATAAGAAGGGATTTATAAAAAGACCGAGACCCGATTTTCATAAATGATCATTTTAAACTACGCCAGTATGGGACGTTTTCTTTTTATACATAACACCAAATTCAGAGGTGTGGAAATTCATCTCTATCATTGTTTGCAAAAAAAATGGACAAACACCTCTAAGTTCGAATTTGGCTAAGTCACCTTTAAGTTGTTTGATATGTAGTTTTTAATGTTCCGAAGCGTCAACAAGTAATTTTTGCAGTCAAAGAACAGTTCACAGACTCAAAGTTGGAAAGCAGTTGAAGGAAGTAAATAAAGCAAAATTTTACAGTGGTTCGGCCAGAACATGCCAACTTCCAATGTCCATCTTATTATGCTTCTTTTGTTTGAATTGCAAATACAAGTTTGATTAGAAGGAGCTAAAACTTAGAGCGGCTGAGAGGATTAAGTCTTAGCAGAGTTTTCCCTTCTTTCTCCAAAATTCGATCCCCGTTGTTGTTGAGGAGCTATGGAATTTATAGAGTGGAGTTGTGAAGTGTGGAGGTTGAGACTATAACTTCTTGAATATGGTTCGGCATTTTGGGAAGGAAGATCCAGTTCGGTGTTTGGTCAAGGAGCTTGCTTTGCTTGGTTGCTCTTCCATGCCTGATTCGGTGCCTTGCCTTGGCTCTTCTTATTTGTTGGACTAAACATTTGGTCCTGCATGCCTGGGTACCAGACCAAATGTTTGGTTCGGTGTTTGATATGTCATGCCGAACCATACATTTAGTCCGACATTTCAGAGAGCGCCGAACTAAATGTTTGGTCCTACATTTTAATGAAAGCCGGAACAAATATTTGGTCCGACAGTTCTGCTTTCTACGTCATAACCCAACTCTGCGTGCCTTTCCTCCCTCTCCCTCTGCCTACTGAAAAACCGAGCCAACATTTGCCCTCCAATGTATGTTGTGTAGTTACACAACGTGCTTTGTTTGGTTTGGCACTAAATTTCTACAACCAGTTCGAAAAATCATGACTGTTCGACTTTCCTTCCTTTTCCCTTTTAGATACCGCTCCCTTCTTCTTATTCTCCTTCTTTTATTTTCCTAATTAAAATTCTTCAATCTACCCCAAGCCATCTAAGTTTTTACTGCCTGAATTCTTGATATTTCTGCTTCTCCATTACTCGAGGTAAGGCTTTCTAGATTCGATTTCTATTCCAAGGTTTTAAGGTTTAGGTTTTTAGGGGAGTTTTGTGCATGTTGTGAGCGTGGATGGCCTTTGCTCTGAATTGAGGGAAGGAAGTGAGCGATGTGATTAGAGAGTAAATCGACAATGGAGAAATCAATGCTTGGTGATGGTGGGGTGGTCAAGACTATAGAGGGCGAAAGGGTTCTCTGTTGGGTTAACAATTCCCCCATTTTACGTGTGGTCACTTGGCTAGGCTAAGGCATGAGATGTGTTTCTATGTGGTGTGGCTGTGAGCGTGGTGCGGTTGCATGAGGGTGAGCTTCGGGCCAAAATAGTTTTCACTTGGTGGGTTTGGTTCGACATCATGATGCTGTTCGGTTTTTAGGATAGGGTGATGCCGGACCAGATTAGTTCAAGCACAGCAATTATAGGTATGCCGAGCCAAAGGGGGACATCCTTGGAATGGTAGTATGAGTTTACGGCTAGGTTTGGAGTATGGTTTTAGCCGGACCAAAGGATAGGAGGCTTTAGACGAGCATTTAAATTTCCAATTACGATTGCATATCTATTGGGGTGTTGGACTTATGCTACTTTTTATTTCCTTGTGCAAGAAAATGTCATTTAGTCGCGAGCTCCAATATAAACATGCATCATCATAGCCTTATTGGGCTAGCACTTCTTCTTCTGATGTTCCTCCCAATCCTCCAAAACAATCCAGCTTTGCATATTCTTTGGTGGAGGGTTACGCTCCCAAACAGACGCTAGGGAAACCTTCTGACTGTTATTCTTGTGTGCTGACAATAAAAAAGCTTAACTCCATAGCTACAGCATTCGAGATTGTTCGTCGGGACATGATACTACCTGGACCGAATGACAAGGTGTGCTCTCCCCCAGATGGTTACATGGCATATAGTAAGTATCATTGTATATGCGGCGCAATTCCACCGCTCACCCGTTGGATCGCCAGTTTTGTGGTCTATTTGAAAGTCGCTCCACTGTAGCTTTAACAAAACTCCTATGCCATCATGACATGCTTGTATCTGATATTTGTGAAGCGCTATCAGAGACCCCCTACCCATAGGGAGATCATATACTTGTACAATGTGAGGAGTTGCCTTAAGGGGAGCCCCTTCATCAGCTTAGATTCAGCCCATAAATTCAAGCATGTTCTCGATTTATACTCGAATTTTAGTATGTTTAAGAAGGAGTACTTCTTTGTGCATGTTGATGTCGTTCCTCAACATGTTTTCACTTTCGGGTGTAAGTCTCCTTTGTATCCTCTTCTAAGTTTTTTGTCGACTTGGTTCCCTAATGCTCCATATTTTTTAGGTTGTGTAAAGGCAGCAGAGGATGAGGTTTGAAAAAGATGGCCAAGGAAATCTTAGCTATCCCAAAGGCTGAGAGGGAAGCCTCGTTCTTGCTTCGTGACACAACCCTTCGTTTTTATAATCTAATTTCCCCCGGTCAATCCATGCTCAAGATTAGGCCAAGCTCAGCTGAGAGAGCAACGAAAGATGAAGGAGAAGGGGAGACACTGGCACAGGAAAGGAACCAAAGGAAGAGGGTGAAAGGGCTGGAGCACCGAAGAAGTTGAGGCATAAGAAGAGTGCAGTTCGTCCTCCCTATTCGGGGAAATCTTTGCGCATACATGACGCTCCTTCTCCTGATGATGAGGAGGGTTCTCGTTTGGAGGGTGATAACGAGGATGAGGAAGGGTCAGACGGAGATTCTGAGGTGACAGAATCAAAGGCACATGCTTCTCAGGATGTGGACATTATCGGCGGCAAAGGTTTGGGTGTGACTCCCTTGAAGAACGCCGAGGCTGTGCAGGAATGGCCCGAGTAGTTAGATCAATCTGAGCCAGTACCTGGGCCAACTTTTGTTGCTAACCCCTCTCTAGAGAATGTGGCTACAGATGACTTGAGTGGAATGCCAGTTCTCCCAATGCAAGGAGGAGTGGGAATCAGTGAGACGTTTGGGCTTTCTCCAGGTAGGTACTTCTTTAGAATTTTTTTGTTTTTAGACGAGTCTTGGTCTTCACTTTCTCCTCAACCCAATGAAGTCCAGTCTCTGTGTGTCCTTCCTTTAAGTGGAATCCCATCCCAGTGTATTCCCCACTTGAGTGAGAGCCCGTCCCAGCTACTTGATCCAGTCTCCTCTAAGGGTTTGTGGTAGCTTGTAGTGTCCAAGTGTCTTGCATGCTTTGTGTTTATGCTTTTCTCTGCTCTAAAGTTGTCATTTGCTTCGCAAGGAAGAGAAGAAATCTGAAGCATAGTGAAATGTCTAAGCGGCTTGAACAGTCCAAATGGATGAAATGGGCCTCCGTTCCTTTTAAGACTGCTTCTCAAAAGGAAAAGACTGTACAAGAGAATGTCAGGGAGGCTCCATTGGGCTTGGGTGGAGGAGAAAGCCACGAAACATCTCAGAAACACACAAGTTCTTTGGATAAGGATGCTAACTCCCCCAATTCTGAAACTTCTTTCCATCGCCAACGCCAAAATCCATTTGTTCACGAAGTGCATGAGGTACCTGGTGACTTGGGGGAAGGAAATGCCGATGCTAATTTCTTAGACTTTTCAACCATCGATTAGGAATCCTTTCGAGAGTCACCTTGTAATTAATCCTAGCTATGAGGGTCGCCGTCTAGCAGATTTCGATACTGAATTCCTTCTGCCTCGAAATCCTCTGGTTCGAATCTTAGATGAGGCAAAGACTCTTGACTTCGCCAATCTGACAACGAGAATGGTCCACATTACTGACGAGATAAGAAAAGTTGTCGATTATCAACCCCGTTTAGCCAAGGCCAGTGAGGAAGTCGGGAGCACTAATATATGGTTATGCCTAGAGGTGGAGGATCTTTGTAGAGCACCCAAGGAGAAGGATGTAAAGTTTTAGGTAGTCAAAGCATCTCGTGCAACCAAGATTAAGAAAGCCAAGGAAGTAGCAGTGAGAGAGGTTACTGAACTATGCAAGGCATGGGTTGATGAGGTTATAAGTTCAGTAGTCGAAGCTAGGCAGAAGGATCTAATGCAGATCCGCTCTCTTAAGGGTAAGATGAAGAAATCCCAGGAAGTCTTGCCCGAGCTGAAGAAGTTTCAAGGTGAGTAGCGGAAGGAAAACGATTTGTATAAGGCTGAGATCGATATGCTGAAGGCGGAGTAGGTCCAGCTAAGGAAGGACAAGGAACGGTATATGAATAAGGTGGTGTCCCTCCAAACCAAATTCGACAAGTCCTGCGGCTTTTGTGAGACTGTTAGCCAAATGTTGAAGGACACCTACTACATGTTCTGGAAGCAAAGGAACCTACAGTGGATGGACGACTATCCCTAAGTGGTGGTAGGGATCCATGCTCGGCATATTGAGGAGACTATGGTTGCGTTTGTGCAGGAGGAAGGAGACGTGTATGATGTTGGGATGGTGAACCGTTAGTTCATGGTGAAAGAGACCAAGGCCATCGCTAAGTGATACGAGCTGCTGGTGGAGGATGAGGATGATGAAGAGGGTTCGGATTTCGAGGGGCCTAGTGACCCACACAACATTACCGTAGATATCTTATCGTTTTACTTCAGCTTTGTTATTACCTACCTCAGACTATAAAGCTTATGAGCTTTCTTACTTGCATCGCGCAGGGATGTCTCAGGACAAGTCGGGCCACAAAAGTTTGCTGATAAGGCATCACAAAAAGAGGGTGGGCCTCTTGAGGATCCGAGCTTCTGAAGGACATGGCCGGAGGGAGCGGGCCAAGTGACAAGGACGTCCCTCCCGCTTAGTCAAGGAAAGTTCCCCTTCTCTTTTTTGTATGTATTTTTAGGGGATGTATGGTTGTTCTGCATATATGTGTGTGTGTGTGTGTGTGTATGAGCAAAAAAATTTGTACATACAGATTTTAATGCTGTAATGTTTGACTTTTGTCCTTTGCTTGTTCATTTGGAATGACTTTTGTGACACGTGATTTTTATAGTCTGCCTTGTCAACTTGTGAACTTCTCATGACTTAGTTAATCATTATTGTGTTCTGAGACGTCGAAAACCATAAACGCGTTGTTATGTTCAGGGCCGATCGCAAACGATAATTAATCGGGCTATTGCCCGTGTTGTGAGTATTATTCGATTTATCATTGCCGACGTGCGTAATGCTGATCGTCAACTGCGAACTTCCTTAGGCTGTAGCCATGCCTTAATTGTGGCGTTTATGATCGGTTCGCAGTTGCCAGCGAGCCGAACGCCACTGAAGAACTGCCTGGGCTATAAATTGTGCCTAATTCATGGCTAATAGTCGGTTCATCATTGCTGGCTTGAGGGTGCCGATGGTCACTAGTGAACTGCCGAGGCTGGTTTCGTGCCTCTTGTCGTGGCAATCTTATTTTCACCACTGCTGGCAAGCGCTTGTGATTGCTCGCAGTAGAAATAGTCCTCAGATAAACAATTAAAGGAAATATAAGACAAGTAATGCAAGACACTAAGTTTTATAGTGGTTCAGCTGAAATATGCCTACGTCCAATGTCTTTTTTTATTGTTTTAGTTAATACATGCTTCCTTACAGTTCAAGAGAAATAACGGCAGAGGTGTTGGAAATTCCATGCTTTCCCAAACACCTCCCCATTTACTGTCGACAAGATGTAAGCTCCATTATGAAGATCCTTATGAACAACAAATGGCCCTTCCTAAATTGGGTCTAGTGCTCCTGGCCGTGGGAAGATCCGCTTGAGTACCAAGTCTCCTTCTTGTAGCGCTCGAGGCTTCACCTTGGAGTTATATTACCTTGGCACCTTCTATCTATGAGTGGCGGCTTTGAGGGCGGCGTCATTTCTCTTCTCCTTGATCGGGTCGAGTGACATGCTTAAGAGCTCCTCGTTTTCTTCTAGATTCTAATGTATCCGACGGTGTAATGGGACGACCGTTTCGACTAGGAGCATGGCTTCGGCCCTGTATGCTAATACGAATGGTGTGTGCCCTATCGCTGTTTTGTAGGAAGTTCGATAGGCCAATGGTGCAGTAGGCAGTTCGTCGACCCATACCACCTTGGACTTCTCTAGCTTCTTTTTGATCAGCATTTTCAACACCTTGTTTATTGCTTTGACCTGCCCATTTTTCTAGGGATAAGCTATAGCAGAGATGCTTCGAGTAATCCCATGTTCTCGGCACCAAGTGGAAAATTCTTCATTATCAAATCGAAGTCCGTTGTCCGGTATGATCTTCTGTAGCACCTCATACCTGCATAAGATGTTTCGTATTAGGAAGTTTATCATCTTGGTAGATGAAATTTTGTTCAAAGACTCCGCTTCCGCCCATTTGGTGAAAAATTCCACTACCACTATGGCTTATCTTTCCCCTCCTTGACCTATGGGGAGTTCCCCGATCAGATCAATCCCCTAAATTGCAAAGGACCAGGGGCTGCCCATCTGGATCAAACCGGTAGGTGGTAATATCGGGATTTTGGGGAATCTTTGGCATTTGTCACATTTTTTAGCGAACTCGGTCGCGTCTTTGTTTAACGTGGGCCAAAAGTATCCGTAGTTGAGAATCTTCGTGGCTAGAGTTTGCCCTCCGGTGTGATCGCCATAACTCCCTTGATGGATGTTATTAAGGATATCTTTCGCTTCGTTCCCAGTGACACCTTAGTAATGGGTTGGAAAAACTACAACGGCACAATATGCCGTTCTGGATGGTGTAGCGGGATGCCCTCCCTAGGATCCTCTTGATCTCGTTCCATTTTGTTGGTAAGGTTCCATCTTGTAAGTATCTGATGATGGGGGTCATCCATGTCTCCTCTCTGTTTGCGATTGCTGTGATTTGAAGACACTTGAAACTTGGTGTAATAACTCATGATGGGTGTTGTCCCTGGCATTGGTTCGGTCCTTACGCTTGCCTCTTTTGGCTAGGGCATCCGGCTGTTGATTTTCTCCTTACGGGATGTGTTTTATTACATAATAGTCCAGCTCATTTAGGTGGGTTTTGGCCCTTTCGAGGTAAGATGCAAGCTTTTATCCGTGAGTCTAGAATTCTCCAAGGATCTGGTTCATAATCAGTTATGAGCCACTGTGAATACATATCGATTTAACCCCTATTTCTTTGATGATCTCTAGGCCAACTATCACTGCTTTGTATTCAGCTTCGTTATTAGTTGCAGTAAACTCTAGTCTCAGTGCATGGCTTAGCTTTCTTCCTTGAGGTATGACTATTATGACTCCTGCCCCTGAGACGAGCTTGTTCGACACTCCACCAACGAACATACTCCATTTGATAGTTTCCTCAATTTTTACGGCTGCCTCCTCATCTTTCATTGTAAACTCAGCTATGAAATCAACCAAGGCTTGTCCTTCAATCATGGTGCGCGGATGGTAAATGATGTTGTGCTGGCTCAGCTCAATGCTCCATTGTAACAGGCGTCTTAACGTATCTATTTTATGTAAGACTTGTCTAAGGGGTTGATCATTTAGAACCTTAATGGAGTGTGATTGAAAGTAAGGTCGTAATTTCCAAGATGCTATGAGCAGACAGTAAGAAAATTATTTGATCTAGGGTATCTAGCTTCTATGCTCGTGAATCTTTTGCTAATGAAGTACACCAGTCGTTGGATGCAATCTTCTTCTCGTACTAGTGTGGCTCTTAGGGCGTGGGAGGATACAGCTAGATATAAGTGGAGGCTCTCTCCATCGATCGGAGTGGAGAGTACTGGCGGCTTCTGCAGATGTTCAAGTAAACTCTGAAAGGTTGAGTAGCACCCGTCAGTCCATTCAAACTTCCCTTTGTCCTTTTTTAGGGCTTCGAAAAACGGGACACACTTATCCATTGCTTTGGATATGAAACATTTCAAATTGGCTACCTTTCTGTTTAGGCTCTGCATTTCCTTTCGTGTCATTAGGATTTTGATGTCCTTCAAAGCTTGTACCTTCTCAGGATTAGCCTCTATCCCTCTTGCATGTACGATAAAACCCAAGAATTTACCCAAAGACACCCAAAAAGAGCATTTTAGTGGGCTTAGCTTCATTTGGTATTTGCATAACACTAGGAACATCTTTTCTAGGTGGCTCAGATGATCCCTGCTCTTCTTGATTTGACAAGCATGTCGTCAACATTGACTTCCATGGAGTGACCAATTTGTTGCTCAAACATCTTATTAACTATAGATTGATAGGTGGCACTGGCATTCTTAAGCCCAAAAAGCATGACCTTGTTACAATATAGGCCTAGACCCATGACGAAGCTAGTGTGTTCTTGATCCCGCACATGCATGGGAATTTGGTTGTATCCTGAATATACATCCATGAACGACAACAACTCTGGCCACGTGGTTCCGTCCACCAGTCGGTCGATGCGGGGTAAAGGGAAACGGTCTTTAGGGTAAGTATCATTAACATTGGAGAAGTCAATGCAGGATCGCCACTTTCCATTAGGCTTCTTTACCATGACTGGGTTTGTAACGACCCGCCATTTTGGACAGTTTAAACCGACGATCAAATACACATGTCGATTCCAAATCATTCAAAAGGGCAGATGGTTATTGGGGTAAATAAGAAAAGAAAAGAAAGAGAAATAAAGGAAATGAAACAACACAGAATCTCGCAGCGGAATGATAAAATATAATAGTCAAATAAACAGTTCATGAAGCTGTCTACTATACTTTGACAATTATTTATACAACATTTATCAGAGTTATACATATACAACAGAACAATTAAAATAATGCAGCAGATAGCATGATGCAAGGGTAATAATAGTAATAGTATACCCAATCTTCGTCTTCGTACTCCAGAATAGATCTTCAAAAATCTGAAAAACTCAGGTCTGACCCGAGCGTAATGAAAAGACAAAACACCCGAGTCAGGACTAAAATATCCTCATGTAAGTTAAATCAATCGTAAATAAATATGAGTGTAACGGCGTCAAAGATGTTTACGGGATTTGACATCTCCTATCCAGTGTCAACGTGCGTGCAATAACTTAAGAGATGTTACGGGATTTTCCATCTCTTAAGGATACGTTAAACTATCTACTATGTAGTAATGTACGCTAAGTAGATAATGTCTATCAGTAATATAAAGTATCAAAATAGCGTTAAGGCGTTACCATAATCCCCCTTAACACGTTTTTATAATGCCATAGTCTATACGGCACCGTAGCCCCACCGTAAACTGGTGGTTATCAGAGGGTACCCCATAGGTATAACACAAAGCATAACGTAGTGGTCGCGAATAGGATAATCAGTATGACAAGGTACATGAGGCGATACCAACTAGGATACTAGTAGTTGCGTGATCCGGACTGATGTTGGGCATAGCCAGCAGCTACCCCAACACCGCGAAACAACACTCCCAAATCAAGGGGTGCACCCAAATCGCATCACAAATGTAATAGATACGGTATCGAAGAAGTGTGTCCGCTAGAGGTGGCGAACCTCAATGGCCCGGCGCGGCTCCTGTTTTAGTCATGTCAGGGGTCATCCAATAATCGTTCTCTTTCTTTAGTCAACGCGTTCACCAAACCATCCACTTCATTCTGGATCAACACTCCGCGTATAATAGTTATTAAAGTGGTTTTCGGTATCGATAGAGAGTATGTCCATATCCGATCCCGGTCTCTTTAATAACTACGTATTATTACACCGTTGGCTCTTTTACATTTCAAATCGATTCATAATTGATATCAAAATATCATATTCGCTTCAAAAATCAAATCCATTTCAAATATCATCGTATCTATTCAAATGTAAGATTTCGTTTCAAAAATCATTTTTCGCATCAATATCTCATTTTGATTTCAAAATCATTTCGAATTTCAATTTAGGTTGCAACTTCATTTAACCCAATTCGTATTTAAATTCAAGATTTAAATATAAAAATTTCACCTTATTGACCAGCTTAGAATTTTAGAAAAATAGTTTTAAGTAGTTTAAAAGTAGTTTTAAATAATTAAAATAGTTAAACTACTTAAAATCTTAAAATGGATTTGAAATAGATAAATTAGTTTAAAATAATTTAACTTGGGTTAAGTAGATTTAAAATAGATTAAAATAGTTTAAGTATTCAAAATGGTTTATATAACTGAGTAATTTGGAAAACAAAATAAAACAGCTTTAAAACCAATCCATTTCAATTATAACTTCCCAATTCAAATCAATTTAAATTTCCATTCTACCGATTCAATTAGATTTCAATCCAAATCAATGTCAACTTTGACTTCAAATTAATTCAATTTTACATTCACCTTTAATTCATTCGATTTCAATTTATATCGATTCGGAGCTTGGTTTTCCAAAATATCCATTTATAGCACTTAAAAAAATTATCTTTCAAAATTCAAATTTAAATCCAAATTTCAAATATGATTCAATTCCAAACTCGATTTCAAAATATCATTTTTATATCACTTTTACTTAGTAATATTCAAAACTCGAATTAAGGTTAAATCTTTAAACAAATCAATTTTCGACATTCAATCATATCTAATTTCAAATTTCAAAGTCTCAACTTAATTATTTAACAAAATTCCTTTAACCCAAAATTTATTTCAACATTCCAAACTCAATTTTTCCGAGAAATTCAATTTCTATAAATCAATTTCTATTTATAACTTTTAAATCAAAACATTTAAATAAATTTCAAATCGATGATTTCAAAAATTTTTGATTTAGCCAATTCGGTGTCCGTATATAATTTTCTATCCTATGGCCAAGTGATTATTTCAATTAAATGTCAGGGATGAATATATATTACTTAAATCAAATCACAGTTTCATATGTATGCATAACAGGATATATATAAGCAAATAAACATCCAAACATTCAAATATCAACCAATAGCATCCATCGAAATACATCATCCAATAGGCTATACAATTCATGGCAATTTCATAGTTATCGATGTCAGGTAATTAAATCGCAATTCAATTTCAATTTTAATTTCAAATTTAACTGTCAATTTAATTTTCGACGGTTAATTCAAATGACAATTAAATTCTATCAAACAACGACAAATAAAATTCATATCACTTCATAATATCAAATTTAACTAGTATAAAGATATTTAGTACGTTGTGAGCGTTATAAAACACTCACCTTGATTTTTCGATTTTAAATTAAATCGAACGACGTTCGATTTGATCCAAAATTTTCTCTAGCTCCAAAACGGTTCCAATCTAGCTCCACAGCGTAGTATTCGACAAAACGAACCCGACGCAAGTCGTTTCATGCGTTTTCGACCTCGTATGAAAAAGATATGATTTTACAAAGATTCTATACGAATTTTAATACACAATTAACAACTTTTATTTTATTATTTACCCAAACTCACATCCACCGTTGATTTCACTCAGCAGATCAAGGCCGCGTACTATCACTTCTCCCCTACGCAATGCTTCCAGGTCGCGTTCGTCTCCAGGAACAACAAAGCCGAACCCATCTTCAAAACTAGGGTTTAAGGCCGCTCCCTCCTCGTCGCTCGAAACTGCATCACTCCACCACTACGCTGAAGACCAACACCTCCTCTATGCTCGGCTGCAAAGCCAAGGAGCTCGGCCCCCTATTGAGCACGCGAAACGAGGCCAAACTGTAGGCCTTCAAGCTCCTTTTCCCATTGATCCATAGCTCCAAACACGATCTCCACCGTTGAACTCGTAGAACTCGTTGGCCTCTTCAATATTGTAGTTGATGATTTTGGCTAATTGTTCATGGACTGGAATTAATCGAGAGAAGAAGGAAACTAATTTCTGGCCATTCATTTGTATAAGAGGTGGCCGGCATTGTAACCCAAGGGTTTGAGTTTTGTTTTGAAAATAGAGGATAATGAAGTGCCTTTATAGAAAAATAACGAACACTATTCAACCCGACTTTTCTGAACTCCGATTTACGCGTGGTGACCGGCATCCCTAGGGTTTATCCCATGTTCCGGACACAATGGAACAGGTTTCGGAGGCTAATTCGAACATCTGTGCGAGTTACGGAAATAAACGATCAAATTTAAATTAAACCGATTTAACGAATTTCTATGCGTTTTGTCTCGCCCCGGACAAACGGTAAATCGGATTGACATGAAATTTGAAATCTTACAATAATATAACAATACGGATCCGATGAAACTGGTTTTGTCGAAATCCGAAGCTGTTTGAAAAATAACGATTTTAACTCGCCAAATTAATATTAAAACAATTTCAATGCGTTTCGAGCTGCCACGGTCAAACGATAACTCCGATTGCTACGAAAATTGAAATCCGATAATAACTAACTATTACGGATCCAATGGAGCTAGTTTCGTCCAATTCTGAGACTGTTCAAAAATTGGCTATTTTCAATCGATAATTAAATATTAAAATATTCACTTTTCACAAATAAATTGTAAATTCAGTTTTAAAAGTTCTATAACATCACTATAACTCCAATATGATAAAATAAAATTTTGCAAATCATTTATAATCATATTAAACCCGTTATTCAATTATCCAATAAATTCCAATTTTAAAATCTTATTAACTCCATTACAATCCCGATATAACTTACATTCACTTTGGAAACCAATTTGAATCATATTAAATCAAATTTCAATTATTCACTCTATTATCATATATTAAATTTCAATATCAAATTGATCATATCAAATTCGGAATTTAATTATTCAAACATTTGTAATATTAAATTTAAACGAATTTGATTATTCTTAAATCACTATCTTTTAAAATATTCAACGAACTTATAAATTTAACTTTTTAAATGAATTAAAATTTATAGAACAACCATTTCCATTATACGGTTATTCGATTCCCATTATTAAATTATTCAATAAATTCCAAATATTAAATTTAAACAATTTTGCTTATCCAATAATTCATTATCTTTTGAAATATTGAAATTGAACTTATAAGATTCAACTTTTAAACCAATTCACAATTTAGAACATTATTTTCATTTTACAGTTATTCAATTATTCAATAAGTTTTAAATATTTAATTTAAATAGTTTACCTGATCAATATTCAATATTTGATTTTAAATAGATTTTACTTATCAATCAATTACTCTATTATTCCCAATGAATCCCACATTTATTATCCTATTCAACTATTGACTTTTATTATTATTTTTATTACTTGGATTATTATTGTTGCAATTCATTCCAGTTATTATTATTCCAAACGACTTACAAATTTTTTTCTAACCCTAAATCACGAAATCTTATTAAATTTAGCTATTTTAATTATCGAAAATTTACGGGTCGTTACACTCTCCCCCACTCAAAACTTTTCGTCCCCGAAAAGGAAAAAGAAGGGGAAAGGAACTAAGTATAGAATTCAACATTAGATATATTTTATTCAAAGTTATCAAAATACAATGAAATTCCATTTATAAAGTCATAACTACGCTTCCACTAAGTTACTCCGAACGGCTTTCCAACTTTAAAAGTTAGTTATCAAAACAAGTTATAATTTTTTTTTTAAACTTGAAAAATTTTCTAACACCCGGATTTGACGGAAAATTTTGGCAGAGTCTCCTTTGCGCGGCTCGATCGGTACAACTACAAAACGCCTCTACGGGCCCCAAACCAACAAAAGAAAATCAAAAGCCAAGTGGCTCATCAAAAATCACCAAATCCAATAACAAAATAAACATGTACCTTATATTATATTAGCGAGCATATACGACTAATATAGCGCGAAAGCGAGCTCCAAATGCGAAGCAAGCGCAATCCGCACCTACTAAACACTCAACAAACCATGAGAAACATGCATATATGAAAATAATATCAATATACATCCTATATAAACATAACAACTACATGCGCCAACATAGCAAATGCAACAAAACAACAAATGCAACCATCAATCAACTATCATCCAACAAGTCCATAACCAATCAATATAAATTCACTTGTCATTAATATTTATTGACTTGGATTTCAATTTTAATCATAGCTGATTCATTAACGTTGGATTTTACTAACATTCATTCTCAATTCGATTAGTTAACATTCACTAATTTATATTTACATTAGTTCACTTCCAATTTGAATCAAACTAAATTCTATTTAAATTCATTTAACTTCCAATTTGATTTCAGTGATTTATAGCTTTCAATTTCATTAACACTTAATGATTATATACAATCAATTAACAATCATATAACAACCAAATCATACCCAACATAACCAAAATTTTTATTTTACATTCAATTTGGTTTATTTCTTTTATATATATATCCTGTTATATAATTTTAAAAGAATCATTTTATATTTGGCATCATATATTTCCAATATTAACTTTAATTAAGTCCGTAAGCCGTACATATATCATCCGTGAGCAATATCAATCTAATCGCTTATTCGATCACACAATTTCACTTCCAAACTAGTATCGTTCACACGACCCTCTAGTGCGGACTCAGATTTGGTTCCTTGATTGGAAACTGTTACTCTCCTTGCATAGCAATATACTATGATAGAGAATTCCAGAATCAAATTAAAAATCCATATCTAGGGTTCGCCGTCGAAAATCGAGTGAAAAATCCTAACTTGGATCGATATAAAACATCTCGAAATTTTGTGCTCGAATTTGGATCAAATCGTTATGCGAATAAAATAATATACGTACAATCTCACGTATTACCTTCCAATGGATTTCTATCCAATTTATCTATACTAAATTATTTTATTGACTTTTATATATATTTTTTCACTTAATTACTCACAATCCATTATTCAGTAAGTATATTCATTTCTTTACATAGCATATTCTTTATCATTATCTTTTCTCAAACATCATATCAAAGAATTTGTTTACTCAAGTTCATTTTAAACATTCTATATAATTTAATTAAATTCAATTTCCTTTCCCAATTGATTCTTAGCTATACCTAATTATTTTGTTTACATTTACTCAATATTCATAGTTTCAGTTAATACAAATTTATTTGTGGAACATTTTATTAATCATACTTTAGTTTATAGTCATTCCATAAAAGTCTAACTTCTCATATATGACTTTTCTTAGTTTACGGTTATCTTAAAGTTACAAATTCAAAAAATTTCTCTATGCAATTTATATTTATTTTCTATAACCAATTTACAAAAGATATTATACAATTCATCTGTCTTCTTTCTTAAATTCACTTACTTGTTCCATTTATCCATTCATCATTTCAGGTTATATTTAAGTATATAACATTTTTGTCACAACCAAATTTTCATTTATATACATTTTAATTCCTTTTTGAGTTTTCCTTACTTGTATACTTCAATTATGTTCAGGTTTTGTTTATTCGTACAATATCTCATTACATATCCAAAACATTATTTCAACTTCTTAATATTTGGTAAGTCATAATATATGTTATTAGAATGCAAATTCGGTATTATACAAATTTATAGAATTTCATTTTTTCTTGATTAGAATGTACAAAAATTTGATTTATTTAAATCCTCTTTACCTTTCAACTTTAAAGTTTTCCCAAAACATAAGCTTAGATATCTTAATCCTCTTATTTTATAAATTCTGGTTATTCACATTTCATTCAAATAATTTGAAAATTATTAATTAACAGAACTTAGAAATTTAAATGCCCGGTTCTTTTCAAATCGTTTGAAATAAATATATACACTTATATTATTAATATATTAAATCATACCTTTGGAGTTTAAAACAAAACCCATTTACCCAAAATAATTTTTGAAGATAAGCAAGCTTCTTAGAAGTCTCCCCCACTTTGAGACTCGAAAATGAACGTCGATGATGCTGCGCAATCATCACCGAAATTATTTTCCAGCGACATAAGAGAGGAGTACTAAATTCATTCTTTTCTTTAAAAATCCTTTCAAAATATTTCCATAAACAATTTCCAATTAATATTACTATATATTTCTTCAAAACTTTGAAAACCATTTTTCAAAACCTCTGGGTCTTAAATTCAATATTTTCAATTTAAATCTATTTTAAATTTATAAGTCACCTTTATAAAATATCTTATAGGATTTTTTTTTAAAACATTCTACAAGTTGTTTTATTACTGTTCATTTTGTAATTCATCTTATTTATTAAATTACAATATCCAATTCATGATAATAACTAATATTTTAATTCCTAACAACCAGGTAAGCTAGATAAGTCACAATAAATTTCTGAAATTTTTTCTTTATATACAAAATATAATTAGAGAAAAATTATTTCATTTACCCAGTTTAAAACAATACAATGTCGAATTATTCTGTTTAAGTGTTTAGAGATCCCTATCAATAACGTTAATTACTCGTATTGAGCAGAATCCATAAGCCACTCAACAAATCAACCAACACAATATAAAACATTTTATATCACTAACAAATACGCTCTCTCATATATATATATATATATATTCACTCAGCGACTCATCATAGGGTATTACTACCCTACTTATAAAGAGTCATACCCCACAAAGCTAAGGTTATCACTAAACCAAAGCTCTGATACTAACTGTAACGACCCGCCTTTTTGGACAGTTTAAACCGACGATCAAATACACATGTCGATTCCAAACCATTCAAAAGGGCAGATGGCTATTGGGGTAAATAAGAAAAGAAAAGAAAGAGAAATAAAGGAAATGAAACAACACAGAATCTCGCAGCCACTACAAGAAATTGTACTTTCAACTGCATTAGTAAACAGCGTTTTCTTTGTAACTGCTGACAAAAGAATTTTGAAAAGTAAAAATTAGAAACCTGAACGCTGTTTAAACAAACCCAAATCATTTTGGCAATTTTTTCATTACGCGGTTACTTTGCCGCCTTCCTTTCTTCCACTTCAACCTCACTCCACGTGAAAGTAAAATCCTAAATTTTCTCATGATATTTAAAACTGATTAAACAAGAATCTCCCATGAAAAATCATTCCTCTCTTAACCTCTCATGTAATATTCGATAAACTTGAGCCCCAATTCCCTTTGAATCCATCATTGGCAATCACTTGAGCCCTAAAGCCCCTTCAGTCCGTTATTGGCAGACACAAGATCATGAATCTGATTTAAAGTCCACTCAATAAAGAAGACTGCCTCACTCAAGAATTCCTGGACGATTTTCTTTAGAAACCAAATTTGAGTAATTTATTTGATCTTTAGATGCAACATTTGAATTTGCTTCTTTTTTGTTATTATCATGTATAATACTGCAGTTATGCTTGCAAGTTTAGAGAAAAATGATAGGTCTTTGTATTGCAGGGTTAATCAATAATCACCAGTTTTGTTTTAAAATGGTTAGCCAAGATTTAATCGTTGCTGGTTTTAGAATCAGTGTTTTAATCGTTGGGGATCTGTTGGCTGCATTCAATGATGCAATTAAGGATGGAGTTTGTTTGTCTAATTATCTTACAGTGCATCAATTTATATTTGTTTTGGATAAAATACAGACTTTTGGAGAACACGAAGAGCTATGTATGTGAAGTGATAGTGATCGTTGTCGATCATCTTGGAATGGTATCTTCTAACATCGAGCAGAGATTTAACACTTACAATAACGCTTCTCGAACTGAGCAAAGAATAACTGCCTGAGACAGAGAATACTTTCATGTCAACAATATACTTTTGGCCTGGACATTTCTTCTCTGCTATTGAGTGCTAAGTTCTCTAGACATCAGTGTCGTTATGTTTTGCCAGGTAAAGATATCTTCTGTATTAAATTCTTACTTAAAAAATTGTTGATTGTTAATGCCATTCTTCTTTGAATAGCGACTAGTACTAATCAACAGAAGGCAGAGAAACTCGGTGAACCTTCAGGGTACATTAACATCAGTAGTTAATTTTTTCTTTCATTTTCTAAGTATTGAAGCATACATATAAAGTAACATGTCAAATTTGGCAATAGGGTTGATCCTGTTCATGATGATAATGGTACTTGTCTGGGCATTAAAGATCAGTGTGAAATTGTTACTACTCAACTGCCATTTGATGCTAATACTGTCATTAAGCCCCAAATAGTTACACAGTCCAATACTGGTAAGAATTTCTTAAATTTGAACATAATCTGAGTAATTTTAAAATGAGATAGATGAGATTTAGATACTTCTTTCTTACTGTTTGATTAAGATATATAATTTTTAGGAACTGAACTTTCTACTACAGTTCCAATCTTCAAGCTTTCAAGATCATTGAAGCAATTCAACACCGGTTCTTTTGATTTTCTCACAGAGGTTTGATAGCTCAGTTTGCAAGAATCATCATGCTTAGTTTCTATTGTCAGTGTAAACTAAATTTGACCAATGATTGATTGCAGAATGCACTTATGCCTGGAAGTGGTAACCATAAGAAGAGATCTTCCTCTGGGAGACGTATTCTTTCATTTCTCAGAAACAGAAAACCCAGTGAGTGAAAGCATTTATAGTGTATATTCATATAACTGTCGACCTGTAAAATGCATATATGTTGTTCTAATTTGTTACGATGTATTGAGCATAAATGCAGTTCATGTACTGTTATGTACATTCGTAAGGCTTGCACGAAGTAGAATATTATCTCCAAGTGACACAATAACAATGACTAAATATAATTATGATTAGCATAAATCTTATGTATCAAAGTGTTTTCTTCTGTTTCCGACTAATCCAATTTATCCATTTATCTTTTATGATGATAAACGATGAAATCATTTGATTGACTATATATATGAACACACCAGATTGAACCGAAAATAGGGGGAACAATAATGGAATGAAGCTGATGCCATCTGAATTATGATTCAAGTAAAATGCTAAAGTTGTTCGGTAATGCAATCCAATGATGATTCCTTCATACAAATTTACAAATGTAAAAAAACAATAATTTCTTCATTATTGCTCCCCTGTTCAGCAATGAGTCCGAAATCAGTAGCTATTAATCAAATTAAGTCGAGGTCACTCTGAAAATAAGGAAATAAAGAGATCCTAATGAGTAGTAAAAGAATGTTCCTTTTGAATGCGTGAAATAACTTCCAAAACATGAACCAACCACACATTGCCATCCAACTCCATATATGTTATCAAATTCCTGTAACAAGCTCATATTACATAATAGAAGAAAGCTATAATCATGCAGTCATATACAAAGTATGGTATACGTAATGTTAATGAATTGTAGTGTAGTGTACCTTTTTTATATAGAAGGCAATTCTTCTATAGTCCAGGACATCGAAAAGGTCTAGAGCTTTATAAGCAAATGACATTGCTTGCAACTGCATTTCTTCATCCATGTCTGTATCACTGATCAATGCTTTTCCTTCCAACATCCCTCTCTACTTAAGGTTTGTATTTGTAATTGTAATATACTGAACGTATATATCATGTAAGCTGGATTAGCGTTGTTTACGTTGAGTAATATCACATTGCAGATGAGTGGAGCTACTCTATTGAACCTATGATTGCTGACATCTGATATTTGGGCAGTGCTTATTCGAATTTTCTTTTATAAACAGCAGGTATTCATTCTTCACTGTGATATTAATTATACTGCCATTTATTATGTATTGATGTATGCTTATATTCATACAATTTACTGCATCCAGGTTGATTGGTTATACTATTTTGCATTTGCAATTGTTACTGTTGGACTAATCATTTACTCTTTGAGGTATGCACATTTCAAACTTATTACTCTTAAATGAGAACACAACCTCATTATTACAGTTTTATTCTGATTTATGTGTCATCAAGACGATTCTGATTTATGTGTCATCAAGAGGAAATGCTTTGTTCAAGGTAACTATCTTTTATCTTAAACATACATAACAATTTTCTTGATCTCTTACATTCATATTTTATATATGTTGCAATTAATCTTGTGATAATAACAGTCATCACATACTTGCCTCTGTCCTCAGCTTCAACATCCCCTGCACAAACTTCCTCATAACCTTGCCTTTCGCCATTGCCTCACAGCATATCATTTCCTTCAACACTTCTACAACTTTCACTGTTCATACAACAAAACTGCTTCAAACCACTGCTTCATTCTCTATATTGCAACGTTTCCACTTACTGCTTCATACAACAACTCAAACCACTGCTTCACAAAAATCCACTGCCTCAAACTGTCAACCACGCAACATACCGTTAATACAAAAACTTCCTCATCCCTCTGCTACACACTTCTCTACACCAAAAATTGCCTCATCATACCATTTCATCCACCTTACTGTCAAAAACCATAACCTAGCCTCGTCAACTACCATCCCACATAATTTAACCATCTGCAACCTACCACTGCCCTACCTGTGATACCATCATTTTCTGCCTTTAACCACTGCTGCTCCATACACTCAACCTCATCGCAGCTGAATCACCATCAAACCACCACCAACATAAACTGTGCACATATACTTGCCACAACCAATATACATCACTACTGCTCCTCCTTACAAAATTCCTGCCATACCATCCCAGTGCATTTTAACAACTACTCCACCTCTATTTCCTACTAAATACCTCACTACTTCAAGCAAACTTCACCAAACAGCAACAACCATTCACAGTGCAACCATCAACAGCCACTCCTTCACACATCACAACACCTTCAAACGGATAACCACTGTTACAATAGATTGGAAATTATTTGTAATTCTACATATTCACACCTTATTTAATCACCATTTCAAACACATTTATTTCTGTTTTATATTTTTTAATACAGATTTTAGATTGGCTGTTAGAAGATAGGATTTGTTTACGGATAATGGGAACATTAATTTTATTTTTCACAATATTACTATCTATTACAAATGGTTATATAATTTAATGGAGTGGAAATCATAGATTTCAATCAGTGTTACACTGTACACTGGTATAGCTCTACCCTAATGGTCAGTAACAGCAGTAGTTTCATAATATTTGATTTAATGCTGGTTGCCCAGGTTTTAGTAAAGATAACAAACAAAGTAACTGTTATTGGGAGGTTCCAAATTTGTGTGCATATTAATTTGCAATTTAAGATATTGGTAGTGATGACTATGCGGGTGGGTGCTGTCACTCACGATCGAGGCTGTCAACGTTTGGTAAGAACAACTCCATAATGGTAACATTTTTTTCAATGAATACCACTGCTGTATATATAATTATCTATCTACAAGTTTCTTCTATCCTACATAGCAAGTTTTGTGTTGCTGTCAGTTGGTTCCGGCAGAAGTAGTAGGGAAGGGAGAAGTGATATGCTGCAGGTTGTTGGAGATGTGGTGGAAGTAGACAGTAGAAAGGAGTTTGATAGGGTAGTTGCAACGTTGAACAGTGGGGAAGTAGATGGAGATGGTCAGATTGTATAGGTATTGAAAGTTAATGCAGTGGTCTGTTTATAGTTGCAAGCACTATGATGATGAATAGTTTGTGATTTCTGCTGGGGGTGAAGAAGTGGGAATGCTTTGGTTTGTGGTCTGTGTGAAGTCTGGTGAAGGGAGAAATGACCAGAAATGTTAAGTTTGATGGTTTTAGTGTTTTCAAGGAGCAGAGGGGTGGATTTGTTTGTGGTGCTTGAATGTAATTTGTTTGTGATTGGGCTTTGTCCTTTGATGTTGATGAATATAAGGCAGCAAGCATAGTTTGATAACAAGTCAGAAAGGGGCTGACAGATTGAGATGGTGGTTTGAACTGAATGAAGGGGATGGGAACAGTGTTGTTTGCAAAGTGAAGGCAGCAGGAAGGCAACAGTTGTGAATGGCCAGAGTACATACTACTTATAGGACACAGCATGTACATACTACTCTCTTATCTTCCTGATTCATGTTTTGTATGATCTATATTTACATGCCTTGCTTTCCTGCTTTTGATAGATTTGGCACTCATTTTTTTTACTACTAGATACTAATTCCCAATCTTGTTCATTCCTCACTGCAGATTCCTGTCACCAGCTACGTTTTAAGAGATTCACTCAAGCTAAAGTCCAACTATGCGGATATGGTTGTAGGCATTTGGTACGGACTTACTGTATTGATATTATATTTTTGTTTAACAGAATTTGTGGCAACTTGGTTTACTTTGTTATTTTTGTTTATGGATATTATTGAAACTTGGTTTATGGATGTCTTTTATTTATTAATATTATCTTAACTAGTTTATGTAATTAATTAATAGTTATTAAACATGTTATATTTACTAGTTTCTTGAATATACTCAAAATATAGTTCTGGAATATTCAAAAATAGAGTGGAATATTAAAGCTGTTATATAAATAGAAGACAGCGTTTGATTAATGCTGTCAATGAAGAAACAACAGCGTTCAATTCGTGCTGTAATTATCTTTAAATAGTCAATAACAGCGTTTAGTACATGCTGTCGAAATAGTTGATGATTCAATAACAGCGTTTATAAAATGCTGTTGTAAACAGTTAAAGTAGAATTAAAACATCTCCGACAGCATGTTTAAAAACGCTGTAAAAACATTATTGACAGCTTGTAAGAAACGCTGTCAAAGTGATGTTTCAACAGCGTTTATCAAAAAGCTGTTGTAAGTTCTGTATATACGACAGCATGTCGTTATACAGCGTTTGAACTAACGCTGTTGTATCTTATTACAGCGTTTATCAAACGCTGTTAAAAGCCTTTTGTGGTGTAGTGAGCGGAACGATAAAATATAATAGTTAAATAAACAGTTCATGAAGCTGTCTACTATACTTTGACAATTATTTATACAACATTTATCAGAGTTATACATATACAACAAAACAATTAAAATAATGCAGCAGATAGCATGATGCAAGGGTAATAATAGTAATAGTATACCCAATCTTCGTCTTCGTCCTCCAGAATAGATCTTCAAAAATCTGAAAAACTCAGGTCTGACCCGAGCGTAATGAAAAGACAAAACACCCGAGTCAGGACTAAAATGTCCTCATGTAAGTTAAATCAATCGTAAATAAATATGAGTGTAACGGCGTCAGAGATGTTTACGGGGTTTGACATCTCCTATCTAGTGTCAACGTGCGTGCAATAACTTAAGAGATGTTACGGGATTTTCCATCTCTTAAGGATCCGTTAAACTATCTACTATGTAGTAATGTACGCTAAGTAGATAATGTCTATCAGTAATATAAAGTATCACAATAGCGTTAAGGCGTTACCATAATCCCCCTTAACACGTTTTCATAATGCCATGGTCTATACAGCACCATAGCCCCACCGTAAACTGGTGGTTATGAGAGGGTACCCCATAGGTATAACACAAAGCATAACGTAGTGGTCGCGAATAGGATAATCAGTATGACAAGGTACATGAGGCGATACCAACTAGGATACTAGTAGTTGTGTGATCCGGACTGATGTTGGGCATAGCCAGCAGCTACCCCAACACCGCGAAACAACACTCCCAAATCAAGGGGTGCACCCAAATCGCATCACAAATGTAATAGATACGGTATCGAAGAAGTGTGTCCGCTAGAGGTGGCGAACCTCAATGGCCCGGCGCGGCTCCTGTTTTAGTCATGTCAGGGGTCATCCAATAATCGTTCTCTTTCTTCAGTCAACGCGTTCACCAAACCATCCACTTCATTCTGGATCAACACTCCGCGTATAAGAGTTATTAAAGTGGTTTTCGGTATCGACAGAGAGTATGTCCATATCCGATCCCGGTCTCTTTAATAACTACGTATTATTACACCGTTGGCTCTTTTACATTTCAACTCGATTCATAATTGATATCAAAATATCATATTCGCTTCAAAAATCAAATCCATTTCAAATATCATCGTATCTATTCAAATGTAAGATTTCGTTTCAAAAATCATTTTTCGCATCAATATCTCATTTTGATTTCAAAATCATTTCGAATTTCAATTTAGGTTGCAACTTCATTTAACCCAATTCGTATTTAAATTCAAGATTTAAATATAAAAATTTCACCTTATTGACCAGCTTAGAATTTTAGAAAAATAGTTTTAAGTAGTTTAAAAGTAGTTTTAAATAATTAAAATAGTTAAAATACTTAAAATCTTAAAATGGATTTGAAATAGATAAATTAGTTTAAAATAATTTAACTTGGGTTAAGTAGATTTAAAATAGATTAAAATAGTTTAAGTATTCAAAATGGTTTATATAACTGAGTAATTTGGAAAACAAAATAAAACAGCTTTAAAACCAATCCATTTCAATTATAACTTCCCAATTCAAATCAATTTAAATTTCCATTCTACCGATTCAATTAGATTTCAATCCAAATCAATGTCAACTTTGACTTCAAATTAATTCAATTTTACATTCACCTTTAATTCATTCGATTTCAATTTATATCGATTCGGAGCTTGGTTTTCCAAAATATCCATTTATAGCACTTAACAAAATTATCTTTCAAAATTCAAATTTAAATCCAAATTTCAAATATGATTCAATTCCAAACTCGATTTCAAAATATCATTTTTATATCACTTTTACTTAGTAATATTCAAAACTCGAATTAAGGTTAAATCTTTAAACAAATCAATTTTCGACATTCAATCATATCTAATTTCAAATTTCAAAGTCTCAACTTAATTATTTAACAAAATTCCTTTAACCCAAAATTTATTTCAACATTCCAAACTCAATTTTTCTGATAAATTCAATTTCTATAAATCAATTTCTATTTATAACTTTTAAATCAAAACATTTAAATAAATTTCAAATCGATGATTTCAAAAATTTTTGATTTAGCCAATTCGGTGTCCGTATATAATTTTCTATCCTATGGCCAAGTGATTATTTCAATTAAATGTCAGGGATGAATATATATTACTTAAATCAAATCACAGTTTCATATGTATGCATAACAGGATATATATAAGCAAATAAACATCCAAACATTCAAATATCAACCAATAGCATCCATCGAAATACATCATCCAATAGGCTATACAATTCATGGCAATTTCATAGTTATCGATGTCAGGTAATTAAATCGCAATTCAATTTCAATTTTAATTTCAAATTTAACTGTCAATTTAATTTTCGACGGTTAATTCAAATGACAATTAAATTCTATCAAACAACGACAAATAAAATTCATATCACTTCATAATATCAAATTTAACTAGTATAAAGATATTTAGTACGTTGTGAGCGTTATAAAACACTCACCTTGATTTTTCGATTTTAAATTAAATCGAACGACGTTCGATTTGATCCAAAATTTTCTCTAGCTCCAAAACGGTTCCAATCTAGCTCCACAGCGTAGTATTCGACAAAACGAACCCGACGCAAGTCGTTTCATGCGTTTTCGACCTCGTATGAAAAAGATATGATTTTACAAAGATTCTATACGAATTTTAATACACAATTAACAACTTTTATTTTATTATTTACCCAAACTCACATCCACCGTTGATTTCACTCAGCAGATCAAGGCCGCGTACTATCACTTCTCCCCTACGCAATGCTTCCAGGTCGCGTTCGTCTCCAGGAACAACAAAGCCGAACCCATCTTCAAAACTAGGGTTTAAGGCCGCTCCCTCCTCGTCGCTCGAAACTGCATCACTCCACCACTACGCTGAAGACCATCACCTCCTCTATGCTCGGCTGCAAAGCCAAGGAGCTCGGCCCCCTATTGAGCACGCGAAACGAGGCCAAACTGTAGGCCTTCAAGCTCCTTTTCCCATTGATCCATAGCTCCAAACACGATCTCCACCGTTGAACTCGTAGAACTCGTTGGCCTCTTCAATATTGTAGTTGATGATTTTGGCTAATTGTTCATGGATTGGAATTAATCGAGAGAAGAAGGAAACTAATTTCTGGCCATTCATTTGTATAAGAGGTGGCCGGCATTGTAACCCAAGGGTTTGAGTTTTGTTTTGAAAATAGAGGATAATGAAGTGCCTTTATAGAAAAATAACGAACACTATTCAACCCGACTTTTCTGAACTCCGATTTACGCGTGGTGACCGGCGTCCATAGGGTTTATCCCATGTTCCGGACACAATGGAACAGGTTTCGGAGGCTAATTCGAACATCTGTGCGAGTTACGGAAATAAACGATCAAATTTAAATTAAACCGATTTAACGAATTTCTATGCGTTTTGTCTCGCCCCGGACAAACGGTAAATCGGATTGACATGAAATTTGAAATCTTACAATAATATAACAATACGGATCCGATGAAACTGGTTTTGTCGAAATCCGAAGCTGTTTGAAAAATAACGATTTTAACTCGCCAAATTAATATTAAAACAATTTCAATGCGTTTCGAGCTGCCACGGTCAAACGATAACTCCGATTGCTACGAAAATTGAAATCCGATAATAACTAACTATTACGGATCCAATGGAGCTAGTTTCGTCCAATTCTGAGACTGTTCAAAAATTGGCTATTTTCAATCGATAATTAAATATTAAAATATTCACTTTTCACAAATAAATTGTAAATTCAGTTTTAAAAGTTCTATAACATCACTATAACTCCAATATGATAAAATAAAATTTTGCAAATCATTTATAATCATATTAAACCCGTTATTCAATTATCCAATAAATTCCAATTTTAAAATCTTATTAACTCCATTACAATCCCGATATAACTTACATTCACTTTGGAAACCAATTTGAATCATATTAAATCAAATTTCAATTATTCACTCTATTATCATATATTAAATTTCAATATCAAATTGATCATATCAAATTCGGAATTTAATTATTCAAACATTTGTAATATTAAATTTAAACGAATTTGATTATTCTTAAATCACTATCTTTTAAAATATTCAACGAACTTATAAATTTAACTTTTTAAATGAATTAAAATTTATAGAACAACCATTTCCATTATACGGTTATTCGATTCCCATTATTAAATTATTCAATAAATTCCAAATATTAAATTTAAACAATTTTGCTTATCCAATAATTCATTATCTTTTGAAATATTGAAATTGAACTTATAAGATTCAACTTTTAAACCAATTCACAATTTAGAACATTATTTTCATTTTACAGTTATTCAATTATTCAATAAGTTTTAAATATTTAATTTAAATAATTTACCTGATCAATATTCAATATTTGATTTTAAATAGATTTTACTTATCAATCAATTACTCTATTATTCCCAATGAATCCCACATTTATTATCCTATTCAACTATTGACTTTTATTATTATTTTTATTACTTGGATTATTATTGTTGCAATTCATTCCAGTTATTATTATTCCAAACGACTTACAAATTTTTTTCTAACCCTAAATCACGAAATCTTATTAAATTTAGCTATTTTAATTATCGAAAATTTACGGGTCGTTACACTCTCCCCCACTCAAAACTTTTCGTCCCCGAAAAGGAAAAAGAAGGGGAAAGGAACTAAGTATAGAATTCAACATTAGATATATTTTATTCAAAGTTATCAAAATACAATGAAATTCCATTTATAAAGTCATAACTACGCTTCCACTAAGTTACTCCGAACGGCTTTCCAACTTTAAAAGTTAGTTATCAAAACAAGTTATAATTTTTTTTTTAAACTTGAAAAATTTTCTAACACCCGGATTTGACGGAAAATTTTGGCAGAGTCTCCTTTGCGCGGCTCGATCGGTACAACTACAAAACGCCTCTACGGGCCCCAAACCAACAAAAGAAAATCAAAAGCCAAGTGGCTCATCAAAAATCACCAAATCCAATGACAAAATAAACATGTACCATATATTATATTAGCGAGCATATACGACTAATATAGCGCGAAAGCGAGCTCCAAATGCGAAGCAAGCGCAATCCGCACCTACTAAACACTCAACAAACCATGAGAAACATGCATATATGAAAATAATATCAATATACATCCTATATAAACATAACAACTACATGCGCCAACATAGCAAATGCAACAAAACAACAAATGCAACCATCAATCAACTATCATCCAACAAGTCCATAACCAATCAATATAAATTCACTTGTCATTAATATTTATTGACTTGGATTTCAATTTTAATCATAGCTGATTCATTAACGTTGGATTTTACTAACATTCATTCTCAATTCGATTAGTTAACATTCACTAATTTATATTTACATTAGTTCACTTCCAATTTGAATCAAACTAAATTCTATTTAAATTCATTTAACTTCCAATTTGATTTCAGTGATTTATAGCTTTCAATTTCATTAACACTTAATGATTATATACAATCAATTAACAATCATATAACAACCAAATCATACCCAACATAACCAAAATTTTTATTTTACATTCAATTTGGTTTATTTCTTTTATATATATATCCTGTTATATAATTTTAAAAGAATCATTTTATATTTGGCATCATATATTTCCAATATTAACTTTAATTAAGTCCGTAAGCCGTACATATATCATCCGTGAGCAATATCAATCTAATCGCTTATTCGATCACACAATTTCACTTCCAAACTAGTATCGTTCACACGACCCTCTAGTGCGGACTCAGATTTGGTTCCTTGATTGGAAACTGTTACTCTCCTTGCATAGCAATATACTATGATAGAGAATTCCAGAATCAGATTAAAAATCCATATCTAGGGTTCGCCGTCGAAAATCGAGTGAAAAATCCTAACTTGGATCGATATAAAACATCTCGAAATTTTGTGCTCGAATTTGGATCAAATCGTTATGCGAATAAAATAATATACGTACAATCTCACGTATTACCTTCCAATGGATTTCTATCCAATTTATCTCTATACTAAATTATTTTATTGACTTTTATATATATTTTTTCACTTAATTACTCACAATCCATTATTCAGTAAGTATATTCATTTCTTTACATAGCATATTCTTTATCATTATCTTTTCTCAAACATCATATCAAAGAATTTGTTTATTCAAGTTCATTTTAAACATTCTATATAATTTAATTAAATTCAATTTCCTTTCCCAATTGATTCTTAGCTATACCTAATTATTTTGTTTACATTTACTCAATATTCATAGTTTCAGTTAATACAAATTTATTTGTGGAACATTTTATTAATCATACTTTAGTTTATAGTCATTCCATAAAAGTCTAACTTCTCATATATGACTTTTCTTAGTTTACAGTTATCTTAAAGTTACAAATTCAAAAAATTTCTCTATGCAATTTATATTTATTTTCTATAACCAATTTACAAAAGATATTATACAATTCATCTGTCTTCTTTCTTAAATTCACTTACTTGTTCCATTTATCCATTCATCATTTCAGGTTATATTTAAGTATATAACATTTTTATCACAACCAAATTTTCATTTATATACATTTTAATTCCTTTTTGAGTTTTCCTTACTTGTATACTTCAATTATGTTCAGGTTTTGTTTATTCGTACAATATCTCATTACATATCCAAAACATTATTTCAACTTCTTAATATTTGGTAAGTCATAATATATGTTATTAGAATGCAAATTCGGTATTATACAAATTTATAGAATTTCATTTTTTTCTTGATTAGAATGTACAAAAATTTGATTTATTTAAATCCTCTTTACCTTTCAACTTTAAAGTTTTCCCAAAACATAAGCTTAGATATCTTAATCCTCTTATTTTATAAATTCTGGTTATTCACATTTCATTCAAATAATTTGAAAATTATTAATTAACAGAACTTAGAAATTTAAATGCCCGGTTCTTTTCAAATCGTTTGAAATAAATATATACACTTATATTATTAATATATTAAATCATACCTTTGGAGTTTAAAACAAAACCCATTTACCCAAAATAATTTTTGAAGATAAGCAAGCTTCTTAGAAGTCTCCCCCACTTTGAGACTCGAAAATGAACGTCGATGATGCTGCGCAATCATCACCGAAATTATTTTCCAGCGACATAAGAGAGGAGTACTAAATTCATTCTTTTCTTTAAAAATCCTTTCAAAATATTTCCATAAACAATTTCCAATTAATATTACTATATATTTCTTCAAAACTTTGAAAACCATTTTTCAAAACCTCTGGGTCTTAAATTCAATATTTTCAATTTAAATCTATTTTAAATTTATAAGTCACCTTTATAAAATATCTTATAGGATTTTTTTTTAAAACATTCTACAAGTTGTTTTATTACTGTTCATTTTGTAATTCATCTTATTTATTAAATTACAATACCCAATTCATGATAATAACTAATATTTTAATTCCTAACAACCAGGTAAGCTAGATAAGTCACAATAAATTTCTGAAATTTTTTCTTTATATACAAAATATAATTAGAGAAAAATTATTTCATTTACCCAGTTTAAAACAATACAATGTCGAATTATTCTGTTTAAGTGTTTAGAGATCCCTATCAATAACGTTAATTACTCGTATTGAGCAGAATCCATAAGCCACTCAACAAATCAACCAACACAATATAAAACATTTTATATCACTAACAAATACGCTCTCTCATATATATATATATATATATATATATATTCACTCAGCGACTCATCATAGGGTATTACTACCCTACTTATAAAGAGTCATACCCCACAAAGCTAAGGTTATCACTAAACCAAAGCTCTGATACTAACTGTAACGACCCGCCTTTTTGGACAGTTTAAACCGACGATCAAATACATATGTCGATTCCAAACCATTCAAAAGGGCAGATGGCTATTGGGGTAAATAAGAAAAGAAAAGAAAGAGAAATAAAGGAAATGAAACAACACAGAATCTCGCAGCGGAACGATAAAATATAATAGTTAAATAAACAGTTCATGAAGCTGTCTACTATACTTTGACAATTATTTATACAACATTTATCAGAGTTATACATATACAACAAAACAATTAAAATAATGCAGCAGATAGCATGATGCAAGGGTAATAATAGTAATAGTATACCCAATCTTCGTCTTCGTCCTCCAGAATAGATCTTCAAAAATCTGAAAAACTCAGGTCTGACCCGAGCGTAATGAAAAGACAAAACACCCGAGTCAGGACTAAAATGTCCTCATGTAAGTTAAATCAACCGTAAATAAATATGAGTGTAACGGCGTCAGAGATGTTTACGGGGTTTGACATCTCCTATCTAGTGTCAACGTGCGTGCAATAACTTAAGAGATGTTACGGGATTTTCCATCTCTTAAGGATCCGTTAAACTATCTACTATGTAGTAATGTACGCTAAGTAGATAATGTCTATCAGTAATATAAAGTATCACAATAGCGTTAAGGCGTTACCATAATCCCCCTTAACACGTTTTCATAATGCCATGGTCTATACAGCACCATAGCCCCACCGTAAACTGGTGGTTATGAGAGGGTACCCCATAGGTATAACACAAAGCATAACGTAGTGGTCACGAATAGGATAATCAGTATGACAAGGTACATGAGGCGATACCAACTAGGATACTAGTAGTTGTGTGATCCGGACTGATGTTGGGCATAGCCAGCAGCTACCCCAACACCGCGAAACAACACTCCTAAATCAAGGGGTGCACCCAAATCGCATCACAAATGTAATAGATATGGTATCGAAGAAGTGTGTCCGCTAGAGGTGGCGAACCTCAATGGCCCGGCGCGGCTCCTGTTTTAGTCATGTCAGGGGTCATCCAATAATCGTTCTCTTTCTTCAGTCAACGCGTTCACCAAACCATCCACTTCATTCTGGATCAACACTCCGCGTATAAGAGTTATTAAAGTGGTTTTCGGTATCGACAGAGAGTATGTCCATATCCGATCCCGGTCTCTTTAATAACTACGTATTATTACACCGTTGGCTCTTTTACATTTCAACTCGATTCATAATTGATATCAAAATATCATATTCGCTTCAAAAATCAATCCATTTCAAATATCATCGTATCTATTCAAATGTAAGATTTCGTTTCAAAAATCATTTTTCGCATCAATATCTCATTTTGATTTCAAAATCTTTCGAATTTCAATTTAGGTTGCAACTTCATTTAACCCAATTCGTATTTAAATTCAAGATTTAAATATAAACATTTCACCTTATTGGCCAGCTTAGAATTTTAGAAAAATAGTTTTAAGTAGTTTAAAAGTAGTTTTAAATAATTAAAATAGTTAAAATACTTAAAATCTTAAAATGGATTTGAAATAGATAAATTAGTTTAAAATAATTTAAATTGGGTTAAGTAGATTTAAAATAGATTAAAATAGTTTAAGTATTCAAAATGGTTTATATAACCGAGTAATTTGGAAAACAAAATAAAACAGCTTTAAAACCAATCCATTTCAATTATAACTTCCCAATTCAAATCAATTTAAATTTCCATTCTACCGATTCGATTTCGATTTCAATCCAAATCAATGTCAACTTTGACTTCAAATTAATTCAATTTTACATTCACCCTTAATTCATTCGATTTCAATTTATATCGATTCAGAGCTTGGTTTTCCAAAATATCCATTTATAGCACTTAACAAAATTATCTTTCAAAATTCAAATTTAAATCCAAATTTCAAATATGATTCAATTCCAAACTCGATTTCAAAATATCATTTTTATATCACTTTTACTTAGTAATATTCAAAACTCGAATTAAGGTTAAATCTTTAAACAAATCAATTTTTGACATTCAATCATATCCAATTTCAAATTTCAAAGTCTCAACTTAATTATTTAACAAAATTCCTTTAACCCAAAATTTATTTCAACATTCCAAACTCAATTTTTTCCGATAAATTCAATTTCTATAAATCGATTTCTATTTATAACTTTTAAATCAAAACATTTAAATAAATTTCAAATCGACGAATTCAAATTTTTTTGATTTACCCAATTCGGTGTCCGTATATAATTTTCTATCCTATGGTTAAGTGATTATTTCAATTAAATGTCAGGGATGAATATATATTACTTAAATCAAATCACAGTTTCATATGTATGCATAACATGATATATATATAAAGCAAATAAACATCCAAACATTCAAATATCAACCAATAGCATCCATCGAAATACATCATCCAATAGGCTATACAATTCATGGCAATTTCATAGTTATCGATGTCAGGTAATTAAATCGCAATTCAATTTCAATTTTAATTTCAAATTTAACTGTCAATTTAATTTTCGACGGTTAATTCAAATGACAATTAAATTCTATCAAACAACGACAAATAAAATTCATATCACTTCATAATATCAAATTTAACTAGTATAAAGATATTTAGTATGTTGTGAGCGTTATAAAACACTCACCTTGATTTTTCAATTTTAAATCAAATCGAACGACGTTCGATTTAATCCAAAATTTTCTCTAGCTCCAAACAGTTCCAATCCAGCTCCACAGCGTAGTATTCGACAAAACAAACCCGACGCAAGTCGTTTCGTGCGTTTTCGACCTCGTACGAAAAATATATGATTTTACAAAGATTCTATGTGAATTCTAATACACAATTAACAACTTTTATTTTTATTATTTACCCAAACTCACATCCACCATTGATTTCACTCAGCAGATCAAGGCCGCGTACTATCACTTCTCCCCTACGCAATGCTTCCAGGTCGCGTTCGTCTCCAGGAACAACAAAGCCGAACCCATCTTCAAAACTAGGGTTTAAGGCCGCTCCCTCCTCGTCGCTCGAAACTGCATCACTCCACCACCACGCTGAAGACCATCACCTCCTCTATGCTCAGCTGCAAAGCCAAGGAGCTCGGCCCCCTATTGAGCATGCGAAATGAGGCCGAACTGTAGGCCTTCAAGCTCCTTTTCCCGTTGATCCATAGCTCCAAACACGATCTCCACCGTTGAACTCGTAGAACTCGTTGGCCTCTTCAATATTGTAGTTGATGGTTTTGGCTAATTGTTCACGGATTGGAATTAATCGAGAGAAGAAGGAAACTAATTTCTGGCCATTCATTTGAATAAGAGGCGGCCGGCATTGTAACCCAAGGGTTTGAGTTTTGTTTTGAAAATAGAGAATAATGAAGTGCCTTTATAGAAAAATAACGAACACTATTCAACCCGACTTTTCTGAACTCCGATTTACGCGTGGTGACCGACGTCTCTAGGGTTTATCCCGTGTTCCGGACACAATGGAATAGGTTTCGGAGGCTAATTCAAACATCTGTGCGAGTTACGGAAATAAACGATCAAATTTAAATTAAACCGATTTAACGAATTTCTATGCGTTTTGGCTCGCCCCGGACAAACGATAAATCCGATTGACATGAAATTTGAAATCTTACAATAATATGACAATATGGATCCGATGAAACTGGTTTCGTCGAAATCCGAGACTGTTTGAAAAATGACTATTTTAACTCACCAAATAAATATTAAAACAATTTCAACGCGTTTCGAGCTGCTACGGTCAAACGACAACTCCGATTGCTACGAAAATTGAAATCCGATAATAACTAACTATTACGGATCCAATGGAACTAGTTTCGTCCAATTCTGAGACTGTTCAAAAATTTGCTATTTTCAATCGATAATTAAATATTAAAATATTCACTTTTCACAAATAAGTTGTAAATTCAGTTTTAAAAGTTCTATAACATCACTATAACTCCAATATGATAAAATAAAATTTTGCAAATCATTTATAATCATATTAAACCCGTTATTCAATTATCCAATAAATTCCAATTTTAAAATCTTATTAACTCCATTACAATCCCGATATAACTTACATTCACTTTGGAAACCAATTTGAATCATATTAAATCAAATTTCAATTATTCACTCTATTATCATATATTAAATTTCAATATCAAATTGATCATATCAAATTCGGAATTTAATTATTCAAACATTTGTAATATTAAATTTAAACGAATTTGATTATTCTTAAATCACTATCTTTTAAAATATTCAACGAACTTATAAATTTAACTTTTGAAATGAATTAAAATTTATAGAACAATCATTTCCATTATACGGTTATTCGATTCCCATTATTAAATTATTCAATAAATTCCAAATATTAAATTTAAACAATTTTGCTTATCCAATAATTCATTATCTTTTGAAATATTGAAATTGAACTTATAAGATTCAACTTTTAAACCAATTCACAATTTAGAACACTATTTTCATTTTACAATTATTCAATTATTCAATAAGTTTTAAATATTTAATTTAAACAATTTACCTGATCAATATTCAATATTTGATTTTAAATAGATTTTACTTATCAATCAATTACTCTATTATTCCCAATGAATCCCGCATTTATTATCCTATTCAACTATTGACTTTTATTATTATTTTTATTACTTGGATAATTATTGTTGCAATTCATTCCAGTTATTATTATTCCAAACGACTTACAAATTTTTTTCTAACCCTAAATCACGAAATCTTATTAAATTTAGCTATTTTAATTATCGAAAATTTACGGGTCGTTACAGGGTTGGAGATCCATTCTGGGTAAATGGCTACGCGGATAAAACCATTGGCGAGCAAGTTCTTTACTTCCTCATTGAGAGTGGCTGATCATTCTATCCCCATGCTTCTTTTCTTTTGTTTGATCAGGGTCTTGGTTGGGTCAATGTTGAGGGAATGGCAAGCTATCTTTAAGGATATCTTTAAGGATACCCCCACGCTTTCCCTTTTTCCTTCTTATTTTGGCGAGCAATTTTGAGCTGTGTCTTGGTCCCCTTCTACTTCCTATTCCACTATCGGTTGGGAATTTCACCTTCAAGCACCATGGTGCTAATATTATCTGGAAGTCTAACAATGCGGGCATTCCCCAAAAGGGCGTTGTAGGCAGAGTGCCCGTCCACCAGCACAAATGGTTGCTTCTAGACAACTGATTGGGAGTGACTTCCTAGCTCAACAAACAAGTCTAGCTGTCTGAGTGGCATTGTGGCTTCCCAGGTGAACCCATGTAAAGGCTTATGGCATGGAGACACATCTTTCGTTGACAATTTCATTTTATTGAATGCGTGTTTGAATAAAATATTTACCGAGCTTCCTGTATCGACCAAAATGCAAAACACCTCTGCTGAGCCGATCCAGACGGAGATAACCAAGAGGTCAGTGTGTAGATACGTTTTCCAACCAAATCTTCATCGTTGAAGGTTATGTCGACTTTTTCTCTCCGTTTTGCGATGCTACCTTCAGTTATGGAATGAACGTATCCTTCCCTATCCTTTATGGTTTTTCCATACCTTTCCATTTCTACCCAATTTCCATCAGCTAAATGCGGGCCTCCAGATATGGTGTGGACAATTATCCTTTCTTTGTTGGAGCGGCTAGTGTGACAGCCCGCAAATCCGTACCCCTTGAGTCAACACTATTTTACATCAATTAACTCAAGTGGAATAGAAATACGAACCATTTGGGTTAAAGAAGAAGAGATAGAAGAAGAAGGAACTAAACAATATTAGAATCTCACAGTCGCAGTGGAATAAATTATAATAATAAATAATAGATCTTTACATAAAATGAAATCTATAACTGTTTTATACATCATATCATCAGAGTATCTCATACATCAACGATCACAAGTCATACATATCATACAATCATAGCAGCGGATATATATATATATATATATATATATATATATACACACGAATACGAATAATACGCCTCGGACTCCAGCTCCTCTCCTGCTCCATAGCATCCTGTCGTGTACAAATAATACTCGGTCTGACCCGAGCATTATAATGAAATAACACCCGAGTCAGTCTGGAATACCAGCTGATAATAATGCATCCAAATTGATTATTAAAGTTTTAAAAACCCTTTGAAAACAAAAGCATCTCGTAAGACCACGCCACAAATAAACATGTCGGGTTTTACCTTACGATGGCTAAAACACTTTTTATAGAAATCCTCTGATATTATAATAGGGTCTATTTACAAATACTTATAAAATAGCCGAAATTATTACATTCATTAAATTCCAGCTACTAGCCACAAAAGTGGGTAATACAAACAAAACTCGTAAAAGGCTCGTAGGGAGAATGGATTTCCAACAATGACTAGGCACTGGGGTACCACCTGTCACAGTACGTGGTCTAGATCACAGTACCGAGGACCACTCCCAATCCCCTACAGCACAAGGTCGGACCCATCCCTTACTGGACAGTTCCGAACAAGATCACCCCACGGTTAGGATCAGCAACCGCACCACTAAGCCGAATAAAAAGGGACATCTAGACAGGGATGACCTTACTCTCAAGTGGGGGCTACCCACGAAGCCTTGCTGCATATCCCCTGATTTTCAGTCATTCCCGGTTGATGAGGCTTGAGGCTAAGCGTTACCTTTATAACGTTTCACTTAGAATGCCCATCGTCCACCTGACGATGTTTCGCAAGCATTCATCCATACAAGTCCGTCCCGGGTTCGAACGGAACCGAAGGCACTACTCCTACTACATCCATTTTGGAAATATCCTCAGGATTAGTAGCGACTAGCCCTTGCACTTCACTGCTCCATCTTCGACTCCGAACACGTTTTTCGCACGAAACGTACAAACCGGATCGAAGTGGTTTTCGAGAAATAAATCTCGATCCCGGTCTCTTCGAAACGATCAACGCAGTTGTCCAATATTGATAGTCGGTGATTTAACTATCAATTCATATTCACAAACATGCATAAGCATCCATCACACAATAAATAATTCCCACATTATTTATTTGCCTCAAATATCTTTAAAAGATATATTTTCAAATTTTCAAAGCTCATTTGAAACAGTTCCCAAAGTTCTTCCTTTACAAGGTAAATCCTTTACCATTAATTCCCATTGGAAATAACCAAGTTCAAAACCTTTAGATTTTTAACAGTTAAAATACTTTATACTGATATACTTTAAAATACGTAAATTTACTTTTAGTTATTTACTCAAAATATAAATTTAAAATATGTGAAATAAAACTATTTATTAAGACCTAAACTTGATTTTACATAAAGGTTTAGTTAAACTAAATTTAAAAGTAGGTTTTAAAAGGATTAATAATAACTTCAAATAACCTTATTCAAAACTAGCTTTTAAATAAATCCATTTGTAAAAATAATTACTAAGGTATTTATAAAAATTTACTGTTGCTAATTTATTAATAATTACTTTAAAATAATAATTCCCAAAACACTCCTTTAAACAAGTTTGAATTTTTAAAACTTTCTTTTTATAAAATCTTCTTAAACTCGAACTTGGTTTTCCCAGGAAATCTCATTCCCACTTAAACATCCCAGAAAATCCTTCTTATAAATTCTGTCAATTTATTTCAATTCAGGTTTACGTTTTAATAACATAAATCTACTTTCACATTTATCAACTGATAACGTTTCTCTTCGCTTAGCATTCCAGATTTTACGAATTTTCAATTTTCATTCCATATAGATTTCAAATTTTTATTCTTTTAAATTCATTATTTAACAATATCCTTTATTTCTCTAAAATTCAATTTATCCATTTATAATTAAATTATGGATTTATAATTTATCCATCAATATTCCAATACAATTTTATTTCAGTTTTATCAATCACAACATATAAACAGATCACAACATCAATTATAAATATAATTACTATGATGTGAGGAATCCAGTTGAATCCCTCCAACCTGTTTTCCCGGCATCCACAAATATTAGCACGACAATATATATAACACACACACACACACACACACACACACAGATATATATATATATATATCAATCCAGGCTGATATAGATAAACATTTCAACCAATCACACAATTATTTAAATATTAACTACTTAAATCAGCTAACATTCCAGATGTGAATGAGATAACTCACCTTGAGTTTCGGAGAGCGTTCGAAATTTAAATTAAACCGAACGACGTTCGATTTAACTCAAATTTCTACTTGCCCGGAATGATTCCCGAACTGCACCATTTCGTAGTACACATCCCTGCGATTCCAGCGCCGCAAATTTCGTCGAAATCTGATTGCATATGTAATAGATATGAATTTTATAAGTTCCGATTTGAATTTAAACAAATATCTTCTTTTCTTTTTTTTTTTATTTACCATTTCTGTCGTTCGATCCATGCCTGAAATCAAGGCCGTGCAAACCTTCTTCCACTCTCGCGTTCGATCCAGTTGAACACGAACAAAAAAACCCATCATCTTAGACTAGGGTTACAAATCGCACTCACTACCATCGACGAGAACGAGATCGACCTACCCCACGTCGAAGCTCCGAGCGGCGCACACCCATGGCCAGAACACGGTTGAACTCGGCTTCACCGTTACCTCGAAAAGCACGCCCGAAACAACAGCGAATGCTACCTCCTAGCTCCCTCCACGCGACGCTAAAATCCATCACTACCGTCCAGAACGTAGATATCGACGTTCTCATCGTTTCTCTAGTTGAAAATTTTCGCTAACGATCTACGGATTTAGAGAAAAATGAAGAAGAATGGGAAGAACTGTCGGCCATTGATAAGAGAGGAAGCGGCGGATCTGAGAATAGATTAGGGTTTTAGTAAAAACGTTGATTTATAATATAATTTTAATATTATTTTAATATTGTTCTTCAATGTTTTAACGACCAATGCAAACGAACTCAAATTCTCACGTAACAACATGCGTTCCTAGGGTTTTTCCACGTTCCGGACACAATGGAATAGGTTTCGTAAGCTAATTTGATCGTATGTGCGAGTTACGGAATTAAACGATCAATTTAAAATTAAATCGATTAAAATGATTTCGATGCGTTTTAAGCTGCCGGGGTCAAACGACAACTCCGATTGCTACAAAAATTGAAATCCGATAATAACTAACTATTACGGATCCAATGGAACTAGTTTCGTCGAATTCTGAGACTGCGCCCCAGAAGGCTATTTTAACTCGTCTATTAAATCGAGCGATTTTCATAATTATCGAAACCGCTTAAAATTTTACTTTTAAAATTTCACTAACTTAATAATAAATCATATGAAATTCATAACCACATTAAAAATCATTTTGACTCATTCCAGACTAAAATCAGATTAAATTGCATTTTAATAATATTAAATTCATTTTTAAATTAATATAAAATCCCAAATATTAATTTATCAACTTTAAATTTCTTCTAAAATTTCCACCACTCTATTTAAACTCAAATAACTCAAAATAAATTTTTAAAACCATTTTTATCACTATTTACATCTAGATTTACTTTTATTTCAATTCCGAATATTTAAATTATTATTTTCCCATTATTCAAATTCAACTGGAATTACTATAATTAAAAAATTATAGCTTATTTCATTGATTGAACCCGAATCCATTCATTTCAAAATCAATTAAGAATCCACATTAAACATTTAAAACGAATTAAATGTTCAAATTCAATGGCTTAAAAATACGGGATGTTACATTCCTCCCCCCTTATAAAAATTTCGTCCCCGAAATTTGCTAGGGTAGAAAATGTTCCTACACTCATTAACTTAACCCAACTTCTTTAGTTAAAACTTATATACACTTTCCAAAACCCCTTTAGGTCAATCCCAATCCCATGCGCTTCATTTAATAATCAAAAACTTTTATGGCGACATTATTTCAAAACAACATTATTAGTTACTAAACTTTTTCCAAAACCCCAAAAATTTTCTAACTCCCAAAATTTCCAAAAATTTTTGGCAGAGTCTCCACTGTACGGAGGAGCTTTCGCGATATCGCGATACAAATAAATATATATACTTCGACCCACACGGTCGGAAACCAAAATATATCACAATATCTATATCATTTTCCCAATTATATTTGCGTAGGCGTACCTTTTTAGCAAATTTTAATAGCGAGCGGCTAATATAACGCATATACGCGCTCCAACTTTCTCGAATGTCTTCCGTACCTGTACTAAACTCAAACAAACTCATCAGTTTCAAGACATGAGCATTTTAACAACATTTCCAATGTAAATGCAAGCCAAACATATCTATTTCATTGCCTAACCAAAAAATTTCATAATTATGCATGTTAACCTCCTTTATAAACAATTTCACAATTCCGACATCATTTTAAATCCTCTTTACAAACCCAAACTTCATAGTTTAACAATGTTAACCATATTTATTTCAACAATCCAAAGATTTCAATCAATTCATTTTCACTTCAATATGATTACATATGCCTTTCATACATTTTTATTTTAACTTACATTCCCAATTTGATTTACAATCAGATTTTAGTTTAAACTGGAAACATTCGCATTTCTGTTATGATCCATTTCTCATTCATATGCAAACATCACTTATCAAAATGTCAATTCATTCCAATTGATTCAAAATTAATTCCATTTGCTATTTTAAACCAATTCACTTGCATTTATTTACAAACTCTTTGAATTGGATTCCAATCCATATTAATTTACTCAAAAATCAATTTCAATTGCTTGTTACACAACTCACTTCCGAATATATGCAAATTTTCATGTCATTCCAGCAAAAATAATCACCACTTAAGCTTATATCCATTTAAAATTAATTTCAACTTAGATTTATATTAATTTTATTTTATTTGCATGGTTCACAATCCAAGTATTTTATTCCAATGCAATTTTTAACTCAATTTCTTATTTTCTCTTCAAGATCAACATTTTAGTTCAAATTATAACATCTCATTCTCTAATATTTATAGCCCAACATTCTTTCTATATTACAATTATTGAGTTAAATTTCCAATCTTATATTTCTAACTCATTATCCATATAGGCTTATTAATATCATTCAATTCTGAGTTATTTACAACCCACACATTCTTAATTTATCACAATAATTAATTAAAACTCATTTCACTTGTCTTTCAGTTTTATTATCTAACAAATTGCATTCAAGATTACTTAATAAAGCTCATTCACAATCATTTTGTTTTTCTTTCAAGTTGCTTAAATTCTTTCACAATAGTTTCATTATCTTCTTATATCAATTTTATTCGATTTCCATTTGATTCGCATCCAATCAAATTTCAATTCATTTACAAATTTTTAATTCAATTTGTTTATTTATTTATTTAATCCATTTTAAATTTATTCACCTCCATAATTCATTTCTGAATTTATTTTATTAACAATGTGGCCACTTCAAATCATTTCACTCACTGGAATTTATTTACAATTCAAACTATCACCATTATAATCTAATTCCATTTTTCATCTACACTTCAATATTTGTTACCACAAATTTAAATCTCATGCCACAAATTGGATTTTTATTTACTTTCCAAATTTTGACCAAACTATCAAAATTCTATTCATTTCAATACAAAATTCCATTAACTTGTAATTCAATTTATTCAATAACCTAATCCATATTAGGTTTTAATTTGCTTCCTCAATTCACCCTGAATTTATTTATAATATGACCATTTTCATTCACACTCTCAACTATTTATTGCCAAAACTAAATCCCATACTAGAACTGGGTTTTTCATTATTCTTTTCAAACTTTACTTATCAAACCACCAAAATTCCACTCAGGCCAAGACCAATTTCATTAAATTTAGTTTACACTAAATTCATCTTCAAGCCTCTTTTATTTAATTCAGCTTATACTAAATTCTTTCCCAAACAATTCCTGTGAATTTAGTTGGGTTAAACTTTTATTCACACAATATCCTTTCAACATAATTAAATTTCTTTCAATTCAATTGTTTTCCAAATTAATTTCAAGTCCACCTAAGTTTTTATTTAACCAACTTGAATTCATTTCATTTCCCTCATACATAAGTTCAAGACTTATTTGCCAACTTGAGAACATCCACCTTTATATTCTCACTTTGCTTCATTACACTTTACATTTCATTTACGGTCAAGTTTTGAATTTGTCACACCATTCAACTCTTTCCATTAATGAATTACAATTTCACTTCTATTCAAGAGTTTAGATTGCTTACTTAAGTCCATTTCCATTTTATAATCACAAATTCAAATTATAACACTTAATAACTTAAGAATATGAATTTCTTTATGCAATTATAAGCAATTTACATTTCACCTTTATATCCAATTTATTTCTCCATAAATAAGTTCAAAACTTATTTTCTAACTTAAGTTCATTCACTTCTTTTATATCTCACTTTACCTTATCTCAATTCACATTTCTTTTCAGATTAAGTTTGAATTCACTATACCATTCAACTATTTCCCAATTGTGATTATAATTTCATTTTCTATTTATAAGTTCTCCACTTATTTATTTTAAAACTCATATTGCTCATTTTAATCCATCTACATCTTATAATCACAATTCCAAATTATATATATATGTGTGTGTGTGTGTGTGTGTGTGTGTGTGTGTGTATGTATGTATCACTGAATTCTTAAAGATACAAACTTCTTTCACCTTAATCCTTTGCACATTTTAAATCCACAGTTTCAGATTATAAGTATAACACTTAATAGCTTGTGGATATAATTCATTACACAATGAACCACAATTTCAAAGTCAACTTACATTTTAATCCAACCCAAATCAATTTAATTCTAAGTCCCATTTATTCAACTTATCCAAGTTAAATTCAAATTTTCTATTCACTTCAATCTATTTTATTCACTTCCAATTACTCAAGTTAAGTTTTAATTCCAAGATTAAAATTTTCATTTCTTCCTTCTTATATATATCAACTTCACTTAATAAGTTCAATGGTTAATTCATTTTAATTTTACACATCATTTAAATAGAATTTTCCAGAATTCAATTACCCGGTTTTATTCCAAAACCATTTTGAAATAATAATCAATTCATACCCATTTGGTATATCAAATAAAATCCCCTGATTTCAAAACAATTTGGTTGCACCAAAACAAATTTACTCCTTTGAAATTCCCAAAACAACTAGTATACCCAACAAATCCAAACAATACCATAACCAAGTACTAGGGAAGCAATCCATCACTTTAGAAACTCGAAAATGAATTCTAATGATGTGGCCAGCATCATCAGGATTATTTTCCAGCGACTGAAGTGAGTTCAATGCTTTCTTACTCTCCTAAATTCATTTCAAAACAGTTTCCCATTCAAAAATATTACCCAAAACAATATTCCATCATTACCTTCAAACACTTTAGCAAACATTTTAAACTTTTCCAGGATTTTAAATTTCCAAACTTTGTTTTCAATAAGTTTAAAATCCTTTTTAAAACTTCCGGTATTTAAATTCTGGTTTAATTTGAATTTAGTTATTCTTCTTTTGTATAGTTTATACTTACAGAATTTATTTGGTTATAGCCATTTCAAATTTAAGATTAACTTTAGATTCTTATTCGATTTTTAATATTAACAGCCAATCATCCAAAAATATAGATAATAATTTCAGAAAAATTGTTCCTTTTATATCAAAATATAATTTTGGGTAAAATTATTTCATTTACCCACTTTAAAAACAATACTATGTCGGTTTATCTTGTTTAAGAGTTTAGAAACCCCTATCGATACAGTTGTACTTCCCGCACCGACCAGAATCCATAAACACTCAACCGATAAGTCAACACAGTATAAAAACAATTTTATATTCACTAACAAGTACGCTCTCATATCTATTAATACACTTAACTCATTATAGAGTACTTTTGACTCTGTTTAATGAGTAATTTCCCCACCAAAGCCTAGGTTGTCGCCAACCTAAGCTCTGATACCAAGTGTGACAGCCCGTAAATCCGTACCCCTTGAGTCAATACTATTTTACATCAATTAACTCAAGTGGAATAGAAATACGAACCATTTGGGTTAAAGAAGAAGAGATATAAGAAGAAGGAACTAAACAATATCAGAATCTCACAGTCGTAGCGGAATAAAATATAATAATAAATAATAAATCTTTACATAAAATGAAATCTATAACTGTTTTATACATCATATCATCATAGTATCTCATACATCAACAATCACAAGTCAGACATATCATACAATCATAGCAGCGGATATATATACAAATACGAATAATACGTCTCGGACTCCAGCTCCTCTCCTGCTCCATAGCATCCTGTCCTGTACAAATAATACTCGGTCTGACCCGAGCATTATAATGAAATAACACCCGAGTCAATCTGGAATACCAGCTGATAATAATGCATCCAAATTGATTATTAAAGTTTCAAAAATCCTTTGAAAACAAAAGCATCTCGTAAGACCACGCCACAAATAAACATGTCGGGTTTTACCTAACGATGGCTAAAACACTTTTTATAGAAATCCTCTGATATTATAAAAGGGTCTATTTACAAATACTTATAAAATAGCCGAAATTGTTACATTCATTAAATTCCAGCTACTAGCCACAAAAGTGGGTAATACAAACAAAACTCGTAAAAGGCTCGTAGGGAGAATGGATTTCCAACAATGACTAGGCACTGGGGTACCACCTGTCATAGTACATGGTCTAGATCATAGTACCGAGGACCACACCCGATCCCCTGCAGCACAAGCCTGGACCCATCCCTTACTGGACAGTTCCGAAAAAGATCACCCCACGGTTGGGATCAGCAACCGCACCACTAAGCCGAATAAAAAGGGACATCTAGACAGGGATGACCTTACTCTCAAGTGGGGGCTACCCACGAAGCCTTGCTGCATATCCCCTGATTTTCAGTCATTCCCGGTTGATGAGGCTTGAGGCTAAGCGTTACCTTTATAACGTTTCACTTAGAATGCCCATCGTCCACCTGACGATGTTTCGCAAGCATTCATCCATACAAGTCCGTCCCGGGTTCGAACGGAACCGAAGGCACTACTCCTACTACATCCATTTTGGAAATATCCTCAGGATTAGTAGCGACTAGCCCTTGCACTTCACTGCTCCATCTTCGACTATGAACACCTTTTTCGCACGAAACGTACAAACCGAATCGAAGTGGTTTTCGAGAAATACATCTCGATCCCGGTCTCTTCGAAACGATCAACGCAGTTGTCCAATATTGATGGTCGGTGATTTAACTATCAATTCATATTCACAAACATCCATAAGCATCCATCACACAATAAATAATTCCCACATTATTTATTTGCCTCAAATATCTTTAAAAGATATATTTTCAAATTTTCAAAGCTCATTTGAAATAGTTCCCAAAGTTCTTCCTTTACAAGGTAAATCCTTTACCATTAATTCCCATTGGAAATAACCAAGTTCGTTACCTTTAGATTTTTAACAGTTAAAATACTTTATACTGATATACTTTAAAATACGTAAATTTACTTTTAGTTACTTACTCAAAATATAAATTTAAAATATGTGAAATAAAACTATTTATTAAGACCTAAACTTGATTTTACATAAGGTTTAGTTAAACTAAATTTAAAAGTAGGTTTTAAAAGGATTAATAATAACTTCAAATAACCTTATTCAAAACTAGCTTTTAAATAAATCCATTTGTAAAAATAATTACTAAGGTATTTATAAAAATTTACTGTTGCTAATTTATTAATAATTACTTTAAAATAATAATTCCCAAAACACTCCTTTAAACAAGTTTGAATTTTTAAAACTTTCTTTTTATAAAATCTGTTTAAACTCGAACTTGGTTTTCCTAGGAAATCTCATTCCCACTTAAACATCCCAGAAAATCCTTCTTATAAATTCTGTCAATTTATTTCAATTCAGGTTTACGTTTTAATAACATAAATCTACTTTCACATTTATCAACTGATAACGTTTCTCTTCGTTTAGCATTCCAGATTTTACCAATTTTCAATTTTCATTCCATATAGATTTCAAATTTTAATTCTTTTAAATTCATTATTTAACAATATCCTTTATTTCTCTAAAATTCAATTTATCCATTTATAATTAAATTATGGATTTATAATTTATCCATCAATATTCCAATACAATTTTATTTCAGTTTTATCAATCACAACATATAAACAGATCACAACATCAATTATAAAAATAATTACTATAATGTGAGGAATCCAGTTGGATCCCTCCAACCTGTTTTCCCTGCATCCACAAATATTAGCACAACAATATATATATATATATATATATATATATCTCAATCCAGGCTGATATAGATAAACATTTCAACCAATCACACAATTATTTAAATATTAACTACTTAAATCAGCTAACATTCCAGATGTGAGTGAGATAACTCACCTTGAGTTTCGACGAGCGTTCGAAATTTAAATTAAACCGAACGACGTTCGATTTAACTCAAATTTCTACTTGCCCGGAATGATTCCCGAACTGCACCATTTCGTAGTACACATCCCTGCGATTCCGGCGCCGCAAATTTCATTGAAATCTGATTGCATGTGTAATAGATATGAATTTTATAAGTTCCGATTTGAATTTAAACAAATTTCTTCTTTTCTTTTCTTTTATTTACCATATCTGCCGTTCGATCAGTGCCTGAAATCAAGGCCATGCAAACCTTCTTCCACTCTCGCGTTCGATCCAGTTGAACATGAACAAAGAAACCCATCATCTTAGACTAGGGTTACAAATCACACTCACTACCATCGACGAGAACGAGATCGGCCTAGCCTACGTCGAAGCTCCGAGCGACGCACACTCACAGCCAGAACGCGGTTGAACACGGCTTCACCATTACCTCGAAAAGCATGCCTGAAACGACAGCAAACGCTGCCTCCTAGCTCCCTCCACGCAACGCTAAAATCCATCACTACCGTCCAGAACGTAGATATCGACATTCTCATCGTTTCTCTAGTTGAAAATTTTCGCTAACGATCTACGGATTTGGAGAAAAATGAAGAAGAATGGGAAGAACTGTCGGCCATTGATAAGAGAGGAAGCGGTGGTTCTGAGAATAGATTAGGATTTTAGTAAAAACGTTGATTTATAATATAATTTTAATATTATTTTAATATTGTTCTTCAATGTTTTAACGACCAATGCAAACGAACTCAAATTCTCACGTAACAACATGCGTTCCTAGGGTATTTCCGCGTTCCGGACACAATGGAACAGGTTTCGTAAGCTAATTTGTTCGTATGTGCGGGTTACGGAATTAAACAATCAATTTAAAATTAAATCGATTAAAACGATTTCGATGCGTTTTAAGCTGCCGGGGTCAAACGACAATTCTGATTGCTACGAAAATTGAAATCCGATAATAACTAACTATTATGGATCCAATGGAACTAGTTTCGTCGAATTCCGAGACTACGCCCCAGAAGGTTATTTTAACTCGTCTATTAAATCGAGCGATTTTCATAATTGTCGAAACCGCTTAAAATTTTACTTTTAAAATTTCACTAACTTAATAATAAATCATATGAAATTCATAACCACATTAAAAATCCTTTTGACTCATTCCAGACTAAAATCAGATTAAATTGCATTTTAATAATATTAAATTCATTTTTAAATTAATATAAAATCCCAAATATTAATTTATCAACTTTAAAATTCTTCTAAAATTTCCACCACGCTATTTACACTCAAATAACTCAAAATAAATTTTTAAAACCATTTTTGTCACTATTTACATCCAGATTTACTTTTATTTCAATTCCGAATATTTAAATTATTATTTTCCCATTATTCAAATTCAACTGGAATTACTATAATTAAAAAATTATAGCTTATTTCATTGATTGAACCCGAATCCATTCATTTCAAAATCAATTAAGAATCCACATTAAACATTTAAAACGAATTAAATGTTCAAATTCAATGGCTTAAAAATATGAGATGTTACAGCTAGGACCTGCTCCTTCCTTATTATTCCCTTGACGGGGTAGCCCAGGTCCTTCGTGGGCTGGAGCAAGAGAGTTGTGTCCTTTCTACACGTATAGCTCTAGTAGTTTTTTTCCGGATATATTCCCCAATGAGATCCCGTAAATGTTGGCATTCTTCAGTGTTATGCCTATAAGACTCTTGGAAGCGACAATATTTCCCCGTCTTAATTGCATCCACTAACTCTTTTTTGTGTGGAGGGCATTTGTATTTCAACTTGTGTTGAGTAGCCATGTAAATGTTCTCCACAGTGTCATTCAGAGGCGTGCATGAATCAAATCTTGGTCGAGGTCGGTATCGTCGCTTATTGCATTTTTCATTTCTAGAGTTACCTTTGTGGCCACTTCTCCATCGCTATTCTACTTATTCCCCTCTCATCAGGGTGGGGCACCTATGTTTCATTGGATGCTAGAAGCCTTTGCGATTTTCTCATTATGTCGGTGGGCCGCTACGTCCTCTAATCTCATGTACTTTCCAGCTTCATGAAAGAAATCCTAAAGAGTTAGAGGCTTTTCCTTCGTCAATCTTCTCGTGAGTTTTGAATCCAGGTGGATGCCTCCGCATAGAGCCATTAGTGTAAGCCTCTCATCGGCGGCTTGTACTACCATCGCGGTGGCGTCAAAGCGGGTAAGATATTGTTGTAGCGGTTCTCCTATATTTTTTTTAAAGTCTAATAGGGAATATACATCCTTAGGCTGTTCCACATGGATTCGGAATTGAATTATGAATCTTTCCTTCAACATTTTCCAAGAGCTAATAGAGCCATGAGGCAGGCATTAAAACCATGTGGTTGTTAATTCTGAAAGGAGTAGCGGTAAACATTTGCACATCACACCATCTGTTGCTCCATTTATGAGCACGTGTTGGGTGTAGCGCTGTAAGTGGATGACTGGGTCGGATGTGCCTTTGTAGGGATCCATGGTAGGCATCTTCCACTCCCGAGGAGTGGTTGTCACTTCTATGTCTCTGGTGAATGGGCTGGACACCCTTACTCTTATCCCTCTTTCGAGTTGTTTGCGCTTAAGATATTCCTTAAAGAGGCATGTCATCCTTTCCTTGGATTCTAGGGTAGCCCTGGGAGAAGTGGGGGATTCCCTTTGATGCTAATGCAGTCTTGAACCTTGGTTGAGGTTGGATTGGTGATGGCTGGCTTGAAGCATGACAAGGTTCATCATAGCCGGTCCTTGCCTGGTGCCCCTTTGACAGGGCCCAGCTCCCGGTGATCTTTCAGGACCAGCTTCGGGCTGAGTCCTAGCTCGGTTTCGAGTCCTTGTATCTTCTTGATTGAATTATTCATTTACAGAGGATCTATTCCATCTACGAGACTCTCCATATTGATATTCACCTCGAGATTCGGTGTTGTGAGTGGATTCCTCCGTGCCTCTCAAGTGTGTCATGAGTTGGTCCACTAAAGCTTTTTGCTGGGCAACGAAGCGGTCAGCCATCTCATTTACAACCCTATCTAATTCTTCTCTAGTGATAACTAAACCTAGAAGTTGAGAGTGGGTGGCTGGGTTTTCTTGATCCTCTTGGATGGAATTGAACATACTAGTAGTGGCTTTGTTGTTACCCTTATCAATGTTTCGCCTAGAGGTAGCCATGTTCTAAAGATGTGTTAAGGCTTGGAAGGAGAGTGGACAAAAGAGTTTGGCTCTCTACGCCGCCGCTCTTAGTAAAAACACCAAAAAAATTTGCACAAAAATTGGACATACACCTCTAAGTTCGAATTTGGCTAAGTCACCATTAAGTTGTTTGATATGCAGTTTCTAATGTTCCGAAGCGTTAACATGTAATTTTTGCAGTCACAGAACGGCTCACAGACTTGGAGTTAGGAAGAAATTAAAGGAAGTAAATCACACAAAATTGTATAGTGGTCGACCAGAACATGCCTACATCCACTGCCCATCTTATTAGCTTTTTTGTTTGAATTACAAATACAAGTTTGATTAGAAAGAGCTAAAACTTAAAGCAGCTGGGAGGATTGAGTCTCAGCAGGGTTTTCCCTTCTTTCTCCAAAATTCGGTCCCCACTGTTGTTGAGGAGCTCTGGTAGTTATATAGTGGAGTTGTGAAGTATGGAGGTTGAGATTATAACTCCATGAATCTGGTTCGACATTTTAGGCAGGAAGATTCGATTTGATGTTTGGTCAAGGACCTTGCTTTGCTTGGTTGCTCTTCCATGCCTGGTTCGGTGCCTTGCCTTGGAGCTTTTTATTTGCCGGACAAAACATTTGGTTCGGCATGCCTGTGTAGCGGATCCGTGTTTGGTCGGTCTTTGTTATGTCATGTCGGACCATGCATTTGGTCTGGCATTTCATAAAGTTCCAGACCAAATATCTGGTGTGGCATGCCGGACCAAATGTTTAGTCTGGCATTTTAGTGAATGCTAGATCAAATATTTTGTCTGGTAGTTCTGCCTTCTACGTCATAACCCAACTATGCTTGCCTTTCCTCCCTTTCTCTGCCTGTTGAAAAATCGAGCCAACAATCAAGAGAATTAAAAAGGTGTATCGAGGCAAGGATAGTTTTCCAAGTGTCTGATTTCATTGTTAATAGAGGGATAGTATTGTTTGAAATCAAGAAGTTGTGGTATGTATATTTAATCTAACTTCTATACGATCCATTGACAAGCACAAAAAGTGCTTTAGGTTTATTGTTATTAATGTTTTAAATGACATTTGTTTTTACCCAAATATGTATGGTTTTAGAAAAGTTTTCTAAGCTTTGAAAGTAAAAAAAATTGTGAGTATACTTATACAATTGAGATAAGTATATAACTATTTTCCAAATATTGAAAATAGTGGATAGGATTTGTGAAAATATCTTTGTAAAAGTATGTTGATACAAATATATACAAAGTGGATTTACTTAACAAAAGGATTAATTAAAGAGGCTTACTAGTTGTTTTGAACTTAACCATCCTTGGTTAAATCTTTAGTTAAATTATTTATTATTTGGTAGCTAAATAACCGATTATCAAATCATGACCAGTTTTAAAACTATCATTGTCGGTGTGGAGTGATCGAGATTAGATATATTATCAGAAAACCACTTCGAACCAGCATAAGCATTCGAATTGAAGACATCTTGAAGATGATAAAATCGAAGTCAGAGCTCACGCAAGGGCTACATGCTGCTGACCCTGAGAATGATTCCAAAATGAATTTATTAGAAGTAGTGCCTTCGGTTTGTTCATACCTTGAACAATTTGTATGGATGTTATCATTACATCACTTCCTGGAGGGCACTGTTAGCATTCCAAGTGGGATTTGCAAAAAAGATAAAATGTAGCCTCATGCCTCACAACTGGGAATGAAAAAAAAAAGGGATATGCAGCATGGCTATGTGGGTTGGACCCATTAAAGTATTGTCATCACCCTTCTAGATATATATTTATTAATTTGGTTGTGCATGAGAGCTCCCAGGAAAAGATTGCAAAGCAACCGAGGTGACGAAATATTTAGTGTTATCCAGTAAAACGTAGGCCAGTCCTGTGTTGGCTGGGGTCCATGTGAGGTCCTCGATATATTTTCTAGAGGTATACTACAGAAGGCAGTACCCCGGTGCCTTGTCATTGTATGGAATTCATTCTCCAATAAGTGCCCTTCAGACTTAGTTGTATACCTATTATGCTGAAATTTAATTAATATAACAATTTCGGCTATGATTCAATATTTATATTACACCCTAAACATTATTATAATATCACAAGATTTCCCGTGAAATGGTTTGGTTATCGTAAGGAAAAAACCAGTTTGTGTTTATTTATGGTGTGATCTTACGAGATACCTTTATTTTTGAAAGGTTGTCTAACATTAAAATCCACGTGAGATGCGTTTCTCTCGTTGGTTTACCAGACTAATCCTGGCGTTATTTTCTTATAATGCTCAGGTTAGCCCTAGCATGTTTTCCATTTTTAGTTTCGATGCTTTGGAGCTTCAAAACACAAGCTGGATGCCTCCAAGACATATTTACGTATATTTTATTTTTTGTTCCATTGGCTAGTTGTATTTATCAGCATTTTGTGAGGACATGTTGTAGTAACTGTCCATGCCGATGGTTGGTTAGTTGACTATGATTGATGCATGTATATTAAAGTTTTCTTTTGTAAAGATCTGTTGTATATTATATATTGATCTTCATGATGTGAGATTCTGTTCTATCTTTTCTTCTTTTTCTCCCAACAATCTGTCTTTCCAACACTTGGACGCTCGACACGTGAATACCATTGTTGTATTAGTGTCGAATTTTAAGGGTCGAAAAGATTGGTCGTTACATGACTTATGATCGATAAACAACTCATGTTTCTTAATAAAAGCATTCTCACATTTGTAATTCTTCAAGGAAACTAAATTCTTCACAGTAAGGTGTGCTAGCGATGTTGAAACCATAGAAATGTCTTTAATGAACTTCTTAAAGTAGCTAGCCCAACCTAGGAATCTTCTTATCTGTGGTTTTCTTTGGTACAATAAAATATTTTGGCTTATCCTTTCCTTTCTTTAAGGTTAAATAATTTTTAGCCAAATCACATCATCTAAATCATTGTGCTAAGATAAGGTAACTCGAGCTATATTTGGTAGAAAAAAATGATGTGATGTTCTCTTTATTATTACAAAATGTTCAATTTGATACCCTCCCGTTCTACTTTGAAATTGAAAAAGGCTACTAAATCTCTATTTTAATTTCTTTCTTTACCGCATATTAACTAATGCTTTACTGCATCATAATTAGCAAGTCGTTAACATTATGGCAAATTGACCATTCTAGCTAATTAATCCAAACATTAGAGCCTGTGTAATCCTTCTAACTCAAATCAAATTTCAAATAAAACACTTTTGGATTTTTTTTTTCAAAATCTTTGATTACCAATCTTATTTTTCATAAAAACCAGTAATCTTCAAAAAACTATTAAATCTGTTTCAATGGCCATTTCCTTTTGACTAGAATCGTGTTTTTTCAATATTAAATTTTTATCCAAAACGGTTGAACTTAGCTTAGAAAATTGGACATATAAATATATCTTCCTAAATGTTCTTTTATAAATAAGGAATATTCACAAATTTGTATTTTAAAAGAAAACATGATATTTTACCTTACTTTTTCAAAGTGCAACAGAAGGTGTGTCTTACATTTTTTTTTCAATTAACCGTTCAACCGTTTCATGTCCAAAAGAAAAGTACATATCAAAAGATAAGTGCAAGAAATAAGCCTTACACTAAAATTTAAAAATCAAAGCTTTAAATAATTTTTGTTAAGCTTTCAAATGTTTGAAGCATAAAGTAAAGTGTTACAAGTTCAAACTTCAAATTCTACACTTTTCCAAAGATTTCAAACATTGGTGTTTCTAGCTCGTTTAAAAAAATTATTCTCATTCCAGTTTTATATATGAATTTCCATTGGTTAGTTGGAAAATTTCATTGAAAATCATAAACCAATATACTTTCTTTAGAAATATTAGACACATAATGTTTCTAAATTTTAGAAAAGGATTTCAATGGTTTCAACTTAAATTGGAGTAAATGAAAAAAACTTAATTTAACTAGTCCAACTATATCTAATAATACTTTAAATGCATAGAGTTTTAGCCCTCTACTTCAAAAATGGTAAACTTTAGTCTATCCTTGAATACAGTGTCCAGTTCCAACAAAAGAACACCGGTCAAACGAAGTTTTTGCAACTATTTATAATATAAGAATAGGGCATCTACTTTGACCGGGGAGATTTATTCTAACTTTGAGAAGTCCTCTTTTCATGTCTCGATTAGCATTGTTAACATTAAACTTATTTTATACGAGTCCAACGATATTACTCTTCTTCTGTTCAGTTAAGACCCATAGTTTAATCATTACTACTAATTGGTATAGGGAACCTCTATTGGCTTTTCTTTGTGAAGTAAATTATAATAAATATAGTGGAATTAATTTTCACCCTACTATTATAATCTTAACATTTTTCTCAACTTATATTTGTTTGCTTATATAAGGGACAAGCCAACAACTAACTTATATTTCAAAATATATAAGGTGTGGCATATACATAATTATATATATATATATATATATATATATATATATATATATATCTGTGTGTGTGTATGTGTGTGTGCGCATAATGGAAATTACAAATACGCTCTCTCATACGCCCTAATTTTGTAGGAATCGCCTAACCTAGGCTTTAACACCAAGTGTAAAAACCAGCACCCCGTACACACTAATTCAAGGACTAAAATGGCATTTGAACTTGCATTATGCAAAGAAGTATGATTAGTTTGGTTTTCAAGAGTTACATGATACAAAGAATAATATAAAATTTAGAACATTCTACACTTTTAGATTTCATAGCAGAAGGAAATAGAACATAAATATTAAAAATAGTCCATAGTACTTTAATATCAAAATAAATGTGGTAAAGGAATGTTTGACATGGGTAAAATCTCAAAATGACAATATGTAATAAAGTTCTAACCGATCACACAGTATAAGACTATAAGTACATATAGAATTAACTATAAGTGAAATAAATTCTAAAAATCACCTCATTCATGCACATTGTCATGCACGCTTCACCTACTGAACTGTCCACCTGTGGTAGATATTAATAGGAGGAAATGGTAAGGATCGGACAAAATCCGGTGAATGAATCATATCGCTAGTGGTATAGTGTGGGCAAGTAACTAAATTACAATTATAATCTACACAACCTAGGATGTCTATTTGTGTTCATGTATTAGATATAAAGGATTGTTTACTTTAAAAATCATAGGGTATAATTCTTATTACCTACATTAACAACTTACGAAGATTTCCACCTGAAGGTTAAATAACCAACTAATAAATCTAGGTTAATTCCTAGTATATAATCCCAATGAATAACTTTCTAACCAACATTAAGTTAACATTCTCAATGACGAATTACATATATTGCACTTAAACACTGAGCAAACAGTGCAATACCCGTGCCTAGTATACTACCTCGACGATTTAAGGCCTACCTAAGCATTCTTTTCACCTTCTTAATGGTATATTTGTCCTATGCTCTTTATAGTTCAACTAAGGCTTAAAAAATCACCATAGGGATTTCCCCATAAGTTTAATCGCTGCCCAACCATGTAGCCCCACTATTATGGATATATCCACCTCCTTTCCTTACTTCCTACATGTTTAATATATGATCGAGCATGCATCAGTAACAATAAGAGCTTCTGGTTGCGCTCCTATTGCATGCCTTATCGAATTTCATGTTACACCCGCCATAAAGTATGAACCTAGGTACGTCATCTAGTGTAGAACTGATACTGCCTATTACACCCTCTCCATATAGCTACGTGAACTCCTAAAAGTCAAGAAAGTTGGGACAAGTGCCTCTATTCGCCTTACTTTCCCTGCACTATGTCTATGTTCAACCTAGGTTTTCTAAAACAATTCAAACGATCATCCTTTTATTTATTTTATCACATTTTTACATTTGATCATCCAACCATTTTATATGGTTATGTAATGATTTATACATCCATTTATTTTAACCATTTGTTTACCTAAATCATTTATTATTTGTTCAATTTCGCTCGTCTGTCATTAAATCTCCTTTATTACTTCGAACCTAACTTATAATTCTTTATTATTTCATTTAACCCACTTAGCCATATTTATAGCATCTTTTAATACGCCCAAACATATTTTTTATATATTTTTTCCTTTTTCTTTTCATTTTTTCTCTTTCTTTTCTTTTCCTTTCATTTTGCTTTACATTTCTCTTCCTTTCATTTTTCTAATGTTATCAACATGTTCTTTGCGTAGATAGTCTCCTATCTTTATCTATTTTAATATTTAACTTTCACTTTTTTTTGGGACTTTATTATAAACTTTTTTGCTTTTCACTATATGCATATATTTACTCATTTATTATCTATGTATAATTCAAGATAAATAGGTTCAGATCTATATAATTTCAAAGGTATATGTGTGGTGTGACCACCTGAATTTTGTCGTTTAATTTTGAATATTTAATAAAATTTAAATATTGGAATAAATAATTTTTAAGGTTTAAAACTGGCATTCAAATATATGGATTATTTAAAGTATTTGAATTGTGAATCAAATATTTGAATAGTGATTTAAATATCAAGATTTTTGATTGTATATCAATTAAATGGATTTAATGGTCATATTTAATTCCTTTTTATTAAATAAATAATAACGATGAATTCAATTTGTAAATTTATCTATCGTAATAAATACTTCGGATAAATAATAAGAATATTTATTTTTATTATAACGACTTGATTTTTACTGGCGTATTTTTAATTTATTTGAGTTTTCCATAATTTTTAATTTGGAAAATATATAAATTTTTGTTTGACGATTTATCAGCAAACGACGGCGTTTTTGTAGTTTTACAGAAACGAATAACTAGTTTATATTATTATTGTTTGAGGTCGCATGAATGTTTTTAGCGCGACTGTATTTTTGTTTTGTCATTCGTGGTTCATACGCGAATGAAATTCTATGTAGCGAGATGTTGGAAATCTGGGTATAAACCATAGATAAACACTAAACTTCCTCATTTCATTTTCACTCTTACTGCTCTATACCTTTATGAATAAATCCACTCCTTTAAATCAAATCAATTCATATACAAAAAAAAATTAAAGCTTGGATCTTTGAGTTTTATATGGGTAGATCTATAATTCTATGGTCGTTTGGTGGTGTGCAATAAAGATTAAGGGTGCAGTAGTTTTTGGTCTTTGTAGGTTGAGCCGGGGTTTAGTTTGTTGGAATATTCGAGCATCGATAGGTAAATTGAAGTCTGAAAAAATGCATCACCTAGTGGGCTTTAGCAGGCAAGCCAAGTCATGTTCTTCGTGGTGGGGCCAAACTTGGCATGGGTGAGGTCGACGCGTCGAGCTCGGGAAGAGGAGCGAGTAGTGACTGACCGAGAGCGATTTCATGGAGAATTGAGCTTGTAAGAGGTAGATGAAGTGGCACCATGGCATGTGAGGGTGTATTTGTATATAGGCATAGGCTAATTAGAGTTTGGGAGGGAAAGGATTTGTGGGTAGTTTAAATTAAAGTTTGTAATTAGTGTATTTAATTATAATTTAAAATTGATGACTTAAAAATCAATATCCCTCTCATACGAGGTGCAATCGACACGCGGTCTTTTGCATTGCACTCGTAATGGCGATAGCTACATGAAGGAATTGTTTGGTTGAATTTTGAAGCAAGTGAAAATTTGGGCTAAAATCAGACGTCGTTCGATTTTAGTTCAACTTGGAACGCCTAATCGTCCGTTGGAATTTCGGTAAGTGAAGCTGACCATTTAGAATAACTGGTATGACATATAGTAGATAAAATTCATTGTTTATGGTTAGATGAATTATTGGATGATTTGGTTAAGTATTTGCTTTGAAAGCGATTTGGTAAGTAAGGAATGTGACTTGTCCGATTGAACTGATTATGTTTCTCAAGCAGTTAAATATGGTAAAGGTATTTGCACTAGTGATGTTTGTTTTAATGCCAAGGTAAATCTTATAGTGAATAAGGATGGAGTGTGCATGGGAGCTTGTGTTTTAGGTGCCTCTGCTGGATTAACGTCTTCAAATCTATTTTGTGGTGAGTTTATACCTGTTGTGCAAAAACAACAATCAACTATCCCTGCCTCGACATGCTCTAAACCTTTGCCCTCTCTATTCACTTCTCTGCCTCATAATGCGGGTGACTACAAACCTGTTGATTTTGAAATCATGGAGGAGAATGGCGTTATGATTCTTCCTCCTTTTGTGATGCAAGATGGTACGGACTATTGTTCGGATTATTTGGTTGGATTCTTTTCGGATCCTAATCACCAGCTTCATGATGCGAATAAAGTTTGCCGTAGGACTTGGAAGCGACGTGTTCTTGAGGCTGAGCCTTCTTTTACTGATGGTAAAAAAATTATTATTACACCTTGAACTCCAACAGTAGCAAGTGCTCGTAAACAGTTTCTTTCTATTCCTGTGTTGGTTTACTTTTCACATATTCCTTCTGCGTTACAACTGTTGCTTGGTTTAAATTGGCTTGCCTGTAAAGTAGGCAAATTGAAATGCTTTGACTTTAATACGGTAGCTCGTGAAAAATTGGTTTATGCAAAGGCACTAATTGAAATTACCCCAGATAAGGCACTCCATTCCTGTATTAGTGTTCAGCTTGCTGTTGGGCATGTTGTAGATGTCCGTGTTCGTTATGGATGGGTGCCTGACATTTGTATCGCCTATCATTGCTTTGTCCACCTTTCCATCGCTTGCAAGCATTTTATCATCTCCACTACGGCTATCAAAATTCCTCTGCCTCATCCCCCGCTTAGGAAATGGGTTCCTAAGGCATCTTCCTCTACCTCTCAGTCAGTCAAACTTCCTGAAGTGCCTTTTCTTGATCCGGTTTAACCTCCATGTCCTGATGCTAGGCATTCCACCCCATCAGACATTGATCTCGTACTATTCCTTTAACTTCTCATGATTCTATGCATCCACGGTTGTCTATTATTTGGGATGAGTCCGAAAGGCGTTAGATTGATCTCAAATCTGATATGAGATATAACCCCATGGACGATTCCTTTTTTAAATTTGTTTTTGATGATCAACTGGACCTCAGATTCCTTCGTTATAGTATATCTGGTGATTCTTTAGTGCTCACTTCGGATGATCATCATGCGAATAGGAATGCTTTCATGACAGATGATGCTTCTTGGGACCGATCTTTAATACATTCTCCTGATTCTATGGATTATAACCCTTGTCTTGCTATGCTTTTTCTCCCTCTTGCTCGTATTGTTGGGATTGTTCCTGAGGTATCTTCCCAGGTGATACCGGATGATGGTGCTTCTTCCTCTTCCGAGGAGAACTAATCGTTTGGGTATTTATAGTAGCTGTGGCGCCTCTGTCACAATCCTATGTTGTATTTTCATTTTTTTTAGTAGTTAAGGTGTTTCTACCTTACTTCTGTTTTTAAAATGTTTTATTACATTCGTAATAAAAAGTAGACGATGCACTATAAAACCGGTTGGCCTTGCCAAAAAAAATATTGTTTACCAAGGGAATCTTATCGGTTTGAAAGTTAGAAAATAGGTTGTTAAAATATGGGAAGAATTTTGTTAATGGTTTTCAATACTTCTAAAAGAATTTTATAAATGAGTTTTAAAGATTTGAAAAGATAAAGTTCTATAAATGGAGTTTTAAGCTATACAAAAGATGTTTCTAAAATAGATTGAATATTTATAAAGAAGCTGTCTAAATAGATCTTGAAATATTTATATAGGATAAAGAAATTTGAAAAGAGATGGTTGATATTCATGGCGTAATTTGAGGGGCAAGGATTGCTTACAGTTTACTATAGATTCGTTGGGATAGCGAAGTAACTATTGTGTAAGCTGCGATCCATAGTTGGTATTGAACGATACTTTCCATATCTATTTTAAAAAGTTTTCAACTAAGCTCTAGAAACGAATTGGTTTATGAATATACTTATACCATTGAGATAAGTATATGGTTATATTTTTTAAGTACCAAAATATAGTGTCGGTGAATATACTTATCTAGTTGAGATAACTATATGGAAGTGATTTCCGAAGTATTCAAAAGGTGATTTTAAAATAATGGAAACTTAATTAAATAAGGCTTAGCCTTTTTAATGGGAAATGTAATCTTTCCTTGAATGTTTGCTTATTTGATTGTTAAATTTCTATCAATCAAATCTTGGCCTAAATATGTAATCCTTTTAAATTTTGGTGGTATGGAAATATTTCCTACTTAACACTGAAGGATTTTAACTCCGGAAATATCTAGAGGAAACATAGGGATTATATGGTACAGTTACCATCGGTGGTGCTATTCTGTATATATAAACTCATTTTGTTCTTCTAGGACAAATGATAACGAGATTCGTCCACTTAAATGGTTGGAGGGTAATCCTCTCTCTTATGTATTGTCTAATTGTTTCATAAAGAACTGGTATTGAGCATTTCAAACATCGACGTTTGATCTGTGGAGCACTTGGGAAGTATGAAAGTGTACTCGTAAGAGATGATTCGAACCTGTGGCCACTCCTAAAACCATATATGGTTCTATGGAGTAGTTTCGTCATATATTGAGATGTTGGGATCCATGTGTGATTTCGAGACCCTTTGGGTATGGAAATCTAGGTGTGATTCCAAGATTTATTTGAGATGTAGGAATCTATGTATGATTTTGAGACCCGCTGGGGTATTGAAATCCATGTGGGATTCCATGATATATTCTGGTGGCGGTGCATAAGCTGGAACATGAACATAGCTTCATTAGCGAAAATGACTAAAACCAGAGATAGGAGGCATGGCCGGTAGGGTTGGCAAACCCATAGGGTGTAGTCGGCTCCTCCTAGTTGTCACTTATAGTTGTTATGGATGCATGAGGCGATGCATTCGGCCTTAGCATGACCAGCCATGTTTTTTCTATGGTACATCAATAGGGATGTATGATGCTTCGGAAGGATATCTCTGATCCTTGTGCAGGAGGACCTTTCTTCGAAGTACTGAGGGAATCTCCATGGAAGTCCTACACAATTAGCGAACGTGCCTCATCAGTTTTTGATTATATATCTAGTATTGTTGTGATGTACGCTCACGAGCATCACACCTACTAAATTATTATTATTTTCGCCCTTGGACATTATTATAGTATCACTGGATTTTCTGATATAATGGTTTTTGTTTATCGTAAGGTAAAAACCCATCCTTTTTTATGTGCGGCGTGGTCTTACGAAATACTTTCTTTTAAAAGGTATATTTAAACTTTAAGAATCCATTTGATTGTGTTCTTATGCTAGTTTTACCAGACTGACCGAGGCGTTGTTTTCCTATAATGCTCGGGTCAGACAGAGCGTATTCCTAGGTTTAGCTGAATATTTTAGAGCTTTAGGAGAGGAGCTGGAGGCCCATAGGCATATTCACGTACATGGTTATCTTTTTATTTCATTCATTGTTGTATTTATCAACAATTATCAGGATAGGTTGTTATAACTGTCCATGCTAAATAGGTTAGTGTATTCTGATTGATGTTTGTATATACATATATTAGAGTTTTGTTTTTGTGTAAAGATTTGCTATATATTATAGATTATTTGTTCCACCGTGAGATTCTATGTTTATTAGTTTCTTCTTGTCTTCTTTCTTTATTTTCTTTTCTCTAACTATCCACCTTTTCATTCAATTTGGGTTGGACATGTATGGTTTATTTTCATCTTAGACTGCACGAAAAGTGGGTCGTTACAACGTGGTATCAGAGCTTAGGTTGAGCAAACACCTAGGCATTGGTGGGATTGACTCATTTCAGATAGGGTATGTAAGATGCTAGGATGAGTTTGAGAGTATATATAAGAGTGTATACTTTTTATTTTATAAAAACATTTTATATTGTGTTGTTTAATCTGTTGAGTGGCTTAAGAATTTTGGTCAATGCGTTTGGCCAATGTTATCGATAAGAATTTCCTAAACCCTTGAACAAGGCCAACTGACACGTTAACCTTTTAAGATTGGTATATGAAATAATTTTACTTGGAAATATATTTTTATATATAAAATAATAATTTTTCATATAAAATTTAATATAGGTATTGTTGGTTATGCTTGGTTGATAGAAATGATAATTTTCCATCATTATCATCTAGGATTTGATAGGTCATGCTTGTCCGTTTCTGAGAATTGATAATCATCGGTTAATCTATCTTGAATCTTCCTTTTTCAAATTTGGGTTAAATAGATAGAAATTTTGGGAACATTAAAACTGTGAATTAAGTTTCATAATTTAAACATAAGCATACATTGATAACGTTGAGTTAAAATTTGATGTCTTAAGGTGTTTATTTAAAAGAAATTTGAATATTTTGGAATGATTATTTTAGAAATGATTTTATATAAAGGATTAACTTGATGAAATTAAGTTTTAATAAATGTTGTTTACTTAAAAAGAATTTGGAATATTTTGAATAAATATTTTGGAAATGATTGAGTATAAAAGTTAATTGTAATTAATTGGGGTTTTACAAAAGAAGTTTATATAAAGAAAACTTAAATATTTCTAAAATGAATACTTGAAAATTGATTTATATAAGGAAGCTAGAATATTTTGGAAATAAATATTTGATAATCCTTTAAATGGGGATATTTAATAAATTTGATTTTAAAAAAAATGTGTGTATAAATAAAAAAGGAATCCGAGAGTTTAAATCCCGATGATTTGGAAAAATGATTTTCATGGTTTACAGATTAATAACAGTAACTGAAAATGTTCTTGGGATAAAAACATTTCTATGTAGAGGATTGTTACCGCTAGGATCTCACTATTTAACTGTTTTGATAAAATAAATTTTGGTTTGATTCCAAAAGTATGGTTTGATTTACTATAAAGTAAATGGGTATATTACTATTTTAAATGATTTTGAAAAAAAGAAATAATAGTTTTATTTGAGATAGTTTCAGAGCGAAAATGATTTGGAAAGGGTAATAATAGTTATTTTAAAGGGGTTTTGATGCATAAACATTTTGGAAACACTTGCTTAGAAAATATATCTAAGTTTAAATTCTTTTGAAAAAGAGAATTAAAAGAAATGTGTATTCTTTTGGATTAGGTTCGGGGAATAAGTCCTGATTTGTTTTGTAGCGATCCGAATAATCTTCTAACTGATGATCGAGTGTTTGCTTAGGCTAGGATATTGTGTACTTCGTAATATATTCTCTTTGTCATTGTACGGTTAAGACTAGTTCGAATTTAGACGAATCCAAAGTAAGTTTGAATTTGACAGTTCGTTAAAAACTATTTATTCGAAAATATATATGTATAAAGTACTGTTCCAAGATGGGTAAGAGATTTTTCGAATGGCAAATGTTTCTCTTGAGTACTATCCTTCTAGTAAGGAAATGTATGATATGGTTTGGTAGTACCCAGTTCCTTGGTATAACTTTGGGTTTACTCAATATATATGTATGTATGTATGTATGCATGTATGTATGTATGAATGTATGTATATTCTATGGATTAAAGTATAAGGTATCATTTCAAAAGGTTTTTTGAATAAAAATCCGAGTGTTTAAAATTCTTAAATAAATTCAAAAGAAAGGTCTGAATCTAATAGTTGGGTATACCCTTACGATATGATAGGGAATTTTATAAGTTTTACAACTTAAGCTATATTTTTATGAAAACGTTTTCATAAATAATTTTATGAAAAGAAAATCGATATAAGTAATAATCAATTAAATAAGTGCGAAAGTGGACGTGGATCATTTCTTTTCGTATAGTTTTGATCTAATATTTAAGTACAAGGCTTTAAGGTGTTTCACACCATTTCAAATAAGGATTTATCATTCGATTTCTAACGGCGAGCACTTAATCAGGGTTCTTGATATGGAACCAAAGTTTTCTATCATGGTTTATGGCTATGTAAGGAGAACAGAGATTTCTAATTAAGAAGCCTGATTAGTTTCTGCATTAGAAAACCGAGCAAGCGATGCTAGTTTGGAAGTGGAGTTACGTATTCGAGTAGTGATCGAATCCTATTCTATATATAAATGATCTAATAACATCATGCAGGTTTATGAATAATATTGAGTATTCCTGTACAAGAATTTCAAGGACGAAATTCATTTTAAGGGGGGAGAGTGTAACGACCCATATTTTTGGGTCTTCGAATTTGAATATTTAATTTTTTAAACATTTTGATTTGAATTAAATTATAATAAAATCGATGTTTCAAATTTATAATTGATTTTTAATGATGTATTTTTTATTTAATTTTTAGAATTTTTCCATAGTTTTTTATTTGGGAAATAAGTAAATTCTCTTTTGATGTATTTTACGGCAAATGATGGCATTTTGAAACTTCATAGAATTTAATAACTTGTATGTTTTATTTTTATTTTATGATCGTTAAACATTATTATACGCAATTGTACATTATTTTTTGTGTTTCATATCTCGGATGAAGATACGATATATGGTAGCCAGACGCCATAGTCTATTCAATTTTAGAACAAAACATACATATATATATATGTATGTATATGTATATGTATGTATGTATGTTTGCATATATGTACACATAATACATAACTTTTCCACAGCCAACATATTATCTCAGCACACCAAATTGTTGACATTTGTCTCCCCTTGTTAGGCTGCGCCGCCTATTCTCCATCAAGTGATTTGACCTGGGAACTAGAGGAGGTGAGCATTTATATGTATATATGCTTAGTAAGGCAATCTTCCTCTTCGTCTATTGTCTTATACAAGGACATTCCTGTAACACTTTAATGCCATGAAAATAAATCCCTCTTTCTTAACTTCAAAAATCATTCCTCCCAAATCTATCCACAATTATCAGTGAGTTCCAACACAAAAACTTTTTTTTGGATCTCTAGTTTATTTTAAAAACAAGCTTAAAAATTTCCATCGATTGTTCTGGCTAATATCGTTTGAAAACAGTAAGTGGTTAAGAAAACGATCGTTTTCGACGATCACAGATTTGCAAACGGAAGGTATGGTCGGGTTTGTATCGGCGATTGGGGATTTTTATAGGTTTCCGCTTGAATTTTAGGGGTTTGGTTCGTCGAAGAGAAAGAGATGACCCAATTTCGTTCGAAAAATAATTTTTCGTGAACCGATAGTCGAGGGGTTAATCGGAGATGTCGGGGAGGAGCTTTGGGGCAAGGCTAAGGTCAGGATCGTAGCGAATTTTGCTTTCGTGCTCTAGGGTGATGGGAATTGATCGAATTAGGGTTTTAGTTCACTTTTTGTTGGTATTCAGGTTTCATCGAACTGGGGCAAAATGGGGACAGAGAGTCGCATTACACAAGGCGTGGAGGAGGCATTGGCAGTGGTAATGCTTGTGGTCGAGTGGCGTGTGTTCTGTTGATGCAAGGTGGTGGTGGGAGGTAGTTTTCCTGTCGTGTTTTTTCTTCCCTGTTGCGGCCGGGCTTCGGTTTGATGGACGGAGGATGAAAGATGGGACCGGAGCTAGGGGAGTAATGTGCTGTGGTATGAGCTCGTCAATCGAGACTGAAGGTAGTGATTGGTTCGAGGGTTTGGTGGCCGAAAATGAGTGTGCACATACATGCGTGCACACATGCATTTGGATTAGCTGTAGGGGAATGGAAGAGATGGGAATTAAAGAAGAAGAAGAAGAAGGGGAAATCAATAGATGCAGGTTGATTTGCATATTGGGCTTGGCCTAATTGGTTGTGATGGTGAGAAATTTAGTTATTTGTTTTAAATTTATTTATATAAGCACTTAAATTCAAAATATCATATCTTGCTAATATTTTATCCGATCGACATGCGGGTTTTTGCATTGTACTCGTGTTGACAAGTACAATATTGTTGTGTGATTTATTGATAGCCTTGGACAAATATTAATTTATGATATATAGAAACAGACAAGTTTTAAATCACGTTATTTTAAATAATAACGTCATTTAAATTTATATGCCTTAAATATTAATGTTTATTTGGCCAAATAAATTATTGTTGAGTTAAATTGGATCGAATATGGTAATTGGACATCTGTTTAACATAATAAAACACCATTCTGCTAATTAAATTAATTTGGCAATTAATCATCAGAATAAATCTCCATTCTGTTGTTTTATGGATTCGGACATTTGATTATATATCGTTAACTGATATGCTCTGAATAAATGATATATTAACTGATGATGGTTAAGTGTTGGATTTATTTACATAGTCGGGGATTATGTAAATATCTGTTATTAACTTGAAAAGTTAAATTGAACAATATGGTATCTTATTTAAGTACCATGGTGATCGTTAAGCCTCCTTCGCATTTGAAAAGCTAATTATTGATTTGGAAGTTATTTTAAGAATAATTATTTTGATTATAAGGTTTAAAGATAATTATTATTTAGTAATAAGATTTAAAAAGGTAATAACTGTTAGGGATGTGGATTAAGGATCTTAAGGCAGAAATAACACTAGAGGGGGGGTGAATAGTGTTTTAAAGAATATATGAAGTATATGACTAAATTAAAACTTCCAACACAAATCTAAACAGAATTCTAACACAAAATGATCACAGAACATATAACAAATGCAAAAAGTAAAGTAAAGCAAGTAAAAGGAAAGAACACACCGGATTTTATACTGGTTCGGAATCCTCCTACATCTAGTCATGCACCAAGGCAATATCCTTGTACAGATTTTTATAAGCCAATATCCAAATTACAACCCTCAATTTCTAAGGCCTTGAGGAACCCTCCTATCTCCGAGTCTGGGGCAAACTCTCTTGATTTTCGGGACACAAGATCACCCAAATACTTCTTAATAACAATACTTTTGAATGGATAGACTCTATGGACTTTTTGAATACAAATTAATCCTATAACTCTAAATAGCACTTTGATCTTTAGTAGAGTGATGGAGAATCAAATAGAGAGAGTATCTAAATGATTTCCTATTGAGAATTTGGCAGAATGATGGCACGATATTGAAAATATGAAGTTTTATGGATATGGAATGGTGGAGAAGAAAGAGTGAAGAAAATAGGAAAATAGTTGTTTAAAAAATTCGTTTTGGAAGCCTTTATATAGATGCACAACAGTCATAACCGTTGGCGAAAGGTTTTCGAATGAATGGACATTTCTTTTGAAAGTTGAATTTTGAATCCAACAGCCACCATGTCGACAAGGGGTATCCCCTCATGTCAACATCCTTCAGTTCAAAATTGTAGAGATGTTGTTTTGTAAATGCAATTGAATTTAAAACAAGCTGAAACTTTTCTGGAGCGAAGTAAAGTGTTTAAACAATATTTTGAGATAGAGAATGAATACAAAACATTATTTTAAATATATATATGTAATTGATATAGACCGTCAATTATATAAGTAATATTTAAAATCAGAATAAGTTTTGATGTTTTAAAATTAGAAGTTTTTAAAATCAGAATAGAGGAATATTTCAAGGCTAAAACAAAGTTTGAAAACATTTTTGAAAACATGATTTTGAAAGCTAAAACATTTTGAAAACAGATTTAAAAACATTTTGAAAAATATATTCCAAGAACCTTCCTACAGAGCTCCTCCATAGGACTCGAGAACTTGTACAAAGTAGTTTAAATGATTTTGATTTTCGTGGGTTTGTAAGCCACTTGTCGTAGGTTCGTAAGCTACTTGTCGTGGGTTTGTAAGCCACTGGTTTCGATAGAAATTGGGTTCCATCCCAAAAGAAAATTGGAAGAAAGATGAGAGTGCTATTATGAAGTTTTAACAAAATACTAGACACTTATCTTGAGATCTTGAAATCTTGATTCTCTAGAGTCTTGAATCTTGAATCTCTAATCTTCATCTTGATGCTTGAGTCTTTATACTGATCAGTCTTCGATAATACTTGCATATACTTCCTATATATATATATATATATGTAAATGTTAGTACATATTTATGAAGTAAAGTATAATAACTATAAAAGGTTGTTGTCATCAAAACATCATCAACTCAGTTCCTAACAATCTCCCCCTTTTTGATGATGACAACCTTTATTTATAAAATATTCTTACCACACCATAACTCCCCCTTACTCCGTGACTCCCCCTTATTCCATGACTCCCCCTTATTCCATGACTCCCCCCTACACCAAACACATATATTTTTATAACTTTCTCCCTCTTTATCATCAACAAAAAAAAACTATTTGTCATCAAGAATGATTAGTATAAACAAATAATATGTAATAAACAAGCATGAAACAATGAGTATAAGTGAACACATTTTATTTATTACAACATATATAGGAACGTACATAAACATGAACAAACAAAACAATTAAAACAAAGAACAGAAATGAAAGTACGCTTTAATGGCGATCCTTAACTATAGGAGACTTATGAATCGAACAATTGGGGTAGTGGAGACAAAAGTTGCCACGTTGTTCAACATGTTTCCATTGGTATCAACAAGGATCTCACCAACGCAAATAACGCTCTCGTCATTTATAGGGACTTCGGGTTGAGGTAAAGGTTGATCTTCCTCTTGGTCTTCTTATGGCTCTTCCATAGGTTCTTCTTCCTCGGATTCCATGGCTTGGGAAGAGTCTTCAATATTAATAGGATTTGTACGGTTATCCATAAGGAATTTTTGTACATTTCTAATAATATTCCCTTGCCTTTGTTGTTCTCTAGCCATCCTAAGTTGACTTACTTGAATTTCAGTCATCAATTGAAGGATATCTTTCATCTTCGCTTGCAATTTGATCACTCGAGCGTGCGTAGTTCGTTGAAATGGACCGTAATGAGGAGATGTGGGTGAAGTGGGTTCATTAGTAGAAGAGGAGGCCATTATTTTATTGTTTCATAAGTTGTTTACAGAGAATATAGTGAAGAAAGAGGAGAGAAAACGAAATAAATAGATAGAAAACCAAATAACTAACTTTGGAGGGAAATTCAATTTTCAAATTTTTGTTGGGTATGTCGACAATAGGAGATGGGGCATGTCGACAAGTCCTTCAGAAAAAGTGTAATTTTTATTTTGAATTTTTATTGATTATTTATATTATACTATATTTTAGATTTTGAACAAATACCTAATTCTCTTCTAAATTTAGTAAAATTCTATTCTGTTAATGGTTTAGTTAATATATCAGCAATTTGTTTTTCAGTATTTATATATTCTAGAGTTATTATTTCTTTAGTTATATTATCTCTAAGAAAATGATGTCTTATATCAATATGTTTAGTTCTAGCATGATGAGTTGGATTTTTAGATAGATTTATTGCACTAGTATTATCACAATATATTGGTGATTTACTTATGTTAATTCCAAAATGTTTTAATGTTTTTTGCATATATATGACTTGTGAACAGGCCAGAGCAGCAGATATATACTCTGCTTCAGTTGTTGACAAGGAAAAAGTATTTTGTTTCTTGCTGAACCAGGAAACCAGTGAATGTCCTAGAAAGTGACAAGTTCCACTTGTACTCTTTCGGTCTGCTTTACAACCTGCAAAATCAGCATCACAATATGATATTAAATCAAAAGTATTATTTTTAGGATAAAATAAACCATAATCTAAAGTGTATTTTACATATCTTAAAATTCTTTTAACAGCTTTTAAGTGAGTTTCTTTGGGTTGTGATTGGTATCTTACACAGAGACAAACACTATGCATAATATCAGGACGACTCGCTGTTATATAGAGCAGCGAACCAATCATTCCCCTATATAAGGTTTGATCAATATCTTTTGATTTATCTTCTTTACTTAAACCTACGTTTGTTGATATTGGAGTTGGTTTCCCATTATAGGTGCTTAAACCAAATTTATTGATTAAGTCTTTAGCATATTTTTCTTGACTTATGAAAATTCCATTTTCTAGTTGTTTAATTTGAAGCCCTAAGAAGAAACTTAATTCTCCCATGTGACTCATTTCAAATTCTTTAGTCATTATATCTGAAAATTCTTTATTCATTATGTTATTAGTTGATCCAAAGATTATATCATCTACATATATTTGAACTAGTTGAATATCTTGATTATTTCTTTTAATAAAAAGTGTTGTATCTACTTTACCAATTTCAAAACCAGATTGAAGTAAATAAGATCTTAGTCTTTCATACCAGGCTCTAGGAGCTTGCTTTAGACCATATAGAGCTTTCTTTAACTTGTATACATGGTTTGGAAATTTATTGTCTTCAAAAAGTGGAGGTTGTTCAACATAAACATCTTCTTTTACAAAACCATTTAGAAAAGCACTTTTAACATCCATTTGATATAATTTGAAATTATTATAATTAGCGAAAGCAAGTAGAATTCTTATAGCTTCTAATCTTGCTACGGGGGCAAAGGTTTCATCATAGTCAATTCCTTCTTCTTGACAATAACCTTGCGTGACTAAACGGGCTTTATTTCTAACGACCTCACCTAGTTCATTCATTTTATTTTTATAAACCCATTTAGTTCCAATTATACTTTTATCCTCAGGTTTAAGAACAAGTTCCCATACATCATTTCTGGTAAATTGATTCAATTCTTCTTACATAGCAAGAATCCATGAATCATCAGACGATGCTTCCTTTGGATTTTTAGGTTCAATTGTTGATATAAAAGCTACATTACTTATACTACTTAATTGATTTCTAGTTCTTACTACAGATTCAATATTTCCTAAAACATTTTCTATAGGATGATCTTTTGATATTTTAAATCTCTTATTAGGTTGATTTATTTCACTAATGTTTCATTAGATTGATTTAAATTTATAAAATCTTCTTCATCATCTATTTGTACAATATCTTTAAGATTTTCATCAAAAGATACATGCATAGTTTCTTCAATATAATTAGTTTTTAAATTGAAAACTCTAAATGCTTTGCTTCCATTAGAATAACCAATAAAGAATCCTTTATCAGCTTTTGGTTCAAATTTATCTAAATTATCTTTTGTATTAAGTATAAAACATTTACTCCCAAAGACTTTAAAATAAGCAACTATAGGTTTCTTATTATAAAGTAATTCATATGGAGTTTTATTTGTTAATGTCTAATTAAAATTCTATTTAATATATAACAAGCTGTAGCAACTGCTTCATCCCAAAAATGTTTAGGTAAACTACTATCAGAAAGCATTGTACGAGCACACTCTTGAATCGTTCTATTCTTACGTTCTACTACTCCGTTTTATTGTGGAGTTCTTGGAAATGAAAAGTTGTGAGTAATTCCCTTTTGAGTACAGAAATTCTCAAAATTTTCATTTTCAAATTCACCACCGTGATCACTTCGAATTGTTTTAATTTTGAAAGAATGTTGTTTTTGAATTCTTTTAGAAAAGTTTTTAAATATTTCAAAAGCATCAGTTTTATGTTTTAAACAATTGTCCGAGTATATCTTGAATAATCATCTACTATAACAAAAACATATTAATATGGTTAATTGATTGAACTTGAGATGGACCAAATAAATTTAAATGAAGTAATTCTAGAGGACTAGAGGTAGAAATATCATCTTTTAATTTAAATGAACTTTTCTTAAGTTTTCCTAATTGACACGCATCACAAATACTATCTACTTTAAAGTTTAACTTGGGTAGACCTCTAACTAAGTCAAGTTTTGATAGCCTAGATAATAATTTGAAATTCAAATGGCCAAATATTTTATGCCAAATCCAAGGGTCACTTGTATTAGCCAAAAGACATAGGTTATCATTTGAAATTTTCATACTAAGGATATAAATATTTTTCTTTCTAATACCTTCAAAAATTATATTAGACTTATCATCTTCAATGTGACATTTATCTTTTCCAAATTTAATTTTAAAACCTTTATCACATAGTTGACTTATACTAAGCAGATTATGTTTTAAGTTCCTAGCTAATAAAACATCAGAAATAAGTAAGGTTTTAGAGTTACCGACATTGCCGACTCCAACCACATATCCTTTAGAGTTGTCACCAAATTGACAAATCCACCATCTTGATAAGTAATGTCCTTGACTATCTCGGGATTTCCAGTCATGTGCCTCGAACAGTCACTATCAAGTATCCATTTATCTTTCTCAATTTGCACAGTTTGTCCATTGGGTGTTGATTCGTCAAAAGCCATATAACATGTCTGTCCCTGCATAACACACCAATTCGGTAGATAACTTGATTTTTCAAAATAACTATATGCAGACTTATGATACTTTGATGAAATGCATAGATTCAAAACAGTTTTAACACAATTTTCCAAAAATGCCATTTTTAAATTTTTCAAGTTTTAGATTATGAAAACCAATGCTCTGATACTAATTGTTAGGGATGCGGATTAAGGATCTTAAGGCAGAAATAACACTAGAGTGGGGGTGAATAGTGTTTTAAAGAATATATGAACTATATGACTAAATTAAAACTTTCAACATAAATCTAAACAGAATTCTAATACAGAATGATCACAGAACATATAACAAATGCAAATAGTAAAGTAAAGCAAGTAAAAGGAAAGAACACACCGGATTTTATACTGGTTCGGAATCCTCCTGCATCCAGTCCTGCACCAAGGCAATATCCTTGTACAGATTTTTATAAGCCAATATCCAAATTACAACCCTCAATTTCTAAGTCCTTGAGGAATCCTCCTGTCCCGAGTCTGGGGCAAACTCTCTTGATTTTCGGGACACAAGATCACCTTAATACTTCTTAATAACAATCCTTTTGAATGGATAGACACTATGGACTTTTTGAATACAAATTAATCCTATAACTCTGAATAGCACTTTGATCTTTAGTAGAGTGATGGAGAATCAAATAGAGAGAGTAACTAAATGATTTCCTATTGAGAATTTGGCAGAATGACGGCACGATATTGAAAATATGAAGTTTTATGGATATGGAATGGTGGAGAAGAAAGAGTGAAGAAAATAAGAAAATAGTTGTTTAAAAAATTCGTTTTGGAAGCCTTTATATAGATGCACAACAGTCATAACCGTTGGCGAAAGGTTTTCGAATGAATGGACATTTCTTTTGAAAGTTGAATTTTGAATCCAATGGCCACCATGTCGACAAGGGGTATCCCCTCATGTCGACATCCCTCACTTCAAAAATTGTAGAGATGTTGTTTTGTAAAAGCAATTGAATTCAAAACAAGTTGAAACTTTTTTGGAGCAAAGTAAAGTGTTTAAACAATATTTTAAGATAGAGAATGAATATAAAACATTATTTTAAATATATATATATATATATATATATAATTGATATAGACCGTCAATTATATAAGTAATATTTAATATCAGAATAAGTTTTGATGTTTTAAAATTAGTAGTTTTTAAAATCAGAATAGAGGAATATTTCAAGGCTAAAACAAAGTTTGAAAACATTTTTGAAAACATGATTTTGATAGCTAAAACATTTCGAAAACAGATTTAAAAACATTTTGAAAAATCTATTCAAATTGAAACAAGAACCTTCCTATAGAGCTCCTCCATAGGACTCGAGAACTTGTACAAAGTAGTTTAAATGATTTTGATTTTCGTGGGTTTGTAAGCCACTTGTCGTAGGTTTGTAAGCTACTTGTCGTGGGTTTGTAAGCCATTGGTTTTGATAGAAATTGGGTTCCATCCCAAAAGAAAATTAGAAGAAAGATGAGAGTGCTATTATGAAGTTTTAACAAAATACTAGACACTTATCTTGAGATCTTGAAATCTTGATTCTCTAGAGTCTTGAATCTTGAATCTCTAATCTTCATCTTGATGCTTGAGTCTTTATACTGATCAGTCTTCGATAATACCTGCATATACTTCCTATATACATATACATATATATATATATATGGAAATGTTAGTACATATTTTATGAAGTAAAGTATAATAACTATATAAGGTTGTTGTCATCAAAACATCATCAACTCAGTTCCTAACAATAACTTATTAATAATAATATTTTAAAGATAATTTCTAATTGTATTAATATTGATTTAAACTTAGTTATTTTATTGATATGATTCTTGAAAATATTTCTTAAAGTTATTTAATTATTATTTAAAGTTATTTAAATATGATTTTTTTTAATATTTTAATTTAGTTACTTGTTTAAAATGATTTAACAATACTTTAATTTTTAATTAAAGTTAATTAATTATATTGATTTAAGTTATTCAATTATATTTAAAGGATAATTAATTTTTATATTAATGTTAGTTTATGGTTAATTAATTACTATTTTAATAATGTATAAAGTTAATTAATTATTATATTAATATTGTTTTGAAGTTAACTTATTAATACAATATTAATGTTTAAAAATTAATTTAATATTTTTTAATGATATTTTAAGTTATTATTTTAAATGAGATTTAATTTAAATGAAATGGAAGGATGTATAAATAATAACTTATTATTTAAAGCTATTTTAAATAATTTATGGTTTACAAAGAGAATCTTATCAATTTGAAAGTTAGTAAATGGTTGTTAAAATATGGAAAGAATTTTGTAAAATGGTTTTGGATATTTATAATAGAATTTTATAAATGAATTTTAAAGATTTGAAAAGATAAAGTTTTATAAATGGATTTTTGAGTAATATAAAAGATGTTTTAGAAATAGATTGAAGATTTATAAAGAAGCTTTCCAAATAGATTTGGAAATATTTATATAAGACAAAGAAATTTGAAAAGAGTTGGTCGATATTTATGTCATAATTCGAGAGGCAGGGATTGCCTATAGTTTACTATAGATTCACTAGTATAGCAACGTAAATATTGTTTAAGTTGCGATCCATAGTCGATATTGAACAGTACTTTCCATATCTAATTTAAAGCGTTTTCAAGTTTCTAAGTTTTAGAAGTAAAATGGTTTGTGAGTATACTTTTACCATTGAGATAAGTATACTATTATATTTTCTAAGTATTTAAATATAGTATTGGTAAATATGCTTATCCAATTGAGATAAGTATATGGAAGTGATTTCCAAAGTACTCAAATTGTGATTTTAAAATAATGGAAATCTAATTAAATGAGGCTTAGTTATTTTAATGGGAAATGTAATCTTTGCTTGAATGTTTGTTTATTTGAGAGTTAAAAAACCGACTAACTAATCTTGGCCTAAATATATAATCCTTTTAAATTTTGGTGGTACAGAAATATTTCCTACTTAACACTAGAGTATTTTAACTCTTGAAATATCTTGGGAAAACAAGGGGATTACATGGTACAAATATCGTCAGCGGTGCTATACGGTACATATAAACTCATTGCATTCTTCTAGGACAAATGATAAGAAGATCTGTCCACTTAATCGTTTAGGAGGTGATCCCCGCTCTTATGGATTGTCTGATTTCTTTCTAAAGAACCTGTATTGAGCATTCCAAAATCGGCGTTTGCTTTGTGGAGCACACGGAAAGCGTAAGAGTGTACTCGTAAGAGATGACTCGAACCCGTGACCACTCTTAAAACCATATACGGTTCTATGGAGGAGTTTCTTGATATATTGAAGTGTTGGAATCCATGTGTGATTTCGAGACCCGTTGGGTACGGGAATCCAGGTGTGATTCCAAGATCTATTTGATATGTGGGAATCTATGCGTGATTCCAAGACCCGTTAGGGTATTAGAATCCATGTGAGATTATGTGATCTATTTTTGTGGCAATGCGTAAGCTGGAACGACGGATGTAGCCTCATCAGCAGAAACAACTAAAACCAGAGATATGAGGCATGACCAGTAGGGTTGGCAAACCTAGAAGGTGTAGTCGGCTCCTCCAAATTGTCACTTATAGTTTTATGCATGCATGGGGAGATGCACTCGGTCTTAGTGAGACTAGCCATGTTTTTCCTATAGTACATCACTAGGGATGTATGCTGCTTCAGAAGGATATCTCTGATCCTTGTGCAGGAAGATCGTCCCTTGAAGTACTAAAGGCACCTTCATAGAAATCCTACATAATTAGCGAACGTGCCATATCAGTTTTTGATTATACATCTAGTATTGTTGTGACGTACACTCACTAGCATCATAGTTACTTGATTTTTTTCCCTTAGACATTATTATAATATCACCGGATTTTTTAATATAAAGTTTTTGGTTATCGTAAGGTAAAAACATGTTTGTGTGTATGTGCGGCGTGGTATTATGAAATATCATTCTTTTAAAAGGTTTATTTAAACTTTAAGAATCCATTTAATTGTGTTCTCATGCTGGTTTTACCAGATTGACCTGGACGTTGTTTTCCTATAATGCTCGGGTCGGACCGAGCATATTTCCATGTTTAGTTGGATATTTTTTGAGCTTCAGGAGAGGAGCTGGAGGCCTAGAAACATATTTACTTACGTGGTTATTTTTCTTTTGCATTCATTATTGTGTTTATCAACAATTGTGAGGACATGTTATTATAACTGTCCATGCTGAATAGGTTTGTATACTCTGATGTCTGTATATACATATATTACAGTTTCGTTTTTGTGTAAAGATTTTTTATATATTACAGATTATTCGTCCCACTGTGAGATTCTATGTTGTTTAGTTTCTTCTCGTTTTCTTTCTTATTTCTTATCTCTAACTATCCTCATTTCCGTTCAATTTAGGTTGGACATGTATGGTTCATTGTTAGCTTAAACTGTACGGGAAAAGTGAATCATTACACTTTCTAGCATACGTAACGTTTCTTTCATTAAATGCACTTTTTTGTTTAAAATTGGGCCGTTAAGAAGGTAATACACATTGTACTATATGTCATATGCCCAATGGTTTGAATTACGCGTTACGTCAGATTCGAACCTGTGACCTCATGAACTATAACCAAAGCGTTTAACCACTGGGACAGTGGAGCTGGACACATTCGTTTTTATAAATATATTGATATGTTCCCTTTCCAATACATGTAACATTTCTTTCATTAAATGCATTCTTTTTCGTAAATATACTTTTATGTTCTCTTTCTAATATAAGTAATATATACTTTCATTAATTATAACAATAATTTCATCACTAATGTTTTCCCTTTGAAGCGGTTTCAAATTGTGCATGTAAATACCTTTCTTCTTTTCTTTTAATGGACATAAAACCATTGTAACCTTTTTAGAGTAATTCACATAAATTCAATTAGTTACTTTGTAAATAAGTTTTTGATTTATTACAATTAATTTTTAAACTTAAATTTCAAAATAAGGACTAAACCCGGTATGCATGCTACGATAAACATTCTATATTTTCTTCGTACACTATCCATTTTCGACATTTTATGTATGAATTTGAACTAGAAAATTTTACTTGATGCAATAAAAAAGTTGAGTTTCCCATTTATTTGTATAAATTCATTTTTTCAGTCTTTTGTAAAATTACAAAAATATACTTTTTAATTGGTTGATTATTCACTTTTTACTAAAAACACGGGTGTTAAAGTTGATATTATGGTTATTTGACATTAATGGAATATTTAACGATTGTTATTTTTGAGCATATATTTTAAATGAGAAGACCATTTTGTTTCATGTTAGCTCTTACTTTATATGAGAAAACATTCAGTATATCGCCAATTTGTGTTGTTAAAGAAATAATGAGAATGCTTTTGAACAAATAAGGAAACATATATACCAAACATTGAATTAAAGAATTTTTATTAGAGTGGGAAGTATTATTGACAAATGAAATATAAGCATGTGGTTTATAAAAGAGCCAATTTAGATGAAACATCCATCAATTTATTTTTATTTTATTTTGAACTGACCATTCACTCCAAATCGAAAATTAATTTTATAACACCATGCTTGCAAATTTTCTCCATATTAAAATTGAGTGGGTACACTTTGCACTTCCTAAATGAGTTCAATGATTACATCTAGTTCAAAAATTAATTTACTTGAAACACATGGTACAACATAAAGTCCAACTACTATATTAGGTTCAAAAATAACCGATGACAGTAAAATTAAAGCAAGCATTGTAATTTGTAACCCACAAATCCCAATTTCCATGTGAAATGAGCAGGAGCAAGATTGAAAATTGGCTATAATAAACACAGACACGTGTATAAAGGAGGGGGGTGGTTATAAAATTGTAAACTGCAAATGTTGACTGGAATTTTAATTGAACATCTGTTATATCATAATATATCCATATCATGTTTATACTTATGTGTATTGAGCATCTCTGCAATAAATTATGAACTAGCTATGAAAATGTCCATGGTAATTTTATGCATATTAAGTGGGTATCTATAGTTAATCAACTTTGGAAGAACAATGAACATATTCATAGTAGGTTCATATATTAAGTGAGAATCTGTGATTTCATAGGACGTAGATTAGGTATGTATAGCCAGTTGTATAACTGATTTTATGCTAAAAAGGAACAAAAAGTTACTTTGAAATTTTTTGTCAGCGAACATTATGAATACATCAGGCATTATACATGGAAATGATATCTTTTACTAGATAAAACTTCTTTTCTTTTACAGATAAAAATGCATTTCACTATACTAAAGAGTGGAATGAGATCCATCGAAATGACATAACATGCTGTGTATAAGTAGTTCTAGAGAAAATACTAACGTAAAACTAGTAATCATGGTATGAAATTTGCTAATGAGTATATAGTGAATACAAAATCCAATTTATAATATTTTTGAAAAAAATGATTTGATATATTTAGGAAAAAATATTCTATTTGTATATATCATGTTAATGTTTGAAACAAGATCAATGTTTCAAATTTGATAATAATCACATGTAACCTATCAATCTTTCTAATAGATATACAATTAAGAAATCCCATTCAGAAACATTTGAATTCAAAAGTTTAGGTCAAGCTAATTATCAAACTTTTAAAACAAGCACCACTTAAGTGCCCTTCGAAGGAAGCTGTAAAAAAATCATAAGTAATGTTTTGTTATTTTTGGTACTATACATTCATTGTTATATGTGTCCATGCTTATGCTTTCAAGTTGATAGCTACAATTTGAACATATTTTTTTAAGTAGTGAACGAAATGAGACCAAATTGCTTCAAGTATATATTTGTTCTCTGAATGAATCAAACATACCTATCAAACTTCAATGTAGCAAAAACTCAAAAACGTTCGACAGTATAAAAATAAACTAGATAGAAAACATCAAACACTTTTAAACCGATGAGCCTAAATCGGGGATCTACGTGCGACGTTGGCGATTGATGCAATTGTAAGGAAGTTGGATACAAGAGTTGGGTTTTAAAACTATATTTTGGGGAAAAGTTAATCGATCAGGCCAAATCGAGGATCCATGTGACGTTGATGATTGAGGTAGTTGTAAGGAAAGCCACATTGGGGTGTTAGGTTTTAAAACCATTGTCTTGCGGATTAAGGTATTTTTGATACAAAGAACGATAGTAATGATATTTTAAGAGGATCATGATATTTTTGAGGGGGAAAGTTTTCGTAGAGAGAATCAAGATTTGGAGGACGAAACACGAAACTGTGTAAAATTGGCTTAAAGGGTTTTATTTGTAATAGGCAAACCTCCTCAACAGTCAGTTAGTGATATGTACACATTATTCTTATATGAGAAGAAATGAAAAGAAGTTGTTTTTCATTTAGATAAAAGAAATATAGCGATATGTACAATTCAAGACCGGCCTATGGAGGGGGATCTTTACAGAAGGAAGCTAGGAGACAGTAACAGGACCATATGGGCAGGAGTCCATAGAATAACCAAAAAACTGACAAGACGAACAAATATCTGGATACCAACTATAGTGAACATCAACATCCACATCACGCCCTTCGGCAAATCTAACTTTCAATATAGTTGGCAAATGCTTCGACGGAGTAATCTCAATTAAAGCCCTGGCATACCTCAAGCTCTTCCAGTCCACTGTACTCGAGTCAAAGCATCAAATATTGGTGATAAAACTAGCCAAGCAATTCAAAACAATTAAGGGTAGCAGGACAGATGGGATGTGAGTGAAAGTGGCATATACCGGGGTAGAGAGGACTTGTTCCCTAGCCTTGCCAACTATCAAGCGCCAAGGAGTGATAATAAAGGGGTTCCCTTTAATGGCTGACAAATCCACCTTAAGAACATGAAGCTTATAATCTCTATTAGAGAATTTGAGATAGTACAGGGCATTAATATACGGAACATGAAGCCTACCTCTTAATTTCCATACATGATTGCAATGGTCACAGACGTCTTTATAAGGTGGGAATGAATCCAAGAAAAATCAACCAAGTAATCTTATCAGTAATGAGAACATCAAACGGAGCAACCAGCACACCTTAATCATCCAAAGTGTCTAAAGAGCGTGGATTGAAGGGTTCGGTATTCTTAGGCAAGGACCTAAACAAGGATGACCAATTATTCCCCTTAGTAGAAGACATAGAAGATTTATTACAATCATTAACATGAGAAGGCCTCGATGCTAAAGTGTTGGGATCTCTCCTTAATTGGAGAGTTTCTAGAAAATTCTAGACGTTTCTAGAGAAATCTAGAATGTTCCGGAGAACTCTAGAGAAGTGTAGAACTCTCTAGAAGCTTGTGGAAGAGTGTGGAACCCTCTGGAATATTCTAGAGATGTATGGAACCTTTTGGAACCTTACGGAAGAGTATGGAAGAATAAAGAAGGGAATGGAAGAGTGTAGAGATTCCTAGAGAGTGTGGAGCATTCTAGAGAATCAATCTCTACCGTCGGATGCATGTAATCTCCACCATTCATTATGGAAGTTGAGTAGTATAAATAGGAGAAGGAGCCCTATTACTAGCCATTCAAGAATCCAAGGAAGAAGCCACTTCTTAGAGTGAGAAAAAAACTTGAGAGTTAGAGAGATCCTCTTTGAGAGAAAAGAGTGATAGCTTGAGAAGTCTTTATCCTCAAGCTTGAGTGAGCCACCAAGTGTGAGTTACTTTTGTAATCATATTATTGTAATCCTACTATTCTTTTGTATAGTGGAAGAATCTCCATATTGGAGAATTATAAACTCTTGTGCTTCCATTGCTACTTTTAATCTTTAAGTGCCTATCTTAACTTCATGAAGCGGGGAAGACCGAGATTTCCCCAACAGTGGTATCAGAGCCAGGTTCATCCGTAGCCGTAATCAAGCTCGTGAAAGTTCAAGATGAAGGATATTGTCGCTCATGATGGAGACATGTTCAAGCTCACAGCTAACAACTACTCCTATTGGAAGCCAATAATGGAGGACCACTTGTATTGTAAGGATTTGCATGAGACCATCATCTACAAAAATAAGGTGGAAGGAAAGAGTGATGCTCAGTGGGAACTGTTTAACCGTAGGGCTGTTGCTAGATCCGTAAGTACATCGACAAAACTCTCTTCGAGCATGTTTCTACTTATACCAATGCCTATGAATTATGGACAAAGCTTGAGTCCATGATTCATAAGAAAACGCCTCGTAACAAGGCCAATTTAGTTCGACGGTTGGTGAAATTGGAGTATAAGGATGGTCATAGTATGATTGAGCACTTGAATAACTTCAAGGGGCTCGTAAATCAACTAACAAAAATAGATATGAAGATTGATGATGAGCTACAAGCCTTTCTACTCCTTAGTTCCTTACCGGAAAGTAGGGACACATTTGTTGTCACGCTAAGTAACTCAGCTCCGGAAGGAAAGTTAACGATGGATACCGTCAGTGACAGCCTTCTTGGTGAAGAAGCAAGGAGAATGGAACGAGATGAGTCTATCCATCCCGAAGCTAATGTTGTTGAGAATCAGGGTAGGAATGAAACCCGTGGACGTAGTAAGAGCCGAAATCCCCATCAATCTCGAGGTAGATCCAAGTCACGCTCGAAGATTGCATGTTATTACTGTGGAAGGATGGGTCATAAGAAAATGGAATGTCGAAGCTTCAAAAGAGACCAAAAGGCCGATAATGTTAAGCCTGACCAAATAAACCTAACAAAGAAGCAAGAAGAAAAGAGTACTACTGCCATAGTATTAAAGGAAGATCTGCTATATCTCGTTGGTGAAAGTAACATTCTAAACATTGCTTGTGATAAGAGTTCTTGGATTGTTGATTCTGGTGCTTCCTTCCATGTTACTCCACATGAAAACTTCTTCTCATCCTACCAAAGAGGTGACTTTGGCACGGTGCAAATGGGAAATCAAGATAGAAGCAAGATTGTTGGAATAGGAGACATCACTCTAACGACAAGCACCGGGTGCAAGCTTGTTTTGAAAGATGTGAGGCATATCCCGACCATGCGCCTCAGTCTTATCTCCGCTGGAAAGCTAGATGATGACGGTCTAATGAATTACTTTGGTGAAGGGAAGTGGAAGCTCACCAAATGAAGTTTAACAATAGCTCGAGGAAAGAAGGTAGGATCATTGTATGTAATGCAAGCTAAGCTATGCAAAGGAGAAGTAAACATCTCTACTAATGATATGGACACATGGCATAACGTTACGCTCACTAATGAGGGGGAGCCTCAAAGCTATAAAGAAGCAATGAGTGATTGTCATAAAGAAGAGTGGAGAATAGCCATGCAAGAAGAAATGCAATCCTTGCATGAGAATAACACATATGAACTAGTGGAGCTACCAAAAGGGAGAAGAGCTTTGAAGAATAAGTGGGTGTATAGAATCAAGACCAAAGAGAACTGCTCAAAGCCTCGCTACAAAGCTCGATTAGTCGTCAAAGGATTTGGACAAGAAAAAGGTACTGGCTTTGAAGAGATATTCTCTCCCGTGGTAAAGATGTCATCAATCTGAGTTGTGCTTAGCCTAGCAGCCGTGCAAGATTTGGAGATTGAACAACTCGATGTCAAGACGGCGTTTCTACATGGTGACCTAGAGGAAGAGATCCACATGGAACAGCCTGAGGGATTCAAAGTTCCAGGCAAAGAAGATCTAGTGTGCCGCCTTACAAAGATTCTATATGGACTTAAGCAAGCACCAAGGCAATGGTACAAGAAGTTCGACGCATTCATGGCAGAACATGATTTCAAAAAGACGGAAAGCGATCATTGTGTCTTCATAAAGAGGTATGTAAGTGGTGACTTTCTCATACTTCTGCTCTATGTTGATGATATGCTAATCATTGGACAAGACCGCTTAAAGATAGCTGCTTTAAAGAAAGATCTAAACAAGAGCTTTGCCATGAAAGATTTGGGGCCGGCTAAACAGATTCTTGGGATGAGAATAACTCGTGATAGATCAAAAAGACTGTTATGGCTATCCCAAGAGAGATATATCGAGAAAGTCTTGGAAAGGTTCAACATGCACAAATCAAAGCCGGTTAACACTCCACTAGCTGGGCACTTCAAGCTAAGTTCGAAGCAGAGTCCGACAAGTGAAAAAGACAAGGAGGAAATGAAGAAGAAACCATACTCATCTGTAGTAGGCAGTCTCATGTACGCAATGATATGCACAAGACCAGATATCGCTTATGCAGTTGGTGTCGTTAGTCGCTTCTTGGCTAACCCAGGGAATGAGCATTGGGTTGCAGTCAAATGGATCCTTCAATATCTACGTGAAACTTCCAAAAGATGTTTATGCTTTGGAAAAGGAAAACCTATGTTAGAAGGATATACAGATGCAGACTTGGTTGGTGACATTGATTCAAGGAAATCAACATCAGGATACCTAACCACTTTTGCAGGGGGAGCTATTTCATGGCAATCAAAGCTGCAAAAGTGTATTGCATTATCCACTACAGAGGCAGAGTATATCGCAGCTACTGAAGCTTGCAAGGAGATGTTGTGGATGAAGAACTTGTTGCATGAATTGGGAGTGGATCAAGAAAAGTATGTCTTGAAGTGTGACAATCAAAGTGCAATTTACTTGGCAAAGAATTCAACATTTCATTCCCGCACAAAGCATATTGATACAAGATATCACTGGATCTGAGGAGTCCTCGAGGAAAAGCAAATACATCTTGACAAGGTTCACACAGATGAGAACTGGTCTGACATGATGACCAAGGTAGTACCAACAAAGAAGTTTGAAGACTGCTGTCAAGGTGCCGGCGTACTACTACCCCACAATTAAGTCGTGAGGGAGAGATTTGTTGGGATCCCTCCTTAATTGGAGAGTTTCTAGAAAATTCTAGACGTTTCTAGAGAAATCTAGAATTTTCTAGAATGTTCTGGAGAACTCTAGAGAAGTGTAGAACTCTCTAGAAGCTTGTGGAAGAGTGTGGAACCCTCTGGAATATTCTAGAGATGTGTGGAACCTTTTGGAACCTTACGGAAGAGTATGGAAGAATAAAGAAGGGAATGGAAGAGTGAAGAGATTCCTAGAGAGTGTGGAGCATTCTAGAGAATCAATCTCTACCGTCGGATGCATGTAATCGCCACCATTCATTATGGAAGTTGAGTAGTATAAATAGGAGAAGGAGCCCTATTACTAGCCATCCAAGAATCCAAGGAAGAAGCCACTTCTTAGAGTGAGAAAAAAACTTGAGAGTTAGAGAGATCCTCTTTGAGAGAAAAGAGTGATAGCTTGAGAAGTCTTTATCCTCAAGCTTGAGTGAGCCATCAAGTGTGAGTTACTTTTGTAATCATATTATTGTAATCCTACTATTCTTTTGTATAGTGGAAGAATCTCCATATTGGAGAATTATAAACTCTTGTGCTTCCATTGCTACTTTTGTTCTTAAAGTGCCTATCTTAACTTCACGAGGCGGGGAAGACCGAGATTTCCCCAACATAAAGGAGGTAAACTGGCTGGAGAACCGACATTAGAATTCCCACAAATACCTGTACAATCAACAAAAACATGCGTTATACTAGAATTGGGCTCGACATCTTCAACGACACAGTCAACATTATTCAAACTATCACCAAAAACTGGAAGAAAAACCTGAGATTAGTGACCATTATTTGTTACAATTTACAAAGGTGACAAAGGGGAATAACCAATAGTGCCCGGAAGACCAGAAGCAGGATCACGATTTAGAGAAGCATCATCTGTAGACAAAGCCAACACAGTAAAGAAGTTCACCAGAGAAGAAAGATCGAGACACAAGGGATGGGATCCGGAAAAGGAAAATTCATTGTACGAACAACCATATCTCGTGTGGGAGCATGGGCTTGACGATTTGGATATAAGGGGATGAGGTTTCAGGCGTGGCATGGAGCGGAGGATGATGGAAGACCTTGAGCAATGGATGAAAGAAATGCAGATAGAAAATAGAAAAGGGGGCCATTGATAAAAAAAAATAGTTAAACTAATGAACTGATGTTTATACTTATATATGTATACATGTATATATTTGAATAAAATCAATGTGTATGTGTATATATATTTTTTAATTATAAACTTACATATGATATAAATCATTTTTTCAGTTTAACAATTCAATTTAGTTGAAAAGTTTCTTTTTAAATCATTTTAAAATTCAAAAAATAATATTATTTTAAATAATTCCGTGGCCCAGAGCATATTATGTGTGTGTGTATCTCTTTTTTTTAATTGTAGTAACAGCAGATTTGATTGTGTATATAAATCCCAAATGGACAACATACATATATAAGGATTCATAATAATTTATTCAATCTTGCTATACATGGATCATAAAATTGACAAATATATATGTATAAAGTTTAAATAGAGTGTTACCTTACTATAGCCTGGAGATTGCACCTTGAATGTTGAATCGATTGACCTCGTTTGGATCTATATTCAAATCCTTCTAGAAAGAGTTACCTGATTGAGAGAACTAAACATTGATGCCCTATTTTTATTTAAATTTGTGTTTTGATGCTTGAAATAATGGAGGAAGAAGGAGGGTTATGTTCATTCGGAAGTGGATGAGGATAGAGCAAAAGAGAAAGCCTAAAATGAAGGGTTAAGGTAGTTTAAGTAAATGAGAGAGGAGGAGCAAAAAGTGGATCTAGATCCATAAATATCTCTACCAATTCAAACCACTTTTGAAACAAATTCAACCCTCCTTTATCCATAGCTAGAGCTGGTAATTCAAAGCCCCTACATGGCCCTTTCTTCAGTTTCAAGCCCAATCAAATAATATACATTTAAATCAAATTTAAATATACATCGATATCATATATCAATGCTTGTGTATACAACTTTTATATACGCATTATTTTCAACACAAATCAAATAACATGTTAAAATTACTATTTCATAAATATTAATTAATTTAATTAATTTATAATAATTATGATTTAATTAAATCAGGTGGCAGTCAGAGTATTTAAAATTTCGGTTGCTTATCTCTTAGTATAAATTCGATCAACAATTAATATCGAACAATTAAAAATTTAACGTTCACACATCACCTTAACTAGTGGTGTGATAATTTGGCTAAATTTATCACTTATACCTATTTTAAATATTTTAAGTAGTACCCGATCGTGACAATAACTTACACCCATTCTCTTCATCAAGACTATATCACATTACGACTTACGGAATTTGGTAATAATTCAAATTTCAATATCACCCATATTCAAATTTATAATCCAAACACAAAGCCCATGATTCAATTTACCTTTGAAAAGTTATATTACCATAGAAGTGAATATCAGTGACGATGGTTGGTTTTCCGATTCTAGCGGCCACATCTATGAGGTTTGTTTTGTCAGCCCACAAAGTAATAGATATATTTTTTGAATTGTGTAACGATGAAATAGATGGTGTTAAGCATTAAATTAGTGTACGTAAATGTAACAAACCGGTAAATGTGAAACCTTCCGATGCAAAAAGCAATCTCTCTCTTAGATGTTTGACATCCGGTCCTCGTTGTGAGTTGAACAATATCGGAAATGCCTCTTAGTATACCACCAATATCTGGTAGACGTACCTAAAAAAGTGGAAACTCAAAGAAATATGTGGAGTAGTGTAATTGGAAATGGTAGTATAATAGTACATGGCATACAGTAATACGGAAATTTTGTTCACCTGTAAGTTGATCCACATTATCTATGCATTGAGCAAAAGTGTCATAATCAACAAAACGAAATCTATATCTAGGAATATTGTACAGTGTAGGTGGCAGCTATTTTACTTGGGTGTCATTACCGAAGATGATCATCAAGTCCTCATCTATAGAATGGTAGGTAGTCTGCGAAGGGTAAACGTTGAATGTTTCGATCTCGTACAAATATTGTTCTTCAAACGTATGTAACTATCTGTCCAGCAAACTCTTTGGCACGATAGCATGCTTTTGGTTGCCCTACGATACAATACATTGTTATCCTATTACAATATAACATTAATTGGGAAATAAGATGTACATATATCAAGTGGGTAGACAACATACCTTTACGTCGAAAAGTTGAAGATTTATCGACTAAACCTCTTTTGCGGCTTTGGAGATTGAATTTGTAACATCCCGCCTTTTCGCATACTTTAAATCGACACACGTGCCAATTCAAACCATACAGAAGGGCGGATTGTTATGGGGTAAATAAGAAAAAGCAGGGAAAGAAATAAAACAAAAATAAAATCTCACAGCGGAAGGATAAAATATAATAATCAAATATACAGTTCATGAAGCTGTTTTACAAAACCTTTGACTATATTTATACAATACATATCAGCGTATACATACCAGAGAATAATAATTAATGCAGTGGAATTAAATGGTGTAGTGAAATAATATAGTAGATAATAATACTACAAATCTTCGTCTTCGTCCTTCGGAATAAAATCTTCAAATCCTGAAATGCTCGGACTGACCCGAGCGAATTGAAAAGACAAAACACTCGAGTCAGAACTGAAAAAACTTATGTAAGTTAAATTAACAGAAATAAATATGAGTGCAGTAACTCAAAAGATGCTCGGGATTTACATCTCTTAAGGATCCGTTAAACTATTTACTATGTAGTATATTTCGCTATTATAATAGTGTCTAATTGTAAAATAAACTTACTTTTAAATAGCGTTAAGGCTTTATATTTTCCACCTTAACACGTAAAATGCCAATAGTCTATACAGTACCGTAATACCTCCTGATCGGGAGGCTACCAGAAGATACTCCAAAGGTACGACACAAATAGAAACTCGTACAAGGCGCGCTAGGGTAGGTGACACGGCAAAACTAGGCAATGCCAGGGTAGATATACCAATTGCTATCCGGGATGGTGGAAACGCGCAGCGCGCAGCTATCGTCCACCTCGAACAAACACCCCCAAAATCAAAGAAATCAATAGTCGCCACCGAATCAATCCAAAGTCAGAGTATAGTATCGAAGGAGTGCGTTCGATCAGAGGAATGACCTCATTGGCCCGAGAATCGCTCCTGTTTTAGCCACCTTATGCCAACTCACGGGAGTTGGGTCCACGTATTTACCTTATAGGAAACTCCGTCACCAACCTACTTCATTCTGAAATCTCCACCGCGTACATGGTTGTTAAAGTGGTTTTCGAAGTTGGCAGAGAGTATGACCGCTTCCGATCCCGGTCTCTTTAACAACCAAACATTATTATAACACCGCGGTCTTTTAAAATAATTTTACTTTCAAAACCAGAATATAATATCTATTTCAAACCATATAAATACGATATCCTTTTATTTTCAAAACAAACTCATTTGATATTTTATAAAACCCAAATTAATAATATCACTTTTATTCCAAATATATTTCTTTTCCAAAATCATACTTCTTTAAATTTTATAATATGTGGAAACCAAACATTTGGATTTTAACTTTCAAAACATAATACTTCGAAATTCAAAGCTTTTAAACCATAACTTCTAAAACTTGAATGGTTTGGATATTCAAACGGTATATAAAATAAAATAGTTGAGTTTAAAATTACTTTATAATATAAAAGAATTTCCGCGACTTTACGATCTTATTCATTTAAAATTTAGTCTAAATCAATAAATTTTAAATTCACTTTCAGTTAAATAAACCACTTCAATTTCAATATATTCCTAATTTTGAGTATATAACAACTTCAAAACTTAAGGTTGGAAATTCTATTCAACAATTTATTGTCCTATTATCTAGTTTTTGAAATATTCATAAAATAAATCCATAAAATAAAACTCAAAATTTCTAACAATTAAATATTTCCTTCAATTTATTTATACTAGAAATATTCATTTAATTTATCTTGAATAAAAATCCAGTTATAAATATCACACCTTTAAAGTTTCCAAGTTTAAATAGGTTAAATCACTTATAGTGTTTAATTCTTAAATACGCTCAATTCCAATTAAAATTTTAATTTACCTTCCAATCTAGATTGATTTAAATCAATAAAACTCCATTATTCAACTTATTTAGTTTATTTAACAAATTTATACATAGCTTAAATTTAATAATTTAACTATATATGTATATATAAAATAAGATTTTTATAATGTCAAAATTTAAATATTTATTAAACCGTATCCTATCCAAACCGTAGAAAAATCAATTCAAAAATATTTATATATATATATACCGCGGTGCCTGTATATCATTTTCTATCCTATGGTCAAGTGATACGGATATTTATCATTTCAATCCGCAATTTAAAAATAAAAATGCGGTTGTGTATCATTTCAAACCGCAATCCCGAATGAAATGAAAATGCATAATAACTTGCAGTTTATACAATATAAAATATAGCATCCATTCATCCAAATATCAATCATCAACCATTTATTACAATCATCATCCAATTTAAACAAACAAGAATATAGGGCATATAAAATATAACAGGTAATAAATAACAGTTATTAACTAACAGTTTATATTCAATAATAAATTTATTAACTATTTAACTATCAGTTTATATGCAAATAAAAAATTTTAACTATCAATTTATATGAAATAATAAAATTAATTCACAGTTAAATTAAATAAATGCGATTTAACAAAGATGATGAATAAAACATACCAAACAGTCATAAATAAATTTCTACTCATACTTTAAGTCAATTTAACAGACATAGGAAATTTTAGAAGTTGTGAGTGGGTTAAAACACTCACCTTTTGAATTTAAATCCAATCTAAATCCTAAAATTTGACGGTCTCATAATCCGTCCAAACAAGCGTCATCAAGTTCAGAATTTCAATACGATCTTAACAAAAAAATCGCGCGTCAATCGGATCATGTATGCAAAAGTTATTCGATTTAAACGATTTGAAACTTATATTAAAATAAATAAATAAAAATAAACAAAGCTCACCCTTCTCTTCCACGTAACCTTCACGCGCAACAGGAACGCACAGAACGAACCCAATTCGCGACCTAGGAACTCGCGCCGCCACCTCCTGAGCCGATCGCCGCCACCGTCCCTGACGTCGCCGTGACCCACGCGACCAACCTACGCCCCCCCCAAATCGTCACGAACTCGCGAACTCGAGAGCAGCCGCCGCCGTTTTCTACCCTTGCCCGAAACCCTAATTTAATTTTCAGCGAAAATCCAACCGTTAAACCTTCAATTAACTTGCATGGATGAACTCCGCTCGAGAATCTCTACAAAACCCGGAAGGGAATTTCCGATCTGACAAAGTTCGTCGTCGAGCGATGAACGGTCGAAACTAAACGCTCAATTTCTGGCCAAACCACAACTCGAATCCAAAAATGAATTACACCATGGAATTTCGCTCATCGAGAGCATCGACATATATTTTTTTGAGATTTTTCTGAGGACTTTAAATTTTTGACTTTGGATTTGGTTTTTTGAATTTTGAAATTGGATCTAGGGTTTGTAGTTATTGGAAGAAGAGGAAGAGCTGAGGAAATGAACGCACAAACAAATGATAATAGATGGAGGTTAGGGTTTATAACTGGGTTTATATAGGTAGGTTAGAAATAGAGTAGATGGATCCGATAAACAAACGTGTTGAACGATAATTGGCCCAAAAAGCCCGTTCTGACCCCGGAACGAAATTGGTTAAACACATATATCCAAATAGGAGTTTAAAAATATTCCGAACGCGATGTAAAAAATTTCACGTCCAAATTCCATCGCACGAAGAAGTTATGCTGAAATCAATATTTGCAAATTGATTTCAAATTGATTTCAATTAAATCGATTTCAAGGCGTTTTGCGTTCGTACGATCAAACAACAAGTCCGATCGCTACGAAACTTGAAACCCTACAATAATTCACTGTTACGGATCCGATGAAACTAGTTTCGTCGAAATCCGAGTCCGTGACCAAAATGGCTATTTTTATATTAATTAATAAATTAAGAATTAGTAAATAAATCCAATTTTTTATATTTCAGTTTTAGAATTTGAATTTTTTTTTTCACTTAATAATTCTCAAACATTTAAAATGATTTAAAAAAATTTTAAATGTCAATTTATTAAAGATTAAATCAATATAAATCTTCGATTTCATAAAATTCAAAATTATATATAAATTTCCAAAATTTCCTTTTAATTGAATTAACCTATATTTATTCCATTCATTAATTTCAAATATAAGGGTTTACCATTGGATTTAAAATTATCACATAAATATTTTCGGTTTTCAACTTAAAATTTTAAATTACGTAACAATTACATATTTGATTTTTATTCATTTGCAATAAATCCAACTATTATAAATTAAATAAATTAACTCACGATAAAAATTCAAATTCTATAATTCATAAATTTCATCACCTTGATTTACTCATAAATTTATAATTCCTTAAACAAATTCTCATCTCAAATTTTAAAATGTAAATTATTTCACCAATTATATTATTTATTTTAATTTCTTAAAATAATCCCTTAATTACACTTTGCATCCAATTTATTTTAATAAGTTTCCAATTAACCGGATTAGATTCAATTCCAACCTTACACATAAGTTTAGGTTATAATCAATTTATAACGTATTACTTCCCTAGTTATTACTTTACATCTTCCCGTATTTATTTCACAATTAATCATAATTATTTAAAGTAATGCTTATAATAAATACGACCCTATAATTACCCAACATTTAAACGAACGTTATTTCATTTTCCATTAGTGTAACATTCATTTATTTTATTATCACTTATTACAAATTCTAATTCCATTAACAAATAAGCAGGTAATTAATAATATATGTTTACAAGCCATATGTTACAAATTTTGAATTCATCCCAATTCCTTGTTATTGACTTAAATTAGCATTACTTACATTGCATTAACATTGTTACTTAAAATCTCTATCCAATTGTAATTAACACTCTAAATAAATACATTTACTCCTTTCGTTATTTTATTAATTACTATTAAGGCACATCTAATTATCTTGATTGATAAATGAGTGAATTTACTAGTAACCCAACTATTATATCCTTAAATATACTTGTATATTTTCTTCACAAACAACTACTACCTATCATATTATATCGCCCATAAATACAATAATTGCAATTGTTCTTATTATTATATTCCATTCACTAAGTCATAACATTTGAATTTATTTATTAAATTGAAATGTTCATTCAAGTTTATAAATTATTAACTTGAAATAACGTATCCCTAATTAAAAATCAATTACTGTAACAATGTGCTCTTACACTTACTAATTTAATGTCTACCCTATATTTTCCATATTCACATTATATCCACGTACAATACTTACACCATTTTATTTATTGAAATTTTATTCATATTACAAATAAATAGGATTTAATTACCATTCACATATTTTATTTTAGCCTTCATTTCAATATTTATTTACCCCTTTATTATTTATACTAAAATTTACTTGAAAAACCTATTAATTTAAATTGTCGAAATTTACAGGTCGTTACACTCTACCCCACTCAAAACTTTTCGTCCCCGAAAAGGAAAAGAAGGGAAACGAAGAACTAAGAAATCAATATACCTTATTTAAACATTAACTTTATAAACAATTAAATTTATAAAATTAATTAATTTAGATAAAATATCTCAATTTATAACCATTAAATCTCTTTATACTTAAATTACTAAAGTTTGGTAAACCTTTTCAAAATATTTCTAAGTTCAAAATTTACGGAATTTTTTTGGCAGAGTCTCCTTTGTACGGAGAGGCTCGGGAGAAAATATAATATCAAAATATAACAATTATATAACATATATTATCCAAAATATTATATCCCAACCCAGGAAAATATATAAAATATCGCTATAAACCGTAATCCAAAACGTACCTATTTGTCGAGCAAGTTACGCTTATTTTATGGAACCAAAAGCAGTAGCAATTGCTTCCAAAACCTTCGTTTCACTTATAAAATATAAAGGGTTAACAATTTATGTAAAGTGAAATATTAAGTGGTTTCAATCACTAACAACAAATCAATACAACAACCATTTAACAAACAAACAAATAGTTGTTCGGGTTCAAAACTTTTAAATGGTACGGAATGAAGAATAAACTACTAGCGCATCATTTACTCAACAGTCTTAGATAAAAATAAATAGATTATTCATTCACCCAAACCCAATTTTAAAGTATCTTACCCAAACAACCATAACCAATCAACACAGTTCCTACTAACAAATCAAATTAACTCATTATTAATTTTATTTCATACATTAGTTGTTTGATTTCCTTTATTTCATTCATTCAGTGATTACTAAAAAAATTCATTTATTACTTACAATATTCAATTTTTTCCATTTTAGTGTCATGTAAGTTTCTTCTTTTTATTCATTTATTTATTTTATTCCTAATCAATCGAATTCTTAATAGGTAAATTCATTAACCTAAGTTTATAGTAAAAAAATTTCTTATTTTATTCAGAATTAACCTCAACCTATTCACTTAAGTTTATAATTGCTTACTTACAATACCTACTTTCCATTATAGTTAATTAGTGGCATTCAATTATACTTAAGTTTATACAACTACACATCAATTCTTATTTATTAAAGAATTCTATTACTTATTTTCATTACCTCAAGTTAATTACTTGTATAATATTTATTACATTTTCTTATTAACATTTCAACTTTTAATATTCGGTAAGTTATATATATATATATATATATATATATATATATATATGTTTATAAGGATGTAATTGAAAGTTATACAAGTCTATCTTATTTCCTTTAATTAATTAATGGTTCAATAATTACATCTTTGTTTTATAAGTTATAATTTCAAATTACCTTTAATTCCATTTATAACTTAGCATTTAAATCTCTTATTTTATTTAGGGTTTCAATTATTAATTACTTAACTTTCATTTCACTATAATAATTGAAACAATTCATTAACGGAAATTTAAGAATTAAATACCGGGTTAAACTTCAAATTATTTTAAAATAATAGACAAATATATTCTTACAATTTATATATCTCTAATTATAATTAAAACAATTCAAAAAAATTATTTTTATTTTCAAAATGAATCTGTAGTAGAACTACTACAGTGGCCTTCCCCCTTCGAAACTCGAAAATGAAAGTCGATGATGCGGCCGCCATCACCGAAATTATTTTCCAGCGACAGAGAGAGGAGTACAACTTTATCTTTCCAAAATTTCTTTTAAAACATTTCTTTCACATTATATTGACATACTTATATCAGGAAATTCTTCTTTCAATAATATTATTATTTATATTTCAAAATCATTCAAAAGAAATTTCAAAACCCTGAAATTTAAGTTCTAAATTTCCAAATTTCATTTATTCTATTTTCAATCTTATTTCGACTATTAATTATAAATTTATTACCTAACAACCTATCTATTGCAGCCAAATATAGACATCATTTGAAATTTTTTATTTTATATATAGAAAATATAATAGGCAAAATTATTTCATTCACCTATATAAAACAAATATTATGTCGGTCTGTCCTATTAAGTGTTTAGAAATCCCTATTGATGTCACAGCGTCCCATGCACCAACCAGAATTTATAAATACAAAACGGAACAGATTAACACAATATTAAAACCTTTTATAACAATAATAAGTATGCTCTCTCATATATATACACTCAGCGACTTCCATAGGGTATTTCTACCCTATTAGTAAAGAGTCAAATCCCACAAAGCTAAGGTTTATCGTTAAACCAAAGCTCTGATACCAACTGTAACATCCCGCCATTACGCATGCTTTAAATCGACACACGTGCCAATTCAAACCATACAGGAGGGAGGATTGTTATGGGGTAAATAAGAAAAAGCAGGGAAAGAAATAAAACAAAAATAAAATCTCACAGCGGAAGGATAAAATATAATAATCAAATATACAGTTCATGAAGCTGTTTTACAAAACCTTTGATTATATTTATACAATACATATCAGAGTACACATACTAGAGAATAATAATTAATGCAGCGGAATTAAATGGTGTAGTGAAGTAATATAGTAGATAATAAGACTACAAATCTTCGTCTTCGTCCTCCAGAATAAAATCTTCAAATCCTGAAACGCTCGGACTAACCCGAGCGAATTGAAAAGACAAAACACTCGAGTCAGAACTGAAAAAACTTATGTAAGTTAAATTAACAGAAATAAATATGAGTGCAGTAACTCAAAAGATGCTCGGGATTTACATCTCTTAAGGATCCGTTAAACTATTTACTATGTAGTATATTTCGCTATTATAATAGTGTCTAATTGTAAAATATACTTACTTTTAAATAGCGTTAAGGCTTTACATTTTCCACCTTAACACGTAAAATGTCAATAGTCTATACAGTACCGTAATACCTCCTGATCGGGAGGCTACCATAGGATAATCCATCGGTACGACACAAATAGAAACTCGTACAAGGCGCGCTAGGGTAGGTGACACGGCACAACTAGGCAATGCCAGGGTAAATATACCAATTGCTATCCGGGCTGGTGGAAACGCGCAGCGCGCAACTACTGCCCACCTCGAACAAACACCCCCGAAATCAAAGAAATCAATAGTGGCCACCGAATCAATCCAAAGTCAGAGTATAGTATCGAAGGAGTGCGTTTGATCTGAGGAGTGACCTCATTGGCCCGAGAATCGCTCCTGTTTTAGCCACCTTATGCCAACTCACGGGGGTTGGGTCCACGTATTTACCTTATAGGAAACGCCGTCACCAACCTACTTCATTCTGGAATCTCCACCGCGTACACGGTTGTTAAAGTGATTTTCGGAGTTGGCAGAGAGTATGACAACTTCTGATCCTGGTCTCTTTAACAACCAAACGTTATTATAACACCGCGGCCTTTTAAAACAATTTTACTTTCAAAACTAGAATATAATATCTATTTCAAACCATATAAATACGATATCCTTTTCTTTTCAAAACAAACTCATTTGATATTTTATAAAACCCAAATTAATAATATCACTTTTATTCCAAATATATTTCTTTTCCAAAATCATACTTCTTTAAATTTTATAATATGTGGAAACCAAACATTTGGATTTTAACTTTCAAAACATAATACTTCGAAATTCAAAGCTTTTAAACAATAACTTCTAAAACTTGAATGGTTTGGATATTCAAACGGTATATAAAATAAAATAGTTGAGTTTAAAATTACTTTATAAAATAAAATAATTTCCATGACTTTACGATCTTATTCATTTAAAATTTAGTCTAAATCCATAAATTTTAAATTCACTTTCAGTTAAATAAACCACTTCAATTTCAATATATTCCTAATTTTGAGTATTTAACAACTTCAAAACTTAAGGTGGAAATTCTATTCAACAATTTATTGTCCTATTATTTAGTTTCTGAAATATTCATAAAATAAATCCATAAAATAAAACTCAAAATTTCTAACAATTAAATATTTCCTTCAACTTATTTATACTAGAAATATTCATTTAATTTATCTTGAATAAAAATCCAGTTATAAATATCATACCTTTAAAGTTTCCAAGTTTAAATAAATTAAATCACTTATAGAGTTTAATTCTTAAATACACTCAATTCCAATTAAATTTTTAATTTGCCTTCCAATCTAGATTGATTTAAATCAATAAAACTCCATTATTCAACTTATTTAGTTTATTTAACAAATTTATACATAGCTTAAATTTAATAATTTAACTATATATGTATATATAAAATAAGATTTTTATAATGTCAAATTTTAAATATTTATTAAACTGTATCCTATCCAAACCATAGAAAAATCATTTCAAAAATATTTTTATATATATACCGCGGTGCTTGTATATCATTTTCTATCCTATGGTCAAGTGATACGGATATTTATCATTTCAGTCCGCAATATAAAAATAAAAATGCGGTTGTTTATCATTTCAAACCGCAATCCCGAATGAAATGAAAATGCATAATAACTTGCAGTTTATACAATATAAAATATAGCACTCATTCATCCAAATATCAATCATCAACCATTTATTACAATCATCATCCAGTTTAAACAAACATCAATATAGAGCATATAAAATATAACAGGTAATAAATAACAGTTATTAACTAACAGTTTATATTCAATAATAAATTTATTAACTATTTAACTATCAGTTTATATGCAAATAAATAAATTTTAACTGTCAATTTATATGCAATAATAAAATTAATTAACAGTTAAATTAAATAAGTCTGATTTAACAGAGATGATGAATAAAACATGCCAAACAGTCATAAATAAATTTCTACTCATATCTTAAGTCAATTTAACAGACATAGGAAATTTTAGAAGTTGTGAGTGGGTTAAAACACTCACCTTTTGAATTTAAATTGAATTTAAATCCAATCTAAATCCAAAAATTTGATGGTCTCAGAATCCGTCCAAACTAGCGTCATCAAGTCCGGAATTTCAATACGATCTTAACAAAAAAAAAATCGCGCGTCTATCGGATCATGTATGCAAAAGTTATTCGATTTAAACGATTTGAAACTTAAATTAAAATAAATAAATAAAAATAAACAAAGCTCAACCTTCTCTTCCACGTAACCTTCACACGCAACAGGAATGCACGGAACAAACCCAATTCGCGACCTAGGAACTCGCGCCGCCACCTCCTGAGCCGATCGCCGCCACCGTCCCTGACGTCGCCGTGACCCACACGACCAACCTACAGCCCCCCCATCGTCACGAACTCGCGAACTCGAGAGCAGCCGCCGCCGTTTTCTACCCTTGGCCGAAACCCTAATTTAATTTTTAGCAAAAATCCAACCGTTAAACCTTCAATTAACTTGCATGGATGAACTCCGCTCGAGAATCTCTACAAAACCCAGAAGGGAATTTCCGATCCGACAAAGTTCGTCGTCGAGCGATGAACGGTCGAAACTAAACGCCTAATTTCTGGTCAAACCACAACTCGAATCGAAAAACGAATTACAGCATTGAATTTCTCTCGTCGAGAGCATCAACATATATTTTTTTTGAGATTTTTCTGAGGACTTTAAATTTTTGACTTTGGATTTGGTTTTTTGAATTTTGAAATTGGATCTAGGGTTTGTAGTTATTGGAAGAAGAGGAAGAGCTGAGAAAATTAATGCACAAACAAATGAGAATAGATGGAGGTTAGGGTTTATAACTGGGTTTATATAGGTAGATTAGAAATAGAGTAGATGGATCCGATAAACAAACGTGCTGAACGATAATTGGCCCAAAAAGCCTGTTCTGACCCCGGAACGAAATTGGTTAAACCCATATATCCAAATAGGTGTTTAAAAATATTCTGAATGCGATGGAAAAAGTTTCACGTCTAAATTCCATCGTACGAAGAAGTTATGCTGAAATCAATATTTCCAAATTGATTTAAAATTGATTTCAATTAAATTGATTTCAACGCGTTTCGCGTTCGTACGATCAAACGACAAGTCAGATCGCTACGAAACTTGAAACCCTATAATAATTCACTGTTACGGATCCGATGAAACTAGTTTCATCGAAATCCGACTCCGTGACCAAAATGGCTATTTTTATATTAATTAATAAATTAAGAATTAGTAAATAAATCTAATTTTTTATATTTCAGTTTTAGAATTGGAATTTTTTTTTTCACTTAATAGTTCTCAAACACTTAAAATGATTTAACAAATTTTTAAATGTCAATTTATTAAAGATTAAATCAATATAAATCTTCGATTTCATAAAATTCAAAATTATAGATAAATTCCCAAAATTTCCTTTTAATTGAATTAACCTATATTTATTCCATTCATTAATTTCAAATATAAGGGTTTATTAACCTATATTTATTCCATTCATTAATTTCAAATATAAGGGTTTACCATTGGATTTAAAATTATCACATAAATATTTCCGGTTTTCAACTTAAATTTTTAAATTGCGTAACAATTACATATTTGATTTTTATTCATTTGCAATAAATCCAACTATTATAAATTAACTCACGATAAAAATTCAAATTCTATAATTCATAAATTTCATCACCTTGATTTACTCATAAATTTATAATTCCTTAAACAAATTCCCATCTCAAATTTTAAAATGTAAATTATTTCACCAATTATATTATTTATTTTAATTTCTTAAAATAATCTCTTAATTACACTTTGCATCCAATTTATTTTAATAAGTTTCCAATTAACCGGATTAGATTCAATTCCAACCTTACACATAAGTTTAGCTTATAATCAATTTATAACGTATTACTTCCCTAGTTATTACTTTACATCTTCCCGTATTTATTTCACAATTAATCATAATTATTTAAAGTAATGCTTATAATAAATACGACCCTATAATTACCCAACATTTAAACGAACGTTATTTCATTTTCCATTAGTGTAACATTCATTTATTTTATTATCACTTATTACAAATTCTAATTCCATTAACAAATAAGCAGGTAATTAATAATATATGCTTACAAGCCATATGTTACAAATTTTGAGTTCATCCCAATTCCTTATTATTGACGTAAATTAGCATTACTTATATTGCATTAACATTGTTACTTAAAATCTCTATCCTGTTGTAATTAATACTCTAAATAAATACATTTACTCCTTTCGTTATTTTATTAATTACTATTAAGGCACATCTAATTATCTTGATTGGTAAATGAGTGAATTTACTAGTAACCCAACTATTATATCCTTAAATATACTTGTATATTTTCTTCACAAACAACTACTACCTATCATATTATATCGCCCATAAATACAATAATTGCAATTGTTCTTATTATTATATTCCATTTACTAAGTCATAACATTTGAATTTATTTATTAAATTGAAATGTTCATTCAAGTTTATAAATTATTAACTTGAAATAACGTATCCCTAATTAAAAATCAATTACTGTAACAATGTGCTCTTACACTTACTAATTTAATGCCTACCCTATATTTTCCATATTCACATTATATCCAGGTACAATACTTACACCATTTTATTTATTGAAATTTTATTCATATTACAAATAAATAGGCTTTAATTACCATTCATATATTTTATTTTAGGCTTCATTTCAATATTTATTTACCCCCTTTATTATTTCTACTAAAATTTACTTGCAAAATCCTATTAATTTAAATTGTCGAAATTTACGGGTCGTTACAGAATTCCACATCCTAGGCAGTCGTACATGGATCCAATCTCAGTTAGAACAGATGGTTAAGTCGGACAGTAGCTGATAGTTGTTGGTCATGTTGATATCTGTTAAACAATACTGAGAAGTAGTTAACAACAGTGACAGACATAAAGGTAGTATAAAAGGTGAAAAGTTGCTGAACTACAGTGGGCATGGTGACATAGAAGTTACAGGGGCAAAATGATTTGTATTCCGTACAGGGAGTGGGAAGCAGGAATAGAAGGCTGGTAACTGTGAACATATCTGGAGAGTAGTGCAAAGTTGGAGATAAAAATTTGGTGATGTGGAGGGTATGGAACAGATGAATCGTTTGAGATATTAATAGTGAGAAACTGAAGAATATAACTACTGCACAGTTTTACACTCAAATCTGATAAACATGTGTATGTATGTCTGGTTGTAAGTACATGTAGTGGGTGTAGTTATTTAAGGAAATGGGATTGATCAGTTGACCAGTAGGAAATAACTATATCCAAATGACAGTTACATTACAAGAAAGGCAACAGTTAGCGACGGCTTTTAGCCGTCGCCGGCCGTCGCTAGCCGTCGCTATAAATGTCGTCGCCCAATAGTGTAGCGACGGCTTTAGCGACGGCTCCGTCACCAAAATAGCGATGGCTAGCGACTGCAAATGTGCCACGTGGAAATTTTTCCAACGTCTAAATGCCGTCGCTAGTCGTAACTCGCCGTCGCTAACCTGTGTAATTTGGCCGTCGCTAGCCGTCGCAAGCCGTCGCTAATCTGTGCAATTTGGCCATCGCTAGTCGTCGCTAATCTGTGCAATCTGTGCAATTACACCTCAACCAATCTGAACCAAACCACTATACACTATAGTCATCAAGTATAACCATCATATATCCATCATATATCCATCATATAACATAACTATACATTCAAACAATATAAAATCCAACCAAACCTCATTTTCAAATCCAATAATCGGAATATGTAAATAGTAAACCAAAATTTCTACATAATATCCCGACATATATATACATAATATCCAATCAAATCCATCAACTAGAAGTCATCAAAATATATGTACATAATATCCTGAAATATATATACACCATACCAACCAAAATGTGTATATACCAAACTATCAGCAAACAAACATACCTACTCCTCGCCATCGCTGCCGTCCTCTCCAGGCATCCTCCCATGCTATTGCAAATAGGCCGCAATCCGCTCATCCAGCTGTTGCTCAAAGAAACTCTTCCTCCAATCATTTATTTCTTCAACTGTTGCCCTCAACTGAGCAATCTCCGCCTCTTGCTGCGACCTCCTGTATGCACTCTGCATTCTCATGGCCTATAAAATAATTCATAATTATTTATATATTAGCATATATATATATAATATTATTAAAATTGTTAAACTTATATATTAGTACATGTCAAAATTTACCTCCACATTTCCATAGCTATACCGTCGACTGGTCCGAGAAGGCGGGTCAATAATAGCATCCCAAATATGGTTCTCCTCCTCTAACGTAAGCTCTTCCCGACCAGTGGACTGTGCTACACGAGCCCGCTCTGCTTCGTACCTCTCCTGCGATTACAAACAATTGTTTTACATGATAAAAACCAAATTTCAAAATTTTGAAAATACAATAAGACAAAATATTGTTATTAACAGTAAATTAATTTCACAGGACCTCGAAGAAGTGCTTCGGATGGAAGATGAATAGGTAAATGCTCCATTACGTTAAAGAAACCAGGCGGAAGTATTTTCTCCAGTTTGCATAGCAATATGGGTATTTCTACTTCAAGTTTACGTATACGGTCCACCTTTAATGTTGTCGAACATAGCTGTTTATAAAACAAACATAACTCTGTTATGACGTTCCATACTTTTACGGGCAACAGTTCTTTGAAAGCCACGGGGAGTAAATATTCCATCATGATATGACAATCGTGACTTTTCATCCCACTCAATTTACTATTTTTGAAGTCAACACATCTACGAAGATTGGAAGAAATCCCATCGGGATATCTTAATTCTTCCACCCACTTTAGCACGACTTTTACTTGCTTATTGTCTAGCTCATAACATGCTTTCGGTTTTTTATTGTCATTAGGCTTCATATGAAGTTCCGGGCGCTTACAATAGTTTGCTATATCAAGCCTCGAATTCAAATCGTCCTTGGTTTTGCCCTTTACATTCAAAATTGTATTAAACAGATTATCAAACACGTTCTTTTCGTTGTGCATCACGTCAATATTATGTCGGAGTAAGAGATCTTTCCAATATGGTAACTCCCAAAATATGCTTTATTTGCACCAATTATGAATGTCTGACTTTCCTGGGATTTCAGTCTGGACTCCAGTTTCATGTATTTTTGGATAGTCTCTTACAATTTCGTATATTTTCTCGCCTGACCAAACCTTAGGTGGTTTCAAATTCTCTTCTCTGTTAGCTATGAAATTTTTCTTATCTCTTCTAAAACTATGATTGGGATGAAGAAAACAACGATGACAATCAAACCACGAAACTTTCTTCCCATATCATAACGAAAATGCTCGTATTTCTTCCATACAATAAGGGCACGCTAGACGACCAGCCGTACTCCAACCAGAAAGCATCCCGTATGCAGGAAAATCATTAATCGTCCATAACAAAGAAGCGAATAACCGAAAAAAAAATTTCGTTGATACATCGTAAGTTTCGACTCCATCATTCCACAGTTTCTTCAACTCTTCGATCAATGGTTGTAAATAAACATCAATTCCTTGAGTTGGATCATGAGGGCCGGGAACGACAGTGGTGAGAAACATATATGGTGTTTTCATACACATCCATGGAGGTAAATTATACGGAGTAACGATAATTGGCCAGGATGAATATTTACTACCAAACTGTGAAAATGGTGAAAATCCATCCGTACATAAACCAAGTCTGACATTACGACTTTCCGCAGCAAATGCGGGATAAGTCTTATCGAAATGTTTCCATGCTTCACCGTCGGATGGATGTATCAAAGTTCCTTCTTCCGCTGTTCTCACACTATGCCAATCACATATGACAGGCCGTAGCAGAAGACGCATATAATCTTTGAAGTCTGGGAGTGATGGGTAAATAATGCATTCTCTTGTACGGGACTTCTTTCTCTTTCTTCTTTCTTGGTTTGTATCTTTCTTCGTTACATATTTTGCATTTTCTGAGGTCGACATCGTCTTTCCAATACAACATGCAATCTTTCACACATGCATCTATCTTCTCGTACGGTAGACCGAATGCGGACATCAATTTTTTTACTTTATAATGACTATCGCACATCAGATTGTTGGGTGGCATGTGTCGTTTGCAGCTTGTACAACTGCTGTAAATGCAGCTTCCGTAAGGTTGAATTTTGATTTCATAGTTATGTATTTGGCGATTACTGAAAGTTCGGTTCCGCTTTTACATCCGTCCCACAACGGCCTCTTAGCAGAATCCAACAAATCGTATATTTTTTTAGCTCCCGCAGTCGATTCTTCTTCGACATTTTCGTCTTCATCAACAGCTTCCGTTGTAGGAAACATTGATCGTGCTGCATCATCCACCATATTTTCTATCGGATTCGTCATCATATTACTGTCCTCTAAAACTTTAGTATTAGGTGTAGGTTCAACAAGTTCTCCATGACGATCCCAGAAATAATAATCAGGCACGAAACCATATTGATACAAATGTACTTCAACTATATCCGGTTTCTAATGCTTCAAATGTTGGCACTTACTACACGGGCAACGAATTTCTGTATAGTTTCGGTTTTTAGATTTAGCAAATCTAATAAATTCCTGTACACCGTTGTAGAAATGTTCCTTTATTGATGCTTTCTTTTCAGTTTTGACTTCATACATCCACGTACGGTCGAGAAAATAATTGAACATTTTTCCTGATTTGAAATTGTATGTTAGACAATTTAAATGATTAATTTACAACCATTCTCCATTGTAAAAAGTTCATCGTTCTAGGAAAATTAAAATATAAACTTCACTTTATTTTTTTATTTTTGGGTATTTTGATTTTCACTTCGGTGGTCAGTCATCCTACTTCCCATTACAAACACAATAATGTAATTACATTTTATAAATCATTTCAGATTAAACGGTTCAACAAAATTTCAGCAGCACTTCCCTTATGTTCCCTGTATCGTACACAAATGCGTGTACACAGGGAACGTAAAGGAAGTGCTGTCGAAATTTGTAACCGTTTAGAATGAATTGATTTATAATATGTAATTACTTTATTGCGTTTGTAACTTGTCCAATACAGGGACAAATCCGACAAATATTGTATCAGATGAATATAAATGTCCGTTCCGTTACAAAACGAACATCCATATAACGATCATATACAACACTTGCCAGACGGGGCCAAAGACAATCTAAGGATAAAGAAATTTCTTTAAATTTTATCAAATATTATTGTTCTTTTTAAATTTTGACAATGTTTCAACTATTTATATTTTATTTCAAAAATTTGTGTATTTAAATTTTAGTTCAACATTCAATTAACAATTTTACTTCAATATTAGTTTCTTTATTATTATTTTAACGACATAGATTTTATGTGACTATTTGTTGTTGTTATATTCATTTCTTAATTTCTTTACAAAATCGATTTTAATACAATATCAGTTGTTTTTAAAGTCGTTTCCTAATTTTTTTCAAATAAATTATATATTTGCAGAATTTTTAACGTTCTCATATTCATTTTTTAATTTTTTGTACAAAATTTATTTTTTACAATAAATACAACCTTTTGCATTTTGTCCGTCACTAGCCGTCGCGATTCATCGCTAAAATTATCAAAATGGCAATCGCTAATCGTCGCTAGCCGTCGCTCAATCAACAGGGTAAATAAAACAATTATCAATGAATATAATTAGAAAACAACAAATTCTAATTATCTAATAGATAATTAGAAAACAATAAAAAACTAATTATTAAATAAAAATTTGTCAATTTAAATTTACTTAACAACTTAAATTTGTAATTTATCAATTTCATAAACTATGAAATACTTTCATGTAAATTTATCAATAACCAACTTAATCATTAATATACACTATTTTTTCACCTAAAATAACTAACCATGTTAATCGCCAACACTAATTATCTACATCAACCATTTATTCAACTTCATCATGATGAAATAATTAATATGTACTTAATTCAAGTTCATGATAATAAACTAATTAATCTGCCAAATCAACATACAACACTACTAATACCTAATTTAACAACACTACTAATACTCAAATTAACAACAAATCTAAATTGTACAACAAATCATAATTGAATTAGGGTTTAAACTAAACATAAAAACATCAAATTTACATTCAAACAAGAGATTATGAGCATACCGACACAAATTTGGATGATTTGGAGGCTTTGAAGGGTTGGGCGCCGGCTGGGGTGACGGGAGGCGACGAGTTGGGGAAGGAGGAAAAATTTGGGGAAGGAGGAGAATGAAATCTGAGCTCTCGGCCAGGACCTGTATATTCCGATTTGCGACGGCTAGCGACGGCCGCTTTTTTTAGCCGTCGCCCCCCTTCGTCGCTAATCGAAGCCTTTCTTGTAGTGTTACGTCCGCACCCTGCATAATGCGCAGATTAATAAGTTTTAAACTGGATGATAAGAGTGGTATGTATATGAAAGCATAGTTTTCATAACCGAACCGTGAGTCAAATCGTCGCGTCTCAAGGTTCAAGGTTCCGGTGGTCTGATCGGTCGAACCGTTAGAACCGTGCATTAGTTAAAATGTGGTCAATATAATATTCTTAGTATCAGTTAAAAATCGCTAACCTGTAATTTAAAGCTGATAGCATATATGCAAAGTATATGCTCATTTCAGTATAAAAAGCGAATGTTCATAAGTTCCACATCTCCATGCATGATGATCTTATTTTGGCTTCCAATGTATATAAACAAAGCTCTTTCGCCTATTGCATTTAGCTTGCAAAAGCAGCAACTAGGCCAATTAGATGGGTTTGAAGTTATTCCAACAATTTGAATTTTATTCAATAAAACCGGGTTTACTTTTGCAAAACCAGAGGTTTGAACCGGTTTTCACGGTTTGACCACGGTTCTTGCGCTTGAATGGTTTTATCTTGATCCGGGCCTTAGTGCTGTGCGGTTCATGGTTAACCGTGGTTGGACCAAGGTCCGGTCCGGTCATGAAAACATGGCATGAAACAGTTACTGTGTTTGGCTGTCCAACGATTGCTACTGCCTTTGAACCAAATTCGCAGGCAATTAGATAGTTAAATTTGTACAAATTGTATTAATACCTTCGTATATTGAAAGGATTACCTGTACTTGATGTTAAATAGTACAGATGTCTGTACGTAACAGGCATGCTTTTCTGCGTAGTAAACAAAGTATGCACCGTCAGCGAACAAAGTACCTATATTTATAGGCATTTAAATATCCAGGAAATTATTGTGAAGAACAAAAATTTTCAGTACTTTAGCCTCAAGGACAGATCTTCGGTATTTTAGCCTCAATGACAACTTTCTTTAGGTATCAGTTTTAGTTATTGATAACATTTTTTAGTTATCAGTTTGTAGTTATCGACAGCAGTTTTTAGGTATCAGTTTTTAGTTCGGTGACAGTTTTGAAAAAATGTTTGTCTTTATGAATAATTTTGGAAGTATATTTGTCATTTTGAATAATTTTTAGTAGAATATTTGTCCTTATGTTTAAAATATCGAGGTCGTGTCCTTGAAGTTAAAAATATACGAATTTTTGTCATTTAAATTAATTCTCTTAAGAGGCACTTAAATTTTGCTGACTGAAGTATCAAGTCAGTTTGTACAGTGTTTAAGAAAGTGCCATGTGTATGACTGAAGGTATATAAATTGAATGTTCGTTTAACAGGGAAACAGCGTACAGACGGTATACTGTACTCATAATGAATATAAGGTAGTGAAATTAAACTATAGCTATATATTCATCCTGAGTATAGGTCATTAAATACGGAGTAAAATACCACAGAATTTGGATTCAAAGAATTAAAAAGTAACCACAGCCAGTTGAGTTTAAAGCCAACGTATGTAAATTGCAACTTATCAATGTGGTCAAAATTACAGTGCGATAACATACAGGTTGAATTCTGTCACAGTGCGTATATACGGCCACATATTATTAAACTGATGCTTTTGCTGACAAAGATTCGTACGAATACAAACATGAAGTGATGATCAAACGGCAAAATTACAGTACAAAAAGAAAGGGTAACTGGTTTAAAGAAAAAGAAAGCACAAACTGAATAGAACAAACAGATTGCAGATAAAGAAAAAATTGGAAAAACAACACAGACTGTCTGGACGCCTACTTCTTCCTTTTCTTCTATGAAGTTCTTCCACGGATTTTTATCTTACCATTATTCTTTTTTGATCAGCCTGAACAGGACAGTAATTAATATATGAATGAATTTTTATCTGTGTTATCAACCAATATTATGGTCAGATCAGTACCCCAACATCCTTGGCCACGATGAGCAGGTTCCGTAACGTAGCCTGTTTCTGTTTCTGTGTGCACAAATTCTTTGGTTTTATATGTGTTTGAGGTTTCTACTGTATAGTACTGACATCAGTTATTGGCATGAAGTGTTGCATTTGTTTTGTTGAAAAAATCTGCTCTACAATATATCTGCTTCCCCTTAGCCTCCTCAACATCTGAATAAAGTATTAACAAGCTGATTAGATATAAGAAAATGTAGATCGTATAAGATAATTACGTCAAGCGATGAATGGTAAACCGTAATATATAGTTACCACAGAATATATAGTTTTCCAGTGAACCATATTGACACATGTTTTAGGAGAATAGGAGAATTAGAGAATACGCACGCGAATTATGATCACAGCAGGGAGGCGTCATGTTCCCAGTATTATTGAAATTTACCATGTACAGCCTTACTGTGATCGAAAACGTATGTATTTGGTAGTAATAAAGGATAAGAATAAGTGTAGAGAAATGCATATTTGTCCGTTATAAGTGTAAAATAAGGATAAGCAGTTAGACTAATTTAGTTTATACACAATCGTATTTATTATTAACACTGCTTTCTGGTACTAATATCTACAGCTTTAAATTGGCAAGAGATGGGATCATTTTTCATGTTCAAAGTACCTTTTCTACCTCAATTCATTTGTAATAATCACACGGGCACCACTATGTAGTATGTTCCGGAGTCACGCTGAGAGGATACCACTGTCAGTAGCCTTTAATTTTTAACTATATTAAGTGATAGTTAAAATCAAATACATAGATGTGTGTGTATGCGTATATGTATGTATATATATATATATATTTATATGTATGTGAGTAAATTAGGTGGAAAACATAGTTCAGCAAGACTGTAATATTTGTACGACAGTTATGATGAATAAAATCAACATGCAACCGGTTGATTAACATAGAATAACAGAATAAAAGTTGCAATCTCCGTACTGAACAATGGGGCATAAATAAGGAATATAAACCCCTGATTGCATGCGCGGTCGAACATAAACATCCACAGTCGTGATTGATGTCTTGATTTAATTAAACGATTAGTGAATTGCACTTAACCCACTTTAGGTAAACAGTATTCTATGTATGTTATCCCACTTTTTGTCAAAATTGAGATATACAAAATTTATTGAAAATCGATGATTACTAGTCTTAAATATCAATTATGAATTGCAGGTTCACCATGGATATCGAAGAATTTTGTCCGAGTCCGGATCGGATTACAATTGACAAGACATGACAAGTAAAGCTGTAAAAGCCAGCGGTTCAAATTTCAGGTTAATCGGAGTTCATATGAATGAGATATGATGGATACAAGTTAGACAAAATGTGCCATTCGAATCCATCAGGTTCTGCGTACTTCGAATCGATCGAGTTCCAATCGGTCGATAACATGATATCGGTCCATTCGAATCGATCGGTTTCGAATCGATCAGATAGGCCTCGCCTCGGCTCTTGTCGAACCCATTGGGTCTTTCGAGTCCATCGGGTTCGAATCCATCGGAATGGACCTCCTCAGTCATTTCGAACCCATCAAGTTTTCTTTGTTCGAATCCATTAGAGGCGAGCGACTTCGAATCCATCATCTTCGAGTCGATAGCGCTCGAATCGATCCGTGATCGTGCAAATCGTAACCAACTCGTTCGTATTGCTCCAGAGTACACTGCGTGTCAACGCTTCGGTATCGTTGCATCCCTCTAAATTACGCAGTTCATATCGATCCCCTTCGTATCGATCGATAGCCAATCGATGCGAACAGAATCACAATTGATCGATGCGAACAGGGGAGCACACAAATGCGAATGCTATCGATACCAGGACAAGCTTCAATCTACGTCACTGGAGATGAGATGGAGGCTCTGGCTAATTCGATACGCGAAAGCATGATGAAGACTCATCAAGAGATGATGCAGAATTTTCTTGAGCAGATAAGAGTGGTGAATTTGCAGAACCTTGGACCAACTACAGCAACTACTAATGCTAAACAAGGAGTTGGGATTGCAGAAATTAACAGAGATCAGGCTCAAGGTCGGAATGCCGAATTAGGTGGCAATCAACAAGGACTTGGGGGCATACCCTTAGGGTCCGGCACTGGAAGACCGATAGATGGAACTCAACAGGCTAGAGCCAATGTTAATGCCAACGAGCCACCTGAAGAGTACGTACCAGAATTCCCTTCACGACTTGAGAGGCAGGATAGAAGCATGACAAGGGGGCAACCCCTGGATGGAGATGAAAGAATGGTTGGTCTAGTACGACGAATCTTGAGAGGTGGATTGTCAAGTGGAGGACTGGAAGAAGTCAGTCGGAGTCCGTTCACTCCAAACATCAGGGATGCAAGGAACCCTCCAAAGTTCAAACTGCCTATGCTAGATCCTTATGACGGAAAGTCAGACCCAACGATGCATATTACTCGATACATCAGGCACATGGAGGTACTGGGGCATCCGAGGAAGTGATGGCTCGATGCTTCCCCCTATACTTGTCAGATTTGGCTGTGCTTTGGTTTAGGCAGCTAGAGAATGGATCAATCAGAACATGGGGCGAGCTTGTAGAATGCTTCATGAGACAGTTCATGGTCCACGTGACGCGACCCAAGAGCGTGATGACTTTAGCCTCAATAAAGCAAAGGACCGGAGAGTCTATCAAAGATTTCTTGCTACGATTCAATGCAACGGTGGCTTCTGTAGATCATCCGGATCCATCAATGATTTTGATGGCGGCGGTGGCAGGAGTTGGGGAAGGCACCGAATTCAAGGATTCTTTGGCAAGAGATCCACCGCAAGATCTTGGAGAATTTTATCATGAAGCTGAAAGATTCATTCGGCTCGAAGAATCATGAGCCGAAAGATGGGAAATAAATGTCGTGTAGGGCGAAGGAACCGCCAAGGAACAGTCTGGAGCGGACAAAGAGAAGAGAAAGCAGGACGGTAGACGTGATGGTCCTGACAAACGAAAGAAATTCCGAGAACCCAGGTTCAGGAAATATACAGATCTAACGGCAAGCCTGGAACGAATCTACACTGAAACTCGGGGGCAACTCCCCTATCGAAAACCACCCAGAAGAGATCGCACTGAGCGGAAACGCGGAACTGGAAAATACTGCCTATTCCATGAATTGGATGGGCACACTACAGATGAATACCGCCACCTAAAGGATGAGGTGGAAGAACATGCCAGGAGTGGTAGATCGCCGCAATATGTCAGAGAGCAGGCGACGGTGGTAAGGCCTGAACAACTACCGCCTGGATCGGGATCACGACTCATCATCAACTGATTACGATGGCAAGGACCAAGTTCGGGGTTTGGACTTCGGTCGATTATCTTTCTTAGATTTGATTTAATTTAAAAAATAAACGGTTATCCCACTTACTCATGTACGGGAACCGAAGAGATCCCTAGGCATGCTCTGAGATGGAGATGGGCCAATCTGCCTGGAGAGGCAATGCCTAGTTTTTTCCTGATGTTTGAGATTGAACATCTAGGACCTGAATTTAATAGATGAATATGAATTTCTTAAAATAAACCTTTGACTGGAGAGTTAAAGGATGAACATTAAAATACCAATATGAGAATGATCGCTTTGTGACCCTACCCAGAGAGACAGGGTCCGGAGAGCAAGAAGCGAGTCGCTTCGCCGGAGAGCGACAAGATCGACTCACTTAAGCGTTGTTTCCCCTTCACCGGAGAGTGACAAGATGGGATCCAGCATGAGCCCGGAGTGGCTGTGATCGGCCTACGATCTAGGCCATGACATCGTTTAATGTTCACATACACTGAACCAGAGCGAAAGAAGTGAGTCGCTTCGCCGGAGAGCGACGGGATCAACTCACTTAACGATGTTCTCCCCTTCACCGGAGAGTGATAGGATGGGATCCAACAAGAGCACAGAGAGGCTACGATCGGTCTAGAACGACCAAGACATCGCTATATGCCCTGACTGAAGCCGGAGTGCAAGGGGTAGAAAGCAACGCCGGAGTGCTATAGGATCTTTCTATTCAATCGCTAAGTCTAGAATGAGCTTGGCAAGGGTCCGGAATGACCATCGATAGTCCAGAGAGACTGTAGAAATTCATTCTTAACTTCCATTGGAAGAAATTGATAACAACTTGGCACCGAACAGCCGCGAACTTGATTAAAAATGCTATAAGCTCTAAATAAAGCATAAACTCATGGCATTCGATTTGAGACTAATCAAAACACCCCTTTTGCAAAAAGGCATGTTTTGGGGGGCAAAAAATTATCCCACATTTTGGCAAAATTGAGATATCCAAAATTTACTGAAAATCGATGATTACTAGTCTTGAATATCAATTATGAATTGCAGGTTCACCATGGATATCGAGGAATTTTGTCCGAGTCCGGATCGGATTACAATTGACAAGACATGACAAGCAAAGCTGTAGAAGCCAGCGGTTCAAATTTCAGGTTAATCAGAGTTCATATGAATGAGATATGACGGATACAAGTTAGACAAAATGTGCCCTTCGAATCCATCAGGTTCTGCGTACTTCGAATCGATCGAGTTCCAATCGGTCGATAACATGATATCGGTCCATTCGAATCGATCGGTTTCGAATCGATCAGATAGGCCTCGCCTCGGCTCTTGTCGAACCCATCGGGTCTTTCGAGTCCATCGGGTTCGAATCCATCGGAATGGACCTCCTCAGTCATTTCGAACCCATCAAGTTTTTCTTTGTTCGAATCCATTAGAGGCGAGCGACTTCGAATCCATCATCTTCGAGTCGATAACGCTCGAATCGATCCGTGATCGTGCAAATCGTAACCAGCTCGTTCGTATTGCTCCAGAGTACACTGCGTGTCAACGCTTCGGTATCGTTCGCATCCCTCTAAATTACGCAGTTCGTATCGATCCCCTTCGTATCGATCGATAGCCGATCGATGCGAGCAGAATCACAATTGATCGATGCGAACAGGGGAGCAAACAAATGCGAATGCTATCGATACCAGGTCAATGCGAACAAGATGGGATATAGTTTAGATCTTGGAACGAACAAGGCGCACACCCAGTCAACGCGCCACGAAGAGCGGATCGACCCAAGGACTTCGCAACACGTCATTGCACGCGCACGTGCTTCCATCGGGTCGAAGGTGATGGATTCGAATAGATGGATTCGAACAAGACAGTGTACATGAAAACGTAATCTTGCATCGATCATATCTCCTAAATTACAGATCCAAATGGGATGAAATTTTCACAGTAGCTTCCATACAAGATAAATAACAATCCTGCCAAGTTTCAGCTCGATTGGATCATTTTCTGATGGATACGAAATTTCTTCGTATCGATCGCAGATCGAGTCGAAACTTGGTGGCGTCGGTCGCGTGGGCACACTCACGTGCCAGAAGAAGTCTCCCTAAGTTTCAGCGTGATCTCAGCCTCCTACGCCTATAAATAGCCCCCTAAAGGCTACAGAAAGAGGACCTTTTGGCCATTCTGTGGAATATACAAGTATATGATTTTTGTTTGATGATAATAAACATATATACATTCATTTAAATGTATTTGTTAATATACTATTCTATTTTTCATAGATTAAATAAATATTTTTGAATAAAATAAATTACACAGAATTTGAATGGAATTTGAATTCAAACAGAAATTTTATTCAAACAAATATTTATTACAATCTTGAATAATACAAATTCATGCTCTCACTATACATATACAGTTTTGAATACATCACGATTCAATTTACAATAGTAACCTCACTACATATCACTCCCACTCGTATTTTGTCGTCAACTGCATTCCAGTTTGAATCCAGCATCTGAGCAATCTGCAAAAATATTCACTAACGCGGTAAAATTGAAAAATAAATATTTTTTCAATATAAAATGAAACATGACTTTTGAAAATATGATTTGCCTCAGTTATTTGGGTTGTTCGTCATCATTTACATTTGAATTCATCATACACGAACAGTGTGACCTGCACAGTGTATCACTGTACATGCCATAAGGTCGTGCACATCGATATACACTTGATAATGCTACAGGGACAGGTGAGCACAGGTCAAACCCAAATGAAAAGCCGGGTTCAACTCACGTGCAAAATATTTAAAATTACAACACGACCAAGTATGGCAGCGAAACTCAAGCAAGTGCACAACAAACTCAACCAATACAAGACTGCATGAATGATACAAAGCAGACATGAATGCATCAATAAACCAACTGCAAGACCTCAAGTGACATGGTGAAGCAGTACAAAAGAGCAAGTGCAATTCGAACTAACATGACAGCAAACAAATGCAAGCAACTCGAGCTTCAGAAAGTGGTGTGAATACAACTCGAATGAATGCAAGTTCATATGTACAGCAACCCAACAACAAAGACAACAGCCAGTCAAATGACAAAGAACACAAGTACAAGCAGCAGTGTGCAACTCGAGAGTGTACACAAGTGAAACCAGGAAAATCATGATATCAAGTATGATCGAGACCAAATGCAAATAGCAGTATACAAGTACAGGCCACAACATGTTAATGCAAGAAAAAGCCAGCAGATACATGAAAAATGCACAACTCAATGCAACACAGAAGCAAGCTACAAGTGATGCAGAATCAAGATGAAGACATATGGCCGAAGTCAATGAAGCCAAAGCAAACAGAAGGGATGATCAGACACAGGAAACCAAATGCATCAATGATCAACACAGCAGCTCAAAGATACAGTACACAAATGCAAGACCAAAGTGTCCAAACAACAGCATGAATACAACTCGACTACAAAAGCACCACAAGTATATCAAGTCAGCAACAGCCTCAAACATGAAACAAGACCAAAACCAGGCAACAGTGCATAGGACTACAACAACCAAATGGATGGAAGCAAAGACCAGAATGACAACATGAAGCAGTGCAAATTCAAATGATCAAAGTGCAACAGAGAAACATACGATGTATGTACATAAATGGTCAAGTTAATGGAAGAAAATCGAACAACAGTATCAATGACAAATGCATCACATATACAACATCAAAGTGAAACCAGACAACGGCAATGCAACTACAAACAAGTAGAGATGAAACTGTGAAATGCTCAAGTGAAATTTAGGTCAATACCAACAGAGAAGATGGCCAGAGACGAAGCTCACAGGGGCCGGAAAACCAAAGCAATAAATCACAGTGAAGTCAACAAGGAACCACACGAAAACAAATATTGACCGAGATTAAAAGAGGAAAGTTCATTGTCGTGGGACTCAAGACGAAATCAATTTCAAAAATCAAGTGCGTATCTGTATTCTTTGAAATAGTCAAAGTAATCAAAAAGTGGAAAGTTTTAATGCCGTATGAAACAAGGCAATCGAACGTTCTCAAGCTAAAGCCGTGCGCATCAAGTTGAAGATATTTCAGGAAAGAAAAAATTTGGAAAGTATCAAATGAATACGAACAAATTCAATGGTCTCATAATTCATATAAATACCAAACACCAAAAGTCATCATAGGCATCGAGTTCAATCGAGTCAAGCAAATCATTAAACCAGCAACGTAAAGAAATTACATACCAAATCAACGAAGAACTCGATCAACAGAAAGTGGAGCAACGCAATCTTGAAGTCAACCAAGCAGCCTACCTGAAGAAAATCGATCATCAGAGAACGTGTGCAAGAGCACCACTAATTCAAGTCGAACAAAGCCCCAAATTTCACAGAAGAACCGAAGCCCTAATTTGAAAAAGAAGATCGACCGCAAATATTTCACAAGCAAGAGAAGTGGATCGGGTGAAAAATAACAAGGGGCCGGCCTTGTTTATTACAAAGGAGATTTTGTTTTTAAAGGGGTTTTTTTTATTTGAGCAAAATTATGCATTCAAGTTTGTATTTTAATTTTTGCTCCTGCTTTTATTTTTGAAGTCTGTTTTTCTTTTCGAGTCAAAGAATTTGTAAATCACCACCTAGGTTGTAGGTAGTGTCAGATTGTCTAATTAGAATTAGTTCAGTGAGCAGGGTGTGCGAGTTTGCAAAACTCTATAGACGGAGCAGAGTTTGCGAGTAAGCAAAACTCTATAGGCGGAGTAGGGGGTGCGAGTCTAGTAGAGTGTTTGTGAGCGGGAGCAAGAGTTTGCGAGTCTAGTAGAGTGTTTGTAAGCGGGATACTGTTTAATTCTAATAGAAATCTGGGAATGCAGCAGTAGGCAGGGGTTGTCGAAGCTGGATAAATTTTGTGTGTGATTTACTTTTCAGCATATTTATTTCTGCAGTTTGTTTTTATGTTTAAATCGAGAAAATTTGCTATAACCCTATTCACCCCCCCCTCTAGGGTTAATCTAGATCCTACAAGTGGTATCAGAGTAAGGAATTTTTCTTTAACTCTAGAGTCATGAATCCATCAAGTAATGCTTTTTCTGAGGGGCAATCTATTGCTAGGCCACCCATGTTTAATGGGAATGATTATGATAATTGGAAATTGAAAATGGAATTTTTTTTAAAATCTGTTAATATTAAATGTTGGAATATTATTGAAAATGGGTGTGATATAACAAATAAGGAAATTATCTCGATTAATGCTCTTACTATGCATATATTATATTCTCATATTAATCGTGATAATTTTATTTTCGTCTCTCATTGTGAAAATGCACAGAAAATCTGGAATACTCTCGATGCAATATATGGTGCAAAAGTCAACAGCAATAAGATGTCCTCCACAACCGACTCAGCTAAAGAAATGTGCTTAACAGGATTAGTAAATAGCAGTTGTGATGAGGATGAAGATGATGGAGCAGCCGAGTTGGCATTACTAATGAAGAAATTCAAAAGGAGGAACCGCAAATACGGAAATCCAGCTCTAAATCAAAAATTAAAAAACATAGAGCACAATATGAAGCCAAGCGAGGTATCAAAACTCACTCACTCTGAATTACTTATTTATTTCCACAAAGTGAATGGCTGTTTTGAACGACTTAGGGAGAAGTATGCCAAACTTGAATCACAAAAAGATACTTTGATAGAATTAAATGAACAACTTGACAAATTAGTTAAAACCTATCAAAGTAAGATCCCTAAGTGTGATAAGTGTCTAACATTCGAAAAGGAAATTGAAACATCAGAAATCAATATAAAATCACCTGAAAATGAAATTCTGATTTTAAAAGAGAATGAAAATACTAGGAGAGTGAATTCTATTAAAAAGTGCACACAATTGATAAATGAAAATGAATATCTCAAAACACAAGTCCAACAATTGTCAATGACTTTAGATAAATTCTCAAAAAGTGAAAAATCGTTGAATATGCTATTAGGAAAGCAAACTGTTAATACGGTTAGACAAAGACTTGGATATAATAAATCTGAAATGTTGTAAGCAAGATTAATCAAGAAAATTCAGTGTGCACAATTTGTAGAAAATTTGGACACAATCAAAATAATTGTTGGTATAGACCCAAATACATGAAAACTATATCAATTTGGGTTCCAAAAGGCACAAATATAAAATCTCTCAAAGTTAAACAAATTTGGGTGCCGAAGGGAACAATTATAAATAGTTTTGGGTCTCCGCAAAATTATTTTTCAAAATATTCTGCCACTAACAATCATGGACCTATAAAAACAAATAGGTCACATAAATCTTTTCCCGTGTAGGTATGGTGGCAGGCTAAGGAACAACAACAGTATTCTCTGGATTTTGGCTGTTCCAGAAATACAACAGGCTATAAAGCAAAGTTTCTTAGCCTACTACAAAGGTGATAGAATCACAATGGGCAATCACGAAAAATTATCGTAAAGGTAAAACAGGTGAAGGTATATTTGATCGATATATCAAATGTGATAATCTGCGCCATATTTTGAATGAAATCAGCCAATAATGAGACGTTGTAAAGATGATTTTGATTCTGACTTGTTTAACATGCTAGCTCTATATTCACGGTTTTCTGATTATTTACATGGCTTCAATCCAAATCCAAGAGAAGGTCATTTGAAATGCTATTAAAAATTGAGTTTGAGTTTTTATGCACACTTCATGTCTGGTCTATCAAATTTAGTTAGTGATATTTTTGGAGTGAAAGAGAAATTCAGATGCAGTTCATACTGGTAATCTAGTTGATAGAAAACTTACGAGTTGAACGTGATTTATGGTAAGACATTTAGTAACTGCATCATTTTTTTTAAAAGAAAATATTTGCATATTTTTCACTTGAAAAAAATTTTCAAATTGCAAATTTTTTTCTTATATAACCCCTTCGAGAAAATCATTGTTGACCATATTTTCATATTAGTCATTTTTTATTTGATTTTAAATGACAAATTTTGACTAATCCGACTCCCTCCTAATTATCAGAAAGATAAATAGTGATTGAAAAGATGATAAGCGTTGATATTTAACATACATTACTCAAGAGAGTATATTTGGAAAATTTCTTTAGGAATTCAAACAAGAGTTATAAAACTTTTTGTTGGGTAAAGATTCCATGACCATTCATATATCTATCATATTTCTATCGACCATTGTTTATCAAATCTTAAATATAGTTTGTCGATATGTGGTACTATAATCAGGAATCATTTGTTTTTCATTTCACATTTTTTTGTAAAGATAAATAAATATCCAAAGTATTCACTCTCATTTAAAAGTCCTCACGGTTATGCATGGGTGAATTACTTGGATTTTTGATTATGTGCTTCTATGCTCATTTAAAAGTCCTCACGGTTATGTATGTATGGAACGCATATCAAAATTAATTGATTAAATAGACAAGTTGATTCTAATCCCATTTAAAAGTCCTCACGGTTATGCGTGGTTAGAAGATACTTGATTTCATTTTTAAAATTAAATTCGAATACTACTAATCTCATTTAAAAGTCCTAACTGTTATGCATGATTAGTAGATATTCAAATTCCTGATATAAATGTACCACAAGCAGATTCAACTGTATGATTTTATATGAGAATATCATTTCCATCATTCTAAAAGTGGAATATGCGCCTAACAAGGGTAATTATGATTTTTGTTTGATTCTTATTGAAGTTTAATATTTATATTCAATTTGAGTTTAATGTTGGATTAATATCGATCACTCTATCTCTACTTTTTCTAACACTATTATTCTTTTGCTGATAACAAAAGGGGGAGAGAAAAGTTAAGATTTTGTCAAATAGAATCAAGCAAAGATCAAATAATTTTTCCATTTGCATCTAGGATCATTTATATATTTCTATTTGTATGCATATATGTAGGGGGAGCATCATGTAGAGAGGAAGCATTTAAATGGGGGAGCAATTAGAGTATATCATTGGTCAAATACATTTAACACAGTCAAAATCTTAAATATATGTTTGTTATCATCAAAAGGGGGAGATTGTGGAATATACGAGTATATGATTTTTGTTTGATGATAATAAACATATATACATTCATTTAAATGTATTTGTTAATATACTATTCTATTTTTCATAAATTAAATAAATATTTGTTGAACAAAATAAATTACACAGAATTTGAATGGAATTTGAATTCAAACAGAAATTTTATTCAAACAAATATTTATTACAATCTTGAATAGTACAAATTCATGCTCTCACTATACATATACAGTTTTGAATACATCACGATTCAATTTACATTAGTAACCTCACTACATATCACTCACACTCGTATTTTGTCTTCAACTACATTACAGTTTGAATCCAGCATCTGAGCAATCTGCAAAAATATTCACTAACGCAGTAAAATTGAAAAATAAATATTTTTGCAATATAAAATGAAACATGACTTTTGAAAATATGATTTGCCTCAGTTATTTGGGTTGTTCGTCATCATTTACATTTGAATTCATCATACACGAACAGTGTGACATGCACAGTGTATCACTGTACAAGCCACAAGGCCGTGCACATCGATATACACTTGATAATGCTACAGGGACAGGTGAGCACAGGTCAAACCCAAATGAAAAGCCGGGTTCAACTCACGTGCAAAATATTTAAAATTACAACATGACCAAGTATGGCAGTGAAACTCAAGCAAGTGCACAACAAACTCAACCAAGACAAGACTGCATGAATGATACAAAGCAGACATGAATGCACCAATAAACCAACTGCAAGACCTCAAGTGACATGGTGAAGCAGTACAAAAGAGCAAGTGCAATTCAAACTAACATGACAGCAAAAAAATGCAAGCAACTCGAGCTTCAGAAAGTGGTGTGAATACAACTCGAATGAATGCAAGTTCATATGTACAGCAACCCAACAACAAAGACAACAGCCAGCCCAATGAACAAAGAACACAAGTACAAGAAGCAGTGTGCAACTCGAGAGTGTTCACAAGTGAAACCAGGAAAATCATGACATCAAGTATGATCAAGACCAAATGCAAACAGCAGTATACAAGTACAGGCCACAACATGTTAATGCAAGAACAAGCCAGCGGATACATGAAAAAGGCCACAACATGTTAATGCAAGAACAAGCCAACGGATGCATGAAAAATGCACAACTCAATGCAACACAGTAGCAAGCTACAAGTGATGTAGAATCAAGATGAACACATATGGCCGAAGTCAATGAAGCCAAAGCAAATAGAAGGGATGATCAGACACAGGAAACCAAATGCATCAGTGATCAACACAGCAGCTCAAAGACACAGTACACAAATGCAAGACCAAAGTGTCCAAACAACAACATGAATACAACTCGACTACAAAAGCCCCACAAGTATATCAAGTCAGCAACAGCCTCAAACATGAAACAAGACTAAAACCAGGAAACAGTGCATAAGACTACAACAACCAAATGGATGGAAGCAAAGACCAGAATGACAACATGAAGCGGTGCAAATTCAAATGATCAAAGTGCAACAGAGAAACATACGATGTATATATACAAATGGTCAAGTTAATGAAAGAAAATTGAACAACAGTATCAATGACAAATGCATCACATATACAACATCAAAGTGCAACCAGACAACAGCAATGCAGCTACAAACAAGTAGAGATGAAACTGTGAAATGCTCAAGTGAAATTTAGGTCAATACCAACAGAGAAGATGGCCAGAGACGAAGCTCACAGGGGCCGGAAAACCAAAGCAATAAATCACAGTGAAGTCAACAAGGAACCACACGAAAACAAATATTGACCGAGATTAAAAGAGGAAAGTTCGTTGCCGTGGGACTCAAGACGAAATCAATTTCAAAAATCAAGTGCGTATTTGTATTCTTTGAAATAGTCAAAGTAATCAAAAATTGGAAAGTTTTAATGTCGTATGAAACAAGGCAATCGAACGTTCTCAAGCTAAAGTCGTGCGCATCAAGTTGAAGATATTTCAGGAAAGAATTTTTTTGGAAAGTATCAAATGAATACGAACAAATTCAATGGTCTCATAATTCATATAAATACCAAACACCAAAACTCATCATAGGCATCGAGTTCAATCGAGTCAAGCAAATCATTAAACCAGCAACGTAAAGAAATTACATACCGAATCAACGACGAACTCGATCAATAGAAAGTGGAGCAACGCAATCTTGAAGTCAACCAAGCAGCCTACCTGAAGAGAATCGATCATCAGAGAACGTGCGCAAGAGCACCACTAATTCAGGTCGAACAAAGCCCCAAATTTCACAGAAGAACCGAATCCCTAATTTGGAAAAGAAGATCGGCCGCAAATATTTCACAAGCAAGAGAAGTGGATCGGGTGAAAAATAACAAGGGGCAGCCCTTGTTTATTACAAAGGAGATTTTGTTTTTAAAAGGTTTTTTTTTATTTGAGCAAAAATTATGCATTCAAGTTTGTATTTTAATTTTTGCTCCTGCTTTTATTTTTGAAGTCTGTTTTTCTTTTCGAGTCAAAGAATTTGTAAATCACCACCTAGTTTGTAGGTAGTGTCAGATTGTCTAGTTAGAATTAGTTCCGTGAGCAGGGTGTGCGAGTTTGCAAAACTCTATAGGCGGAGCAGAGTTTGCGAGTAAGCAAAACTCTATTGGCGGAGCAAGGGGTGCGAGTCTAGTAGAGTGTTTATGAGCGGGAGCAAGGGTTTGCGAGTCTAGTAGAGTGTTTGTAAGCGGGATACTGTTTAATTCTAATAGAAATCTGGGAATGCAGCAGTAGGCAGGGGTTGCCGAAGCTGGGTAAATTTTGTGTGTGATTTACTTTTCAGCATATTTATTTCTGCAGTTTGTTTCTGTGTTTAAATCGAGAAAATTTGCTATAACCCTATTCACCCCCCCCCCCCTCTAGGGTTAATCTAGATCCTACACATTCAACGTCCAGACTCTGCCGGATTAAATTCTACACTTAACCATCGCTGTTGTAAACGATTTTCTTCACTATAATCGCTGTAATTGATTGTAATCAGTAAGGATAATCAATAAAGAGGAAAACTATTGGAGTGGACGTAGGCTGGAGATAGCTGAACCACTATAAATCGGGTGTTCTTGTTCATTATTTTTGAATTACTACTTGTTGCTTGCTTAGATCTGTGATTTGTGTTTGAATATTGCTGATTTGTATTCATACACTGGTGCTTTCACGATACTTGGGGTTTGTGACCAATTTTAGCGCAAACACTTTGGTGCTTTCACTGAGAAGAACTAGCACCCGCTACACCAGATCTGAAGTTTAGACTTGAAAGTTCGAAGGATTCAGATTGATTCAGCAATGACTCGACAGAATAGTAGAAGGCAGAGGGCTGAGAGAAGCCAACAAGGGGGAGCCAAGAGGCGTCCTCTAGAGCTGGGGAAGGACAAACTTCAATCTACGTCACTAGAGATGAGATGGAGGCTATGGCTAATTCGATACGCGAAAGCATGATGAAGACTCATCAAGAGATGATGCAGAATTTTCTTGAGCATATAAGAGTGGTGAATTTGCAGAACCTTGGACCAATTGCAGCAACTACTAATGCTAAACAAGGAGTTGGGATTGCAGAAATTAACGGAGATCAGGCTCAAGGTCGGAATGTCGAATTAGGTGGCAATCAACAAGGACTTGGGGGCAGACCCTCGGGGTCCGACACTGGAAGACCGATAGATGGAACTCAACAGGATAGAGCCAATGTTAATGCCAACGAGCAACCTGAAGAGTACGTACCAGAATTTCCTTCACAACTTGAGGGGCAGGATAAAAGCATGACAACGGGCAACCCCTGGATGGAGATGAAAGAATGGTTGGTCTAGTACGACGAATCATGAGAGGTGGATTGTCAAGTGGAGGACTGGAAGAAGTCAGTCGGAGTCCGTTCACTCCAAACATCAGGGATGCAAGGAACCCTCCAAAGTTCAAACTACCTATGCTGGATCCTTATGGCTGAAAGTCAGACCCAACGATGCATGTTACTGATACATCAGGCACATGGAGGTACTGGGGCATCCGAGGAAGTGATGGCTCGATGCTTCCCCCTATACTTGTCAGATTTGGCTGCGCTTTGGTTTAGGCAGCTAGAGAATGGATCAATCAGAACATGGGGCGAGCTTGTAGTATGGTTCATGAGATAGTTCAGGGTCCACGCGACGCGACCCAAGAGTGTGATGACTTTATCCTCAATAAAGCAAAGGACCGGAGAGTCTATCAAAGATTTCTTGCTACGATTCAATGCAACGGTGGCTTCTGTAGATCGTCCGGATCCATCAATGATTTTGATGGCGGCGGTGGTAGGAGTTGGTGAAGGCACCGAATTCAAGGATTCTTTGGCAAGAGATCCACCGCAAGATCTTGGAGAATTTTATCATGAAGCTGAAAGATTCATTCGGTTGGAAGAATCACGAGCTGAAAGACGGGAAATAAATGCCATGCAGGGCGAAGGAACTGCCAAGGAACAGTCCGGAGCGGATAAAGGGAAGAGAAAGAAGGACGATAAACGTGAAGGTCCTGACAAACGAAAGAAATTCCGAGAACCCAGGTTCAGGAAATATACAGATCTAACGGCAAGCCTGGAACGAATCTACACTGAAACTCGGAGGCAACTCCCCTATCGAAAACCACCCAGGAGAGATCCCACTGAGCGGGAACGAAGAACTGGAAAATACTGCCTATTCCATGAGCTGGATGGGCACACTACAGACGAATGCCGCCACCTAAAGGATGAAGTGGAAGAACATGCCAGGAGTGGTAGATTGCCGCAATATGTCAGAGAGCGGGCGGCGGTGGTAAGGCCTGAACAACTACCGCCTCCACCTAACAGGAACGATCCTGGATCGGGATCACGACTCGTCATCAACTGATTACGATGGCAAGGACCAAGTTCGGGGTTTGGACTTCGGTTGATTATCTTTCTTAGATTTGATTTAATTTGAAAAATAAATGGCTATCCCACTTACTCATGTATGGGAACCGGAGAGATCCTTAGGCATGCTCTGAGATGGAGATGGGTCAATCTGCCCGGAGAGGCAATGTCTAGTTTTTTCCTGATGTTTGTGATTGAACATCTAGGACCTGAATTTAATAGATGAATTTGAATTTCTTAAAATAAACCTTTGACCGGAGAGTTAAAGGATGAACATTAAAATACCAATATGAGAATGATCGCTTTATGACCCTACCCGGAGAGACAGGGTCCGGAGTGCAAGAAGCGAGTCACTTCGCCGGAGAGCGACAGGATCGACTCACTTAAGCGTTGTTTCCCCTTCACCGGAGAGTGACAAGATGGGATCCAGCATGAGCCCGGAGTGGCTGTGATCGACCTACGATCTAGGCCATGACATCGCTTAATGTTCACATACACTGAACCGGAGTGCAAGAAGTGAGTCGCTTCGCCGGAGAGCGGCAGGATCAACTAACTTAACGATGTTCTCCCTTCACCGGAGAGTGATAGGGTGGGATCCAGCAAGAGCCCGGAGAGGCTACGATCGGTCTAGAACGACCAAGACAATGCTATATGCCCTAACTGAAGCCAGAGTGCAAAGGGTAGAAAGCAACGCCGGAGTGCTATAGGATCTTTCTATTCAATCGCTAAGTCTAGAATGAGCTTGGGAAGGGTCCGGAATGACCATCGATAGTCCAGAGAGACTGTAGAAATTCATTCTTAACTTCCATTGGAAGAAATTGATAACGACTTGGCTCCGAACAGCCGCGAACTTGATTAAAAATGCTATAAGCTCTCAATAAAGCATAAACTCACGGCATTCGATTTGAGACTAATCAAAACATCCCTTTTGCAAAAAGGCATGTTTTGGGGGGCAGAATGTTATCCCACTTTTTGGCAAAATTGAGATATCCAAAATTTACTTAAAATCGATGATTACTAGTCTTGAATATCAATTATGAATTGTAGGTTCACCATGGATATCGAGGAATTTTGTCCGAGTCCGGATCAGATTACAATTGACAAGACATGACAAGCAAAGCTGTAGAAGCCAGCGGTTCAAATTTCAGGTTAATCGGAGTTCATATGAATGAGATATGATCGATACAAGTTAGAAAAAATGTGCCCTTCGAATCCATCAGGTTCTGCGTACTTCGAATCGATCGAGTTCGAATCGGTCGATAACATGATATCAGTCCATTCGAATCGATCGGTTTCAAATCGATCAGATAGGCCTCGCCTCGGCTCTTGTCGAACCCATCGGGTCTTTCGAGTCCATCGGGTTCGAATCCATCGGAATGGACCTCCTCAGTCATTTCAAACCCATCAAGTTTTGCTTTGTTCGAATCCATCAGAGGCGAGCGACTTCGAATCCATCATCTTCGATTCGATGACGCTCGAATCGATCCATGATCGTGCAAATCGTAACCATCTTGTTCGTATTGCTCCAGAGTACACTGCGTGTCAACGCTTCGGTATCGTTCGCATCCCTCTAAATTACGCAGTTTGTATCGATCCCCTTCGTATCGATCAATAGCCGATCGATGCGGACAGAACCACAATTGATCGATGCGAACAGGGGAGCAAACAAATGCGAATGCTATCGATACCAGATCAATGCGAACAAGATGGGATATAGTTTAGATCATGGAACGTACAAGGCGCACACCCAGTCAACACGCCACGAAGAGCGGACCGACCCAAGGACTTCGCAACACGTCATCGCACGCGCACGTGCTTCCATCGAGTCGAAGGTGATGGATTCGAACAGATGGATTCGAACGAGACAGTGTACACGAAAACGTAATCTTGCATCGATCATATCTCCTAAATTACAGATCCAAATGGGACGAAATTTTCACGGCAGCTTACATACAAGGTAAATAACAATCCTGCCAAGTTTCAGCTCGATTGGATCATTTTCTGATGGATACGAAATTTCTTCGTATCGATCGCAGATCGAGTCGAAACATGGTGGGGTCGGTCGCGTGGGCCCACTCACGTGCCAGAAGAAGACTCTGTAAGTTTCAGCGTGATCTCAGCCTCCTACGCCTATAAATAGCCCCCTGAAGGCTACAGAAAGAGGACCTTTTGGCCATTCAACGTACAGACTCTGCCGGATTCAATTCTACACTTAACCATCGTTGTTGTAAACGATTTTCTTCACTATAACCGCTGTAATTGATTGTAATCAGCAAGGATAATCAATAAAGAGGAAAACCATTGGAGTGGACGTAGGCTGGAGATAGCCGAACCACTATAAATCGTGTGTTCTTGTTCATTATTTTTGAATTACTGCTTGTTGCTTGCTTAGATCTGTGATTTGTGTTTGAATATTGCTGATTTGTATTCATACACTGGTGCTTTCACGATACTTGGGGTTTGTGACCAATTTTGACGCAAAAAATGTATATACCTCTATATTTTGCCGTTGTTAAATAGCCATATCAAGTTAGATAATGAGAATCCAAATCAAACAATTTCTTATTTATATCTTGTATTTGAACTTCAGGTTCATACTATTAAGGTCTAGAAGACTATTCCATCAGCATGTTGAACAACATATGAATTAACGTTAAAAATCTTTAAAAGTACTGATTTTTGCAGAAATTTATTTACAGTTTGTGGCTGTTTTAGTACAGAAGACCACCTTTAAACTGTTCTATGTATTCCTTCCATATAGTTTTGTTACTTATTTCGCACTATCAACTTTAACTGATGATAACCATATGCACTCTTTTGATGACTAGTATTGGGGTAATATTTTTATGTTTAAATTGCTATTTCTGAATATTTTACTTGATTCAATATGGAAGCTAACACTCACATGTTGCTAACATAATACAACAAAGCATATCAACCCTTGCATAACAATGTATATTCAAGATTGTTCTAACACTTGATGTTAAATTATGGTTCCAATCTACTCGTATAAGCTATCAATTTAACTATTTCATGATTTCGCTATTTTACTCCACATGTTTGAAGTTAAGCTACACCAAATATCTGTTGGACGTTACGGGTTCGTCAAAACTGTGTTCGGTAATCAGAAATAAGCATGCGAGTATCGAATGTAATTGACCCACTACATTGTTCAGTAATGAGGACAGTATTAAGTTGTTAATGTATCAACATTTCACTGCCCTTGTACAAATATCTGCGTTCATCCTTTTAGTAATAAACTATCAACAAGAGCATCGTACAAAGATAAGTGGAAAATCCAGATGTTAACAGAAAAACTGGGAAAAAAGCTTACCAGCTGTCTGAATAATGAATATAACGTACGACTACGTTACTAATAGGTAATTCTAATAGAGAAGAAGAGTGAAAAAAGAAATCCACACAGTCATAGTTAAGGCACAAACTAAAGGAAAGAGTTACAAATAAGTTTTTACTGTTCAATTATACAAATGGTTGTGAATAAAATTAGATAGAACATAAACAGATCCTGTAACCGCATGTTTTCCCCATGTACCCTCGGCTTAAAATTAGAAGATTAATAGCGGTGATTGGTAATGTCAGAAGCGAATTGCAAACGGTAAATGATATAACATATAGTTACCTGATAAACCATTGAAAACTTATTTGTATACAATATTTTTGGTTAAACCAGGACGTCCACCCTTCAATTGACCAATTAAAAACTTAATACCATGGTACAAAGATGTTCTTGATACCGCAACATAAAACTGTCCATGGTTGAAAACAGGACAGGACAAATATATTCCAACATTCTCTAACGTTTGCCCTTGGCTTTTATTTATCGTCATTGAAAAACAAAGATTGACTGGAAATTGTCGTCTACGTAAGACAAATGGCCATTTTGTATCCGCGGATGTAAGAATTATTCGAGCAATGAGCACCTTCCTACCAATATTAATATCAGAAATTATTTTTACTTCAATTACCCTTTTAGCAAGTTGAGTTAAAATTAATCGTGTTTCATTGCAAAGTCCTAAACTTTGATTCAAATTTTGTAACAACATAATTTGAACGTCTATCTTTAACTGTAGAATATGGTTGGGTAATCCAAATCTTTTTTGACTGTTCAAAAATTCGATTGGATAAAGGGTATGTTGGTTATCTACTTGTTAAGAGGAAGGACTAATGAAATAAACACTTAAATAAGATTTTAATGCACCATTAATTTGAGAAAGGATATATGAGTTAATTTCATGAACAAATTCGTTAGTCGTAGCAAGCAGGCACACCTTTTGCGTAAATAATCTTCGTCTGGTAACCTATTAGACAAATCAGGATATATACTGTCAACAATATTTTTATACCACAATCTCCAACTTCAATCAGAAATTTAGAATATATAGTTACCAAGAAGGATCATCATCATCGTCCACCGACACTGCATCCATGTTTCCCTCTCTAATGTCAAGCACTCATTTTGCAAACTTCTCAACTTTCTCCATATCACATGAGTTACATGTTGCACTTCGTAGTCTCAAGTTTGTTGCCAGTATGAATACCGTACACTTTGACCACAAATATGAATTATTGATGGAAGCAGAGACCACCATCTCTCTAATACCTATATGAACTACCGGCAAAGTTTGATAGGAATCACCTCCAAGTATTATTGTCTTTCCGCAAAAAAGTTAGGAAGGTCCATCATCATTACTAACCTACATTATATCTTGTAAACTTTTTTCAAATGCTTCTAAGGCGTTACGATGCATCATATAGGTGCTTCATCTCAAATAATTAAATCAGTATATTTGAGTAACTGTCCTAAAGGAGATTGTTTCAATATATTGCATATCCAATTCTCATCCACAGTGATTGGAATTTTGAATGGACAGTTCTTCCACCAGGTAAAAGTAAAGACGCTATACCAGAAGAAGCAACAGCTAAAATAATCTTACTTTCTGATCGTATGTAAGTGATAATGGTTTTCCATAGAAAAGTTTTACCTATACCACTACTTCCGTAAATGAAGAAGAAACCACCTTCATTCCACTCAACAGAATCACATACAGTGTTAAACACTTTTTGATGTTCAAAGTTTAATGACGACAGAAGCGACTGCAACTCAACTTTCAAAATATTCACATCATAATCCCGCTCTTCTGTGAGTAAGCTACGATGACCAGTAAAAACTGAAATAAGTTTTGAAGGAGGGATGAAGTTAAATTTTGTTACTGGTCTACCACTTCTACTTAATGCCTTCTCTATTTCATGTAATGTCTGCAGCTTTATTTGACATTCATCAAAAAGATCAGTTTGTTGTTCATACGTCTGATGAAGACACCATTCAATCTCCTCTGCCAATATTTTTCAGATTTTATTTCAAAGTTGTAGAGGGTTGGATACTTCGCAAAACAACAGCAACATAACAAACATTTCTCGTAGAGATGCTAGAGTTTCCCAACATGATGCCTTGGTTAAAGCTATGTTCCATTCGTTATCATCTTCAAGTAATCCGCGTGCAACACATGCACTTTTAAAAGTGTCATAAACAACGGAATTAACAGTTATAATCTCTTCATAAGTAGTAAGGAAGACCTTTCATAATGTTTAACAACAACCGTACATAAAATTGTTCGCCACAGGTTGGATGAGCAAAATAAACTCTACTTATTGTGTCCCATTTTTCGTGCAGTCCACTTGTTAATTTTTTTTGTTCCAAACCCACTTTGTAGGGAAATCAACATTAATTTTCGTGCATCCTCATTAATTTTATTAGTTTCCATCCATTCAGTGAAAATAGTATTGTTAACTGTAGGTTGACATACTAATTCATTCAAATTATCGTCAACGCGAAAAACAACGTTTTTGCTCGTCGAGTAAATGAAATTGTAGTCGTTCAACTACAGGTTTTCGATAATGTATATCATATTTGAAAATTCTCCAACTTGCTTAAGAAGTAGAAATGTGGCGACACAATATAAGTCTTTATTTCATCCACCTCTCGGACAAATTCTAGTTTGTAACGTTGTTTTCCTCAATAACAACAGTAGCCCTATAATTCCCTTTGTTAATGTACTAGAACAAATATTTAATAGACTTAGCACGATTGCGTATCTCAACATCAATGTGTGCTTGATACTTCACAACTAAACTGACATTATGTGGTATTACCCATCAATTATCTAAATTAATTCCGATGATGTTGTGACAAAATTATCACTATTGCGTCTTCTATATTTTGAAAAACCATGTTTATAAAACATTGTTTCACAATTAACCTTTTTTGGATAAGTTTTGAACATTACCCTTTATCATACACTGACAGTTAGGATTCAGAAAGTCACACAGTCCATGTATCATAAAATGACAGACTGATTGATATGCGATTGGATCCAACTCACGGTCTGGAAATTCTGCACTGTGTTGTCGTTTTTGGCCTGTCCTCTCCACGCAAAAATAGTAAGATATGACATGAGGCAAGCCACGCTTTTGAAATTCAATAGCATACAAAGTTGAAAAAATATTAAACATTATTAATCAATCTTTTTATTACATGCAAATGCAGTGTACGGAATTTTAGTGCATACTGTGTTATACCTGCATTCAGTTTTCCAAAATGTTCTTTTTTCTTTATATCATGCGTTAATTGCTGTAACTTTATATGAAAAACACGTGAAACTATATCCGGTCTATCTTCTGGCGAGAATTTATTTTAAACACTCCTTAATCTCAGGCCATTTAAAGTTGCAAGTAAATATGATAAAGTAATCTAGAGCACCAGCCCATCAATAAATTGTCATTGCGTCTTGGTAATTTTGAACCATATACCTATTACCTGCAGTGAATGAAGAAGGAAAAACCATTCTTTTGCCAATAGACAAAGCCGATGTATCACCCGCTCCAGCCGCATCCTTTAGGTCTTTGTAAACATCAAACCTAATATTATGCTGATTATTTCTAATTCAATTCAGTATATCCTCCTCAATACAACAATACGCATCGACTATTAACTGCTGTAACAATCTTCCACCAATAAGCAAGGTATTACCATCTCCCTCTCTATATTGAAGCATGTAGGCATAATACTCAAGCATGGTTACCATCTCCTCCTTACTGACATCAGCTCCCTTCATGGAGCGATAAGGTATGTTAAGTCTGTAACCATCCTCTGCATATGGAAATAAGAGTGGATACTGCATGGTCATAAAACTGGGGTGTTTCTCATTAATTCTCTTAAGTAATCCACTTTTCTCCTGAATTACGATGTCCCTGAATCCTTTGCTTCTAGTACCATTCCTTGTAATCAAAGCCGCAATCTCTGAAGTTGTTGGTATATTGTACTATCTACCATCTCTATCTCTCCTTTTCAATAATTGCAACTCAACATTGTTCAAACTACTATCCTCAAACTTGTCTCCAGTCATCCAAAACACCTTAGCTGGTTCATTACACTCATTGAACATAGCTATTAAATTAGTAATAATATGAGGGTTCGTAGATTGCCTTGCAGATAACCCATGTGTGACAACCTGCTATTTCGTACTATTCAAATCGACAATAATCCACACATGTCGGACTTGAATGATTCAAAATAACATATTGTAAATAAATTTGGAGCAAATGAAATCAAATACACAGAATCACAGACATAGAATAATCAAAATAACTCGCAGTGGAATATAAAATACCATAGTAGTTCATGAAGCTACTATAACAAAGTCTCAAAACAAATACATGATATCAGTCTGAAAACAACATAATAGAAATCCCAAATACATAAAAGTTCACTAATACATGAGATAAACTAGAATAGATGAAACTGAAATAGATATAAATATATATAGGCAGAATCTCCAGCAAAGACCAGCTTTAGAAAGAGAATCCAAAGCTATGAATACTCAGGCTGACCCGAGCGTAAAGTAAAACACAAAACACTTGAGTCAGGACATATATACTTATATAATGTAAACCAACTCAAGTGAACTGTAATAAAGATACAAGTAACTTAAAGGATGCCTGGGACCGCCCATCCTCTAAGGATCCATTAAACTATTTAGTATATAGTAATATTGCGCTATTATAATAATGTTTACAGGAAAATAAACTTACTTTAAAATAGCGATAAGGAGTGACCCAATATTCCCCCTTAACACATAATAGTCCAAGTAGTCCATCCAGTATCAGCGTATCTCTAGATAGGGAGACTACCCTAAATACTCCATAGGCTACGGGAGAAAAACAAACTCGTAGTAAAGGCTCGGTATGGTAGATGACACGGCACACAAGGCAATGCCAAGATAGATATACCAATTACGCACACGGGCTGGCGGTAACATAGCAGCCACTACGCTCACCCCGAACAACACTTCAAAAATCAAGGGGTGCACCCAATCAATCACAACAATAATAGAATGGTATCAAAGAAGTGCGTCCGACCAAATGAGCTACCCCTTTTGGCCCGAGATCGCTCCTATTTTAGCCACCTTAAGCCAACTCACGGGAGCCAGGTCCATGTAATGTACCTCAAGAATGTCGTCACCATCCTACTTCATTCTGGAATCTCCACCGCGTACACAGTTGTTAAAGTGGTTTTCGGTATCGACAGGGAGTACGTCCATATCCGATCCCGGTCTCTTTAACAACCAATCGTTATTATATCCCGTAGTTATAATTTAAAAATGGTATTTATACTTCAAAAATTAAATATCATTTAACAATTCAATATCATTTCAAATCCATTTCAAAATAATCAAAAGATCGTATCTTTTCAAAACCACATTCATTTTTTTAAATTTAAAATACCATTTCAACTCACATTTAAAAATACTTTATATTTCAAGTCAAATTACTTCATTTGAATCATTAAAATGAAGTTATTATATTTAATAATTAAATATTAAATTTTCAAAATTTTAATCTTTCAAAGTTCATTTATTCATTCAAGTTTATTAAAACAGTGAAAATTCACCTTTCGCAGCATTTAGAAAATGCTACGGAAAGTTATGTTTAAAACAGTTCAATTTAACAAAAGATAGCATTAAAAATGATGTAATAGGGTTACTTTAGTTTCAAATAAAACTTTTAGTTAAATTTAGCAACTACAGCATTTACAAAGTGCTATAATAGCTCTTAATTCAATTTAGTCATTTAGTTCATTTCTATCAACTACAACATTTACAAATGCTGTAATATCTTTTACATTAGAAATAATAACATTTCAAAAATGCTGTTAATTAAATTTCAAGTATTCAATATAATTTCATAAACAATTAAATTTATATATAAACCATTTTTAAACTTATAAAATCATACATTTTCACTTTTAAAACAATCATTTAATTACTCTTATATTCAGGATTTTATAAAGTTACATTTTCATTCAAAATCAAATTTTAATAACAATTTACTTATTAAATTCATGCATTAAATTTCAATTCTTTAAATTAAATTTAACTTAACACTTTATGTTTAAAATTTCAAATATAACTTATTTTCCATTTTATTTACTTAACTTAAAATTCACTTTTAAACAAAATTCTCAAATTTTCAATTTAAGTTATATTTTAAAATTCAACTTAAATATTCGTTTATTTCACATTTTAACTTATTCAAAAATCATTAAAACTTTATAAAAATCATTTTAAATTCAATTTCATTCAAATTTTAAATCTATTTATCATATTTTCCTACTTAATTTAAATTCCATTTATAACCAAATCATAATTTCCAAAATAACTTATATTTCAAATTTCTAACTTTACCATTAATTTATTTCACTTATAAATTTTTAGAAAATCAATAATACTTTACAAAATCATTTTTAATTAAGTTTAAATCAAAATATTATAATATTTACATTTCTAAAATACTTTAAAAATTTTAGAAAAATATATATTAACCACGAGTCTGTATATCATTTTCTAGCCTATGTAAAGTGATACGGATAATATATCACTTCAATCCGTAATTCACAAAGAAAACCCGGGTTTTATCATTTCAAACCCGCAGTCCCAAGTACAATGAAATAATTAAAAATCGTTCAGGCCTATCATTTCAGCCCATAACAATTTTTCCCTATTTTAAAGTCCGTTCGAGTATGTATCATTTCAACCCATAGTGATTCTAATCTACGGGGAACTAGTAGTGTGATAAACTGATCTAAATAACAGAATAGCATAATATAACAGTAACAGATGATATGACAGGTGTATAAGCATGGGTGAACATCATATGATCATAGCAAACTTGTAGTGGGAGAGCCAAAGCTAATTGCCTTGTCACATAGCAAACAAAACAATGTACAATACATGAATTTTCAAACCAAACTATTTTTAAACAATGCTATAAATAAATGCACAACACAAAGCCAAAGCTTTTGCACTTGCATTCAACAACTTATGCTTCAGCCATTGGCTGGAAATGCACCACTATGGGATGGATTTGGTTCAAGTTAAGGGTACAAAGGTCGGCCATACATAAATATAAAGGAGTATAAGGATATGTGTGCATGTACACACAACTACAAGGCACAATAGTGGATTTCCATGTCATCAAAGGACTCGGTCAAGGCATGATCATGCAAGACCAGATCTGGTGAGTCAAGTACAGGTGTGGCAGGGGTCTCAGGTCAACAAATGGCTGGTGGTGGTGGTGTATGGGTCGGCCAAGGTGGTGCTTGGAGTGGTGGAACAAGTGGAGCTCGGCTATGAAGATAAAGTGGAGTTTGCTTCATTTTTTTTTTGGTGGATCATCAACATATAGGCCACGACTATGGAATGATAGGGGAAAGGAGGGGATGGTGGCTGGTTGTGGTGGTGGTGGAGGCGGCCATGGTGCTGGAGTAGGGAGGGCCGAACTACAAGAAGAGATGCAAGTGCAAAAATCAACAAAACAATGGAAAAAAGTGAAAAAGAATAAATAATTTTACCAAAATTTCTCTTGGATGATGGCCGAAACTTTTAGGGTTGGAGAAGTATTTTTGTGCGTGAGAAAACAATGAAGTGGTCGGCTGAACAATGGGTGATATGACAGCAAATGAAGTGATGTATTGATTGGTGAAAAGGTGGAGTGAATATGAAAAGACAATGCACATAAAATGTCACAAACCTTTCAAATTTTCATAATTTCTTTTGCAATTTTAAATACATGTAAAATACATATAAATAAAGATAAAAACACAAAAATATAATGAATGCATAAAAATAAATAAATAAATTTTAAATAAATATAATTAAATTAAGAAAATAGCAAAAAAAAAAAAGGGAAATTAGGCTTTAAAAATTGAAAATAAATTCAGTGAACTTTGGAAATTTTTTATCATCACTTTAAAAATATTTAAAAATAAAATCTTGCAATAAAAACAAATTTAAAATAATTTCAAAATAAAATAAAGTCAAATTTAAAATTATATTCAAAATCTAGGGTTGTTACACCACGCGCGTTAATTCTGTTCATAACCTCGATGGCTGTATCATAAATATATAGTTGAGCAAATTTAGCTTGGTCATCAGTTTGTTGCATAGAGCCAATTTGATGATAATTTTGCCCAATAATTTTAAATACATAAGGACCCCGACCAATGTTAACTGAATTATTAATACGCCCGTCCACAGAGGTAAATGCAAATATACCGTTATACACCCGTATGTTGTCTTTGAAATTAGAACTATCATGGCCACCATTGTATCAAGTAGGTTATGTAAATAATCAAGGCATATTTTATACTTCGGTGACTGAATTTTACCTCCCTTACGTCAAATAGAAAACTTTGGATTCGTAGGTCTTCTCGACTTTCTTTTCCTTTCTTCATACCAAACCGTTGCATTACAATTTGAACAAACATAAGTAGGACCACCAAAATTCCATGGCTCAGCTACTTTTTCTGTTTCAACATTTTTTTTGAGTCAACGTTAGTCAGACGTATGTATATTGTAAACCGAGTAAGATACAACTAAGATGTAGTCGAATCATTGTAAGTGTGATTTATGTTAAATTGCAGTGTACTCCGTCCATCATATGATATCTCAGGTGGGTAGGAGTATGCACAAATATTTTTAAAATGCACTAAAAATGTAACACTTAATTGGGTTGATCCTTGTTTTTTTTATAATTCTTAACAGACGGAAAAAAAAGGAAAGTGTAAAATTACATGTACCTACTCAGTGTCGGCCCCAGCATATCAGCTTCCTTAGGCCAAATTTTAGAGGGAACGAAACTAAAAGAAAAAACTATGATCAATAGTTAATGCCAAGAATTGAACCTAGGTGGTTAAGTAGATAAACAAGAGCTTAACCACTACACTAGATATGATTTTTGAAATATGTTGTCATGCTACTTATCAAAGTTAGTTTGTACAAAAGCATCCGGATCATTTTTTTGCCCCTTTAGCTATCTCCGACGGTGTTGCCCTAGGCGAAGGCCTCGCTTGCCTTGCCCTTGGACCGAGCCTGTGCCTACTCTATCAAACACATTGGTGCATGGACTCGTTGCGGCATATCGTAGATTGTCCTTTCTCCCTGTTATTGTTACAATTTATTACAACAGATGTAGTACCTTAATTTGGGACTGAATTAAAAATTTGTGTACTAACTGAACCTACCATGCTGCCCAGTCATTCCCAAAGTTATCTTTGGCTTATATGATGCTGCTGCATGTGATTGTCGTGTATCTTCCATCCGCCTCCCCTCGTGTTGTAAAACTGTAGACCTTTTTCTTTTTCTCTCATTGATTGTAAGTCTTCTTTCCACTCTACCATTCCTACCTACTTCACTGCTACCCATAATTTATGAGATTGGAACAGACCTGCGAAGGGTTACAACTGTCGACTACTTTTTTGCTACTACAGACAATCAGCAGCATCTAGAAAAATTATAAGCTCCTACTGATTACAGACAACTCTAGCAGTAGTTTAGTACAGAGATCTAGAAAACTTGCACCATAGCCGATGTGGTATTGTATATGAAAAAACAAAGGTATACAGTAAAAGTTCAAGCAAGAGTTGATATATTCACTTGAAAAATCAAACGAATTAATATGAATGATGGTGACAAGCAATAGGCTTTAATTACTGTTTAAAGTCTACTTACGCCTATTAAAATACAGTTGTAAACCCATGATATTCCAATGCTGTAAGATATCATCCTTATTGCCCTTAACCTACTCATTTGCTTATACCAACTGTACTTCCTATGTACATACAACAGTAATAAACAAAGTTTCACCGTAAAATTAGTTAACATAACTTTTCCACAGTCGTACATCTCGTTTCCCACAACATATCGTTACTTGCCGAATGACTGTCAAGTCAATTTTTTCACAAAATGGTATAAATACGCATAGTGATGGTCTTCTTAAATGTAGAGAAGCCACGGTTTTGTATAGGATTAACATTTGGGTAGGATGCACTAAGTGGATGATAGCTGACTACAGTACTGTATTACAGAGACAAAATATAAAATTAAAACATAAATTCAGGTCTGCCTTACGGCAAGTTCAACTGCGAAGAACTCACAGTATTTGTATACGTTTTTAAGCAATCTCTGGCTTGGTACCATATCGAATATGCATATAAAAGTGCCAATTCTCTTACCGAATAAAGTACTTGATTCAGAGAAAATCAAACGACCTCGAGGGTGGAGATTCAGTGGCAGATATGACAGATAGATACCCAACTGAACTACAGCCACTAATCCAAAACAGTTGAAGCGATTAAGGTTGGAGGTACAGGTAAGAATTCGCTGTGGGATATAAACACAGGACTACGGCTTTAAACAGTATACTATCAAACGCCGACGGCTGTAAAGAAAACCCCAAATTACAAAAATTTATGTTAAAAAAATTACTGACCTATTTGTCGGTAAATTCCCAATTCGAGGACAGAAAGGAATGATCGGCGACGAGTAGACGTTGTGGACAGGCTGTAGATTTATTCGGTTGAAAACAGAATGCAACAGTCGAAATGCGTTACTACACAACGCAATGCAACACTGTTATATGTTACAACAGCAAACTGCAACACTTTAATATGTTACAACAGCAAACTGCAACACTTTAATATGTTACAAAAGCAGAAACAACAGAGGTATAAAACGTTGCAATGCAACAATGGTATTCTGCGTATCAATAATGAAAGCAAGAATAATACCAAAAGTTCGTCGGAGGCTTGCCGTGACAATCGCCTTAAGACTTTAGTCGAAGTCTCGCAGGGTACAACCGACGAAAACTGCGCGAGACCGTAAAGAGCACGTCAGTCTGAGATGACGGTGGCAACAGAAAACGAATTTGGCTGAAGAGAATTCCGGAGAAGAAGAAGAACAGAAAAATCAGTGAGTCCTTTGATCAGGATTCGTCACTGATTTATAGTCGCTGAACGGTCACGGTTGTGTCCGTTCAAAATATGTCCGTTCTGAAAAACTGCGTCCCTTCATTCTTCCAACGGGTCGCACCCGTATTCAATTCAAATTCAAACGGGCCGCGCCCGTATCTATTTGTTACTGTAGCCAAATAAAAACCCGCCGAAAATTGCAGTGTTTTCTGTAGCAAAAATAAGATTTCATAGTAGACCCGAACCCGAGCCCGGCCCGGCCCGGCCCGGGACGGGCGGACGGCGCGCGCGCGCGTGTTCATCAGATTTGGGTCCTCCCTCTCGCACAAAATTACCTGACCCTAAGGGCCAATATAGGGAGGGAGGATCCTACATATATACACAATTTTATCTTTCATTTTGCCAATGTGGGACTAAAGTATATTGCATTCATTTCTTTAGAATTGTCAACAATCCCCCACATGAATGACAATATAATTTTCCCCCACACAAAGTGGAATATCTCAGACTACGTATGGAATAATGCTTGTTGAAGGATAAGTAGATGTTTCACTTTGAACTTTCCCTTGTTAACACTCATCGAATATACTTGGCTAATCGGTGAATTATTTCATCTTGAACCGTCTGCCGTTATTGTATAACCAGACAATAAGGTTAACAAAGCATTGTTTCCCTTCTCATCCAATCTCTTGGTTGTGTTCATTTCGGTCCTGAACAGATTTGGTTCTGCGAGTGTATTTAGAGAATTTAAGCCTTTAATATTCTCATAGAGCCGACCCAGCTCACACTAACATAGGTGATCGCAACCATAAGGAGTATCCTACATATACCCCACTTGTTATTTTTCAAGATATGGTCATCATTAAAAAGCATAGCTTCAACCTTTTAATACTTCTGTAGGCATGCATTTATATTTTGCACCATAGGAATGGAATGGACTATGTCCAGAAAAATGCGTTACGTCTTGAGTTATTCAGAACTGGTTTGCCTATTGATCCTAGTCCGTGGGATCTCCAGTCGCCAGGATAGGTTTCCGTATAAGATAACTCTTGTTGGTTTAGGCTTTTAAACCCATTCCCCTCGATGCGCAGTTTATTTTCTCTCTTGATAACCCTTTTGTAAATGGATCCGCAAGGTTATCATTTGTTCTTACATAATCAATGGAGATAGTTCCATTAGAGAGTAACTGCCTAACTGTGTTATGGCGTCGACGAATGTGCCGTGATTTGCCATTATACACAAAGTTTTTCGCTCTACTTAGCGCAGCTTGATTGTCGCAGTGAATACATATGGCCGTTACAGGTTTAGGCCATAAAGGAATATCTTCTAGGAAATGACGAAACCATTCTGCTTCTTCTCCTGCTTTGTCTAATGCAATGAACTCTGATTCCATAGTGGATCGAGCTATGCATGTTTGCTTCGTTGATTTCCATGACACCGCTGCCCCTGCTAGGGTAAAAACATAACCACTCGTTGATTTTGATTCCTCTGAATCTGCAATCCAGTTTGCATCACTATATCCTTCTAAGACGGCATGATATTTTCCATAATGTAAGGAATAGTTAGTGGTATTTTTTAAATATCCAAGCACTCTCATTAGTGCTTTCCAGTGTTCCTTTCCTGGATTGCTTGTATACCTGCTCAATCGACTTACTGCATAAGCTATATCTGGTCTGGTGCAATTCATCAGATACATTAAGCATCCTATTGCACGAGAGTATTCCAGTTGCATTACACTCTCATCAGTGTTTTTATGCAGTACTTCCGATGGATTAAAAGGTGTTCTTACTTCTTTAATTCCATAATGTTGGAATTTCTCAATTATTTTGTCTACGTAATGTGACTGAGATAATTGTATTCCATTAGGCGTTCTTATTATTTTGATTCCCAAAATAATGTCAGCAACTCCTAAATCTTTCATATCAAAATTATTGATAAGCATTTTCTTTATGGTCTCTATAACTTTAATGTTAGGACCAAAGATTAGCATATCGTCCACATATAAACAAACAAACACGTATGATTGTCCAACTTGTTTACAATAAACACATTTGTCACACTCATTTATACGAAAACCATTTCTTATCATGACACTGTCAAACTTTGCGTGCCATTGTTTTGGAGCTTGTTTGAGTCCGTATAGTGATTTTACCAATTTACAGACTTTGTTTTCATTCCCCTTGGATACAAATCCTTCGGGTTGCTCCATGTAGATTTCCTCATCGAGATCTCCATTTAGGAATGCTGTTTTTACATCCATTTGATGAATTTCTAGATTGTAGATAGATGCAATTGCTATTAGCATTCTTATTGAGGTTATTCGTGTAACTGGTGAATATGTGTCAAAGAAGTCTATACCTTCTTTTTGACGATATCCTTTGGCTACTAATCTGCCTTTATATTTATCAATAGAGCCATCCGGTTTCATTTTCTTCTTAAAAATCCATTTGCAGCCAATAGGTTTTATTCCAGGTGGAATATCAACAATTTCCCAAATTTTATTACTTAGGATTGAATCGATCTCACTTTGTATTGCTTCTTTCCAACATGAAGACTCAGAAGATGACATTGCTTCCTTGTATGATTGAGGTTCGTGTTCTAACACATATGTGACAAAATCCGAACCAAATGATTTGGAAGTTCTAGCCCTTACACTTCTTCTTGGCTCTACTTCATCACTTTCACGATGAGTTTCATGTGGGCTATTTGATTCTTCTCGTGTCCTTTTATTCCCTTCATTCTTTTTGTGTGGAAACACTTCTTCAAAGAATGAGGCATCTCTTGATTCCATGATTGTATTTACATGAATATCAGGTATATCAGACTTGAATACCAAAAATCTATATGCACTACTATTTTGGGCTGGTCCTAAATAGTAACAATCTACAGTTTTTGGTCCAAGTTTGACCTTCTTTGGGGGCGGGATATGAACTTTTGCCAAGCACCCCCACACTTTGAGGTATTTGAAGCTTGGTAGATATCCTTTCCATAATTTATATGGAATATTTCCCGTTTTACTATGAGGAACCTTATTTAATATGTGATTAGACATATTTAAAGCTTCCCCCCACAAGTTTGTTGGTAGGCCAGAGGTTAAGAGCATGGCATTAATCATATCTTTTAATGCTCTATTCTTTCTCTCGGCTATACCATTTTGTTGTGGTGAATATGGTGCTGTTGTTTGATGAATTATTCCATTTTCTGCACAGAAATGTTCAAACGGCGACTCATATTCTCCACCTCGATCAGATCTCAATATCTTGATCTTTTTATTTAGCCGATTTTCTACTTCAGCCTTATATTTTATAAACGATGTAATTGCTTCATCTTTACTATTGAGAAGATATACGTAGCAATATCGTGTATAATCATCAATAAATGTGATAAAATACTTTTTCCCACCTCTTGTAGGTAAGTTTTTGAAATCACATAAGTCAGTATGAATCATTTGTAATGGTTCAGTACTTCTGTCAACAGTATGAAATGGTTTCTTAACCATTTTTGCTTCTACACATGTCTCACATTTGTATTTTTTATCTACTTGAAATTTTGGAATTAAATCCAGATTTGCTAGTTTTTTCATCTTTTGAAAGTTTATATGTCCTAATCTTTCATGCCATAATAGAGCATCATACTCGACAACATAAGAAACTTCCTTTTTATTCATTTCAGAATTACAATATACATTATTATTGCCAATTACGGCCACATTAGCCTTAAATAGGCCATCACACAAGTATCCTCTCCCTATATAGATTCCAGCCTTAGACAGAACAACTTTATCTGATTCGAAGACCATTCGGAAACCTTTCTTCGAGAGTACTGGTCCAGAGATCAAGTTTTTGCGAATGTCTGGAACATGAAGCACATCATTCAGCGTAATAGTCTTACCAGATGTGAACTTGAGAATCACTTTCCCGCTTCCCTCAATCATTGATACTGCAGAGTTGCCCATGTACAACTTTTCTTCATGATCGAATTTGCTGTAAGTGGAGAACATGGACTTTTCAGAACACACGTGTCGTGTAGCACCTGTGTCAAACCACCACTGAGAAGGATTCTGAACTAGATTGCATTCTGACACAAAAATTAGACCCATCGATGTCCATGTTTTCCACAACATTTGCTTCAGAATTATTCTGTTTCTTGTGCCTGCAATCCTTCGCTGCATTTCCAGTTTTGCCACAAACCCAACATTGCCCATTGAACTTCTTGGACTGCTTCTGGTTATTCTGCTTATTTTCTGGCACCTTCCTTTTCTTGTTTTTGTTGAAGTTCTTTTTCTTCTTTGACCCTTCTGCAATGAAGGCCTCTTTGCTTTTAGGTATGGTGACTCCACGATTATCTGCCTCTATCTTCAATTTGACGATGAGGTCTTGCAAGGATATTTCCTTCTTCTTGTGTTTCAAGTAGTTGCGATAATCCCTCCAAGATGGTGGCAATTTTCCAGTGATTGTTCAACCAAGAATGATTCACCAACCGTGTGGCCTTCTGCCTCCATTTCATGGATAATAATTTGCAACTCTTGCACTTGAGAAGTCACCGACTTTGAATCCACCATTTTATAATCCATAAACTTGTCAACGATGAACTTTTTTAAACTTACATTCTGCGTTTTGTACTTTATAGCCAATGCATTCCAGAGAGCTTTTGCACTCTTTATGGGCTGGTACACTTTGTACAGGACCCTATCGAGGCAGTTGAGAATGTAGTTTCTGCATAAAAAATCCGAGTGCCTCCACGCATCAATAGTTGGACCAGTATGCTGATTTGTAGCGTTGGTGTTTCCCGGTGTAGGCGGCACCGGTTCATCTTCTTCAAGATATTTCTGCAAGCCTAGGGTGGTGAGATAGAATAGCATCTGACTCTGCCATGTCAGAAAATCATCACCTTCACCTTTGAACAGATCTGGTTTGTTCAAAGTTGCTGTCTTGATGGACATTTGTTCTGCTGCCATCTCTGTTTTAACCAAAACAGAAAGTCTTAAGATGTAGATTTATTCGGTTGAAAACAGAATGCAACAGTCGAAATGCGTTACTACACAACGCAATGCAACACTGTTATATGTTACAACAGCAAACTGCAACACTTTAATATGTTACAACAGCAAACTGCAACACTTTAATATGTTACAACAGCAAACTGCAACACTTTAATATGTTACAAAAGCAGAAACAACAGAGGTATAAAACGTTGCAATGCAACAATGGTATTCTGCGTATCAGAAATGAAAGCAAGAATAATACCAAAAGTTCGTCGGAGGCTTGCCGTGACAATCGCCTTAAGACTTTAGTCGAAGTCTCGCAGGGTACAACCGACGAAAACTGCGCGAGACCGTAAAGAGCACGTCAGTCTGAGATGACGATGGCAGCAGAAAACGAATTTGGCTGAAGAGAATTCCGGAGAAGAAGAAGAACAGAAAAATCAGTGAGTCCTTTGATCAGGATCCGTCACTGATTTATAGTCGCTGAACGGTCACGGTTGTGTCCGTTCAAAATATGTCCGTTCTGAAAAACTGCGTCCCTTCATTCTTCCAACGGGTCGCACCCGTATTCAATTCAAATTCAAACGGGCCGCGCCCGTATCTATTTGTTACTGTAGCCAAATAAAAACCCGCCGAAAATTGCAGTGTTTTCTGTAGCAAAAATAAGATTTCATAGTAGACCCAAACCCGAACCCGAGCCCGGTCCGGCCCGGGACGGGCGGCGCGCGCGTGTGTGTTCATCAGATTTGGGTCCTCCCTCTCGCACAAAATTACCTGACCCTAAGGGCCAATATAGGGAGGGAGGATCCTACATATATACACAATTTTATCTTTCATTTTGCCAATGTGGGACTAAAGTATATTGCATTCATTTCTTTAGAATTGTCAACACAGGTCTGGTGAGAAAGAGTCGGGCGGAGAATAAAGTTGGAGGAGAAGGAGAAGCAAGTGGTCTGTGTGGAAAAAAACGGGCGGGATTTGAAATGGAGTTGATGAACAATATATAACTGATGTAGTTGAACATAACAAGAGGACCAAAAAGAAGGACACGTTGCATTATTTGAATGATCTGGTTTCTGTTCTGCTGTTTTAAGAAATAGATAGATAGATTATCTTAGGCAGAAATTGGACCTAGTTTACTATTTTTTTTAATTTAAGCCAATAACATTTACCTCAAATGCTTATCTATCTATAAATCTCTTTTTAATGCTTACAAATGTCAATTTATCCATAAAATTCTAACGGACATTTTCTAAGACATTTATGCATGATTACTAATTTTAAATTAGTAAACTTTTAAGTATTCCATAGTCATTAATTCAACTTTTTTATTTATCGGTCACATTAATACCCTATTAAATTATCGCAAATTCCATATTTATTACCATTTATTTCCCTTTTATTGGAATTACAACCTTTTAAATTCCTTTCTCACCGATTAGTTATCCTAAATGCAAATATTACGTGTAAGTGTCGTTATTGGCTAAGTTATTTTAATTATTATAAGCACAGCAAATTATGTACAAATATCTACTTTTATCAAAAACATTCTAGTTATATATCTTTACTATAATATTATTTTCCATGTTCAATTGTTGGAATTATATCTAAAAAATTTATCCGCTATAACTTCCATAAATTGTTTCAAAATAAATGATTTAATTTTCAAATATAAAAGAATACATTATTTGAAATTACGAGGAATGATCATTTCTTGTTAGCACTGAAATAGACAGTGTAAACTATGGTGTAAACTATAAATAATTCATACTATACACATCTCTTTCTCTTTTTATTTGCATATATTCCTTGTTAGATCAAACACTATATTTTTCTAAAAGGGAAAGAAATTAAAGTAATTTATAAGTATCAAACGGATCTAAATTCCAATAATCCAAAAATAGAAAAGTTTAGATTCCAACAAGATTAAGGTCTAATCCAGATTCATAACATTATTATACAACTTATTTTTAGATCTGAAATAAATTTCATTTAAGTCAATATTCTAAATCATACTTTTAGGACAGATTTCCAGATCAAGTTGTATAGAATCATAAATCATTTCATAAACAAGAATATGTAGGCGATATTTATTATAGTCATATTATTTTCAGTTTGTTGCCTACAACTCGTATACAATTATCCAGTTAGACATAATAATCAAATAAACACCAACGGGATAATTTCCATATTATAACAATCTAAAAATTTTCTCACTCACCTTTTAAAAGCGATTCAAATCTCCAGTTCTAAAGTATAACATTTCATTTATCTCCAAATCCTTTTAAATCCAAGAAATATGTATAAAATGGGTATATACATATATTTGAATTATAGATCTGAGAAGAGATTTGGGATAGGAAGAGAATATATATATATATATATATATATATATTTGTATGTATATATATATATATCTACTACTAATAAAGAACATTCGTTGAACTAATTTACTCGGTGTCTTGTTGAAATTCCAAAAATGCCCTTGCTTTCCGTTTGCATATTTGCGCTCAAACAAAATACCAACATATACGATAACATAAATAGCCTATGTGCGAAGCACGAGCCCATACTAGTATATTTATATATATGTATGCATGCATCCATGTATGTATAAATTATATCAAATACGTGTATAGTTGGTTTTTTTCTCCTCTCCTTTTTATTAGATTTATATTCTTTTCCAATTTGTACGAATATAGACATAAATATCTTATTTTTAAAATTTAGAAAGAAAGTGAAGAAGAATAAATGACAGAGCTTCGCTACTACCTCCAAAAAATATAGAACAGAAAGGAGGGTTGGGCCTGAATTATAGACGCTAGAATTAACCAGAACCGTTAGATCGAAATATATTAAATCAGGGCTGTTGGGCCTAGGCTACCATAGTCGCCATACATGAAGCAGTGGCTGCCCCTTCTTAGGGGTCGGTCACCCTTGGTTGACCGCTCCAATATGTAGATCGACCTGTGGGACCTAGATAATTAATATATAAACATGAATTTATCTAATTAAATTATTATCGTTTTGAATTTGTTTTTCATCCGTAACTTCTTCGTTTGGACTCCGGTCGCAAAACTCCAAATATGAATGCTGCATAGAATTTCGCCACGAATGCAATAGTACAAGTTTCATGGTCAAATTCCATCGATCGCACAAATTCTATTTTTGGAGCCTAATTAATTAATTAATCAATTAAATAACAAACGTCAAATTACGGGGTGTTACATTCTTCCCCCTTAAAAAGAATTTCACCCCTGAAATTTCACCAATGACCAAGTCAAGATTTTGACTTCTAATTATCCGAAACTACACAATTAATGAGTGTGCAACAAATTTTCAACCAAACATGCACAAGTGCATAGTGTATTACTTTATCACCACATAGAAAATATGTATGCGGAGTGATTCTAAATCAGATCCTCTTATATCAATGCATTTCTTTTGAAAACATTTATGGAAAAATATAATGCAAACAAGCTATATATATACTGGCAGTTCTATATGTATGTAGCTTTTTGAAAATCTTTTCAACCAAAACCCCTATACTCCTACGTGTAGAAATATGAAGCAACCGGTTTTTGCATCCACTTTCTACCATCCAATAATCTAATGAATTGAAAAATCGCTTCCTAAACTCTACTCCTATGTCGGGAAAATGAATTTGGATGGAGAATTTAACATTCTTACCACTGCATAATCTTCCTATTCCCATAGTACGGTGGAAATTTCGTCGCTTCCTCGGATATACCATAAATTTTCACGTACAAAACGTATAAGGAGAGTTATTTCATACTCTAAAATGGAATTATGTCTAAAAATAGACTCGCTCGCATCGTCGAAATTGTATGAAAATAGAAATTCCAAAGCTAAAACAACTTTTTCCTTGTTACCGCTAGTATTTATCGCATTGTGATCTTAATGCACCACTAACTTCGCAAATCCTAACTCTATTTGTCTTCCCTATGCCTGATATGTGGCCTTCAAAATCAATGATTTCACAAATATCTTTTCCACTTTTCAAATTCGTACGTCAAAATTAGATCCCAAAATATTTAGACTCGCATTTTCCCTTGAAATAAAACTTTGAACAAAAAATCTAAAAATAATTTAAGAGCGAAAAACAACTAAAACCTAAAAAAAATATTTTCAAAATTGAACTTTTCAAATTAAGAGGAAACTTTTCAAAATATTTTCCTTCCCAAAATTTTTGATAAACCAAGCCATAATTTCAACATAACCGGAAGTCGATTATGCACTAAACGCATAAACAAAATTCTAAAAATTCTACAACTAACCTTTATGCATAAAACTTGGCATTTTGTTTAAAAATATCATAATGTCCAATTATCCAAAAGTTTTAGCTCTTAAGAAATATGAGTAATGATTTGTGATACCAAAACATATTTATCATGTCCTTTGCTAAAATTTTCCAACTATTCTGAAATTCTAGTCTTATATTGCATTCACTATTAGTTAATTGTCTTTTATGACATTCCTATACTTATGCTGTTTCTTTCATATGCAGAAATAAGAGCGGTTTACATAACTAGAAAAAATAACATAGTGAATAAATGGGAACTCATAATATCGTGCATGCCTTTTACAAGAGACGGCTAATAGTTACAATCCAAATTAACCTAAAAGAAAAGAACAAATGCTGGAAGGAAAAAGACAACAACAACATAAATCCTAAAACAATGCCTAGAGACTACGAGACGTCTTGCTCTAGTGCTAGAGCTCGATCCATTGCTGTGACCCTTGAACGGTCGTAGCATGGCGGCTATATACCTAATCTCGTACCACTGGTGTTGCTGGTATTGCTAACAGCTTTGGAATTTCTATCGTCCTAAGGGAGGATCAAATGATGGCAAAATGAACCTTCAACTAAACTGCCTCTCTATGGAGATTCACCCATTTTACCTAAAGACGCAAGTGACTGGGTGAAAATATGAAAAGTGACTCTATGGAGTGTTAATCCTTGATCAGAAAATTGAATCAAAAGGTTGCGGGTGTAATTGACTGCAATGCCGCCAATAATAGCATAGGTGGTCTTCCATACCAAGGGATAAATCCGGTCGTAACTTCCTATCTTAGGGATGACGTTGTGCCGAATGATGCATATAATCAAACAGCTAGTCGGACATAGATCATCCTTCTTCCAAACATTAACATCTTGGGAAAAGCTCTGCTGCAAATATTTTGAGTCGGTCACTTCAAAATCATCCAAGTCCACGTCCTTCGTGGGGACCTTTAAAATCTCAGCGAGATCATCATTAGTTAGCTCAATCAAGGCACCTTTCAGCTTCGAATGAATCAAACTATTTCCTTCATCTAAATTATATGCCAATAGAACATCGAAGAGGAAGAAGCAGCATGAGTAACGTTCCCGCTCAAAAGTCTCGAAGTAGAGGATCGGTGCAAATCCTACCGCGACGAGTAGCTCTTCCATCCCAAAAGTGTCAAAACCTTCTGCTTATTCCGGTCTAGTCAAGTGGTCTCTTAAGGGTTGAGACCATAATCGTGCAAGGAAAAATCGACAGTGCGGAAAGGTGTCTTTGGCTAAGAAGTGGTCGGAAGGAGGGAATAGGATTTAGATCCGGAGTGGTGGTTGGGTGAGATCTAACGTGCAAAAACAACATATGGGGGAGGCATGGCTGCCTCTTTAAGGGAAGAACGACATCGCCTAGGAGTGAAACGAAAGAGAGAGGTTGATATTTAAAGGAGGAGGAGGATGGAGATTAGGTTCGGCTTGTTGAGTAAGGAGGAACGAAAGAAGGAGACTGGGAAAATTCGGACGTGACTTTTGTAGTCCCATTCCAGGTTCAAGTTGTTCCAAAACTCGTTAACCGGTAGACCACTTTAGGCTTACCTCTAAATGGTCAACCGCTAGGCGGGCTTTCGGTGTTAATTTAATATAGACCCAATTAGGGTTGGATTAAATAATAATAGTTTCGCCCCATCTCCTTCGATTCGACACGATCCGAAAAATTCATGTCAAAGCCTACCGCCTAGTCTCGAACCATGCTCCAGCAATTTATAGCAGTCTCAACAAAACTGCTATAACCAACACCAATTCCGAAAACCCAAAAATACTCCAACTACTATTTCTTGCCTACTTCGCACAGAAATATGTCTTCCAATAGCTGATGGTACCACAACATTTCAAACTACATACCCCAATAAAATTGAATGTAGTTCTTATTTTGTCTTTACCTTAAAGAGAGAAGATTTTAAAAACCTTGAATTTATAAAAGGAAAAATCACCAAGCTAAATATATGCTCCTTTATACTTTTTTTAAATAATAGAAACTATTTCATACCAAAATTTTCCTTAAAAATCAAACTTATATTTGCCAAAAATCAAAATCAAAATAAAACCTTTACTGATATATATAAACATTTCATGTTTTTTTGAAAATCCAAGGCATTTCTAAAATATACTTTATAAAAATCCTCTCTCAAGTTTTAGACTAAGGAATTGACATTACTTATCCAAATAAAAATCCCATTTTCCATCAAAGAGGTGATCAATGAATGCACCGTAGCAAAAAATTGCTTCCAGACAGTTACGACAAACAAACTCTAATTTCCTGCCTATTTGGAATAAATGTGCTTCTACAACTGGAACTCATCATTAAAATCCAAAATCACAAGGAAGTTAGAATCTCAACCGTCAAGTCGTACACCTCCTGTCTTTGGGATTCTACCATATGTCGTACTTATGCTCTTCATCAACAACATCTTATGCATCTCCAGCACTCGATGGGGTGTTTCAGAGTCGGCATGAAAATCTTAAATTTAAGACATTTCCAACCCATAATTGTTTTTTCCATTCTTTCAGAGTGGAACTACAACTGCTCCTATAGTTGGAATTCTTAGAATCTAACGTAAAAATATAATAATACAACATAGGAAAGTACAAATACGTACACTCAATTTATCCCTATTACTTTGATCTACTGACCTAAACTTTGATACCAAATGTAACAACCCATAACTTAATGGGCCTAAATTTTGATAAAAAAACGAAACGCGAGTCCATCAAAGTGCAGATCGTTAGATTTGGTAACTGCAAATAAGCATGAGCATTATCAGAGATTGATAGAAATCTAAACTCACAATGGAAACAATAATAGGATAAGAACTGACTATGACTACTACCTTGGAATTAACGGTATTTCATGGATAACAGATTACCACATCAGCATCGAGCATGAGAGAAAAGAGGACTTCTCTAACAACTAACAAGTCCAGCTCTAGTGACCCGTTCCTTTAAATCTATCATGTGGATTGTAATGAGGAGAGGGTCAGAACAATGTTCTGGTGATTAGAAATTCTATAAACCGTCCATAACATAACTAATTGATTTCCATTTAATCTTTATGTCGCTCTAACCTTGCATTGCACACATGATTACTTACTTACCCCTTCCTAAGGTACAAAATACTGATGAAGCCTTATTAACCACCCAATACTTCCAAACCCAATTGCCACTTAATACTTCTAATATGAAGCGGACTTAAATAATCACCACATAATACTTTTAAAAGAAAAATGGGCATACTTTTCCATTTAAGACATCAATCATGGTAACCCCATCATTTAATACCTAATAATAAGGTGGTTTTCTAACAATGTTGTCAATGGTCAGTAGGTCCTAACTACAAAGACCTCTAACCACTATTTAAGGCTTCCGACATTTAATGTCCAACTGTTACTGCGTCTATCGCCAATTAAATCGTATTCATGTACGGGACAGTACCCAAACCACTTAATACTTTTAAAAGGACTAGGCGGACTTCTAACCATTTAATACCTATATTCTAGGCAGGTCCTACATCACCTAATACCTATCCACCAAGCGGACTCCTCAATGGTGCTAATATTATTACGGCTGTTGGGTGCATTTCCACCGCCACCGGTCCAAAAGAAAAGGAGCCAAGCCTCTCCACCTCGAAGCCGATCCAAAGCCCACACCGAACCAACCTACCACATGCGCCTGCCGAACCAAACACGCTCCAACCACCGAACCAGGTGACTACCGAACCATCCTCTACCTATGACCACCGGACCAACCACCATCGAATGGACCACCACTACCGAACCAACTACACCCGGACCATCACTCTGCCGAACCTACCTCCCCCATGCTCCACCGAACCAAGTGACCACCGGACCAACACCTCATAACCTCTCCATACCGAACCAACTCCAAGGCCAAACCAACCCATGCCGAACCAACCCCTTCCACACATCACCAAACCAAGCTTTGCCGAACCAGATATGCCAGACCAGATTGCTTCAGCCCAGGCCCATCAGCAGCTATATACATTCAAGACCCCTGCCCCCAGCCTCACTCTATAAATAGAGCGGCAGGGGTACAACAATGGCAGACAAGTTTGAGAGCTCAAGCACAGAAGGAACTTTCAAACAACTTTCATATACTTGTATACAAAGCTTTGTACTTATAATCTGAAAGAAAAGAGAGAATAACATATAAAGTGGACGTAGGCACATTCTGGCCGAACCACTATAAATCTGCGTGTCTTTTACAGTTTAGCCCCCTGTTTTTTATATATTTGCATAAATCACCCAAACCGCTAAGAACAACATAAAATCAACTAGATCACACGACTTTGAGGTGTTTGCCCATTTTTTGTGCAAACACTTTTGGTGCTTTCACTGAGAACGGCTTGGAACTCGAAGCTTCAGCTTCCCTCATTCAACCTTCTTTCCCAATAGCACCCTTCATTGCCTAGGAAACATGACTTCCAGGACGAGAAAAGACGCCAACAAGGGAAAGAACGTTGCAACCAGCAGCGCTCCAGATCCAGCGAATCCAGATCAAGAGAACCATCCCACTACGACAGCAGTGCCAAATGTAGATCAGGCAAATCCGACAGCCCCTACCGCGGAACAACCGGCAACAATCACTAGGGCGGACCTAGACAGTGTTGAGTCACAAGTTTTATGAAAGTTTTGATTTCTGACAAATAAGGCGATCGACAAAACAAGGTCATTAGAGCTACATATGTTACTATAGATTGTAGATTGATTATTTGATATTTACTATAGATATATTAGTGATAAACTTGTTAAAATCTATCCTCAAATAATCATGCATTTTCAAGAAAATTAATATATATACAATTGGAATATAGTTGCACATTCAGTGTGCAACTTTACAGGGACTGGTCGACCGGTCACAATATAGGCAGTCGACCGTTCCTGCATAATTTGCACACTGAACGTGCACACATACACATAACGTATATATATTTAAATTCCTGTCTACTGGTCACTTTTTAACCTGTCGACCGTTTTTAAACAGAAAGCAATTTTTCCAAAAGACACTTCTCTTCTCCAAAGGTTGCATCTCTTACCTTTCACCAAAGAGCATATCTCTTAATGGCAAAGAGTTACAACCATTCTTATCTATATAAACTCATCCAATTCGTTGATTAAATATATAATTTCATATATTCTTTTTAATCTAATCTCTGATCTTACTTTATATACTCCTGCATTCTAAAAAGCTCTCGATTATTTATTGAATCATCGAAACTATTTCATAACTTTTGATTCAATAAGTAATATACTTTCCTTAATCTTTTCAAAACATCATTCGCATACTTTGAGGATAAGATTATAGGAAGGGTGTACTGTTAGTGACAAATCCGTGTTTTCAAGAACACAAGTTGTCAACAACAATTTTATTTGTTCTTTTGTTGAAGTCCTCTGTGTTGTAAGAGGAAAGTGTTGAAGTCCTCAGTGTATTAGAGGCGTGAAATCCCGTTCGGCTGTTCGGGTGTTGTAAACCTGTTCCTCCGGGTGAAGCGAGGGAGTTAATAGTGAAAATCCAGATAGAAGTCTGGGACTGGACGTAGGACGGTGCTCCGAACCAGTATAAAAATCTCTGGTGTGATTTTTCTATTTTTTATTTACTATGCTATTATCATCTATTTTCGCATTTGTATTGTAATCCATATTACACGATCTGTGTATACTATATTAGCACATATAATTGTATACACACCGCACTTTCATTTGGTATCAGAGCACGGTTATCATATAGCCGTAACACAGTTATTTGATATATTATAGTAATATGGCAAATAACGTAAGTACTAGCACTCAAAACACCACTTACACGGAGGGTCAATCGACACAAAGACCTCCATTTTTCAATGGTCTTAACTATAGTTATTGGGCAACACGTATGTCATTCTTTATGCAATCAAATAGCTATGATGCTTGGAATGCCACTCAAAGAGAAATAGTGAATCCAACAACTGATTATTCAGAATGGACTGCAGCTGAGAAAACGGCAGCAGCCGTAAATGCAAGAGCAATAAATATGTTGTTCTGTGCATTAGACCAAAATGAGTATAATCGTGTTAGTATCTGCACTACTGCATATCAAATTTGGCAAACACTAAAAATCACTCATGAAGGTACTAACAAGGTTAAATAAGCCAAAATAGCCATGCTAAAAAGTCAATTTCAAAATTTCAAAATGAAACCAAACGAGACAATCAATGACATGTATTCACGGTTTCAAACTATTCACCATGCACTTATTGGCTTAGGACAAAAGTATTCTGATTTCGATGTTGTTTCAACAGTCCTACACTCTCTGACTAGTGAATGGGAAGGAAAAGTATTAGCAATTGAAGAAGCTAATGACCTTTCCGTCATGAAGCCAGATGAATTGATAGGAAATTTAATGTCCTATGAAGCAAATTTGCAGGCTAGAAAAGAACAGAAAGAAGAAAAGAAAAATGTAGCATTTCATGTTGAGAAAGATGAAAATGAATCAGATTCTGAAGACGAAGATTTGGCATTCATTGCGAAAGGATTCAAAAAATTCTTAAAATATCGAAAAGCCAGTCGTTACAATAAAAGGAAACCTGGATCAAATAAACCATCTTCATCTGCTATAGAATGTTTCAACTGCCACAAAAAGGGACACATGCAGAAAGATTGTCCAGAACAAAAGAAGAAGTCAGAAAATGACAAATTCAAATATAAAAAGGACAAATCTAAGAAACGAGCCTTCTCAGTAACATGGGATGATTCAGAGTCATCTTCATCAGAAAGTGAAAGTGATTCAGAGAATGAACAAGCTAATGTTTGTTTTATGGCAACAGAAGATGAGGTACAAATTCCTACATTTGATGAATTACTTGATATTAATGCTGAATTAATAGTCAAATATAAAGACATAAAACGTCAATTAAAAGTAGTCAAAGCAGATTTAAGTAGAGCAGAGTTTGAACGAGATATGTTAAAAGATGAGAAGAAAATATTAGAAGAGGAACTTGAAAATATTCAAGAATCATCATCTAATGTTGACTCTCAAATATCTCTTTTGAGTCCAGAAATAGAAACTCAAAAAGAGAAAAATAATGCTCTCACTACTGAAAATCATGAGCTTAAAGCAAAAGTCAAAATTCTAGACCTAGAAAAAGCCAGCTTACAAACAAAGTTTGATGACATTACTCAAAATGTTTCTAATTTTAACAAAGGTCGAGAAAATTTTACAAAAATCATTGAAAGTTCACAATCTATTTCAGACAAACAAGGATTAGGATATAACAAACAAGAAACCAAGAAACATCTTGGAAACAAAAGGAAAAAGAAAGTACAAAAAACTGAAGCTAAGAAAAATCTTAGTCTATTATATTCCAAACCAAAACCAGTTGTGAAATTTCAAAAGAAAAATGTCAAGACTATCAAAATATGGGTTCCTAAAACAAATAACAATTTGATTAGGAACAAATACATTCAGCAATTCTTGAATACTGTGCATTTTAATAATAATTATATATATAAAGGGGATACCGGACCCAAATGGGTTTGGACTCCTAAGACCTAACTCTTAGGACCCTATAAAAAGTGGGTACCATGAACTTAATTCTATTTTTTGCAGGTCCCACTTAAGAAAAGAGGAAAGTGGATATTGGACAGTGGTTGCTCAAAGCACTTGACGGGAGACAAGAGTTTATTAACAAATATCACATATTCAGATGGTGGCTCCGTCACTTTTGGAGACAATTCAAAAGGCTATATCATCGGCAAAGGCGATGTGAGCAATTGCGGTACATCTAACTTACCTCTTATTACTAATGTCATGCTAGTTAGAAATTTAAAACACAATTTGCTTAGTATTAGTCAGTTATGTGACAAGGGTTTTATAATTTCATTTTCAAATAATAAGTGTAGTATTTTAGATAAAGACCATAATTTGGTTTTCGAAGGTTATAGAGACAGAAATATATATATTTTGAATATGAATATTAATCACAATTCAGATATGTGTCTTGTGGCTAATGACAATGATCCATGGCTATGGCACAAACGCTTCTGTCATATAAACTTCAGAACTATTGACAAGCTAGCCAAAAACAATCTAGTTAGAGGACTACCCAAAATGAGTTTTAAAGTTAACAACATTTGTGATGCATGTCAATTAGGAAAATTGACCAAATCATCTTTTAAATCCAAGAAAGTCATATCAACATTACAACCACTTGAGTTACTACACATGGATTTATTTGGACCTACTAGAATTCAATCAATAAATCACAGTCAATATGTGCTTGTAATTGTTGATGATTTCTCTTGTTATACATGGACAATTTTCTTAAAAAATAAAAGTGACACTTTCGATCATTTCAAATCTTTCGTCAAAAGAATTCAAAAATCAAAAGGGATTAAAGTTAAAAATATAAGAAGTGATCATGGCGGAGAGTTTGAAAATAATGAATTTGAACATTTTTGTACAAAGAAAGGTATATATCATAATTTTTCGTTTCCCAGAACTCCACAACAGAACGGAGTTGTAGAACGGAAAAACCGAACTTTACAAGAATGTGCAAGAACATTATTGAATGGAACCACCTTACCAAAACATTTTTGGGCAGAAGCTGTGGCAACTGCTTGTTATGTTTTGAATCGTGTATCCATAAGACCTCTTACCAAGAATACTCCTTATGAATTATTTAACAAAAGGAAGCCTAAAATTTCATACTTCAAAGTTTTTGGTTCCAAGTGCTTTATTTTAAATACGAAAGACCAGCTTGGCAAATTCGATCCAAAGGCCGATGAAGGAATATTTGTCGGTTATTCGGAAAGAAGTAAGGCCTATCGGATATTTAATAAACGAACCAAAACTATTGAAGAATCACTTCATGTCTCTTTTGATGAAATCTATCAGCACCCTCACACTATATCAGATGATGACGAATCGATAGTCACTGACAATCAAATCATCACAAATATTGATTCTGACTCGGAAATAATTATTGAGAATATTCCTCAAATATGTGAGTTACAATCACCACCAAGAATATTAAGAGACCATCCGCCTCAAAATATAATCGGTGAAATAACATCACATGTCAGAACAAGAAGTCAACTCAATCAAATGGGTCATGTCGCTTTTCTCTCAAATATCGAACCTAAGAATCCAAAAGAAGCTGCTACAGATGATTACTGGATCATTGCCATGCAGGAAGAACTAAATCAGTTTGAGCGCAATGACGTTTGGGAACTTGTTCCACGACTAACTGATCAGTCTGTAATTGGTACTAAATGGGTCTATAAAAATAATGCCGACGAACAAGGAAATATCACCAAAAATAAAGCAAGATTAGTAGCACAAGGATATAATCATGAAGAAGGTATCGATTATGAAGAAACTTTTGCACCAGTTGCTCGACTAGAAGCTATTAGAATCCTATTATCTTTTGCTTGTCACCATAATTTCAAACTTTATCAGATGGATGTCAAAAGTGCTTTTCTCAATGGATTTATCAAAGAGAATGTCTATGTCGAACAACCTCCTCTGTTCGTACATGAAAAATATCCAGACCATGTGTTCAAACTTAAGAAAGCTCTGTATGGTTTAAAACAAGCACCTCGTGCTTGGTATGAACGACTACGTAGCTATCTTATTAGCTCAGGATTTCAAATAGGCAAAGTCGATCAAACTTTGTTTATTAAACATTCTCGAAAAGATATTCTAGTTATCCAGATATATGTAGACGATATCATCTTTGGTTCAACAAACGATAAACTTTGCAAAGAATTTGCAAGTATTATGACCAAAGAATTCGAAATGTCTCATATGGGAGAACTATCTTATTTTCTTGGACTTCAAATAAAGCAACTTTCAAACGGCATTTTTATCAATCAAGAAAAATACTGTGAAAACATTATCAAACGCTTCGGATTAGAAAATACATCTGGTAAACCAACTCCTATGAGTACAACTACACATCTTGACAAAGATGAAAGTGGTAAGAATGTTGACCAGAAATTATATCGAAGCATGATTGGTTCTCTTCTTTATCTTACAGCTAGTCGTCCAGATATAATAATGAGTGTTTGTTTATGTGCTCGTTTTCAAGCCAATCCAAAGGAATCACATCTACGAGCAGTGAAACGTATAATTCGTTATCTTAATAATACCAAAGATTTCGGTCTTTTTTATCCAAAAGAATGTCCATTTGAATTAGTATCATATAGTGATGCTGATTTCGGTGGCTCAAGAACGGATAGAAAAAGTACAAGTGGTACGTGCCATTTTATTGGAAAATCACTTGTCTCTTGGTTCAGTAAGAAACAGAATTGTGTTTCACTATCAACATGCGAAGCTGAATATATATCAGCAGCTCTCGCTTGTACTCAAGTACTATATATGCAACAAACACTTCAAGATTTTGATATTCATTTATCAAATTCTATTATATACTGTGATAACACTAGTGCTATAAATCTCTCTAAAAATCCAGTAAATCACTCTAGAACCAAACACATTGATATCCGTCATCATTTCCTTCGAGATAATATTGACAAAGGAAATATATGTCTTGAATATGTTCATACTGACAATCAATTAGCAGACATTTTTACTAAGCCTCTGCTCGAATCTAATTTTATTAGATTACGAAGAGAGCTTGGTTTAATTTCAAGAAAAAATCTTGACTAAGTAATTTCTAAAGAACGTCTTCTTGTTAGTTATCCTTTAGTTATTCTTTTTAGTTATCCTTTAACCATAACTTTTGCATAAACTATTTTTTTACATTAAATATAAGCCACTGCTTTATTTAATGGTTAAATTCTCTTTACTCATTTTTTTTAGTGATCGTCCTTTCCTTTCTTATTTTATAAATTCAGTTTTATAAGGAAAGCTATTTTTAGAGTTACAATAAAATTTCTGCTTATGTTTTCTTGGTTAAAATGTTTTACTAACTCACATCCATAAGTTTATACATAAGAAACTTGTATATAAGCTTGCAAAAATTTTATATTTTGTTCATCTTCTTTATCTAACCATAATATTCTATACAACATACACTATGGCTCACATTTGTGATAAATGTGCTCAAGAATCATACATTTCAATTACGAGTTCTGAGTCGGAGGAATTTTATTCTCCTACAACTCCAAAACAAAAATCAAGTTGTCATCATCAATGCTATTGTATGTCTAATAAAACTCCAAATTCAAAACGAGTGAAGAGGACATTATTCTATTCTCCTCGTACCAAAGCTCAAATCGATGAAATACACCACTACCAGAAACATCAGATAGACCTTCAGAGACAGCTCCATTACGGGCAAAGTCAACTTTATCACGAGCAACAACGGACATCAGCACGATTATCCGTTTTAGAAAAGTTGGCAACATTTTTCTGCGGTTCCAACAAGCATGACGTGCATGAACCAATGCCGTTTAGGCCATCAACATCTAAAAGTCCTAACTCGTGGGATCAGAACTATGAGAAGAATAAGGGAGCTCAGAAACAATGGAGTCCATGGTCAAAACGTATTGAAGGAAACAACGATAATTCTAATGACGAACTTTCTCATTAGATTTATATATAGTTATTATATCTTTATATATCTCTTGTGTAATGAAGGTTATATTTTGTATTACAAATGAAATATAATATATTTAGGATGATATATGATAAAAACTTGAAAAATAAACTTATTATTCACAGCGGACCAGAACCGGTCGACCGCCCCTGTTATAGCTGGTCGACCGTTTGCTCTCTGGTTGAAAACGGTCGACCGGCCATATTTCGTAGGTCGACCGGTTGACGTATTTTCAGTTTTTATATAAACCTATACGTCATTTTTTCCCTCTACCCTTTTTCACTTTTTACTCAAGCTGTTCTTTTACCCAAAATCAAAAACCCTAGTTTCCTATTTTCAATTCCCAAATCTCAAATCCTCCAACAATGGCTCCTCCTCAAAAGAAATCCAAGAAAGGAGCAACCTCTGAAACTTCATCTCCTACCATCTCCGTTAAAAAATGGCTTCAAAGTCCAATTGCTGTAACAAGATGGAATCAGATGACAAATTACAAGTTTCATCCAGGCTCTTTCATCAAATTTGATGATTTCACGGCTTATGGAGTTCGAAGGTTAGCCAATAATTCCAACATTACTCCATTAATCGATTTTTCAGAAAATAGTGTGGAGATAAATCATTTGATGATCAAATTGTTCTACGCTAACATGAATCTTGATGAGTATCAACCTGATAATCCAAACGGCGTCATCTGGTCTGTGGTCTGTGGCAAGCAAATTTTTCTTACTCATGCTAGAATTGCCTCTATACTTGGTATACCAAATCGAGGCGAAGAGTTTTCATCTAACTTCTGCGAAGTCTTCACTCGAAATAGTACTAGTCATCAGTTCATAGAAGACAATAGTGATGGCACTAAGTCTATTGGACTTCGACCGACAGCCAGACTACTTCATCGTGTTTTGATGCATTCTCTTTTTCCTAGACTTGGAAATTATGATGCAGTATATAAAGAAAACTTCAAAGCACTCTATGCTTTATGGTGAAATCCAAATCAATTGGGTTCACATGCTTTTTGATGAAATTCTCAAGGTAAATAACTCAACACGGCCTCATTTCTTCTACAATGAATATATCATGCGACTTTTGTTAGCTTGTGGGGTCAATCCTCCTGATTCTGCAACCTCAAAACCAAAATGCATTGATTCCATAACCATCAAACGAATGAAGCTTCCTCCACCTTATCTTGAGATTATGCCTTTTGATGAATGACAACAAAGAGGACCAAGGAAACAACGAGCAACTTCCTCTCGTCCTCGTTCCGATGAAGTAAAACTATTAAAATCAAAGTCATCTACAAAAGAATCACTTGAAACAATCGCGCGTAACCAATTTTTGCTTGAATCACGTCTCAAGCGCATGGACTCTAAAATCGATAAGCGCTTCAATAAGGTCAAGTCATTCTTTGGTATGCTATGGGATGCTATATCATGCTCCACATCCACCTCTGTTCAAGCACAAGACCCAGGAAAACGTCCTGCTGCTCCAGTTTTCACCTGGACATCATCTGACGAGTCTACAGGAATGAGTGGTCATGGACATGGAGAATCATCTAGAGGGCACAATGATGAGGAAGAAGAAGAAGATGATGATGACGACGACGATGATGATGATGAAGAGGAGATACGATCTGCTTCATCCTAGATTCTATTATGGTTTAGCACTTTAAAAACATTCATCGACACTTGTACTAAATAGTGTCGTTATTCTTGTTTTTCATTTGACATTATGTTCTGTAGTATACTCTGTTATGTTTTGGATGTGTTAATGATTTATTTTGCTATGCATATCATATTCATTCTACTATTCTAGTATCTGTTACTCCTTTTTGTCGATGACAAAGGGGGAGAAAAGGCTAACAATTGCTTGCAGGAACATACATATAAGAATTCAATGAGGGAGAGATCACATACTAAGGGGGAGATTCAGATTTGCAGATATATTGTCATCAATCAAAAAGGGGGAGAATGTTGAGTCACAAGTTTTATGAAAGTTTTGATTTCTGACAAATAAGGCGATCGACAAAACAAGGTCATTAGAGCTACATATGTTACTATAGATTGTAGATTGATTATTTGATATTTACTATAGATATATTAGTGATAAACTTGTTAAAATCTATCCTCAAATAATCATGCATTTTCAAGAAAATTAATATATATACAATTGGAATATAGTTGCACATTCAGTGTGCAACTTTACAGGGACCGGTCGACCGGTCACAACATAGGCGGTCGACCGTTCCTGCATAATTTGCACACTGAACGTGCACACATACACATAACATATATATATTTAAATTCCTGTCTACTGGTCACTTTTTAACCTGTCGACCGTTTTTAAACAGAAAGCAATTTTTCCAAAAGACACTTCTCTTCTCCAAAGGTTGCATCTCTTACCTTTCACCAAAGAGCATATCTCTTAATGGCAAAGAGTTACAACCATTCTTATCTATATAAACTCATCCAATTTGTTGATTAAATATATAATTTCATATATTCTTTTTAATCTAATCTCTGATCTTACTTTATATACTCCTGCATTCTAAAAAGCTCTCGATTATTTATTGAATCATCGAAACTATTTCATAACTTTTGATTCAATAAGTAGTATACTTTCCTTAATCTTTTCAAAACATCATTCGCATACTTTGAGGATAAGATTATAGGAAGGGTGTACTGTTAGTGACAAATCCGTGTTTTCAAGAACACAAGTTGTCAACAACAATTGTATTTGTTCTTTTGTTGAAGTCCTCTGTGTTGTAAGAGGAAAGTGTTGAAGTCCTCAGTGTATTAGAGGCGTGAAATCCTGTTCGGCTGTTCGGGTGTTGTAAACCTGTTCCTCTGGGTGAAGCGAGGGAGTTAATAGTGAAAATCCAGATAGAAGTCTGGGACTGGACGTAGGACGGTGCTCCGAACCAGTATAAAAATCTCTGGTGTGATTTTTCTATTTTTTATTTACTATGCTATTATCATCTATTTCCGCATTTGTATTGTAATCCATATTACACGATCCGTGTATACTATATTAGCACATATAATTGTATACACACCGCACTTTCAGACAGAGTGGTGGTTGAAGTGACTAACCGCTTCGCATCCCAACAAGAAGCTTTGGTAAACCAACTCATGTCACGCTTGAGGGATGTCGAAGAATCCAACTGCAATACTGAATCATGGGGTGAGTCTCAATCTAGAGGATCTCGGAGACAACAAAGGTCTTCCCTCTTCGAAGAAGCTATCAACAGGAACAACAATGATAGGGGCCACGCCCGGACTCAGCCCGAACTCCGACCCGAGGAAGCACTTGGAACTGAACCCAATGGGGGAGGCACCAGGCAAGGGTCGGATGTAGCTGAGCCAGTCATGCCGCCTAATCATAGAAACCCCGCTGAACGGAGCCGAGCTAGAACCCAGCCCGAAGTTGACCCCATGGAAACGCTCGAAACAGAACCCCACAGGGGAAGATCAAGGCAGGGGCCAACTGTAGCTGGTCCTAGCATGCATCCGAGCAGCCGAGGACAGCCACTGGATAACGTCAGTTGTGATAGACTACACCATCCCTACAGGTCATCTGGACGAGATCGATCCCGTAGGGAAGAACCAAGCTCTTTCTTATCTGCCCCATATTCTGATGAGAGGATGGCACGATTGTTCAGAGAATGCGTACAACGGGACCAAAGAGATCGTGGTATATGTGCTTGGGTAACCAGCCCTTTCACCCGCGATATTGAAATCGCCATCACCCCCCGAGAGTGGAAAATGCCAACAATGGGACCATACAAGGGAACCTCTGACCCCGTTGTACACCTGCAAAGATACACACAGCATATGCTCATGAGCGGAGCAACGGAAGGAGTGTTGTGTAAATGCTTTCCACTATTCCTGGCAGACCTAGCTTCCTCATGGTTCTGCCATCTACCCCAAGGATCTATCAGCTCATGGGAGATGTTGAAGGAAAAGTTCATTAGCCAGTTCCGCATTCATGTGGAACAACCCAAGGATGCTTATTCTCTATCTACTGTCAAACAGAAGTCCGGAGAGACACTGCAACAATATCTAACCCGGTTCAACGCCGCAGCGGCCGCAGTCCAAGATGCTGATGAGAAACTCGCCCTAATGGCCCTCTGTAGCGGTGTGCACCCAGATACGAAGTTTGCCAGAAAACTAGCTAAAGAAAAACCAGCTACCTTGCCCGATTTCTTCCATGAAGCTGGGAAGTACATGAGACTCGAAGAGGCTGCCACTGAAAGGCGGACAGGACCACAGGCTAAGGCGGCTCATGGAAACGCCCCCGCCGCAACGAAGGACATTCGGAGAAACGACTCCAGAGACAATGCAGGGGGCAAGAAGGGAGAAAAGCGTTTGTACCGACCAGGACCGAGGTTTGACGCTTACACTCCCTTGAATGAAACAGTCGAGAACATCTTCCTGGCCACTCAGGACGAACTTACATACAAGCGCCCCCCGTACAAGAAAGAGTCAGATCGCGCAATCCAGTCCGGAAAATTCTGTCGTTTCCACGAGTCTCATGGGCACGATACCAATGAATGTCGCCATCTACGAGACCTAATTGAAGAACATATCAGGAGAAGGAGGCTGGAACGCTATGTAAAGGGCCAGGATAGGGCTCCAGCTCCCGCCAAGGAAAACCCAGGGCAGCTCCACCCAGAGGCAAGCGAAGGAAATCGCAACACCAGCGGTTCCAGCCAAGAGAAGATAGTGGTCCGTACAATATCCGGAGGGCCACACATCGCCGACAAGAGTTGGGCAGAAATGGAAAAATATGGAAACTCACTCAGAAGCGAGGGAGACTGCGTCAATTCTGTTATGGAAGAACACCACCCTAAGCGGAGGGAAAATAGTGACATCAGATTCAGTGGGCGCGACCTAGAAGGAAGGCAATACCCTCATATGGATCCTATGGTCATCTCTGCCTGGTTCGGCGCAGCTGAAGTTTTTCGAATCCTAGTAGACACTGTAAGCTCAGTAAATATTCTGTTCAAGCATGCTTTCGATAAAATGAAGTTGTCAATGAAGGACGTGTCTCCTTGCAACAAACCGCTACATGGTTTCACTGGAGAAGCGAAGATGCCCCTCGGACAATTGGATCTCTTTGTTGAATTGGGAAGTCATCCCCGCTCCGCTGTTCGAAAACAAACATTCGTGCTAATAGACAACCACTCAGCCTACAATGCCTTTTTGGGAGGACCAGCCTTGTCCGACTTCCAAGTCGTCCTCGCCCCATGGTGCCTGAAGATGAAGTTCCCGACGGATAATGGAGTGGGAGAAGTAGAAGGAGATCAAGACGCCGCTCGGGACTGCTATGTAACCGAACTTCGCAATAATCGTAGGAGAGATAAAGGGAAAAATGCAGAGACTATTCTCTGCATGAAAAGCTTGGAAGCATAGCAACTAAAGAAAGCCCCTCCTCTTCGGTATACCAGTGATCCTTTCAATGAATTAGACCCTAGAGACAAAGAGGAGGAGGCCACCGCCGAGCCTGCAGAGGCTATGGAATTCGTATCTGTAGACAAACGCGATCCCAGCAAACTGCTGAGAGTCCGATCTCAGTTAAAAAGAGAATTAAAGAATCAACTCATTAATTTTCTTCGCCACAACATGGATGTATTTGCATGGACGCACGCTGATATGACTGGAATCTCCCCAGACATAGCATGCCACGCACCAAACATCGATCCTACCAAGGTACCGGTAAAGCAAAAGAAGAGAAGTATGGGGGCAGAACGATCAGCAGCCCTCGAGGAAGAAGTAAAGAACTTACTTGCCAATGACTTCATATGTGAAGCCATCTACCCGGAATGGATCGCCAACCCGGTACTGGTAAAAAAAGCTAATGGGAAGTGGCGAACGTGCATCGATTTCTCCAACTTAAATGACGCTTGCCCAAAAGACTGCTTCCCACTCCCTCGAATCGACCAACTCGTGGACAGCACTGCCTGACATGAACTTTTATCCTTTATGGACGCATACTCAGGGTATAACCAGATCCCTATGCACGCCCCCGATCAAGCCCACACTAGCTTCATTACTGACCGAGGATTGTACTGCTATAAGGTAATGCCGTTCGGACTTTAAAACGCCGGATCTACTTATCAGCGCCTCGTCAACAAGATGTTTGCAGAACTAATAGGACGAACTACGGAAGTTTATGTGGATGACATGCTGGTAAAATCAAGGAAAGCCAACGACCATATAAACCATCTGGACGAGATGTTTCAAGTACTTCGCCAATATGGAATGAAGCTGAACCCTCTAAAGTGCTCCTTCGGAGTATCATCGGGAAAGTTCTTGGGATTCATCGTTCATGCCAGGGGGATTGAAGCAAACCCCGAACAAGTCCGGGCCTTGCAAGATATCAAGATACCATCCACTCGAAAAGAGATGCAAAGCCTAAACGGAATGCATTCCTTTCTTCGAAGCCCTGAAGAAGGACAAAGGAAAATTTGACTGGACCGATGAGTGTTCAACAGCCTTCCTTAACCTAATCGAACACCTCCAGCAGCCACCAGTACTCTCAACTCCTAATGAAGGCGAAGAACTATACCTATACCTTGCTGTGTCACCACATGCCCTAAGCGCCGTTTTGGTAAGAGAAGAAAACCGCACACAACGGACAGTATACTTCATAAGCAAAAGATTCACGGGAGCAGAAGCCCGGTAACCCAAACTCGAGAAACTGGCGTACTGTTTACTAATCACATCAAGGAAGCTGCAACACTATTTCCAATCTCATCCCATCAGAGTCCTAACCGACCAACCATTGAGGCAAGTGCTCCATCGTCCTGACACCTCTGGGCGACTGCTCAAGTGGTGCATCGAGTTAAGCCAATATGATATCACCTACCATCCTCGCACTGCCATCAAGGGACAAGTCAAAGCCGATTTCATCGCCGAATTCACTATCAACGAAGGCAGGGAGCAGCCTGAAATAACAAAGGACATCAAGTGGAATCTCTTTGTGGATGGAGCATCGAACGAACAAGGCTCGGGGGCAGGCGTTGTGATCATCACTCTCAGGGGAAGAAAGCTGCGTTATGCACTAAGGCTGGAATTCGCTGCCACCAACAATGACGCCGAATATGAAGCAGTAATAGCCGGATTAGAGCTCGCCCTGGAGATCGGAGTCAGTTCCTTATGTCTTCATAGTGATTCACAACTCATCGTAAATCAGATACTAGGGGAGTTCCAGACTCGAGGAGAGCGGCTCACGGCATATCTGAAAAAGACCAAGCGGCTGCTCAATCAATTAGAGCACTACTCGATCAAACACATTCCTCGAGAAGAAAATCAAGAGGCCGACGAGCTGGCAAAGCAAGCTAGCATGGGAGATGATACCACTTCTGGAGCGATAACTGTCTCAAGGCTACTAACCCCGAGCTTCGAGCAAGTAAATCTGATAGCTGCAACCGAAAAAGAAACATGGATGACCCCTATCCGGGAATACCTACAAAACGGCACCCTACCCGACGGGCGAAATGAAATTAAGAAAATTCTAAGGAAAGCTTCCCGCTACATGACACAAGAAGGCATCCTCTATCGGCACGGCTTCTCTAACCCCTTATTGAGGTGCGTTGCTGAAAGAGTAGCCAAGGAAATTCTATCCAATATCCACCAGGGAAGTTGCGGAGACCACACCGGAGGGCAGACCCTGGCAAAGAAGATACTCCGATATGGGTATTTCTGGCCCACCTTGAACAAAGATTCTTTAGACTTCGTCAGAAGATGCGACAGATGTCAGAAATTTGCTAAGATTCCTCGACTACCAACCAATGAAATTACTCAAATGACCAGCCCTTGGCCCTTTGCAGTGTGGGGAATTGACTTAATTGGCGAACTGCCAGCAGGCCGAGGCGGAGCCAAATATGCTATAGTGGCGGTTGACTATTTCACCAAATGGGTGGAGGCGGAACCACTAAATAAAATATCTTCGACAAAAGTTATCAACTTCTTGATCAAAAATATTCTGTGTAGGTACGGAGTCCCACTCAAGATCATATCAGACAACGGACTTCAATTTGACAGCGAGGAATTCGCCGATTGGTGCCAAGAGCACAGAATTCACAAAAGCTTCTCATCTGTAGCATATCCTCAAGCAAACGTCCAAGTCGAAGCTGTCAACAAAATCCTCAAGACTCTAATCAAGAAGAAGCTTGAAAAGTCAAAAGGCGCTTGGGTGGATGAACTTCCTACAGCACTTTGGGCCTATCGCACATCTTTCAGAACATCAACAGGGCATACTCCTTTCTCTTTGGCATACGGATCAGAGGCAATGCTCCCAGTTGAGACTATTGTGCCTTTCCACCGTAGGATCCACTACAACCCAGAAGAAAACGAAGAACTCCTCCACATGTCTTTGGATCTAATTGAGGAGAGAAAGAATGATGCAGCACTCAAAGCAGCAGCTCACAGACAAAAAGTGGCAGCACTATACAACTCCAAAGTCAAACATCGCAGCTTACAAGAAGGAGATCTTGTCCTCAAGCGAATCTTTCCACGCCCAGGAGCGCTGGATCCAATCTGGGACGGACCATATGTAATTCATAAAGATCTCCACAACGGAGCTTACATTTTGTCAACAGTGGACACAGAGGTGTTCCAGAGGGCATGAAACATCCGACACCTCCGTCGATACTTTTCTTAACTTGTACTGCCCATATGAAGTGAATTAACAAAGAGAATCAGTGGACGTAGGCATTTTCGTGCCGAACCACTTTAAAAAACTTGGCTCTTGTTAACTTGTTCCTTTATATCTTGGCTACTTGTTAAGCTTTATCCTTTGCTGTTGAAAAAAATCCTTTGCAGATGACATTTCAATTCAGAGCTTCACAACACAACTCCACCTGGACAAAATCTAATAGGTACGCTGCGATCCTATGCCCTCGCCAATGAGACACTTTGCTCCGGTATCCCTCTACCGCGAGTTAACTCATTGTTTGCCTCGGCCCTTAAAGCCGACTGTAATAAGCCGAGTATAAGCCACAGAGAAGGCCGATTATGCCATGGCAGCTCATTACAGCGATTCGGCTCGCCGGCAGCTGTGAACCGATCATAAGCCCCAACATAAGGTGTGGCCAGCCAGGGGCAGTTCATAGTTGACGATCGGCCCCCACGCTAGCCGGCCACAGTAAATCGAATAATACCCACGATTACGGGCCATAATGGCCCGGGTAGTTACTGTGCGCGATCGGCTCCGATGTATCTTAAGTGCGGCCGTGGTAAAAAAGAAAACTCCCCGCAGAGGCGTAAGATGGGTGACAAATGTCTCCAGGACCCACAGCTAGGGAAAGTGACTACAAAACCCGTTTGCCACGAACTTAAGCACATCGACGGCCTTCCGTGACTGGAAGTTTTACTTTTTCTATATTTCCATTTCATTTAAAACTTTTCTCCTATTCTCCGTAACGGTGCTTGAAAGTACAGGACATGAAATAGGGAACGCTCACTAATAGGAACAGAAACTTACAGTCGGATGACGAGATACTCAACAGCATTCCGTGCTTAGTCTTACAGGGCGCACGAAGTTGCCATCCACAGCCGAAACATGAAGGGCGGTACCTTCTACTTTTATACATTAATGCATAGCTACAGTTCATATTCATACATCACACTAACATTGCAAAACATGAAATTATATTACAAGCAGAAGCTTAGTGTCAAACACAATCAAATCACAAGCATATGCATGGTTATATTTCTTATACAACACATCAAAAGCAATGACAACATTCAAAATATAACAAAATCAGCTCGTGTTATAAAATTACGTAGAGTCGTTCACTGACATAATTACAATCCGAAAATACACTAATGTTTTTGACTAAGTATAGACAGGAAAGTCAAGAAAACCGAAAACCAAACGGATCAGATCAAGTAGTCAACTGCATCAGTGCTCCACCCCTATCTTACTAGCTCTTCGAATCTACTTAACGGCAGGATCGGAGCTCCCAGCATGTTGACCAGAAGTCTCACCTATCCAATTCAGAAAAAGAGTCCATTAAAACCGGCAACGAACGATCAAGTTATGAAAAGCTAAAAAGAGAAAACTCACCAACACCTGCTTCTTGGTCCTCATCCCCCAACTGCACACCGGCTTCCTCCGCAGCAAGTAGCCGCATCCCCTCCTTCACCGCTACCTTCTCCTCCTTTGAAAACTGGGCGGTAACCATATCCATACTAAATGCCGCTCCACCTTCCTTATCTGCATCGGCCCTGGCCTCCTCCAAAGCCCGGAGATATATCCTGGCCATGATCCGGGGATAGTCATCCATCCAGGATAGATTACCCTGCTTCCAGGTACGGAAGTACATATCCTGCAGCGTCTCATCCATCATCCCCTCATTCTCCTCAAACTCCTTCACCCGGGCCTCGGAGGACAGCAACTTAGCGACAGCAACATCCCTCTCCCGCCGGTATCTCGAGCACTCAGCCTGAAGGGATCTCCTCATCTCCTCCATCTCTTCTTTCAACTTAGCTTGAGCAAGTTCTGCAGCTTCGAGCCTCCCAGATATTTCTTCAACCTGCTCAAGATCCGCCCTCCTAACCTCATCAACCGTGGTAATGGCCATGTCAATGCGCTTCTTGCAAGTGGCCTCCATTTTCCGCAACTCGGCTCTGCTAGCCTCCTCCATGGTCTTCTTCAGTCGTCGGGAGTCGGCTTCATGCTGCGAAATTTGAATAGCCTGGTCGGCAAGTTGCTTGGCCTGATCAGCGACCACTAACCGCAGCCTTATATTGGCACTCCCTATCTCCTCCCCGGCCTTGGCCAATCGAGCGTGATGTTCCATTAACTTCTTGGCCTCCTTCGCGACCCGGTCAATGTTGGCCTTGGCTTCGTCCCCCATAGCAGCTATCCGAGTAGTGAGCAGATCCAGATCTAGGGACTTAGCCTCATCAAGAACCCGAACCATGAGATTGCGGGGGAGAAGATGCTCTCCCGTGGCCTCGTCAAATAAGATATCCTGAGAGCTGGGGTCCAAATCCGGGTGGCCGGCAAATGGATTGTGAGGCACGTCGGGACGTTTTATGCGGATGACGGTAGAATTTTCAGATGGATGCGGGAAGGGAATATATTCAGTGTCTTCCTCCGTGATATCATGAATAAGTTGAGGTGGATGCTGCGGATCGGGTGAAGATTCAAATAAGGAGCGACTCCTCTTCTTTTTTCTGAATACTCTCTTCAATGACCCCAAGAAGAGGACGGTAGCTAACTACGTTTCCTGGACGACTAGTGGGAGGCTCTGAGTAACTTGTATTGTTCAAGGCGGCGTCGAACGTCTGAAGTTTTGGCCACCTCGCCTGCCCCTGTGATAAAGAACAAGTGTTACGAACAAACAATGGTCCATACTTCAAGAAATATGTTAACTTAAAGAGAATGAGAAGGCACGTCTGTTATACAAACCCTGCGGAGGAGTAGAATACTGCAATAAGTCCTGAATCTCAGTCCAGGACGGAAGCGAACCATAAAATATTCCTAAGTCCCTATCATAAATGGAGTCTGCAGAAGTCGAAAGTTCACCTTGAATCGCTGGAGTCGCCTTAGCTGAAGAACTCTTAGAGAATGGATCGGCACCAGCCCCAGCCTTGTCAACCTCCTTCGCCTTCTCCACCGAGGCTGATCATTCCTCCAACCCCTCGAAAGCCTCACGGAAGGCATCATCCATCTACTCCTGGATCTCCCCTGCCTGCTCAGAAGACAAAGCCCCGGCACCACTACCACCCTGTCCTTCACCTTCTCCATCTCCTCCGCTCTCCTCCTCGCCTCTTTCCTCCTCTCCACCTTCCTCCTCCGGAATGTCTGGGCATGTGCTGGGAGAAGGTCCATCAGACTTCTTAAGCTTCTTTCCCCCAACGACTGGAGGTATCGAGAAAGGTCTCCTCTTGCTACTCTTCGCAGTAGCCCCATCCTTAGCTTTAGCAGCCCTCTCCTTGGCTGTATCTCTCTGTTTAACCACAGATTGACGTGGCAGAATCAGGTTGTACTCCAGGAGAGTGGCATTTCAGATCAGGTAGGAAGCCGACCTATCCCTTCCCGGAATGACCTTTATTTCAGCAGCCATCCGCGCCAAGGAATCATTTTCCACGACCGTAAAGCCACCTTTTGCTAGCAAGAAATAAAAGCATATAAGATGAAGCATTGTGATCGGGGCGAGGAAAATATAAATGGAGTTCAACTTACAGCCGGAAGTGAAAAGGCGGAAAAAAAAAGAGTCATCCTTAATGAAGAACCATTCTTTCTTGAACATACTAAACTTCGAGTACAAATCCAGAACAGGCTTGAAGGGCACGACTGCTTCCAAGCTGATATATGGAGACCCCTTCTTGTAGCCTCTCAAGTTGTACAGATACCGGATCTCCCGGTTGGAAGGGGGACGCCCATATTTCCTCCGAAAGATGACGAAAAGACTCACCAGAATGGCGTAGGAGTTAGGCTGAAGCTGGAATGGAGCCACCTTCAGATATGTGATAAAGCTAACTATCCAAGCGTTGAGAGGCGGGATAGCACCGCACATGCAATGATATCTGCTGTACGCAAAGTACCCTTCAGGAGGGTCATATGGCATAACCCCCTCCCCCGATAACAACATAAGAGCCCTGTCAATCCCGAAGGAACGAGAAATGACATCAAGCTGCTCCTCTTTGAGGGAGCTTGGAAAGCAATCGGGAGGAGAGTTCAGAAGCTCTTGGGGACCATACCCATCCACTAACGACCTCGGGGTAGGTCCATGTCGCGTCGGTTCTGGTTGGGCTGGGGGCACGGAAGAAGAATCTCCTCTATCCTTGGACTTCTTACTATCTGATCGAGTTTCCGCTTTGCGAGACATTTACCTACGACACAAGAAAAACATGGTATTAGAACAAGGAGTATGGGAATATAAACGAATAGTTATCAAGTTTCATTCGGTATTGAAGGTCTAAGTTTCATTCGGTATTGAAGGTCTAAGTTTCATTCGGTATTGAAGGTCCAGGTTTCATTCGGTATTGAAGGTCCAGGTTTCATTCGGTATTGAAGGTCCAGGTTTCATTCGGTAATTGAAAATGAAGTTCGTTCGGCCTAGTAGCTCCTCACCTGATTCGGCAGAGACTTTGATTCGGCAGAGATAACTCTTTGATTCGGCAAAGACAAGGAGATGGTTCGGCTGATAAGAAATAACGAAGGCGTATAACCCCTATTTATAGACAAATGTGGGACACCGGACCAATTGGTTCGGCACTCAGGGACCGAATGAAGACCCCCTAGCTAAAACAAAGCACGGCATATACTAGCATATGCCCTGCTTTGGGGGGGCAAGTGTTGGGTGCATTTCCACCGCCACCGGTCCAAAAGAAAAGGAGCCAAGCCTCTCCACCTCGAAGCCGATCCAAAGCCCACACCGAACCAACCTACCACATGCGCCTGCCGAACCAAACACGCTCCAACCACCGAACCAGGTGACTACCGAACCATCCTCTACCTATGACCACCGGACCAACCACCACCGAATGGACCACCATTACCGAACCAACTACACCCGGACCATCTCTCTGCCGAACCTACCTCCCCCATGCTCCACCGAACCAAGTGACCACCGGACCAACACCTCATAACCTCTCCATACCGAACCAACTCCAAGGCCACACCAACCCATGCCGAACCAACCCCCTCCACACATCACCGAACCAAGCTTCGCCGAACCAGATATGCCAGACCAGATTGCTTCAGCCCAGGCCCATCAGCAGCTATATACATCCAAGACCCTTGCCCCCAGCCTCACTCTATAAATAGAGGGGCAGGGGTACAACAATGGCAGACAAGTTTGAGAGCTCAAGCACGGAAGGAACTTTCAAACAACTTTCATATAGTTGTATACAAAGCTTTGTACTTGTAATCTAAAAGAAAAGAGAGAATAACATATAAAGTGGACGTAGGCACGTTCTGGCCGAACCACTATAAATCTACGTGTCTTTTATAGTTTAGCCCCCTGTTTTTTTTATATATTTGCATAAATCACCCAAACCGCTAAGAACAACATAAAATCAACTAGATCACACGACTTAGAGGTGTTTGTCCATTTTTTGTGCAAACAACGGCCTTAGCAATGTGAGAGACTATATCCAAGCCACTTAATATCAAATTAATAAGGACTAGGCATCACTTGACCATTTAACACATATTTATATGTAACTTTTGTCATTTAATACCTAACCCCAAGGCGGACACCTCACTGGTACTATCTAGCTGACATTGTTTGGAATCTCACTAGGTTACTTGATACTTCTTTTTAGGAGAGAAGCAAACCCTTAGGTCAGTCTCTTAATAACTTAAATCCAAAGTGAACCCTCCCCAAGATATCCACTGTCACTCTTAATTATAAAAATGGAATCTCATTTGGTTACTTCTTTCGGAATAGAGGCGGACCCTAAAATAGCCACTTAATACCTCAACACTGGAGTAAACCTTTTTAGAGACATCCTTATTTATTTGGAATGTCACTAGGTTACTTAATACTTCCTTTTAGGAGAGAGGTAGACCCTACAACCACTTAATACTTCAAACCAGAAGTGAACCACTGTAGAGATATCCATCACCACTCCTAATTCTAAATTTGAACCATTTAATAATTTTCAATTAAGAAAGCTAGCTCAATCTCTTACGACATCATGGGTCTTAGGATTAGTGATATCTCACATTAGTAGTAAGTGCACTGGACTACCTGTAGCCTCAAAGTGAAGGCAGTCTTCTGTCGACTGACTTTACCAACCTCACATCACTAACCAATTAAGTCCAATTAACCATCCTAAGTCTTTACCTATATTATATTAGGTAGACATTGGACTTAACTTACTAATTCTCTTTTTATTTAAGGTAATAAAATTTACCTTAAATGCTTATTTACCCATGAATCCTTTCTTAATGCTCATAAATGTCAATTTATCCATAAAATCCCAACAGGCATTTTCTAAAACATTTATGTATGATTACTAATTTCAAATTAGTAACCTTCTTAACTATTCTATAGTTATTGATTCAACTGCTTTATTTATCCGTCCCGTTAGTCCACTTACATTATCAAATTATTGCAATTCTTATATTTATTACCATTTATTTCCTATTTATTGTGGTTACAACCTTTTAAGTTCCTTTCTCATCAATTAGTTATCATAAACACAAATATTACGTGTAAGCGTCGTTTTTAGCTAAGTTTTATTTTAGTTATTATAAGAACAGTAAAATTATGTACAAATGTCTACTTTTATCAAATATATTCAAGTTATATATCTTCACTGAAATATTATTTTCCATGTTCAATTGTTGGAATCGTGTTTAAAAAGATTATCCGCTATAATTTCTATAAATTAGTCCAAAACAAAAGATTTAACATTAAAATATAAAGATTACATCGTTTACAAGGAATAATCATTTCTTTTTATTACTAAAATAGACAGCTGAAACTACAATGAAGTCATACTTAACACATCCCTTTGTCTTTTTATTTGCATCTATTCCTTGTTAGACCAAACACTGTACTTTCCTAAAAGGGAAAGAAATCAAACTAATTTACAAATATTAAACGGATCCAAATTCCAACAACCCAAACATAAAAATTTTACATTCTAACAAGATTAGGGTAATAATCCAAATTCATAACATTATTATACAACTTATTTTCAAATCTGGAATAAATTTCATTCAAATTAATATTCTAAATTCATATATTTGGGACCGATTTCCAGCTCAGATTATGAACAATTCTAAATCAATTTATAAACAAGAATATGTTCGCCATATTTATGATATTTAGATTATATTCAATTTGTTACCTACAACTCATATACAATTATCCAGTTAGGCATACTAATCAAATAAACACCGATGAGATAATTTTCTTACTGTAACAATATATAAACTTTCCCACTCACCTTCGAAGCGATCAAAATCTCCAAATCTGAAGTAGAACCTTTGATTCATCACCAAATCCTTTTTAATCCAAGAAATACATATAAAAAGGGTATACATACATATATATATATATATATATATATATATATTAGAATTAAAAACCAGAGAAGAGATTTGGGATCGGGAGAGAAAATAGATACAAATATAAATAAATATATAAATTACCTCAAATATGTATATAGTTAATCTCTTCTCTTCTCCTTTTTATTAGATTTTCATTCTTCTCCAATTTATATGAATATAGATATAAAGATCTTTTTTCATTATATAGAAAGAGAGTGAAGAAGAAGAAATGACTGAGCTTCACTACTGCCCCTAGAAAAATATAAGAAGAGAAAGGAGGGTTATGTCTGAATTTATAGGCACTAGAATCAATTAGAACCGTTAGATCAAAATATATTAAATTCGGACCGTTGGGCCTAGGCTAATCCTTGCCGCCACACATTAAGCGGTTGACCGCCGCCTTCCTAGGAGTCAACCGCCCCTGGTCGAACGCTCCAATATTCGGGCTGACCTGTGGGCCCGGGATAATATATATATAAACGTTAATTTATCTAATCGAATTATTTTCGTTCCGAATTCGTTTTTCATCCGTATCTTCTTCGTTTGGATTCCGATTGCAAAACTTAAAATATAAAAGTTTCTCAGAATATCATCATGAACGCAATGGTGCAAGTTTCATGGTCAGATTGCACCGTTTGAAGAAATTCCATTATTGGAGCCTAATTAATTAACAAACTAACTGACTAATTAAATAACTAACGCCAAATTATAGGATGTTACACAATTTTCCCATAATATCCTTTGATGATTCATGATGCGTGCGATATGATCAAGGAAGTGTACGGAGTGAGTTTTCAGTGAATGAACAATATTGACTCTTAGAAAGAAAATAGTCACAAGAGAGTGTAGAAATCAAGATAACAAGTTAAAATTAAAGTTCTATTTTTAGGCTCTATTTATAGTAATCAATAGTCATTTCAAAAGAGTTGTATACTTTCAGATGTCACTTCTTTTCGAAGAAGAAGAATGGAACAGTCATTACTCTTTGAAGTGTTGTTTCAGAAAATATAGTCATTACCGTTCATTTAGTTGACTAGGAATGTGCATAAGTTAACTGAATATAAGTATAAAACCTTGCAGAGATGACAACTACAAATAAAAGACTAACATGTGTATTTAGTTGATTGGCTTAGGTCGACTGAATTCAAACTCAGTCGATACCCTCAGTCGACTGAATTTGAACTCAGTCGACTAATCCTTTGTATTTAGGTTTTTGAATATATAAACCCTTGTAAATTTTATTTGTACATACTTTTGGTCTCTGCATTTAAAATTTAGTATGCCAGTGATATATGTATATGCATGTGAATCATCTAGGAGATTTTAGAAATATTTTCTAAGGACATTTACTTTACAGACGACTTAACTCTTCTTTCTTCCACTTCTTGTCTTCTTCTAGTCATCAATGTTTTCAAAGACCTGAATAAGTAATACTACAGAGATATTTACAAATATATGGTTATCACATTAGAACAACCATAAAAGAAGAGCTCTAATATTCGGCCCAATCCCTTCAGATAGCCGATGTTGTGGGGGCATCCCAACAATGGTATGGGGCCTAGACTAGTGGGTTCCTGATAATTATTAAGCCAAGAATGTTTTTTTAACACAAAAGTTCAAAAATACTTTCAAACCAAAAATCTTAAAATATGATTAACTCAAAAGTTTTTTTTATAAATAAAGGCATCTTTCAAACCAATCAAAAATCACCTAAATTCGATTAAAAAATTAAAAGTTACAGCTACTTTTACACAACATTTGAACATTCAAAATTTCCAAAATTCTGTCAAGTTTTTGTTTTTGTTTCAAGTAAATCCACTTTCATCTTTAAAAACATCAATGTTAAGCAAAAGCGCTCTACACCAAGTTTTTTAATTTCAAATCCACCTTCTAAAAAATCAAGAATTACAAAAATCCAACGTCTTAGTCAAAAGCGAGCATATAAACGAATATGGGTTTCTTACCCCCATTCTTAAACTCGAAAATATCTCAGCATTACTAAACTTCGTTTCATTTTGACAAACCTTCTTCATACTTATTTAACTCTTAACTCATTTTACCACAAATCAAATTTATACATCTTTTTAACGAAATTTTTTACCAATACATACCAGTAAGCAATATAAATACTTTCCTTTTTGAAAAGTCCATTCCAACCTCATAGTATAATATTCACATTATTTACTTTCTCATATTTTCCAAAATATTTATATCTATAAATGCCTATTTCACCATAAATCACATGTACTCATCACTTTAATAAGAAGCGTTTATTATTGCATGAAAATTGTTTAATACATATGTTATTTGAAACATTCTTTTCAATCTATCAACGTTAAGTTTACAAAACTACTTTTTCTTGCTTTAAGAAAATACTTTTATATCTGAGTCATCAACAATATATTAATTATACTATTATTTTTCCTTAAAATATTTCCTTCCCGCAGTATTTGTTATTCACATAGACAACTTCTCAAAATCTATACTTTACTCAAGATATATGAATAACATATTCATTCCAAAACATTTTTGCTCTTTATAAAATATTGTACTATCTTCAGATGTTACATTTTTTTCAAAATATTGATTTTATTATTTACTAAAATATTGTTCACATTTCTAAAATTTATCCAAAAGGGATATCTATAACATTTCTTAAATTTTTTTACTCCTTTTAAAAAATTTATTTAACTTATCCTAAAATATTATTTTCTTTTCAAAATATTATATGTAACACACTTTCCAAAACATTAATGTCAAAACTTTAGTTTTCATACTTTTTTGAAATATTTTCCTCCTTTCAAAACATTATGTTGAAATGTCGCTATCCAATTATTTATGAATCGTTATTAATAGCTGGCCAGACGCATCGATCAGAATCCTTAAAGTACTCAACGGACAAAATAACTTCAAAAATTTCTTTAGATATTTATATATGTACTACTGTGAACATGTGCTATGCATATGGGTTTACATAATTTATTTAATTCACATCTTTCTATATTTTTTATAGTTGTATAAAGGTGAAACATATGCTTTTGAATTGTAATTTTTTTGATCCACTTTTTATTTGCTGATAAATGCTAAATGATAAATATGCCTAAATTAGTTCAAAGTGCACAAAATATAACTAACATTTTGGAGACGACGGCTTTATACAACAAACACTGATATCCACTATAGTTATTCCTAATTTGGAAGCATTAAATTACTAAGAATTAATTAATTCTTAAATCCAATTATTAGAAACTAGGTCATTTTATCAGCCGCACGATAATATTATTTGATAAGACTCTTATTCATATTAGAACCGAATAGAGCTAAAAATAGTTACTAATTAAATTAATTGTATATTGTTTAAATTAATTGTTTGCTTGTTTTCATAGAATAGAAGATTCCTAATTTCATCAAAATATACATACACAACGGTTAAAAAAATGGTGGCTTCCCAGAGCTAATTCCCCGTGCTCCCCTTCTTCTTGCTTGCTCAAATTTCGCCATTGCCTTCTTCTGCGAGCATTCTGATCGATTGTTCTCTGGTTTTGCCAGGCCCTAATTTCTCTTCGATGACGACTATGGGCGATGGAGAGTTCATACTCACAGGATCGTTTTTGAGAGATTGCCCATCGTTCGCCGCAATAGCTACTGCCATTCAGACGACGGCAGCTGGTCCCATGTCTGTTGTCTTTACTGATTGTTGCTCAGTCGAGATTAGGGTTTTTACGATGGCAAGTTTTGTAGATCTCTGTCGTTCGCGTTTTTTGTTGGTCGATGGCTGTTTTATGGAAATAATCCCCTTTTTCGATCTTGGGTTAAGTCTCGTTTCCCCCTAGTGGGCGAAACAACCAGGTTTCTGCTTCGAAGGTGGTTTCGGACTCCTCTTGCTTGCCTGTTGTTGACTCGCGGTGGGATTTCATCACCCGCTTCGAGCCTATCTTGGCCTTTGCAGATTCGTGCGAGATTTTGAAATCGGGGGGGTTGCTTTTTTTGTTTGGTTCGGTGGAATGTGGGGGGTTTGCTGATTTTGGCTCTGATTTGCTTGACAACATGACATCTGTTGGGGATTTCATCACCCCAATCAGATCTGGTCATGGTTCTGTCTTTTCTTTGCGCCTCCAGTCCGCTTCTCATAGAAGGAGGCGGCGGCGTCGCTTTCGACGCTGCGCGCGAGCTAGCTTGAGAGAGTCTGCTTTGGCCATAAGTTGCCAACCTACAGCTCTTGCTTCTTGGGATAGTCATTTGCTTAGAGTCGAGCAGGCTCCTTCTGATTTGGCCATGAGCAAATGTTTTTTGACTTCTTGCGGCATGTTGCCAGATAGTGATGATGAGTTTGTTATTCCTTCTTTGTTGGCCGTCTTGGTTAGTGAGCAGCAGTTGAGAGCTCCTCTTGATTTGGTCCATGCTCCGGACCAGCTGGTAAGTGCTGCCACTTGCAGGCAGGTGAGTTTTTCTCCTTTTATCTCCTTTTTGGTTGATGATGCTGGGTTTTCAGTTATTTGCTGGTTGTTGGTTGATGGTGTTGGTTTTCTATGCATGAGCCATGACACACCTCGGCGTGTGATCCCTGACATTGCTGTCCCGTCGTTGACTGGTGGCGTGTCAGGTCCCCTTAACTTAGTGATCTTCGATTCGTCTTATTTTGTCCACTTTTCTTGCTTCTTGCATTAGAGACCTTGTCCTCTGTTTGTTTCGCAGGAAATCTTTAGCCGCGTCGGTTGTGTCCATACCAATCTTCTCGTATGGGTCGTTCTGATGGGGCCCTTTTGCTGGTTTTTTTGATGAGTCATTGCGAGGCCTCTTCTGTGTCGTCAGTGACTCTTCTACGTCTCCCTAGATTATCAGGCCACCGTTGGTCTCTTCGGAGGCTACAACGGGCCTGGAGCGTTTGGCTCGGGCGATCATCCAGCTCTGGTCGCATAGTGGACTCTAATTCGGACCACTATTCGGACAGCCTGAGTTTTCGCCAGCTTTCTTTGGTCCGCCCTGTTGTTCCCTCTGATAGGGCCGACTCGCGAACATTACCTGTCTCGCGGGGCTGTCTCTTTTGTGACAGTCCGGCTCTGGTAAGGTTCCTTCAGCAACGTGGGCTGCGTCTTATCAGCTCCCCTACATTCTTCTATTTCTCTCCAGCTCTTCCGGATCCCCCGGCCTCCTCCACCTCTTGTTGCTCTTCTCTTTACTCTCTTCCCTATTCCCCCTGCTCTTTATCGATCTCCATCCCACTGCTTAGCAAGGCGGAAATAGCGATCATCAATGATCGTCTAGCTCGTCTCACTAAGAACTCGACATCTTCCAAGCATATTGTTCCGCAGTTGGGATCGTTTGAGCCGCTTGGGGTCTCTCTGGAGTCCTCCCCACGAAATTCGGCTCCCCATTCCCATTCGTCTCGTCGCAAACCGAGAGGTTCTCTCGCCACCCCTTGCACTATCCGCACTCGCTCTATAGCGGCGTTTGAGCAGACCGACAGGTCTACTCGATATTCGTTGTATCTTATCTGAGTTGAGTTAGCTATTCCTTTTCTTCTCTGCTAGCTATCTGTCTCTTTGCTTTCCCCTTATCATGTCGAACTTCCTTTTCTGGAATATCCGTGGTATTGGCAATGATGCGTCTTCAGCTAGGCTGAAGCGCATTGTCCGGAAACATTCTGTCTGTTTGGTTGCTCTTTTGGAACCTTTTATGGGTCCTGGAGAGGTAACCAAAACTGTGTTGTCGTTAGGGTTTGGCGGTGCCTTGTCCAATGTTTTGGGTAAGATTTGGATTCTTTGGTCCAAAGGCTTTGTGGTTCGTCCTGTTTTTGAGTCGGTCCAGCTTATTTCTGTGGCTTGCTCAACTACTCACTTCTCTCACCCTTTTCTTTTCTTGGCAGTCTACGCCAAGTGTGATCGGATTGAAAGGTTATCCCTCTGATCTGATATTCTTTTGCTCTCTGAGCTGGGCTTCTCGTACTCGGTTGTGGGTGGTGATTTCAATGTGGTCGCTAGCCAGGCTGAAAAACAAGGAGGGGTGGCCGTTAACCGTTCTTCGGTGACGGACTTTAACTCATTCATTGTTAGCTCGGGCCTTTCTGAAATCCCTTTCGTTGGCACTGATTTTACCTGGTCTAACAACCAAGAGGGACCAAACCGTATCCTCTCTAGGCTGGACAGAGTTTTTGGGTCGGAAGATTGGGTCAATCTCCCCTTCTCCTTCTCTATCTCGCATCTTCATCGGACCATTTCTGACCATGCCCCGTTGATTTTGCGATGTTCTCCCTTTCTATTTCGGGTCCGTCATCTTTCCGTTTCTTAAGTATGCGGAGATCCCATCATACTTTTCATCAGGTGATGGAGAAATCGTGGAGTTCTCCTATTGCAGCCTCCCACATGGTGGTTTTCTCCCAAAAGCTTAAACGTCTCAAGGTTTGCCTTAAGGCCTGGAACGTTCAAGTTTTCAAAAACATTTTCGATTGTGTGCGGGCGGTAGAGGAGACTCTCATCTTTGCCGAATCTCTGTTTGACGAGAATCCGTCCGCCGCCAACAAGGAGAAGTGGGCATTAGCCCAGATGGCCTTCTCCTCAGAACTTCGTGTCAAGAACACATATCTTCGCCAAAAAGCGAGGGTCAAATGGGTGGTCGAAGGAGACTCGAACTCCAAAAATTTTCATTCTTTTATTCGTAAGAAGAACAACCTTCTATCGATTCATGAGATTCTTCGGTCGGATCTCTCTGTGGCTACAACCCCTGTTGAAGTCAAAGAGACCATTCTGTCTCACTTCCAATCCTTTCTGGGTTCTACTTCTGTTTCGGATTCCGATTCGGTCCTTTTTTCCTTCATCCCCCGAATGGTTTCTCCGGCAGTTAGTGTTGCTTTAGCTGACCTTCCTTCATCGGAAGAGATTCGAGCCTGCGTCTTTGCTCTAAGCAAGGATAGTGCCAGTGGGCCGGATGGCTTCATCGGTGTTTTCTACTGAAGTGTTTGGCCTATCATTCAGCCCGACTTCTGTCTGGCAATCCAGTACTTCTTTTCTAGCGGTTCTCTGCCCATTGGTTGGTCTTCCACCAAGTTGGTCCTCATTTCGAAGTGTGTTAATCCTCGATTTTGCGTGGATTTTCGTCCCATCAGCCAGTGTAATTTCTCAAACAAAGTAATCTCCAAGGTGCCGGCCTATCGTTTGGCCCCGTACCTTGATCGTATCATCTCCCCCTCTCAAGTGGGTTTTGTTAAAGGCCGTGTAATCACAGATAACGTCCTTTTAGCCCAAGAATTGATTTCGCAGCTTGACCGGAAGGTTAGAGGCTCTAATGTTGTTTTCAAACTAGATATGGCAAAGGCTTACGATCGCTTGTCGTGGTTTTTCATCATCAAGGTTTTGCGAGCCTTTGGGTTTTCTTAAACTCTTATTGATTTGGTTTGGAGGCTCATCTCCAACTGTTGGTTCTCCGTTCTCATTAACGGATTGGCCAATGGATTCTTCAGGGCAGGAAGGGGTTTGCGTCAAGGACACCCACTATCGCCTTCTCTATTCGTGATCGAGGCAGAGGCTTTCATTCGCGGGCTTCAAATCCTTTCGATTTATGGTCAGATCCATAGATTTGGGCTTCCGAGGGGGTGCCCGCTCATTTCCTCCTTATATTTTGCAGATGACATTGTCATTTTCTCCAATGGCAACCGTTCCTCTGTTCGTCGGCTTCTTCGCTTCATTTATCTTTACGAGAGGTGCTCGGGCCAGCTCGTTAACTCCTTCAAGAGTTGCTTCGTCCACGCGAAGGACATGTCTCCTTCCAGGGCTTCTTGGCTAGAGAACTTTACCGGGTTCAAGGAAGCATCCCTTCCGCTACCTTATCTTGGAATAGTCCTTTACAGAGGTAGGAAACTTAACGCTATTTTCGATACTTTGACAGACAAAGTTAAGGGAAAGATTATCCGTTGGAATGCGTCTCTTCTTTCCCTAGCAGGTAGACTGGTTCTCATCAAGTCGGTCTTAGGCTCGATGGGCACTTATGTCTTCGTTGCGATGACCCCTACTTCTTTCTTTTTCCGGTCTTTCCAATCTTTGGCCCCGTCTTTCTTTTGGGGGTCGAAGATTGATATCCACCGCCATCATTGGGTCTCCTGGGACGTCGTGTGCCATCCCAAAAGCGAGGGCGGTTTAGGCTTGTGCAATCCTATGGACATCTGTGCGGCTTTTGCTTGCAAGTTGTGGTACAGGTTTGGGGCAAACGACTCCTAATGGGCATCATTCCTTCACGCTAAGTACCGTAGGCTGGCGAGCTCTGGTTTCACCGGTTCTCCATTTTACGCAAGCGAGTCTTGGAAACAAATGAAATCGGTGAAACCATTTTCTGACTCTCATGGCGGTCAATCCGGTTGGGATAGCGGCTCGTTTTCTATCTTCAAGGCCTAGAGCTCGGCTCGTAACCTAGCTCCGGTTCTCCCCTTGTTCTCTTTCATTTAGGATTCTCGAATCCCACCTAAAGTTTCTCTGTTTATGCGGCGTACCCTTCATGATGGGTTGCCATCAGACGAGAACCTCCAAAGGATCGACATTCCTACCGTCTCCCACTGTAGGTGCTGCGGCATCGGGGATACAGAATCCTTGGGTCATTTGCTTTTTCTAGGCTTTACTGCAAGATCCTGTTGGAATTACTTCGAAAATCTGGTAGGTATCCGAGGTAACAACAGCTCTCCTGCTGATTTACAGAGAACCTGGTGGTACGGGATCCCTGGTAAATCTCTACGCTCAATCCTTTCCCATTTGATTCCTTGCCTGATCTGCTGGCACCTCTGGTGCGCGCGGAATATGGCAATTTTTGAGGATTCTCCGATGGATCCCTCTTCCATTATTCAGCGGGTTAGGAATGATGTCTTCCTGGCTTTTAATGGCAGACCTTATAAGGGTTCAGTTGGCTCCCGCTCTAGACGGCTAGTGGGGCTTTTATCGATTTCCTGTGATCAGGCTTCCTCTCGAGTTGGAATTGGCTGAGGCCTTTTCGATGGCCGGGATGTTCCGCCAATCACGCCCTCGCTCCCCTCTTTTTTCTTCTTATGTGGTTGCTGGTTTTTCAGGTTCTGGCTTATCAGGTTTAGTCTAGGGTCTATTGTCGTCTTCTCTCCCTCTGGTATTCGGAGTGGTTTTCTTCGCAAGCGCTGGTGGGGTCGTCTATTTAGCCTGTAGTTGTTTTGCAGGGTTTTCATTCGACATCGTCATTGGGCGGTGGTCTTGCCGGAGCTCGATGACGATGTTAGATGGGCGATTGTTTTGCACGGTTTTCAACCAGATTGATCTGTGTTCGTTTCCTGTCCAGCGGTCGTCTTCCACTCTTGCGCGCCTGCTTCTGTTGTTCTTTAAGGGCGTTTGTTCCTGTTTTGCGTCTTTTTTTGTTTCGCGGGTTTTTTATTTCTTTTTGTTCTTCCTGGTTACTTGTCAGGCATGTTGACTGCTTTTGGAGTTGGCTTATATATATTTCCTTTTCCAAAAAATAATAAAATTAATTGTATATAATTCCAACTCAAATTTAAAATGATGAATGTTAACGATAAAATTGGGATTAACGCTAACACCCGGTGTATGTCGTGATGAAATGAAAGCACCACCCGTTTGCACGGGAATCAAAATAAACAGAAAATAGCAAAAAAGTAAAAGAGACACAGCGATTTTTATAGTGGTTCGGCTTAGAGTTAATCCTACATCCACTTTACATCCTCAATTATTTTCTTCGAGCACACTTTTACAAGATTACAACACTTTTACAACACCATTGATCGATTACAACACTTTTACAATTCACTTTCAAGTTTACAACACAATTGAAGAAGGAGATTAGAACTTTGATCATGGATTGTTCTTCGGATTCATGCTGAATGGAGTAGATCTATTGATGGAGAATCTTCAATGGTTGAGGTGTTCGGAGAGTTGAGAAACCAGCAGAGTATAGGCGCCTTGAAATCCAAAAAGTCTCCTTGTCGTTGAAGTAGGCGGAGTATTTATAGGAGAGTTCGGAGTTAGGTCGGCTGGGTGTAGGTCGTGAGCGACCTAAGATAGGTCGTAGGTCGTGGGTGACTTATGGTGTGGCAGAAGAAGGAGTACGACCTAAGGGATAACGACATTAGGTGTTATGGCATGGAGCGACCTAAGGGAAAAAGGCGGAGTATCCTCTAGGTCGTGAGCGACTTAACTTTGAGGTGCATAGGTCGCGAACAACCCATCTTTGAAGAGGGTGGATAGGTCGCGAGCGACCTACAGGTTAAGGATGGGAGTTAGGTCGCGAGCGACCTAACTTTGGTGAGGTGTCTTTTAGGTCGCGAGCGACTTAACTTGGAAGGAGATAGGTCGCTAAGTTGCGTGGAATTCTGTAGCTCCCTAGGTCACTGGGTCTTAGAGCTGTCGCTTCTCATGCTGAGTCGCTCCATTCTTTAAGTCGTAGGAGGTTAGGTCGCTAGATGTTTTGAGGGGTTATTAGGCCGGTAGGTGGTAGGAAATTAGGTCGTAGGTCGTTGGGATCTCTAGGTCGTAGGTCGCTGGGACCTCTAGGTCGTAGGTCGCTGGCTTTAACTCGTTGGATACTCCATGCCCTAGGTCGCATACCGTTTTGGACGGGGCGCTGCCCCTTGGACCCCTGCGACCTGACCGGGCAGGTCGAACCCCGTAGCGGTGGCGTTGCCCCTGCACCCCCACCTTGAGGGGTTGCCACCCCCCCTTGCCCCCCCTCCATAGGGGATCTTAGATGAAAAATCATTCAACAAAACTTGCTTTGTTGAGATGCTGAGTTGACCAATCTTTGAGATGAGCTATCCTGCTTTTCTCGGTCGATCTTTTGATATCACGGCCTTGCTAAAAAGGTGGGGTAACAATGAATATATTTATCATAATTTAAAATGTGAAATAACTAACATCAAATTCATTTTTATTCACAAATAATTAGTGGTGGTGATGATGGCTAAATTATGTATGAAAATTTCCAAAACTAATCAACATAAAATTGAGGACCATGTAAGAATGTATATATATTCATTATTGCATGCAATAAAGTAACTATGATAAATATATTTATTATTTTAAATTTGAATTAAAAGTAAATATAGATCAAAATAGAATTAACTCTAATTAATTTCAATTTGTATCTCTCAAGTTTGATCCTTGTTGAAATTAGATAACTAACTACATATTAATTTTGTAACTAATCCTCGCTGATGCTAATAAAATGAACTAATGACCATTGAATGGCATATTCATTTAGTATCAATTAACTAAATAAATGCCAAATATGAGTATATATGATAATATTCTTTTATATTATCATCAATAACCAAGCTAAGAAATAGTTATCTTAACTATAGAACATTAAAATTCATATAGTTTTTTTACTTATGTAAAAAGTAATAATTTGATTTTTAACCCTTTATTTCATACCTAGATAATTTTTGTCATAGAAAAATTCAAAAAATAATTAACATAAAAATGAAATGCAAAAGAAAAATATTTCCAATCAAATTATTGTATATTGTATCATCTATTTAATAGAAATTACGAAAATAAATAATTAAAAAAAATTCATTTCCAAAAAATATTATTATTATTAAATATATTATAGAATACAAATATTCATCACTTACCATTAATTTTTGCATCAACCTTTAAATAAAATACAATGAAAAAGAATTAACTTACACACCAATTTTAGAAAGAAAAATGTTGTATGTGTTTGTAATACTATACCAATTTTAAAAAGAAAAAATTATTTATGTTTGTTTGTAATGGAATATCACTCTCAGAAATAAAAATTAAGTATGTTTCTTTGTAATAAAATACAAATTTTTGAAAGAATTAAATTACATGAACTCAAGGTAAAATAATGTAAAAGAATTAAAAATAATATTTTACATAATTATGGAATTTCTACGTTATATGGAATTGAATGAGAGATTGATTAAAAATCGATTTTACCATTTCTATTAATATAACTATAGTGTACAACATATTGGTTTGTCATTTTAATGATTTAGTAGACCAAATAATAATGTTAGTTATTTGCATTTATTCAGATGATTTAAATTTTATATCGCTCAATCGAACCAACCGCTAGGGAGGTTTATTGCCTACTATAAGAGAGCCAAAATAGAACTCACTTAAGCCAATTTCACACAGTTTTGTGTTTCTTTCTCCAAATTCAGATTCTTTGTATGAAAATTTGTCCCTTCAAAAATACCATGATCCTCTTAAAATCTCATTACCAATGTTATTTATTTTGAATTTTGCACAAAACAACAGTTTCAAAACTTAACACGCCTACCTGGCTTTCCTTACTACTGCCTTAGTCACCAATGTCACACTCAGATCCCAAGATTGGCCTGATCAATTAACTTTTCCATACAATACAAGTTCAAAACCTAACTCCCCTATCCGACTTGCCTTACTATCGCTTAAGTCACCAACATTGCACGGAGATCCCCGATTTATCCTCATTGATTGAAAAGGTATTTCATGTTTTTTATCTAGTTTAATTTTGTTTATTGTTGAATGTTTTTGAGTTCAACATAATTTTACTTAATCTGCATTAAGATTGAAAGTACGTAATTTTAGATCTCAAAAGTATACAATAAAGCTTTAGTAAGAGTAATTTAAAGGCTTTGATGAAATTGATCAGTAATATGCTTGTATATTCATGTTATATTGATTGATCCATGTAAATTTCGATTGAAATATATTTGTAGTGAATGGTAGAACCTTATTTTAATTTTGAAACTTTGTGTGTTTGGATTTTATTTCTTTTGAAGTCATTTGGTGGTTCGGTTAGAGTTTTTGTTGCATTGCAGTTTGATAAGTATGTGATTCATTCAGAGAACAAATATGAACTTAAAGCAATTTTGGTCTCATTCCATTCAATACTTAAAACATAGATGTTCAAATTATAGCAACCAACTTGAAAGCATAACTATGGAATTCCTGCTGATACATAGAATAAAGAATATGCAGTACCAAAAATAAAAAAGCATTACGTATGATTTTTTATAGCTTCCTTATAAGGACATTGAAGTGGCGCTTGTTTCAAAAGTTTGATAATCGGCCTGACTTAAACCTTTGAATTCAAATTTTTCTAGAAGTAAATTTTCAATTGCATATCCATCAAAAAAATGATAGGTTACATGTGATTATTATCAAATATGAGAAGACATTGCCCTTTGTTTGTTTTGAACATTAACATTATCAAATTCTTTTTTGATTCACAAACATTATTAATCCAGTTCAGTATTCGCTATACTCATCAGTAAAATTCATACCATGATTATGGGTTTTATGTCGGTATTTTCTCTATAATTACTCATAAACAACATGTTCCTATCACTTTTACGGATCACATTCTATCTTTAGTATGGGTGAAATACATTTTTATTTATTAAACAAAAGAATATTTATCTAGCAAATGAGATCATTTCAATGGATAATGCCTGGTGTGTTCATATTGTTTGTTGACATTCATTTTCAAAGTAATATTTTATTTCTTTTTAACATATAATTAGTTGTACGATTGATTCTGTATACCTAATCCACATCTAATGAGATCAGAGATGCTCAGTTAATATGTGTACCAGCTATAAACATGTTCATTGTTCTCCAAAAGTTGATTAACTATAGATGCTTAGTTAATATACATAAAACTACAATGAACGTGGTCATAGCTCATAATTTATAATTAATTTTAGAGATGCTAATTACACGTAAAATTATAGACATGCCATGAATATATTATGATAGCGAAGATGATCAATTAATATTCTATAATCAACATTTTTCTGTTTTGCGTCCACCCCCCCCCACCCCCCCACCCCCCCCCCCCCACACACACACACACACGCCTGTTATGTTGTAGCCAAAAATTTGTTTTGCTCCTACTCCTTCCGCATGGAAAATAGGATGCTATACCTCCAATAATTTGTAGGCTTCAATGCTTGCTCTGAATTTACTATCACCATTTATTTTTGAACTTGTTGTAGCATTCGAACTTTAGGTTTTACCCTATGTTTCAGGTAAAATAATTGTTGAACTAGATTTAATCTTTATACTGATCTAGGAAGTGCAAAGAGTACCAAATCAGTTTTAATGTGGAGAATTTGCAAGCATGGAATCATAAAATTAATTTTCGGTTTGGAGTGCATGGTTAGCTGACAAGAACGATGGTTCATCTAAATTAGCTCTTATATAAACCACGTACTTATATTTCATTTTTAAAAAATACTTCCCACTCTAATATAAAAAAATGTATTAATAATTCACTGTTTGGTATACTTTTTCTCATTGGTCCATAAGCAAGCTCATTATTTGTTTAACAACACAAAATGGCTATATAGAATGATTTCTTATACAAAGAAAGAGTTAACATAAAACAATATTCTCTTGTCATTTAAAATATATGTTCAAAAGTAACTATTATTAAATGTTTAATTAATGTCAAATGTCCGTGATATCAATGATAAATAAAGTAAGTGTCAATATGTAAAAACCATTTAAGATAATATTTTTCGTTTAGTTTTGAAATATGAAAACATTTATTTGTAGCTTTCCATATATGAGAGATAAGTTATCCCAACACAAACTAGCATTTGAACGTTCTATTATATTCTATAATTGCAATAACTTCCAGAGAATGAATTCTAAGTAAATATCTGTTAAGCATATCTAGTAAAATTTTACCTCTATTAATGGAAAATAGTAAAGATTTAGTTCCTCTATTTTTGTACGTAAATTATGTACGCAAAAGCTAAGCCCCAATAAGAATTGAGTGTAGTGCGAGAACAATTATGGAAATATAGTAAATGTAATTCTCAGAAAATGATAAAGACATAAACAGTTTAAAGTTTATGTAAACGCTTTTTATTATGATCCATGCAATTTATAATTTCATCTTCATTTTAAGTATGTATGATTCTTTTTGAAATTTTGTGCTTCAAATCATACTCATTGGTTTAGCTTTTACTAGCAACCGGGCCTATACGTAAAAATTAAAGACAAAAATGTCGCAGTTGGTTACAAAAATGAAAAAGAAAGTACCAATGGTTTAGTTATCATTTCCGAGTTAATTCGATTTTCCAAAACTTTGCATATATCACAAATTATGACCTTGGAATTTTTTTATTTATGATCTTTTTTTGCAGACAGCAAAGATAATGCAGAGCCCAAAGGTGTTGGTTTTGTGTTATTAATATTCTTCAAACCATATAAACTAGTTTTGAAACCATAATAAAATAACTAATTAGTATGTGGTAAATATTAATTTTCCTACCGTGTATGTTTTTGTGTATAATGTAGTAAAGAGATTCAAGGTAAATGTGACAACATCTAAGGTTATGAAACGAAATTATGTGCTTAAAGTTGATGTTGGAAGTATTGGAGTTATCTTCTATATTTTATTTTGGGGCTTTACACCGAAGGTCCCTATTTTTTATGTTGATATAAGAAAAGTTCCTATGATAATGAGTATGTAAATTAGTCCCTATTTTTTTTAAATGAGAAAGCGCAAACTATCTTGCGTTTTTCTTATAAAAAATGCAAGTTAACTTGCGCTATTTAAAAAAAAAAAAATTTTTGAAAATTTTAAAATTTTCAAAAAAATTCAAAATGAAAAAGCGCAAACTAGCTTGCACTTTTCTAATAAAAAGTGCAAGTTAACTTGCGCTTTTTAAAAATTTCAAAATTTTCGAAAATTTTAAAATCAAAAAGCACAAAGTAGGTTGAACTTGCATTTTTCAAAAATTTTAAAATTTTCAAACATTTCAAAAAAATTCAAAATAAAAGCGCAAACTAGTTTGCGCTTTCCTGACAGAAAGCGTGGTTTAACATGTGCTTTTCAAAAATTTCAAAAAGTTTTAAAATTTTCAAAATTTAAAGAAAAAATTTAAAGTCTAAAAGTTGAAAGTTAGCTTGCATTTTCTGTTAGAAAAGTGCAAAGCATCATGCGCTTTCTATTTTTCAAAAAATAGGGACTAAATTTACATATTTATATATACATGGACTTTTCTTATAACAACATCAAAAATAGAGACTTGTAACTCGTTTCTTGTTTTATTTTATGGCGTTCCACCATTTTTGATAGAAAATTTGTCTAGTCATATAAAGTTATTGATTAATATGATTTATGCTCATACTAGGTTGTTAAGGAGCCTATAGGCAACATTATTAAAAATAATTCTATGTTATTTATGTAACATTTTTATCATTCAGACATAACTGATGTTGGGCAAAGTGTCTCATTTACTTCAGTGGGTGTGATATAATTATTTTGGATGATGAATAAGTAAAAAGATTATGCAAATGATTTTGTTCGTTTTCTCTATATTTGTGCTATGATCTTAAATACAAAAATGAAACTATTATTGCATTATTATGGAATGATCTAGCTACATAAGCTAGTAATTAGAACTACTAAATGAGTAAAAGTATGAGACTTTCAAGAGAGTTGATAAATTTTTTATAGTAACTAGTAAAAGCGTGAGTATAAGACTTTCAAAAATGTCAAACTAGAAAGTTCTCATGTATTTTACACGTATCAGTTGTTTTGATTATATTTGTTTGAATAAGATGATACATTATTATATTTTACATTTATTTAAATAATAAACTCATAAATTTGTCTTTTTATATTTTAGATAGAAGGTTTATGAATGCATTTTACTTTTTTAACAACCAGATTTAAAACTTTAAAATAAGACGATGTTTTATAGCAATGTTATTGGACCCGTCAAATTTTCTGTACTTGCTACAATTATTATCTTCGTTTGATTAATTCTTTTTCTTTAGTTACTGGGCTTTCCACTCTATTATGAGCATGCTACACTAGTATATTAATATGGGATCCTTTGGTATCACTATTGTAGCTTTCTTTTATGCTTATACAACTTATATAGGCTACATATTTTGTCATGTATTTTACATTTATTGTTTTGATAGTATTTAGAGTGTTTGTTGGTGTAATAATCATTTTCAAACCAATTGATTCAAATATTAAAATTTTACGTCAAATCTAGCAAATGATTTAGCAATATATCATTTTCAGCTATTTTTTATTTATTCAAAATTGTTCTTTATTATACATTTCTTTAATATTACCAATTTTGTTATTAAAATTGAAAATAATATATTTTTCAAATGTATTATCATTGTGTCAAATTGGATTTAATAAAATAATGTAATAGATTTTTTTGTAGCATATAATTGAATGGTCGGTTTTCCCATTGTTGTGTAATTGTATTAGTTAATTGAAATATACATTTGGACTTGAATGTAAAACGATAGGGATAACATGAATAATTTTGTAAATAATTGTAGAAAAGATAAACATTAGTATTTAAAAGTAAAGGGTAAGAGGAAGAATTAGTTGAACATCGTAATAATAATAATTATGTCATCCAAAATTAGAGGAATTTGAAAATAATTCATTTACGAGAATCAAGGAGGAAAATAAGGAAAGAAGGAAATAAAGAGAGCATGACTATTTCTTTACTATTATATATGTATATCAATACATGTATATATATCCAGCTTTTAAAGAAATGAGTGTAAAACTTTTGGAGTATAATATTCTTTTTCATCGGGTCCTCTCACTGACATTCCTCCCTCCAATTCCACAATTTCTCCGTCAAAAAGATTTCCATTGTTAGGACCATCTTTGCTCAAAACTTCAAAATTTGATCGAACCTATTTTTGTATTTTCATGTTTTATGAGATCAAAAGTAATGGTTTTTTTGACTTGCTGCCACAAATGCATTTAATGTTGACAAGTGCATCACCATTTTTTCTGATTGATGTTGTCATGAAAAAAATTGATATTGTTTGATAAATTCAACTTTTGATGAATTAAGATTGAATCCAGTTTCAAAAAGAAAAGTGATGATTCTATGGTTAGAAAATTGATGATGATGAAGGATAAAATATTTCAGTTCTAGCTCTAGTTTGGTTTAGTCGGGTAACAATATTGAGTGAAAAAAATAAGGTATGGGATAACAAGGCAAAAAAGTAATAAATTATATATTTTACAATATAAGTTCAACTAAAACAGATTTCACCCGAAAAACCACTGCTAAATATCAGTAGTAGAAAAATCAAATATATTCGTGAAAATTAAGTAAAAAACTAAATTAGAGCTAAAATTGAGACATTTTATCTATCATCATCCTCAATTTTACAACTTTCTAATCATCACTCTTCTTTCTAAACCTAGATTCACTTTTAGTTCATCAAAAGTTGAATTTATCAAACAATATAAAAAGAATTCATGACACCATCAATAGGAAAAAATGTCATATCATTATAAACAATGAATTGCAAAATTCACCAAAGCGAACTTAAGGTAATATCGCTAGCTTCATGTCAGCATTAGACGCATTCATGGCAACTAATCAAATTTAACAATAACACTACTTTTGGTCTTGTAGAACATGAAAATACAAAATATATGTGATAAAATGTTGAAATTTTAAGTAAAGAGGGTACTAATAGTGGAGATCCTTTTGGCAGAGATTGAAACAGAGGAATTGGAGAAAGTAATGTCAGTGAAAGTACCCGATGAAAAAGAATATTAAACACTAAAAGTTCAACACTCAATTCCTTAAAAGATGAATATAACTATAATAGTAATGCAAAAGGTATGCTCTCTTTATTTCCCTCTTTCCTTATTTCCTCCTTGATTCTCATAAATGAATTTTTTCAAATCACTCTAATTTGGCGTGACGTTATTATGATATTATGATAGTTTAACTAAGTCTCATGTACCATTTACATTTAATTATTTACAAAATTATAGGGTACAATTTTTATTATCTACATCAACAACGACTTACGAAGATTTCCACTCGAAGTTTGAAAAAGCAACAACTAATAACTCTAGGTCAGTTCCTAATATATGGTCGCGATGAATAATCTCCTAACCAAGATTGAGTTAACATTCTCAATGATGAATCACGTATATCGCACCATCGCAATTCCTAGGATTCCGCCAAGTATACACCTCCTACTTGAGCATTAGCATCACCTTCTCAATGGTAAAAATGTCTTAACCTCTTTTCCATTCAACCTGAAGCTAATACTGTTGTGATTTCCTCGTATGTCTAGCCGCTACCCAGCCATGTAGTTGTATTATCGTGGATGCCTCCCATCTACCTTCTCTAGTTCCTATATGCTTAATATGTGATCAAGTGTGCCTTAGTAACAATAATAACTTCTAATTGTGTTGCTATCGCATGCCTCATCGAGTTCCATGTTACGCCGCTATGGAATGTGAATTTAGGTAGTCATCCAATGCTCAACCACCTGGGATAGGTTTCCTTTGTTAATGCCACCATCCAATCATAGAGCGAGCAGAATTGATACTGCTCATTGCATGTTCTCCATGTAGCTATGTGAACTCCTAAAAGTTCAAAAAGTGGGGACAAGTCCCTGTATTTCCTCTACTTGGCATGCACCTGGTCTATTTTCAACCCGAGCACGTCGAAACAATTCAAACATTCACCTTTTGTATATTTTACCACAGTTTCACTTTTGATCATCCAACCATTTTATATGGTTACGAAATCATTTATACATCCATATCCATGTTTATTTTTGCCATTTATTTGCCCAAATCCATTTTCACGGGTTCAATTTTGCTCATCCATCGTTCAATCTCCTTTTTTTACTTCGAACATAGCTTAAAAAACTTTATTATTTCGTTTTAAACACTTACTCATACTCATTATCATTTCTTATACTCCCAAACAAATATATATATATATATATATATATATATATATATATATATATGTTCTTTCCTTTTTCTTTTCATTTTCTTTTCTCTTTCTGATCTTTTCCTTTCATTTTTCTTTTCATTTATTTTCCCATCATGTTTCTCATGTTATTAATTTGTTTTCCACATAGATAGTCTTCTGTCTTTGCCATTTTTAATGTTTACCCTTATTTTCTTCTTCTTGGACATTATTATAAACTTTATTTTTTCCCTTTTCATATATGCATATATTTACTCATTTACCTACGTATAATTCAAGATAAATAAGGTTGGATCTAGAAAATTTTCAAAGTATATCCATCGGTTTTCTTAAATGTATCTAACTCATAGTAATAAGTTAGATCTATACAATTCAAAAGTGGACTTTGTTTGACCTACTTCTTTTCCTCTAAAGTTTCATCAATTCAAAGTAGTTACTTATGGTTTTTCCCCTATATGAAACCATGTTTACAATCAACCTTCAATGCTACTAATTCAATTGAAATTACCCATTCAAATCCAAAACAAATATTTTTAATTTGGATAGATGTATAAGAGAAATTTAATTACCTGTTTCATGAAATACCATGTCGTAATAGATCCACCCACCTTCTCAAAGTTTTCCCTCTTCTTTAGTATTTGCGAATCTCCTTTCCTAGACTTCCAAGCCTTGATTTATCCGCCTTTCCTTCTCTCTTTCCCTTTTAATTTCATTCTCTTTCCCTCTTTAACTTGATATGTTTTATTCCGATTTTGATTAAGAAAATTTGGAGAAGAGAATAAATGTGTACATTAGAGAAGTTCTGAGGAAGAACAAGATAAGAACGTATAGAAGTACAGAGGTAGTGGCTAAAGTTTAGAATGAAAAGAATTGAGGGCTAGGGCTTTATATTTAAAGGTGAAGTCTACATCTAGGAAAAATAATATGTTTGTTCTATAATACTTATCCTTCCATATAAGCAAAGTTCCTTTCCATTTATTTCCTTAAAGAGGATAATATTTATATTCTCTCGATTAATGTCATTTATTATTATTCGAAGAAATATCATTTATTATAGTTCAAATCAGTTAATATCATGTATTGATATTCTACCCATTTACTATTATTGACTATTGTAGAGAATTATTTATCAATATTCAAACATATATGTTAATATATGTGTGTTTGTATATTCATTTACATAATCAGGAACCTTAATCTTTCGTACATGAACTGTTATCTTCACTTTTCAAAATATGTAACCTTAAATGCATTCGTTTTTTCAAAGCTATATTGTTGCACTCCATTTCTAATATATACATATATATATATATATACATATATATATATATACATATATATACATATATACATATATATACATATAACGTTCTCTTTCTAATATATGTAACATATCATTTCATTAATTGTAGCAATAATTTTATCATTAATACTTACTCCTTGGAGCGATTTCAAATTTGTGCATGTAAGTACGTTTCCTTCTTTTCTTTTAATGCACATAAAACCATTGTAACCTTTTAGAGTAATTCATATCATTATTAAGACACATATGTTAATATATGTTTGTGTATTCATTTACATAATCAGGAACCTTACTCTTTCTTGCATGCACTGTTATCTTCACTTTTCAAAATATGTAACCTTAAATGCATTTTTTTCACAGCTATATTGTTGCACTCCTTTCTAATATACATAACATTCTTTCTAATATATGTAACCGATCATTTCATTAATTGTAGCAATAATTTTATCATTAATACTTACTTCTTGGAGCGGTTTCAAATTTATGCATGTAAGTACCTTTCCTTCTTTTCTTTTAATGCACATAAAACCATTGTAACCTTTTTTAGAGTAATTCATACAGATTTAATCAATTATTTAACAAATAAGTTTTTCATTTATTCTTGTAATTAATTCTTAAAACTAATTTTAAAATAGATGCTAAACCTGATATGCGCACTACGGTAAACATTTCGTATCTTCTTCATACTTTATCCGTTTTTGACATTTTATATATTAGTTTGGGCTAGAAAAATTTACTTGACATAATGGAAAAGTCAGGTTTTCCAAATTTCTTTATTTGTAAAAATTATGTTTTTTCCCTTTTGTAAAATTACCAAAATTTACTTTTTGATTAATTAATTATGTATTTTTATTAAATACGCGGAGAGTTATAATCTCCCTCTTTAAAAGAATGTCATCCCTTAAATTCCAACAAATGGAAAATGCAACTCTCCAATGCAACCAACATCTACTCAATCATTAACTATTTACAAACAACGTCCTTAGTTTTAAATTTTTAATGTAGCATGTACATATACGTATGGAATGCATATGAACATATGGTAATGTAAAATTAGGCGGTCTCCTAAACTAGTCGACCTCCTAAAATGCAAGTTCTTGTATCATGTATCCAAAATGTACGTAATGTCCTACATACTTACAATTCTGTATGGATGAGCAACATTCAATACATATGTAAAATGCGACAACCAATATATGTGTAACTGATAAAATAAAATGGATAAGGTCATTGTGTGTCGTAGGCTAACATAAACATATCAGCGCATATGTACTATACCAAATAATAATATACATCCTTGGCAACCCTCATCCAAAACATGTTCCAATGACACATTCACAACCATGCATAGCACCCAAACACTCCTACCTATGAGATATACTAAACTAAGTACTATGCGTGCAAGTAATTATACTAACTAATATGGAAACGTATCAAAAAAGAGCTTTAGATGGTTAGCTAAGATTTTCTCCTTCGGCTCCCAAGTACTCTCAATTGGATCATTTTTCCAACCTTAAATTATCAACATTACTATTGGCATGAAGACTCAATCCAAAAAACTACATATGTATGTGCATAGGTAAACATCTGCAATCCTTGCTATACACACAGATAAAATGATGTTGACGTGTACCATAATTGATAACTTGGGCATAAGTATGTCCGAATAGAAACATAGCACTATGCAATCCTCAATGCACATACAGAATATCTTAAATCATCCTAATAGTACATTGATCACTTCATCTTCTGGATACCACGGTAAGACAACTCAAAAGTGGATGGTGTCTGATCTAGCATCAAATGACTTGAATCTCTTATTATTCTTCCTTATATCTTAAGGAAAACAAAATTTAGTGGTCTCTAAAATTAGTGAAAATAATGTAACTTATTTTCTAATATCTATTCAACTTAAGCCATATCATATCACCTACGATTTTGCTTCTCCAGTCTTCCAATAGTTATGACACCAAGGTATCACATTTCCAATCTGTAATAATTTTTATCCTAAGTTCTATAGCATGCAAGCAGTAATCATTTAAGCATTCCAATAAAATATCCTATTTATTAATCCATTCAAATGTAGCAACAAAAATCCTAAGTCTAAATGGAGTCCTAAGTTTAAGTGAAATCCTAACCTAAAAGTGTTTTAGCGTTAAAGGTGCTACTAGGCTGGGTGATACATCATTCATGTGCAACCGTTATGCAACATAAACTATGTACCATTAAATTAATAATTCACGATAGCATTTTTAAATAAATAGTATCATTTTAATCCAAGAGATGATTTAAAGGAATCCTACTATCCTTTTCTCAAAATCTTATGAAAAAATTCCCAATCTCATTTTACAGGAACGTAGCCTCCATTTTCTTAATAAGCACAAACTGTAGTATCTTTTACTTAATGAGTATTCAAACTCTTGAATTAGTCATTTCTTGTGTACTCTTAATTATAACTTCATCTAGGATATCCTTTTCAAGTTGAACTTCCAAAAATTTCCCATTGTTTAATGAAATCTCCTTGGAATCTTTATTAAACATGACTTTTCACCATTTTACAACTTTTTATGGTCAAGACAATTCAAGATGGAATTGTGTCTTGCCATATGTAATGGTATCCCTTCTCGGAGGTGGCTACAAATGGTACTCAATTCCTCATTTTACGGCCAACCTCTCATCTTCTCAACCAAGCAGTAAAGGGACGTGTAGAGGTACGAGACAAAGCTTCATCATGCATTCACTAATATGAGAACTCACTATCACATTGTTAAATAAAAATGCAGGAAAGATAACATATAATTGACAAAGAAGTAAAAGTTGTCACTCTAAGATACAAGGTATATCAGAGTTAAAAACAAATCTCGTTAGTCTGGAGAGTTATAACTTCCTGACCTTATAATTGTTGATGGGTATACATAATAATACAATGGAAAATAAAAATACTAAGGCATGTAAACATCCAGAGCCTCCCATAAGCTCCATGTCCCACCAATAATAACCTAGAAAAATACTCAGATCTAACCCAAGTGTTATAATCAAATAATAATTGGATTAGGTTGAAAAACCAGCGTGAGAAAACAACAAGAAATATGGCGAATATATAATAATTTATAAGACCAAGCCATCAAACATGGAACGGGTTTTACCTCACAAGAACAATTTCCATACATGAAAAAATGGAAAAAAAACTAGAACAAAATCCAAATTTGAAAGAATGGATACAAAAAAAGATCAAAATCCAAACTTAAAGAATGGATACAAATAATTAAACATAGAGAAGAGCATAAGAAACTTCTTGATGCAATTAAGAAAAGGTCAACTCCAAGGTTCAAATCAAAACAAGGAGAATGAATTTATCCAACATGAATTAGAGGATGCGCCCCCTTACACCGAACGTATACCTCTAGATAAAATATACTTGAGAGCCCATGCCTAACACGCATCACTCATAAGAACTTCCAAGCTAGACCACAGTGAACAACATTCAAGAATCAAAATATATCCACATCACCACATGCATGCAGCCGAAACATCTCTAGATAAATATGAATATACCTAAGGGGTGTGACCCACATAGCGTGGCTCCAACTCGATCTTTGGTTTTAGTTATCTTCGGTGTTGGATGTCAATGCTCAGAACGAGCTACTAATCGTCTTAGATTGATGAAACGTGAAGAAGGAGATCGATGCTCTAAACGAGAAATAAACCGTCTTGAATCGACGAAGCACAAAGAAGAAAATCAAAATTGATAGTTCATGAATCAACTATCGAGAATAATAAAATGATCATATATGAAAATTAAAATCTCATGTACTTATCACAACTCGTCGATCTCAAACTAGTACTATCCCGAGGAAAACAATGATGCCAGACAAGTTAGAGCAATGTTGCTTCCTACGTTGACTCGACATACATTCTTAACTTTAAGAATAACAAGAGTTTCCTCAAATTCTAGTGCTAAGCATATGCCTAAATCCTTTCCATATATGTAGTATCACTTATAGAAATTAAATCTTTTATATTTATCAACACTTGTCGATCCTAAACTAGCCACTATCCTGGGGTTAATAATGAGCTAGACAAGTTAGGGCAGTGTTGCTTCTTACCTTCAATCGACAAACATTCATAACTTTAAAGGGAGCATGGGTTCCCTCAACATTTAATGTTAAGTGTAAGACTAAATATTTTTTCTATAATGAATTAAACTTTTAGAAAAATCAACCAACACTATTGTTTGATTTTCACATCATAAAATTTGTAAAACACTTTGAAAACATCCTTTAAAATATTCTTTTAAAGAACTAATTATATTGCTAAGTGTGTTAAAAAGAAGGGTAAAAAACAAATGTAATTAAAACATTGTTTTCTATAAACCCAAAACCAATTACACTTAGCTTTATTTTTAGAACATTCTTTTTTATGATCTTTTTATTTATAAAATATCATTTATAAACCAACCTAGTATAATTTTTAAACAAAATTCCTACCAAGTTTTAAGAATATCAGCACTTATTAAATCAAGTAACAAGTTTTCTTAATAACTTTATGAAATCATTTGTTATAACAAAAGTGTTATAATCCATGAATTCTTTCTTAATTCATGGAAAACATTTATTACAACAATGGTATTGTAATCCATGCTTAATTTCACTTTTCAATATACCTAAAATTCTTGAAATATATTTTTAAAAACATCAATTTCAAATAATACTTGGAAAATCACAAGTTTAAAATATATTAATAACTCAAAACCATTTCCTTTCTTGATTTTGAAATAAAATTTCTTCTTCGATAATTCATATTTAATCATTAAAATATATATAAATTTCAAAGCACTTTCAAAACACTAAATATATGTTAGAAAAGTTCACTAAAAGGATTGAAGAAGAAAAATCAAGTTTAAAACCATTTTATAAAAGTTGGAAATAGTGCCGCAAAAGTGCTGCTAAAAATGTACGGAAAATTCCTTTTGAATCGGTTCTTCTCAAAATGGAATTTTCTTCATGTTTTATAAAGTATGAATACTATAATTTATTTTTAGAACAACATAGTATGAGTCTAATATGCATTCACAAAAATTTACTTCATTTAGAAATCAATAAAACTCATTTGAAAATTGTTTTAAAACTTGATTTTCGAACTGCAAAACTGCGACTGAAACTTTTTAAACTTTTAATCACTTTAGAGTTAGGTATTAGAACCTTTTAGGAGCCATCAAAAATTGGTTCAAACAAAAATTTAAAAGCACAAATGTGCAACTAAATATTTAATGATGCAAACACAAGTACAAGAGAAAAAACAAAGATCGTAAAAGGAGATTTCATTAATGTATGTATACCCATAGTTTCTATAATGATAATTTCACAAATAACCAATAAATCACACCTATCTTTCAATCAAACTTCCATATAAGCAATATAAGTAAAAATTAAATCAACATTGGCGAGAAACCCTTTAAGGTCTCTCTGCAAAAGTCTCATGTAAATCTCATATATGTATATGCATTTCGAAGTATTCCATAACGACCTATTCGCTACAAAGACACCTCAACTTTTTATATTGTCCCTGGCAAAACAATGGTTATTTATGTCATCCTCTTTCAAGCAGGAATCAAATTCAAACAAGTAATATACACAAGTAACAACATAAGCAACAACTTATAATTTACAACATTTCGTCAATTTTTTAAACCATTTTAAAGTCAGATTAACTCATTTCAAGCCAAAGATGAAGCTGACACTTCCAACCACAACAAAGTAACACAATACTTCTTACCCTTAACCCAAACAAGCTCCAAACGCATCCTTCCTTCCAACTGCTAATGTCCAAGCCTAGGGAGGCCAAGAAATGCACACGACCATGGTTGAAATGGGTGGGCTTAGCACCAAAACTTGCAACTTTGAGAAGATGATGATGTTTGTAATATTATTTCAAGCTTATGCAATGATTTTAAGGAGGAAAGGTTATGTTTTGACATGGCCTTGGTTATGAATATTTGAGGTAGCAAATGAAGAAGAGGGAGAACCAAAAATAGAATATGAAATGAATGTAATGTGAGAAATGAAAATGGAAGTTGCTCTTTTATAGACGAAGGCAAAATGTAAAAAAAAACGTCCACTGCCCCTTAGCCAAATGACTCTTCTTCCCCTCATATATTTTAGGCCCAACCCATGCACCACACACCTTCTATGTGACCATGGTACCTTCCATCACTTCCACATTACATCAAAGAAAATGCACAAAAAGTCTTCCTTATTATTTATAAATTAATGACATCATTAGCCACTAATGAAAATTGCTTTTATTTAACTCCTTTATGTACTATATGACTTTATTATTATGTGTGTATAAATGTAAATTTGTACTTGCAATAAGATTGCAACAAATTTCGTTTGGTAAAAAGTCGAAAATCCAAAAAAAGAATTTCAGCCACATTTTCAGTTTTTCGTCGAGTTATTTATTTAGGTAAATAAATTTACAAAATGAGTTTACATTATTATTTGTTAATCAAAAGGAGTTTAATAATGCTATTACATCCATTTAATTGAAATTAAATTTATAGTTCAACAATTCCTATATTTAAATATAAAGTGTTTATACATTTTCGAGATGTTCCATTCTACCTGCTTAAAAGAATTTCATCGTAGAAATTATCACGGAGCTGAAAATGTAATATTCCTAATTAAAAATAAAATTACTTACTCGGTGTTAACCCACCTTTTGGCAAGGCTGTATATAGGCAGATTTAACCCAATCGACCACATGGTTATGAGGCTGGAATATTATGTGTTTGATTAGAATAGATGGATGGATGATCAATTATAGGTAATAAATATGAATATGAATCCAGAATTCAGCACAGTCGATGGATAAACGATGTCGAGCACTTGGTATATGGATTTTGGAAAGAGAGAGTTGCTTAGAGTTTGCTTCAAGTCACCATAGGGTTTGCTTCAGGTCAGAAAAGGGTTTACTACGGGTCTCCATGTGGTTGGCTTTGGGATGGTGCGAAGAGTTCCTAGGGATCGACATTGAACTTGGGGTCGGCACTTAGGAAACTTCGGGTTGACATGTTCAAAAAGGGTCGGCAAAGGAGAATGAGCTTGGGGTCAACATTAAACAGGAGTGCGTCGGGTCATTGTAGCTTTGGCTTGGGGTCGGCATACTAGGTGCTTCGGGTCGGCATACTTGGAGGGATCGGCGTACTTCAAGGGGGCAACATAGTGGATGCTTCAGGTCGGCTATAGGCATGTCTCTGGGTCGGCATAAAGAATGGCTAGGGGTTGAAATTGGTTTGGTGTGACTCCCCACCTCTATGCTCGAAATAACAAAGAGTATTAAAAGAAATACTGTCTGTTATCACGAAGAATAAGGCTGGATAGGAGCGGCCATGCGTAGTTAGGCCTTGCACTAGTATTGGTTACCTCGATAGGAGTGCTATATATTTTAATTTTTTCATCTCATATTTATTTACTCCCATCGACATACCCAATTCCAGTATAAACCGAACTACGATGGTTCATAATAGTTTAGGACTAAATATATAGTAATAACACAGATAATATAAATGCCGAACACAGATTAAACAGAAAAGCCTCATATATATATATATATATATATATATATATATATATATATATATATAACTGAAGTCAGTTGATATACGTGTGATACATACATATGATACAACTACAACTGTCGACTCTGGAAGTTATATATACAAGTACATTATCGTGAATAATATACATGAATATACAACATCCTATACAATGACAACTTCTACTCCAAAACATGAAAAGACTTCATAACTCTAGCAACAACCCAAAGTAAGATATCAACAACCTGTAAATACTCGGTCTGACCCGAGTATTATATTCAAAAGAAAATAATACACGGGTCAGTCTAATTCAAACTCAGTTATTAGTGCACAGAAGCAATAATAATTAAATATGAATAGACGACTGTCACAGTAAATTCCGTCTATCCGACCCTTCTAGAAGAGAATCGGATACCGGTAAATATAACACGTAATAGTGTTAAACAACAAATCAGCAGATTCAAAATATCAGCAAAGATGAATGAAAAGAATATCAATGAAGATATATTTAGAAAACACCAGAATTGCCTAAATGGGAATTAACAACAAAATCTAATTATTTAAATAAATAATTAGAAACTCAGAAGCTAATTATCAAATAGATAATTAGACAACAATAAAATGATAAAATCAAACCAATCAATTTAATCAATTGAAATGCCAATTTAAAAACATCAATGCTGATTGGCTGCAGTACACGCTAACGTGTACTGCCTCGCCAATACGGCAAATGAAATACGCGAAAGATCAATGGATCAAAAGCCAAAGAAATATCAATTAAAATCAATACTGTGTGGCTGCAGTTCACGCTTGCGTGCACTGCCTTGCCACTACAGTGATGGTGTACCCAATGAATACCGTGTGGCTGCAGTTCACGCTTGTGTGCACTGCCTTGCCACTACAGTGATGGTGTACCCAATGAAGGTTCACAAACGAGCACAAGGTCAAACCCGAAGTACCGGATTCAACTCAAGTGAATTTTGAAAACAACAAAATGCAAATGTAATCTAGTGGTCCAAGTCAATGCAAGATAGTAGCTCATGCTACCGATCAGGTCGAAGTGACCCAACACCGATGAAGTCAAGACAAGGTAACCAGATCATACATGATCAAAATGGAGCCAGGCTCAAGCTCTTACAACAACTGATTCTAGTGAAGATGAAATGGAGCAACTACTGTATGCAACAAGTCAAGGAACCAAGCTACAGATCGAAGCACACGGGGATGCACAATAGAAAACCAGACTAGAAATCACCCAAGAGGAACACAACTAAAAAGGCTACAACCCAAATCCACAAGCATACTGAAACATGCGGTGGCACCAATAATGAAGTATATAAGTGCAGATGCACAGTGCTGCAGATATAAATGGTTATATTCATGTGCAAAATGAAAACAACTCAATATATAGACCAAGATTGCAGTGAGGACTGCAGATATAAATGCTCAACCCGAAGGAGTATGATGAACAAAATATAACTAGTATGCACTGTAAACTGGATAGTGCAACGATCATACTCAAGGCCAAATACATCCCAATGCCAACACTTACCAAATTCAAGTAAAGTGCAGGTCAGACCAACTATAGAAACAAATAAGACCAGATTTTAATGTAAGTCAAACTGAGTACATATCCAAAAGAGATAATGTATGCAAATGAGCTACAGACCAGAAGAAATCAACATGACCCAGAGCAATGCTAAAAGCACACTCAAGGCCGAGAACCAGATCACACAACAAATGAACCAAGGCTACAATATGCAGACTCAAGCAACAACACCAACAAAGCTACAGACATGACCAGAAAATGACAGCAACATAACTCAAATGGCAATGATGAAGTCAGAGGCGACAAAATGGAAGTGAGGCACCAAACAGAGAACAGTGCAACATGTTATTGCTACAAATACACAGAGGCAACATCACATAAACATACTGCAACTCCAACAGATTCAAAACCAAGGAACAACTTCATGTACGTGCAATGTCAAAATGTAAAATAGGCCGAGAACCAAACAAATGCAGCCAACCAAAAACTCAACAGCAACAACAATGAAACTCGAGCTAAATGCAAATCAATGAAAAACAACTACTAGTACAAGACAAAAGTGAGTACAGACGACTCAACTAGAGTTCAACAACAACAAGGACCAGATTCAGGAAACATCAAATGGCAACTAGCATAATGTAACCAAATGAACTAAAATGTCTGAGCCGAGAATTACAAACCAAAGTCATCACTGAAAAATATCAACATTGACTGGAATCAAACCAACACCGATCAAAAATCACTGGCCGAAACAAAGCAACATGGAAGCAAAAATCGAAATTGCAGAAGCATCATACGAGAATGAATTAGAGGTGAGTAAATAGGATTACTCACTTTTGCTTCGACGAGAATTGAAGTAGCCGAGCACGAGATCATTGATCGACCAAGCAATTGAGGTCGGCATCCAGGAATTGAACGAGCCCTAATTTAGCAAAGAGGAACGAGGGGAGACAAGGCCGCCATTTTTGTTTCTCTCGTACGTTTAGGGTTTAAAATGAATTGAATGAAAATGGATAAGGGGATAGGGTCTGTCTTGGTTAGTTATCACGGCAACCAAAAGACTTAACCATTTTTTCAAAAGAAAATTCAAACTGGTTCAAAAATTCCAAACAACAATTAACAATCAGATTTAATCGTCTAACGACGATATTAATCAATACAAAAATCCGGGTTGTTACAGACTCCCCTCCTTATAAAAATGCGTCCCCGCAATTTTCATAATTAAGGTCGTCACTAACTATTAATTTTCTAACATAAACTGGTTAAGCTAGAAAAATAAAAGTCGAGAATACAAACTCCAAAGAAATCTTTTAATTTCATAAAAGAAATTTAAATTCTCAACAAAATCTAACTATCAAATAGATAATTAGGAAACAACTAAACTGGATAAATGCAATTATCAGCAATATCTAATTATCGATGCGATAATTAGATGGCAGCAAAATCTAATTATCAACAAAGATAATTATAAAACACAAATCACAATTCGCAAAACTGCAATTAACTAGTTACCAAAACGATAATCAGAAATCTCAAATCACAAATATTCGATTATCAAAAACGATAATCAAATCAACAATTTTTGGATTATCAAAAACGATAATCAAATCAACAAATCAACAATTATTCGATTATCAAAAACGATAATCAAATCAACAAATATTCGATTATCAAAAACGATAATCAAATCAACAAATATTGGATTATCAAAAACGATAATCAATCATCAAATATTCGATTATCAAAAACGATAATCAAATCAACAAATCAACAATTATTTGATTATCAAAAACGATAATCAAATCAACAAATCAACAATTATTCGATTATCAAAAACGAAAATCAAATCTCAAATCAACAAATATTGGATTATCAAAAACGATAATCAAATCAACAAATATTCGATTATCAAAAATGATAATCAAATCAACAAATATTCGATTATCAAAAACGATAATCAAATGTCAAATCAACAAATATTCGATTATCAAAAACGAAAATCAAATCTCAAATCAACAAATATTGGATTATCAAAAACGATAATCAAATCAACAAATATTCGATTATTAAAAACGATAATCAAATCAACAAATATTCGATTATCAAAAACGATAATCAAATGTCAAATCAACAAATATTCGATTATCAAAAACGATAATCAAATCTCAAATCACAAATATCCGATTATCAAAAACGATAATCAAATCAACAATTTTGTGATTATCAAAAACGATAATCAAATCAACAAATCAACAATTATTCGATTATCAAAAACGATAATCAAATCAACAAATATTCGATTATCAAAAACGATAATCAAATCAACAATTTTTGGATTATCAAAAACGATAATCAAATCAACAAATCAACAATTATTCGATTATCAAAAACGATAATCAAATCAACAAATATTCGATTATCAAAAACGATAATCAAATCAACAAATATTGGATTATCTAAAACGATAATCAATCATCAAATATTCAATAATCAAAAACGATAATCAAATCAACAAATCAACAATTATTCGATTATCAAAAACGATAATCAAATCAACAAATCAACAATTATTCGATTATCAAAAACGAAAATCAAATCTCAAATCAACAAATATTGGATTATCAAAAACGATAATCAAATCAACAAATATTCGATTATCAAAAATGATAATCAAATCAACAAATATTCGATTATCAAAAACGATAATCAAATGTCAAATCAACAAATATTCGATTATCAAAAACAAAAATCAAATCTCAAATCTCAAATCAACAAATATTGGATTATCAAAAACGATAATCAAATCAACAAATATTCGATTATCAAAAACGATAATCAAATCAACAAATATTCGATTATTAAAAACGATAATCAAATGTCAAATCAACAAATATTCGATTATCAAAAACGATAATCAAATCTCAAATCACAAATATCCGATTATCAAAAACGATAATCAAATCAACAATTTTGTGATTATCAAAAACGATAATCAAATCAACAATTTTTCGATAATCAAAAACGATAATCAAATCAACAAATATTCGATTATCAAAAACGATAATCAAATCAACAATTTTTGGGTTATCAAAAACGATAATCAAATCAACAAATCAACAATTATTCGATTATCAAAAACGATAATCAAATCAACAAATATTCGATTATCAAAAACGATAATCAAATCAACAAATATTGGATTATCAAAAACGATAATCAATCATCAAATATTCAATTATCAAAAACGATAATCAAATCAACAATTATTCGATTATCAAAAACGATAATCAAATCAACAAATCAACAATTATTTGATTATCAAAAACGATAATCAAATCAACAAATATTCGATTATCAAAAACGATAATCAAATCAACAAATATTCGATTATCCAAAACGATAATCAAATCAACAAATATCTAATTATCAAAAATGATAATTAGAACTCATATCAACAAATATCCAATTACCTGCAGATAATTGGAAACAACAAATATTTAAAAATCAATTAAGATAATCTAGAAAATCAACATAAAAGGTGGATCGATCCCAACAAATGGCGAGTTTTAGCTACGCCGCACGTGCATCAACATATGGCCGAAGCCTACCAAGTACCCAACATAATTTTGGCGCCCAACATATGACCCGAAGGTCCAACATATGACCCGAAGGTCCGGTACTGGTATTGACCCGAAGGTCCAACATATGACCCGAAGGTCCAACATAATGGCTCGAAAGCACACGAAAATCATCATATATTCAATTAACGAGTCCGGAATTAACCGAAATAGCAAACGCACATGTCCCATACCACGTGTTTTACTAAATCGTTTGATTCCCTTCATCGTTTCCTTGAACGTGTAAAATCATCAAAATCATCAAACAGCAAATGTTTCAATTAACGAGTCCGGAATTAACCGAAATAGTAAAAGCGTGGTTTCACACTCCACACTTTTGCTACATCGTTTAAATCTCTTCATCGTTTCCTTGAAAGTGAAAATTGTGTATTTCAAAAATAACATTTCACATTCTCAAGCGGACAAATCCGGAATTAAGCGAATCAGTAAAAGAAAGGGGTCATAATCCTCGATTTTTCTGAAACGTTTAAGTCACTTTCTCATTCTTTTGAAAACGCAAAATGCAAACTTCTGAAAAACAATTTTATTTATTTTATAAAAGTAATAATTTACATTCTCAAACGAACAAGTCCGGAATTAAGCGAATCAGTAAAAGAAAGGGTTCATAGTCCTCGATTTTACTGAATCGTTTAAATCTCTTTCTCATTCTTTTGAAAACGTAAATTGAAAAAATTTTGAAAACAATTTTTATTTTAAAACGCTTTTTATAATCACGTGATTAAATCAGCAACATAAGTAGCAACTTCAACAAAGAAATGGTACTTCTCAAAACAACATAAAACTAATCTCAAAATCAGCATTACGAGATAATCGCTTGAAAATCCACTTTAAAATTTGACGGATACAGAAGTCAAAGTGACAGAAGTTTTTAAACGTCGAAATCTCATCTAAATAATTTGCATGAAATATAATATCAGTGAATTTTCATTCATTAAAATGTCAACAAAACACCGTGCTTCGAAGATTTAGCATTGGTGTAAAAATCCCGTTAAAAAAAATAACGGCAACAAAATACGTTTAAACCGAACATCGGTTCAACGTAAAATTAGTGTAGTAACGTGCAACATAAATTTGCACGTATACCGTAAAATGAACAAAGAAATCATTCAAATATATCTTCAATGAAGATAATTCAAAACAATCAAAATCTAATCAACATGTGATTAGCATCAAAGAAAACCAGTCAAAACTTCAACAAATTCACATAGCTGCAATCACCTCGAATTCTCAAATTGGATTCGAAATTTTCAAAGAAAACAAAATGAACACAGCTATGTAAACAACAAATGAAATTTATTTCAATTTCATAATTTGATTTTCAAATCAAAAAGGTTATCAGCCGTACTCAGCGAAGACAGTTTCACTGTTTCCGCTGCGCACTCTGATAAACAGTCACAAATCAAACAAATCAACAAAACACAAATTCACTTGTATTTTTAAATAAAGATATTTAAAGATTTCATCAAAATTTTCAAAACTTTAGTTTTGACTCAAGACACAAATAAAACATCGACCAATAGTTGTAACATATGTTCCATCTAAGTTATGTTTTATATTATGTCCTAAACCCCAAGCTCTGATACCAACTATGACGCCCCACCTCTATGCTCGAAATAACAAAGAGTATTAAAAGAAATACTGTCTGTTATCACGAAGAATAAGGCTGGATAGGAGCGGCCATCCGTAGTTAGGTCTTACACTAGTATTGGTTACCTCGATTGGAGTGGTATATATTTTAAATTTTTCATCTCATATTTATTTACTCCCATCGACATACCCAATTCCAGTATAAACCGAACTACGATGGTTCATAATAGTTTAGGACTAAATATATAGTAATAACACAGATAATATAAATGCAGAACACAGATTAAACAGAAAAGTCTCATATATATATATATATATATATATATATATAACTGAAGTCAGTTGATATACGTGTGATACATACATATGATACAACTACAACTATCGACTCTGGAAGTTACATATACAAGTACATTATCGTGAATAATATACATGAATATACAACATCCTATACAATGACAACATCTACTCCAAAACATGAAAAGACTTCATAACTCTAGCAACAACCCAAAGTAAGATATCAACAACTTGTAAATACTCGATCTGACCCGAGTATTATATTCAAAAGAAAATAATACACGGGTCAGTCTAATTCAAACTCAGTTATTAGTGCACAGAAGCAATAATAATTAAATATGAATAGACGACTGTCACAGTAAATTCCGTCTATCCAACCCTTCTAGAAGAGAATCGGATACCGGTAAATATAACACGTAATAGTGTTAAACAACAAATCAGCTGATTCAAAATATCAACAAAGATGAATGAAAAGAATATCAATGAAGATATATTTAGAAAACACCAGAATTGCCTAAATGGGAATTAACAAAAAAATCTAATTATTTAAATAAATAATTAGAAACTCAGAAGCTAATTATCAAATAGATAATTAGACAACAATAAAATGATAAAATCAAACCAATCAATTTAATCAATTGAAATGCCAATTTAAAAACATCAATGCTGATTGGCTGCAGTACACGCTAACGTGTACTGCCTCGCCAATACGGCACATGAAATACGCGAAAGATCAATGGATCAAAAGCCAAAGAAATATCAATTAAAATCAATACTGTGTGGCTGCAGTTCACGCTTGCGTGCACTGCCTTGCCACTACAGTGATGGTGTACCCAATGAATACCGTGTGGCTGCAGTTCACGCTTGCGTGCACTGCCTTGCCACTACAGTGATGATGTACCCAATGAAGGTTCACAAACGAGGACAAGGTCAAACCCGAAGTACCGGATTCAACTCAAGTGAATTTTGAAAATAACAAAATGCAAATGTAATCCAGTGGTCCAAGTCAATGCAAGATAGTAGCTCATGCTACTGATCAGGTCGAAGTACCCAACACCGATGAAGTCAAGACAAGGTAACCAGATCATACATGATCAAAATGGAGCCAGGCTCAAGCTCTTACAACAACTGATTCTAGTGAAGATGAAATGGAGCAACTACTGTATGCAACAAGTCGAGGAACCAAGCTACAGATCGAAGCACACGGGGATGCACAATAGAAAACCAGACTGGAAATCACCCAAGAGGAACACAACTAAAAAGAATACAACCCAAATCCACAAGCATACTGAAACATGCGGTGGCACCAATAATGAAGTATATAAGTGCAGATGCACAATGCAACAGATATAAATGGTTATATTCATGTGCAAAATGAAAACAACTCAATATATAGACCAAGATTGCAGTAAGGACTGTAGATATAAATGCTCAACCCGAAGGAGTATGATGAACAAAATATAACTAGTATGCACTGTAAACTGGATAGTGCAACGATCATACTCAAGGCCAAATACATCCCAATGCCAACACTTACCAAATTCAAGTAAAGTGCAGGTCAGACCAACTATAGAAACAAATAAGACCATATTTTAATGTAAGTCAAACTGAGTACATATCCAAAAGAGATAATGTATGCAAATGAGCTACAGACCAGAAGAAATCAACATGACCCAGAGCAATGCTAAAAGCACACTCAAGGCCGAGAACCAGATCACACAACAAATGAAACAAGGCTACAATATGCAGACTCAAGCAACAACACCAACAAAGCTACAGACATGACCAGAAAATGACAGCAACATAACTCAAATGGCAATGATGAAGTCAGAGGCGACAAAATGGAAGTGAGGCACCAAACAGAGAACAGTGCAACATGCTATTGCTACAAATACACAGAGGCAACATCACATAAACATACTGCAACTCCAACAGATTCAAAACCAAGGAACAACTTCATGTACGTGCAATGTCAAAATGTACAATAGGCCGAGAACCAAACAAATGCAGCCAACCAAAAACTCAACAGCAACAACAATGAAACTCGAGATAAATGCAAATCAATGAAAAACAACTACTAGTACAAGACAAAAGTGAGTACAGACGACTCAACTAGAGTTCAACAACAACAAGGACCAAATTCAGGAAACATCAAATGGCAACTAGCACAATGTAACCAAATGAACAAAAATGTCTGAGCCGAGAATTACAAACCAAAGTCATCACTGAAAAATATCAACATTGACTGGAATCAAACCAACACCGATCAAAAATCACTGGCCGAAACAAAGCAACATGGAAGCAAAAATCGAAATTGCAGAAGCATCATACGAGAATGAATTAGAGGTGAGTAAATAGGATTACTCACTTTTGCTTCGACGAGAATTGAAGTAGCCGAGCACGAGATCATTGATCGACCAAGCAATTGAGGTCGGCATCCAGGAATTGAACGAGCCCTAATTTAGCAAAGAGGAACGAGGGGAGACAAGGCCGCCATTTTTGTTTTTCTCGTACGTTTAGGGTTTAAAACGAATTGAATGAAAATGGATAAGGGGGATAGGGTCTGTCTTGGTTAGTTATCACAGCAACCAAAAGACTTAACCATTTTTTCAAAAGAAAATTCAAACTGGTTCAAAAATTCCAAACAACAATTAACAATCAGATTTAATCATCTAACGACGATATTAATCAATACAAAAATCCGGGTTGTTACATTTGGCTAGGGGTCGGCTACGGGGTTTACTTCGGGTCAGCACAGGTTGGTCTTCGGGTCAGCACTCGGGTCGGCATTGAGGAGAAGATGGGTCAGGAAGCCATGGGCTAAAGGATGAGCTACTTTGGGTCGACCACAAGTTTACTTCGGTTTATCAGTGAGTTTGCTTCGGGTCAAAACACTACTTCCTTTGGGTCAGCACACAAACTGTTGAATATGCGAGTATATAATTTTGGTTTGATGATAATAAACATATATATATATATATATTCATTTAAATGTATCTGTTAATGTACTATTTTATTTTTATATAGTTAAATAAATATTTTATGAATAAAATAAAGAATACATAATTTAAATTCAAACGGATATTTTATTTAAACAAATATTTATTAGAATTTTGAATAGTACAAATTTAAGCTCTCACTATATACACACACAATTTCAATGTCAATACAATTTGCAATTACAATACGTTTCAATTTACATAACTGTCCTCACTACATATCGCTCATTCACTCGTATTTATCTTCAACTTCATTCCAAATTGAATCTAGCTGTAACGACCCGCAAATCCGTACCCCTTGAGTCAACACTATTCTACAACAATTAACTCAAGTTGCACAGAAATACGAACCATTTGGGTTTAAGAAGAAGAGGTAGAAGAAGAGAAAACAAAATCAACATCAGAGTCTAACCATCGCAGCAGGATAAAATATAATAGATAGTAAATAATCTTTACTCAAAATCAAATATATCTGTTTACATATATTACATCATCAGAATACATCAGTCACAACTCAACATCAATATCATACAATGGGTACACAACAACTCAACACAGCGGAATACGTATATAAATATACAAGTACGAGAGTACGTTTCGTCATCCAGCTCGTCTCCTGAGCCCCACAGCATCATATCCTGTACCCTATAATACTCGGTCTGACCCGAGCATTACAGTTAAATAACACCCGAGTCAGTCTGGATTACAAGCGTGAGAAAATCACACTCAATTTATTATTAAAGTTTTCAAAAATCCTTTGAAAACAAAAGCATCTCGTAAGACCACGCCACAAATAAACATGTCGAGTTTTTACCTTACGATAGCTAAAACAATTTTATAGAAATCCTCTGATATTATAATAGGGTCTATACACAAGTACTTATAAAATAGCCGAAATTGTTACATTATTAAATTCCAGCTACTAGCCACAAAAGTGGGTAATACAAACAAAACTCGTACAAGGCTTGTAGGGAGAATGGATTTCCAACTAATGACTAGGCACTGGGGTACCACCTGTCACAGTACGGGGCCTAGATCACCGCACCTAGGATTACTCCCTTCATCCCCTGCAACACAAGGCCGGAACCATCCCTTACTGGAGAGTCCCGAGTGAGATCACCTCGCGGTTGGGATCAGCAACCGCACCACTAAGCCGAAAAAAAAATAAGGGACATCTAGACTGGAATGACCTCACCCTGCTTGGGTGCTACCCACCTAACCTTGCTGCATATCCCCTGATTTTCAGTCATTCCCATTTGATGAGGCTTGAGGCTAAGCGTTACCTTTTAGAACGTTTCACTTAGAATGCCCATCGCCCACCTGACGATGTTTCGCAAGCATTCGTCCATACAAGTCCGTCCCGGGTTCGAACGGAACCGAAGGCACTATTCCTACTACATCCATTTTGGAAATATCCTCAAGATTAGTAGCGACTAGCCCTTGCACTTCACTGCTCCATCTTCGCATCCAAACTCGTTTTTCCACGAAAACGTATAAACCGGATCGAAGTGGTTTTCGAGAAATAAATCTCGATCCCGGTCTCTTCGAAACGATCAACGCATTTGGCCAATATTGATAGTCGGTTATTTAACTATCAATTAATATTCACAAAAATCCATCAACCAATAAATAATTTCCCAAATTATTTATTAATCTCAAAATATCTTCCCGAGATATATATTTCCAATTTCAACCCCTTTTGAAAATATTTCAAAACCCGTTTTCCCTTCCCAGGGTACATTCCCAATTATTATTTCCAGTGGAACGCCAAGTACAAACACTTAAGTTTAAAATAATTTAAAAAACATTTTTTTTAAAAAAATATACTTATAACTTTTAAAAATTATAACTTAAATATTTTATTAAAATAAATATACTAACAAAATATTTTGTATAAGACAATTTATAAATTATAAACTAAATTTCCTCTTTTAAACTCAATACCAAGTTACTTTATATAGTTATTTCAATAATAGATTTAGAAAAATATACTTGCTTTAAAAATTTAGATTTAGAAATAATAAACTTTCCAAAACCTGCTTTTTAAAACGATCTTAAAAACTTTAAATATTTTTGAAAACCATACTTGGCTATCCAGGGAAATCTTCTTCTGTTTCCCATTTCTTAAAAATAAATCACCATTTATTTTTAAACAAATACCCATTCCTTTAATAAATTCTTACCTTGAATTTATAAAATATCCACCGACATTTTATTTAACTTTATAACCCAGTCATAAAGTCCCAAAATCTCTCTTCACTTTAAATTTAAATTTCAACACCTAAATCAATTTTACAATTGATTTCCATTTACTTTACCATGAAATAAATTCTCTTACTTCATCTATTTCAAAATTTATTAACTTTAGATTTAATTTCCAATTTATGTCTTAAAATCTTTAAACTGAAAAATACCAAATTCAGATTCCTCAATTTCCTTTCTTTTTGTTTAAATTTAATCCTTACATTTAAAATAATGACTTTTATTCACTTAAGTTCCAGAATTTATTATTCCTTTGTTAATTCAATTTCCTCATATTCCATATTTTGTTAGATTTTAAAAATCACTCTATTTTATTTTATTTTCACTTCATTATTCAATTTATTCCAATTTACTAGAATTATTTACTTAAAATTTTACTCTTTTATTACCTTTCAAAAATCCAATTCCATAGATTTTGGTAACTCTTTATACTGAGTTATTCCATCCAACCATATTATCCAATATTCCAATTATCCATAAAACAATCACAGGATATCAAATATTCATCACACAAAATATTAAATAATCTAATAAATTTGAGGAATCCAGTTGGATCCCTCCAACCTGTTTCCCTGCATCCACAAATGTTAGCACAACATTATTTACTAATTTCAGAATATATCATACTATAGCACATCAATCAATCAATTTCAACCATTCAAACAATTATTTAAATTTAATCATTTAAATTTAAATTTAAACTGAGTGAGATTAACTCACCTTCGGTTTTTGTTTTGCAATCCGACCCAATCTGGCTTGTTTCTTCATAGTTTTAAACCTTGTGTAACATTTATACGGCTTTATTAATATTTGAATTAGTTGAAAATAAAATAAATTACCACATAACAGATTTAATTACGAATTTTAAATGATGGTTTTACTACCCTAATTTACATTCTCTTTTCCTTTAAACATTTTGTTGAATTAAATTATTATAGATTTTCACCTCAGTCCTTTTTCACTTACCTGCTATTTTCTCAAGACCACAATTAGATTTAGTAAAAATAATCTAAGTTAAATAAATGACTAGTAACTAAAATGTATATATTTTTAATCTGTTTATAAATTTTACAAGACAACTTTATCTTACTGTTTAATCCTACCGATATATATATATCTAGTAATAAAATTGTTTTTACCTTACTGTAAACATATATTTACCCTTTATATATATATATGTGTGTGTTTAAATAGAAAAGTCTGTGTATATATATATGTTTACAAATTATATTTACTTGAAATTAGAAAATAAAAAAATAAAAATAAAAATAAAATAAAAGAGATTACCCTCACCTCGCAGTCGACTACGACGAACCCTACCCACTGCCTCGAAGGAGTTCGCATCCACCACCCTGCTTCACCCAACAGTCCATCTCCAATCACTGCTCGAACCACCTTCCAATGCTCGAGATTCCCCCACCTCCACAGTCGCGCCGCCGCTTCCATGCCCTAAACACGAACCACTCTGCTACGATTCGCCGAGCCCACCATATCGCGAAGCACACATCTCCATAATTACACGACCCACCTCCTGATATCGCGGTCCCAATCGGTCGCTCCTCTCACTTCGGCGTGTTCACACGCAAAACCCCCAGCCACATCCTTCGAACGAACTCGCCATAAGGGATCTCGCGTTTTCAAGCATCGATTAAGTGTCAATTTTGTTCGATCTCGAACAGAGGGAGGCCGCCGATGATTTTAACATTCGAACGATCATAACTTCCGTTCGAATTCGTTGCTCTGCCCTTTTTTTTTTTTTAATTGAAGTCGCGATTTGTTTTCTGAAAGGAGAAGCCGTGATTTAAAACCCAAAGGAAATAAAAGGAGGATTAATTGAACAAGTTATTTGGGAAGGAGAGCTGTTGTTTGACCACTCTATATTTCGAACAGCTTCTCAAAGAAGGAATCTGGAGAGAATGAGGCTACGAGATTAAACAGTTATTATTTTGTATTTCTTTATTTGTTCTTTCGGCTGATGTAAAGTTGATGGAGGGAGATGCTTGCGTGCTGGGCTATACCTGCTACTATGACATTTGAATTGACGGAAAAAAACTAATGTTGATATAGCTTTGACTAGTCAATGTATATACATTATATATTTTTATTTCCAAATCGTCCCATATAATTATTTCAATGCGTTTATATACCGTACGCTCACACAACAACTCCGTTTGCTACGAAAATCGAAATTCGATAATAATGCAATATTACAGATCAAATGGGACTGGTTTCGTCGAATTCCGAGACCGTGCCTCGTAAGGCTATTTTTAAATTCAATTTAAACAATCAAATTTTAAAACCGAACAAACCATCGTTAATTTAAATTTTACAACTTCTATCGTCTTCAGTATTATTAATATAAATTAAATAAGCCTTCTAATTATTTTTAACCAGCTTTAAAAATCAAGATTCAATATTTTTACCCAATCCCGGTAATTAAATTTAATAATTAATTTTTCAATAAATATTGATATTGGAAATTAAAGTTAAAAATTAACTTTCGAATATTTAAAATTAATTAAATATTCCCATTTCAAATGTCTATAAATTCCGGGTCGTCACATCCCTCCCCCCTTAAAAGAATTTCGTCCCCGAAATTACTAATTAGGAAGAATGATCTATATCCCGTTAACTATTACCTCAAACCAAACAATTTTTAACAACTTAGCAAACAAATCTTTTTATCAAAGACACTCTAACTCTATCCTAGCCTTTTAAACTTATCCATAACCCTTAAACCATATTACATACTTACTTATCAATTCAAATCTTAAATTTGAATTCAAATTTTAAATTATCAAAATTTTCTCAATTTTTCTAACTCTCTAAATTTTCGAAAAATTTCGCCAGCGTCTCCTTGCGCGGCTAGCTCGGTACAACTACAAAATGGCTCTACGGCCTCCCAAATCCAACAAGAAAACAAAAAGCCAAGTGGCCGACAAAAACCCAATCAAAATCTCATATAGAAATTCAAATACATACCTTTTTGTCGGGCCATTTAAATTTTATCTTCTGAAATCAAACATCAATTTCCTTCTGCTTTTAAAACACCTGTATATCCTGTTATAACAATAATGTCCATCCACAACATTCAAAATCATTTTGCATTACTTTTACACAAATTTCAATATTTGCTTTATTTAAGCCCATACGATGCACACATATTATTCGTATGCAATTACCAAATCCGATCGTTCACTCGATCACACAATTTCACTTCCGAACTAGTATCGTCCACCCGACTTCCTAGTGCGGACTCAGATCTGGTTTCTTGATCAGAAACCGTCATTCTCCTTGCATAGTCATAACTATGATAGAGAATTTCCAGAATCAATCAACAATCCATATCCAGGTTCGCCGTCGAAAATCGAGTGAAAAATCCTAACTCGGATCGATATAACTATCTCGAAAATCTGTGCTCGAATTCTGGATCAATATAGCTATGCGAATAAATAATATACGTACACCTTACGTAATTAGCCCAATTTATTTTTAGCTACTCCAATTCTCTTTTTATTCACATTCCCAGCTATCACTTTAACCTTCAGTTAATTTCCATTCAATTATTCTCTTGGAATAATTTTTCCCAATACCAAATTTACTTAAGAATTTCATTTTCCATTCCTTAAGTTTAATTTGAATATTGTATATAATTCTTATATAAATCTTCATTTTACTATTGAAGTTTATTTCCATTACCATTCTCTTTGCCTTTACAATTTCATTTAAGTTTAAATTTTGGTTTCCACTTTGAATATTGTATTAGTTGCACTTACTAATTAATTTAAATCTCAATTAACCATTTATTTTCAACATCACTTTCTTTAGTTCCTTCAATTGCACTTACTTTACATTCACATTTCAAATAGACTCCATTATCCAATTTCAATTTTATTTGCTTAACAAATTAAATCATTTACCTTTAGTGAAAATTTCCAAAAAATTTCTAACTCCCAAAATTTACGGAAAATTTTGGCAGAGTCTCCTTTGTACGGAGGGACTTCTGCGATATCGCAGGATGTACAAAAACATATATACATCGGCCTCAGGCCGGAAATCAATATACATCGACCCACACGGTTGGAAAACAGAAAAACAGTTCATATTTCCTATTTGTATTGCGTATGCGTACCTTATTTTAGCATTTTTAAGCAAGCGACGATTTATTTTAGCAAATTGCGCAATCAAATCCAGCCAAACGGCTTCCCTGAACCTGTACTTACTCAATATAAATATGTAAGTGACAATTACACAAATTTATAGCATTTCACTTAAATATAAATAATTAAAACATGGGTTTCATAAACGATCCATATCATATACTTCCACAAGCACATGTGAAACATTTCGACATTTATTTTGAATGCTTCCAATCCATTCCAATGCCATTTCATTTAATTCATTTTACATTCCAATTAAATGATTTACACTTCATTGCCTACTTCCAATTCATTTGAATCCAAACGAGTTTATTTTTATTCCAAGTGATTCAAAATAAATTTTATTTCACTTCTATCAACTCATAAAATTTTATTCAATGAATTCCCATTTTATTCGAAGCCAAGCTCTTGTTAAAATAACTTGAGTTACTCAACTTAATTACTAATTTCATTCCACTTACCAAACTTGTTTTATTATAAACCATTTATAATTCAACCGATTTCAAAAATCAATTTTTAGTCAATTTCTATTCATTCATATAATTTTGATTTTATTAATAACAAGGTCTTTTCCATTCTATTTCAACCTACTTTGAATTGATTCACAAATTCCAACCATCACTGTTATAACCCAATTTCATTTTGTTGGACGACACTCCCAATTATTTTTAATTCATCGTTGGTCTAAGTTGAATTTATATGTTACTCGAGCTCATTTCCAATTTCATTGTTAGCTCCATTCGCTTAAATTAAATTAGTATATTTCATTGAATCAATATGAATTCTAATTCACATTCAATAATTTATTTCGGAATTCCTTTCATTTTATAATGAGGCCATTTCCAATTTATCCCTACTTGGATTTTTATTGGCAATACAAATCATTTTTATATTAATTCAATTCCATTCAACTTCAATTCAAATTTAATTCACTTACAATTTCAAGTTGAATTTCAATTAATAACTCAACATCTCTTTCAAATTTTATCATTTATCCGCAACTCAAATTTTTCTTTAAACAATTCGAGTTCCATTTCCATATTCCATTAATTAATCTTGGAACATTCCATATTATTTACATCGAATATTCATCCTATAATTCATTTACAAACTCAACATTTGTCACCACAAAATTTGATATTCAACATACATTAAATCAATATTTGATTTTTATTTCAAAATTTCTTTATCTATTTACTGGAGTTCAACCTATTTATTTTATAAGTTAAGTTTTGGATTTTCATTCACTTTCCAAATTCAAAACTATTTTATTTTGGCTTATTAATCTCATTTCTAAATTTTATTGGTCACATTTCATTTATATTCACACTTCCATCTATCCACAATCAATCTCATTCATATTCTTACTTTTATCTTGGGAATATACATTTTTATTTATTCAATATATTTTATTATTCCACAAACATTTTTACATAAGATTCCAGAGTTTTTAAACAATTCCTAAAATTCCAAAATCAACTTTGAAATCAACTATATCCAAAATCCTTTGGTAAATTCAATTATCCTTTGAATTTCAAGACCAAATCCAGTTCACAACCAATTCCATTTTAAAACAATTTGGCAGCAATTTCTCTTTTAGAAACTCGAAAATAAACATTGATGATGCTGCAGTCATCACCGACGTTATTTTCCAGTGACCGAAAGAGTTCGATGCTTTTATCCCTTTAAAACATTTCAAATATTCTTAATTTCCAATCTCACCAGATTCAGTTTCAATTCAAAAATATTCCCGAAATAATACCACTATTATTTCTTCAAAACTTTTGAAAACCATTTCCAAATCCAAAGGAATTTAAACTTTTCCCCCAAAATTCCAAACTTACTCTGGAATCTTCATCTTAATTTATTTTCGTTCTCTGGAATTCTAATTCAAAATTATAATCTTATTTATATATGAAGTTATTTCAAATTTAAAAATTACATTTATAATCTATATTTCAAATTCCATTTTGTTATATAAATTTATTTTTCAACTTTGGTTATAAGTTTCAATTTCTTATTAAATTTTTACACAATAGCGTTAATACTTTAATATTATCATTCCTTAACAATCAAACATCCAAATACTATAATAATTTCTGAAAATTATTTCTTTCATATACAAAAATAATTTGGGTAAAATTATTTCATTTACCCTATTTTAAAACAATACTGTGTCGAATTGTTCTATTCAAGTGTTTAGAGATCCCTATCAATAACGTTAATTACTCGTATTGACCAGAATCCATAAACTACTCAATAAACCAATCGACACAATATAAAACCATTTTATATTCACTAACAAATACGCGCTCATATCTATTAATACACTCAAACTCATTATAGAGTACTACGGACTCTACATGAATAATTCCCACCAAAGCCTAGGTTGTCGCCAACCTAAGCTCTGATACCAAGTGTAACGACCCGCAAATCCGTACCCCTTGAGTCAACACTATTCTACAACAATTAACTCAAGTTGCACAGAAATACGAACCATTTGGGTTTAAGAAGAAGAGGTTGAAGAAGAGAAAACAAAATCAACATCAGTGTCTAACCATCGCAGGAGGATAAAATATAATAGATAGTAAATAATCTTTACTCAAAATCAAATATATCTGTTTACATATATTACATCATCAGAATACATCAGTCACAACTCAACATCAATATCATACAATGGGTACACAACAACTCAACACAGCGGAATACGTATATAAATATACAAGTACGAGAGTATGTTTCGTCATCCAGCTCGTCTCCTGAGCCCCACAGCATCATATCCTGTACCCTATAATACTCGGTCTGACCCGAGCATTACAGTTAAATAACACCCGAGTCAGTCTGGATTACCAGCGTGAGAAAATCACACTCAATTTATTATTAAAGTTTTCAAAAATCCTTTGAAAACAAAAGCATCTCGTAAGACCACGCCACAAATAAACATGTCGGGTTTTTACCTTACGATAGCTAAAACAATTTTATAGAAATCCTCTGATATTATAATAGGGTCTATACACAAGTACTTATAAAATAGCCGAAATTGTTACATTATTAAATTCCAGCTACTAGCCACAAAAGTGGGTAATACAAACAAAACTCGTACAAGGCTTGTAGGGAGAATGGATTTCCAACTAATGACTAGGCACTGGGGTACCACCTGTCACAGTACGGGGCCTAGATCACCGTACCGAGGATTACTCCCTTCATCCCCTGCAACACAAGGCCGGAACCATCCCTTACTGGACAGTCCCGAGTGAGATCACCCCGCGGTTGGGATCAGCAACCGCACCACTAAGCCGAAAAAAAAATAAGGGACATCTAGACTGGAATGACCTCACCCTGCTTGGGTGCTACCCACCTAACCTTGCTGCATATCCCCTGATTTTCAGTCATTCCCATTTGATGAGGCTTGAGGCTAAGCGTTACCTTTTAGAACGTTTCACTTAGAATGCCCATCGCCCACCTGACGATGTTTCGCAAGCATTCGTCCATACAAGTCCGTCCCGGGTTCGAACGGAACCGAAGGCACTATTCCTACTACATCCATTTTGGAAATATCCTCAAGATTAGTAGCGACTAGCCCTTGCACTTCACTGCTCCATCTTCGCATCCAAACTCGTTTTTCCACGAAAACGTATAAACCGGATCGAAGTGGTTTTCGAGAAATAAATCTCGATCCCGGTCTCTTCGAAACGATCAGCGCATTTGGCCAATATTGATAGTCGGTTATTTAACTATCAATTAATATTCACAAACATCCATCAACCAATAAATAATTTCCCAAATTATTTATTAATCTCAAAATATCTTCCCGAGATATATATTTCCAATTTCAACCCCTTTTGAAAATAGTTTCAAAACCCGTTTTCCCTTCCCAGGGTACATTCCCAATTATTATTTCCAGTGGAACGCCAAGTACAAACACTTAAGTTTAAAATAATTTAAAAAACATTTTTTTTTAAATATACTTATAACTTTTAAAAATTATAACTTAAATATTTTATTAAAATAAATATACTAACAAAATATTTTGTATAAGACAATTTATAAAATATAAACTAAATTTCCTCTTTTAAACTCAATACCAAGTTACTTTATACAGTTATTTCAATAATAGATTTAGAAAAATATACTTGCTTTAAAAATTTAGATTTAGAAATAATAAACTTTCCAAAACCTGCTTTTTAAAACGATCTTAAAAACTTTAAATATTTTTGAAAACCATACTTGGCTATCCAGGGAAATCTTCTTCTGTTTCCCATTTCTTAAAAATAAATCACCATTTATTTTTAAACAAATACCCATTCCTTTAATAAATTCTTACCTTGAATTTATAAAATATCCACCGACATTTTATTTCACTTTATAACCCAGTCATAAAGTCCCAAAATCTCTCTTCACTTTAAATTTAAATTTCAACACCTAAATCAATTTTACAATTGATTTCCATTTACTTTACCATGAAATAAATTCTCTTACTTCATCTATTTCAAAATTTATTAACTTTAGATTTAATTTCCAATTTATGTCTTAAAATCTTTAAACTGAAAAATACCAAATTCAGATTCCTCAATTTCCTTTCTTTATCTTTAAATTTAATCCTTACATTTAAAATAATGACTTTTATTCACTTAAGTTCCAGAATTTATTATTCCTTTGTTAATTCAATTTCCTCATATTCCATGTTAGATTTTAAAAATCACTCTATTTTATTTTATTTTCACTTCATTATTCAATTTATTCCAATTTACTAGAATTATTTACTTAAAATTTTACTCTTTTATTACCTTTCAAAAATCCAATTCCATAGATTTTGGTAACTCTTTATACTGAGTTATTCCATCCAACCATATTATCCAATATTCCAATTATCCATAAAACAATCACAGGATATCAAATATTCATCACACAAAATATTAAATAATCTAATAAATTTGAGGAATCCAGTTGGATCCCTCCAACCTGTTTCCCTGCATCCACAAATGTTAGCACAACATTATTTACTAATTTCAGAATATATCATACTATAGCACATCAATCAATCAATTTCAACCATTCAAACAATTATTTAAATTTAATCATTTAAATTTAAATTTAAACTGAGTGAGATTAACTCACCTTCGGTTTTTGTTTTGCAATCCGACCCAATCTGGCTTGTTTCTTCATAGTTTTAAACCTTGTGTAACATTTATACGGCTTTATTAATATTTGAATTAGTTGAAAATAAAATAAATTACCACATAACAGATTTAATTACGAATTTTAAATGATGGTTTTACTACCCTAATTTACATTCTCTTTTCCTTTAAACATTTTGTTGAATTAAATTATTATAGATTTTCACCTCAGTCCTTTTTCACTTACCTGCTATTTTCTCAAGACCACAATTAGATTTAGTAAAAATAATCTAAGTTAAATAAATGACTAGTAACTAAAATGTATATATTTTTAATCTGTTTATAAATTTTACAAGACAACTTTATCTTACTGTTTAATCCTACCGATATATATATATATCTAGTAATAAAATTGTTTTTACCTTACTGTAAACATATATTTACCCTTTTTATATATATGTGTGTGTGTTTAAATAGAAAAGTCTGTGTATATATATATGTTTACAAATTATATTTACTTGAAATTAGAAAATAAAAAAATAAAAATAAAAATAAAATAAAAGAGATTACCCTCACCTCGCAGTCGACTACGACGAACCCTACCCACTGCCTCGAAGGAGTTCGCATCCACCACCCTGCTTCACCCAACAGTCCATCTCCAATCACTGCTCGAACCACCTTCCAATGCTCGAGATTCCCCCACCTCCACAGTCGCGCCGCCGCTTCCATGCCCTAAACACGAACCACTCTGCTACGATTCGCCGAGCCCACCATATCGCGAAGCACACATCTCCATAATTACACGACCCACCTCCTGATATCGCGGTCCCAATCGGTCGCTCCTCTCACTTCGGCGTGTTCACACGCAAAACCCCCAGCCACATCCTTCGAACGAACTCGCCATAAGGGATCTCGCGTTTTCAAGCATCGATTAAGTGTCAATTTTGTTCGATCTCGAACAGAGGGAGGCCGCCGATGATTTTAACATTCGAACGATCATAACTTCCGTTCGAATTCGTTGCTCTGCCCTTTTTTTTTTTTAATTGAAGTCGCGATTTGTTTTCTGAAAGGAGAAGCCGTGATTTAAAACCCAAAGGAAATAAAAGGAGGATTAATTGAACAAGTTATTTGGGAAGGAGAGCTGTTGTTTGACCACTCTATATTTCGAACAGCTTCTCAAAGAAGGAATCTGGAGAGAATGAGGCTACGAGATTAAACAGTTATTATTTTGTATTTCTTTATTTGTTCTTTCGGCTGATGTAAAGTTGATGGAGGGAGATGCTTGCGTGCTGGGCTATACCTGCTACTATGACATTTGAATTGACGGAAAAAAACTAATGTTGATATAGCTTTGACTAGTCAATGTATATACATTATATATTTTTATTTCCAAATCGTCCCATATAATTATTTCAATGCGTTTATATACCGTACGCTCACACAACAACTCCGTTTGTTACGAAAATCGAAATTCGATAATAATGCAATATTACAGATCAAATGGGACTGGTTTCGTCGAATTCCGAGACCGTGCCTCGTAAGGCTATTTTTAAATTCAATTTAAACAATCAAATTTTAAAACCGAACAAACCATCGTTAATTTAAATTTTACAACTTCTATCGTCTTCAGTATTATTAATATAAATTAAATAAGCCTTCTAATTATTTTTAACCAGCTTTAAAAATCAAGATTCAATATTTTTACCCAATCCCGGTAATTAAATTTAATAATTAATTTTTCAATAAATATTGATATTTGAAATTAAAGTTAAAAATTAACTTTCGAATATTTAAAATTAATTAAATATTCCCATTTCAAATGTCTAAAAATTCCGGGTCGTCACACTAGCATTTGAGCTATCTGCAAAAATATACACTGACGTAGTAAAATTGCAAATGAAATATTTTTGCAGTATAAAATAAAATGTGTATTTTGAAAATAATATTTGCCTCAGTTATTTGGGTTGTTCGTCATCATTTATATTTGAATTCATCACACACGAACAGCTTGTGACATGCACATGTATCACTGTACATGCCATAAGGCCGTGCACACCGAAATACACTTGTTAAATCTACAGGGACAGGTGAGCCCAATGTCAAACCCAAATTAAAAGTCGGGTTCAACTCAAGTGAGATACAAATAAAGTCACAGCACGAGCACAAGGTCAATCCCGAGCTTTTTGCTGGATTCAACTCAGGTGCAATACAAAACCGTCAAGTACAAGTGACTTGATGAACAAGAAACAAAAATCCAAAACCAAACACAATCATCATTAATGAATCAAAAATGAACAATACAACAAAATGGTCAAAACGACCAAAATGGCAACAACATCATAATTCAAACTACAGTTCAAATCAAGTGAAGTCACAATGAAACTGCACCGATTAACTCATGAATAAAAGTACAGACTTGTATCAAAACAGTTCATCGGGCCTTAAAATGTAGTTCAACAGCATATATGTCGAAGTCATGCAACAGAAGCCTCAACATCAAAGACCAGACCCAAAGATCAGATCCAAAGTACATAAAATAGCGGTGAACCATGAAATCAAGTCAACTACAAGTCTAGAGTTCAAGTGAACCAGTAAATGACACAGTTACAAGATGAAATCACATACATACATACATAAATGTATGTACACAAGTGAATGAATACATATGCAAATGCCACTGTGATTTTGACAAACCAAGACAAGTTGATATGCACATATATACACGCAATCAGACAAGTACAGGGATGCAGTGTTCAAGGCTGACAAACTCAAACTCACAATGGAACCAGACTCAACCAAATATACAGTAATAATATGGTTGTAGTGAATCAAGCAACTCGAGCAAGTCCAGCTACTATATGAATGCATGCATATGGTCAAGCAGTCAAGTCAAGCCAATGCTAACATGAAGTGCAACAAACTCAATTCTGCAACATATAATTGAATATATACATGCGTGAACATATATATATGTATGTATGTATGTATATGTATATATATATGTGCGGGTATACTTATCTAACAGTTGCAGCAATCAAGTCATAGAGCAAAGGTTGAACCGAACAATGCATATGAAGAATACGAATTACCATAAATCAATCCGCCGTTCAAAACACAGAAGCATAACCTAAGGAAACATGGAAACAGTTTAGATTTCGAGATAACATTACAGGTTCATATGAAAATAGCGTGACACACACATACATCAATAAAACTCGAAGCAACACTCACGTGCAAACTTCAGCTACAAAATGTATGCATATCATCAGGCAATGTCAAAGACAAAGCAACGCAAACTTCCAGATGAATACAAGCATCATGTAGCAGTTCCAAAATAATGATATACAACAAGTTCGAACAAATCATGGATCAACAGTTTCATCCCAAAAATATCAAGAGCCGATGTCAACAGAGAAAAGAACAGCAGTTCGAACCAAAATAATGTCGTAAAGGATTTCAAAACAAAGTCAAGGCCGAAGTCAAAAAATGAACGAAATCAACATCGTCAAATCAAGTCTAGCCGTGTAGCCACGAAATCGGTCAAAGCCATGATTATAAAGTAAACATAGAAATAAACGAATTTGAAAAGGTTAGAAATCATCACATTCATCCATAAGAAATCAATAGGCCGAGCAAATTATTAGATGAACGAAAATAAAGGGATTTGAATCCTATATAAATGATTAACATCATCGGCAGTCGATCATCGAGTTCAAGCTAGCTAAACAAAAAAGCAAAAAGAATAAATCACATACCTGTCGAACTCGAACAAATTGGAGCAGCCGTATGCAAAGTAAAGAAATAATCGATCGAAGCAATCACGAAAACACCCAATTGATCGATCAGTAAATGCCGGCTCCTTATATTTAGAAAAGCCCTAATTTTATCAAAAGGGAACGAACGAAGAGATGCAACCATTTTTCATATAGCAAAGCAAAGCATCGAGCCACGGAAATTAAAAGAGAAAAAAGGCCAGCAATTCTTTTGTGATAATTTTATTGGGCCAGTTCCTTTTATTACGTGGGCTCTAGTATATTTAAAATAGGGTTTTTTTGAATTGTTTTTGAATTTGTATTTTTTCCTTTAAACGATTGTAATTTCTAGTCATGTGACTAGGGGATGAACTACGGTGGTGTAGTTCGAGAATTCGCAACTCAGTGGTTGAGTTGTAGCAGGGTTTTGAGCGTTGAGTTAATGTTAGTCGATAGTGGTGTTGCGATTTTACGTGTATAAGCGTCTGACTACTTAATTTATAGTAGAAACCTTGGGGGCAGCATGTAGGCAGAGTTTTGCTGTAGCTGGTAAATCTGTGTGTTCTATTTTCTGCATTTACTATTCTGCTATTATCTATGATGCTATTATTCTACTGAGATCCGTGTTGATATTTTTTTATAAACTTCTGCATTAAATTTTTATAATTGATAGTATCACCCTATTCACCCCCCTCTAGGGTGCCTACAAGTGGTATCAGAGCTAGGTACAAAAGCCATTTTTGTTTTAAAATTTTGATTTTTCAAAAACCAATTTTTGTTTTAAAAAATTAAAATTTTAAAATGGCTTCTTTTAATACTGCTTTTTCTGAGGGTGGTCTATAGATAGATCCCCATTGTTCAATGGTGAATATGCTTACTGAAAAAATAGAATGAAAATCTTTCTAAAAACCATTGATGCTTGGAGTATAGTTGAGACAGATTATAGAGCACCCACTATAGTTGTAAATAATCAAGAAATTGAAAAACCATTTGATCAATGGACAGCTCTAGAAAATAAGTTACAGAATGCTAATACTAAAGCTATGAATTCTATTATTTGTTCATTGGATCATATTGAATTTAATCGTGTCTCACATTGTCTAACTGCGTAGGAAATATGGCACACACTAGAAGTGACTCACGAAGGAACATCTCAACTCAAGGAATCTCGCCTTGCCATGCTTAGTAACGAATACGAGAAATTCAAAATGGACAAGGATGAAAATGTCAAAGAGTTGTTTGGACGGCTTTCCAACATCGTATACAAATCAAAAGCTCTTGGAAAATCATATACGGAATTGGAAATAGTCCGAAAAATCCTCAGAGTCCTTTCACGAAGTTTTGAAGCAAAAGTGACTACCATTCAAGAATTGAAAGATTTGAAACAAATAAAAGTTGAAGAACTCATCGGAAATCGCACCACTTATGAGCTAGAAATGAAATTCAAGGAAGAGCGTGAAGGAGGAGATACTCGAAAGAAATTGTAACGACCCGCCTTTTTGGATAGTTTAAACCGACGATCAAATACTCACGTCGATTCCAAACCATTCAAAAGGGAAGATGGTTATTGAGGTAAATAAGAAAAGAAGAGGAAAGAGAAATAAAAGAAAGGAAACAACACAGAATCTTGCAGCGGAACGATAAAATATAATAATCAAATAAACAGTTCATGAAGTTGTTTACTATACTTTGATCATTATTTATACAACATTTATCAGGGTTATACATATACAATAGAACAAATAAAATAATGCAGCAGACAACATGATGCAAAGATAATAATAGTAATAGTATACCAAATCTTCGTCTTTGTCCTCCAGAATAGATCTTTAATAAGCTGAAAACTCAAGTCTGACCCGAGCGTAATGAAAAGACAAAACACTCGAGTCAGGACAAAATATCCTTATGTAAGTTAAATCAATCGTAAATAAATATGAGTGTAACGGCGTCAGAGATGTTTACGGGGTTTAACATCTCATATCCAGTGTCAACATGCGTGCAATAACTTAAGAGATGTTACGGGATTTTCCATCTCTCAAGGATCCGTTAAACTATCTACTATGTAGTACAATACGCTATTATAATATGTCTACAGTAAATTAAAAGTACTAAAATAGCGTTAAGACGTTACCATAATCCCCCTTAACACATTTTTATAATGTCATAGTCTATATAGCACCGTAAGCCCCACCGTAAACTAGTGGTTATCAGAGGGTACCCCATAGGTATAACACAAAATAAAACGTAGTAGGCGCGAATAGGGTAATCAGTATGACCAGGTACGCGAGGCGATACCAACTAGGATACTAGTAGTTGCGTGATCCGGACTGATGTTGAGCATAGCCAACAGCTACCCCAACACCGCGAAACAACACTCCCCAATCAAGGGGTGCACCCAAATCGAATCACAAATGTAATAGATATGGTATCGAAGAAGTGTGTCCGCTAGAGATGGCGAACCTCAATGGCCCGGCACGGCTCCTGTTTTAGTCATGTCAGGGGTCATCCAATATCGTTCTCTTTCTTCAGTCAACGCGTTCACCAAATCGTCCACTTCATTCTGGATCAACACTCCACGTATAATAGTTATTAAAGTGGTGTTCGGTATCGACAGAGAGTATGTCCATATCCGTTCCCGGTCTCTTTAATAACTACGTATTATTACACCGTTGGCTCTTTTACATTTCAAATCGATTCATAATGATATCAAAATATCATATTCGCTTCAAAAATCAAATCCATTTCAAATATCATCGTATCTATTCAAATGTAAGATTCCGTTTCAAAAATCATTTTTCGCATCAATATCTCATTACAATTTCAAAATCATTTCGAATTTCAATTTAGGTTGCACTTCATTTAACCCAATTTGTATTTAAATTCAAGATTTAAATATAAACATTTCACCTTGTTGACCAGCTTAGAATTTTAGAAAATAGTTTTAAGTAGTTTAAAAGCAGTTTAAATAATTAAAGTAGTTAAAAATACTTAAAGTCTTAAAATGGATTTAAAATAGATAAATAAGTTTAAAATAATTTAAATTGGGTTAAGTAGATTTAAAATAGACTAAAGTAGTTTAAGTATTCAAAAATGGTTTATATAACTGAGTAATTTGGAAAACAAAATAAAACAGCTTCAAAACCAAACCATTTCAATTATAACTTCCCAATTCAAAACAACTTCAATTTCCCTTCTACCGATTCAATTTCGATTTCGGTTCAATCAACGTCAACTTTAACTTCAAATTTATTCAATTTTATATTCACTTTCAATTAATTAAATTTCAATTTATATCGATTTGGAGCTTGATTTTTCAAAAATATCCATTTATAACACTTAACAGAATTATCCATCAATATTCAAGTTTAAATCCAAATTTCAAATATGATTCAATTCCAAGCTCGATTTCAAAATATCATTTTTATATCACTTTTACTTAGTAATATTCAAAGCTCGAATTAAGGTTAAATCTTTAAACAAATCAATTTTCGAAATTCAATCATATCCCGATTTTTCAATTCCAAAGTCTCCACTTTAATTATTTAACAATTTCTTTTAACCAAAATTTATTTCAACATTCCAAACTCAATTTTTCGATAAATTCGATTTTTATAAACTGATTTCTATTTATAACTTTTAAATCAAAACATTTAAATAAATTTCAAATCGACGATTTTAAAATTATTAATTTAGCCAATTCGATGTCCGTATATAATTTTCTATCCTATTGCCAAGTAATTATTTATTTCAATTAAATGTCAGGAATGAATATATATCACTTAAATCAAATCACAGTTTCATATGTATGCCTAACATGATATATATAAGCAAATAAACATCCAAACATTTAAATATCAACCAATAGCATCCATCGAAATACATCATCCAATAGATAATACAATTCATGGCAATTTCATAGTTATCAATGTCAGGTAATTTAATCGCAGTTCAATTTCAATTTCGATTTGACTGTCAATTTAAATTTTAATGGTTAATTCAAATGACAATCTATATGACAATTAAATTTTATCAAACAACGACAAATAAAATTCATAACACTTCATAATGTCAAATTTAACTAGCATAAAGATATTCAGTATGTTGTGAGCGTTATAAAACACTCACCTTGATTTCAATGTAGTTCCAGCGTTTTATTTTGAATAAAATTAAACGAGCGTTTAATTTTACCCGAAATTTTCACTAGCTCCAAACCACTCCAATGCAACTCCATAGCGTAGTGCTCGTCCATACGATTCCAACGCAATTTGTTTTGCAAATTTTCGATCTCGTATGACAAAGATACAACGTTTTAAACATCACATGATTTAAATTACAATTTAATTTACATTTCTTTTATTTATTTTCACCTAACCTCCATCACAGCCTTCCATTCTGCAATTCCTGATCGTAGCCGCACATGACTTTCTCGTCTCCATCACGTACAGGCAAAGTCGAACACGAGGAAACCCAACGCTGCCGTTCGAAACCTAGATGTTGCGACCACCACACTCGACGAGACAACGATCAGGCGACTTCAAATCGAAGCCCTACTCGCCAAGCACCCCCACCACAATTCACATGCAGCTCAGTGGTCCCCACGCATGTGAAAACGTGCACGAACGCCGGCCACTCTTGCTCGATTTCCCGATGATCCCTGCGTCTATAAACGATCACGACCGTTGGATTTGTCAATCTCATCGCCCTCTACAACTTTGTAGTTGATAAGTTTTCATAAATGTTTACGGATTGAGAGATATTTGAGGGGAAAGTTTGGTGTTTTCTAGCCATTGAATGTATAAGAGGCGGCGGCTGTAAACAAACCCTAGGGTTTTCTTAATTTTGCAAAATGAAGATAATATCGTGCTTATATAGAAATTCCGACGAACACTATTCATTCCGGATTTTCCGAACTCCAAATCTCGCGCGGTGACCGACGTTCCTAGGGTTTGTCCCGCGTTCCGTACACAATGGAATAGGTTTCTAAAGCCAATTCGATCATCAGTGCGTGTTATGGCAATAAACGATCGATTTTAAATTAAATCGGTTAATTAATTTCTAGGCGTTTCGGCTTGCCCCGGACAAATGGTAAATCCGATTGACACGAAATTTGAAATCTTACAATAATATCACGCTATGGATCCGATGAAACTGGTTTCGTCGAAATCCAAGACTGTTTGAAAAATGACTATTTTAACTCGTCAATTAAATACTAAAATATTCAATTTTCACAAATTTACTTTTATTTCGATTTTAAAAGTTCTACAACATCATTCTAACTTTAATATGATAAAATAAAATTTGACAAATCATTTTTAATCATATTAAACCCGTTATTCAATTATCCAATAAATTCAAAGTTTAAAATCTTATTAACTCTATTATAATCCCAATATAACTTACATTCACTTTGGAAACCAATTTGAATCATATTAAATCAAATTTCAATTATTCACTCTATTTTCATATATTAAATTTCAATATCAAATTAATCATATCAAATTCGGAATTTAATTATTCAAACATTTGTAATATTAAATTTAAACGAATTTGATTATTCTCAAAACACTATCTTTTGAAATATTCAAAACGAACTTATAAGATATAACCTTTAAAACTAAATTCAAATTATAGAACAACCATTTCCATTAATCAGTTATCCAATTTCCGTTATTCAATTATTCAATAAGTTTTAAATATTTACTTTAAACAATTTACCTGTTCAATATTCAATTATTTGATTTGAACTAGATTTTACTTATCAATCAATTACTCTATTATACCCAATGAATTCTACATTTATTATCCTATCCAACTATTGATTGCAAAGGCATTCATTAAGTAGCATTATTTTTCAATACTTATTACTATTCAAATCTTCGAAACTAATCTATTAAAATTTGTATTACTACCTAAATAATTCACAATTCTTATTCACTTATTTGCATTGGTTTTTCCATATATTCCCTTAACCAAGTTATAACATTTGAGTCAATTCAATTAGATTAGAACTCCATTCAATCTATAAATAATTACTTGGATAATTATTATTGCAATTCATTCCAGTTATTATTATTCCAAACGACGTACAATTTTTTTCTAACACTAAATCACAAAATCTTATTAAATTAGCAATTTTAATTATCGAAAATTTACGGGTCGTTACACTCTCCCCCACTCAAAACTTTTCGTCATCGAAAAGGAAAAAGAAGGGAAAAGGAACTAAGTATAGAATTCAACACTAGATGTATTTTATTCAAAGTTACCAACTTATAAAACAATGAAATTCCATTTATAAAGTCATAACTACGCTTCCACTAAGTTACCCTGAACGGCTTTCTAACTTTAAATGTTAGTTATCAAAACAAGTTATAAAAAAAAAATTAAAACTTGAAAATTTTTCTAACACCCGGATTTACGGAAAATTTCGGCAGAGTCTCCTTTGCGCGGCTCGATCAAAAAAAAATGACAGTATATATATCGCAAATATACATCTCATCAAGTGATGAGGCATCCCATAGGAAAAAGTGTAAAAGTACGGTATGTAATCCGAGATATGTACCTTATATATTATTAGCGAGCATATACGGCTAATATAGCGCGAAAGCGAGCTCCAAATGCGAAGCAAGCGCAATCCACACCTACTAAACACTCAACAAACCATGAGAAACATGCATATATGAAAATAATATCAATATACACCATATAGCAACATAACAACTACATGTGCCAACATAGCAAATGCAACAAAACAACAAATGCATCAACCAAATCAATTATCATCCAACTATCATCCAACAAATCCATAATCAATCAATATAAATTCACTTCTCATTAATATTTATTCAATTGGTTTTCAATTTTAATCACAGTTGATTCATTAATGTTGGATTTTACTAACATTCATTCTCAATTCAATTAGTTAACATTCACTAATTTATATTTGCATTAGTTTACTTCCAATTTGAATCAAATTAAATTCTATTTAAATTCATTTAACTTCCAATTTGATTTCAATGATTTATAGCTTTCAATTTCATTAACACTTAATGAATTATATACAATCAACTAACAATCATATAACAACCAAATCATACCCAACATAACCAAATTATTAATTTTACATTCAATTTGGTTTATCTCTTATATATATATATATATATATATATATATATCCTGTTATATAATTTTAAAAGAATCATTTTATATTCGGCATCTTAAATTTCCAATATTAACTTTAATTAAGTCCGTAAGCCGTACATATATCATCCGTGAGCAATATCAATCTAATCGCTTATTCGATCACACAATTTCACTTCCAACTAGTATCGTTCACCCGACTCTCTAGTGCGAACTCAGATTTGGTTCCTTGATTGGAAACTGTTACTCTCCTTGCATAGCCATCTACTATGATAGAGAATTCCAGAATCAAACCAAAAATCCATATCCAGGGTTCGCCGTCGAGAATCGAGTGGAAAATTCTAACTTGGATCGATATAAATCATCTCGAAATTTTGTGCTCGAATTTGGATCAAATCGTTATGCGAACAAAATAATATACGTACAACTCACGTATTACCTTCCAATGGATTTCTATCCAATTTATCTATAGTAAATTATTTTATTGGCTTTTATATTTTTTCACTTAATTACTCATAATCCATTATTCAGTTAGTATATTCATTTCTTTACATAGCATATTCTTTAACATTATCTTTCTTAAACATCATATCATAGAATTTGCTTACTCAAGTTCATTTTAAACATGCTATATAATTTAATGAAATTCAATTTCATTTTCCAATTGATTCTTAGCTATACCAAATTCTTTTGTTTACATTTACTTCAATTTCATAATTTTAGTTAATAACAAATTTATTTATGGAACAATTTATTAACCAGCACTTTAGTTTATTAATCATCCTATAAAAGTCTAACCTCTCATAGATGACTTTTCTTAGTTTACAGTTATCTTAAAGGTTACAATCCCTTTGCAATTTAGATTTATTTTCTATAACCAATTTGCAAAGATATAATACGATTCATTTATCTTCTTTCTTAAGTTCACTTACTTGTTCCATTTTTCCATTCATCATTTCATGTTATATTTAAGTATCTAACATTTTTATCACAACCAAATTTTTCATTTATATACATTTAATTCCCTTTGAGTTTTCCTTACTTGTATATTTCAGTTATTTTCAGGTTCTGTTTATCTATACAATATCTCATTACATATCCAAAACATCATTTTAACTTTTAACATTTGGTAAGTCTTGTTATATGCTATCAGAATGTAATTTTGGTATTATACAAATTTATAGAATTTCATTTTACTTAATTAGAATGTTCACAAATTTAATTTGTTAAAATCCTCTTTACCTTTCAACTTTAAAGGTACACTACAACTCTAAAGTTTTCCCAAAACATAAGCTTAAATATCTTAATCCTCTTATTTTAGAATTCTGGTTATTCACATTTCATTTGAAAATTACTAATTTGCATAACTTAGAATTTTAAATGCCCGGTTCTTTTCAAATCGTTTGAAATAAACATATACACTTATATCTTTAATATATCAAATCATACCTTTGGAGTTTAAACCAAAACTCATTTACCCAAAATAATTTCGAAGAAAAGCAAAGCTTCTTAGAAGTCTCCCCCACTTTGAGACTCGAAAATGAACGTCGATGATGCTGCGCAGTCATCACCGAAATTATTTTCCAGCGACATAAGAGAGGAGTACTGAATTCATTCATTCTTTTTAAAAATCCTTTCAAAATATTTCCATAAACAATTTCCAACTAATATTACTATATATTTCTTCAAAACTTTGAGAACCATTTTTCAAAATCTCCAGGTCTTAAATTCAATATTTCCAATTTAAATCTATTTTAATTTATAAGTCACCTTTATAAAATATTCTTATAGGATTTTCTTTCTTAAAACATTTCACAAGTGTTTTATCATTGTTCATTTTGTAATTCACCTTATTTATTAAATTACAATATCAAATTAATGATAATAACCAATATTTTCATTCCTAACAACCAGGTAAGCTAGATAAGTCACAATAATTTTTGAATTTTTTTTCTTTATATTCAAAATATAATTATAGCAAAATTATTTCATCTACCCAATTTCAAAACAATACTATGTCGAATTATTCTGTTTAAGTGTTTAGAGATCCCTATTAATGACGTTAATTACTCGTATTGACCAGAATCCATAAGCCACTCAACAAATCAACCGACACAATATAAAACATTTTATATCACTAACAAATACACTCTCTCATATGTATACACTCAACGACTCATCATAGGGTAGTACTACCCTATTTATAAAGAGTCAGACCCCACAAAGCTAAGGTTATCGCTAAACCAAAGCTCTTATACCAACTGTAACGACCCGTCTTTTTGGACAGTTTAAACCGACGATCAAATACACACGTCGATTCCAAACCATTCAAAAGGGCAGATGGTTATCGGGGTAAATAAGAAAAGAAGAGGAAAGAGAAATAAAAGAAAGGAAACAACACAGAATCTTGCAGCGGAACGATAAAATATAATAATCAAATAAACAGTTCATGAAGTTGTTTACTATACTTTGATCATTATTTATACAACATTTATCAGAGTTATACATATACAACAGAACAAATAAAATAATGCAGCAGACAACATGATGCAAAGATAATAATAGTAATAGTATACCAAATCTTCGTCTACGTCCTCCAGAATAGATCTTCAATAAGCTGAAAACTCAGGTCTGACCCGAGCGTAATGAAAAGAAAAAACACTCGAGTCAGGACAAAATATCCTTATGTAAGTTAAATCAATCGTAAATAAATATGAGTGTAACGGCTTCAGAGAAGTTTACGGGGTTTGACATCTCATATCCACTGTCAACGTGCGTGCAATAACTTAAGAGATGTTACGGGATTTTCCATCTCTCAAGGATCCGTTAAACTATCTACTATGTAGTACAATACACTATTATAATATGTCTACGGTAAAGTAAAAGTACTAAAATAGCGTTAAGACGTTACCATAATCCCCCTTAACACATTTTTGTAATGCCATAGTCTATACAGCACCGTAAGCCCCACCGTAAACTAGTGGTTATCAGAGGGTACCCCATAGGTATAACACAAAAACAAAACGTAGTGGTCGCGAATAGGATAATCAGTATGACAAGGTACATGAGGCGATACCAACTAGGATACTAGTAGTTGCGTGATCCGGATTGATGTTGAGCATAGCCAACAGCTACCCCAACACCGCGAAACAACACTCCCAAATCAAGGGGTGCACCCAAATCGAATCACAAATATAATAGATATGGTATCGAAGAAATGTGTCCGCTAGAGATGGCGAACCTCAATGGCCCGGCGCGGCTCCTGTTTTAGTCATGTCAGGGGTCATCCAATATTGTTCTCTTTCTTCAGTCAACGCGTTCACCAAACCGTCCACTTCATTCTGGATCAACACTCCGCGTATAATAGTCATTAAAGTGGTATTCGGTATCGACAAAGAGTATGTCCATATCCGATCCCGGTCTATTTAATAACTATGTATTATAACACCGTTGGCTCTTTTACATTTCAAATCGATTCGTAATTAATATCAAAATATCATATTCGCTTCAAAAATCAAATCCATTTCAAATATCATCGTATTTATTCAAATGTAAGATTCCGTTTCAAAAATCATTTCGAATTTCAATTTAGGTTGCGCTTCATTTAACCCAATTCGTATTTAAATTCAAGATTTAAATATAAACATTTCACCTTATTGACCAGCTTAGAATTTTAGAAAATAGTTTTAAGTAGTTTAAAAGCAGTTTAAATAATTAAAGTAGTTAAAAATACTTAAAGTCTTAAAATGGATTTAAAATAGATAAATTAGTTTAAAATAATTTAAATTGGGTTAAGTAGATTTAAAATAGACTAAAGTAGTTTAAGTATTCAAAAATGGTTTATATAACTGAGTAATTTGGAAAACAAAATAAAACAGCTTCAAAACCAAACCATTTCAATTATAACTTCCCAATTCAAAACAATTTCAATTTCCCTTCTACCGATTCAATTTCGATTTCGGTTCAATCAACGTCAACTTTGACTTCAAATTTATTCAATTTTATATTCACTTTCAATTAATTCAATTTCAATTTATATCGATTTGGAACTTGATTTTTCAAAAATATCCATTTATAACACTTAACAGAATTATCCATCAATATTCAAGTTTAAATCCAAATTTCAAATATGATTCAATTCCAAGCTCGAATTCAAAATATCATTTTTATATCACTTTTACTTAGTAATATTCAAAGCTCGAATTAAGGTTAAATCTTTAAACAAATCAATTTTCGAAATTCAATCATATCCCGATTTTTCAATTCCAAAGTCTCCACTTTAATTATTTAACAATTTCTTTTGACCAAAATTTATTTCAACATTCCAAACTCAATTTTTCGATAAATTCAATTTTTATAAACTGATTTCTATTTATAACTTTTAAATCAAAACATTTAAATAAATTTCAAATCGACGATTTTAAAATTATTAATTTAGCCAATTCGGTGTCCGTATATAATTTTCTATCCTATGGCCAAGTAATTATTTATTTCAATTAAATGTCAGGGATGAATATATATCACTTAAATCAAATCACAGTTTCATATGTATGCCTAACAGGATATATATAAGCAAATAAACATCCAAACATTTAAATATCAACCAATAGCATCCATCGAAATACATCATCCAATAGACAATACAATTCATGGCAATTTCATAGTTATCAATGTCAGGTAATTTAATCGCAGTTCAATTTCAATTTCGATTTGACTGTCAATTTAAATTTTAACGGTTAATTCAAATTACAATCTATACGACAATTAAATTTTATCAAACAACGACAAATAAAATTCATAACACTTCATAATGTCAAATTTAACTAGCATATAGATATTCAGTACGTTGTGAGCGTTATAAAACACTCACCTTGATTTCAATGTTGTTCCAGCGTTTTATTTCGAATAAAATTAAACGAGCGTTTAATTTTACCCGAAATTTTCACTAGCTCCAAACGACTCCAATCCAATTCCATAGCGTAGTGCTCATCCATACGATTCCAACGCAACTTGTTTTGCAATTTTTCGATCTCGTATGACAAAGATACAACGTTTTAAACATCACACGATTTAAATTACAATTTAATTTACATTTCTTTTATTTATTTTCACCTAACCTCCATCACAGCCGTCCATTCTGCAATTCCTGATCGTGGCCGCACATGACTTTCTCTTCTCCATCACATACAGGCAAAGTCGAACACAAGGAAACCCAACGTTGCCGTTCGAAACCTAGATGTCGCGACCACCACACCCGACGAGACAACGATCAGGCGACTTCAAATCGAAGCCCTACTCGCCAAGCACCCCCGCCACAATTCACCTGCAGCTCGGTGGTCCCTATGCATGTGAAAACGTGCACGAACGCCGGCCACTCTAGCTCGATTTCTCGATGATCCCTGCGTCTATAAACGATCATGATCGTTGGATTTGTCAATTTCATCGCCCTCTACAACTTTGTAGTTGATAAGTTTTCATAAATGTTTACGGATTGAGAGATATTCGAGGGGAAAGTTCGGTGTTTTCTGGCCATTGAATGTATAAGAGGCGGCGGCTATAAACAAATCCTAGGGTTTTCTTAATTTTGCAAAACGAAGATAATATCGTGCTTATATAGAAATTCTGATGAACACTATTCATTCCGGATTTTCCGAACTCCAAATCTCATGCGGTGACCGGCATTCCTAGGGTTTATCCCGCGTTTCGGACACAATGGAATAGGTTTCGAAAGATAATTCGATCATCTGTGCGAGTTATGGCAATAAACGATCGATTTTAAATTAAATCGGTTAACTAAATTTCTACGCGTTTTGGCTTGCCCTGGACAAACGGTAAATCCGATTGACACGAAATTTGAAATCTTATAATAATATCACGTTACGGATCCGATGAAATTGGTTTCGTCGAAATCCGAGACTGTTTGAAAAATGGCTATTTTAACTCGTCAATTAAATATTAAAATATTCAATTTTCACAAATTTACTTTTAATTCGATTTTAAAAGTTCTACAACATCATTCTAACTTTAATATGATAAAATAAAATTTTACAAATCATTTTTAATCATATTAGACCCGTTATTCAATTATCCAATAAATTCAAATTTTAAAATCTTATTAACTCTATTATAATCCCAATATAACTTACATTCACTTTGGAAACCAATTTGAATCATATTAAATCGAATTTCAATTATTCACTCTATTTTCATATATTAGATTTCAATATCAAATTAATCATATCAAATTCGGAATTTAATTATTCAAACATTTGTAATATTAAATTTAAACGAATTTGATTATTCTTAAATCACTATCTTTTGAAATATTCAAAACGAATTTATAAGATTTATCCTTTAAAACTTATTCAAATTATAGAACAACCATTTCCATTGATCAGTTATCCAATTTCCGTTATTCAATTATTCAATAAGTTTTAAATATTTACTTTAAACAATTTACCTGTTCAATATTCAATTATGATTTTACTTATCAATCAATTACTCTATTATACCCAATGAATTCTACATTTATTATCCTATCCAACTATTGATTGCAAAGGTATTCACTAAGTAGCATTTATTTTTCAATACTTATTACTATTCAAATCTTCGAAACCAATCTATTAAAATTTGTATTACTACCTAAATAATTCACAATTCTTATTCACTTATTTGCATTGGTTTTTTTCCATATATTCCCTTAACCAAGTTATAACATTTGAGTCAATTCAATTAGATTAGAACTCCATTCAATCTATAAATAATTAATTAGATAATTATTGTTGCAATTCATTCCAGTTATTATTATTCCAAACGACTTACAATTTTTTTCTAACACTAAATCACGAAATCTTATTAAATTAGCTATTTTAATTATTGAAAATTTACGGGTCATTACAGAAATCAATAGCTCTCAAAGGAACAACTGAAAGTGAGGATGATGACGATGATGATGGGGCAGCAAAGCTTGTTCTATTAATGAAGAGATTCAAAAAGTGGAACCGCAAATACGGAAATCCAGCTCTAAATCAAAAATTAAAAAGCAGAATAGTCAAAGTTCTAGATAACCCTAAAGAGCAAGAAATCATTTGCCACAAATGCAATCAACCTGGCCACATCAAGTCCAGTTGTCCTCGAAATCGACAGGGCCAAGAAAAGAAATCAAAAAGAAGAAGTTTTGCAGTCATGTGGAATACAAGTGATGAAGATAATAAAAGTACTAGTAGTGAGAGTGAGAAAGCAGATATGTGCCTTCGAGGTGATATAACTGATAGCGACCGTGACGAGCCAAGCATGGTGTCAAAACTCACTCACTTAGAATTACTTATATATTTTCACATAATAATTGGCTGTTTTGAACGACTTAGGGAGAAATACGCCAAACTTGAATCATAAAAAGATACTTTGATGGACTTAAATAAAAAACTTGACCAATTAGTTAAAATTATCAAAGTAGGATCCCTATGTGTGATAAGTGTCCAACATTCAAGAAGATGTTAAAAAATCAAAAATTAAAATTAAATCGCTTGAAAATGAAATTCTGATTTTGAAAGATAGTGAAAACACGAGGAGAGAAAATTCTATTAAAAGGCGCATATAATTATTAAATGAAAATATATCTCTTAGAATACAAGTCCAACAATTGTCTACGACTTTAGGAAAATTTTCAAAAAGTGAAAGATCGTTAAATATGCTTTTAGGGAAACAAACTTTTAATACAGATAGACAGGGACTTGGATATAATCAATCAGAACGTGATAGAGGTGAAATTAAACGATTCGATTCCATGTGCACAATTTGTAGAAAATTTGGATACAATCAAACTAATTTTTGGTATAGACCCAAAAACGTGAAAATTATACCAATTTGGGTTCCAAAAGGCACAAATAGAAAATCCCTTAACGTTAAACAAATCTAGATGCCAAAAGGAACATATATAAATAGTTTTGGGTCTCCACAAACTTATTTTTTAAAATCATTTTCCACTAACATCCGTGGACCTATAAAAACAAATAGGTCACAAAAATCTTTTAACGTGTAGGTGTGGTGGCAGGTTAAGGAACAATAACTGTTTTATCTGGATTCTGGCTGTTCCAGAAACACAACGGGCGAAAAATCAAAGTTCCTTAGCCTAGTATAAAGGTGGCAGAATCATAATGGGCAACAACGAAAAATTATTGTAAAGGTAAAACAGGTAATGATATATTTATCTTGAATGATTTATTAAATGTGATAATCTGCATCATAATCTTAATTTAATTCAGCCGGTTATTTAATAAAGAAATGAATGCTGATTTTGATTTTGACTTTTTCAAAATTGTTGGCTAATTATACTTTTCATACCGAGAATACTACAAATTTATATAAATTTGTTTAGACTAATGATGGTATCTTATTGATTGATTATTACTCTCGGTGCATATAAATATATTTGTTTATCCTATGACTTCTAGATTTGACACTATATTAACTAACTTGTTGAGTGGCACAACTTCCAATTCAAATTCAAGAAAATTTCACTTAAAAGTTGTTAAAATTGATTTTAAGATATTTTGATGCACATTTCACGGTCTGGTCTATCAAATTTAACTAATGATAATTTCGAGTGAAAGGAAAATTCAGATGCAGATTACACTGGTAATCTAGTTGGTAGAAAAATTACTTGTGAAACGTGATTTATGTTGAGACATTTCAGTAGCTGCATCGTTTTTTCAAAGAAAATATCTGCATTTTTTTCATTTCAAATATTTTCAAATAGCAGAAAATTTCTTATAAAACCCCTTCTAGAAATCATTTTTGACCTTATTTCGGATTAGTCATTTTTAGAAAATTTGATAATTGTTTCTGAATTTGAGCTTAAATGATTACATTGACTAATCAGACTCCTTACTGATTATCTGAAAGATAAATAGTGATTGAAAAAAAAGATAAGTGTTTATATTAATCATATATTATAACTTGAGAAAGTATAATTAGAAAATTTCTTTAGAAATTTAAACAAAGAGTTATAAAACTTTTTGATAAATATACCATGACCATTTCTATTTCTATCATATTTCTATCGACCATCACCCATCATAATCCAATATGGTATGTCAATATCAGGTATTTTAAACGGGAAATTATGCACTTTCATTTTATTGTATTTTTAGCAATAAAAAACATCCAAAGTATTCACTCTCATTTAAAGGTCCTTGCGGTTATGCATGAGCGAATTACTTGGGATTTTTGATTATGTGCTTCCATGCTCATTTAAAAGTCCTCACAGTCATGCATGTATGGAACGCATATCAAAATTGATTGATTAAATAAACAAGTTGATTCTAATCCCATTTAAAAGTCCTCACGGTTATGCGTGGTTAGAAGATAATTGAATTCATTTTATTTTTATTTTTTTGGAATACTACTAATCTCATTTAAAAGTCCTAGCGGTTATACATGGTTGGTAGATATTCAAATTCCTGATATAAATATACCACAAATAGACAAAGCTATATAGTTTTATTTGATGACATTATCCCTATCATTCTAAAGTGGAATATGCGTCAAACAGAGTCACTACAAGAAAATCAGCCTTTGGTTGCAGAAATTCATGGCGTTTAATTGTAAGTGCAACCGTTGATCATTTTAAAATATAAAAAACAACAAAAAAACGCTACTGATTGATTCCCACCAAAATTTCACTAAAATTTTGCTTAACTTTTCTATGGTCGCTTATGTATTTATTTTACATTTAACTTTTCTCTGCTTTCCATCTCGTCCCATTCCTCGAGCCCTAATTCCTCATGATTCTCGTGGTTACCTTCTTTCCTTTTCTAAATTTTTTCTTTTTGTCTGAATTCAACTGTTAATTGAGCTTAATCGGCGATTAATTCGATTCGAACTTGCTTAATTTCGACTTTTCTTATTGGGAACATTTGAGAAGATTGTAAATTAGTAGAGGGTCATGTGATCTTTGTGAGATAACAACCTACTTGATTTACAATTGATTCGTAGTTTTATAATTCACTTAATTGCTTAAAAGTTTAATTTGTGATAATCGTTGAAGGCTAATTTTGTAGTCGTTTTATCCGTGTTTAGATTGTTACTTACTGTATCTAGTGTTATCGGGAAAATCGCAACATAAGTAAGACTTATGTCATCGATATCGAGCAGTTTATCGTTATCAATTTGTACAGGCATTGCTTTCAAATATGGGATAGATCATTTAACGATCTTTGGATACTAAATATTTTATAAAACTAAGCCGAAGATATGCAGATATTTTGTTGAGTTTTGTGTTCTGTTTTATTGTATTTATGCTTTCCATAGCTATCGGTCTTGGTTAGCTCAAAATTTTACCGCTTAAGCAGATGAATAAATATTACTTGATTTGTAACTTTAATTAGATACAATTTAGGTAACAACCTCCATTTTCCTTATAAGTTATACTTCATACAGTCAACTGTGACTAATATCACATTGATAAAAAGATAATCTATTAGTTACAAGAGGGGCCATTGGATACTTGGAATAATCATTTTTAACTTGCGAATAAGCTATCTTATTATCTTGCTACAATCGGTTGGTATATTCTAAGTCCTTTTTTGAAGACAACATGTATAACGTCATGAGTTGAGCTAATTTTTGATACCGTAAGGTACGGTACACTGTTGTGTATGCGTAACTTTTTCTCCATCAGGATACGGTCTCTATGCCACTTTAGATTTCTTATATGGCACAAGTTTCTGTAAGTCAATTTTTTTGTTAAATTATGAAGCAAATGTTCTTTAATTTTTGAGTTTTAATTTTAACTACGATGAACTATACAAAATTTCTATTAAAGGTAAGTAGTAATAACTTCATTTGCCAAACTTTTGAGTATACAGATACAATCATAATATCATTTGATAATCAGTTATGTAGTATTTGTAGCATCTTAGTGTTACTTATAAAGTTCTTGATCATTTTGTATTGGCAAGGTTGCTAAGTAATGATACTTTACTGTACATAACAGCTGTGATGTTTATGCTACATGCCACAAATATATCATTGTGTATTCCCTGAGTTAATGGAATTAGCGAGCATGATACTTATTCTATATTGTAGTTTGTAAGTTGACAAGGTTAAGATTATGTGCAGGGATATGCCCTTAATATTTCTAATCATTTCATATTTTTTGTAAGTTGTATTAATTAATTTCCACATTTGCAGGATGAAGAAGGTAACAAAATGATTAATGAGTATGTTAGAGTGCGTGATATAGGACATGGAAGCTATGGTAAAGTGGTAAGTTTCAAATTATTTATATTGTGTGCCATTGAAAGTGTATGTTTATCTGACTATTAGTTGATTGACAATTCTTGTATGTGATTACTCAGGTTTTATATCGAAACACCAATGATGGAATTTAGTATGCAATCAAGGCAAGAGTTTCTACCCTTTGAATTTCTGTTTTAAACTATTTTCTAATACACACATATTCTTTGCAACAAAAGTTATATTGTAGATCATCTAGTGTGCAATGTCATTAACTTAAATAGTAAGCGCGTACCGTGAACCTTTCAAGCTAGTTGACTGTTGAACCTTTTAACTCTGTGATAATCTTTTAACCAAAACCTTATACTGGTTATTGGAAACCAATGTGTACACCTCTTTTTCCCTGTTTTCTTCCATTGAAAGACTTGTTTGTGGACGATGTACATTAGACTTTTAAGAAATGAACCAAGCTTAAGCCCACAGTAGATTGAATATGGATCTCTCCTGGCTATGTTAGCATAAGGCCACTATGTTGGCATGTGTCCTTACATATCATCTAAACCATTTTTACTTTGTTCAAACCATATTCTATTGAACTCAAAGTAAGAAAGACCACGCCCAATGTCCAGGTTTCCCTAATATATGTGTGGTCATCTCTTGAAATATTTATTCTGACAAACCATGCCTTGTTTTAATGAGCTCAAAATATGTGATTTTGTTATTTTTTTTGTCTGTTTATTATAAGGTTCTGGTGGAGAAAGATTGGTTAGCTTTTGGTCATCCATTCGCAGACCATATGGGCATTCCAACAATATGTGCAAATGATACTAGCGCTTCATCAGAGTTATTAAAACAGACCTTAACCGGTGCTAATCTCTCAAGGTCAATGAGATCATCCCCTTTAATTGGGAACTCCCCAAATGCTCAACACCTGTCAAACAATTCTTCATCTATATTTTTACAGGTAACTAATTGACTCTTTCAAATAAGATTGTCTAAAATAAACTCTTCACCAAAATCTCACATTTATTATACATTGGATTGTTTATTAGCATGGTGTGTGTAAAACTGAGTATGGACTCATGTCGCTATTGCCGATTTGATGCACTTTGTTGTTATTTTCTCTTATCACAGTACTGCACACATCAAAATCTGTATCATTTTGTGTCTGAGCTTCTTAAATAATGTTAGTACTATATATGCAGTTTATTGATTGTGTTTCTCAGACTCAGAGGATGTACCATGTGCTTTTGAGTTCTCTCCGGTAAGTGTTCCTTCATATACACCTGACTAATGTTGTTGGGAGTTGATCTTTTGGTCATTTTTCATAAAAAGCAATAACGTTGTCATCCATTCATATTTGCAGGATTTCTTAGTTGATTTTCTCAACTGTATGTTGTCTTGCCGCTTTGGAAACTTTTTGTGTAACAGGTATTTGTATATATTTTACATTTTTGTAAAATTATACTGTACTCATACCAATTACTTGAAACCACATACTAGAATTCTATATCCTTTTATCCTCTGCTACCATAACATGTGTTTTATAAACCTTTTTTTGTCATGTCAGTGAAAAGGAAAGGCAACATTTTAACATATCCAAATCATGTGGATGTGTATGGGTATACTTATCGAGTTTAAGGGCTGCCAAGGGTAGCGTGCACCCACATTACAACCCATTCTACGATCCAACAAGATATAGTGGCCCGATAACCCCAACAGCAGCAGCACTCGCTCCAACCATTTGGCCTCAGTTTCACTTACGATGGGCATGCCCCAAAGAAGCACGTGGAGGTGAGCTCGAATGGCAGCATCGTGCAATGGCCAAACATTACACCAACATGTCTAAGGTACACTGTCCATTACAAAGTTGTTACCCACATTTTTTTAAAACTCCGAGGAAGTATGTACTATGCCCTCAGCCCATACCCCATGTATATTCACATGTCCAGTGTAGCTGGCGAGGATCGAATCATCGATCTAACCGGTGGAAGCCGGTTTACCTCAACCAACTGTACTACGCATGTGGGGGCAGCTCCCTATAAATTTCTTGATAGCAATTTTTTAAACCATCATGTAAAAAAACAAAGGCTAAAGAAGTAGCAGAGGCAGCACTAAAGGAAATGAGTCATAAGATGGATTCTCTATCTTCAGAGCTGTAGAAAGAAAAGAAAACGTGCAGTTCATCTGCAGCCATGGCAAGAAAGGCACGCAGAGAGAGTCTAGCTATAAAGAGGGCAGTGCAGTCGGTTAGATGCAAAGTTTACTTCTTTGATGATGGTAACAACCGCTATGTGGTAGAAACCATTAAAGATGGCAACGATAAAGGAAATCTTTATGTATCCGTAATAGCTACAGATGAAACCACTGTTTCTCCCAATAGTCAGATGATAAGCACCTTTTGTTGTGAGACAATGTGTCCTTTCGAACAGGGGAGCGATGCAATTGGCCTGACGCTGGATGTGCATAATTAAGCAGTCAGTTTGTTGGAGTAAAAGAAAATTCCGATGCCTTTTAGCTACATGTATTTTTAGGATATCATACATAGAGATATTAAACCTGAGAACTTATTGGTGGCAAGAGATGGATCTGTCAAGATTGGCGATTTCAGTGTTAGTTAGGTTGTTGAGGTAAATTACTCCTCTCTCTTTTGTCATTTCCTCTCTTATTTATAATCTGGACATCTGGCCATCGTACAACTTTTGGTTACTCATTAATTTTGCTTTTGCACCATGATTGTCTAGTATTTTAAGTTTTTTATCTGGTTACTAATATAAGAATTTCTTATCAATATTAAAATTTAAAGAACAAAGATTTAGTTTTGAAGTGATTGAAATACTTTGTTTATTTTTCTAATCTTTGTTAAAATACTAACTTAACAAATTCTATAAATAATAACAATGATTATGACCATGATGATGAATTAACTATGTTCATAAATATTAACTAATTTTATAATAATAATATAATTAAATTAACCGAGTTTTCGTAACAATAATAATAAATTAACTAAGTTAACCAAGTTAATAAAAATTAACTAAGTTTTATTAAATTAACAAAGTCTAAGTTAACTAAATTTTATAAATAATAATAGCATAACTAATTTAACAAAGATTTATAAATAACGATGATGATGATAAATTAATTAGTTTATAAAATTTAACCATGTTTATAACACAATTGTTTGACGATATGTTGTGCTTTCACTTGTGCAGGCATTGGATTTTCGAAGAGAGAAAGGTTGGACTTTTATTGTGCTAGTTTTCACTTATGCATGCAACAATGAATTATGGGTAATCAAGCGTTTTGTTAGCACCAATTTGGTTTAACATTTTATTAGTACTAGGTGTGTAAATTTGTATATGAATGGTTATCGTATGTGAGTTTGGTCATTTTATCAAAAAAAACTATTGTATTAGAGTGGTTATGGATATTTTATTTGATTATATGATTAATATGTTTTTTTAATTGTTTGAATATGACGATTATGTGAGTGATTGTTGATTGATATAGCAGAAATAAAATAGACCATCAACATGAAATAATAGCATGAAAAAATGGTGCAAAATAATCAACAACTTTTACTAGCGTTCGGAAACGCTACAAAAATACATATAGTGGCCTTGAGTAAACGCAACCGTAAAATAGGGGTAAAGTTGGAAACTCTATTGGTAGTGCTAGAAAACCTTATGGTGGCGTTTTTAAAAAGCTACAAAAAGATTTATGGTAGCGTTTGAGGAACGCTGCAATAAAAGGATTTATAGTGGCGTTGAAATAAATGTAACTAAAAATCATGGATTTTTAGTTGCGGGCTTTATCACGGCATTTATCAAAACGCTGCCATAAGTTTTGGTAGTGTTTTTTGTGCACCATCAAAAATAAAATTTCTTGTAGTGAGTATTTATAATTTTTGTTTGATTTTTTATTGAAATTTAATATTTATACTCGATTGAGTATTAATGTTGTATTAATGTTTATCACTTTATCTCTATTTTTCTAACACTGTTACTCTTTTGCTGAAAACAAATGGGGGAGAGAAAGGTTAAGATTTTAGCAAATAAAAGTCAAATATTTTATATGCATCGAGATTCATTTATTCATTTACATATTTTTTGCATATATGAAGAGGGAGCTTTGTGTAGAGAGGGAGGATTCAAATAGGGAGCAAATTGAATGATCAAATACATTTAATATATTCAAATTCTTAAATTTATGTTTGTTATCATGAAAAGGGGGAGATTGTTGAATATGCTAGTATATGATCTTTGTTTGATGATAATAAACATATACAGATATATTCATTTAGATGTATTTTTTAATGTACTTATTTTATTTTTCACATAATTAAATAAATATTTGTTGAATAAAATAAAGAACACGGAATTTAAATTCAAACGAATATCTTATTCAAATAAATATTTATTACAATTTTGAATAGTATAAATTTAAGCTCTCACTATATATGTACACAAAATTTCAATGCAATTTGCAATTACAATACATTTCAATTTACATAACTGTCCTCATTACATATCGCTCATTCACTCATATTTATCTTCAACTCCATTCCAGATTGAATCCAACATCTGAGCAATCTGCAAAAAATATACACTGACGTAGTAAAATTGCAAATGAAATATTTTTGCGGTATAAAATAAAATGTGTATTTTGAAAATAATATTTGCCTTAGTTATTTGGGTTGTTCTTCATCATTTAAATTTGAATTCATCATACACGAACAGCTTGTGACATGCACAGTGTATCACTGTACATGCCACAAGGCCGTGCAAACCAATATACACTTGATAAATCTATAAGGACAGGTGAGCACAAGGTCAAACCCAAATTAAAAGCCGAGTTCAACTCATGTGTGATACAAATAAAGTCATAACATGATCACAAGGTCAAACCTGAGCTTTTTGCTGGATTCAACTCAGGTATAATACAAAACTGTCAAGTACAAGTGACTCGATGATCAAGAAACAAAAATCCAAAACCAGACATAATCATCATTAATGAATCAAAAATGAACAGTACAATAAAATGGTCAAAACGACCAAAATGGCAACAACATCATAATTCAAACTACAGTTCAAATCAAGTGAAGTCACAATGAAACAACACTAACCAACTCATGAATAAAAGTACAGACTTGTATCAAAACAGTTCATCTGGCCTTAACATGTAGTTTAACAGCATATATGTCGAAGTCATGGAACAACAGCCTAAACATCAAAGACCAGACCCAAAGACCTGACCCAAAGTACATAAAACAGTGGTAAACCATGAAATCAAGTCAACTACAAGTCTAGAGTTCAAGTGAACCAGTAAAGGACACAATTACAAGATGAAATCACATACATACATAAATTTATGTAGACAAGTGGATGAATACGTATGAAAATGCCACTGTGATTTCGACAAACCAAGACAAGTTGATATGCACATATATACACGCAATCAGACAAGTACCGGGATGCGTTGTTCAAGGCTGAGACAAACTCAAACTCCAAATGGAACCAGACTCAAGCAAATATATAGTAATAATATGGTTGTAGTGAATCAAGCAACTGGAGCAAGTCCAGCTACTATATGAATGCATGCATATGGTCAAGCAGTTAAGTCAAGCCAATGCTAACATGAAGTGCAACAAACTCAAGTCTGCAACATATAATTGAATATATACATGCGTGAACATATATATATATATATATGTATGTATGTATATGCATATTCATATGTATATGTGCATGTATACTTATCTAACCAGTTGCAACAATCAAGTCACAGAGCAAAGATTGAACCGAACAATGCATATGAAGAACACGAATTACCATAAATCAATCCGCAATTCAAAACACAGCAGTATATCCTGAGGCAACATGGAAATAGTGTGCACTTCGAGATAACACTATAGATTCAAATGAAAACAGTGTGACACACACATACATCAATAAAAGTCGAAGCAACACTCATGTGCAAACTTCAGCTACAAAATGTACGCATATAGTCAGGCAATGTCAAAGACAAAGAAACGCAGAAATTCTAGATGAATGCAAGCATTATGTAGCAGTTCGAAAATAATAATATACAGCAAGTTTGAAAAAATCATGGATCAACAATTTCATCCCAAAAATATCAAGAGCCGATGCCAACAGAGAAAAGAACAGCAGTTCGAACCGAAATAATGTCGTAAGGGATTTCAAAACAAAGTCGAGACCGAAGTCAAAAAATGAATGAAATCAACATCGTCAAATCAACTCAAGCCGTGGTGGCCACGAAATCGATCAAAGCCATGATTATCAAGTAAATATAGAAATATACGAATTTGAAAAGGTCAGAAATCCTCATGTTCATCCATAAGAAATCAAACGGCCGAGAAAATTATCAAATGAACGAAAATAAAGGGATTCGAAACCTATATAAATGATTAACATCATTAGTTGTTGATCACCGAGTTCAAGCCTTCTAAACAGAAATGCAAAACGAATAAATCACATACCAATTGAACTCGATCAAATTGGAGCAACCGTATGTAAAGTATAGAAAGAATCGATCGAAGAAATCACGAAAACGCCCAATTGATCGATCAATAAAAGCCGCTTCTTCAATTTAGAAAAGCCCTACTTTTATCAAATGGGAAGGAACAAAGAGAAGCAACCATTTTTCACAAAGCAAAGCAAAGCATTGGGCCACAGAAATTGAAAGAGAAAAAGGGCCGGCAATTCTTTTGTGATAATTTTATTGGGCCAGTTCCTTTTATTATTTGGGCTTTAGTATACTTAAATTAGGGTTTTATTTTTGAGTTGTTTTTTTATTTGTATTTTCTCCTTTAAACGATTGTAATTTCTAGTCCTGTGACTATGGAATGAACTATGATGGTGTAATTCGAGAATTCGCAACTCAGTGGCTGAGTTGTGGTAGAGTTTTGAGCATAGAGTTAATGTTAGTCGATAGTGGATGTCGCGAGTTTACGTGTGTAAGCGTATGACTACTTAATTTCTAGCAGAAACCTTGGAGGCAGCAGGTAGGCAGGGTTTTGCCGAAGCTGGGTAAATCTATGTGTTCTATTTTCTACATTTATTATTCTGCTACTCTGCTGCTATTATTCTGCCGAGATCTGTGTTGAAAATATTTTATACTATTATTCTGATGAGATCTGTGCTGAAAATATTTTATAAACTTCCGCATTAAATTTTTATAATTGGTAGCATCACCCTATTCACCCACCGCCTAGGGTGAAATCGATCCTACACAAACTACCTCAGGTCGGCATAGCTTGATAGGTTGGGCTCGAGGTCACTATTGTGGGCCAATGTAGGTGAGGAGGCCCTATAGCTAGGGTTTCATCTGTAAATACGGTAAGCGTGGCTTCAGAAAAGGGGATTCTCAATCTATTTCTCTTCATCTTCCAGCTAAAGGTCACTTTGCCATTTTTGTTTCAGAAATTGCAAATTGTAATTGTAATTAAATTTTTGTAAAATAAAAGGGATTATCCTGGAATGGACGTAGGCCGGAGTAAGCTGAACCACTATAAATCTTGTCTTTTTCACTGCTTTCATTTTAGTTTTGGTTATTCTTCATATTATATCCTCTAGATATACTCTATCTGTGATCAGTGACCAGATATTGGTGCTTTCGCTTGTAATTGTGTGTTGGTGGTCAATTTTGATGTCGACATTTTAGTGCTTTCACTGACAAAGCTAGCACTCATGGAATTGGAAGTTTGGATCTTGGATTTGAAAGCTTAGGAATTTGGATTTAGGAGGCTATGGCCATGCAATCAACAACGAGATAGAGGACATAGAGGAGTCATCATGAAGGAAGTGAGGAGGCTTTCTCAGGAGCTAATCAGACTTCAATCTTCATAACTAGAGACGAGATGGAAATGGTGATGGATGCTATGTAGGAAAGGATGCTAAAGAGATAGGAAGATGTTATGCATAACTTGTCCCGACAGATTGGACAAGCTGGAATCCAAAATCAAGGGAATGGAGCTGTAGGGAATACTGCAAATGTGGATCATGGAGTTGGAGCAGCAGGAACAGATGAAATCCAGAATCAGGATCAAGGAAACGGAACAAACCGGATGCAGGATATAGCGGAACCACTGGAAGCTACCCCTAATCGTTCTACACTCGGGGGCACGCCTCCTGATCATATTGGCTTGATTCTAGGAAGGATACCAAGAAGTGCTATGCAGGTTGGCATTGATCGGGATATAGATGCATGTCCAGAAGGGCAAGATTTAGGATTCCCTATTAGACTCAGGCGTAGGATGGGAATATGGTCGAAAATAACCTATAGATGCTGGAACAGCTGGAAATTGGAACCCAGGACTTGGAGCAGAAATTAGCAGGTCTAGATATAGATTGGATAAGCCGAGGGCAAACCTCGAACAAGCAGAATGGATTGGCACAACTACCCATGGAACTGGGGGCATGGATATGGATGGCTTTGTTTGGAAATGGATAGCAATGATGGAACAGGAACATCAATCGCTCCGCCACAAATCGAAACTAGCCTAGCTTAAGGGCACAGGTCGTCATCTCTTTTTGGCATGGAATAAGTAATAAAACTCGAAGTAATGCGGCTAAGTCACTTACACATGTATGGGATCGAGGATGGTCCCTAGGCATGCTCTGAGGTGACAATGAACTATGGTGCTCGGGTTTATGAAATCTTTTTTTTCTATTTACTACAAATTTTGGTTTCATAGGTCACGGTTACGACATCAACCAAAGAGACGGGTAAATAACCGTGAGTTACGAGTCCCTCCGTCGAAGAGCACTAAGATTGACTCAAACTTGGATTAATTCCTCGACTGGAGAGTGGAGGCCGGAGAAGAATGTTCATGGATTAAGTACTCGACTGGGGAATGGATTAAGTCCTATATGGGGATTTAGGTCGGAGTAGGAAACCCTACGGATTAAATCATCGACGGGGGATTGAGGCCAGAGTAGGATACCCTATGGATTAAGACCTCGACCGGGGATCGAGGCCGGAGTAGGATACCTCATGGATTAAGCCCTCGACCGGGGATCGAGGCCGAAGTAAGATACCCTATAGATTAATCCCTCGAATAGGGATCAAGGCCAGAGTAGGACACCCTATGGATTAAGTCCTCGACCAAAGAGTCGAGGTTGGAGAAGGATATTCATGAATTATGTCCTCAGCCGGCATCGAGCCCGGAGTCGGATACCCCACGGATTAAGTCCTTGACTGAAGAGTCAAGGCCAAAAAAGGAAAACCATGGATAAGCCCTCTACCGGGGAGTCGAGGTCGAAGTAGGATAAAATGATCCAGAGAGTTCTATGGATTTAGATTTAGACGTGGAGAGATCCCGGCTTTGGATTTGGACCTGGAGAGGTCCCGGATTTAGATTTGGACTTGGGGAGATCCCATCTTTGGATTACAGGACCCGGAAAGGTGTCGTATTGGACTTGGACACAGAGAGGTCCCAGATTTGAATATAGAATCGACGAGGTCCCAGATTTGGATCACAAGACCTGGAGAGGTCCTTGATTTGGATATGGACCTAGCGTGGTCCTAGATTTGGATTACAGGACCCGGAGTGGTCCCAGACTTGGATAAAATGATCCGGAGAGATCGTGTATTCGGTTAGTGGATTTGGAATTGATTCGAAATTGGATATCTACTCGGAATAGTCATGGATTTCGCTAGCGATCCGAAGGGATCAATGTATTGGATTGGCGATGGATTGGATTCATGGTTGGATGATATGGCGATCAATGGATTATGGACTTTGAGTTTTGGACTTATGGCAAATCAAAACACGCCTTCCAATAGCAAGGAATGTTTCGAAGGGCAAGTATTAACCCGCCTTTTGGCAAGAATGTATACATGCAGATTTAACCTAATCGACTTCACGTCTATTGAGGTTGGAATATTATGGGTTTGATTAGAATGGATGGGTGGATGATCAATTACAGGTAATAAATATGAATATAAAGCCAGGATTCAGCACAGTCGATGGATAAACGACGCCGGGCACTTAGGATACGGATTTTGGAAAGAGATGAGTTGCTTAGAGTTTGCTTCGAGTCATCATAGGGTTTGCTTTGGGTCAAGAAAGTGTTTACTTTAGGTCTTCATGTGGTTGGCTTTAGGTTGGTCCGAAGAGTTGCTAGGGATCGGCATTGAACTTGGGGCCAACATTTACTTCGGGTCGACATAGCCCATGCTTCGGGTTGTCATGTTCAACAAAGGTTGGAAAAGGAGAAGGAGCTTTGCATCGGCATTGAAGAGGAGCGCTTCAGGTCAGCATAGCTTTAGCTTTAGGGTCAGCATAATAGGTTCTTTGGGTTGGCATACTTCGAGGAGTCGGCATACTTCGAGGGGTCGACATTGATGAATGCTCCAGGTTAGCTATAGGCATGACTCCAAGTCGACATAAAAGAATGGCTAGGGGTTGGCTGCGGGGATTACTTCAGGCCGACACAGGTTGGTCATTGGGTCAGCACTCGGTTTGGTATTGAGGAAAGGTTGGGTCAGGTCGTCCTGGGCTAAAGGATGAGCTAGTTCGGGCCGTCAGTGAGTTTGCTTCGAGTTAGAACACTACTTACTTGGTTCAGCACATGAACTACCTCAAGTCGGGATAGATTGATGAGTTGGGTCGACGGTCACTATGGTAGGCCCATGTAGGTGAGGAGGCCCTGTAGCCAGGGTTTCATCTATATATACAACAAGTGTGGCTTCAGAAAAGGGGATTCTCATTCTGTTTCTCTTCATCTTCCACCTAAAGGCCACTCTGTCATTTTTGTTTCAAAAATTCTGGATTGTAACTATAATTAAATTTCAGTATAATAAAAAGGATTTTTCTAGAGTGAACATATGCCGGAGTTAGCCGAACCACTTTAAATCTTGTCTTTTTCACCGGTTTTGTTTTAATTTTGGTTATTCTTCATATTATATCCTATACATATACTCTATCTGTGATTTGTGACTGGATATTGGTGCTTTCGCTTGTAATTGGGTGTTGGTGGTCAATTTTGACGCCAACGTTCAAATTTCAGTAATCTGATTAGTTATATTTTGTTTATCGAAAATCCATACTAAAAATTGCAACATAAGTATAGAGAATACTCTTTCATAAAATACTATGCATATAATTATTTCAAAAGTTGAATTCAGAACTAAATTCCTAAGTTTTTCTATTTAAAATATATTGTCAAATTCATTCAAAGGGAAATATATCAAAACCATAATCAACCATGACAAGGAGAGGGCTTCATCTACCAAAGCATGGTATTACTCTAGAATTAAAACAGTATAAAGCATCTCGTGGTATTCCGGTTCCTCATTAAATAATAACTAAAGGAAAAAAATATACCTAGTGAGTCTCTTAAATCAGAAAACCCCCAGTCGTCCAACTTTAGTCATAACAAAAATACTTGAGAAATCACTTCATAAAAACTCTTTTCACAAAAACTCTTTTCACAAAAACTCTTTTCATAATTATTATTATTTCCTTCCTAAATTCTTTTGAAATCACTTTTTCAAAAGCACCGGGATTGAAGTCCTAATAAACCACAACTTAAAAATCCTTTATTTATGCATTCAAGCTTTATAAACCATCGTACATAAAATCACACTATTAACCAAACATCATAAAGGAATAAACTAACACTTAATATTATTTAAAATGTTAAATGAAAAATAAACAAGATTTAGAATTTTTCTTAGATTCCAACTTTCTCTACTGTCTAAGGATATAGATAATTTCCGAATTGTACAATTATGCTCATCAGCCTATGGTTATTGCTTGAAGGATTATCTAAGCTACATCGGAACAAAATTGAAAGTCACTCCCTAAACTTCCCAAAGTCATAAAATAAAGTATATAAATATACTTAATCCCATATGATGTGCATGGATCATCTATACGTAATATCTGATCCAACCACTTACTCGGATACATAAACTTTACTTTCAAACTAGTATCACTCATTTGACCTCCCTAGTGCAGACTCTGATCAGGTTCCTTGATTAGAAACCTCTGTTCTCCTTACATAACCATATACTGTGATAGAAAACCTTAGTATCATATCAAGAATCCTAATCAAGTGTTCGCCGTTAAGAATCAAGTGAGAGATCCTTATTAAAGCTAGTGTGAATCACCCAAAAGTTATGTACTCGAATCTTAGATCACGAACCGTGCGAATAAAATGATCTGCGTACAACTTACGTACTTAATCCTATTGGTTTCTTAACTCCACAAATCTCTTTTAAAATCACTTTAATTTTTGATTTATAATATTTCATTCAATATTAAAATTATTTATGAACCACTTCAAAATTTTCCATTTAAGTTTATAAACATTTATAAATCACATCTTTATAAAATATTAAATTAAAACTTACTCCACTCTTATTAACTTATATAATACTCTTTTACATCCAATAGGTATATATAAAATGTCAATTTCATTTTTCTTTTTAAAATTCAGATGCAGGTCCAAACATAGCGTGGGTCTTAAAATTCGAGTCTACTACTTCAACCTCTTTAACTATCTGGTCTGTTAAGTAGCTAAAAGGAGTAGGATGCTAGTATCCAAACTTAGTCCTAGAGCCTACTTTACCTTAGGCATCCTTAATATATAGGCATTTATTAATTGGTTCAATAACATCAAATAGTTTATTTAACTTAGATGTTCAAACAAAAACTACGGTTTTAAGAAAAACAATGCTTATTAAAACCTTCATGTCCAATATAATCCATTTAAAAACTTGTATTAAATTATCTCTTTTCTATCCAAGAGTAAAAATTTCATTCTTGAATTTTCAGTCAACCCATAAAGGGACATGTGGAGGTAAGAGACAAAGCTTCATCACATGTTCACCAATGTGAGAACCCCCAATCATGCTGCCAAACATAAATGCAGAAATGATAACATATAATATAACAAAGATAGTAAAAGCTGTCATTCTAATATATAAGGTATATCGGAACCCTATTGGCCTGGACGGTTATAACTTCCTGTCCTTACAATTGCTGATAGTTATACATAATAATACAACAGAAAATAAAAATACTATAGTAGGTGAACATTCAGCCCCTCTTCATGAGCTCCATGTCCTACCAATAATAACTTAAAAATACTAGGATCTGACCCGAGCATTATAATAAAATTCCACTCGGATCTGTTTAATAAAACTTAAGAAATATGGTTAACATATAAAAATTTATGAGATTACACACTAAACATGGAACGAGTTTTACCTCGTAAGAACAACTTTCATACATGACAGAATAGAAAACAAATCAAAACAAAATCCAACTTGAAAGAATGGATGCAAAAAAGATCAAAATCGAAACTTAAAAAATGGATATAAATAGTTAAACATAGAGAAGAGCACAAGGCATTTCTCGATGCAATTAAGAAAGGACAACTCCAAGATTCAAATTAAAACAAGGAGAATGAATTTATCCAACATGGCTAGGAAGGTGTGCCACCTACACCAAAAGTATACCTCTAGATAAAATATACTCGAGAGCTCATGCTAGACATGCATCACCCTCGAGAACTTCCAAGCTAGAACCCTACAAACAACATTCAAAAATCCGAATATACCCACATCACCGCATGCATGAAACTGAAACCTTTCTAGAAAAAAGTGAACATACATATTAGGTGCGACCCACATAGCTTAGCTCCCACTCACTCTTTGGTTCTATCTATCTCTGAGGCTAGACGCCAATGCTCAAAATGAGCTACAAATCTTCTTAGATTGAAGAAACACAAAGAAGGATATCAATGCTCAAAATGAGCAACAAAATTGTCTTGAATCAATGAAGCACAAAGAAGGATATAAAAAATCGATAGTCAATGAATCAACTATCAATAATAACGAAAATGATCATATATTGAAATTAAAATCTTGTATACTCATACAACTCATCGATCTCAAACTAGTACTATCTCGGGCAAAACAATGAAGCCGAACAAGTTAGGTGTGTGCTACTTCCTACCTTGACTCCATATACATTCTTAACTTTTAGAACATTGAGAGTTTCCTTAACGTTTATTGTTAAGCATATGCCTAAACTCTTTCCATATAAGCGATATCACTTATAGAAATTAAATCTTTTATACTTATCATAACTTGTTGATCCTAGACCAGCCACTATCCCGGGGTTAACAATAAGTCGCACAATTTCGAGCTGTGTTTCTTCCTACTTTTACTCGACATACATTCTTAACTTTAAAGAGAGCCACGGTTCCCTCAATGTTTAGTGTAAATGTAAGACTAAATATTTTCTATGAATGAATCAAACTTTCAAAACATTTGACTCACACTTGTGCTTGATTTTCACATCACAAATATTTGTAAACCACTTTAAAAACAGTCTTTAAAATATTCTTTTAAAGAGATAATTATGTTTCTAATAGTATTAAGAAAAGAAGTCAATAACAAATGTGATTTTTATTTATTGTTATACATGTATTGGTTTTATTTCAATCATATACCTAATATATAGATTGTTAAATGTCAAAATTTGATTGTTTGAACATCTTGGATGCAACACTAACATATGTTAAAGGTCGAACCTTTTTAGCAGGAAAGGAAGAAATAGTATTGGTTAAGTCTTACAATAACTATTGGCTTCGTTATAGTATTTTGAAAAATAATATTAATTGCAGCCTTGACTTGGAAAAATGTTTTTTAATCCAACATTTTGGATTATCGACGAGATCTATTTAAAAATAGATTTTTTATACTTGTCTATTTCACTTCAACTTCTTGTATTATTCTTTTCTAATATATGTAAATACGTAGACGTTTTAAATTATTTTAGAAAGTATTTATCTTTGTAGAAAAGCTATTATAATAATGAATGTTTATTTTTAAGAAAAATAAAAGGGGTTTATCTTTATTTTAAGGTGATTTTTTTAAAGGAAGATAGAAATGTTTTGGAATAAATATTTGTGAAACATTTTATATAAAAGTGTTGTAAATAAAGAACAAATTTATAAAGGGTATTTTATAAAGAAAGGAGAGATTTATAAGCGGTATTTTATAAATAAAAGAATAGGTTTAAAATGGTGTTTTATAAAGGGAAAATATTATCATTTGATAAATTGGTGAAATAATAACAGTTGTGAATTTGATATAATATATGGAATGATCGTTTTATGGGAAGTATATGAGATTTATAATTATGTTTGGAGGTTTGTGTTATATTTGGAGTTTGGTTTATGATTCGAGTTCATTTTGTAAAGAAGTTTTGCAATTATATTCAGAAATTTATAAAAGAGTTTTATAAATTATTTGGAGTTTTTATAAAAAGAGTTGCAAATAAATTTGGGGATTTATAAATGACTTTTTTATAAAAGAAGTTTTATAAAAGAGTTTTATAAAAGTATAAAGTATGTTTATAAAGGAGTGTATTAAATACGTTTGGAGATTTGTAGACGGACGAGGTTTATAATTATGTTTATATATATATTTATAAAGGGAATTTTATAATTTATAAATAATGTTTTATAAAAGGAGTTGTTATATATAAGGATTTCCATAAAGGCATTTTTATGAGAAGGTATTATAAAAAGACTAAGGCCCAATTTCCATAAATGATCAATTTAAAATATGGTGGTATGTGAAATATTCTTTTCATACTTAACACTAACTTCTGCGGTATGTGAACTCGCCTCTATCCTAAGAATTAAGAAGATGTATCGAGACATGGATATCTTTCTATCTTATCTGATTTCATTGTTAATCGAGGGATAGTACTGTTTGAAATTAAGAAATAGTGGTAAGTATATTTAGTCGAATTTCTATACGATCCATTTACTTACACCACAAGTGTTTTGGGTGTAACGTTACGATTTTATCGGGATCCGAAGATCGGCATTCTTACGTCCACTGTATCAAATGTCGCGTAATCGAATGCCGGAAAACCAATTTGTTAGGGTTAAAGAAGAAGAGGTAGAAGAAAAGGATAGAAGAAATAAGGAAACAGAACAGAAACAATATCAGAATCTCACAATCGCAGCGGAACAACATATAATAAATAAATGAATAATCTTTAAAACAAAGATACTATCTCAGTTAATACATTTCATTACATCAGAGTATACAACAACAATATACAACTCAACAGAACAATAAACAGATATACAAATGTGCCCTTATAAGTGAAATATACAGCGGAAAGATAATATCATATACAAATAATACGTCTCACCATCCAGCTCGCCACTTGAGCTCCATAGCACTCCTGAATGCAGAATAACCTGATAACCTAACTCTAGACTGCCCGTGTGGAAATTGGTGGGCACCCAGAGTTTAGGAAGAGAACAATAAACTCCAGGTCAGTCATGGGACTGGTGTGAGAACTTAAACAGTTTATCTTTAAAACAAAGAACCGGATAATTTTAAAGTCAATTTGCAATGCTTTTGGAAAATGAGACTACCATAAGACCTCCCGCCACACACACAATGCAAACGCAGAATTGGAGGAGATTTCTTCTTATGATAGTCAAAGATGCTTGATACGCATTAAAAAGAAACATTTGATATTATTAATAGTGCATAGTGTAGAAAAAAATTTCGAAAGTAAAGATATAAATCTTAGCCAGCATAGGCATTCCGCACTTATGCCTACTATAGCTACCATGTTCAATAGCAGGTTACCGCCACATTCCATGGCAGGTTATACAACTAAAACCATACAAGGAATGTATTGTTTCTTTGGATTTCCAACAAATGGTCAGGCTAAGGAACTTCCTACTACAACATGGGATCTCCTCTGGCAGGACGTCCCGAGAACTTAACCATCTCTCTGCCAACATAAGGTCGGGTTACCTTTGTCACTAGGTAACTACTACATGAATATGCCATCCCCCGGTCCCTTTGGACCTTTATCCGAGCGCTCGATAACCAACATCACACAGTAATAAATATAATGTGTCAACATGAGTAAGTGTCTGGGCTCCATACCATGATACCACCTTTTCCAGAAGGAAATGACATACCCTAAAGGGCGCGACCCTCATAACCTTGCCGCATATTCCTGTTTTGACCATTTTCGGGGAGTGAGGTCGACGAAGTCTCGTCCACAAAGCTAGGCACAAAGCCATGCTTTGATCAACAAATGATCAATAAATAATCATCACACAGCAACACTAAGCATGCCACATTACCAAATTGGGAATATATCACTGATAACCTTCAACTACATAACCTCTAAGCGCGTACGTCTCAGAGAAGGGTGTTAACCTAGAGAATAAATTCTCCGCCACCAACAGAAATGTATTTGAAAGATATCTGCTTTATATCTCAAAATGTAATGTCAGACACGTAACCATACAAGTCTGTTCCGGGTTCGAACAGAACCGAAGGCACTTCAAAAGAAGCCCTTGCAGTCCGGGTATTCACAATCCCGATAAAACTTCCCATCACAAAGGAAATCTCCATACCGTAGCTAATGGTGCAGAGACAATCGATAGGTCATCCTATCGTTTTCACAAATACCCGGTCTTCACCACCGGTCTTTAATGCTATCCATTACGTCGTATCACTATAATGGGTAATCTGAATAACGAGCGCAATAATTTAAAAATAAGTGTAGCATTTCATTTCAACCAATTCACAACAAATACCTATTCAAAGGTCAATATTTGATAGTCGGTTATTTAGCTATCAATCAAGATTCACAACATCACCCGATTTCAAATAATTTCCCAAATTATTTATTTTCAAAAATATCTTTATAAGATATATATCCCACACTTCAACCATTTGAAAACCAATTTCAAATAAATTTACACCCTTACAACTTTCATTTCAAAATGGTTCATTTAAACCAATTTAAACAAATCCTTACCGATTTATTAAATTTACGGTCCAAATCCGTAAATTAATTTCCACACTTCAAAATAAATCAATGTTTATTTTTAACTAATTTCCCCTTCTTTTATAAATTCCATAGTGAATTTACAATTCCAAAATATCTATGAATATACGACTTTTAAATCGATTTCTAATATTCATTTTCAATTTATCTTTAAAAGATAAAAATCTCAAACATTCACTTCAATTGGAAAAACATTTCCATACTTATTTAATAATAAGTAATTCACCAATCTATTTATTTTCAACATTTTGAAAATATTCAATATACTTAAATTCAAATTAAGCATATATTTTATTCTTTCAGGAAAACATCCTCTTAAACACATTTATTTGGGTCAAAACGAATGTTACGTAAAACATCGTTACGATAACCCAAAATCACTAGTATAGGGATTCGAACTTAAAATAGATATACAAATCCCAATACAATATGAAACATTTCCTTTCGGAAATCATTTACTATAACAACAGTGTTATAGTCCACCATTTCCTTCTATTTTTCGAAACATCTATTTCAACAATAAATGTTGAAATCTATGGTTTCGATACTTAATACATTTTAAAACATCTTTAAATCGTTTTAATTCTATTTAAAACATCACTTTTCCAAAATATTTCTTTAATATATTATTCACTGTCCAAAATCGTGAATATATTTCCTTATCCAAATTCAACATTTCTACATTTTCTACACATTTTACTTCAAGAATTATCCACCGTCCAAAATCGTGAATAAAATTCCCAACCAACTCCTTATTATTACAACATTTAACTTAAAGGATAATTCACTGTCCAAAATCACAAATATATCTCCTTTACTAAACTTCTATGTTAAATTTATCAAATTCAATTGTTTTCGGATTTATAAACAATGTTTACAAATTCCATTTCTGTTTATAAAAACTCCGATTTATAAATCTCCTTTATTAACAAATTCTATTTATATTTCATTTAAATGCCAAATCCAATTTATAAGTTAATCTCTTACAAAACTTTTATTCTACAAATTCATTCATTTTATAACTTCACAATTTATAAATTTAATTTACTTATAAAATCCATTCATACTTAATTTAACACTTATAAAAATCCGTTTTATAATTCCAATATTTTTAATTTATAAATATCAATTTCATAAATCTTTTATATAAATCGTTTATAATAATTCAAAAATCCCAGTTTAAATAAACCAATCCTTTTAATAATTTACAAATTGTTATTAAAGCTTATATAACTCCAAAATCATACTTAAGTATTATTTTCCAAAAATTTCATTTTTATAATAATAAAAATTATAATGTTTATTTATTTAAAATGAATAAATTCCAAAATTAATTTTTATTCTGAATTCTCAACTTAAGTTTTCAAAAATCCAATTTTATTTAATTTCGGCATCCGATACCAAAATATATTCGGCTAAAATTTAGCCTTTAACAATCTCAATCACAAAGATAATCACGTAGATTATAAATCGATCAACAAATAGATCAACACACAACATTGAAACCAATTCAAATGTTTGAGGAATCCAGTTGGATCCCTCCAACCTGTTTCTCTGCATCCAAAGATGTTAGCACAATACCAATTTCGCTTCAAGACGAAATATCGTGGTATATGGGATTTATAAAATACTATCCGCTATTATGCGGCACAATAGGGTCTCATCCGCTATATAATGCGGGAAATCAACTCCAAGTACTTAAATAATACCAATTTCACTATACGGTGAAATATTCGCGGTATATGTTTCTAATAAATAACCTCCGCTTACTAACGACGCATAATGTCTATTTTAACAATCAATAGATAACAATCATCATTCAAACATACAATCAAGAAATTTTAAATATAACTATTTAAAATTTAAATCGAAACCGATTCGATTGAGTGAGAAATTCTCACCTTGATTTCAATTCTGTTCCAGCCTTTTATTTCGAATAAAATTAAACGGACTTCTAATTTTACCCGAAATTTTCACTGACTCCAATCGCTTCCGATCCAGTTCCATAGCGTAGTGCTCGACAAAAAAAAGCCAACGCGACTAGTTTTGTACGTTTTCGACCTCGTATGACAAAGATACACATTTTTAAAGTTTACATAAATTTGAATATAATTAATTTACAAATCCTATTTTAATTTTCAACCTAACTCTTCTGGGCCGCTGATTTCAAACACACCAGATCTCAGCCGTGTTCTTCCTTCTTCCCTCTCTTCACTCGTTCGTTCCATCTCCAGGTATAAACACGTGAACAACAAACCCATGCCGTGATATTAGGGTCGAATGCCGCTCCACGTACAAACATCGATAGCCCATCAAACCACCACCATTCGAACGCCATCGCCAAGAGCTACCCACGGCTCGAATCCCATAGAGCTCGGTCTCTCCCTTTTCACGCAAATCGAGGATGAACGTGCGACATTCAAACCCCTTTTGCCGTTGATCCGTGATGCTATTTCCGATCTTAACCGTTGATTCTATAGAACTCACGTAGCTCCACAATTTCCTAGTTGATAACCTTCGCTAAAAGCTGATGGATTAAGAGATTTGGTGGGAAGAAGTTGAGAGTTTTCTGGCCATTAGTTGATATGGAGGGGGCGGCTGATGATAGACTAGGGTTTTTTTTTGGACCAAATGAAATGAATTAAGGGTCCTTTTATAAAAAACTGTTGAACACTATTCATCCGGGATTTTTCGAACTCCGATTTACGCGCGGCAACGGGCGTTTCTAGGGTTTATCCTGCGTTCCGGACACAATGGAATAGGTTTCGGAAGCTAATTCGATCATCTGTGCGAGTTACGGCAATAAACGATCAAATTCAAATTAAATCGATTTAAACCAATTTCTGTGCGTTTTAGCTTGCCTCGAACAAACCGTAAATCCGATTGACACGAAATTTGAAATTTTACAATAATATTACATTACGGATCCGATAAAACTGGTTTCGTCAAAATCCGAGACTGTTTGAAAAATGGCTATTTTAGCTCGTCAATTAAATATTAAAATATTCAATTTTCACAAATTAACTTCAAATTTGATTTTAAAAGTTCTATAACATCATTCTAACCTAAATATGATAAAATAAAATTTTCCAAATCATTTTCAATCATATTAAACTCGATTTTCATATATTTCTGTAATTTCAACTATTAATTTATCGATTTAATTATCCAATTAAATCCAATTATTCGACAAAATAAACTATTCGACTTATAAATTTCACTTATTAATATTTAAATTCAATTAAACATTCATATTTTAAATTAACAAAAATTCTGGATCGTTACATTGGGTTTATTGTTATTAATGTTTTTAAATGACACTTGTTTTGACCCAAATATATATGGTTTTAGAAAAGTTTTCTAAGCTTTGAAATTGAAGTGTATTGTGTGTATGCTTATACAATTGAGAATATTTTCTAAGTATTGAAAATTGTGGAGAAGAATTGTGAATATATCTTTGTAAAAGTATTTTGATATAAGTATTACAAAGTGGATTTAATTAATGAAAGGATGAACAAAAGAGGATTTGTGGTTTCTTTGAGTTTAACCATGCTTGGTTAAATCTCTGAATAAATTGTTTGTTATTTGATAGTTAAATAACTGAATATCAAATCTTATCCAGTTTTAAAACAATCATTGTTGGTTCGGAAATATCGGGATCAGATATATTATCCAAAAATTACTTCGAGCCGGCATAAGCGATCAGATTGAAAACATCTTGAAGATGATGAAATCGAAGACATGATCTTTAAAGTGCAAAGGCTACTTGCAACTAATTCTGAGGGTGATTCCAAAATGTATATAGTAGAAGTAGTGCATTTGGTTTGTTCATATGCTGAACAACTTGTATGGATGAATGATGGCATTGTATTGTTGCTTGAAGGGCGGTGTTAGCATTTCAAGTGGGATTTGCTAAAAAAGTGAAACGTAGCTTCAAGCTTCATAACCAGGAATGACAAATATAAGTGGTAGCTGCAGGGCTATATGGGTTGTACCCATTAGGTTATTGTCATCCCCTTTTTAGATATATATATTTATGGATTTGGTTGTGCATAAAAGCTCACTAAAAAAGGTTGCAAAGCAACTGGGATGATGAAATATTCAGTACTATCCAGTAAGAGATAGGCTAGTCTTGTATTGGCGGGGGGTCAATGTGAGGCCCTTGGTACGTTTTCTAAGGGTGAACTGTGGCAGACGGTACCCAAGTGCCTTGTTATTGTGTGGAATCCATTCTTCAATAAGTGCCCTTCAGAATTAGTTGTATACCTATTATGCTAGAATTTAATAAATGTAACAATTTTGACTTTGATCCAATATTTATTTAAACCCTAGACATTATTATAATATCATAAGATTTCCTATGAAATGGTTTGGTTATGTAAGGTAAAAGCCTGTCCGTGTTTTTGTGTAGTATGTTATACAATATACCTTTATTTTTAAAATATTTTATAACATTAAAATCCATATGAGATGTGTTTCTCACACTGGTTTACCAGACTGATCCAGGCATTATTTTCTTATAATGCACGATCAATTCGAGCATGTTTTTTAGATTTAGTTTGGATGCTTTAGACCTTTAGGAGATACCTGGATGCCTTGAAGGCATATTTACATATGTTTTATTTTCCACTGCATTGGTTGGTTGTATTTATCAGCATTTGAGTGGATAGATGTTATAACTATCCAGGCTGATAGTTGGTCAGGTAACTCTGATTGATGTATATATATAACAATTTTCTTTTGTAAAGATAAATTGTATATTATATATTACTCGTCATGATGTGAGATTATGTTCTATCTTTTCTTCTTTTCCTCAAACAATCTATTTTTCCAACATTTGTATGCTCGACATGTGAATACCGTGGATGTATTAGTCTCGACTTTTGAGGGTCAAAAAGACGGGTCATTACATGTGGTATCAGAGCTTAGGTTGAGTGAACACTTAGGCTTTGGTGGCGTAGGCTCATTAGAAATAAGGTTAGTCTTACCCAAGAATGAGTTTAAGTGTATGTACAAACGAGAGCATATTTCATAGTACTATAATATGTTTTATATTGTGTTGGTTTATCTGTTGAGTGGTTTATGAATTATGGTCAATACAGAAGGAACAATTGTATGAGTAGGGGTTTCTAAACACTTGAACAAGACAGACTGACATAGCACTATTTTGAAATTAGATAAATGAAATTACTTTACATAGATTTTATATTTTATTTATAAAAGTACGATTTTCATAAAATTGATATGGTATTTGTGATGTGTTGGTTAGGCAATGACAATATTCATTTATTGCCATTTACGGTTTGATTAGTCATGCTCGTCCAACTTAGTAGCATTGACTATTATTTGGTGATTGATTATTTGTTTTTAAAGAGTTTACGAGCATTTATTGTTTGGTTGAGTTAAATACGAACACCTTGTGAATTCAATTACACGATTTGACTATAAGGCATTTGTTGAGAATGTTGGGTTAAAATTTATTTTTAATAAAAGTTGTTTGTTAAAATATAAACAAAGATATGCATTGTGAAATGAAATTATATAAGCATAGTTTATGAATATGGTTTATAAACCAAAAGGATTTAAAGTGAGAATTTGAGAATTTAAATCTCGATGTTTTTGAAAATGTTTTCCAAAGTGTTGTGGAAAAATAATAATAGCATTACTTGAGAGTATTTGTGTACAGAAATATTTTAAAGTGGATTTTAAAAGAGATATAAAGCAATGGACTCACTTCTGTCACTGAAAAATAATTCTGGTGATGAGTGCAATATCATCAGCATTAATTTTTGAGTTTCTAAGTGGGAATGCTATCATAGTAATTTTGCTTCATGGTTGTTTTGGTAAAACAAATTTTGTTTTAAATTTCGAAAGTATGATTTGATATAGAAAGAATATATGTATGTTATTATTTCGAAATGATTTGAAATAAAACCCGAGTGTTTAATTCTGATGTTTTCAGCTAAGTTACTTTATTGAGGTTCACATATCATATGCGTTAGGATAATGTAGTTTGTACATCTCATTTTGATACGTTGATTGATAATTTTAATTTATTGAAATAAAATGGAATTTTCAGCAATTTCGGATAGTCGGAAACTTTCAAATTAATATAGAATCAGAAGCTTAGTGTTTTTGTGAACATATAAGAAAATAAGTTTTTGTACCTTATAAATTTGAGAAGATAATAAGTCAAACAGATTTTTAATTTGTTGAACACCTTGTTTGGGTAAACAAATCTGATATTGTATATATACTCTTAGGATTAAGTGGAATATCTTATGAATATAAACTTAAGTTTTAAAGTGATTTATAAACATAAGTTATGTTTTATAAAGATGTTTATAAGCTTGAGAAAAGCTTTATGAAATGATTCATACATCATTAGTATTAAAGGAAACATACTATAAGTAAAACTGAACGTGATTTAAAATGAAGAGAAATCGAGATAGATAAATGTGAGCTAAAAGTAATTCGGTTTTCAATTAACCAATGGAATAAACATGTAACTTATATGTAGATCATTTTATTCGCATAATTGTTCATGATCCAGATTCGAGTATATGATTTTAAGGTGATTTACATTGGTCCGAGAAAGGATTTTCAGTCAATTCTTAGTAGCTGATAAAGGATACAGATTTATGAAAAGTTCCTAAAGTTTTCTATCATAGTATATGGCGATGTAAGAAGAACGGAGGTTTCAAATCAAGAAACATGATCAGAGTCTACACTAGAGTGCTCGAGTGAGCAATATTAGTTCGGAAGTGATATTTGTGTAAACGAGCGAGTAACCGGATTTGATATTGCATATGGATGACATATACATCACATGGGCTTTAATGTAATCGTGTGTCACTTTCATTAGAAATGCAGGTTATATGGTTTAATATCATTTATAAGTGAGTTGTAGGTATATGGAAGCAAAGGCTAGTTTGATGCTTTTAGTTTCATGAGTAGAGTTGGTTTGCTCGATTAAATGTACACATTTATATTGTTGTTGATGATTTTATGTCCAGATATTGGAGCCGCTTTTGGGCTTTTTTTCTCTTCTGTTTGCTCAGGCTTGTTGTGATGAGTTGTAGTTTTTCTGATCGAGCCGCGCAAATGAGATACTACCGATATTTTCCATAACATATGAGATTTTAAAAGTTTAATAACTCAATTTAGTAAATTGGTTTTAAAAGCCTAAGGGTGTGAAGATATTTTCTTCCTTTAGGAATTTAGTGGACAAAATTCTTTTAGGGTGGAAAATTTAACGATTCGAGATTTTTAACGTTTCGAATAGGATTATTTAATTTATATAAATATTTAGTTTTGATACGAAAATAATAAATAATAAGAAAATTAATTTTAAATATCACGACTCGATTTTTATTAGTGTATTTTTATTTTAATTTATTTGATTTTTCCATCATTCTTGATTCGAAAAATATTAAAATTATCATTCGACGATTTTTTGGCAAACGATGGTATTTTTATGATTTTTCAAAATATGATAACCGAAGTATATTATTAATTTTTTAATCATGTTGCTTTTTCATATTGGTAGTTTTTTTTGTCATTTGTAGTTCGTACATGAATGAAATTTTTTGCATCGAAACGCTCGAAATCTTGTTATAAATCATAAGCAAACACATAAAGTATTCAACACACTTACTTTCCCTCTTTTCCATCTTTCATTTTCAATGAGAGGAAAGGTAAAATAAAATTTTCTTCTTTAGAAACCAAAAACAAAGTAAGCTCCTCCATTTAAAAATCAAAATCAATAGTTATAGTCCACGAAAATTGTAAAACTTGAATCTTTGAACTTGTGGGAGTTAGGGCTTCGGTTCGGTATGTGCTTTGTGTGCTGCAGTGGTGTTTGGATGGGTGGCTGTGAGTTAGTTATGAGCTAGGGTTTGAGATGGCGGAGGATTTAGGGTGGAGTTTGACGAGTCCGAGGGTGGTGTTGTGTTTCTAGTTCGAAGGGGCTCTAATTGGCGTAATTTAGTGAAGCTCAGTGCATAGATGGGACGTGTGACATTTCATGGTTGAGAGGAGAAGGGAGTTATGTTGGAATTTGAATGGTGGGCCCGAGTTCAATATGGTGATATGTGGTGTGATGCTCACTTGACGAGGGAGTAATTAGCGAAGTCGGAGAGGGATTTCATGGGCTGAGGAGAGAGTTGCCATGTGCATGCACGCGTCTATTGACACGCATCTCAGTTATGTACAATATGAAGGGTTTTGTAAGGGGGATTAAGAAGGAGAGATTTTTTTGTGTTGGCTCATAGGAACGTTGGCTACACACTAAACTAGATTCGTCATCTTAGGAGCAAGTGAAATTTTAGGCTAAAATCGAACATGATTCAATTTTAGTTCAAACTGGAATGCCTAAGCGTTCGTTGAAATTTTCATGGATTAATCTTACCTTTTTGGATAATCAGTATGTTATATAGCAGATAAAAATACTTGTTTTTGTGCTTGGATGATTTATCGGTTTGTTTTGGTTGAATATTCGCTTTTGAAAAGCAAATGATATTTAATTAAATGCAAGGAATTTTATAGAGAAATGCGGATTTCTCATCGTTGTGATTTTTAATTCCAGTTACATACTTGTTAATTCTGTTTTAGTCATATGCATGTTATATAGATTGGTAAATGTTAAAATTTGATTGTTTTGCTATATTGGATGTGGCACCAACACATGTTAAAGGTTGAACCTTTTTGGTGGAAAGGATAGTAATAGCATTGTTTAAGTGCTATAGCAACTATTGGCCTCGTTGTATTATTTTGAAAAATACAGCCAATTGCAGTTTCGATTTGGAAATGATTTCTGTTTGGAAAAATGATTTTTATTCCGACCTTTGGGATTTTATGTGACATTTTATTTGAAAATATTTTTTTGTACTTCTCTATTTTACATTAACTTCTTGTATTATACATTTCTAATATATATATATATATATATGTAAATGTTTTAAAAGTATTTTGAAAAGCATTTATTTTCATAGAAAAGCTGCTATAATAATGAATGTTTATTTTTAACTAAAATAATCGGGGTTTATCTTTATTTTATAGTGATTTTTGTTTTTAAAAGGAGATGGAAATATTTTGGAATAAATATTTGTGAAACATTTTATATAAAATATTGTAAATAAAGAACAAATTTATAAAGGGTATTTTATAAAGGAAATAAAGGTATATAAGTTGTATTTTAATAAAAGGATAGGTTTATAAATAATATTTTGTAAAGGGAAAATATTATCATTTTATAAATTTGAGAAATAGTTCCAGTTGTGAATTTATGGTAATATATGGAATGATCGTGTTATACGAATTGTACGAGTACATTTGGAGGTTAGTTTTATATTTGGAGTTTGGTTTATATTTGGAGCTTGTTTTATAAAGGAATTTTGGAATTATATTTAAAAATTTATAAAAAGAGTTCTATAAATGAATTTGGAGTTTTTATGAAAAGAGTTACAAATAAATTTGGAGAATTATAAAATGATTTTAGTAAATGACAATTTTATAAAAGAGTTTTATAAAAGTATAAAGGATGTTTATAAAGGTCTTTATGAAATAAGTTTTGGAGGTTTATAGAAGGAGGTTTATATTTATGTTTATATATTTATAAAGGGAATTTTATAATTTGTGAATAATATTTTATAAAAGGAGTTGGTAAATTTTAGGAATTCTATAAAGGCATTTTTATACGAAGAGATTTATAAAAAGACCGAGACTCGATTTCCATAAATGGTCATTTTAAATTATGGTGGTATGTAAAGTATTATTTCATAATTAACACCAAATTCCGAGGTATGGAAACTCGTATCTATCATGAGAATTAAGGTGTATCGAGGCAAGGGTAGTTTTATAACTTGTTCGGTTCATTGCTAACCGAGGGATAGTTCTGTTTGAAATCGAAAAGTAGTAGCAAATATATTTAGTTTAATTTCTATACGATCCATTTTGATATACCATAAGTGTTTTGGGTTTATTGTTATTAATGTTTTTAATATCATTTGTTTTTACCCGAAAATGTATGTTTTACAGAAGTTTTCTTTGTTTTTAAGTGAAGTGTTTTGTGAACATACTTATACAATTGAGATAAGTATATAAATATTTTCTAAGTATTGAAAATAGTGGAGAAGATTTGTGATTGTATATTTGTAAAAATATTTTAATATAATTATTTACAAAATGGATTTAGTTAACGAAAGGATTAATTAAAGAGTTTTAGTGGCTGCTTGAAGCTTAACCATGCTTGTTTAAATCTCTGGTTATATTGTTTGTTATTTGAAAGTTAAATAATGAAATATCAAATTTTGGTCTATTTAAAACTATCATTGTCGGTTCGGAGATACCAAGATCAGACATATTGTCCGAAAATCACTTCGAACCGACGTAAGCATTCGAACTGAAGACATCATAGAGATGATGAAATCGAAGACAAAGTTCTTTAAAGTGCATGGGATACTTTTTAGTAATCCTGAGGATGATTCCGAAATGTATGTAGTAGAATTAGTGCCTTTAGTTTGTTTATATCTTGAACAACTTGTATGGATGAATGCTGACATTGCATTATCGCTTGGAGGATAGTGTTAGAATTCCAAGTGGGATTTTCTATAAAGTTAAAATGCAGCCTCACAACCGGGAATGGCCAAATAGTGGATATGTTGCAGGGCTATTAGGGTCACTATTAATTGACGGATTTTCTATCGATTAGAAAACCATCGAAAAATATAACCGTTACAAAACTGCAAGCGCACAGTGTACAATCGAGTAGTATGCGAGTACGGGTCGATCCACAGGGAAAGAAATAAATTTCAATATTACTCAATCAAATAAGCCCAAATTTTTGAAGTGGTTTTAAACTAAGAAAAATTGTACAACATAAACTAGAGGAAAAGTGAATAAAATAATGAGATTAGGGAACAATTTAAAAGCAAATCCACTTCCAATCATTTATACAAATTAACACAAAATTCATTTATAACCTATAAAATATGTAGAAATGATTGTTGTGTTTATTATAAGTATGATTTACTTAATCTATTAATTAGCACAACTTAAACCATCAAACTCTAACCCGACATTCAAACCCACTTATCAACATTCATGAAAATGATATGAAATTAAAAATAAAATCTATTTTAAGTATGATCTATGTACTATGAATTAGTAACATAGACCATCAAATTTTAATTCTAGCTTAATTTTCATCATCAAAATCACTTAGGACAATGATCAAATAGTTTATATTTATATGGAGTTAAGCATAACCTATTTGAGATGTCAAAATAGGCTATCAAAATTCACAGAAAAAGAAACATACACCATGATTATTTGTAATTTCCATTAAGCACATAAGAGAAGTCACAAATGAAATCATTATGTTATTTTAATATGTTTTCTGAGAGCTTCATTACCCTTAAATCGAAGGGGTTTAACTGCTCATATTTGAAAACATGTTAACACAATATGATTTCAACATTAAAAAAAGGAAAATGAGAGCTAATCAAAAGAAAAGAGAGCTAGCTACTTACATGAAATCAAACTAAACTAATTTGCAACAGTTAATCTATGCTACTAACATGAAATAAGATAGCATAATAAAAATAGCAATAAAAAGAAAGCATAAAATAAAAATTGCATGAAAGTAAAGAACAAGACTAAAAAGGCATTAAAGAAATTTTTATTTAACTTTGATTTGTGGCTTCAATATTGCGTGAAAATAAAGAAGATCATTACATGAAACATAAGAGATATTTATACATACTTAAAACTCCAATTCATACTTTAGGGGACTACGTAAAATGCCTTTGACAAAGTATAACTTCAAATTATCATTACGGAAATAATTAATCTCCACCAACATGTCTTTAAGCCTCCATTAACATGTGCATGTGCTTTTAATTATAGACCATATGCTAATAAGTATGTGGGTTCCTCCATGTTGCTTGAACTCTTTTATTTCCATTTTCCATTTGCCTTCAATATATGTGCATGCATACATCCATGAAACATTTTCATATTTTCACTTCTCCTACAATTAAAGATAAAAATGTGCAAATAAATTTTCTTAAATTAAATTATATACAAAATTACCATTTTACCCCCAAATGAAGATGAATAATTGATGATTTGAAAATAATTAAATTTTGGTTTAAACATGTAAAATACCCTAATATGCTCATTTATTTTATTAAAAGAAGATTAAACGTGGAAGTAAAAATATACACTTCTACGTGCACATCAAATACCCCACACTTATCATTTTGTTCATCTTCGAATAAATTAAAACTAGGATAAATCCATTTTTGTAGGAAACATGATTGCATTGAGCGTATGAAACATGCTCTTAAACCTCTAGGTGTCCCTAGTAGGACAAGTGTTGCCTCATGAGGGGTTTCAATGGATACCACCAACAAATTCCAAATGCAATATGCAAATTCTAATGCGACTACATGATGCAAGTTTTCAAAAATATTTACAAATGAAGAATTTACTTTTAAATTGACACAAGTAAGTTAAATATAAGTTTTGGTCATTATCAAGAAATTTTAGTCATTTTACCCAGCAAAACTTCTAATAAAAATTAAATTATCATCATAATTAGACTCTAGTTTGGTTAGTTGTTTCAGTTGATAACATGGTGCAACTATGAAATGGATTCTTTAATTGATTATCAATATTTTGCAAAGTGGTATTTTTATTTCTTTCCAATAACAAGTTAAATCAAATAAGAGAAAATAATACTTGGATTTCAATTGCCTGCTCTCTCTATTTTGAAAAATATTAACATTATTAATGTTGACACACCTAATTCAGGTAAAATGAGGTCAGATATACCGACCATGCATTGCCTTTCGGTCATTTGTAAGAAGAGTATAGAGCGTGGCGAGTGTACAGACTTGCGTATGAACATATGAATCTTTGTGTTTATTATTATTATTGTTATTTTATTTACATATACCTAACTTAGATAAATTGAGGCCAAATATATCGATCATGCACTGCCTTATGGGCTTACGTGAGAAGGGTACATTGTATGGCGAGTGGACACACTTTCGTATGAACACATGACTCTACGTTTTTCTTAGTTTTATAAAAATTATTATTATTATCATTTTCTTAAAAGAGAGGGTTATGCAAAATTGTCTTAGCACTACTTAACTTAGAAGATCAAAAACGTCATCGCCTTTACTTTAAATCAACCACTCTTTTAAACAAAGATTACATTTAGGACATATTTCGTAATTATTTCCTATGAACCTTCCTATATACTAGTTAAACTATAGTTACTTGTAGTCAAATTTTTTTTCTGGACAAATAAATTTTCAAAAATTTCAATTTGGTAATCAAAATATATACTTATCCTATATTTTTTATTCAAAAGTAAATCAATATGCTAAAAAAAGAAAATCTGTAAGCCCAAAGCGCATCTGTTTATTTTTGTGACCTATCGTTTCGATTTTTATTTATAGTTTTCTCCAAAATTTGCTTGATTTGGCAATTTGAACTTCAACTTGACCACAAGTTTGAGGATGATAAGGAGTAGACAACTTATGGGTTATCGAGCATTTCTTCATTAGAGTTTCAAATGAACGATTACAGAAATGGGTTTTACTATCGCATATTATTATGCGAGGTGTTCCAATCCTCGAAAAGATGTTTTCTTTTTTGAATTTCGTAACAACTTTGTGGTCATTCGTTTTACAAGGAGTAGCTTCAACCCATTTAGAGATGTAATCACATTAAGAAGAATGTTGATTTTCAAAAGGATTGGGAAATGGTCCTATAAAATCAATACCCCAAACGTCAAAGATTTCAATTGTAAGAATGGGGTTCAAAGGCATCATGGTTCATCGAGAGATTCTTCCTAACATTTGGCAGGCATCGCAAGTTCTACAAAACTTAAATGCATCATTGAAAAGCATAGGCTAGTAAAAATCACATTGAAGCACTTTTTCCGTTGTTTTCTTCGGACGAAGTGACCACCACATACTTGGTCATGACAAAATGAAAGAATATGTTTGATTTCACAATCTAGGATGCAACGTCGAATGATTTGATCGAATAGTACATAAACAAGTATGGATCATCCTAATAGAAGTGCTTGACATGGGAAAGAAATTTATGTTTATCCTATTTCGACCGAAATGAAGGAGTTTCCTTAGTGACTAAATAGTTCACCATATCGGCATACCATGGATCAGTGGAAACAGAAAGGGGTTGTTTATCAGGAAAGCTCTCACTGAAGAAGGAAGTCCTTTTGGAAGACGTGATAGATGATCAGCGATGATATTGTTGGATTCATTTTTGCCTTTGATCGTAAGGTCAAATTCTTGGAGTAACAGGATCCAACAGATCAAATGAGACTAAGTGTCCTTTTTCGCAAAAAGGTACCTAAGAGTGGAATGGTCTGTGTAAATAATGTATGAGCCAATCAAATAAGGTCGGAATTTTTCAAGCGCGAAGACTACCACTAGAATCTCTTTTTCAGTGGTCGTGTAATTGATTTGAGCATTGTTTAGAGTCATACTAGCGCTGTAGATGACGTGAAGAATTTTGTTGATATGTTGATCTAAGATAGCGCCAATTGCGAAGTTAGAAGCACTGCAGATTATTTTGAAAGGAAGATTTCAATTGGGTGAACAAATGGTGGGAGCGAAAATGAGTTCATTTTTGAGATGTCCGAAAGTAGAAACACAATCAGAATTAAAGTCAAATGGAATGTATTTTCCAAGAAGAGTCATTAGAGGTCGAGTGATTTTACAAATGTCCTTCACAAAGTGTTGATAAAAACTAGCGTATCCAACAAACGAACGAATGTCCTTGATAGATCTAGGAATAGGAAGGTTCACAATTATGTAAACTTTAGCTTTACCACCTAAATGCCTTTGTTTGAAATGACCAGCCCAAGGACAATGCCATGTTTGATCATGAATTGACATTTTTTCCAATTTAACGTTGTGTCTGTTCTAGCATCGATTAAGAACCAATTCAAGATGGTATAAGCATTCGGAAAAATAGTTCCAAAGATGGAAAAATCATCCATAAACACTTCAAGAAAGAGTTCAATCATGTTGAAAAAGATGCTGACCATGCATCTTTGGAAAGTAGCAGGAGCATTGCAAAGGCAAAACGGCATATGTCGATATGCAAAGGTGCCAAAGGGACACGTGAAAGTCGTTTGCTCTTGATCTTCAAGAGCGATCAGAATTTGGTTATAACCAAAATAACCATCAAGAAAGAAATAGAATTCATGGCCAGCTAATCTTTCAAGCATTTGGTCGATGAACGGAAGAGTAAAATGATATTTACGTGTTACAACATTTAATTTTCGATAATCAAGCAAACATGCCAACCCTTTTGAGTATGAGTTGAAATGAGTTCATTAGCGTCATTATTGATAACGGTAAGTCCAGACATTTTAGGCACGACATGAATTAGGCAAATCTAAGAACTATCAGAAATGGGATATATGATTCTATTATCAAGGAGTTTAAGAATTTCATCTCTAACTTCATCATTCATTTTTGGGTTAAGCCTTCATTATGCATCACGAGCAAGCTTGGCTTCGTCATCTAAGTGGATGTGATGTTGAACAAGAGCGGGACTAATTCCCTTTATATCAGTAGTTTACCATCCAATTGCCTCTTTGTTTTTCGTCAAAATTGAAAGAAGGGATGCTTCTTGATCAAGAGAGAGAGTTGAAGATATTATGACAGGAAACATTTCGTTGTCACCTACATATGCATAATAAAGGTGATCGGGAAGAGGTTCAAGTTCCAACTTAGGGGGTTTCTTGATCAAAGAATCAGGTTGAAGTTCTAATTCAAAGTGAGGGGCTCAAACAGTAGTGCGTTTTCAGTCTCATTAGGCTCGTCTTGAAACGGTTGTTCGTATTCAATCTCATGTTTGTTGTTAAGGTCAACTGTTTCGTAGTCAAAGTTTTCTTGAATGGAATTAACTTCCAATGTTTGCTCAAGTGGTTCGTTCGATTGGTTTTCAAGATTGAAGATGTTAAGATCCAAAGTCATGTTTTCAAAAGAAATTTTCATCATACCGTTTCGATAATTGATTAGAGCATATGAAGTAGCTAAGAAAGGTCAGCCTAAAATCAATGAAATTTGACACATCGGATTGTTCACGGGTTGTGTCTCTAAAATGGTGAAATCGATGGGGAATATAAGTTGACCTATTTTGATGAGTACATCCTCGATTTCTTCCATGGGTTTATTTATTGAACGATCAGCAAATTAAAGAGTTACTTTCATTGGTTTTAGTTTACCTAAGCCAAGTTGCTGGTAAACGGAATAAGGAATCAAATTAACACTAGCAACCAAGTCTAGTAACCACTTACTAATCCTTTTATCTCCAATCGTGCACGAGATCGTTGGACATCCAAGATCTTTGTATTTAACAGGGATTGATGGAGACAAAATTTCGCTAAGACCGGTAGCTAAGAAAGCTTTTTTGGGTACATGGGTGTGTAGTTTTTGAGTACACAAGTTCTTAAGAAACTTAGCATAAGTTGGGACATATTCAACGATATCACGAAGAGGGATGTTCACTTTGACTTGTTTAAAAATTTCCAACATCTTTTCCATTTGATCAGAATGTTCTTGGGTTGAAGGAAATGTAGAAAAGGAAAACGTTACTCAGTAGGTCGGTCTACTCGAGTATAAAAGAATTTGGATTGGCATTTGATTAAAAGTTTGGCCCAATATTTTGTTTTGAATTGCCTGACATTTTTCAAGTGTCAAGAGGACTTCTGGTAAATCGTTTGGACAAACAACTTGGTTATCGATTTGTTTACCAAAACATAAAATTTGGACAAACAACTTGGTTATTGTAAAGTCCTAATAGCATTCATTGGTTCACTTTGCTATCTTGAACAACACAGGCTTGACTCGAATTCATATTTTGATTTCTAGGATTCGATACTGGTTGACTTAAGAATGTGCCTCGTTCTTGTTCACTCACGGAGGTGGCTAATTGACTCATTTGCATTTCAAGTTTAGCAATCGCTTGACTCGTATTCCACATATATAACGTTAACAAATTTAACAAATTGCTATTTGATTGGAGGCTTTGATTGGTTGCTTTAGCCAAAGTTTTAAGACTTTTGTCCAGTGAAGTCAATCGTTTATCGTCTTGGAGAGCAAAATATTATTGCGGTTGATTTTGAGATGGAGGCATAAAATTTTGTTGAAAGTGGTTGGGCTGAAAGGAAGGATTCCAAGCATTGTTCGAAAATGCTTGAAAATGCTTGAAAATTGGGATGAACCAAATGTTTGCACCAAAATTGGGCAACACCCTTCGGAAGTCTTTGAAGAGATAATAAGTGAAGAACTTAAATTGGAAATGAAAATTATCTAACAAAAACTCCTAGTTATAGAAAAGTAAATTGCATAGAAGACAAGAATTTAGAGTGGTTCGGCGATGCGCCTACGTCCACTATGAAGTTTGATCACTTTATTGCTTAATACTTGAAGGTTACAAGTGTTTTGAAGCAAATTACAGCAGACAATAGACTTAAATTCGAAATCAGCAGCCAAGATGGTGGTATGGAGTGATTCTGGCAGCGTTTAGGCGTACTCTTTCTCTCCAAATTCTCCGACCCCTCTTCTGAATGACCAGGGGCTCTATTTATAGGTGTGGAAGGCCAAAATCCCGCCTAAATCATGGAGAGGCTGCTTGGCGCGTGACGGGGGGCCCACAGGCCCGCGTTCTTGAAGTGCGTGCCCAGTTTGGGATCGATTCGAAGTGAACTTCGAATCGATCAAAAAATTGTCCAATTACGATGAAACTTGGCGTGGACGTTCTTCATCATGTAGACAAACTTCTGTAAAAATTTCATGGGATTTGGATCAGTAGATTTGGAGTTATGATCGGTTCGAAATTGGGTGTTCGTCATGCTGGTCGCTTCGACTCCACTGATTCATTCGAATCCATAGGTTCGAATCCATATGGTTCGAATCCATGCTTTCGTATGCGATGTGGATGGATTCGAAACCGATGGCTGATGGAGTCGAAGCTGATGGATTCGAAGCTTCTGATGGGTTCGAAGCTCCTGATGGATTCGAAGCTTGGATGGATTCGAAGCTTCTGATGGATTCGGAGTTTCTGATGGAGTCCAAGGTGCTGATGGAGTCGAAGCTTCTGATGGATTCGAAGGCGATGGAGTCGGAGCTTCTGATGGGTTCGAAGTAGTGATGGTCTCGAAGTTAAAGGATGGATTCGAAACTGATGGGTTCGAAACAGATGGTTTCGAACATGACGGGTTCGAACAGGATGGGTTCGAACATGGTGGTTTCGAACATGATGGGTTCGAACACGATGGGTTCGAACCAAGCAATGTGCACCGTCTCATTTTGAATCCATCATAACTTGAGCATACGACCTCGGACCGTCTTGAAATTTGAAATGCTGGCTTCTATGGTCTTTCTTGTCATGCCCTATCAATTGCGGCCCGATCCGGGCTCGGACAAAATTCATCGATATCCATAGCGAAGAGAAGTGCAACCAATCTCTGAGACGAATTGCCCTTTGTTTTTGGCCAATCTTTTGGTATCACGGCTTTGCCAAAAAGCGGGATAACATTTTGCCCCCCAAAGTACGTCTTGTGGGAACATGACGTGCTTTGAATAGCTGCCATTTCTTTCTGAAAAATCATTGCCCTCTTTTTGTTGAGACTCATATACCGTATTGCCGTAACCTTGCCTTGATATGATTGATTACTGTGCGACTGTGCTTAATCGTTGGCTGTCATTGCTATAACAGGGTGAATATTTGATCCCTGTGAATGTTCAAAATCGAACGTTAGTTCGTTATGTGTACACATACATTAGCTCTGCCCTTATTAACGTCGTGTGTCCATGAGTCATGTCGGTCTTTGTTTGCTGATGGAGTCGAAGCTTCTGATGGATTCGAAACTCCCGATGGATTCGAAGCTTAGATGGATTCGAATCAATGATGGATTCGAGGACCCTGATGGACTCGAAGCCCTTGATGGATTCGAAACTTGGATGGATTCGAATCAGTGATGGGTTCGAAGAAAACTTGGATGGATTCGAATCAGTGATGGGTTCGAAGACTCCGATGGATTCGAAACTGGGATGGATTCGAAAGTGGTCGTTCGAATCGATGGGAGTTGAAGTGACACTAATCCCTCTTGGAATCCGTATAAATATACGAGGTTGACTTCATTTTCACTTTTTACCTTTTACCATTGTTTTAGCTGCTTCTCTGAATCGATTTCCCAGAGCCAAATCAAACGTGCTTTTTCACGAATCGACCAAATTCCTTCTAGCTTCCATTTGTGATCAAACTAAATCAGGTAATCAAGGGGTCGATTCGGTTTTGAGAATGATAGATTAATCTTTTTTGGCATTGATTCAACCCCTCCTTCTGGAAATTTTTGGAGAGTGACGAGGTTTGAACGAAGTAGGCCGACTCCATGGAACTGAGGAATGCAAAACTTTGAGCCGTATCGATCAGGGGTGCGCGCTTTGAGTTGGTTTCGAATGGGTAGCTTCGAACCGATGATCGCAGGAGAACACAACAAAAAAGGCGAGCTGTGATGGATTCGAAACAGTGGCATTCTGATCGATTCGAAGGAGCTCACTACTGATCGATTCGAAGCAATGACACGTTCATCGATTCGAAGGAGTTCAACTCCGATGGATTCGAAGCTAGGTGGGGCTTCGTGGATTCGAACCGCCCTTGATGGATTCGAAGGAGCCCGACTTTGATGGGTTCGAAGTCAGGTGGGGCTCCATGGGTTCGAACCGCCCTTGATGGATTCGAAGGAGCACGATTTCGATGGTTTCGAAGCTCCATGGATTCGAACCGCTCTTGATTGATTCGAAGGAGCCCGACTTTGATGGATTCGAAGTCAGGTGGGGCTCCATGGGTTCGAGCTGCGCTGATTCGAGATTCACCGATCTGACTCGTGTCGAATCATGTTGATTGATTCGAACGTTCTTGCTTCTGAACTATGACCACTTTTAAATCGAACTTTTAACGAACTCACTAAATTTTTAGCATATCTGATTCCGACGAGCTTCGTCCTTCGCATGATCAAGGTTGACCTGACCTGTCTTTTTGAGCTCGTCGATGGCACCGTGATTTAAACGAATCCACACTTGAATCGGCCAGCAGTATCCGAAGGACGCGAAAGCGACGGTCAGTGATGACGGTCGTTTTCGTTCTCTGATCCAAAAGCCTAGTCGTTCAGATACCGCGTTTTACTCTTGTAAAATTTGTTTTAGTTATGTATTCGCATTGCACGACATATCCATATGCTTCACACCGGGGAATATACGGGCTTTCTTCGTTTTTTAACGCTGCTTTTTCGTGAGTTAGTTAGTTATGGAGTCTTCGGGTTCTGAACAACTAGAGTTACAAAGCTTGCCTCCTCTGATGCTAGAAATTCTATAGATCATTCCCGAAGTAATAGATCCTGCTCCGGACGAATTGCCGGAGGCCTTATTTATCGAGGATCCCATAGATTCCGTCCGATCTAATATTTCTGGAGCATTATTGGGTCGGATATGTTCGAAGCATAGCTTATCCCCGGATGATGTTTTGCTACCGGGAGTTGATGATAGGCCTCACAATCCACCCGAGGGCTATACTGCTTTTTATCGCCACGCTTGTGCGGCTGGAACTCTCCCCCCGTTTAACCAATATATCAGGGAGATGCTATCGTTCATTGGAATCGCTCCCGCACAACTTCACCCTAACGGACACGCGTTACTGAACAGTGTTTTCATCTTATTCATGGACCGCCTTTTTCGTCCGCCTAGGCCAGCTGAAATTAGACATATATTCAACTTCAAGAGCAGGGGTGATAGTCCATCGTTCACCTTTCTGGAGGCAGTTAGAAATTGCCAGATTGTGACGGGAGCTTGGACCAGACTCAGTTACTTTAAGAATGAATGGTTCTTTGTCCGATGCCCCCCAGGATTTGCTAGGCGATGGCTGTCCAGACGTAAGTATCGTAAATCGTGTTAGCCTTCTTTAATGGTCATTGTCACCACTTGAACTGACATCAGTTTTTTTTTTTTTTTTTTTTGCAGCTATCATATCAAGGCCAGACGGTGGTCGATACAGAAACATCATCCGAAGTCTACAAGAGGTTCCGAGTGACCTGCGGCACATTGACTTGGTCTTAACCGATGATAACTTAAGGACGCTGGGCTTAATTGAGTCGAACCAGAGTATTGTCGTTGAAGGGTTTGTGAAATCGGCTCCGAAGGCAAAGAAGAGGACCGGTGTAGCGATAAGAGGAATGGGCGATGATGAGAGGACGCCTACTGACACCGGGCTAGCGGCTGATTTTCCCCAGGCAGGGAAAAAACGGAAAGGCAAGGCCGTTGTTCCTAAATTTGCGAGACGGAAGTCCGTAATCGTGTCTCGCTTGACTTCTGGAATTATTTCTTCTGACTCCGCTCTTTGTCAACCAGGAAACATTTTTACAGGGCTGGATGACGTTCCCATACCGGAGTGCGTTTCTCTTTATCACAAGTCCGGGCTGGTTGAGCTCCGGGAAGCGTTAGACATAAGCGGGCTTTTACCCATTAGTGCAGTCGAAACTTCTGGTTGGTCGGGGGCTTTGCACATTTGCATACACTCTCATGACACTACATGACTGCTTCACTCGTCTTATTGATTTTTCCTGAAACTTAACTGAACTGTATCTCTTTTCCAGGTAACATGGCTGGTCGTCAGACTACATTGGACAAACTCCGGAGAGTGCATCACCCCTCAACCTATTATGAATCTCGTCGTGGAGGCCCCGACCGTGATCGTGACCGGAGGCAATATGGCCAGGTGTATTATGCAAAGGATCATCGCCGTGGTAACTCCAGCCAGGAACGATCGGACAGAGATCGTAGGCATCGCTCCCTATCTCGATCTCCTCCGCAATCCCGAAGTCATGTCCAGGCATCCGAGCCTCTGCGACATCAGTCATCTTCGCAGGTTTCGAGGCCTGAGCCACGTCATTCTCGAACCGGGGTCGCAACGTCTATATCTGGGGAGGAGACCCTTGTTGAGTCTTCTGGCGAAGGGGCCATCAGGCTTGCACAACTGAGGAAAGATTTTCCAGAGATTTGCTTTGATGCTTGTATTTTTCCTCCCAATCTTAAAAGAATTCCCGATGATGCCGCGACTTCGGCGCTCAACTATACCCGCGACTTTTTTGCCCAGTACAAAGAATGGTACAAAGCGGCTGTTAAGGCTTCCAAAGTTGCCTTCGACCGGGCCCAAATCATTGAGAAGCTAGAGGCCGACTTGGCTCAAAAGAGTCGCATCGTCGACATACTCCAATCTGAGGCGGAATCTTCCCGCAAGGCCGAGGTCGAGTCGTTACAGAAGGTTGATGAGACATTAGCTGAAATGGCGAAAATGCAACAGGCACATTGTACTTTAGTTGAAGACTTAGGTCATCGATACAAGAACGTTGAATCTGAGCGGGATGCGGCAGTGAAGGAACTAGAGGAGCTAAAGGCTAGGTTTGCTGACATGAATAAAGAAAAAGACGACGCGAACGTGGCTGCGCAAGAGGCGTGTGAGCAGGCTGTATCTTTTCCGGCCGAGCGCGATGTGGCAATTGCAAGGGTTAAGGAGGTTGAATCGGAGTTGGAGGATAGAGTCCAAGCAGAGAGGTTCAAAATGGAGGCCGAATTTGACGATCTTTTGGACACATATAATGCCAATGTATTGGAGCATAGAAATCTATCCTGGCTAGGGGATTACTCGATGCCTCTCTACAATGCTTGGAAGAAATTAGTGGAAAACAAGAGGACGTCTTGTCCGGATTCGGTATTAGATGAGTTTGAGCTCGAGTCACGTCTGCTCAGCGAGGATGAGAGGAGGACCCTTCATGAAGCGATCATTTCTGTTGAAAAAGAAAGACTTGTCGTCCATCGAACGGAGGTTGGCGAAGGTTCGGGTATCGTGCACCATAGCGAGAATACTGAAGTCCCTGTTTCGACTTCACCCGAAGCTGCTGCCGTGGTTGATTCACAAGTTATTCCCGCCTACAATCCGGACCAACCGGAACTGTCCTCGGGCAAGACGCTCGTCCCCGAGCTTGTTCAAGCTCCAAGGCAAGGTAAAGTAGGTATTTCCCTTTACGTCTTAAAACATTGATTTTCGAGGGAATTTCTTGGTCTGATAGCTCTAATTTTGGTTGTTTAGTGACCGAGAGTGTCGCACCCGTGCTCCCTGTCCTTTCGGCTTTACATCCTACACGTGGAGTTATTGTCACCGAGGCGATTTCAACAGCCGCCATGGTTGGTGATACGGGAGAAGGAGGCTCAATATCATTCGATGTTCAAATGTTTGAAGAGCTATTTGGTCATCCTCTTGACCCCATGCCCGACCTCTCTTTTGTGACGAGCGGAGCTACTTCTGTTTCTGGCTCGATCGTGACGACCACCAGCGTACCTAGCGCACCTCAACTGTCTCGAGAGGAGGAGATTTTAGCAGAGATAAGTGCCGAGATGGCCAAGACAGTGACAGTTGGCCCCGATGGTGATGCCGTTCCTTCAAGCTTATCTTCTCTAATGATGATTTCTCCTGGTGGCACAGTAACCGTCTCGAGTGTCGCTGAACAAGTATCCGTTACTGCTCCCATGCCCCTGGCTCGTCCTTATAAAAGGATCTCCATCCCTTCCAGTTCTGAGGAAGATGTTGATATCATGCCGGAACCGGAGGATGTTCCAAAGAAAGGCAAAAAGTCTCGTATGAAGCCAGGCAGCGGGTCTAGCGGCTCAACTCCGAGGAAGAAGCACCGGAGGAAGAAAGAGTGAGCCCCTCGCTTTGTCGTGAGATTTACAGATAACAATTCTTTTGCCTTTTCTTTTGTTCTTTCTTGGGCCATGTGTATGTACGGATGCGGCCTCCTCTTAATTGAAACATCTTTACTTGCCATGTAATCAAACTTGTTTTTGTTGGTTGATGAAATGGGAAGTTACACTTTTCTTCTTATCTGAATGCCTTGCAGTATTTGTGTTGTATCCGCTTGGTATTTATATAGCTTCGTGTCGTGATTTAATGAATGAGCCGGATTCTGAGTATATTATCACTTAAGCTAGCGATTAGCACCCAGCTTTTTGCCCCTTAGTTGTGGGGAGTAATACTCATATTCTGGTGGTTGATTGCGTTTATTGCAAGCCCTGAACACATGCCCCCCCCCCTTCTGGGGATCCATGACAATTTGAGATTGATAACCTGTCCTGCATTCCAGGAATCTGAGGGTTATCGATGTTTACACTCCATTCCACGCTATGGGAATTGGGAGTTGATATTGATATCTCGGCCCGTATTTTGGGAACTTCGAATTGTTACTTGTACTTTGATTCGTGCTTCGGGGATCTGGATTAGATGTTTATACTCCAATTCGTACTCTGGGAAGTTGGAGTCCGTTCGCGCTCTGGAAACAGCTTATTGGATGTTTTATACTCCGATTCATACTCTGGGGAGTTGGAGTCCGTTCGTACTCTGGGAACGATTTATTGGATGTTTTATGCTCCAATTCACATTCTGGGAAGTTGGAGTCCGTTCGCGCTCTGGGAACGACTTATTGGACGTTTTATACTCCAATTCACACTCTGGGAAGTTGGAGTCCGTTCGCGCTCTGGGAACGACTTATTGGACGTTTTATACTCCAATTCACACTCTGGGAAGTTGGAGTCCGTTCGCGCTCTGGGAACGACTTATTGGACGTTTTATACTCCAATTCACACTTTGGGAAGTTGGAGTCCGTTCGCGCTCTGGGAACGACTTATTGGACGTTTTATACTCCAATTCACACTCTGGGAAGTTGGAGTCCGTTCGCGCTCTGGGAACGACTTATTGGACGTTTTATACTCCAATTCACACTCTGGGAAGTTGGAGTTAGTAAAAGGATTGTCGTGTATCAATCCCTGTGAATGCTGGTATTGTGTTTTGCCCCCGAGCTCGGGTCTTATTTAGTAAGTCACTGGTCGTATCACAGTTACTCCCTATTTAGATAAATCCCATCGTGTGATGGAATTTAGCTCTTCGTGCAATGTGATATTATGTGCTATTTTCAGTGAATCACAACTTTTGGCTCGAAGAGATGGCGTTTTATTGCTGAAACAAAAGAAGCATGACAACATCAGTTGCCTTATTACAAGCTCAAATTTCAAAATGCGAAAAACAAAATGCTAAGGAAGAAATTGATAGAAAGATAAATAAAGCCTGTTAGGTGTAGTAGGGACGGAGGCTTCCGCTATTCCAGGCTCTTGGTAAAGTGAGACCATCAACGGTCGATAACTTGAACGTGCCATCTCTGAGTTTTTGTGAAATCATATACGGCCCTTCCCAATTTGGGTTCATGTGCGAAGGGACCGGGTAAACTCTTTTGAGTACCAGGTCGCCGGATTCAAAAGTCCGTGGGCGGACCTTGGCATTGTATATTCGGGCGACTCGACTTCGATATGCAGCTGCCCTCACGTCGGCTTCTTCACGTTTCTCATCAAGCAGATCTAGGGATTCAGCAAGTAATATAGCATTCGTTTTCGGGTCGTAGTATGTCACACGGTGAGAGTGAACTTCCATTTCGACCGGGATAACTGCTTCGGAGCCATAGGATAGAGAAAAAGGGGTGTGTCCGGTCGCAGTTTTGTGAGTTGTTCTGTATGCCCACAGAGCCATTGGTAGTTCATCGACCCATTTGCCCCCGGCTTTCTCCAATTTTTTCTTCAATATAGACTTGATAACCTTATTGACGGCCTCGACCTGACCGTTTGCTTGTGGATGCGCTACTGCTGAGAATCTCTTATGGATGTGAAATCGCAGACAGAAATTCCTGAATTCAGTACTGTCGAATTGGGCTCCATTATCGGTGATAATAGTATGCGGGATACCAAACCGGCAGATGATGTTGCGCACCACGAAGTTGATCACCTTTTTTGTTGTTATTGTTGCAAGGGGCTCAGCCTCAGCCCATTTGGTGAAGTAATCAACCGCAACTATGGCGTACTTTGCACCCCCTTTAGCTAAAGGCAATGCACCGATTATATCCATCCCCCACATTGCAAATGGCCACGGGCTGACCATTTGGGTTATTTCAGAAGGCGGGGCTCTAGGGATCCGAGCGTGTCTCTGGCATTTATCACACCTCTTGGCATAATCCATAGCATCGCGGTTAACGGTAGGCCAGTAATATCCGTTTCGAAGTATTTTCTTGGCAAGCGCTTGCCCCCCAGTGTGATCACCACATTCTCCTTCGTGCACCTCATGCAACACTCGCCTGATTTCGTTATGCGCGATACACCGGAGAAGAGGAACAGAGTAACCTCTTCGATACATAACTCCGTCTTGAATGACAAATCGCGACACCTTTCGAAGAATCTGTCTTCTCTCGCTTCGTCGTTCGGGCAGTGTGCCATGCTTAATATAATCTTGGTAGGGAGTCATCCATGATTCCTTCTCGGATGTAGCTTCTAATGTGAATTCATTTTCCGTTCGATCAATGCTCGGAGAGGATAATGTCTCGACAGGGACGAGTCCCAAGTGTTGAGCTTCGCCTGTACTTGCCAGCTTTGCCAATGAATCGGCTTTCTGATTGTGCTCTCGGGGTATGTAGAAAATAGTATAATAATCAAACTGATCCAGTATTGCTCGGACCCGGGCTAGATAAGCGGCTAGCCTTCTATCCTTGGCCTGATATTCACCCCGAACTTGACATACCACCAACTGGGAATCGCAGTAGATTTCCACAGCGATAATTTTCAGGTCTCGGGCCAACTTCAACCCGGTGAGCAAGGCTTCGTATTCAGCTTCGTTGTTGGTTGCCCGAAAATCAAACTTTAAGGCGTAGCAGATGGATCGGCCCTCGGGGGTCTCAAGCACAATCCCTGCGCCTGAGCATCGATCGTTGGATGCGCCATCAGTGTATAGTTTCCATATATCTTCGGGGGAGTCACCAGTTTCGGGTAAGTCTTCAGGAATAGTGAATTCGGCAATGAAATCTGCCAAGACTTGACCGTGTATGGCTCTCCTTGGAACATATGCGATGTCGAACTGACTCAACTCAATGTTCCACTTTAGTAACCTGCCAGACGTCTCAGGTCGTGTGAGGACCTGTCGTAACGGTTGGTCGGTGTATACAATGATAGGGTGAGCCTGAAAATATGGACGGAGCTTCCTCGAGGCGATGACTAGGCAGTATGCCAACTTTTCTAGCCTTGGATAATTTTTCTCGGCCCCGGTTAATCGTTTACTGACGTAATAGACTGGTTTTTGTATTCGGTCTTCCTCACGAACCAATGCAGCGCTAACAGCGTTTTCAGATACAGCCAGATAAAGGTATAATTGCTCGTGATCAACAGGTTTTGAAAGAATCGGTGGTGTGGAAAGATGCTGGATTAGTGATCGAAACGCGCCCTCACATTCCGTGGTCCATTCGAAGTTTCGTTTCCCTTTTCGGATCAGATCGAAAAAGGGTATGCATTTATCTGTTGATTTCGAGATGAACCTGCTTAGCGCTGCAACCTTTCCGTTGAGACTCTGAACCTGTTTTATGGTCCTCGGGGTTTGAAGATTCCTGATTGCCCAGATCTTTTCGGGGTTGGCCTCTATTCCTCGGGCGTTGACGATGAATCCAAGGAACTTTCCGGAAGCAACCCCAAAATGACATTTTAATGGATTTAGCTTCATCCCATATTTCCGGAGAACATCGAACATTGACTCCAAGTCCTTGACATGATCAATGGAGTACCGTGATTTTACCAACATGTCATCTACATAAACCTCCATGGTTTTCCCGATCTGATCGGCAAACATCCGGTTGACTAAGCGTTGGTAAGTTGCTCCGGCATTCTTTAAACCAAAAGGCATGACCATGTAGCAGTATAGTCCTAGGTCAGTTACGAAGCTTGTATGTTCTTGATCAGGCACATGCATGGGTATCTGATTGTACCCGGAGTAAGCATCCATGAAAGACAATAATTCGTGTCCGGCCGTTGAATCCACAAGTTGATCGATTCGAGGAAGTGGGAAACTGTCTTTTGGACAAGCCTTATTTAAGTCAGAGTAGTCGACGCACGTTCTCCATTTTCCATTTGGTTTGCGGACAAGTACAGGATTGGATACCCATTCCGGGTATAAAGCATCTCGGATAAACCCATTCGTCTTTAACTTATCGACTTCTTCTTTGAGGGCGGCAGATCTCTCTGGATCCATACCGCGTCTCTTTTGCTTGACCGGGATGTATCGCGGGTCAATATTTAAGGTGTGGCTCGCGATGTCCGACGAGATTCCACACATATCGGAGTGCGTCCAGGCGAATACGTCTAGATTCCCTTGGAGAAATTCGACCAATTCCTGTTGTGCTTGTAGGTTTAGCTGAGACCCAATTTTCAATATTTTCGAATCGTTATTGTCATCAATTGGAACATCGATCGTCAGCTCGGCTGGAGAAGCTTGATTTTCTTTGGATTCATCATTATCTTCAGTGTCTCGAGGGTCAAGATCCTTCTGGAATTGGTCGTGGTGCCCGGGCCGAGGCCCAGGCGCTAATTGTCAATCGTCGGCAAAGCGGACGCGGAGAGATTCCCCCACGCCCTTTCCCTTCTCCTTCCTTTGCGCTTTTCGTAGTTCAGCAACATAACAGGCTCTCCCGGCAGCCTGGTCCCCTTGAACGACCCCAATCCCATGGTCAGTAGGGAACTTTAGAGTCAGACACCACGGGGCAATTGCTGCCCTAAATTCTGCAAGGGCTGGTCGGCCCAGAAAGGCATTATAGGGTGAATGGATATCCAGGACAACAAACTGTAACATTCGGACTCTACGGCGTTCTCCGTTTCCCAATTCTACTGGCAATTCTACCATCCCGGTGGGTATATTTGCACTTCCGTCGAAGCCGTGGATCCTATATTGACAAGGCTTTAGATCCTTAGCTTCCATCTTCATTTGATCATATGCCCCTTTAAACAAGATGTTTACTGAGCTTCCACTGTCTACCAGGATCCTCTTCATCCAAGCAGGACCAACCTGTGCGGATATGACCAGTGGGTCTATGGTCGGGGCTTCGACTTTGTCAGCATCTCGGTTTCTAAAGATGATATCATCCGTCATCGTCTTCTGTTGTTTAGCCGAAGTCCCTTCATCAAGTGTACTACAGCTTTCAAAACTTACGTGCCTGATCGAATTGGCGTATGATTCCATTTCCCTCCAACTTCGATCCGCTGGATGAGGGCCACCACTGACTGTGTTTATGACCAACCTTCCGCTTGTACGGGCGGGCTCTTCCTGTTTTTCTTGGTTCTGCGCACGATTTTGGTTTGACGGGCCCACACCGCCGGTTTGTGGTGCTCGCACAAATTGATCCAACTTCCTCTCTCTGATCAGTTTTTCAATAAGGTCTTGCAGATGCCTGCAGTCATTGGTGTTGTGTCCATAGCTTTCGTGAAATCTACAAAACTTCCCCGTTTGAATCTGTTTCTCCGATGATAATTTCGGAGCCGGCTTCTTATATTGCATTTCATTACAGGTTTGTAGATATACGTTTTCCAATGTCGTATTCAGTGGTGTATAGTTTTCAAACATTTGCGCCCTACGTCGGGGGCCACGGTTCTGATCCTGCTTCTTATTCCTATTATCGCCATTCCTTGGTTGGGTTTGCTTGTTCTGAATATTCAACTGCACCCTTCCTGAGCCCTCTCCTGACTGTTTAACCGCCACATTGCTTTGAACCCCCTCCTTGTTGGGCCTTGCATCGTCCTGCTTCCTAGATTGTTTCGCATCCTCACGCCTTAGGAATTGGGCGGCTTTGGAATAGAAACGATCCAACGACGCGGGAGGTTTTCCAGCTAGCCAGTTTCCAAAATCAGAGTCGGGGTCAATCCCTTTAGTAAGAGCCATCAAGATTGAATTATCATTGGGGTTAGTGATTTCTGCGCAGGCGGCGTTGAATCTTTCCAGGTATCGCCTGAGTGTTTCCCCGGGAACTTGAGTGACACTAGATAAAGTGTTTACGTCTTTAGGCCTGGCGATGTGCATACGGAACTGTTCGATAAACTTGGTCGCCAACTGGTCAAACGAGGAGATAGACCGTGGTGGTAATCGTGTAAACCACATTGTCGCAATCCCTCCCAAGGAAATAGGAAAACTACGGCACTTTACTGCATCATCAGCTCTTGCAGCAGTCATTGACCACTCGTACTTTAGAATATGCTGGCTAGGGTCGGAGTTTCCTTCATACATGGGCAAAGCCGGCATTCTGAATCGCCGGGGAGGCTCAGCATATAATATGTCATCGGTGAACGGGGTGTGACTTTGAGAGATCCCCCAATCGTCATTCGTCAAACCTTGACTTTCGCGAACCATTTGGCGGACCATAGCTGAGAGATCAGGTGTTGCTGTATTTGAAGGGTGTCGAGCCAAAGTGTGGTCGGGCTCCACAGTGCGAGGTGGGATCGGGCGCTGTCGACGATCCGAATCTCGCCTCCTTGGCTCGACATCTTCCGGGATATTCGGTCCTGGGACACGTTCCTGTGGGTGGCAGTTTGGACTGGAGTGATTTCGGGCGTCGACTCCTGTGCCAACTGCGGCGGCTTGGTTATCTGCGGTGTGCTGTGGCACAGTGCCTCCTCGAGAGGAGGGTCCCGTATGAAAACTGGCGGAGGGGCCAACTCTTATTTGCCCTACAGTCAATGTCTGCCGGAGGCCAGAAGCATGCGCATGATTTCCGTCTAGCCTGGGGCGCGTAGATCTGCCGTTATAGTCGGATGAGGCAGAGCTTTCCGCGGAAGAATGCGGAGCGTGGTCCCTCTTTGATCTCCTTCGCCCTTGACGGTTTAGTTGGTTAGCTAATTCAGCATTGATACGTAGCTGCTCAGTTAGCTGTTGTCGGCTTTTAGTTAATTCCTGCAGTAATGTTTGGAACTCCTGCCTTGTAACCGGACCTGACTGATCCGCTTGCCCAACGGTATCCTGATTGGCTGACGATAGCTGTGCGGGATTCTGCCTATCCTGACCTTCTTGGTTACCAATGTTGGAAGTGGTTCTCGTACTAACCATCCTGTAGGTTAGATTCCTATCCTAGATTTTGAGCAAACCTGAAAAGAATGGGTGGAATCTGAATTTGAAGTCTGGATCTCCCTCTTAGATTTGTGCAATCCGGTATCGAAGATAGATCCACGGAGCGGGAGAAAGAACTGGTTCTTTTTCTTTCTCAGTGAAAGCACCAAAATGTTTGCACCAAAATTGGGCAACACCCTTCGGAAGTCTTTGAAGAGATAATAAGTGAAGAACTTAAATTGGAAATGAAAATTATCTAACAAAAACTCCTAGTTATAGAAAAGTAAATTGCATAGAAGACAAGAATTTAGAGTGGTTCGGCGATGCGCCTACGTCCACTATGAAGTTTGATCACTTTATTGCTTAATACTTGAAGGTTACAAGTGTTTTGAAGCAAATTACAGCAGACAATAGACTTAAATTCGAAATCAGCAGCCAAGATGGTGGTATGGAGTGATTCTGGCAGCGTTTAGGCGTACTCTTTCTCTCCAAATTCTCCGACCCCTCTTCTGAATGACCAGGGGCTCTATTTATAGGTGTGGAAGGCCAAAATCCCGCCTAAATCATGGAGAGGCTGCTTGGCGCGTGACGGGGGGCCTACAGGCCCGCGTTCTTGAAGTGCGTGCCCAGTTTGGGATCGATTCGAAGTGAACTTCGAATCGATCAAAAAATTGTCCAATTACGATGAAACTTGGCGTGGACGTTCTTCATCATGTAGACAAACTTCTGTAAAAATTTCATGGGATTTGGATCAGTAGATTTGGAGTTATGATCGGTTCGAAATTGGGTGTTCGTCATGCTGGTCGCTTCGACTCCACTGATTCATTCGAATCCATAGGTTCGAATCCATATGGTTCGAATCCATGCTTTCGTATGCGATGTGGATGGATTCGAAACCGATGGCTGATGGAGTCGAAGCTGATGGATTCGAAGCTTCTGATGGGTTCGAAGCTCCTGATGGATTCGAAGCTTGGATGGATTCGAAGCTTCTGATGGATTCGGAGTTTCTGATGGAGTCCAAGGTGCTGATGGAGTCGAAGCTTCTGATGGATTCGAAGGCGATGGAGTCGGAGCTTCTGATGGGTTCGAAGTAGTGATGGTCTCGAAGTTAAAGGATGGATTCGAAACTGATGGGTTCGAAACAGATGGTTTCGAACATGACGGGTTCGAACAGGATGGGTTCGAACATGGTGGTTTCGAACATGATGGGTTCGAACACGATGGGTTCGAACCAAGCAATGTGCACCGTCTCATTTTGAATCCATCATAACTTGAGCATACGACCTCGGACCGTCTTGAAATTTGAAATGCTGGCTTCTATGGTCTTTCTTGTCATGCCCTATCAATTGCGGCCCGATCCGGGCTCGGACAAAATTCATCGATATCCATAGCGAAGAGAAGTGCAACCAATCTCTGAGACGAATTGCCCTTTGTTTTTGGCCAATCTTTTGGTATCACGGCTTTGCCAAAAAGTGGGATAACACCAAATTCCTATTGGAATTACTTTGGTTCCACACAAAATTAGGATGATTTCTCCAACCAGGATTGTATGTTGGACAAAACGGGTCATTTTTAACCTTATTAAAAGTATTGAGTTGTTCTATCGAGTTAGGATACCGGTCGGCTATGTGATTTAGATCGTTGTAGTTATAACACATCGGTTGGGAAGCTTGGTTCACTTGGTTGGATGAGAAAATATTATCGAACTGAACATTGCATCGATTTTAGCTTCCAAATCCAAAGATAATCGTATCAGTTGTGTGCTCGATCGTGAACAAATGGACGTTTCATTAGAACGTTCCGATTGGGATGACTTTTCGGTGAAGTTTTCAAGGAATTTTCCAAGCACCATCGTGATGTTGGGCGAGGAAATTGCCTTGGCACATCAATTCAAGCATGGTTCGTGAACTATTTTAAGTCCATCGTATAAGATTTGAAAAATAATTCATTTTTGAAAATTATGGTGTAGACATTTTATCAAAATCTTTTTAAATCTTTCAAATATTTTCTAAAATTTTCACCCTGAATTAATGAAAATTGACAATTTCGTTTAGTATTTTTGTCGGTTTTTCCAAGGGGTAGAACTTTTTTAAAAAAACTTTAACAAATTATTCCCAAGTTTTGATTGAGTTCGACAGTAAGCTATACAACCATTTTTCAGCATAATCGGTAAGGGAAAATGGAATTAACTGAAGTTTGATTCCGTCATCGCATAATTATTGGAGTTTAATGGTTGCACATACTTGTTCGAATTTTGTTTGGAAGATATATGGCTCGTCAAGTTCAAAGTTGCCAAATCTTGGAAGCATGACATTGTGATTTGAATAAATTTCAAAGTGATTACCCATTAGGGCGGGTAATGTGATACAAGAAGGAATAGAAACTCCATCAGGAAAGATTCTATCCATGAGAGTTCGTGGGGCATTTTCGTTCGCCGTCGTTGGAAGCTTGTTCGTTCGGATTAAGCGATTTTTTTTGTCATGAGTCCTGGCATTTATGCAAAAGTGAAAATGTCAAGGAGTGAAAGAAGTGAGAATCAAGTTTAAGAGAACGAAACAAGGTATGGAAAATGAAATGAAGTGAAAAATTGTTTTTAAATATTTTTACTTAGAGGAAAAATATTTACCAAAAGGAATTTTTTTTTTCAGAATGGAGTTTTGATTTTTGTTTTGTTTTTTTGGATTTTGTAATTTTTTGTTAAATGTTTTTGTTATTTTTTTTGAAAAGATTATGTTCTTTTGTTTTTCTTTAAAGAAACTAACTTAAGTAAAATGCCTTTTTTTGGATTTTTGATTTTGCTTGATATTTTTTTCAAAGGAAAAGATTTGAGAAGATATTTTATTTTAAAAAAAACTCAGTTAAGTAGAACGTAAAAAAAAATTACTTTTGGATTTTGTTTTTTATTATGCATGAACTAATGTAGCTAAATGAATGCAAGGACTTAATTACAAATTTTTTGTCCTTAGTAGCTCCTAACCCAAAATTGTATAACCACACTTTGTCTTGATGCAGTGAAATCATTCTTATCCAGTTAACAGACAAGGGTTACCAGTGCACCATGAATCACCGTAGCAATGCAGCCGAAGGTTTAAGTACCTTCGGAGAAATAATTACTATAATATTTATGAATCATCGTAATTTTTATAGCTGATTATTGCTCTATCGTAGCCTAGACACCAAGAAATTAGATTGTCAAAAGAAAACAACTTGTCAAGATATAATTAATCCCTATATGAGCTCATGACACACTTAAGTCTAAAGTCTAACCGCTATTATTATTCAATTCTATGATGAAATGCAATTTGTGGACCATGAAAGGGGTGATGAAATCCTCCACCATATGTGAAGTTGGGTGTTGCCCGTAGAAAATAAAAACAAGATGAAATGAATGCAAAAAATAAATTAAACGTATGTTAACGATGCACTACAAATGAATTTTGAAATTTTATTATTTTATTATTTTTTGAATATGCATGCAACCAACAATGCAATGAAAACAAAGAAAAAGGTAAGAGCACGAAACCAGAGCGTGCAGAATTATTAGCAATTTTGTTTTTGAGCGACGTTTTTTTATTATTTGCAAGAAAGTGAGTTTTTAGCAAGAAATTCCTCTCCTTCCAAGTTCTTGCAGATTACCGCCTGCAAAATTGTTGAACATGAATATTTATAAGAATAAAACGAAAACAACTCTTTTTAAAGGAAATCAAAAGATAATATTTACAAATCAAAATAAAAGAAATTTAAAAAATTTAAAACCTAAATTATATATATATATATAAAGTGCTTCTCCTTTTTCTATTTTTTTAACAAAACAAACTCAGCCCATTTACCCACGAGCACAAAATCATACTGATAACATGCCTCCCTTCTCTTCTCCGTTAAACAAAATTAATACACTTCTTTACAAATTGAAACATGGGAAAAAAAGAGGGAATCATGATTAGCAAGTTAAAATTCCAAAATGAAATTCAAATCAAAGAATGATATTGATATTGCGATTAGCAAATTAAAAGCATCTTTTGAAATCATGATTGGTGATGGCGATTGAATTTGAAGTTGTGATTTTCAAGGTGGTTCGGCAGAGGAGGTGAGACTGGATTTGGGTTGCGATGGAGTCGTAATTGAGTTGCTGCTCTGCTGGATGACGGCGCTTTTAGGTTGTGATTGAGTGAATTTCAGTGATTGACTTGGAGGTTGGTTTCAAGTCTAGAGGACCATAACATCCCCCACTTGGAGGCCCAAAACTAATAGCTACGGATGTTGTAGTTATCCATTGTTATTAACCCTCGGCGACCAAATATGGTAAAGTTAGTTACATTGATATATCAAAAACACATGAATATGAAGAAAATTTAAATCTATTAAACAAATTTCTCATTCCATGTCAAATCATTTCAAAGTCATTACATAATCCCAAATACGAGAACCATGTTTAGAGAAAATATAATATTACAACATACACCAAGAGCGTCATATGAAGATGCCTCCTTGGATGGTCAGAGTCTAAATATAGGGAATTAAACAAATTTGCATTTACATCAAAACACAGTAGAATCAAATAAAAAAAATAAATCTTATTGACTAGCTTGCCTCCTGCACGTCTTCGGAAGCTTAATCGTCTAAAGAAGTACTTGAAAATCTCAACTCTCAAACTACTCAAAATCGATTTAGCGCCCGAGAGTTTAAGTGGAAAAGATAAACTTCGACTCAGAAAGAAAACTTGGTATGAATAATAATCTACTATCTTGAACCATTTTGATACCTAGTGAGACCATGCCACTTAGCAGAACGGGTTTTATCCTCACCAATATCTTACCTAAAAATTTATAATAACCATATATTATGCACCTGCAACTACAATGGTTAAAGCTTTGTAATTTAAGATATCATGATGATATGCAAATAGGCAAAATATTATAGATTTTCCATCCCCATTCATTTGAGTAGTCTCAGTTATAGTTTCCAGTGTCACTACTAACCTGTTGGGTTCCATGGGCTGACTGATAACCTATTTAAATCTTATGGACTATTTGTCCGGTCTCATAGTTTTCATGGGATCACCAAGAACCAATTGGCCCCGCCAATAACTTATTAATTTATTTCATGGGTTCTCCCTAAACCTAATGGAATCTCCAATAACTTCTTTTATATCATAATTTTCATGGGTTGACTATGAACCAATTGACTTTTGTTAATAACTCTATCTAAATATAGTTTTTATGGGATCACTACGAACCTATTAGCCCGTGTCAATAACTTTCCCAAACATAGTTTTAATGGGTTTACTATGAATATGTTTAAATTTTATCAGTCTTTGGGCATTCTATGTTCTGGTCTACCTGACCTCCTAGATGCAATTCTACTCATACAGAAGTTAACTCAATTTATATTCATTACTAGGTCAACCTAGCTGCTTATTCTACCCTTTCTTCCAAAATACAGTTATGAGTCCATTATAAAGTGAATATGCTTATAGAAGAAGCAACTACAATAACATAATAGTACCAACATCTATGGTTTAATATCCTTGAAATCATTTTCATACAAAACATGGTTAATCCCTTTAACCTATTACTTTATCAAGGAAACCTTCTTTAAAAACTCCAAAATTAAAATTCATTTCAAAGCCCTTTTATATTGCCATGGGTTTTCCTTTAAAAATGAGATTGGGGTCTTTGTTTTGAAAACTAAGGCTTTTGAAGCCTTTGATCTTTACTTTAGAAACCATTAAAATCTATCTTTCGAAAGCTTTCAAGTCTTTTTTTCAAAACACTTAAACACATGGCTTTCGAAACACTTAAATATCTCTTCGGAAAGCATTAAAATCTTCCTTTCTAAACCATCAAAATATATTTCTTTAAAAGTATTAAAGCATGTCTTTCCAACTTGTAGAAGCATAGCTTCGAAACCAATTGAAAGTACCTCTTTTAAAACCATTGGGTTTAATCTTAAATATATAACTTTTGGGACAAAGTAAACATTAGCAAAAGTACCCCTTTCGTAACCATTAACCTTCAAATAAAAGAGTTTGGGGAAAACTGATGGCTTCAGAACCATCCTTTCAAAAACTTTAATCTTTAAAGTAAAATAATTAGAAGGATAACTTTGAAAAACCTTTAGAGTCATTGCCTTCAAAACCTTTAGTATAAGTGGCTACTGGAGACCTTTCAAAAGCATTGGGAAGCGACTTGTTATATTTATAAAACAAAACTTACCTTTCAAACTCATTGAAACTTCAACCTTTTCGAAAGGTATGAAGATGGCAGCAATGTTTCGACTTAGTTAGGGGCGGAGGTATGGGGTCGAAATGTTGCTATTGGAAGTGGCGTAGCAATAACTCTATCCAAAACAGTTTTGTTGCCTTTTAAGTAAATGCTTTTCAACTAAGTTGCCTATTTGTAAAAATATAATTGGTTGCCTTAACCTTACCAAAATATTTTTAAAAGGGCTACTGAATTCATCCAGGATTAATTAAAAATAATTAGCAAAGAAGCCATTCCCTTTAACAAAACAATTAAAACATATAAGTCCTCTAACTTAATTGATTTAATTTCCATAGTAAATTGCTTAGGGAAAATCCCCAAAAAGCATCATAATTCACTTTTAATACGTTATCTAACACGTATAAATTTCAGATCCAACATTCTTTATTTAATAGCCGAAATAAATTTTTAAACCCAATTATCTATTTCTTCCTTCAAAAATTCATAGTAAATTACCCATAGCTTGGATAATTATGAAAATTTAAAACCCATCTCCAAAATAATGTTTTACATAACTTATTAAAGCGTTATGGCATTTGAAACCCAATAAATAAGATTTAGCATTAAAATCGAATAAAACATTTATCCAACATACTTGCTTGAATCAAACATATCATGAAATCTAAGCATATCATCGTTAAAATCCTCATAAAGGTTTTGAACTTAAAACCCAAATTCAAATGCTCTTTAAAAACAAAAATGAGATGGTTTTGATCATTACTCACCTTGATTTGTATAAGGAACTTGTGATTTGATCTTGCTTAATGCTCCTTGCTTTATTCCTTAGCTTTTAATTGATTTTAATCCTCTTTTCTCCTAGGTTATGGCCGACTTGAGCTCCTTGGTTTATGTTTTTGAATCATGAGAATGAAAATGGGAATAAGGGTTTAGGGGTTAAGGGTTATGGTGGTTGGCTATTTCTCATAATACCCTTGCCTTATTCTCTTATTAGTTAACTTATGAAACTATTTATATAAAGTCGTTCTTTTAATTTTATTTAATTAAGCACGGCCTCTATTTAGTTTTCAAATCTCAATCCCTTTATCACTCTAATCTTTACATTATTCTATTTAATTTATCTAATTAAATCTCTTAAACAATGTTATTAAAATTAGAGGTGTTACGGCTTCCCTACTTAAATAATTTCGTCCTCGAAATTCAGTAAGGAATAAATATTAAACATAACAATCATTTATAACCACTCCTAACTACCATACTAGCCTACCTGACTAGCAACAGCCTATGTAAAGAAAATATAGAACATACCCTCACAACAGATCACGATAAGTATCTTTAATCATGCCTTCTATTTTCCAATTATAGACCTTCTCATTGTCGCTCCATTGAACTTTAACCAATTTGATTGTCCTGTTTCTTAACCTCTTCTCATCTTTCACTACAACCTAAAATAGTTGTTTAACAAAAGTAAAATTTGGTTCAACTATTAAATCATCCAAGCTTGTCGAAGGAATAGTGTTTTCTGGATCATGCACATACTTATGAAGATGAGAAACATGAGACACATTATGGACACTTGTCATACTGCTTAGAAACTCTACTGTATATGCAAATTTTTGATCCTTTATATAATTCGACATGGACCAACATATCTTGGTGCCAGTTTCTCTGACTTTCCGAATCGTACCATACCCTTCATTGGTGATACTTTAAGGAAAACTCTGTCTACAACTGAGAATTCTAGACTTTTATGCCTTTATCTGTTTAACACATCTATCTAGACTGAGCTTCCTTCGTCTTTCTTGGATCATCTCAACTTCTCTATCATCTCTCTAACTAGATCTGGACCTACGACTAATCTGTCTTCAACCTCTAACCAACAAGCTGGTGATTTGCATGGCCTTCCATAGAAAGCTTCAAAAGGCGCCATTCCTATACTAGTCTGATAACTGTTATTATAAGTAAACTCCACTAAGTGTAGATGATCTTCCTAAGATCCAGCCAAGTCTAGCACACAATCCCTCAATAAATCCTTAAGTACCTTATTGACTCTCTCTGTCTGTTTATCCGTCTAAGGATGATATGCTATACTCATTTGGAGCTTGGTACCTAACACATCCTACAGACTCTTCCAAAATTCACTAGTAAAAAATGTATCTCTGTCACTGACTATACTACTTGGAATTCCATGCGGTCTAACTATGTTCTTCTTGAAAAGCATAGCCAATACAGGTTGGATTAGAACTCTGTCGGAACCACCTTTCAACACAGACAAGATAGCTTAGGTTGGGGACTTAATAATTTCTGGAAATAGCGGAACTGGACTGGTTTCGACTCTGTCGAAAGGGGTAGCACTTGCTATCTTGTAGATTTTAGCTAAGTCTACTAGGAAATATAAGAACTAAAGTTTTCAATCTGGACGAAGGGGGACCTTTTGATCAGTTTGACAGCAGGTTGACATATTTATGAAAAGCAGGAAAATCATAGTTGTTAAGTAATCAAGATTATCACCATCCTCTTTTTATTGAACTCGGTTGTACAAATTGACAAATCCCTAATTTGATTTAGGAATTAGGGTTTACAAGCTTTTAGAGAATGCAAGTAAGAAGTGAAAGAAATCTGATCCCTTGAACATGACCGTTGGGGTCTTATTTATAAGTGCGGGTTAGCACCTTTCGATCGCCTTTCTGGTTCTACTAAAGATGAACTTCTTTCTGCCTTACTTTATTTCCATTGGCTTTGTCAAAAGGTATTTCCCGATATTCTTTGACCTCATTAAAAGGTCTATTAATGCAATCTTCATTTGGATGTTGATGTGCCATGTAAGTTGGCTTGAGTGCTGGCCTTCGATGCTGTCCAAACATGTCCTCCTAGTGTTTCGAATGTGTCGAAACACCTTTTGCTGTATGATTCTCCCTTTGCTAGTGCAGAACCTTATCCTTTGCTGTTGGTGTATGCTTAATATTTCCTTCATAGACGATAGCGAACTTAACCAATTCGAAAGGCAGTCAAATGCTTTCAAAAGGGTTGCTCTTGCTGAATATTCTTCTAATGAACATAGACAAAGATGAAACCATTCGTTTCGATGGTTTGGTGAATGCGTAGAAAGGATGCTACTTGTTGGCTTTGGAAGGTAGCTTTCGACCTCGTCGATAGCTCTCTGCTTACTCTATTGAAACATCTTTCTGACCACTTCAAAGGGTGTTGTTGGCGCTATCTTCTTCTTCCGAAAGCTTTGTCTTTCGCTTAAATGGACCATCCTAATGCCCTTTGATCTTTATCAATACTTTTTCTCCTTCTTTCATACATTTTCTCTTGTGAATATTTTATGGATAATATTCAGCCCCCCTTAGTATGAAAGAAGCTTTTGTTCTTTTGGACAAAAATTCTAACGATTCTTTCTCTTTATTTTCTACAAAATAGTTAGTAACTTTCATCGGAATCATAACCTTATTATGAGACCTTAATGGATAATCTTTAATTTGTTAAGTCAATGTTCTAAGTGTTATTTGGTAGCATTTTTGGGTAAAGTATTATGAATATTACATGACCAAACCATTCTTATTAAGAATGTGGAACAATATCACCTAATTAGCAGGCATCGGCTCAAGTAAAAGAACCTTTGGAGTAAATCTACCATGTACTCTAGATATCCCTTTCTTGAGTTAAGTTTTCCTCATCTCATAGGCATTAATTTCATGTTTTTGGTGGCCTTATCTTGTCCCTTTTATCTTCATCCCCGCACTATTGGTTAGTAATTTCCATTCGATGAAAATTAGTTAGTAGTTTGGTACTGATGCCATTTGTTAATGAATGATTCAGAGATTCTCTTTCCCTTTTACCCCATTCTCTAATAGAATTTCATATAATGTTGAGAAAATCTCGTATAGAATTCAAATTCAAAAATTCATTTGGAAGTTCACAAATCATCATGAAAATTCAATAAGGTGATCAAAAAAATCCATAAACCAGAAGTTCAGCAAAAATCCGTCACAAAAATTTAAATAGGAAACCAAGAATGGGAAATCCGCAAATCATCATGAAAATCAGTAAAGCCCTTTAGAAACCATGAAATAAAAAATCTAATAAGAGATCACCATTTAATCAAATAAGAAAACAAAGAATGTGAGATTCGCAAATCATCATAAGAATCGATAAGGAAACTCGGAATTTATTAAACCAAAAATCAAATCAGATATCATCAAAAATCTAATAAGGAAACAAGGAATATGAAACTCATAAATTACCATAGAAATCAGTAAGGAAATTTAAAATTCACTAATTTAAAAAATCATTATGAAAACGAAAAAATTCAGGAATTCATGGTTGTAGTCAGAAGCCTATTAGGATCGCATCTACCAATCAATCTACTCAAAATTCATTCTATTTCAAAGTCATAAAATTAATGGGAAGTTCATAACTCTTTATGGAAACCCAATAAAGGAGTTAAGAAGTTAAGTACTCATAAAAAAAAGCAATAAATAGGAAACCATCATGAAAATATAATAGGGGAATGCAATATACAAAGTCCATAAATCATCACAAAGGTCAATGAGGAAATTGAGATTTCACAAAACTAGTAATTCGGTAGGAAACCATTATAGAAATTAACCATTGAAATTATGAATATAAAGCCCATGAATTATCATAAAAGTCAATTTGGAAGTTTAGGATCGACAAAACATAATATGAAATCTTCATGAAAAGAAACAAGGAAACTGAAAGTTTATGAATTCGATAATTCGACCAAAATCTTGTCAGGATACAATCTGACGACTAAACAATTCAGAAATACATTCAATATAAGCACGAAATCAGAAATCTATTCAGTAAAGGTAAGCTTAGGAAGTTTAAGCAAAAAATTCCTAGACCTATAAGTTAGTAGCATTATTTTTTTATGTTGGAGCCGAGTAGTTTTGAAAAGTCATGCAATCATTTGGAGTAGTGGTTCCTTATTATTGCTTGGTCTCTCAGAAGTGCAATAACCTAAATAACTCATTTTCACATATATAATGTATAGACTGCTTCATGTGTAGGAGTCATCTTATTTTTGAGGATTCAAGAGTGGTTTATTCAATCTAATCTTCTAATAAAGTCACTTTTATCTTTAGTGTAAGAACTTGCTATCTATTCATTTAGCTTTTGTATAGGCTTCTACTTTCGATATCATGTTATGGATTTCCTAAAGTTTCTTAAGAGACTGATATATGCAGTTTGGTCTGAAAGAAATAACAGAGTTTTTGGTATTGGTAGTAAAAATTCATCACAACTTTATAATATGGTTCATGGTAGTATACTCAGAGATTTGAAAACAGATTGTATCTGAAGTTTTGAAAGAATTTTATCACTTCTAGCTGATGGCCTTCTTCTGAAATGTTGGATATAACATGAATGGATTCTCAGGTTGTATGCAGTATATTGTAAAGCTTGGATTGGTTGATTGTTAGTTTGTATTTGGTTGTTTAATTATGTCTGTAGCTGTCAAGATGGTTGTAATTTTTGTATGCTGTCAAGATGCTTGTATTTTTGTGGAACTGTAACTGTTAACTATTTGTAATTTTACATAAGTCAATAAAATGAGTTCTTGCTCTTGCCTTTCAAAAAAAAAAGATATCATGTTATGGATTTCTTTATCTATTTCCTTGTCTCATGCCTCTTTATAATATGAAAGTTCATTAATCTTTCGATGTGGAAACTGTTTCCAAGCATAATATATCTTAAAGATCATTAGTGGATATTTTTTGTTTTTGATCATGATCTCAGAATCTTTGTCAGTTTACGATTATGGCGTTGGATATCTTCATCCTTTTGCCTTTGTATATATCCCTCTTTTAGGTTTTGTGACGACCGAAAATTTTCAACATTTGAAATTAATTTTTTTTATATTTGATTTTAGATATTGGAAGTTGTTTTAAGCTTGAATTTCAAATTTTAACTATGAATTTAGCAATTTAATTATCAAATTTAACTATAGAAATTTGGGTAAAATTGTAAATCTTCAATCTTAAGTCTGTTAAAAATACTTTAAAGGCTTAGAAAATTTATATTGATAATACTGAAGATAATAAAAGCTTCAAAATTGAATTTTCAAGCGATTTAATCAGTTTTGAAAATATATATCGTTTAAATCGATATTTAAAATTAGTCTTCCGGGGCACAGTCTCGGAATTCGACGAAACCAGTTCCACTGGATCCGTAATATCGTATTATTATCGAATTTCAATTTTCGTAGTGTTTGGAGTGATCGTTTGGCCGTACGATAAATAGACGCGTTGAAAATTAAATTGAAAATTTAATGTTTTAACTAGTTTAAAAATTTATCTTCTCCATAACATTATAAACGTCTAGCGACATGCCTTGATTGGAGATCAAGATTTTATTTTTCGTTTTCAGGACAAATTAAATTTAAATTTAAATTTAAACATAAGTAATGTAATTTCATTTAAAACACTATTGCAAGCCTTTGCAACACGTGTTGAGATTTGAAGTACGTGTCTTCGAAAGAGACATGCGTTAGAAATAAATAAATAAAAATAAACGACTAGCCGAGTACTTTGTAAACTAAATCAAAAGAAATTGAATTCCTCTTCTCCATTCAAATCTCGTCCTTCCCATTTTCTTCAAAATAAACAAGACTTCTGCCATCCTAAAAATTCGATCCCCTCAGGAAATCGAAATGTTTTTCGATTCAAAATCGAAAGCAGATAAAGGGGGGCGGTCAGAAATTGTAGCGTGGCATGCTCGAAGTTGTGAGAAGCACTTGATTTTGGGATTCAGGGATCCGCGATTCCCCTCTTCATCTCAATAGAGCCGATACGCGATTCTGTCGCAAGGCCATGTGGAGAGGGAGCGATGTCAAGTCAATGGCGACTCGATTTTGGTTAGGAAGCTCGATTTTCGAGTAACATTCTGGTGAAATTGGTTACGTTGTCTGACGAGTTTGAGGAAGGGAGGATGGGCATCCTTGTCCTCTATTGTAGATCGAGTCTTGGAAGATCATTAGGCAAGTGCGAGGTGGTAGAGTCATCGACTTGATGTCTGCCGATCGAGATTTGGTGCTGTTCATCGTGAGTCTCTGTGAGGTATATATTCTTATGATTTACTTTCCAATTCGAATTTTTATAAAAAAGATTTCTGTTTTGCAATATAAAAAAAAGAAAAAAACTTATTATTTATACCTAAGAATTGACAACAGGAAACTTTCTATTTAGTCAGATATATATGTATATATAGGCAGTGAGTTAAATTTCTGTACTTATTTATATATATATATATATATATATATATATATATATATATATATATATAAACACAAGGATTTTAAAATGAGTAGAGTTTATATAAAAAATGAAAAAATGAATGAACTTTTTATAGTGTACATAGGTTATTTTTATATATGTATTTTCAAAGAACAAACAAAATAAATATATTTATATAGCCATTTTCACTTACAATTTAATTTTAAATAATGATGTATTATGGAGATTAATTTGTTTAATAAATCTATTCAACTTTTAGTTAAAAGTAAAACCATCGGTTAATTAAATTGATCAAATGGAAGTTTATTATTCGATTATTTCGAATATTAATGAATTATATAAATGTTTATACAAGGTCTAAAATGGAGAAACAAGCCGGAATTGAAATGAATGGAAATGATTGCACGCATAGGCAAAGGTGAGATCTTCTCACTCAATCGTTGTTTTAATTTTTTTTAGTTAAGTTTAAAATTGATTGATTGTGTGCTTGAATAATTAATTTATTATTAGTTATATTAGTTTAGACCATATGCGCCGCATAATAGCGGAGGTTATTATATTAAACCCATATACCGCGATATTCCACCTCGAAGTGGAATTGGTATTATATATGTATTTGGAGTTGTTGATTTCCCGCATTATATAGCGGATGAGAACCTATTGCACCGCATAATAGCGGATAATATTTTATAAATCCCATATACCACGATATTCCACCTCGAAGTGGAATTGGTATTTAATTTATTGTGCTAACATCTGTGGATGCAGGGAAACATGTTGGAGAGATCCAACTGGATTCCTCAAAACATTTTGATTTGTTTTCAGAATTTTGTGTTGATTATTTATAATCTGTTTGTGACTATTTGTGATGGAAGCCATTGAAGGCTAAAATTTAGCCGAATATATTTTGGGTATCGTAGGATAACAGAAATATGAAATTTGATTTATGAAAATTAAAGTAGAAAAGACTAGACCGTTACAACTAAAGAATTAAAGTTGATTCTTATAATCCGATCGAATTAATTCCAAAAATATGGGAAATATTTTTAATAAAGGAATTTCGAGAATGTTGTGAATAGTTGAAGAATTTATTTAAGATACGGATTTTAAATAATTGAAAGCGATAAAGAAATTTATTTCAAAAGGAAACAAAATTTAGAAATTAAATTTGGAATTAAATTAGAGTTGAAATTAATTTTAGAAATCGGTTCAGGAATTAAATTGGAGTTAGAATAAATCTTAGGAATCGATTTGGAAATTTGGTTCGGTATTTTGGAAAGAACTTGGAAAATCAATTTGAAATTGATTTGATATTGGAAAATTTATTTGGGAAATCAAATTGGAATTTGATTTTGTGTTTGTAATAAACTGGAAATCAATTTGGATTTGATTGGGTTTTAAGATGATATTTGGGAATCGATTTAAAATTCGTATATCAGTTGATATTTGAAAATGTAAATTCACAACGAGAATTTATAAAGAAAAGGGAAACTATTTAAAAATAAATATTGGTTTATTTTTAAAGTGTGGAAAGAAATTTACAAATTAGAATGTAAATCAAAATAAATCAAGAAGATTAATTAATCTATTGGAATGGACCATTTTGTAATGGAAAAAGAATTCTTCCTTGGAAAGCCGAGTATATTTTTAAAAATAACTTTTGAATAAAATTTAAAGTTTTAGATTTGGTTTTAAAATAATATTGTTGGAGAAATTAGTTTGGAAATTGTTCAAAGTAATTTTTTTTATTTAATTAACTATATAAGGGATTATTTTAAAGATTTTAATTGATATTTGATTTAGAAAATAGTTATTTAAATATTTATACCCTATTTACAAATTTTTATTTTAAAATTTGTTTTTGACTTGAATTTTTATATGAGCTATTAGTATAATATTTTTCATAACTAATATTTAAGAAAATATTCTAAAATAGTTTATTTTAAATGTTTCCAAGTATATTTTGAATAAGTATTTTATATTATTTTAAGATATTTGAAATCGGCAGATTTCCAGTGGAAATGAATAAATATTGAAAATGTTTTCCGCGTAAGGAAAAATTGATTTGAAATTTATTTTTCAAAAGATTGTAATGTGGAAATTGATATGAAATTTATTTTCAAAGGATTGAAGTGTGAAATTTCATCTTGTGAAGATATTGATAATTGGGAGAAATTATTTGAAATCCAGTGACGGTAGTGAATGATGACTGATAGTTAAATAACCGACTATCAATATTGGCCATAATTGGCATTTGAATTTCGATGCGACTGGGAGTCGAATTCCAACTGGATATTCGAAACCCACATCGAACCTTTGTGATTGTGATGGATCTTCTGTTTAAAAGATCAAAGTGAAATTGTTGTGATTTGTTTGAATCTGAATGTAACACTTATTTTTAAAATAAGCGCTTGTTATTCGGATTAGCCGGGAGAGGACCTTGTGTCATAAAACCCATTCCGAATAACGATATGACGAAATGGAATTGCATTTGAAGATGGTGTTGAAGACCGGGTATTTTCAAAAGCGAAAGGATACTTGTCGAATGTCTCTGCACCGGGTTGCTCTGGTATAGAGATTTTATCACCCTTTGTGATGGGGATTCCGGACGTGATTAGTGAATATCTAGATTGCAAGGGCTTCTTTGGAAGTGCCTTCTGTTCCATTCGATCTCGGAATGGACTTATATGGATGTGTGTCTGACGTTACACCTTGAGATGTAAAGCTAGTTTCTATCAAATACATTTATGTTGGTGGCGGAGAATTTATACTCTTAGCTTAACATCCTTCTCTGAGAGTACGAGCTCAGAGGTTATGTAGTTGATAGTTACTAGTGATATATTCCCAATTTGGTAATGTGGCATACGAAGTGCTGCCGATCCTTTGTTGATGAAGCATGGCTTTTGTGAAAAGCGTAGCTTTGTGGACGAGGCTTCGTCGAACCTCACACCCCGGAATGGTCGAAATAGGAAGAATGCAGCAAGGTTAGAGGGGGCAGCGCCCCTTAGGGTATGTGCATTTCCTTCTGGATAGAAGTGGTATCATGGTATGGAGCCCAGATACTTAACTTATGTGGATATCGCAAATATATATTACTTTGTGATTGTTGTTGTTGAGGATCCTTGGATAAAGGTTGTTTACAACCGGGTGATGGCATACTCGTGTCAGTAGTTACCTATTTTTGCAGAGGTAACCCGGCCTTGTGTTCGTAGAGATCCGGTTAGGTTCTCGGGGCGTCCCTCCGGAGGCGTACCCATATGGCCCAGAAAGTTCCTTAGCCTGACCATTTGTTGGAAATCCAATTACCAATACGCGCTTGTACGGTTTTAGTTGTATAACCTGCCATTTAATATGGTAGCTATAGTAGGCATACTATAATGGTACGTATGCTGGCTAAGATTAATATTATACTTGCAAATGTTTCTTCACTATGCACTAATGATAATATTAAAAAGATTTCGCATATTAAGCATGTTTGACTTTCATAAGGAGAAATCTCCCCTAAGTGTGCATTTGCATTTTGTGTGTGGCGGGAGGCCTTATGGTAGTTTCATTTTTCTAAAAGCATTACGGATTTCTTTTAAATTCCCTTGTTTTCCTTTTGTTAAAGAATAACTATTTTTTTTAAGATCTCACACCAGTCCCATGATTGACTTGGAGTTTATTGTCCCTTTCTAAACTCTGGGTGCCCATAATTTTCCACACGGGCAGCCTAGAGTCAGGTTATCACTTATTTGGGAGCAAAGTCAGAAAAGAGTTGCTGTGGAGATCAGGAGTTGAAGCTGGATGGCGAGACTTATCTCTTTACTATGTAGTGTCTATTGCGTGTGGTTAGTGCAAATCAGTTTTCATATAGTCAAGTTATAATAACTGTCAGTGATGTATGATGTCGTTGTAAACTCTGATGTTGTATTGTATTATCAGTGATGAGTCTTTGATTTAAAGATTACTCTTTATCTATTATATATTGTTCCGCTGCGAAATGTGAGATTCTGTTATTGTTTCTGTTCTTCTTCTATCTTCTTCTTCTTTAACCCTAACGGTTCGGTTTTCCGGCATTCGACTGTGCGACATTTAATACAGTGGACGTATAAATGTCGACTCTCGGGCGTCGTAAAACCGGGTCGTTATAGAAAGTGGTATCAGAGCATTTGGTTAAGCGACAACCTTAGCTCTGTTGGGTGTTACTCATTAGAGATAGTGTGTAGTACTCTAGAATGAGTTTGAGAGTAATAATAGATATGAGCGCGTATTTGTTAGTGAATATAAAAAAATAGTTTTATATTGTTATGATTGATTTGTCGAGTGGTATATGGATTCTGGTCGATATAGTCTGTACAACTCTATCGATAGGGATCTCTAAACACTTGTACAGAACAATTCGACACGATATTGTTTTAAAATAGGGTAAATGAAATAATTTTACCCAAAACTATTTTGTATATAAACAGAATAATTTTCCATAAATTATTATAGCATATGGCTACTTGTTTGTGAAGTGATAATATTAAATTATTATCATTAAAACTGAATAAGAAATTGAAATCATAATCAAAGGGTGAGAAATAAAATCCATATACAAATAGGATTTGCAAATATAAATGTAAATGTAATTTATAATTTGAAATAGATTCCAAAGAAATATTTGAAAGTGGATTGAAAAGATTTGAAATTGGAAATCTTGGAAATTACATTCCATTGAGTTTGAAAAAATGAATTTTCAAAGGTTTGAAGAAAAGCGTTTTGAAGGGTTAAAAGCTCTAAACTCTTTTCGGTCGCTGGAAAATAATTCCGATGATGATCGCGACATCATCGCTGTTCATTTTCGAGTTTCCAAGAGAGGAATTGCTGCCAAATTATTTTAAAAAAAAAAATTGTTTGAAAAACTATGGTTGCTTTTGGGAATTCAAAAGAATGATTCGAATTGTTTTCAAAAAAATGAATTTTGAAAGGTTGAAAAGACTCTGGAATGTTATCTAAAATAGTTTTGGAATATCATTAAGTAATAACTTGTAAAATTTAAAGTTGTTAAAGTAAAATTCAACTTAAAGAGAAGTTAGATAAAGGCAAATTTGAGAAGTCTTATAAACTAAATGATTGAAATAAAATTTATTAAGATGGAAAATAAAATTGTGAATGAATGAATAAATTTACAATTGCAAATTAAATGAAAATTAAATTGAATGTTGAAATTCATTTTGAATTTGTAAGCAAATAGAATAGAATTAGAATTGAATTTATTTGGTAAGCAAAGCGAAGCATTGAAATAAAATTAGTGAGTGAAGCTAATTAAAGGAATGAAAAATTTGATATAGTTTGAAATGAATTGAATTCAATAATTATAAATAAAAGGTGAACTAAATTCATATGGAATTTGAAATCTAGTTTAAATATAAGTGGTTATAAACCAAAATAGTGAATTGAATTGTGTTTGGGAATGAACAAAAGAATAAAATTGGGATTGGAACTGAATGTCGAAAACCAATTTGAATTGTGTGAAATAAAATAAAGTTGTAAAAGTTGTTCGAAGTGAACTAAAGATAATAAAGATGGAAAAAAATGGTTTGAGATAAAACGTATTGGAATTTGTAATGAATTAGTCAATGAAACTGATTTAAAATAGTGATATGAATCAATTGTGAATGAAAGATAATTGATAAATTCAACATTCAGAAGGTAAATTGAATCCAAATAGAATTAAAATTGTAAATTGAATTCAAATGAAATTGAAAATGTAAGATTGAATGAAAATGGGTATGTAACTTCAATAGTAAAGTAAAGATGGTATAAGAAGTATATATTGAAGATTTTGTAATGAAATGTGCAAAATGATATTTGAATGTTGTAATTGGATATTATGGATATCTAGATATACGGGTGTGTTAAAGACAAAGGATAAATTGGGATTTTGATTTCGAAGATAAAAATTGAGTTGCTCGACAAAAAGGTATGTATTTTAATTTCAGTACGAAATTTGATGATCTTCTTGTCTAGCCGCTTGGCGTTTTCTTTTCTTTTTGAAATCTGAGGGTCGTGGTGCCATTTTTGTAGTCGTACCGAGCTAGCCACGCAAAGGAGACGCTGACAAAATTTTTCGAAAATCTAAGAAGTTAGAAAAATTTCGAGAAAATTTTGAAAATTTAAAATTTGAATTTAAATTTAAATTCGAATGGCTAAGAAAACAATATTGTTTGGAATTTATGGTTGATTTTGAAAGTTAGATGAATGATAGCGTGCCTCTAATAAAAAGATTTGTTTTGGCAAGTTGTTGAAAAAATTATTTGGTTTTGGAAAGATAATAAACGGGTTAATGTCCATTCTTCTTAACTAGTAATTTCGTGACGAAATTCTTTTAAAGGGGAAAGGATGTGACGACCCAAAATTTTCAACATTTGAAATTAATTTTTTTTAATTTGATTTTAGATATTGGAAGTTGTTTTAAGCTTGAATTTCAAATTTTAACTGTGAATTTAGCAATTTAATTATCAAATTTAATTATAGAAATTTTGGTAAAATTGTAAGTGTTCAATTTTGAGTCTGTTAAAAATATTTTAAAGGCTTAGAAAATTTATATTGACAATACTGAAGATAATAAAAGCTTCAAAATTGAATTTGGAAGCGATTTAATCAGTTTTGAAAATATATATCGTTTAAATCGATATTTAAAAATAGTCTTCCGAGGTACAGTCTCGGAATTCGACGAAACCAATTCCATTGGATCCGTAATATCGTATTATTATCGGATTTCAATTTTCATAATGTTTGGAGTGATCGTTTGGCCGTACAATAAATAAACGCATTGAAAACTAATTTAAAATTAAATTGAAAATTTAATGTTTTACTGGTTCAAAATGTTATCTTCTCCATACGATCGAATTTGGACTCGGAGCCTTTTCCATTGCGTTCAGAATAGGGCCATAACATTATAAACGTCTAGCGGCATGCCTCGATTGGAGATCGAGATTTTAGTTTTAGTTTTCAGGACAAATTAAATTTAAATTTAAACATAAGTAATGTAATTTCATTTAAAACACTATTGCAAGCCTTTGCAACACATGTTGAGATTTGAAGTACGTGTTTTCAAAAGAGACATGCGTTAGAAATAAATAAATAAAAATAAACGACTAGCCGAGTACTTTGTAAACGAAATCAAAAGAAATCGAATTCCTCTTCTCCATTCAAATCTCGTCCTTCCCATTTTCTTCAAAATAAACAAGACTTCTGCCTTCCCAAAAATTCGATCCCCTTAGGAAATCGAAATGTTTTTCGATTCAAAATTGAAAGCAGATAAAGAGTGGCGGTCAGAAATTGTAGCGTGGCATGCTCGAAGTTATGCGAAGCGCTTGATTTTGGTATTTAGGGATGCGCGATTCCCCTCTTCATCTCATCAGAGCCTATACGCGATTCTATCGCAAGGCCGCGTGGAGAGGGAGCGATGTCAAGTCAATTGCGACTCGATTTTGGTTAGGAAGCTCGGTTTTCGAGCAGCATTCTGGTGGAATTGGTTACGTTGTCTGGCGAGTTTGAGGAAGGGAGGATCGGCATCCTTGTCCTCTGTTGTAGATCGAGTCATGGAAGATCATTAGGCAAGCGCGAGGTGGTTGAGTCGTCGACTTGATGTCTGCCAATCGAGATTTGGTGCTGTTTATCGTGAGTTTTCTGTGAGGTATATATTCTTATGATTTATTTTCCAATTCGAATTTTTATAAAAATAATTTCTGTTTTGCTATATAAAAAAAAGAAAAAGAAAACTTATTATTTATACCTAAGAATTGACAACAGGAAACTTTCTATTTAGTCATATATATATATATATATATATATATATATATATATAAGGTTATGTACTTATAGGTATATATACGCAGTGAGTCAAATTTCTGTTCTTATTTAAATATATATATATATATATATATATAGACACACACACACACACACAAGGATTTTAAAATGAGTAGAGTTTATATTAAAAAAATGAAAAAATGAATGAAATTTTTATAGTGTATATAGGTTATTTTTATATATGTAGTTTCAAAGAACAAACAAAACAAATATATTTATATAGACATTTTCGCTTACAATTTAATTTTAAATAATGATGTATTATGGAGTTAATTTGTTTAATAAATCTATTCAATTTTTAGTTAAAAGTAAAAACATCGGTTAATTAAATTAATCAAATGGAAGTTTATTATTCGATTATTTCGAATATTAATGAATTATATAAATGTTTATACAAGGTCTAAAATGGAGAAACAAGCCGGAATTGAAATGAATGGAAATGATTGCATGCGTAGGCAAAGGTGAGATCTTCTCACTCGGTCGCTGATTTAATTTTTTTTAGTTAAATTTAAAATTTATTGATTGTGTGCTTGAATAATTAATTTATTATTAGTTATATTAGTTTAGACCCTATGCGCCGCATAATAGCGGAGGTTATTATATTAAACCCATATACTGTGATATTCCACCTCGAAGTGGAATTGGTATTATATATGTATCTGGAGTTGTTGATTTCCCGTATTATACAGCAGATAAGACCCTATTGCGCTGCATAATAGCGGATAATATTTTATAAATCCCATATACCGCGATATTCCACCTCGAAGTGGAATTGATATTTAATTTGTTGTGCCAATATCTGTGGATGCAGGGAAACAGGTTGGAGGGATCCAACTGGATTCCTCAAAACATTTTGATTTTTTTTCGGAATTTTGTGTTGATCATTTATAATTTGTTTGTGACTATTTGTGATTGAAGTCATTGAAGGCTTAAATTTAGCCAAATATATTTTTGGTATCGTTGGATTCCAAAAATATGAAATTTGATTTTTGAAAATTAAAGTAGAAAAGCCTAGACCGTTACAATTAAAGTATTAAAGTTGATTTTTATAATCCGATCGAATTAATTCCAAAAATATGGGAAATATTCTTAATAAAGGAATTTCAAGAATGTTGTGAATAATTGAAGAATTTATTTAAGATACGGATTTTAAATAATTGAAAGAGATAAAGAAATTTATTTCAAAAGGAAATAAATTTAGAAATTAAATTTGGAATTTAATTAGAGTTGAAATTAATTCTGTAAATCGATTTGGGAATTAAATTGGAGTTAGAATACATCTTAGGAATCGATTTGGAAATTTGGTTAGGTTTTTGGGAAATAACTTGGAAAATCAATTTGAAATTGATTTGATATTGAAAAATTTATTTGCGAAATCAAATTGGAATTTGATTTTGTGTTTGAAATAAACTGGAAATCAATTTGGATTTGCATGGGTTTGAAGATGATATTTGGAAATCGATTTAAAATTCGTATATCAGTTGATATTTGGAAATATAAATTCACAACGGGAATTTGTAAAGAAAAGGAAAATTGTTTAAAAATAAATATTGGTTTATTTTTAAAGGGGAATAAATCAAAGGACAAAGATTTGTATATTTTTTGCCTCAAGGACACGACCTCAATATTTTTACCATAAGGACAAACATTCTTATAAAAATTAATCATAAAGACAAACATTTTCCAAAATTACTCATAATGACAATAAAAACTGCTACCGAGCTAAAATTGATGCCTAAAAACTGCTACCGATAACTGATACCTAAAAACTGCTATCAATAACTAAAAACTGATACCTACAGAAAGTTGTCCTTTAGGATAAAATATTGAAGGTCTATCCTTCAGGCTAAAATGCTGTGAAATTTTGTCTTTGACAATAATTCCCTGTATTTTTAAAGTGTGGAAAGAAATTTACAAATTGGAATGTAAATCAAAATAAATCAAGAAGATTTATTAATCTATTGGATTGGACCATTTTGTAATGGAAAAAGAATTCTTCCTTGGAAAGCCGAGTATATTTTTAAAAATAACTTTTGATTAAATTTAAAAGTTTTAGATTTGGTTTTAAAATAATATTGTTGGAGAAACTAGTTTGGAAATTGTTCAAAGTAAAAAAGATTTTATTTAGTTAATTATATAAGGGGTTATTTTAAAGATTTAAATTGATATTTGATTTAGAAAATAGTTATTTAAATATTTATACTCTATTTACAAATTTTTATTTTAAAATTTGTTTTGGACCTGAATTTTTATATGAGGTATTAGTATAATATTTCTCATAACTAATATTAAGCAAATATTCTAAAATAGTTTATTTTAAATGTTTCCAAGTATATTTTGAATAAGTATTTTATATAATTTTAGGATATTTGAAATCGGCATATTTTCAGTGGAAATGAATAAATATTGGAAATGTTTTCCGCGTAAGGAAAATTTTATTTGAAATTTATTTTTCAAAAGATTGTAATGTGGAAATTGATTTGAAATTTATTTTCAAAGGGTTGAAGTGTGAAATTGTTCTTGCGAAGATATTAATAATTGGGAGAAATTATTTGAAATCCATTGACTGTTGTGAATGACGATTGATAGTTGAATAACCGACTATCAATATTGGCCTTAATCGGCATTTGAATTTCGATGCGACCGGGAGTCGAATTCCAACTTGATATTCGAAACCCACATCGAACCTTTGTGATTGTGATGGATCTTTTGTATAAAAGATCAAAGTGAAATTGTTGTGATTTGTTTGAATCTGAATGTAACACTTATTTTTAAAATAAGCGCTCGTTATTCGGATAAGCCGGGAGAGGGCCTTGTGTCATAAAACCCATTTCGAATAACGATACGATGAAATGGAATTGCATTTGAAGATGGTGTTGAAGACCGGGTATCTTCGAAAGAGAAAGGATACCTGTCGAATGTCTCTGCACCGGGTTGCTCCGGTATAGAGATTTTATCACCCTTTGTGATGGGGATTCCGGACGTGATTAGTGAATATCCGGATTGCAAGGGCTTCTTTGGAAGTGCCTTCGGTTCCATTCGATCCCGGAACGGACTTGTATGGATGTGTGTCTGATGTTACACCTTGAGATGTATAGCTGGTTTCTATAAAATACATTTCTGTTGGTGGCGGAGAATTTATTCTCTTAGCTTAACACCCTTCTATGAGACGTACGAGCTCAGAGGTTATGTAGTTGATGGTTACTAGTGATATATTCCCAATTTGATAATGTGGCATACGAAGTGCTGCCGATCATTTGTTGATCGAAGCGTGGCTTTTGTGAAAAGCGTAGCTTTGTGGGCGAGACTTCGTCGAACCTCACACCCCGGAATGGTCGAAACAGGAAGAATGCAGCAAGGTTATAGGGGGTAGTGCCCCTTGGGGTATGTGCATTTCCATCTGGATAGAAGTGGTATCATGGTATGGAGCCCAGATACTTAACTTATGTGGATATCGCAAATATATATTACTTTGTGATTGTTGTTGTTGAGGATCCTCGGATAAAGGTTGTTTACAACCGGAAGATGGCATACTCGTGTCAGTAGTTACCTATTTTTGCAGAGGTAACCCGGCCTTGTGTTGGCAGAGATCCGGTTAGGTTCTCGGGGCGTCCCTCCAGAGGCGTACCCATGTGGCCCAGGAAGTTCCTTAGCCTGACCATTTGTTGGAAATCCAATTACCACTACGCGCCTTGTACGGTTTTAGTTGTATAACCTGCCATTTAATATGGTAGCTATAGTAGGCATACTATAATGGTACGTATGCTGGCTAAGATTAATATTATACTTGCAAATGTTCCTGCACTATGCACTAATGATAATATTAAAAAGATTTTGCATATAAAGCATGTTTGACTATCATAAGGACAAATCGCACTCAAGTGTGCATTTGCATTATGTGTGTGGCGGGAGGCCTTATGCTAGTTTCATTTTCCTAAAAGCATTACGGATTTCTTTTAAATTCCTTTGTTTTCCTTTTGTTAAAGAATAACTATTTTTTTAGATCTCACACCAGTCCCATGACTGACCTGGAGTTTATTGTTCCCTTTCTAAACTCTGGGTGCCCATAATTTTCCACACGGGCAGCCTAGAGTCAGGTTATCAGTTATTCGGGAGCAAAGTCAGAAAAGAGTTGTTGTGGAGATCAGGAGTTGAAGCTGGATGGCGAGACGTATCTCTTTACTATGTAGTGTCCGTTGCATGTGGTTAGTGCAAATCAGTTTTCATATAGTCAAGTTATAATAACCGTCAGTGATGTATGGTGTCGTTGTAAACTCTGATGTTATATTGTATTATCATTGACGAGTCTTCGATTTAGAGATTATTCTTTATCTATTATACATTGTTCCGCTGTGAAATGTGAGATTCTGTTATTGTTTCTGTTCTTCTTTTATCTTCTTCTTCTTTAACCCTAACGGTTCGGTTTTCCGGCATTCGACTGTGCGACATTTGATACAGTGGATGTATAAATGTCGACTCTCGGGCGTCGTAAAACCGGGTCGTTGCAGGTTTCATCTTTATCTAGGATGAATGGTGGATTTCTTTCTTTAACCTTTATTCTCATGGGTTTTGAATTTTGTTTGAGTTGTGGACATCTTTATCTTTTTTTATTTGTTGAATGCCTCTTTTGGGCTTCCCTTGGCTTTATGGGACGTAATGTATGCTAAGTTGGCCTTCCTCTAGAAGGTTGTTGATGGGTGCTTATCCTGACCCTTCCCTAAGAGGTGATATGGACGTAAGGTTTTTGTCTCTCCCTCTATGATATGCTAAGGAATAGCATCATAGGCTTATGTCCCTCCCTCTAAAAGATGTATGGAATAACGTCGTAGGCTTATGTCCCTCCCTCTAGGAGGTGCTATGGACTAGCGTTGTAGGCTTAAATACTTGTATATGAAAACTGTTATTATATGAAAATCATTTTCGGTCAATCAAAATAGAGTCTCTTTGAAGAGAAAGAAGTTTTGTAATTGAACCCTTCTAGTATATCGAGGGGTTATCTTTTGGAAAAGAGTTTGGATAACTGCATCCTTTCTAATAAAGAACTTTCTCTCAATATTTCCTTTTGCAAGAGTTCTCTTGCTGTTCTCATAATGGAGTCTTGGATCTCAAATAGGAGACTGGGAGGTCAAGATTCATGAACCAATAGTCTTTTAGTTGAGGATAGGATTCTCTAATCTGAGTTATTGTCAATAAACTTTGAATAGCTTTAAGACTTTTCTTGAAAAGGTATAAATAGGATTTTCCTTACCAATGGTTTTAGGAACTTTGAAATATTGAAATTTCTTGGTTAGAGATCCTTTGTGTGCACTCATTAATGCAATATAATATTTTAAATAGATTGCACAAATCAACTTTTGAGATAGATAGACATTTTTCCCCGGGTGATAGGGTAATTTCAATAGTTTTCTTATGAAGATATGTTTGAGAAATTTCTTTTAAAATAATTTTCCAAAAATAAAGTTGGTATATATAGACTTTCTCATAAATTGTTAAGGGTTTGGTAGCGATCTGAATAGAAGCAAACCTTTGTATTGCATTGATTGAAATATTTATAATCATTTCGTATCAAGCACCTGAGCTATTCTTTTCAAGTAGCTAGAAGTTCGTTTTACTCCAAGAATATGTTGAATGTCATGGACAGGCTTTGTTTTACCTATAATGTCCCTTAAATTTTGAATTAGTACATGGCCAATTTTTAATACAAATCTAAGTACAAATTGAGTTAAAAAGATATGAAAAGAGAGAGAGTTCATAGTTGAACTAATGCTGCGAGACTTCATGATTTGGTAGGGGTCCACATTCTAAAGTAGCTAAGCTGCTCTCTTCTTAACTAGAATAAGATGTCTCTTTAGGTTTCTTTAACAAACTCCTTTAGGAATTCCAGCCTAATCATATCTTGAATTGCTTCTGCTAAAATGTGGCAGTTGTCGGTTTTATGTCCATTTGCATTATGGTAAGCGCAATAGTCACCTCCTTTATTTGGTTCTAGGTGTTCCGCATCTTATAAGGAGCAATAAAATTCTCGTTGCCCTTCATCATGGCGAATATGCGGAAGTGGGGCATGTTTAAGCCTATATGATTTGATTTGGAAATAATTCTTCGACTTCCCTTCTGGTTTTCATTCTCCCTTGGTCTCTTGTTGAGATGCCTAAAGACGGATTTCTCTTCTTTACATTCTCGATGAAATTTCTTCGTAGCATGATGATTTTCGTCCATTGGAATAAACTTTTCTATGTGCAGAAAGAAATGTTTTAGATCTTTGCATGCATTAACATAAAGGACTTTCTAGAATATATTTTGTTCAATTAACTCTGATCGAACTGCCATAAGCTTTTCTCTATCGGTTGTATTTTCTGCTTTTAATGCCTTCAAGCTGAATCTATTCAGGTACTCGTCAAGTAGTTCTTTTGGTTTTTGTCTGATTATTGCCAACAATTTGAAGTCTATAGTTGTATCTTTAAACATAGAAAATTGGGTCATGAAGTCACAAGTAAATTGTTCCGAAGAATAGATGGTTTTCATTCGGTAGCTCCTGTACCATTTGATAGCCGCTTCCTAAAAAGTAATAGGAAAAAGCTTACTACAAGCTGCCCCTGGAGCATTATATAAGTTCATCCAATTTTCAAAAGGTACAAGATGATCATTTGGATCTGTAGTCCCATCATATTTCAGTGAAGGAATTAGGATATGAGGAGGGAGACTAACTTCCATTATTTCTTTAGGAAAGGGAGTCTTTTGCAGGGTAACATTTTCCTTTGGGTTAGAAATTCCCATTTCCCTGAGCATATCCACCATTATTTGGTGTAAGATGTGTTCTTCATTAGCTTCATTTCTGTGGTAACCTTTGTTGTTTCCTTGGATTTGACTGTTCGATTGCTCAAGGGACCTTTTCGCTTGACTTTCTTAGTTGAACTTTTAATCCTCTACCTCATTTTGGGGGTGAGCTTCATACTCTACTTCCACAATCCTTAATGACTCTCAAGATGGAGCTCTTTCAAGAAATTATCGCATTGCCATTATTTGTGATTGTAGATTCTGGGCTTTGATCTCATTGTTTTCCAGTCTTGTTAGGTTGAAGGTTGCCCCACTTCTATATTCCCTAAGTTAGAGTTTGGGACCATGTTATCTCTCAAAGTTGATTATGAAGCTGCTTCTTCGTTTGGATTGCTGTTATTGGTCCTTGCTCTTGCCATTTTCTCTCTTGAATGAAGACCTCTATGCAATTAATCCGTGGCAAGAATTATCGGGGATTGGAGGTTCAAGCCCTCCTTCTAGCACCAAAATTTTTAACAAGAAAACTTGTCAACACTTCAAACTAAAGCTAGGAGAATAGTGATGCTTTGGAAACCTCCTTTTGAACTAGTGGAGGTCGCTAACACTTTTTAGGCCGATAAGAAGATCAAAAACACATCCTTGGCACCTTTCGACACAGTCGAAAGGGAACTCCTCTTTTGGAAAATCCTTTTGAATAGGTTGGAATAGAACTCTGTCGGAACCACCCATTGACACAAACAAAGTAGCTTAGGTTGGGGACTTAATGATTTCTGGAAATGGTGGAGCTAGACAGGTTTTGACTCTATCGAAAGGGGTAGCACTTGCTATCTTGTAAATTTGAGCTAAGTATATTAGAAAATATGAGAACTAAAAGTTTCGATCCGATTAAAGGGGGACCTTTCGACTGGTTTAACAGTAGGTTGACATATTTATGAAAAATAGGTAAATCAGAGTTGCTAAGTAATAAAGATTATCACCATCCTCCTTTTATTGATCTCGATTGTGCAGATTGACCAAATCCCTAATTTGATTTAGGAATTAGGGTTTACAAACTTTTAGAGATTGCAAGTTAGAAGTGAAAGAAATCCGATCCCTTGAACATAATCCCTTGGGTCTTACTTGTAGGTGCCAATCAACACCTTTTGGCTGAATGCTTTTAATACAATTGGAAGGTTTGCTTTCCTGCTTTCATGCGCATCTCTTGACTTACAGCTTTTGACTTAATCGAAAGGGTTTTATGACCACCATTCTATTGCTGCTGAAGATGAACTTCTTTCTGTCTTTCTTTATTTCCTTTTGACTTCGTCGAAAGACATTGCTTGATAGTCTTCGACCTCGTTGAAAGGTCTATTGATGCGCTCTTCATTTGGATGTTGATGTCCATGTAGTTTGTCCTGAGTACTGGCTTTCGATGCTGTCGAAACATGTCCTCCTAGGGTTTCGTATGTGTCAAAGCACGTTTTGTTGTAAGTGTCTCCTATAGCTAGCGTGGAACCTTATCGTTTTGGTGTTAGTATTCCTAGTCTTTCCTTCATAGACGATAGTGACCTTAACCAATTTGACTCTTGTCGAATATTCTTCTGATGAACATAGACGAAGACGAAACCATCCGTTTTGAATGGTTTGGTGCATGCATAGAAAGGATGCTACTTGTTGGCTTCGGAAGCTAGCTTTTAACCTCGTTGAAATCTTTCTGCTTACTCTATTGAAATCTTTTTGACCTCTTCGAAGGGTGCTGTTGGCGCTATATTCTTCTCGTTGAAAGCTTTATCTTTTGTTTAAATGGACCATCCTAATGCCTTATGATCTTTATCAATACTTTTGCTCCTTCGTTCATACCTTTTCTCTTGTGAATATTTTATGGATAACAGAACATATCCACGTACTATTGGAAAATTTGGTTCATAAATCTACGAAGAAAGCTGGTGCATTCGTTAACCTAAATGACATTACTAACCACTCATACGAACCATACATAGTCCGAAATGTTGTCAATAAAACATTGTCCTCTACCACTCTTAGCTAATGGAAACCTGTCATAAATTACAATTGGGAAAATACTCTGGCCCCACACAGCTGATCAAATAGATTGTCAATTGTCAGCAAATGATACTTATTTTTAATCATCTTTTCGTTCAACTTACGATATTTGATACAAATCGTAAACGACCCATCTAGTTTGCTTCACGAACACTATAGCTTCATCCCAAGGCGAACTGCTTGGTCTAATAAAATATCTTCCTTCTGGATCCACTAGTTGCACCTTCAATTCTTCATCTCAGTCGATGTCATCCTGCTATGTATTCTACTAACAGGTTCAGCTCCAGACACAAGATCTATCCGAAACTCAACAGCTCGTTTCGGTGGTAGTCCTATAACCGGCTCAAAAACATCTGAATATTCTCTTGCTATTCGAACTTGACTTAACTCTTCTTCTACCTCCATATCTCTTAACAAAGCACAAGCACTGTAGTCAGAATCCTCTACTAAGAATATCATTCGGTTATGACTATCAGGGTGTCTCAGTGATACTTTACTATCCTGGAAAATATGCTAGCATCATATATACCTAACCAATTCATACACAAAATGATCCCAAAATTTACCGAACCAAAAACATACGGACTGCATGCAAACTTCTGACCTAACAAATCAAGTTCTAACTGGTCATATCTCATCTCCAAATTTGCATACCCTCTTATTAGATTCATCGCTTTTAAGGAAGTACAAGGAATGTGGGTTCTGGACATAACCTATCAACCAAACACCGAGATATAAATGAATGCGATGCACCGGTATCAGATAGTACCCTAACTGGTATTCTCCGCATCAAAAGCGTACATTCCATCATAGTCTTTACTGTCTCAGCAGTATTTGGCCTAACAAATGATGGTCTAATGGTAAAGACGTTTCCCTTAACCGCCCTGACTGGTTTTGGACACCGATTCTTATAATACCCTATCAGGTCATAATTAAAGCACTTCATACCCTTCTTGTCTGCGGCCTTCTTCCCCTTGCCAATCCGGCATTCATGAGCATATTGACCTTTCTTATCACACTCGAAACAAACTAGATCGGCCTTTGCTTTCTTGGCAGCTTCTCCCTTTTAGGTTCCCTTCTTCTTAAAGAACTTCCTTTTCTTACTTTGAGAACCCTAGGTTTTAATATGCTTCTCCTTTCCATAAGTAGCAAGCATTTCCTCATGTTAGGTTGCCATCTCCACACCAACATTACAAGGATCGCGAAGATGTAGCAAAGTCGCCCTAATAATCTCAGGTCTCAATCCCTGAATAAACTTCTTATTCCTCTTGAGAATGGTATCAATGATCGCATATCCGTATACAGACAGCTCATCGAACTTTATGGCATATTCAATCACCAACATCTCGCCTTGCACTAAATCCATGCTTTCTCAATAGTGTCAACTTACCAACTTCAGACAGGAGTTAACTCAGTTCTACTCATACAGGAGTTAACTCAAATTATATTCACCATTGGGTCAACCTAGCTGGTTATTCTGCCATTTCTTCCAAAAATACCGTTATGAGTCCATTATACAGTGACTATGTTTATAGAAGAAGCAATTACAATAAAATAACAATACCAACATCTATGGTTGAATATCCTTGAAACCATTTCCATATGAAACATGGTTAATCCCTTTAACTTATTACTTTATCAAGGAAAGCTTCTTCAAATACTCGAAAACTAAAAGCTATTTGAAAGCACTTTTATATTTCCATGGGTTTTTCTTTAAAAATGAGATCGGGTTCTTTTTTTTTTGAAAACTAAGGCTTTCGAAGCCTTAGACCTTTACTTTTGAAACCATTAAAATCTATTTTTCGAAATCTTTCAAATTTTCTTTTTAAAACAATTAAACGCATTCCTTTTGAAACATTTAAAATATCTCTTTCGAAAGCATCAAAATCTTCCTTTCGAAATCATCAAAATATATTCCTTTCGAAAGTATTAAAGCATGTCTTTCCAACTTGTAGAAGCATAGTTTCGAAACCATTTGAAAGTACCTCTTTTAAAACATTGGTTTTAATCTTAAACATATAACTTTTGGGTCAAAGTGAACATAATTGAAAGTACCCCTTTCGAAACCTTTAACTTTCAAATAAAAGACTTTGGGGAAAACTAATGGCTTCGGAACCATCCTTTTGAAAGCTTTAATCTTTTAAGTAAATCAAATGGAAGGATACCTTAGAAACACCTTTTGAAGCCATTGCCTTCGAAACCTTTAGTATAAGTGGCTACTGGAGCCCTTTCAAAAGCATTGGGAAGCAACTTGTCATATTTATAAAAGTAAACTTGTTTTTATAACTTTTTGAAACTTCAACCTATTCGAAAGGTTTGAAGACGATAGTCAGGCTTCGACTTGGCTCAAAATTACCCTTTCGAAAATTTCTCTTTAAAATATAAAATGCCGCAACTCATTCGAAAGCTACCCTTTCAAAACAAGAAGGCAGAAACCCCTTCAAAAGCTATGTCAAAACCCTTTCAGAAGCGTTCTTTTGAAAATAAGGCAAGAGGCGTCTCTTTTGAAAGCGAAACAGAGGTCTTCGAAAGCTATTTAAAATGGCCTCGACTCCTTCGAAAGCATGGTTTTGACTCTATGCCTTTCACCTTTCTCCAATCCACTTCGTACCAAAGCATTGATACCCTGTGTATTGGTTTCGACTTAGTTAGAGGCATATGTATGAAGTCAAAAGGTTGCCACTGGAAGTGGCAAAACAATAAATCTACGCAAAACTATTTTATTGGCTTTTTAAGTAAATTATTTTCAATAAACTTTCCTATTTATAAAAATATTATTGGTTGCATTAACTTTACCAAAATCTTTTCTAAAAGCATTGACAATTCATGCAAAATTAACAAAAAATAATTAGCAAAGAAGCCTCCAGTTTAATTAATTTAATTTCCATAGTAAGTTACTTAGGAAATCCCAATAATCATCATAACGCACTTTTAATACGTTATTTAACATGTAAAAATTTCGAACCCAACATCCTTTATTTAATAGTCAAAATAAATTTTTAAACCCAATTATCTATTTTTTTCCTTCAAAAATTCACAGTGAATTATCTATAGCTTGGATTATTACAAAAATTTAACCCATCTTCAAATAATGTTTTATATAACATATAAAATCCTCGTGGCATTTGAAACCAATAAATACAATTTTAGCCATAAATAAAAAACATTTATCAAACATATTTGTTTGAATCAAACATATCATGAAATTCAAGTGTATCATCATTAAAATCCTCATAGAGGTTTTAAACTCAAAACCCAAAATAAAATTGTTTTTAAAAATAAAAATGAGATGATTTTGATCATTATTCACTTTTCTTTTGATAAGGAACTTGATATTTGATCTTGTTTGATTCTCTTTGCTTGATTCCTTAGCTTCTAATTGATTTTAATCCTCTTTTCCCCTAGGTTATGGCCGATTTGAGCTTCTTGGTTTATATTTTTGAATTATAAACCTGTAGAATGAAAATGGGAATAAGGGTTTAGGAGTTAAGGGTTATGGTGGACGGCTAATCCCCATAATACCTTTTCCTTATTATCTTATAAGTTAACTTATGAAACCATTTCTATAAACTCAGTCTTTTAATTTTATTTAATTAAGCACGAACTCTATTTAGTTTTAATATCTCAATCCCTATGTCACTCTAATCTTTATATTATTCTGTTTAACTTATCTAATTAAATCTCTTGAATAATGTTATTAAAGTTAGGGGTGTTAAAAGGAGATGGGTAATGTTGCAACGGTGGCAAGTAGTTCACGATTAGGTAGTCAGTTTGAGGCGATTTGGCCGAGGTAGATTTTATGGGATGGGTACAATGTGCTGCTGTATTTATGCTTGATGCTAAGATGCTTGTTTCAAGCACTGGTTATGGTCGGTGACTGTAGACAGAGAAATGTAATGGTCATGGGTTTGTATAGGTTTTGTTGGCATCAAGAGGAAGTGGTTTAGGAAGTTGTAGAGGTAGTAGGAGGAAAAAATAAAAAGGCAAAGTAGGGGAAGTTGAAACTAACAAAAAGGAAGCAACAGAACCAGTTTGAGGAGTGATAGGGAGTGTGTGGTTGCGATAGTGGGAGTTAGATAGATGTCGATGGGTTTGTGAGGTTTCTGGTGAATGTGTTTGCGGATTTAGTTCAGGCGAAGGAGGTGTTGGCTATGAAGTAAGATGGTTGCAGTGAAGTGGCATGGTGGTAGTTGATGGTTTGTTTGATAAGATTATAGTGATGAGCAGTAGTCGTCGAGGCTAGAAATGGTGGTGGGGTGGTATTATGCAGGAACATTATGAATAAAGGCATTGCTTGGGTGTTTGGTCATGGAGCGGTTTAGGATTGTGTTGATGAAGTATGGAGATTAGGGTTAAGTTTGGTGTTATAGTGATGTTTGTGAGGGCAGCATTTTGCTATCGAGTTGCAGCGAAGATGGATTGTAGCTGCAACTGGATGTGTTGTTGTTTGATAGGCAAAGGGAGGTGAAGTTGAAGGAATGGTGTAGGAGTTGAATTAGAGAGCAGTGAATGGTAAAACAATGTGCAGAGAAGGAGTTTGGATTCTAGGTTGGTAGGAGTTGCTGATGGGTTGTGATGATATGCACAACACACTTATGCAGGTAAGTGTTTGATGATTTGGAGAAAACTGTGATGTAGTGAATTTTATATGTAGGAAGAGGGTATTAAGGAAGAGTATGGTGGTAGGAGTTTGGTAGTGGGGATGGTGTGGATGATGGGACACAAAAACAATCAAATGCAAATTGTGAACGCAATTTCTATAGCAAAGAATTGCAACAACAAATGAAAATGTACCTGTAAATGTAAATATTTTTAGAACTAAATCAAAATGCTATAGCTATAGTTTGTATAGAAATGTAATGCAATGAAAATGGTTGAAGCAGATATTGAAATGAAATAGCAGCATGCAATGCAAATGCAATGAAAATCAACAGTGAAGCTTGAAATGAAAGGAACAAAATGCAACATAGAGAAACTTCTTTATATTTTTATTTAAAGACAATAGAAAATAAAAGAAAATTAATTCGAACAATAAAATTAAAACCATATTGTTGTTCTTGGCAACGGTGCAAGAAACTTGATAATCGATGGATTTTCTATCGATTAGAAAACCACTGAAAAATATAATTGTTATAAAACTGCAAGTGCACGGTGTACACTCATAGTAGTATATGAGCATGGGTTGATCCACAGGGAAAAAAAATAAATTTCAGTATTACTCAATCAAATTAGCTCAAAATTTTGAAGTGGTTTTAAACTAAGAAAAATTGTAGAACATAAACTAAAGGAAAAGTGAATAAAACAATGAGATTAAGGAACAATTTAAAGGCAAGTCTACTTCTAATCATTCCTATAAATCAACACAAAATTCATTTATAACCTCTCATTAAATTATCAAGTAGAAATGATTGATGTGTTTAATATAAGTATGGTTTGCTTGAGCTATTGATTAGCACAACTTAAACTATCAAACTCTAACACACCATTCAAACCCACTTATCAAAATTCATGAAAATGACATGAAATTAAAAATAAAATTAATTTTAAGTAAGATCTATTTACTATGAATTAGTAACATAGACCATCAAATTTTAATTTTGCTTAGCTTTCATCATCAAAATCAGTTAGGAAAATGATCAAATAGTTTATGTTTATATGAAGTTAAGCATAGCCTATTTGAGATGTCAAAATAGGCTATCGAAATTCAGTAAAAAAAGAAACACAAACCACCATCATTCATAATTTCGGTTAAGCACGTAAGAGAGATCATAAATGAAATCATTATGTTAATTTAATATGTTTCAAGAGAGCTTCATTACCCCTAAATTGAAGGGGATTAGCTATTTGAAAACATGTTAACATAAAATGATTTCAACATAAAAAAGGAAAATGAGAGCTAATCAAAAGAAAAGAAAACTAACTACTTGCATGAAATAGTACTAAACTAATTTGCAAGAATTAAATCTATGCTACTAACTGAAATAAGAGAGCATAGTAAAAAAATAGCAATAAAAAGAAAGCATAAAATAAACATTGCATGAAGATTAAGAATAAGGCTAAGAAGCCATTAAAGAAATTTTTATTTAACTTCGATTTGTGGCTTCAATATTGCATGAAAATAAAGAAAATCTTACATGAAACATAAGGGGTATTTATACATGCTTAAACCCTAATTCATATTTTAGGGGACTACCTAAAATGCCCTTGAGATAGTGTAACCTCCAAGTAATCATTAGGGACCACTAACATGCCTTTAAGCTCCATTAATACATGCATGTGCTTTCAATAATGGAACATACGTTAGTGGGTAGGTGTGCTTCTCCATGTTGCATTAATTCTTCGATTTCCATTCTCTATTTGCCTTCAACATATGTGCATGCATACATCCATGAAACCGTTTCATATTTGCACTTCATTTCCTATAATTAAAAATAAAAATGTGCAAATAAATTTTCTCAAATTAAATATTACACAAAAATACCATTTTACCCCCCAAATTAAGATAAATAAATGATGATTTGAAATCAATTTAAGTTTTGGTTTAAACATGTAAAATACCTTAACGTGCTCATTTATTTAATTAAAAGAAGAATAAACGTGGAAGTAAAAATATACACTTTTACATGCAAATCAGTCGCATCCATTAGGGTATTATCATCACCCTTCTATGTGTGTGTATATATATATGGATTGATTGTGCATGAGAGCTCTCAGGAAAAGGTTGCCAAGCAACCGAGGTGAAGAAAACTTTGGTACTATCCAATAAGGGATAGGCAGGTCATGTGTTGGCAGGGGGTCTATGTGAGGTCGTCAGTACATTTTCTCGAGGTGTAATGTGGCAGGCGGTACCTCAATACCTTGTCATTATATGGAATCCATTTTTCAATAAATTCCCTTCGGATTTAGTTGTATACCTATTACGCTGGAATTTTAATGTAATAATTTTGACTATGATTCAATATTTATTTTAAACCTTAGACATTGTTATAATATCACAAGATTTCCTATGAAATGGTTTAGCTATCGTAAGGTAAAAACCTGTTCATGTTTATGTGCGGCACTGTCTTATGAGATACCTTTAATTTTGTATGGTTTCTAACATTAAAATCAATGTGATGTGTGTTTCTCACGTTGGCTTACCAGACTGATCAGGATGTTATTTTCTTATAATGCTCGAGTTAGCTAAAGCATATTTTCCAAATTTAGTTTGGATGCTTTGAGCTTCAGGAGATGTAACATCCCCCTACTTGGAGGCCCAAAATCGACGGCCACGGATGCTGCAGTCATCCATGGTTATTAATCCTCGACGACCAAATACGATGGAGTTAGATTCATTGATACATAGAAACACATGAATATAGAAGAATTCAAAACATCAAACAAGATCACATTCTGTTTCAAAATATTTCCAATTTATTACATAATCCCAAAATCGTTAGTCACGCTCAGAGAAAATATATTTATTACAACATATGCCAAGAGCGACATAAAGATGCCCCCTTGGATGATTAGAGTATATACAGGCAATATGACAACTTTGCCATCACAAAAAACATGGCAGAACCAAAATAAAAGAGAACTCTAGATAACCATCATGCCCCTACACGTCTCCGGAAGCTTTTATTCATCTAATGAGGTACCTGAAAACCTCAACTATCAAACTACTCAAAATCAATTGAGTACCCAAGAGTTTAAGGGGAAAACATAAACTTCGAGTCAGACATAAATTCTGGTATGAATAATAGTATACCATCTCAAATCATTTAGATATGTAGTGAGACAGCGCCGCTTAGCGGAATGGGTTTCCCTTCTCTGATATCCTAAAACCTTTTTATAAAACCATATACTGTCCTCCTGCAATCACAATGGATAAAACACCTCAAAGTAATAAAATATGATGATATGCAAACAAGTCAATCAATTTTGGATTACCCGTTCCCATTCATTTTGACTATTTGTCACAGATATTGTTTTTAGGATTACTATTAACCTAATAGTTTTCATGGACTGACTAATAACCGGTTAAATTTCCAAGGTCCCCCTGTTCAATTACATAGTTTTCATGGGATCACTATGAACCTATTGGTAACTACAATACCTTTTCCTTTATCCTAGTTTTCATAGGCTGAATAGGAATCTATTAATTATCCGTCAATATCTTAATCTTTTATCCAGATATAGTTTTCAAGGGCTAACTATTAACCTATTGGCCCTTTCCAATATCAAATCATACTTATCATGGGCTAACTATGAACATGTCTTTCTGATGTCTTCATTTATACATAGTCTTCATGAGCTTACTATGAACCTATTGGCTCCTGTCATTATCTTTCTGTAACATTTTAGCATCATATATTCTAGTCTTCTTGTCCTCTTGGATGCAATTCTACAGGATTCAACTTAATTTATATTTACTACAGGGTCAACCTAAACAGTTATTATGCCCTTCCCCAATTACAATTATGGGTCCATTACAATGTGAGTATATACACATATATAAAGAAGAAAGCACAATAACTTAGTTAATCCCTTTAACCTTTTAATCATAGAAAACTTCTTTAAAAACTCCTTTTCAAAACACTTTATTTATTTATGCCATGGTTTTCTTTTAAATTGAGATTGGTTTATTTGTACTGAAAAATAAAGCCTTTCGGAACCTTCGAAACCTTGCTTTCGACTTCACTGGATAACCTCCTTCGAAAGCATAAAAATCTCTTTTCAATACATTAGGCTCCTGCCTTTCGAAAAATTTAAAATCTTTCTTTCGAAACCTTTTGAATGTATTAAAGTATTAACATTTAACTTTAGAAGCATAACTTCAAAACCAATTGAAAGTACCCCTTTCGAAACCATTGGGTTTATACTTAAAATATTATTTGGGTCAACGTGAATATAAACAACATTATCTCTTTCGAAACCATTTTTTTATCATACAAAAGGATTAGGGAAAACTCGACGATGTTGGCACCATTCCTTTCGAAAGCTTCAAAACATTTAAGCAAATGCTATAGGATGGCTTCGAAGCCCCCTTCTGAAGCCATTACTTTGAAACCTTTGAACCCTTTTGAAAGCATTTATGAAGTGGTTTGGTACATCTTTAAAACAATCACTACTCTTCGAAAGCATTGATAACTTCAATACACTCAAAAGGCAAAAGAACGGTAGCAGGGCTTCGACTAGGTCGCAACCCCTTCTTTCAAAAGCACTTATTTACAACTAAAGGAACTCATTTGAAAGCCCTTATTTTTAAAAAAAAAAAACCCATTCGAAAGCTATCAGAAACTTCCTTTCGAAAACATATATTTTGATTATGCCAAAAGCTTTAGTAAAGCAAAGGTAGGTGCTTAACTTTTTTTAAAACAAATTATGGTATCGATCCCATCAGATGCAATGCTTTCGACATCATACCTTCTGCCTTTCCTTCAATCTACTACATATCATCTACGTGATACCTTGTGTATTATTTTTTCTTAGTGGGGTTTCAACTTGGTCGAAGGAGAAAGGTAAGGATTGAAAGGTACCTCTAATAGTGGCGAAAACTATTTTTTTCGTAAAGGCTGATTAAAGCCACTTAAAACAAATTATATCTACTTAACCTGCCCACTTGTAAATACATGATTGGTTGCCTCGACATTTTACATGCTTTAAAAAATTACCACCTCTTAATTTTTTGGATAAGTATCAAGATTTATTTTTGTAGATAAGCCCTTCCATTAAAAAATATACTCAAATGGTTTAGATTCTACTCTCCAATTAATTTAATTCGTATAGTAAATCACTTATGAAAAATCCTAAAAATTACTAAAATTCATTTTCATGATGTTATCTAACATGTTAAAATTTTGGATCCAAATTCTTTATATAATTTCTGAAATAAATTTCTAAACCTAATTGACCATATTTTCATTCGAAAATTTATATTAATATTTCCATAACTTGGAAAATTATCAAAACCAAAACGCAACTCCAAAATCATGTTTCTCATAACATATAATTTTTTCATGGCGTTTAAACATCAATTTCTATTGGTTTTATATATATATCTTAATTTAAAAAATCTTTTTTAAATTGAACAAATTTTAATTCAAGCATATCATTATCCAAATATCATATATATGAATTTAATCTTAAATCTGAAACATATACTCATAAAATAGATATGGAATTTTTATTCACCTTAATTATGGTAAGGAAAGTGAATTAAAATTGGGATTGATTCCCTTTCTTAACTTTCTTAGCTTTTTATTCGAATTTCTCTTCTTTTTCCTCTCCAATAATAGCTGGCTTCCCTTCTTTTTTATGTTTTTGTTAAAAATGAAAGTGAACGTGAATGGCCTAAGTACTAATATATATGTATGTATGCATGCATGTATGTATGTATGTATATAAGGGTAAAGGTTATGTATAGAAAATACCCAATATACCCTTGTGTAGATTAAGTATCATATAAACCATTCTTAAACCCATTGAATTAATTGATTAAGCACGACCATTAAATATTTATTCAAATCTCAATCCCCTTATACTTAACTTTTACATTATTATATTTAATTTGTCTAATTAAATCTTCCGAATAATGTTATTAAAAATTAGGGTGTTACAGGCTCATTTCCTTAAAGAATTTCTTCCTCAAAAGTCAAAAAGGACCAAATATAATCACAGAAATCATCTGTAACAACTCCTAAAAACCATACTAGTCTACTGACTAGCAATTATCTATACAAGTCGAATATAGACATACCCTCAAAGTAGAACAGAATAAGTATCTCAAATCCTGTCTTCTATTTCTCAAGTACAGTCCTTCTCATTGTCGCTCCACTGAATTTTCACCAACTTGACTGTCTTGCATCTTAATCTTTTCTCATCTCTCGCCACAACCTACACTTGTTGTCTAACTCCTGTAAAAATAGGCTCTGCTACCACTCTTCCAACTCTGACGGAGGAACGGTATTCTCTAGATCATGCACATACTTGCAGAGATGAGATACATGGAATACATTATGGATACCTTCCATATTGCTCAGCAATTTGACTCTGTATGCGAGCTTTCCAATCTTCACTATAATCTGCAATGGACCAACATATCTCGGTGCCAGCTTTTCTGACTTTCCAAATCGTATCAAACCCAACATTGGTGAAGCTTTAATAAAAACCCCATCTCCAACTGAGAATGCTAGTTCTTTACGCCTTTTATATGTGTAACTTTTCTATCTGGATTGAGCTTCCTTCGTCCGTACTCGGATCAACTCAGTCTTCTTCGACGCCTCTCTAACCATCTTTGGACCTTAGACCAATCAATATCTAGTCTCTAACCAACATACTGGCAATATGCATGGCCTTTCATCTAAAGCTTCAGAAGGCACAATTCCCTTACCAGTCTGATAACTATTATTATAGGAAAACTCAATCAATTGTAGATGATCTGCCCAAGATCCTCCGAAGTCCAATACACAAGCTCTTAACAAATCTTCTAGCACTTTATTGACTCTCTCAGTCTACCCATCCGTTTGTAGGTGACTTGATATACTCATTTTGAGCATGGTACCTAAAGCTCTCTATAGACTTTTCCAAAATTCACTAGTGAATAATGCATCTCTGTCACTGACTATGCTACTAGGAATTCCACCAACATAGCTAACACCATATTCTGATGTTTCCTGCTAAGAGCATCCACTATCTTATTTCGTTTCCCAGGAGTATATTCTATAGCAAAATCATAAGCATCCAAAAACTCCAGCCATCTCTGCTATTGCATATTCAACTCGTTCTGAGAGAATAAGTATCTTAAAGACTTATGATCTGTGTATAGCTCAAGTCTCTTCCCTAGGAAATAATGTCTCCATATTTTTAATGTGAATATCACCGAAGCTAGCTCCAAATCATGAGTAGGGAATCTCACCTCATATGGTCTAAATTTTTGAGAAGTGTAGGCAACGACTTTACCATTCTGCATTAACACAGCTTCCAATCCCGTTCCACATGCATCAGTGTACACCACCAACCATTGATTTCCATCTAGAACAACTATACCGGTGCATTGGTCAACAAATGCTTTAACTTAAAGGAACCCTTCCTCATATTTGTCAGACCAAATGAACTTCACATCCTTCCTAGTCAACTTATTCAAAGGTACTGTTATCCACAAAAAATCTCTAATGAATTTCCAGTGATAGCCAGTAAGTCCAAGAAAACTTCTGATCTCGGTTACCTTTTATGGTCTCTTTCAATTATTGACATCTTCAATCCTAACTAGATTTACTACCAAACCCTCCTTTGAAACCACATGACAAAGAAACTTGATCTCTTTCTTCCAAATAACACTTGGAAAACTTTGCCATTAGCTGATGCAGCCACAGCGTCTCAAGCAATACTCTCAAATGATCTTTATGCTCCCTTTCATCTTTCAAGTACACCAAAATGCCATCAATGAATACCAATACGAACCTATCCAAGTGCTCTTGGAAAACTCAATTGATCAAATTCACGAAGAAAGCAGGTGCATTCGTCAACCCAAATGGCATCACTAACCATTCATACGAACCACACCTAGTTCGAAATCCTATCAAAGAATACTATCCTCTACCCCTCAACCGATAGAATCTCGTCGTCAAATCCAATTGAGAAAACACTCTGTCCCCACTCAAATGATCGAACAGATCATCTATTCTTGGCAAATGATAATTATTCTCGATTGTCCTTTCACTCAGCTTACAATAGTTGATGCACATTCTTAACGACCCATCTGGTTTCTTCAAGTAAACTATGGTCGCTCCCCAAGGCGAACTGCTTGGTCAAATAAAATTTCTTCCTTCTAGATCCACTAGTTGCACCTTCAATTCTTTCATCTCAGACGGTGTCATCTTAATAGGTTATCTATTGACAGGTTCGGCTCCTGATACATGATCTATCTGAAACTCAACAGATCATTTCAGAGGTAGTCCTGTGGCCGACTCAAAAACATATGCGAACTCTCTTGCAACTTGAACCTTACTTAACTCTTTTCCCACTTCTTTAGAAATTAACAAAGCACAAATACTCCGGACGAAATTATCCATTGAGAAGATGATTCAATTATGACTATCTGGTTGTCTTACTGATATTTCCTCATCCTAGCAAAATATCCTAGCCTTATATCTACCTAACCAATCCATTCCTAAATTGATCCCGAAATCTACGAAATCTTAAACCTACAGACTGCATGCAAACATATGACCTAACAAATCAAGTTCTAACTAGTCACATCTCATCCCTAGAGTTGCATATCCTTATACTAGATTCACAACCCTTAAGGAATGAACATGGCAGGTGGGTTCTAAGCATAACCTATCAACCGGATTTTGAGATATAAATGGATGTAATGCACTGGTATAAAATAGTATCCTAATTGGAATACTATGAATAAAAAAACGTACCTTCCATCACATCCTTTTCAACTGAATCTGGCTTAGCAGATGATGGTCTAACAGCAAAAACTTTTCCTTTGTCTTCCCTATCTGGTTCTGGACACTGATTATTATAATGCCCAACTCGATCGCAGTTGTAGCATTTAACATGCTTCTTATCCGCAGTCTTCTTCCCCTTGATGACCTATATTCATTTGCAAAATGACTCGTATTGTCACATTTGTAGCAGACTAAATCAGCTTTTGCTTTCTTAGCTGTATCTCCCTTCTAGGCTCCTTTCTTTTTTAAGAACTTCCTCTTCTTTCCCTAAGACCCTGGTATTCAACTGGCTTCCCTCTAGCACAAACAGTAAGCATATCTCATGGCAGATTGCCATCTCCACCACTACATTACTAGGATCTTGGATATGTGTCAAGGTTGCCCTAATAAGCTCGGGCCTGAGTCCCCGAATGAACCTTCCATTCCTTCTGATGTCAGTATCTAACAATAGCGTAAGATAGCTCATCAAACTTATTAGCATACACGATAATGACATATCTCCTTGAACTAAATCCATAAACCTCCGCATCAATGTTGACTTAGCAACCTCAAAAATAAATCTCAATTCAAATCTCCTTCGGAAATCAACCCAAGGAAATTCCTCCTCAGAACTCCGACAGTCACACTATTCCACCAGTGAAGAGCTTACCCTTGCAATTGCATAAAGGCCAATCTTCTCTTCTGCTCATCTGCTAAACCCAGATTAGCAAATATTCTTTCATAGTGCAACTGCCAATTCTCTACTTTGATAGCGTCCTTCGTTCCCATAAATGGCTTTCCACCCAAAATGTTGTAGTTTCTCCTCAGCTTAGCATAATTATTCCCAACTGGAGCCACAAGATTAGATCCTCCAATATTTCCAACAACACCAGTAACAGCTCCAGCTTGCATCAAATTAGAAAAGAACCGATACATCATCTCTGCATCTATTAGCTGATTTCTAGTACCTATATTGGCTTTTGCATGTTGATTAGCATTAGCCTGTCAACCTTGGTTCCTGCGATTATTATGTCAAGCATTTCCGTCGGTTTTGGTGCTTCCTCCACCCAAATTTCCTCATCCGTTTCCTGCTTCCATATCTTTTTCTCATAAATCTGCATACAAGCGATAGTAAGATATAGAAGGACGGTCTGAGAGAGGGGAATACATACTTATATATAAACACACACACACACCTATATATATATATTAAATACAAGTACATTACAATAACGTTAACACAAACCCTGATCATATCTCTGATTCATTGGATTATGTTTCAAAAAGCTTTTAGGTTTAAATTGCTTAAGTTTTCATAAACCTATACTCTAATACCAACTTGTAACATCCTCCTACTTGGAGGCCTAAAACCAACGGCTATGGATCTTGCAGTCATTCATAGTTATTAATCCTCGACGACCAAAAATGGCGATGTTAGATTCATCGATACACAAAAACACATGAATATGGAAGAATTTTAAAACATCAAACAAGATCACATTCCGTTTCAAAAATTTTCCAATAAATTATATAATCCGAAAATCGTTAGTCACGTTCAAAAAAAAATATTTTTTACAACATACACCAAGAGTGACATATGAAAATTCCCCCTTAGATGATCAGAGTATATATAGGCAATTTGAAAACTTTGCATAACAAACAAACAACAAAATAAAAATAAAAGAGAACTCTAGATAACTATTATGCCTTCTGCACATCTCCAGAATCTTTTATTCGTCTAATGAGGTACCTAAAATCCTCAGCTCTCAAATTACTCAAAATCAATTGAGTACACGAGAGTTTAAGGGGAAACATAAACTTCGAGTCAGAAATAAAGTCTGGTATAAATAATAGTGTACCATCTCAAATCATTTAGATATGTAGTGAGACCACACCGCTTAGCGAAATGGAATTCCCCTCACTAATATCCTAAAACCTTTTTATAAAACCATATACTGTACTTCTGCAATCACAATGGTTCAAACATCTCAAAATAATATGATATGCAAAACAAGTGAATCAATTTTGGATTGCCCATCCCCATTCATTTTGACTATCTTTCACAAGTATAGTTTTTAGGATTAGTATTAAGCTAATATTTTTCGTAGGCTTACTAATAACCGGTTAAATGTTTAAGGACTCCCTGTCCAATTACATAGTTTTCATGGGATTGCTATGAACCTATTTGTAACTCCAATATCTTTCCTTTTGTCCTAGTTTTATAGGCTAACTAGGAACCTATTGACTATCTATCAATATCTTAATCTCTTATCTGGATATAATTTTCGTAGGCTAACTATTAACCTATTGGCCCCTGCCAATATTAAATCATAGTTTTCATAGGCTAACTATGAACCTATCTCTCTGACATCTTCACCTATACATAATTTTCATGGGCTTACTATGAACCTATTGGCGCCTTCCAATATCTTTCTTTAATATTTTAGCATCCTATATTCTAGTCTTCTTGACCTCCTGGATGCAATTCTACTCATTTAGGAGTTAATATATATTCACTACTAGGTCAAGCTAGCTGGTTATTCCGCCCTTCCCTTATAGTTATGGGTCCATTACAATGCGAATATATACACATATATGAAGAAGCAAACGCGATAACTTGGTTAATCCCTTTAACCTTTTAATCAAAGAAAACATCTACAAAAACTCCTTTTTAAAACACTTTATTTATTTATGCCATGGTTTTCTATTAAAATGAGATTGGGTAATTTGTTTTGAAAAACAAAGACTTTCATAACCTTCGAAATCTTTCTTTCGACTTCAAGGATAACCTCCTTCAAAAGCATAAAAGTCTCTTTTCAATACATTAGGCTCCTGCCTTTCGAAACTTTAAAACCTTCCTTTCGAAACCTTTCGAATGTATTAAAGTATTAGCATTTAACTTTAAAAGCATAACTTCGAAACCAATTGAAAGTACACCTTTTGAAACCACTGGGTTATACTTAAAATATTATTTGGGTCAAAGTGAATACAAACAAAAGTATCTCTTTCGAAACCATTCTTTATCATATAAAAGTATTAGGGAAAACTTGATGGCATCAGCACCATTCCTTTTGAAAGCTTCAAAACTTTTAAGAAAAACATTAAAGGATAGCTTTGAATCCCCCTTCCAAAGCTAGTGCCTTCAAAATCTATGTATCTTTTTGAAAGCACTTAGGAAGTGGCTAGATACATCTTTAAAATAAACACTACTCTTTGAAAGTATTAATAACTTCAATACATTCAAAAGGCAAAAGAACGGTAGCAGGTCTTCAACTTGGTCGCAACCTCTTCATTCGAAAGCATTTATTTGCAACTGAAGGAAATCATTCGAAAGCTCTTATTTTTAAAAGAGAAAATGGCAACCCCTTCGAAAGCTTTCTTTCGAAAACATATATTTTGACAGTGTCGAAAGCTTTAGCAAAACAAAGGCAGGCACTTAACTTTTTTTTAAAACAAACTAAGGTATCGACCCCATCAGAAGCAATGCTTTCTACACCATACCTTCCGCCTTTCCTTCAATCCACTGCATACCGTTTAGGTGATAACTTGTGTATTGGTTCGGCTTAGTGCAGTTTCATCTTGATTGAAGGTGAAAGGTAAGGATCAAAAGGTACATCTAATAGAGGCAAAAACTGTTTTTCTGGGTAAAGGCTAATTAAAGCCACTTAAAACCAATTATATCTAATTAACCTACTTACTTCTAAATATGTGATAGGTTGCCTCAACTTTTTAAAAGCTTTACAAAAATTACCACCTCTTAATTTTTAGATAAGTATCAAGATATATTTTTGCAGATAAGCCCTTCCATTTAAAATATAATTAAATCATATAGATCCTCCTCTCCAATATGTAGGATCATTTCACCCTAGAGGGGGGTGAATAGGGTGATGCTATTAATTGTAAAAATTATTGCAAAAGCTTATAAAATTATTTCAACACAGATATATTAAAATCATAGCAGCACATATAATTGCAGAATAATAAATGCAGAAATAGAACGACACAGAATTTTCTCAGCTTCGGCAAAACCCTGCCTACGTGCTGCCCTAAGGTTTCTACTAGAAATTAAGTAGTCACACGCTTACACACGTAAACTCGCGACACACGCTACTAACTAACCTAACTCTACGCTCAAAACCCTACCACAACTCAACCACTGAGTTGCGAATTCTCAAACTACGCCACGTAGTTTGTCCCCTAGTCACTCGACTAGTAATTACAATGGTTTAAAGGAGAAAATACAAAAACAACAATTTAAAAAACAATTAAACACCAAAATATTGAAGCCCTATTAAAAAAGGTTGGCCCAAAATAATTTATCACTAATAAAATGCAGCCTCCTTTATCTCTTTTATCTATGTCGGCCTATTATCTCCTTTATCAATTTTGCTCTATAAAAAGAATGTCGGCCTGGTTCCTTCTTTCGTTCATTCCTCTTATCTCTGAAATTAGGGCTTTGTGAAGTCTCCGCTTAAATTGATGGTTGTTGCTTCGATTGCTTACTTCAATTGATTCATTCGTGGCTCCTCCTCCTTGATCGAGTTCGACTTTGATTTGGTATGTAAATTTTTCTTGTGCTTCTTCTGATTTTCTTGCTTCAACTTAACGATTCAATTGTCGATGATGTTACTTGTTTATATAGGATTCGAGATCCTTGATTTTCGTTTGTATACATTGGTTTGAATTCGTCACTTGATTTATCTCAGCCATTCGATTTTGTTTTGATGCTTGGGATTAATCTCTGACTTATTCAAATTACTTGAATAACAAGGTTTTGATTTCTGACTTGGTTGAATTCCTTGATTGACACGGTGTTGATTTCGTTCGTTCTCATTCTTGTTGTCTTCGGTTTTGACTTGATTTTGACGATGTTGATTTTTTTTTGACTTTGGCCATACTGTTCACTGCCTCTGGTAGCACTTTAGACCTTGTTCGATTTTACTTGCTGTTTCATGACTCTGGCCACTTGAACTATTTTGATTTTGGTACTGTTTCATTAGATATAGATATGTATGTGTGTGTGTGTGTGTATGCATATATGTATATTTGTATTTGCTCGGCTTTGGATTTGTTCGAACTTGCCACCATGTTTTGTTCATCTCTGCTTGATTTTCTATTGTACTGACTTGAGCGCGAGTTGCTTCAATGTGATGTTTACACTGTTGCACTGTGTATGTACATTGTCACTGCATACATGTTTGCATATCAACTTGTTGAAGTCACTTTGATGCAGTTTCATGTTGTCTTCAAGTTTGAAATGCTTGGAGTCTTTGTACATTTACTTGTACATTTGATGGCATTCATGTGTACATTAGTCTGAAGCTTGCGTTCATCTTTGTCGCATACTTGCCTTTGAATTTTGCTTGGAGTTCAGTAGCTTGTAAACTTCATGTAGAGGCTGCACTTGTTCTATCCACTGTTTCTAGTTGAGCTTGCACTGTCCAGTTTCATGTTGCATTTGTACATTTTGATTTTGGTCAAGGCTTGTTAACATTACTGGTGCACTGACTTGAGTTGCTTTGAGTATTTGTGTTATGCTCTTGTTTGGTGCACATGCTTGCTTCCTCGACCTGTTGCAGTGTAATCTTTATGTGAACTTCTTGTTAGCATATTTAGCTTGGTTGTCACTTTTGATCAGTTGCACTATATTGTACTTGTTTTGCTGCCTTCTTCTGTTGCAAATGTTCATGTACGGTTGCATTCCTGTATATGTAATTGAGTCTGATACTTTTTGAAGCTTACATTTGTTGGTTGTCAATTTTGCTCGGGAATAGGCTTCTACCTGACTTTGTTACTCATATTTCTAGTTGTGGTGTTGTTGTGAACATGCCCATTGCATTGTTGAGGCTGTGTTGCTTTGATCGAGCATTTTCACTTGTACTTGGCAATTTTGTATTGCACCTGAGTTGAATCCAGCCTAAAGCTCGGGTTTGACCTTGTGCTGATATTGTGACATTATTTTTATTGCACTTGAGTTGAACTCGGCGTCTTGGGTTTGACCTATGCTCACCTGTCCCTGTAATTTTATCAAGTGTATATCGGTGTGCACGGCCTTATGGCATGTACAGTGATACACTGTGCATGTCACAAGCTATTGTGTATGATGAATTCAAATTTAAATAATGACGGACAACCCAAATAACCGAGGCAAATATTATTTTAAAAATTCACATATTATTTTATACTGCAAAAATATTTTATTTTCAATTTCACCACGTCAATGTATATTTCTACAGATTACTCAGATGCTGGATTCACATTGGAATGAAGTTGAAGATAAATACGAGTTGAGTGAATGAGTGACATGTAGTGAGGTCAAAATTAAATTCAAAAATAATTATAAAATCAATTTTTCTAAAATGACCAATCTGAAAAACAAGGTCAAAGATTATTTTCTAGAAGGGGTTTTATGAGAAAAATTTCTACTATTTGAAAAATATTTGAAATGAAAAATATGTAGATATTTTCTTTGAAAAATTATGCAGTTACTAAATGTCTCAACAAAAATCACATTCCACTAATAATTTTTCTATCAACTAGATTAGTAGTGTAATCTGCATCTGAATTCTTCTTTCACTCAAAAACATCATTAATTGAATTTGATAGACCTGACCATGAAGTGTGCATAAAAATATATTAAAATCAATTTTAACAGCCTTTCAAATGAAATTCTCTTGAATTTGAATTGAAACCGTGTAAATAATCAAAAACCGTGAATACCGAGTCAGCCGTAAAATAACCAAATGTATTATCATCCAATAAAACACTATTATTAATCCAAACTAATGTATATGAAGTAATTCAAAGGCTCTAGAGATTTTTATAGTATTCTTGGTATAAGAATATAATTGGCCAACAATTTTGAATAAGTCAGAATCAAAATCATCATTGATTTTATCATCACATTATTGGCTGATTTAATTCAGACTACGGTCAAATTATTACATTTAATATATCGTTCAAAATATACCATTACCTATTTTACCTTTACGCTAATTTTTCGTTGTTGCCCATTGTGATTCTGTCACCTTTATATTAGGCTAAGGAACTTTGCTTTGACGCTCGTTGTGTCCTTGGAACAACCAGAATCCAAGTAACATTGTTGTTGTTCCTTAGCCTGCCACCACACCTACACGATGAAAGATTTTTGTGACCTATTTGTTTTTATAGGTCCATGATTGCTAGTGGCAGAATATTTTGAAAAATAATTTTGTGGAGACCCAAAACTATTTATATATTATCCTTTTGGTACCTAGATTTGTTTAACTTTGAGAGATTTTATATTTATGCCTTTTGGAACCCAAATTGGTATGGTTTTCACATGTTTGGGTCTATACGAACAATTATTGTGATTGTGTACATATTTTCTACAACTTGTGCACATAGAATTGACTTGATTAATTTTGTTTTTAACATATTCGGAGTGAGTATATCCAAGTCCTTGTCTATCAATATTGACTGTTTTTTTTCCTATTAGCATATTCAATAATTTTTCACTTTTGGAAAATTTTCTTAAAGTCGTTGACAATTGTTGGACTTGTGTTTTAAGAGATTCGTTTTCATTCAATAATTGTGTGCACTTTTTAATAGAATTCTCTCTCCTAGTATTTTCACTCCTTTTTAAAAACAAAATTTCATTTGAAAGTGATTTTATATTAATTTATGATTTTTTAATTTCTTCTTCGAATGTTGGATACTTATCACACTTAGGGATCCTACTTTGATAGGTTTTAACTAATTGGTCAAGTTGTTTATTTAAATCTATCAAAGAATCTTTTTGTGATTCAAGTTTGGCATACTTCTCCCTATGTCGTTCAAAACAGCCATTTACTTCATGGAAATATATAAGTAATTCTGAATGAGTAAGTTTTGATACCTCGTTTGGCTTGTCATCGTCGATATCAGTTATATTACATTAAAGGCACATATCTGCTTTCTCACTCTCACTGCTAGTACTTTGATTATCTTCATCACTTGTATTCCACGTGGCTGCAAAATTTCTCCTTTTTGATTTCTTTTCAAAGTCGCGTCGATTTTGAGGACAATTGGGCATGATGTGTCCGGGTGGGTTGCACTTGTGACAGATGATCTTCTGTTCGTCTGAGTTGTCTAGTGCTTTGACTATTCTGCTTTTCAATTTTCGATATAGAGCTGGATTTCCGTATTTGTAATTCCACCTTTTGAATTTCTTCATTATCATCTCCAATTCTGCTGCTCCATCATCATCATCACCACCATCACTTTCTGTTGTTCCTTTAAGAGCTATTGATTTCTTTCGAGTGTCACCTCCTTCACGCTCTTCCTTGAATTTCATTTCTAGCTCATAAGTGGTGAGATTTCCGATGAGTTCTTCAACTTTGATTTTTTTTTAAATCTTTTGATTCTTGAATGGCAGTCACTTTTGCATCAAAACTTCATGGAAGGACTCTGAGGATTTTTCGGACTATCTCCAACTCTGAGTACGATTTTCCGAGAACTTTTAATTTGTATACGATATTGGAAAGTCGTCCGTACATCTCTTTGACATTTTCTTCCTTGGCCATTGTGAAATTCTCGTATTCGCTGCTTAGCATGGCAAGGCGAGATTCTTTGACTTGAGGCGTTCCTTCGTGAGTCACTTCGAGTTTGTGCCATATTTCCTGCGTAGTTAGACAATGTGAGACACGATTAAATTCAAATTGATCCAATGAATAAATAATCAAATTCATAGCTTTGCATTAGAATTCTGTAAATTATTTTCTAGTTTTGTCCATTGATCCTTTGGTTTATTTATCTCCTGATTATTTACAATTATAGTTGGTGCTCTATAACCTGTCTCAACAATATTCCAAGCGTCAATGGTTTTCAGAAAAATTTTCATTCTATTTTTCTAGTAGGCGTTTTCACCATTGAACATTGGTGGTCTAACTATGGACTGATCTTCAGCAAAAGCATTATTAAAAAAGCCATTTTAAAAATTCAATTATTTTTAAAAAAAACAAAAATTGATTTTTGAAAAAAAATCAATTTTTTTAAAAACAAAAGCTGACTTCTATTCCTAGCTCTGATACCACTTGTAGGATCAATTTCACCCTAGAGGGCGGTTGAATAGGGTGATGCTGTTAATTGTAAAAATTATTGCGGAAGCTTATAAAATTATTTCAACACAGATATATCAAAATTATAGCAGCACAGATAATTGCAGAATAATAAATGCAGAAATAGAACGACACAGAATTCACCCAGCTTCGGCAAAACCCTACCTACGTGCTGCCTCCAAGGTTTCTGCTAGAAATTAAGTAGTCACACGCTTACATACGTAAACTCGCGACACCCGCTACTAACTAACCTAAGTCTATGCTCAAAACCCTGCCATAGCTCAGCTACTGAGTTGCGAATTCTCAAACTACGCCACGTAGTTTGTCCCATTGTCACACGACTAGTAATTGCAATAGTTTAAAGAAGAAAATACAAAAACAACAATTTAAAAAACAATTAAACACCAAAATATTAAAGCCCTATTATAAAAGGTTGGCCCAAAATAATTTATCACTAATAAAATGCGGCCTCCTTTATCTCTTTTATCTATGTCGGCCCGTTATCTCCTTTATCAATTTTTCTCTGTAAAAAAAAATGTCGGCATGGTTCCTTCTTTCGTTCGTTCCTCTTATCTCTGAAATTAGGGCTTTGTGAAGTCGTCGCTTAAATTGATGGTTGTTGCTTCGATTGCTTACTTCAATTGATTCGTTCGTGGCTCCTCCTCCTCGATCGAGTTCGACTTTGATTTGGTATATTAATTTTTCTTTTTCTTCTTCTGATTTGCTTGCTTGAACTCGATGATTCAATTGTCGATGATGTTACTTATTTATATAGGATCCGAGATCCTTGATTTTCGTTTGTATACATTTGTTTGAATTCGTCACTTGATTTATCTCGGCTATTCGATTTTGTTTTAATGCTTGGGATTAATCTTTGACTTGTTCAAATTAATTGAATAACATGGTTTTGATTTCTGACTTGGTTTGATTCCTTGATTGACACGGTGTTGATTTCGTTCGTTCTCGTTCTTGTTGTCTTTGGCTTTGACTTGAATTTGATGATGTTGATTTCGTTCGACTTTGGCCATACTATTCACTGCCCCTGGTAGCACTTTCGACCTTTTTCGATTTTACATGCTGTTTCAAGACTCCGGCCACTCGAACTCTTTTGATTTTGGTAATGTTTCATTAGATATAGATATGCATGTGTATACATATATATATGCATACATGTATATTTGTATTTGCTCGGCTTTGGATTTGTTTGAACATGCCACCATGGTTTGTTCATCTCTGCTTGATTTTCTGTTGTACTGACTTGAGCTCGAGTTGCTTCAATGTCATGTTTACATTGTTGCACTGTGTATGTACATTGTCACTGCATATATGTTTGCATATCAACTTATTGAAGTCACTTTGATGCAGTTTCATGTTGTCTTCAAGTTTGAAATGCTTGGAGTCTTTGTATATTTACTAGTACATTTGATGGCATTCATGTGTACATTAGTCTGAAGCTTGTGTTCATCTTTGTTGCATACTTGCCTTTGAATTTTTCTTGGAGTTCAGTAGCTTGTATACTTCGTGTAGAGGCTGCACTTGTTCTGTCCACTGTTTCTAGTTGAGCTTGCACTGTCCAGTTTCATGTTGCATTTGTACATTTTGATTTTGGTCGAGGCTTTTTAACATTACTGGTGCAATGACTTGAGTTGCTTTGAGTATTTGTGTTATGCTCTTGTTTGGTGCACATGCTTGCTTCCCCGACCTGTTGCAGTGTAGTCTTCATGTGAGCTTCTTGTTAGCATATTTAGCTTGGTTGTCACTTTTGATCAATTTCACTATATTGTACTTATTTTGCTGCCTTCTTCTGTTGCAAGTGTTCATGTACGGTTGCATTCCTGTATATGTACTTGAGTCTGATACTTTTTTAAGCTTGCATTTGTTGTCTGTCAATTTTGCTCGGGAATAGGCTTCTGCCTGACTTTGTTATTCATATTTCTAGTTGTGTTGTTGTTGTGAACATGCCCATTGCATTGTTGAGGCTGTGTTTCTTTGATCGAGCTTTTTCACTTGTACATGACAATTTTGTATTACACTTGATTTGAATCCAGCTTAAAGCTCGGGTTTGACCTTGTGCTGATATTGTGACATTATTTTTATTGCACTTGAGTTGAACCCGACGTTTTGGGTTTGACCTGTGCTCACCTGTCCCTGTAATTTTATCAAGTCTATATCGGTGTGCACGGCCTTGTGGCATGTACAGTGATACACTATGCATGTCACAAGCTGTTCGTGTATGATGAATCTAAATTTAAATAATGACGAATAACCCAAATAACTGAGGCAAATATTGTTTTCAAAATTCACATATTATTTTATACTGCAAAAATATTTTATTTTCAATTTTACTGCGTCAAGTTATATTTCTGCAGATTGCTCAGATGCTGGATTCACATTGGAATGAAGTGAAGATAAATACAAGTTGAGTTAATGAGTGACATGTAGTGAGGTCAAATGTAAATGTGAATTGTAATGTAATCAAATTTGTATTGTAATTGAAATTGTATATATATAGTGAGAGCTTGAAATTTGTACCATTCAAAAATTGTAATAAATATTTGTTTAAATAAAATATCCATTTGAATTCAAATTCTGTATTATTTATTTTGTTCATCAAATATTTATTCAATCTGTGAAAATAAAATAGTATATTAACAAATACATTTAAATGAATGTATATATGTTTATTATCATCAAATAAAAATCATATACTCGCATATTCAACACAATAAATTTAATTCGTGTAGTAAATCACTAAAGAAAAATCTCCAAAGTTACTAAAATTCACTTTCATCTTGTTATCCAACATAACCAAATTTTAGACTCAGATTCTTTATATAATTTCTAAAATAAATTTCTAAGCCCAATTGACCATATTTTCATTCGAAAATTTATATTAATCTTTCCTTAACTTGGAAATTTATGAAAATTAAAACCCAACTCCAAAATTATGTTTTTCATAACATATAATTTTTCCGTGACGTTTAAACGTCAATTTCTATCAGTTTTACTCCAAAACCGCATAAATCTTAATTTTTAACAAAATTTAATTCAAGCATATCATCATCCAAACATCATATATACGAATTTAATCTTAAATCTAAAACATATATTCATAAAATAGAGTTGGAATTATTATTTACCTTGATTATGATAAAGAAAGTGGATTGAAATTGATTCCCCTTCTTAGCATTCTTAGCTTTTTACTTGAATTTCCTTTCTTTTTCCTCTCTAATAATGGCTTCCCTTTTTTGTGTTTTTGTATAAAATGAAAGTGAACGTGAATGGCATAAATACTCAACATATATATATAAGGATAAAGGTTATGTATGGAAAATACCCAATATACCTTTGTGTAGATTAATTATCCTATAAACCATTCTTAAACCCATTTAACTAATTGATTAAGCACAGCCACTAAATATTTATTCAAATCTCAATCCTCTTATCACTTAACTTTTATATTATTCTATTTAATTTGTCTAATCAAATCTCCTGAATAATTTTATTAAAAATCAGGGGTGTTATAGGAGACGAGTTGTATGCCTCCAAGACATATTTATATATAATTTATTTTCCACTGCATTGGTTGGTAATATTTATCAGCATTTATGGGGATAGGATGTTAACTATCTAGGCTAATGATTGGTTAGTTAACTCTGATTGATGTATGTATATTATATTTTTCTTTTGTAAAGATCCGTTGTATATTGTATATTACTCGTCAAAATGTAAGATTATGTTCCATCTTTTCTTCTTTTTCCCAAAACAATCTGTCTTTACGGCACTTGGATGCTCAACACATAAATATCATGGACGTATTGGTATCGACTTTAGAGGGACGAAAAGGTAGGTCATTATAAGGCTTATGATCGATAAACAACTCATATTGCTTAATAAAAGCTTGCTCACATTTCTAATTCCTCGACGAAACTAAATTCTTCTTGGTAAGGTGTGTTAGCAGTGCAGAAATCATTGCAAAGTCATTAATGAACTTTTTAAAGTAGCTTGCCAAATCAAGGGTACTTCTTATTCATAGCACTCTTTAGAACAGTAAAATAGTTTGGCTTACCTTTTCCTTTATTTAAGGTTAAATAAGTTTTAGCCAAATCACATTATCAAAAAATTCACGTTGGGATAAGATAACTCGAGCTATATTTGGGTAGAAAAACATGAAGTGATGTTCTCTTTATTATTACGAAAAATTCAATTTGATACCCTACCATTCAACTTCGAAATTGAAAAGGGCCACTAAATCCATATTTTAATGTCTTTCTTTACTCCAATGCATCCAATGGTTTACAACTCCATAATTAGCAGGTCCTTAGCACAATGGCAAATTGATTATTTTAGCTAATTAATCCAAACATTATAGCCTATGTAATCCTTCTAACTCCAATCAAATTTCAAACTAAATGTTTTTATTTTTGTTTTTTTTCAAAATCTTTGATTCCCAATCTTATTTTTCATAAAAACTAGTAATCTTCAAATACTATAAAATCTCTGTTAATTTCAATAATTGTTTCCTTCTGACTAAAATCATGACATTTTTTTCAATTTTAATTTTTTACCAAAAACGATTCAACTGGCCTAGAAAACTGGACATGTAAATGTATAATCCTAATTTTTTTTATATATAAGGATCTTCACCAATGTGTATTTTAAATGAAAATACGATATTTTACCTTTCTTTTTCAAAGTGTGATAGAAGGTGGGTTTTGCATTTTTTTCAACTTACCTTTCAACGGTTTCACTGTCCAAAACCAAAGTATACATCAAAAGATAAGTGGAACAATGTGCCTTACACTTAAATTTAAAAGATTAAAGCTTTAAACATCCATAGAAAATTTATTTTTGTTAAGCTTTCAAATGTTTGAAGCATAAAATAAAGAATTACCAGTCCAAACTTCAAATTATACACTTTTCCAAAGATTTAAAACATTGATGTTTCTAACTCATTTTAAAAAATTATTCTCATTCTAGTTTCTATATATAAATTTCCATATGGTTAGTTTAAAATTTTCATAAAAAAATAAATTAATTTATATTCTTTAGTAATATTAGGCACCTAATGTTTCTAAATTTTTAGAAAAGGATTTCAATGGTTTAACACTTAAATTAGAGTAGATAAAAACAACCTAATTCACACTAGTCCAACTACACCTAATAATACTTTAAATACATAGGGTTTTAGCGCTCTACTTTAAAAATTGTAAACTTAAGTCTATCCTTTAATACAATGTCCAATTTCAACAGAAGAAGACCCTACCCATCACCTTAGGTCAAACAGAGTTTTTACAACTATATATAATGTAAGAATAGGGATTCCACTTTAACTTGGGAGATTTATTCAGTCTTTGAGAGGTCATTCTTTTATGTCTCCATTACTCATTGCCAACGTCAAACTTATTTTATATGGGTCCAATGGCGCTATTCTTTCTTTGTTCATTTTAGGCCAAAAATTTAATCATTATTGCTAATTTATGAAACCTTTATTATATTTTCTTTGAGGAGTAAATTATAGTAAATGTGGAGGAATTAATTTTTACCCTATAGTTATAATCTTAACCTTTATGTAACGACCTAGAATTTCACCACATTAATTTTTGAACATTTAGTTAATTTTAAATATATAAATAATAGTTTATAATTAAAATAAAAACTCTTTTAAATAATAAATATTGAAGATAAAATAGTTTTCAGAATTAGATTATAATAATATTTAGTTTGAAGAAAAATCGAAAATGTGGTCGAAATTTGTTCTTTGAATTTTCGACTTTTCGCTGGCTAAAATTTTTCAGATTCGTTGTGAACACTTTAGAATAAGTATACACATTTTAAAATAAGTTAATATGTGTGTATATGTATGTATTAGTGTATGCATATATGTATTCATACCAGGGTATATAAAGTTTAAAACATAAATTTAGTAAGATGTAAACATCACATCACATGAAACATCTTTAAACATTAGTACATATGTAATTAAATGGATATTTCTTATGAAGAGAGGAGAAGGGGACAAGAAGGTGGCCCAAGGAAATGAAGTGGAGGCGGCTAGGCGAAGTGAAAAGAGGGTAGTGGACGGTAAAGGACAAGGGCATTTAGGTAATTCACTTTGTTCTCTTTCTTATAGATACCCCTTTCACTTCCTCAATTTCACCTCCTTTACTTCAGTCGTATCTTTTCTCACAAATTAATCAAATGGAACATTTCTTTTTTCAAACCGTGGTAAATTCTAGTGGCTACAACTTTTATTTGTACCACTTGATCTAATGTTGAGCATAACTATATCCAAATCTCGTTTCTTTATAGAGCATTTTCGAACCCAGAATTTCAAGTCTGAAAATGGTCCTTCTTCTTTTGACCATATCTTCTATAAAACTAATCAAAGTTGAGTAATAATTTTTATGAAATTGTAGAGAAAATAATTTTCTAAAACTTTCCTCTTTACCACTTGTTCAAAGTCCGAGAGTAAATAGTCGAAAAACTAGTTGGAAAATGACCTATTTTCGGGTTCATTTTCAGGAGTTCGTTGATTATCCAAAGTCACTCCACCTTCCAAAATAACTTTCATTTCCTTCTTCTTACAAGATCAATCCTACCTAGTTTATTAAGTGTCCAAGACTCCGACTTTTGCTAGGAATGGAATTGCTAGGTCATACCATAAGTTAGCGAAGGTTTGGATAGCTTTCGGTGAGTAAAACTACACCTTCTTGAACCACGTTTACACTATGTTAATATTCGTGTTAATAGCCTATGAATTCTAATTGTATATATGAATGGGTGGTTTGATTATTTGTTCATTTCATGATTTAAAAAGCTGTCGCATTTGAAATTTATTAAGCATGTGGTTAGCTATATAAAAAGTTGGTAGTTAAAGTTAACATAATTGTTATTAGATACTTATCACGTGTTGTATCATCATTATTTACCTTGTATTCTACTTAAATCGTTGCTGTATGATGTTTGGTTGTATGGCTAATATCATAAATTTGTATGTCAAACCGCCTTATAATGATAGTCGCTATATCGGCACTTTTGGAAAATCGCCTTTTATCGAAACCGTTTGGTTTCATCTTCATGCTTGGAATTATTTTGCAAGTTAAGCAACATTTTGATTTAAGATGTTTTGAAAAGTAATTAACCATTTTAATATAGATTATTTAACTTAATTAATATGGATTAAGGTTAACTAATAACTTAGTTAATGATGTGTTTTAAATTTAAATAATTACCTGGTTAATGATTGTTTAAATTAATTAGTCATTTTATTTAATGTGTTTAATTTAATTAATCATTTTGCTTAATGATGTTTGAGGTTAATTAATCATTCAATAATAATGGATTAAGTTAATTAATCAATTTGCTAATGATGCTTTTAAATTAATAAATTTTTATTATAAATGATTTTTAAAATTGATCAACATGTTTTAACTCTAGTTAATCTTTCCTTTGTTGATGTTTATAATTAATAAATCATTTTTGAATAATTATAATTAATTAATTATTCATTTAATTTAATTAATTATATTTAAATTTATTAATTTATTGAAAAAATGATGTTTTAAAGGTGAATTGCCCTTTTTAATTAAAGGTTATTGGAGTTAATTAATCAATTTAATTTATGAAGTTTTAAAGTGAATTTATCAAAGTAACAAGGTGTTTTGACTTTATTATTCATATTAAATAATGATAATTAATTACTCATTAATTTAATTAATTATATTTTACTAATTAATTGGATTAACATGGTTTAAAGTGTTTTACCCTTTTACTATTTAAAGACATTTGAAGTTTAAAAATCAAATTGTTTGATGAAGTTTAAAGTTAGTTAACCAATGTAATAAGGATGTTTTAAGTTATTAAATCCTTTTTTAATTGATGATTTGAAGTTATTAAAATATTTTAAAAAAGTGTTTGAAAGCTAATACTTGAAATGTGAAGCCAAACATGAGTTCGGGTTTTTTTAAATGATATGTTTATGGAAATGAATTAATTTCCGTAAAACTATGCACTTATATGGGAACGATTTATTTGTATACTTAGCATTAAACGTCAAAGAAGCAGACTTGAAAGTTAAGAATAATTGTGAGACATGACTTTGAGGTAACACTACCTTGACTTGTCCGATATTATTGTTAACCAAGAAATAGTACAAATTGGAATTCGATGAGCGGTGATAAGTATATAAGACTTAATTTCCATATACGATCGTTTTATATCCTCGATAGTTGGTTTCTCAACTATCGATTACTTCAGCTTCTTTATTATCATCATTCTAAGACGATGTGCTGCTCCGTTGAGCTTTGATATCTTTTGTCGGAACTGACTAAAACCAAAGAGCGAGTTAGGACCAAGCTATGTGGGGTTTCTCCCATTAAGGTATTTTCACATTTACTATAAATTAGATTCGGTGTTGCACAATGAGATGTAAAGTACTCGGATTTTCGGTAATAGTTGGCGAGGTTTAGCTTGGAGATTTTCGAGAGCCATTGGAGTTCTCAAGTATATTTCTAGAGGTATACTTTCAGGAAAAAGGTTGCATCCTCCTAGTCATTATCGGAATATTTGATTCGAACCTTTGAATTTTTTTCTTTAAATAAAACAGGAAGAGTCAACCACTCTTTACGATGTTCAATTACTGGTTTTATCCATTCCATCAGATTTGGACTGTTATCTTTTTTAGTCTAGTCTATCGAGTTTGAACGATTGTCTTTTTTTATCCATTCTGTCCAGTTTGGATTTTTATTTAGACTATTTCCATTCTTTCAAGTCTAATGTTATACTAATTATGCCCATCATCTATGTTTGAATTTGTTCCTTATTGTTCATTTCCATTTTTGTTATGTTTGGTTGTTGCTTATATGGGAGAAACCCCGTTCTGCGTTATAGGCATGATCCCACATGTTATTGTTTAAATACACCTCATTTGTTTCATAGTTTTACTCATACCAAACATTTTGTCTGACCCGAGTTGTTTATTTTCCCTAAACTCTCGGGTACTCAATTATATTTGGGTAGTCCGAGAATAACAGGTTTTCATTGGAGCCCTTTGAAGACGGCGATCGAGCAGGCGGCTCCTTAGTTGTCTAGTTATTTATTTCCACTGTATGATTATGTAGGTGTATTTTGTATCTTAAAAATGAAAATTTAGAATGTATAGCTATCAATCTGTTTGATGTAGTATTCTTTTATAGCTCTGATAACACCTTATAAGGAGTAACCTTTTGTACTATATCATTTTATATTATATGTAACTATTTTGATGTGAAGTTTTTCATTCTGTCTTGTTATGTTCTTTATTTTACCCCAAGACAACTTATCTTTCAGGTGCTTGGGGAACGGCACACGAATGCCGAGTATATACTGTCATTCCCAAGGATCAAAAAGGTGGGTCGTCGTAATTTATCTCAACTTATAGTTGTTTGCTAATACAAGGGACAAGCCAACAACTGAATTATAATTCAAAATATATAAGGCGTGGCACATACTAATTAAATATATACATAAATACGTGTTTGTAATAGAAAATTACAAATACGCTCTCTTATAAACCCTAATTTTTTAGAAATCACTTAACCTAGCTTTGATACCAAGTGTAAGAACCAGCACCATGCAAACACTAATTCAAGGCCTAAAATGGCGTTAGTGTCATGCAAAGAAGTACGAATTGTCGAGTTTTCAAGTGTTACGTGATATAGAATAATATAAAATTTAGAACATTCTACACTTTCACATCTCACAGCAAAAGGACATAAAATATAAATATTAAAAATAGTCCATAGTAATACAATATCAAAATGAATGTGGTACAAGGAATGTCTGATAGGGGTAAAATCTCAAAATGATAGTACATAATAGAAGTCTAGCCAATAACACAATATATATATGTACATAGAGAAGTAATTACAAGTAAAATAAACTCTAAAGCGCTAAGTCACCTCCTCCACGCACATTGTCTTTCCCACTTTGCCTACTGAACTATCCACATGTAGTAGATATAAATATGGGGAAACAGTGGGGATCGGACAAAATCCAACGAATGAATCATACCAATAGTGGTATAGTGTGAGCAAGTAATTAAATTGCAGTTATAATCTATACAACCTAGGATGTCTATTTGTGTTCGTGTATTACATATAAAGGATTGGTTACTTTAAAAATCATAGGGTATATTTCTTATTATCTGCATCAATAATTTATAAAGGTTTCCACCCGAAGGCTGAACAACCAACTAATAATTCTTGATCAATTCCTATTATACGGTTCTAATGAATAACTTCCTAACCAACATTGAGTTAACATTCTCAATGACGAATCACATATATCACAATTACACACTGAGAAAATAGCGGAATACATATGCTTGCACTAAGTATACTACCTCAACGATTTAAGGCCTACCTAAGCATTCGTGTCACCTTCTCAATGATATACTTGTCCCATGCTCTTTATAATTCAACCTAAAGCTTAAAAAGATCACCATAGTGATTTCCTCGTACCACGTAACCCTACTAGTGTGGATGCCTCCGTCTTCCTTCCACATTTCCCACATGTTAACATATGACCAAGCATGCCTCGGTAATAATAAGAGCTTCTAGTTGAGCTCCTATTGCATTCCTTGTCGAGTTCCACGTTATGCCCGCTATAAAGTGTGAAACTATGTACATCATCTAGTATAGAAGCGATACAACCTATTGCACCCTCTCCATACAGCTACGTGAACTCCTAAAAGTCTAGAAAGTGGGTAGAAGTCCCCTTATTCACCTTACTTGGGCTGCACTAGATCTAGGTTCAACCTGAGCTTACTAAAACAATTCAAACGTTCATCCTTTTATTATTTTATCACATTTTTTACTTTTGATCATCCAATCATTTTATATGGTTATGTAATGTAAATTCATATTAAGTTTATTTTAGCCATTTATTTACCTAAATCCATTTTTGTTTGTCCAGTTTTACTCATCAATCGTTAAATCTTCTTTTTTACTTCGAACAAAACTTATAATTCTTTATTATTTCATTTTAAAAACTTATCTATATTCATAACATCTTTTCATATTCCTAAACAAATATTTTAAATGTTTTCCCCATTTTTCATTTTTTTTGTCTTTCTTTTCTTTTCCTTTCATTTTACTTTACATTTCTCTTCCTTTCATTTTTCTCACGTTATTAATATGTTTTTCATGTAGATAGTCCCCAGTCTTTATTTATTTTTAATGTTTAACCTTTATTTCTTCTTTTCGGACTTTATTATAAACATTTTTTCCTTTTCACTATATGCATATATTTACTCGTTTATCTACGTATAATTTAAGGTAAATAGGACCAGATGTATATAATTTCAAAGGTATATGTGTGGGTTTTCTTTAATCTATCCACCTCATACCAATAAGTTAGATATATAAAATTCAAAAGTGGACTTTGTTTTATCTACTTTTCTCTCTCTAAAGTTTCACCAATTTAAAGTCATTATTTAGCGTTTTTCCTAACAATGCATGTGTTCACTTTTCCATCATGTACCATTAAATGCATATGTTCACTTTTTAATTATGTACCGTTAAATGCATTTTTTAGTCACTTAAATATAATTTTCTAATATATGCGATGTTTCTTTCATTAAATGCATTCTTTTTTTTAAAAAAAATTTGGGTAGTGAAGGTGGTAATACATATTGTACTGCATGTCATAAGTAGCATATAATAAACTACAAGTCGATATACGTTTAGTGGTTCAAATCACACGCTATGTCGGATTTGAATCTAGAGCTCATGGACAACAGCCAATGCGCCTAACCATGGGGACAGTGGCGCTAGACACATTCTCTTTTTATAAATATATTGCTATGTTTCCTTTTCAAAGATGTAATGTTTCTTTCATTAAATGAATTTTTTTTCGTAAATACACTGTTACATTCTCTTTCTAATATATGTAATATATTCTATCATTGATTGTAGCTATAATTTCATTGTTAATGTTTTCCTTTTGAAGCGGTTTCAAATTTATGCATGTAAACACATTTTTTCTTTTCTTTTCTTTTAATGCACATAAAACCATTGTAACCTTTTAGAGTAATTCACACAATTTAATAAATTACTGAATAATAAGTTTTTGAATTATTACTACAATTAATTCTTAAACTTCAAAATATACACTAAAACCGATATTTATGTTATGGTAAATAATTTTGAACTTTCTTGATACACTATTAATTTCCGACATTTTATATATGAATTTGGACCATAAAAATCTACTTGATGCAATAGAAAAGTCGAGTTTTCAAAATTTCTTTATTTTTTATAAATTAAGTTTTTTAGCCTTTTGTAAAATTACTAAAATACACTTTTTAATTAGTTAGTTATTTATTTTTTACTAAAAACACTGGGTGTTACGGTTGATATTATGGTTATTTGACATTAGTGGAATATATAAAAATAGTTATTTTTGAACATATATTTTATATGAGAATACCATTTTGTTTCATGTTAACTGTAACTCTTACTTTATATAGGAAAACATTTAGTATACAACCAGTTTGTATTGTTGAAGAAATAATGAGAACGCTTATGGACCAATGAGAAAAAGTATATACCATACATTGAATTACAGAATTTTTATTAGAGTGGCAAGTATTTTTTACTAATGAAATACAAGTACGCGGCTTATAAAAGAGCCCATTTAGATGAAACATCCATTAAAAAATTTACTTTTGTCAACTAACCATTCACACCAAACCGAAAATTAATTTTATAACACCATGCTTGCAAATTTTGTCCATATTAAAACTGAGCGGGTACTCTTTGCACTTCCTAATGAGATCAAAAATTACATCTTGTAACAGACTGCAAATCCGTACATCTTTGAGCCGAAAATAATCTCCAACGGTTCAACTCAAAGTGGACGGAAATACGAACTATTAGGGTTAAAAGAAGAAGAAAGAGGTAGAAGAAGAAGATAAACACCATCATAATCTCACAAACGCAGCTGAATAATATATAATGGCTAAATGACTGATCTTTATACAGAAAGAACTATATCTGTTCTATAAATTACATCATCAGAGTACAACACAATCAATAGCAAAATACTGGACAGTTATGTCAACTTGTCCTCAAAAAAGTTGACTATACAGCTTATACTACCCAGCGGAATATACATCAAGTACGTGTGATATGTCTTGGCATCCAGCTCGCCTCCTAAACTCCACAGCATCATATCCTGTATTCTATAATATTTGGTCTGACTCGAGCATTATAGTAAATTACATATGAGTCAGTCTGGAAAACCAGCGTGACGAAACACACTCAATTGAATTATTAAAGTTTTCAAAATCCTTTTGAAATCAAAGGTATCTCGTAAGACTACGCCACAAATAAACACGCCGGGTTTTACCTTACATTAACCAAAACATTTCTTATCAAATTCGTCTGATATTATAATAGTGTTTATAGAAAGTAAAATAGAATCTAGTTAAAATGCTTGCCTCTCACGTTTCAGCAATAGTTAGGCACAATCAAAACCGTACAGGCGCTTATTGGAGAATGGATTCCATACAATGGCAGGGCTACTGGGTTACCGCCCATCACAGTACCTGGTCTAGATTAGAGTACCGAGGATTCCCCCTGATCCTCTGCAATACAAGACCGGAGCTACCCCTTACTGGATAGTCCGAATAAGATCACCCCGCAGTTGGGATCGACAGCCGCCCATACAGACCAAAAAAAGGACATCTAGACAGGGATGATCTTACCCTAATTGGTTGATAGCCACTTAGCCTTGTTGCACCTCTCCTGTTTTAGCCATTCCCGGTTGATGAGGCCCGAGCCTATGCGTTACCTTTTTAGCACACATTCACTTAGAATACTCATCGTCCTCCTAACGATGTTCCGATAGCATTCGTCCATACAATTCCATTCCCGGTACGAATGGAACCGAAGACACTACTCCTACCACATCCATTTTGGAATCACCCTCATGATTAGTAGCGATTAGCCCTTACACTTCACTGCTCCATCTTTGATTCCAAGCTCTTGTCTTCCTTACGAAAATGTTCAAACCGAATCGAAGTGGTTTTCGGGAAATTAATCCCGATAACGGTCTCTTCGAAACGATCAGCGAATTGGTCAATATTGATAGTCGGTTATTTAACTTTCATACAACATCCACAAACATCCATCAGGCCTTAATAATTTCCCAAATTATTTATTTCAAAAATATCTCCCCAAGATATTATGTTCACATTTTAACACTTTGAAATATTTTTCAGATCACTTTTTCTCTCGCGGAAATAAATTTCGACCCAATTGCTTTATTTCCACCAAATATCACCAAGTCTTCATACTTTAGATTATAAATAATTTAAATCACTTTATCCTAAAAATATATGCTTTAAGCACTTTTAAAATAAAAACTACTTAAAACTCTTTATTTAAAATACTTAAGCCAAAACTAAATTTAATATAAAAGTTATTCTATAAGGTATAAATATTTAATAATTATCTTTTTAATCATAATACTAGTTAAACCTTTAAAATAATTTACTTATATAATTAACTTAATAAATATTTACTCTTAAAAATTTTAAAACCACTAAATAATAATTTTTTCTAAACATTCTTTTAAAACCAACTTTAAAACTTTTTAACTTATACTTAAATATCTGCTTTGAAAACATACTTGGCTTTTTAGGAAAATACAGTTCCCATTCCAAAATAGTCTAGTTAATCATTTAATAAATCCTTCTCGATTTATCCCAATTTAAATTATGTCTCAAACACGTAAATTTCTTTCCCACGCCTTCAAAAATAAAACCACTATTTATTTTTAAAAGCACGTTTCCATCTCCTTATAATCACTTCCAAAAATATATACTTAAATTATTTACTTTAAGGCTACAAAAATTAATTAAATAAAAATAATACTTATGAAATTTTATAAGAGTTTCTGAGTAAAACTTAAACCAAAATTCCTTTTTAAAATAAGTTATCATATCAAATATTTATGTTAAAATTCCTTTTAAAAATCATATTACTAATTTACCTTTAAAAATAATTAACTATCATAATTAACTCCAATAAATATTTGTTTTTCACTTAAAAATAATTAAATAACAAATTTTATAAAACATTCAAAAAACATTTTTTTAAACTTCTAGTTTATACTTTGAAATCTTTTCTTTGAATATATACTTAATTTTCTTGGAAAAATATACTTCCAACTTTTAAAAATAAAATCACCTTTTATTTTTTAAAATGAATTGCACCTTTTCTTATAAATTCCACTGAAATCTATACTTTCAAATTTATCCACTGATAAATGTTCTATTTCATTTATAAACCAATATACAAATTTCCATTTCTCATTTTCCTTTAAATCACAGTTTCCAAAACACAAAATCGATTTCAAACCGATTTCCTGGTTTTACATTTTCTTTTAAATTTATTACTCGATTTATCCAATTCCAATAATTATTTGCTTAAAAATCTCCCTTTCATTTCCTTTAAAAATCCAAACTTTATATATATATTTCCATTTCTCAAAATGCCCATATATATTCAGCCAAGCATAACATTCAATAATTTCAATCCCCGATATAATCAATATAATATAACACAGATTATCAAATAAATCACATCGTTGAATATAAAATATATTCAATGTTTTGAGGAATCCAGTTGGATCCCTCCAACATGTTTCCCTGCATCCATAGATGTTAGCACACCATAAAATACCAATCTCATTTCGAGGAGGATACCGCGGTATATAGGGTCATCCGCTATTATGCGGGACACATAGGGTCTCATCCGCCATATAATGTGGGAAATCAATTACTCCAATATATATATATATATAACATATCACATCGAAGTTGATAATAAATTATCAATTCAAGCAACAACCTATAATTTAAATTTGACTATTTAAATTAAAAACGTAATCCATATGAGTGAGATTAACTCACCTTTGATTTTATTAGCACTCCAATCCAAACCAGCTTGTTTTCTTCATGATTTCTGACCTTGAATAGACATCATATGATTTATTATTATTTGAACTAATTGAATAATTTATTACCGTTTATTAATTAAATTAACCAAGAATTTTACTTAAACTAATTTCCTTTAATAAATTATTTTTTATGACTAAAATAATTAAACAAACTAATCTCCATCACATATTATTTTAAAAATTAAACTAATAAGTTGAAAATGTGCACATGCATATTTATTTTTATTCTTTTATTTTTGAAAACCCCTATGTTTGTAAAAATAACCTATATAGATTTAAAAATATAATCTTTACACAAGTCCCTATATTTTCCAAAATCTATAATAATTTCCTATTTAACATTTTTTCCATTTACTATATATATACGTATATATTTATAATATTTTAAATTGGAAAAATATAAATTGTATTTTATATGGAATTAAAATAAAATTAAAAAAGGGTTCATGCCTTACTTCGTACAGGCAACAACCCACCGAGCTCTGTCCAAATCTTGAAGAGATCGTTGTTCTCGTCGAGCCCAGATCGCACGCACAATCAGCCCCATCGCCCTCCGTCGACCTTGCGAACACCATCGCAAACCACCACTCGCGAGCGCCAATCCATCCCATAATCAAACCCATGCACGCTTCCACCCCGACGACACCGTGGACACCACCTCATGTTCACCCTCATGCTGCAGCTCGCAACCCAAGCGCTTGCTTCCCCTTCGTCTTCCAATTGGCTGTATGCGACTCCCACCTAATCTCAACGACACAGGGAGACAGCTCCACCTCTCACACAGTCATGAAATCGCGCTCGACAATAACGCAGCTCGACTCGATTGATTGAGAAAGATATAAAAGGAGGTCACGATTTATTTTTATATGTTTTTCCTCTGGTTCTGCCATTTTGAACAGAATAAGAAGAAAATGGACGAGGTAGAAAAATGAAGACGCGAATTTTAAAAAAGACAAATTATTTTATTTTAGAGATGTCGTGTGTTAATAGAGAAGACAAATGATTTGTTTTCGACTGGCCATAATATAAAATCTTAATTTAAATTTGAATTCAAACGTCTCGAAATCGAGCTAAAAATACCAACCTCCTATCGAGGCATGCCGCTAGGCATTCATAATGTTATACCTATATTCTGAATGCAATGAAAAGGTTCCGAGTCCTAATTTGATAGTATGGAGAAAATAGCTTTTTGGACTCAATTATTATATTGAATTTTCGATATAAATTTTAGCGTGTTTATCTACCGTATGATCACACAACAATTCCAAATGCTAAGAAAATTTAAATCCGATAATAATACACTATTGCGGATCCAATGGAACTGGTTTCTTTGAATTCCGAGACTGTGCCTCTAAATGCTATTTTTAAATATCGATTTAAACAAAATATTTTTAAAACTGAACCAATTACCTTTTTATTCAATTTTAACACATTAACTATCTTCAGTATTATCAATATAAATCTTATAAGCCTTAGAAATCTTTTTAACAAGCTTAAAATTCAAGAGTTAATATTTTACCCAACTTCCAAATATTTAATTCAGCAATTAAATTATCCAATAAATGGTGATATTTGGAATTCAAGTTAAACTTAGCTTTTTAAATATTTAAAATCAATTAAATATTTCAATTTCAAATATCCAAAATTTTAGGTCATCACATTCCTCCCCTTTAAAAGAATTTCATCCACGAAATTACTAGTTAAGAAGAATGGTCCAATACCTGTTTACTATTTGCAGAACCAAATGGTTTCCAACTACTTCCCAAAACAATCTCCTATTAAAGTCACACTATCACCCTTACTAACTTTCCAAACTCTTCCTTAGGTCCAACAACATTACTTACTCAACCATTCAAATTATAATTCAAAACCAAATTTTAAGTCATCAAAATTTCTTCAAAAGTTTTCTAACTCCCTAAAATTTTGAATTTTTTTGCCAGCGTCTCCTTTGCGTGGCTAGATCGATACATCTAGAAAACTCCTCTACGGGCCCTCAAATTCCAAAAGAAAACAAAAGTCAAGTGGCTAGATCAGAAAACCATCAAATTTCATATGACAATTAAATACATACCTTTTAGTCGGGTAATTTATATTTATCTTCTGAAATCAAAGACACCAATTTTCCTTTTCTTTCAAAACATCTGTATATCCTACCAAATAATAATATCCAATCACATAATCCAAAATCATTTTATTCACTTTTTTTATAAGAATTTCAATATCTATTTCATTCAAGTCCGTACGATGTACATATATCATCCATATGCAATATCACATCCGATCGCTCCCTTGATCACACAATTTCACTTCCGAACTAGTATCGTCCACTCGACTTCCTAGTGTAGATTCAGATCTGGTTTCTTGATCAAAAACCGTCTTTCTCCTTGCATAGCCACAAATTAAGATAGAGAATTTTCAGAATAAATCAAAGATCCATATCCAGGGTTCGTCGTCGAAAATCGATTGAAAAATGCCAACTCGGATCGATATAACTATCTCGAAATTCTGTGCTTGAATCTAGATCAAATCATTATACGAATAAAATATTATACATGCATGTTATGTATTTATCTTAATTGATTATTAACTATATCATATTTTTTTTATTCACATTTATTTGATTTCTATTCACCTTATCTCAAACCCATTCTTAATTAACCATTCTTTAAATTAGTTCCATTACTAATTCGTTTCCAATCAAATCCAATTTCAAATCTATTTAACATACTATTTATATTTTCACTTCATTTCCAAATTTAATTTCAAATCTAAATAAAAGTTATATTTTCGAACCTTTTGCTTCTTTTAGTTCCTTCGAACAAATTCTATAATTTTACTTTACTTACTCAATTCAAACTAAACATCATCCAAATCTTTAGTTTCCAATTTCATCTATTCACCAATAAAATTATTTTTCCCATTTACAAATTCATTTCCAGCTTAATACATTTTATTACAATGTCCATTTCATTTAGCTTACTTGATTCATTTCCGCAAAATTCACTTTTATTTAACTAGATTCGGTTAAATTCCAATTCCGTTTAAATTTTTAACTTTCATAAGTTTTCCAATTTATTTGCATTCCCTTCACTAATCCTTTTAATTTACTACATTTAATTGGCTTACATATCGGATTATCTTGTTTTCACACTAGTTTAATTCAACTCTACTTTAAGTTAAATTTTATTCCAACAGATTTCAAATTTTATAGGTTATCAAACTGTTTATATTCCATAAACACTTTTTAATTAAACTTCCAGAGTTTAAATGATTACTTGAACGTTCAAAACATTTTTGAAATCATATGTGCTAAACCAAATTATTCCTTGCATTCAAAAATCAAACTCAATTTTGCAAACAAATACCACTCAAAATATTCAGGTAGCAATCCCTCTCTTGGGAACTTGAAAATGAACATCTATGATGCTTCAGTCATCACCGAAGTTATTTTCCAGCGACCATTGAGTTGAATGATTAAAAAATCTTTCAAATATTTTTAAATTTCAAATCTCACCAGATTTCAAATCCAATTCAAAAAAAATATTTCCCTAAAATATCACTATTACTCCTCCAAAACATTTTGAAAACCATTTTAAAGCTCAAAGGAAATTTTAACATTTCCTAAAATTTCAAATTTCAAATCCTTCCAATATATATTCAAACATTACTCTGGAATTTTATCTCATTATGAATCACATTATAACTTACAATTACAAGTCTCATTCTGTTAATGAATTTTATTTTCTTGACCTTTGATTATAATTTCAATTCTTTTTCAATTTTCACTTAACCATGATAATAATTTAATAGTATCACTTCCTAACAACCAAGCAACCATATATAGCTTTAATAATTTATGGAAAATTATTTCTTTCATATATATAAAAATAGTGTGGGAAAAATTATTTCATTTACCCAATTTAAATACTACTGTGTCGAATTGTTCTGTCCAAGTGTTTAGAGATCCCTATCAATAATGTTAATTACTCGTATTGACCAGAATCCATAAACTACCCAATAAACCAATCAACACAGTATAAAACAATTTTATATTCATTAACAAATACGTGCTCATATCTATTAATACACTCAGACTCATTCGAGAGTACTACAGACTCTACTTCTAATGAGTAATCCCACCAGAGCTAGGATTCTTGCTTAACCTTCAGCTCTGATACCATTATAACAGACCGCAAATCCATACCCCTTTGAGCCAACAATAATCTCCAACAGTTCAACTCAAAGTGGACAAAAATACAAACCATTAGGGTTAAAAGAAGAAGAAAGAGGTAGAAGAAGAAGATAAACATCATCAAAATCTCATAACGTAGCAGAATAATATATAATAGCTAAATGACTGATCTTTATAGAGAAAGAACTATATCTGTTTTATACATTACATCATCAGAGTACAACACAATTAATAGCAAAATATTGGACCATTATATCAACTTGTCCTCACAAAAGCTGACTGTACAGCTTATACTGCACAACGGAATATACATCAAGTACGTGTGATACGTCTCGCCATCCAGCTCGTCTCCTAAGCTCCACTGCATCCTATCCTTTATTCTATAATACTCGGTCTGACCCGAGCATTATAGTAAATAACACCCGAGTCAGTTTGGGAAACCATCTTGAGGAAACACATTCAATTGGATTAGTAAAGTTTTCAAAATCCTTTTGAAATCAAAGGTATCTCGTAAGACCACGCCATAAATAAACATGTCAGGTTCTTACCTTACGATAACCAAAACATTTCTTATCAAATTTGTCTGATATTATAATAGTGTCTATAGAAAGTAAATAAAATCTAGCTGAAATGCATGCATCTCACGTTCCAACAATAGTTGAGCACAATCAAAACCTTACAAGCTCTTAGTGAGAAATGGATTCCATACAATGGCAGGTTTACTGGAGTACCGCTCGTCACAGTACCTGGCCTAGATCAGAGTACCAAGGACCCCCTGATCCCCTACAATACACGACCGGAGCTACCCCTTACTGGATAGTCCGAACAAGATCACTCCACAGTTGGGATCAGCAACTGCCCACACAGCTGGAAAAAAGGGACGTCTGGACAGGGATGACCTTACCCTAATTGGTTGCTAGCCACTTAGCCTTGCTACACCTCCCCAGTTTTAGCCATTCCCGGTTTATGAGGCTCGAGGCTATGCATTACTTTTTTAGCACACATTCACTTAGAATGCTCATCGTCCTCCAGACGATATTCTGATAGCATTCATCCATACAAGTCCATTCCCGGTCCGAACATAACCAAAGGCACTACTCCTACTACATCCATTTTGAAATCACCCTTAGGATTAGTAGCGATTAGCCCTTGCACTTCACTGCTCCATTTTCGATTCCAAGCTCTTGTCTTCCTCACGAAAACGTTCGAACCGGATCGAAATGGTTTTCGGGAAATTAATCCCGATCCCGGTCTCTTCGAAATGATCAGTGCATTAGTCAATTTGATAGTCGGTTATTTAACTATCATATAACATCCACAAACAAACATCAGGCCTTAATAATTTTCCACATTATTTATTTCAAAAATATCTTCCCAATATATTTTGTTCACGTTTTAACACTTTGAAATAGTTTTCAAATCTTTTTTCTCTCGCGGAAATAAATTTCCACCCAATTGTTTTATTTCCACTGAAAATCACCAAGTCTTAATACTACAGATCTTCAAATAATTTAAATCATTTTGTCCCAAAAATATATACTTTAAAAAATTTAAAATAAAAACTGCTTAAAACACTTTATTTAAAATACTACTTATGAAATTTTATAATAATTTATCATGTAAAACTTAAGCCAAAGCTAAATTTAAAATAAAAGTTGTTCTATAAGGTATAAATCTTAAATAATTATCTTTTAAATCATAATACTAGTTAAACCTTTAAAATGATTTACATATATAATTAACTTAATAAATATTTACTCTTAAAATTTTTAAAACCACTAAATAATAATTTTTTCTAAACATTCTTTTAAAACCAAGTTTAAAACTTTTTAACTTATACTTAAAAATATGCTTTGAAAACATATTTGGCTTTTACACTTCCCTTTACAAAATAGTCCATTTAATCGGTTAGTAAATCCTTCTCGATTTATCCCAATTTAATTTATATCTCAAACCCATAAATTTCTTTCCCACACCTTTAAAAATAAAACCACTATTTATTTTTAAAAGCACATTTCCATCTCCTTGTAATCGCTTCAAAAAATATATACTTAAATTATTTACATTAAGGCTACTAAAATTACTTAAATAAAAATAATACTTTAGAAATTTATAGGAGTTTATGAGTAAAACTTAAACCAAAATTCCTTTTTAAAATAAATTATTATATCAAATATTTATGTTAAAATTCCTTTTTAAAAATCATAATACTAATTTACCTTTAAAAATAATTAACTACAATAATTAACTTAAATAAATATTCGCTTTTCACTCAAAAATAATTAAAATAATAAATTTTCTAAAACATTCAAAAAACATTTTTTTCAAACTTCTAGTTTATACTATGAAATCTTTTCTTTGAAAATATACTTAGCTTACCAAAAAAATATACTTCCAACTTTTAAAAATAAAATCACCTTTTATTTTTTTTAAATGAACTGCACCTTTTCTTATAAATTCCACCAGAATCTATACTTTCAAATTTATCCACTGATAAATGTTCCATTTCATTTATATATTAATTTACAAATTTCCATTTTTCATTTTCCTTTAAATCACAGTTTCCAAAACACTAAATCGATTTCAAATCGATTTTCCTGGTTTTACATTCCCTTTTAAATTTATTACTGATTTATCCAATTCCAATAATTATTTACTTTAGAATTTTCCTTTCATTTCCTTTAAAAATCCTTATATATATATATATATATATATATATATATATATCGATTTCTCAAAATACCCATATATATTCAGCCAAGCATAGCATTCAGTAATTTCAATCCCTAATATGATTAATATAATTTAACACCTATTATCAAATAAATCACATGCTGAATATAAAATAAATTCAACATTTTGGGGAATCTAGTTGGATCCCTCCAACATATTTCCCTGCATCCACAGATGTTAGCATAATATAAAATACCGATCCCACTTCGAGGGAGATATCGCGGTGTATAGGGTCATCCGCTATTATGCGGGTGTATAGGGTCTCATCCGCTACACAATGCGGGAATCAATTACTCTAATATATAGACACACTATATATAACATATCACATCCAAGCTGCTAATAAATTATCAATTCAAGCAACAACCAATAATTTAAATTTAACTATTTATATTTAAAAGGTATTCTATATGAGTGAGATTAACTCACCTTTGATTTTATTAGCAATCCAATCCAATCCAAACCATCTTGTTTTCTTCACGATTTCAGACCTTGAATAGACATACTATGATTTATTATCATTTGAACTAATTGAATAATTTATTAATTAAATTAACTATGAATTTTACTTAAACTAATTTCCTTTAATAAATTATTTTTTTATGACTAAAATAACTAAACAAATTAATCCCCATCACATATTATCTTAAAGGTAAACTACTAAGTTAAAAATGCACACATGTATATTTATTTTTATTCTTTTATTTTTCAAAACCCATATACTTGTAAAAATAACCTGTACAGATTTAAATATATAATCTTTATACAAGTCCCTATATTTTCCAAAATCTATAATAATTTCCTATTTAACATTTTTCCCTTCTATTGTATAAATATATATATATATATATATATTTATAATACTTTAAAATTGGAAAAAAATAAATTGTATATATATGGAATTGAAATAAAAAAAGGTTCATACCTTACTTCGTACAGGCAAAAACCACCTAGCTCTACCAAAATCTTGAACGAGATTGTTGTTCTCGTCGAGCCTAGATCGCACACACAATTACACTCATCGCCCTCCGTCGGCCTTGCGAACACCATCGTGAACCACCACTCGCGAGCGCCAATCCATCCCATTATCAAACTTGCACGCGCTTCCAACCCGACGACGCCGCGAACATCACCTCGCGTTCACCCTCGGGACACAGCTCGCAACCCACGCATCTACTTCCTCTTCTTCTTCCAATTGGTTGTGCCCGACTCCCACCTAACCTGAACGACACAGGAAGACAGCTCCACCTCTCACACACTCATGAAGTCGCGCTCAACAATAATGCGCCTTGACTTGATTGATTGAGAAATTTATAAAAGGGGGTCGCGATTTATTTTTATATTTTTTCTCTGGTTCTGCCATTTCGAACAGAATAAAAAGAAAAGGGATGAGGTAGAAAAATGAAGACGTAAATTTTAAATAAGACAATTTATTTTATTTTAGAGACGCCACATGTTAATAGGGAAGACAAGTGTTTGAAAAGGCAAGATACGTGTTGAATCACAAGCTACAGTGAGTTGTTTTTGATTGGCCACAATATAAAATCTTAATTTAAGTTTGAATTAAAACGTCTCGAAATCGAGCTAAAAATCCCGACCTCCTATCGAGGCATGCCACTAGGCATTCATAATGTTATACCCCAATTTCGAACGTAATGGAAAGGGTCCAAGTCCTGATTCAATCGTATGGAGAAAATAGCTTTTTGGACTCAATTATTATATTGAATTTTCGATATAAATTTCAGCGCGTTTATCTACCGTACGATCACACAACAACTCCAACTACTACGAAAATTGAAATCCGATAATAATACACTATTACAGATCCAATGGAACTGGTTTCGTTGAATTCCAAGACAATACCTTGGAAGGCTATTTTTAAATATCAATTTAAACGATATATTTTTAAAACTGAACCATTTACCTTTTTATTCAATTTTAACATATTAATTATCTTCAGTATTATCGGTATAAATTTTATAAGCCATAGAAATATTTTTAACAAGCTTAAAATTCAAGAGTCTATATTTTACCCAACTTCCAATTATTTAATTCAGTAATTAAATTATCCAATAAATGGTGGTATTTGAAATTCAAGTTAAAACTAACATTTTAAATATTTAAAATCAATTAAATATTTCAATTTTAAATAACCAAAATTCTGGGTCGTCACGCACCAGTTCAAAAATTAATATACCTAAAACATATGGTACAACATAAAGTTCAACTACCATATTAGGTTCAAAAATAAATGATGATTGTAAAATTGAAGCGAGCATTGAAGCCTATAAACTGTTGAAGGTATCACTTCCCACTTTCCATGTGTAAGGGGCAGGACCAAAATTAAAAATTGGCTTTAATAAACGTGTAGACATGTCTGTAGCGGGAGATAGGATGTAAAACAGAAAAAAATGGAAAACTGCAAATGTTGATTGTAGAATTTTAATTGAATATCTATTATCTCATAATATATTCATAGCATGTTTATAACTATGTATATTGAGCATCTTTGAAATAAATTATGAACTAGCTATGAACATGTCCATGGTAGTTTTATGTATATTAAGAGGGAATCTATGGTTAATCAACTTTGGAAGAACAATGAACAAATTCATAATAGGTTCATATATTAAGTGACCATCTATGATCGGATGTAGATTAGGTATATGCAGTCAATTGTATAACCAATTATGCTAAAAAGGAATAAAAAATTACTTTTAAAATGTATGTCAGCGAAAGATATGAATACACTAGGCATTATCCATGGAAATGATATCATTTACTAGATAAAACTTCTTTTCTTCAATAGACAAAAATGCATTTCACCCATACTAAAGAGTGGAATGAGATTCTTAAAAATGACAGAACATGTTGAGTATAAGCAATTGTAGAGAAATTACTGACTAAAACTAGTAATCATGGTATGAAATTTACTAATGAGTACAGTGAGTACTAAACTAGATTTCTAAAAAATTTAAAACAAAAAAGAATATGATATAGTTTAGGAAAAATTCTAATTATATATATTATGTTATTGTTCGAAACGAGATCAGTGTTTCAAATTTGATAATAATCACATGTAACCTACCAATTTTTTTGATAGATATACAATTAAGAAATCCATTTAGAAACATTTGAATTCAATGGTTTAAGTCGAGGCAATTATCAAAATTTTGAAACAAGCACTATTAAATTGTCCTTATAAGGAAGCTATGAAAAAAACATAAGTAACATTTTGTTATTTTTGGTAATGCAAATTCATTGTTATATGTGTTACTTATGCTTTCAAGTTGATAGCTATAATTTGAACATATTTGTTTTAAGCAATGAATGGAATGAGACCAAATTGCTTCAAGTATATATTTGTTCTCTGAATGAATCAAACATACTTATCAAACTTCAATGCAGCAAAAGCTCCAACCGAACCACCAAATGAATTCAAAAGACACAAAATCCAAACACAAAGTTCTAAACTTCAATTAAGGTTCTATCGTTCCAATGTTGGGCGAATTCTCACCCAGAAGATCTAGAGACCAAGGAGTCACAGTTTCACTCGGGCTCGCGACCTCCACCTCATTCGACAAACACAAGGCTCAATACCTACGTAGAAGTTCATCCGGTATTCTCCATGTATAACTTCATTCGGCATAAGGTCATTCGGCTATCAGCTCCCATTCGGCCACCAATCAACATTCCACACTCTCCATCCGGTCAGCACGTCATCCGGTCAAGCTCCTACCGAACCAAATCCCCTGCCACAGCCAGACCGCCATCACCGGACCATTCATGGCCGAACCAACGTTGCCAAGCCTATACCGGACCACACATCCAACCAGAGGTAACGTCTGCCGAATCAAGTTTACTCCCTACCATCGAACCAGAGGGAGGATGCCCCATGCCGAACCAACACAGCTACAAGGCCACCGCCGGTCCATACCTACCACCGAACCAAGCCTAGAGCCGAATGAAGCTTTGCCAAACCAGGTGACTGCCAGTCCAGATCGCCTCAGCCCGGGCCCACCAGCAGCTATATACCCCCAAGACCCCTGCCCTCTACCTCACTCTATAAATAGAGGGGCAGGGGTACAACAATGGCAGACAAGTTTGAGAGCTCAAGCAAGGAAGGAACTTTCAAACTACTTTCATATACTCATATACGAAGCATTGTACTTGTAATCTGAAGGAAAGAGATAATAACATATAAAGTGGACGTAGGCACATTCTGGCCGAACCACTATAAATCCGCGTGTCATTTACATTTCAGCCCCTACTTCTTTTATATTTATATACTCATCTAAAATCATTGAAAATCACATATAATCAACTAAATAATACGACTTGGAGGTGTTTGTCCATTTTTTGTGCAAACATTTTTGGTGCTTTCACTGAGAACAGAACTCAAACTTCATCTTCTCCCACTCAACCTTTTTCCTAACGACATCACTCGTTGCTTAGAAATCATGCCTTCCAAACAGAGAAGGGATGTTAACAAAGGAAAGAACATCGCAACTAGCAGCCTTCCAGATCCAGCAATCACAGATCAGCCCACTTCAACAGCAGTACCAGATGAAAATCAGGAAAATCCAACTGGTCCCGCAACGGAACAACCAATCACTAGGGCAGATCTGGACAGGGTTGTGGCTGAAGTAACTAACCGCTTCACATCCCAACAAGAAACTTTGGTGGACCAACTCATGACACGCTTAAGGGATGCTGAAGAGTCCAACCGCAACACTGAATCATGGGGTGAATCCCAATCCGGAGGATCCCGAAGGCAACAAAGGTCTTCACTCTTCGAACAAGCTATCAACAGGAAAAACGATGATAGGGGCCGCGCCCGGACTCAGCCCGAATTCCGACTCGAGGAAGCCCTTGGAACCGAACCTAGCGGGGGAGGCACCAGGCGAGGGTCGGATGTAGCTGAGCCAGTCATGCCACCTAATCATAGAAACCCCGCTGAACGGAGCCGAGCTAGAACCCAGCCCGAAGTTGACCCCATGGATGTGCTCGAAACAGAACCCCACAGGGGAAGATCAAGGCAGGGGGCAACTGTAGCTGGTCCTAGCGTGCATCCAAGCAGCCAAAGACAACCACTGGATAATGCTAGAGGTGATAGACTGTACCATCCCTACAGGTCATCTGGACGAGATAGATCCCGCAGGGAAGAACCGAGCTCATTTTTGTCCGCTCCAAGTTCTGACGAGCGGATGGCACGATTATTCAGAGAATGTGTCCAACGGGAGCAAAGGGACCGGGGAATAGGCGCTAGGGTCACCAGTCCCTTTACCCGAAATATCGAAACTGCCATCACTCCCCGGGAATGGAAAATGCCAACCATGGAACCTTACAAAGGAACTTCCGACCCCATCGTACACCTGCAGAGATACACCCAGCATATGCTCATGAGTGGAGCAACAGAAGGAGTATTATGTAAATGCTTTCCGCTATTCCTATCAGATCTAGCTACCTCCTGGTTCTGCCATCTACCCCAAGGATCCATCAGCTCATGGGAGATGTTAAAAGAAAGGTTTATTAGCCAGTTCCGCATCCATGTGGAACAACCCAGGGATGCTTATTCTCTATCCAATGTCAAACAGAAATCCGGAGAGACGCTGCAACAATATCTAACACGGTTCAACGCCGCAGCGGCAGCAGTTCAAGATGCCGATGAAAAACTCACTCTAATGGCCCTCTGTAGTGGTGTACATCCAGACACCAAGTTTGCCAGAAGATTAACTAAGGAAAAACCAGCTACCTTGCCCGATTTCTTCCATGAAGCTGGAAAGTATATGAGACTTGAAGACGCTGCTACGGAGAGGCAGTCAGGGCAACAAGGCAAGATAGTTCAGGACAAGGTTCCCACTGCAGCTAAGGACGCTCGAAGAAATGAATCTAGAGACAATGCTGGGGGCAGAAAGGTTGAGAAGCGCCAATATCGACCAGGGCCAAGATTTGACTCCTACACTCCTTTGAATGAAACAATCGAAAACATCTACCTAGCCACTCAGGGCGAACTCGGATACAAGCGCCCCCCGCACAAGAAAGAATCAGATAACGCACTCAAGTCCAGAAAGTTCTGTCGCTTCCACGAATCCCACGGACATGACACCAATGAATGCCACCATCTTCGGGACTTGATCGAAGAACACATTAGAAGAAGAAGACTGGAACGTTATGTGAAAAGTCAGAACAGGACTCCAACTCCTGCCAATGAGAACTCAAAGCAACCCCTCCCAGAAGTAGGCGGAGGGAATCGCAACAATCACAACACCAGCGGCTCTAGTCAAGAGAAGATAGTGGTCCTTACCATCTCAGGAGGACCACACATCGCCGACAGAAGTTGGGCAGAGATGGAAAGGTACGGCAAGTCGCTTAGAAATGCAGAAGGCTATGTTAACTCCATCACGGAAGAACGCCACCCGAAACGAAAAGAGAACGACGACATCATATTCAGTAGGCGTGATTTGGAAGGAAGACAGTACCCACATATGGATCCTATGGTCATCTCTGCCTGGTTCGGTCCAGCTAAAGTTTTTCGGATTCTAATAGACACAGGAAGCTCCGTAAATATCTATTCAGACATGCTTTCGACAAAATGAAGTTATCAATGAAGGATGTATCCCCCTGTGACAAACCACTACACGGTTTCACTGGAGATGCAAAAATGCCCCTCGGGCAACTTGACCTCTTCGTCGAAATAGGAAGTCATCCCCGCTCCGTTGTGCGAAAACAAACGTTCGTACTAATAGAAAACCACTCGGCTTACAACGCTTTCTTGGGAAGACCAGCCTTGTCTGACTTTCAGATTGTATTAGCCCCCTGGTGCCTGAAAATGAAATTTCCAACAGACAACGGAGTAGGAGAAGTAGAAGGAGATCAAGGTGCTGCCCGAGACTGCTACGTAACTGAACTTCGCAATACCCGCAGAAAGAATAAAGGAAAAGATGCAGAGACTACTCTCTGCATGAAAAGCTTGGAGGCATAGCAACTAAAGAAAGCCCCTCCTCTTCGATACACAAGCGATCCCTTCAATGAACTAGACCCCAGGGATAAAGAGGAGGAGGCTACCGCCGAGCCTGCAGAGGCTATGGAATTCGTATCGGTAGATAAGCATGATTCAAGTAGACTATTAAAAATCGGATCTCAGCTGAAAACGGAATTGAAGGATCAACTCATTGACTTTCTCCGCCACAACTTAGATGTATTTGCGTGGACCCATGCCGATATGACAGGAATCTCCCCAGACGTAGCATGCCACATGTTGAACATCGATCCCACCAAGGTACCAGTAAAGCAGAAAAAGAGGAGCATGGGGGCAGAGCGATCAGCAGCCCTTGATGAGGAAGTAAAAAATCTACTTGCTAATGGCTTCATACGGGAAGCCATCTACCCAGAATGGATCGCTAACCCAGTGCTAGTAAAAAAGGCCAATGGAAAGTGGCGAACATGTATTGACTTCTCCAATCTGAATGACGCTTGCCCGAAAGACTGCTTCCCACTTCCCCGAATTGACCAACTCGTGGACAGCACAGCTGGGCACGAACTCCTATCTTTTATGGATGCATACTCCGGATATAACCAGATCCCCATGCACGCTCCCGATCAGGACCACACTAGCTTCATCACCGACCGCGGATTATATTGTTACAAAGTCATGCCTTTTGGACTCAAAAATGCTGGAGCTACCTATCAACGCCTCGTCAACAAAATGTTCGCAGAACTGATAGGACGTACTATGGAAGTATATGTGGATGACATGTTGGTGAAGTCCAGGAAAGCCAACGACCATGTAAGCCATCTGGACGATATGTTTCGGGTACTTCGCCGATATGGAATGAAGCTGAATCCTCTAAAGTGCTCCTTCGGAGTATCATCGGGAAAATTCTTAGGATTCATCGTCCACGCCAGAGGAATCGAAGCAAACCCTGAACAAATCCGAGCTTTAAAAGAAATAAGGATACCTTCCACTCGAAAAGAAATGCAGAGCCTAAACGGAAAGGTGGCCGCCCTAAGCAGATTCATTTCCAAGGCAACTGACAAGTGTGTCCCTTTCTTCGAAGCACTCAAGAAAGACAAAGGGAGGTTCGAGTGAACCGACGAATGCTTAAAAGCCTTCCTCAACCTAATCGAACACCTTCAGAGACCACCAGTACTCTCAACTCCAAATGAAGGTGAAGTGTTATACCTATACCTCGCTGTATCATCTCATGCTCTAAGCGCCGCCTTGGTAAGAGAAGAAGACCGCACACAACGCCCGGTTTACTTTGTAAGTAAGAGATTTACAGGGGCAGAGGCCAGATATCCTAAACTTGAGAAATTAGCATATTGTTTATTGATCGCGTCACGAAAACTGCGCCACTACTTCCAGTCTCACTCCATCAGGGTTCTAACCGATCAACCACTGAGACAAGTGCTCCATCGTCCTGACACTTCTGGGCGACTCCTCAAATGGTGCATCGAACTAAGTCAGTATGATATCACCTACCATCCTCGTACCGCTATCAAAGGACAAGCCATGGCTGATTTCATTGCCGAATTCACTATCAACGAAGGCGAGGAACAATCTGAAGTAGCAAAAAACATCAAGTGGAACCTCTTTGTAGACGGAGCATCGAACGAACAAGGCTCGGGGGCAGGTATTGTGATCATCACCCCCAGGGGAAGAAAGTTGTACTATGCATTGAGATTGGAGTTCACGGCCACTAACAACGATGCTGAATATGAAGCAGTAATAGCGGGATTGGAACTGGCCCTAGAAATTGGAATCAATTCCTTATGTATTCATAGTGATTCTCAGCTTATCGTAAACCAGGTACTAGGAGAATTCCAGACTCGAGGAGAACGACTCACAGCATACCTAAAGAAAACCAAACTGCTGCTCGATCAATTGGACCATTATCTAATCAAACACATTCCTCGAGAAGAAAACCAAGAGGCAGATGAACTTGCAAAGCAAGCTAGTATGAAGGACAGCACCATTCCCGGAGCACCAGCAATCTCAAGGCAGCTAGCCCCAAGTTTCGAACAAGTAAATCTGATAACTGCAATCGAAGAAGGAACCTGGATGACCCCTATCCGGAAATATTTGCAAGATGGCATACTACCCGACAGGCGTGACGAAGCCAAGAAGATCTTGAGAAAAGTTCCCCACTACACAATACAAGAAGGCATCCTCTACCGGCGTGGCTTCTCTGGCCCCTTATTAAGATGCGTCGCCGGAAGGGAAGCCAAGGAGATATTAACAAACATCCATCAGGGAGGATGCGGAGATCACACTGGAGGACAGACTTTGGCAAGAAAGATACTCCGATATGGATATTACTGGCCCACACTAAACAAAGATACCCTAGACTTCGTTAAGAAATGCGACAGATGTCAGAAGTTCGCCAAGATCCCTCGACTGCCCACAAACGAAATTACTCAAATGACCAGCCCTTGGCCCTTTGCTGTATGGGGAATCGACTTAATTGGCGAACTGCCAACGGGCCGAGGCGGAGCCAAATATGCTATAGTGGCAGTCGATTATTTCACCAAATGGGTGGAAGCGGAACCTTTAAATAAAATATCTTCAGCAAAAGTTATCAACTTCTTGATCAAAAACATTCTGTGCAGGTATGGAGTCCCCCTCAAGATCGTATCAGACAACGGACTCCAATTTGACAGCGAAGAATTTGCCGACTGGTGCCAAGAGCATGGAATTCATAAAAGCTTCTCATCAGTAGCTTACCCTCAGGCAAACGGACAAGTTGAAGCTGTCAACAAAATTCTCAAAACCCTAATCAAGAAGAAACTTGAAAAGTCAAAAGGCGCTTGGGTGGACGAACTTCCTACGGCACTATGGGCATACCGCACATCTTTCAGAACATCAACGGGACATACTCCTTTCTCTTTGGCATATGGATCGGAGGCAATGCTCCCAGTTGAGACTATTGTGCCTTCCCACCGTAGGATCCACTACAACCCAGAAGAAAACGAAGAACTCCTCCTCATGTCTTTGGATCTGATTGAGGAAAGGAGAAACGATGCAGCACTCAAAGCAGCAGCTCACAAACAAAAAGTGGCAGCACTATACAATTCCAAAGTCAAGCATCGCAGCTTACAAGAAGGAGATCTTGTCCTCAGGCGAATCTTTCCGCGCCCCGGGGCACTGGACCCCATCTGGGACGGACCATATGTAATTCACAAAGATCTCCACAACGGAGCTTACATTTTGTCAACAGTGGACGGAGAGGTGTTCCAGAGGGCATGGAACATCCGACACCTCCGTCGATACTTTTCTTAACTTGTACTGCCCATGTGAAGTGAATTAACAAAGAGAATCAGTGGACGTAGGCATTTTCGTGCCGAACCACTTTAAAAAATCTTGTCTCTTTTTAACTTGTTCCTTTATGTCTTGGCTACTTGTTAAGTTTTATCCCTTTCTGTTGAACAAAATCCTATGGCATCTCCACTCAAGACGCACCGCGGCCTCATCTGGACTAGGCCTAACAGGTACGCCACGATTCTATGCACTCGCCAATGAGACTCTTTTGCTCCAGCATCCCTCTGCTGCGGGTTAACTCATTGCGCGCCTGCCCTCAAAGCCAACTGTAATGAGCCGATTATAAGTCATCATAAAGGCCGACTATAGCCGATGGCAGCTCATTACGGCGTTCGGCTCGTCGGTAACCGTGAACCTACTTTAAGCCCCAACATAAGGTGTGGCCAGCCAAGGGTAGTTCACGGCCAACGGCACCCACGCTAGCCGGCCACGGTAAATCGAATAATACCCACGATTACGGACCATAATGGTTCGGGTAGTTACCGTGCGCGATCTCGGCTCCGATGTGTCTTAAGTGCGGCTGTGGTAAAAAAGAAAACTCCCCGCGGAGGCGTAAGATGGGTGACAAATGTCTCCAAGACCCACAGCTAGGGAAAGTGACTACAAAACCCGTTTGCCACGAACTTAAGCACATCGACGGCCTTCCGTGACTGGAAGTTTTACTTTTACTATATTTCCATTTCATTTAAATATTTTTCTCCTATCCTGTATAACAAACTCTAAAGTACAGGAAACCAAATAGGAAGCATTCACTCATGAGGCTCTAAGCCTGCGTACTGGGTGGCAGGGCGCTCAGCTATACCCGTAAACAGTTACACAAGACACTCAAAGCTACCGCCTGCGAATAAAACATAAAGGGCGGTACTCTCTTCTCTTGTACATAAATGCGTAACTGTAGCTTATTCATACACTGACATTGCAAAACGTGAAGTTATATTTCAAGCAAAAACTTAACATCAAACATAACTAGAATCACAGGCATATACATAATTATACTTCTCACACGGCACATAAAGATAGCAACAACATTTAAACATGACAAAATCAGCCTATATTATAAGATCACGCGAAGTTATTCTTTGCAAATAATTTTATTACAGTTGCATATCAAAGACTAACATGAACAGTGATAAAAAAAAAGAAACAAAAAGATGGCAGATGCATCCACGCTCCATCACCAACTCCCCCAGCCTACTTAGCCGCAGGATCGGAGCCCCCAGCATGTGGATCTGAAGTCCCACCTGTCCAGATCATAAGAGGAATTCATTAAACGAACGATCAAGTTATGAAAACACGAAAAGAAAAGAAAGGGAAAAGAATAACTCACCAGCATCCGCCGCTTGATCCTCATCATCCAACTGCACGCCCGCTTCCTCTGCAGCGAGTAGCCGCATCCCCTCCTTCACCGCCGCTTGCTCCTCCTTTGAGAACTGAGCAGTAACCGCACTCAAGTTGAAAGCCTCTCCGCCTTCCTTACCCGCATTCACCCTGGCCTCCTCTAAAGCCTGGAGATACACCTTGGCCATGACCCGAGGGTAATCGTCCATCCAAGACAAGCCGCCCTCCTTCCAAGTGCGGAAGTACATATCCTGCAACATCTCATCCATCATCCCCTCGTTTTCCTCAAACTCCCTCACCCGGGCCTCGGAAGCTTGCAACTTGGTGATGGCGACGTCCCTCTCTGATTGGTATCTCAAGCAGTCAGCCTGGAGTGACCTCCTCATTTCCTCTTCCTTCAACTTGAGGGACCTCCTCATCTCCTCCATCTCCTCCTTCAACTCGGCCTGAGCCATCTCCGCAGCCTCGAGCCTCCCTGACAACTCCTCCACCCGCTCGAGATCCGCATTTCGAACCTCATCCACCGTTGCGATGGCTATGTTAATCCGTTCCCTACAAGCGACCTCCATCTTCCGTAATTCCGCTCTACTGGCCTTCTCCATGGTCTCTTTCAGACGCTTGGAGGCTTCCTCATGCTGGGAAATCTGGATGGCTTGGTCGGCGAGTTGCTTGGCCTGATCGGCAACCTTTAACCTCAACCGAATGTTAGCACTCCCGATCTCTTCCCCGGCCTTGACCAACTTAGCATGATGCTCCATTAACTTCTTGGTCTCTACGGCCACCCGGTCGATATTAGCCTTGGCCTCATCCCCCATGGTGACTACCCGTGTAGTAAGTAAATCAAGATCTAAAGATTTGGCCTCGTCCAACACTCTTACCATGGGGTTGCGGGGAAGTAGGTGCTCGCCCGTGGTCTCATCGAATGAAATGTCCCGAAAACTTGGATCTAAATCAGGATGACCGGCAAAAGGGTCACGAGGCACGGGGCGAGGCACATCGGGACGCCTTATATGAATGACAGTAGAACTCTTGGAAGGAGGAGGAGGGGGCAGGGCTCCGTGCTCTCCTCCGTAGTATCACGAGGAGGCTGAGTAGGGGGAGGCAGAGTAGGAAGCTGCGAAGCAGAAGAAGACTCAAATAAGGAACGGCTCCGCTTCCTTTTCTGAATGCCCTCTTCGATGACCCCAAGAAGAGGGCGGTACTTGACTACGTCCCCAGTGCGATCAGTAGAAGGTTTCGCAGAATCTCTCCTCGACTTAAATTGTTCAAGACGATGTCGAACATCCGACGTTTTAACTGCCTGGCCTGCCCCTGAAATAAAGAACAAGTGTTACGAACATACAATAATCCGCAATTCAAAAAATGTGCTAAGTTAAAAAGAAAGAAAAGTGAGGAGACACATCTATTATACAAACCCGGCGGAGGAGTGGGAAACTGCAATAAGTCCTGGATCTCATTCCAGGACGGAAGTGAACCGTAAAAAATTTCTAAGTCCCTATCGAAAATGGAATCGGCAGAAGACAAAAGTTCACCTTGCGTCGCCGGAGTCACCCTAGCTGAAGCCACAGCTTTGCCGATTTCCTTTGCCTTCTCCGTTTCTTTCTCCTTTTCCTTCTCTGTTTCCGACTCTCCCTCCGACTCCCCGAAGGCCCGACGGAGAGCCTCATCCAGTTCGAGGTCTTGCTCTGAGGTTAGAGCGGCAACACCACTACCACCTTGACCGTCGCCATCTCCTCCACCCTCCGACCCTTCTCCAACTTCGCCTCCTTCCTCCTCTTCCACACCTTCCTCCTCCGGGACAGTCGGGCAAGTACTTGGAGAAGGGCCGTCGGACTTCTTCAGTTTCTTCCCCCCAACCGCAGGACGCGCTGCGAAAGGCTCCCTCTTACTGCTCTTTATCGTAGCCCCCTCTTTAGCTTTAGCAGCCCTCTCCTCAGCCGTATCCCTTTGCTTAACCACGGACTGGCGCGGTAAGATCAAATTATACTCCAAGAGGGTTGCGTTCCTGATCAAGAAAGAGGCCGACCGGTCCCGTGCCGGAATAGCCTTTAGTTCAGCAGCCATTCGCACTAAGGAATCGTCCTCCACGACTGCAATACCACCTGTCGCTAGCCAGAAATAGAAGCATGTCAGAAAAAACACTACAGTCAAAACACATGAAAAATATAAATGAAATCAATCTTACAGCCGGAAGTGAAAAGGCGGAAAGAAACAGCATCGTCCTTGACGAAGAACCACTCTTTCTTGAACATGGTGAACTTGGAATACAAGTCCAGAACTGGTTTGAAGGGCACGGCCGCCTCCAGACTAATATACGGAGACCCCTTCTTATAGCCTCTCAGGTTGTACAAGTATCGGATTTCCCGGTTAGAAGGAGTACGCCCGTACCTCCTCTGGAAGATAACAAAGAGGCTCACCAGGATGGCATATGAGTTAGGCTGGAGCTGGAAAGGAGCCACCTTCAAATAGGTGGTGAAGCTTACTATCCAAGCGTTGATAGGGGGGATAGCGCCGCACATGCAATGGTATCTGCTAAAAGCGAAGTAGCCCTCGGGAGGATTATATGGCATCACCCCATCTCCTGGCAGCAGCATAAGAGCCCTATCTATCCCAAAGGAACGGGATATGACGTCAAGTTGCTCCTCCTTTAAGGAGCTGGGAAAGCAATCAGGGGGGGAGATCAAAAGTTCCTGTGGACCATATCCATCCACTAGAGACCTTGGAATGGGTCGATGTTGCTCGGATCCTGATTGGACTGGGGGCAAGGAAGAAGAGGGCTCTCTTGTGCCTCTAGACTTCTTTCTGTCTGATCGTGTTTCCGCTTTGCGAGACATTTTCTGCAGCACAAGAAAAACACGGTGTTAGAGCAAGAAGTATAGAAAGATAAACAAGCAAGTATCTAAAGAAAGCATATAAAAGCATAAGATTCCGCTCAAGGTTCAAGTATGAAGTCTCATTCGGCGGTGCAAGACGAGTTCATTCGGCACCAAACTCCAATGCTCATTCGGCATACATGTCATTCGGCATACATGTCATTCGGCATACATGTCATTCGGCATACCTCATTCGGCTATTCAATACACTCCGTACACATTCGGCAAACAGGGCCATTCGGTGGCAAAGGTTCATTCGGCAGAAAGTATACATACCTGGTTCGGTATAAGCTGGTTCGGCGAAGACTTTGGTTCGGCAGCACAATATGGTTCGGCTCTACTCGTTCGGTAATGAAAAACGAGGGGGGTACGGCCTCTATATATAGGCGAGCTCAGGACCGGACCAAGGCATTCGACATACCGGACCGAATGAAAACCGAATGGAACTATCCATACCGGACCAGCCTCCAACCGAATGAAACCTGAGCCAACTCGAAACCGAATGAAGCTGCCTCTACCAGCAGAAACCAGAAACAGGGGGCACGCAGGCGCCTCACTCAGATAAGTACCGAACTCTAGAACCTACTAACAAAGTAGAGAATATGATAACGATGAATGAGTCGTAAATCTCTCACCAATGAAGGTTAATCATTTACACGTGTACGCGACCACGAACGGTACATAGGCACGCTCTGAATGGCTATTAACCCAATCGTCGTGAGAATTTGCACTTTGACACGCCTTTTTAAACTCATAGGTGAAACGGATATTTGATAATTATGAAATGGCTAAGCTACTTACACATGTATGGGGTCGCGAACGATCCCTAGGCATGCTCTGAGCTGGCGATAAACCGTCTTGACAAACGATCCAAGAATGCTAAGCCCCCTCGGGGCACACTTGCTCGCCTCGAACGACACGATTAGCTTCATTTCAAATATCTCGATCCCGAACGATCGTTATCTAAAACCACACTAAAACTATAAATTAAATTCCTTTGCAGGACAGCAGCAGGATACGAATATCCAGCCCATGGCGTTACGAAACAAGCCTTTCTACCACAGGGAAACCAAGCGCGACACATGCAAGCACGTGCCCCACTTTGGGGGGCAAATGTTGGGCGAATTCTCACCCAGAAGATCTAGAGACCAAGGAGTCACAGTTTCACTCGGGCTCGCGACCTCCACCTCATTCGACAAACACAAGGCTCAATACCTACGTAGAAGTTCATCCGGTATTCTCCATGTATAACTTCATTCGGCATAAGGTCATTCGGCTATCAGCTCCCATTCGGCCACCAATCAACATTCCACACTCTCCATCCGGTCAGCACGTCATCCGGTCAAGCTCCTACCGAACCAAATCCCCTGCCACAGCCAGACCGCCATCACCGGACCATTCATGGCCGAACCAACGTTGCCAAGCCTATACCGGACCACACATCCAACCAGAGGTAACGTCTGCCGAATCAAGTTTACTCCCTACCATCGAACCAGAGGGAGGATGCCCCATGCCGAACCAACACAGCTACAAGGCCACCGCCGGTCCATACCTACCACCGAACCAAGCCTAGAGCCGAATGAAGCTTTGCCAAACCAGGTGACTGCCAGTCCAGATCGCCTCAGCCCGGGCCCACCAGCAGCTATATACCCCCAAGACCCCTGCCCTCTACCTCACTCTATAAATAGAGGGGCAGGGGTACAACAATGGCAGACAAGTTTGAGAGCTCAAGCAAGGAAGGAACTTTCAAACTACTTTCATATACTCATATACGAAGCATTGTACTTGTAATCTGAAGGAAAGAGATAATAACATATAAAGTGGACGTAGGCACATTCTGGCCGAACCACTATAAATCCGCGTGTCATTTACATTTCAGCCCCTACTTCTTTTATATTTATATACTCATCTAAAATCATTGAAAATCACATATAATCAACTAAATAATACGACTTGGAGGTGTTTGTCCATTTTTTGTGCAAACATCCAATAAATGCATTTCAAATGAAATTTATGTGGATCAATCAATATAACATGAATATAAGGGCACGCTACCAATCAATCTCATTTAAACCTCTAAAATTAGTATTTCTAAAGCTTTATTATATAATTTTGCAACCTAAACCTACGTACTTTCAATCTTGATTCAAAATAAGGAAAATTATACTGAACTCAAAAACATTCAACAATAAACAAAAATAAACTAGATAAAAGCATCAAACATGTAACGACCCAGAATTTGACCACTTTAAAATATACAATTTAAAGTGATTTTAAATGTAAAATAAGTAAGGTTATATGATTCAAAAAACATTACATAGGATTTGGAAATAGAACTGTGCACAAAAATAGTAATATTTGCCTATATCAACAAAAGTGACAAAATGCTGATTTTAAAAAAGTAAGTTTCAATGGTTAAATGCATTATTTTAATTTATTTATAAGATTTTATATTTTTAAATAACATATACAAATTCATTTTTCAATATGATTTACATAAATAAGTAGTTTACCAAAAACATCAAAATATTACCGTAAAATATTTTGTTGAAAATCAACATTTTGTCGATTAAAAGTTGTCGTAACATCGTCGCACCTTTATTTTCTTATATAGGAACATATATTCAAACATAAGTGTATTAATTAATTCATTAACCAAGTTTACTTTTACTAAGAATACTTAGAAAATTTTAGAATATAATTAAGAAAAAATAAGCACAAAAAGACAAACATGTCAATTCAAAGCAAAACGTAAATATCAAGTCAAACCAAACACACAATAATTTTTTTCATTACTTACTTCTTAAGTGAGAATGACCTAAAGCAATGATTTAAAATATGATTTTAAGTGTTGAAAAAATAAGGTTTCTTAAAAAGTAAGTAAAGGGTTTTTGGTCTTTTTACAAAATATTATTTTAATTCGAAACTTTTTCTATAAAGAAGCATCCACTTTCTCACTTTTTTCACTTCTACTTCTTCTTTTTTCAAGCTTTTCTCCACTTGTTTAATTGCTTCTTCTCTTCTCTTTTCCTTACTCTTTTTCAAAGCTATATCAAACAAAGTCAAAATTCCACCAAACTTTGCCAAATACCTTAGAATATCACCCAAACATGGTTTAACATCTATAAATATAAGAAATGATGGTGAAGAGGTTGGAACCCATGGAGATCGAACCTTTGGAGGCGGAGGAGCAAGTTCAACGTGCTCTGGAGCGAGCAAAAGAGATGGAAGTGCTGTCGGAATCAAAAGGAAAGTCTACGAAAAAGACTGGAGGAGTGGAATAAATCGTGAGTACTCAAATCATAGTTTTATTTTATTAAAACTTAAGTTGATAATACACATGTTAAATTAGAAATTAATATGTTGAATATTGTATGATATTGATAACATGGTTGTTGTTATGGTTAATTATATGTTTGTGATATGGATGATAACTTGGTTTGATAAATGACAAGAGAAATGGTTAGTAAATATAGTTAATTCAATGGAAATTAAATCCATATAAATATGTGTATGGAAATTATTTATCCTGTTAATGGTTTAAATGATCTAAAAAGGGCAGAAATGATATTATGATGATATAATATTATAAAGTGAAATGAAATTGAATATGAGTTTGAAATATAAAAATATTTTTTAAAATGATCTATAAATGTTTTATAAATATTTAAAAGTGTTTCCTAGAAGTTTAAAAAGAAATTGAAAAATAAGTCAAAACTAGGCGCGTCGCATAACGATAGTTCGCGATTTTGCGCCATAAAAGTTAAATGAGTGTACAAAGTGGAATATAGCTCGGAATTCCTCGAGATAAGAATTTTTCGGTCCATTATATCCATAGTTTTCCAACCAAGAAAGAAATTCATGATTTCATTTGAAATATGTTCAAAAAAAAATTTAAAAAAACATCGCGGTTTTGCAGTTCGGAGTCCAAAATGAGATTTCTTTACAAATGATATTTTTAAATGATTAAAAATATGAAATAAATTTGATAAATCTATTAAAATGGTTTGAAAGAGATTTGGAATGGAGAATATGAGTTTTCAAATATTAAAAAGTTGTTTAAATCAAATAAGCTTATATAGCGCTTTTCCCAGCACTTTCATACTGCGAATTCTATAACTTAACAATTCTTTCCGAAATCTTTTGTAAATGATTTTAAAAGAATAATTAAGTAATTTAAAGATGATTTGGAAGTTTTAATAAGAGTTTGAATAAAAGGTTAAGAGGAATTGTTTATAACACTTAAACAATAATTAAAGAATATTGAATATAATAACAAATTGAGTATGCGGAAACGACTTGTACATTTCTCCCGCCTGTGAGATCTGGGAAGGTGAACAAGGTGTTTAACTAAGGTTAGGAATGGAGCAATTAGTGCCCTGAACTTACCTGACCTGTATTTTCTCTTCTTAGGCGAGGGGTGGAACAGATCGAAAGGAAAGCCCGGATGCTCTAAAAGATCATATTTAAGTTATTCCAAGATAAAAGAAACGAAAAAAATTCTTTGAAAGTTAATTAACCACTTAACATCTTTTGTCAATGATTGGTAAGAAGGAACCAGGATCGGATATAGGTGATTCCTGTCCGAAAAACCGGGATCGGATTTGGACAATTTCTATCTGAAAACCCCATCAAACTAATTTTCAAAATAAAACATATTGAAGACAATGATCATTGATGACAAAGATCTTCATAATGTAGGATTACTTGCCATTAGTCCTTGGAGGTGAAATGTACCATATCTAAGATGGCAGTAGTGCTCTATTATGAAAATATTCGAGTTGCACGAATTTGATTTGAAGCTAAGAAAGAAATCTTTGATAAAAGATTTAATGAATGATTTGGTAATATTTTCTCCGAATTAAAAGTTATAACTTGAATATAAGAAATTTTTGATAAAGATTAAAAGAATGATTTGGAAAAGTTTTCCTAAGTAAAAGAGAATATGATTTGGAATTATTACAGGATTTAAGAAAAGTTTCAATAAACCAAATGAGGCTTAATGATTCCATATACATTTGAAAAGAAAATGGAATAAATTGAAAAGAATATATCTAAGAAAAATATTTGATTTAAATAAAAGATGAGGTAATTGATTGATGATTGATATCCACATATGAACTTAACATCTTTTAAAGTGCTGATTGGCTTCGAAGGAACCAGGTTCAGAAATGGGTGGTCCCTATATGAAAACCACTTCTAACCAATATATACGTTCGAAAGTGAAGACATGTTGAAGATGATAATTAATGAAGACCGTGGATCTTTATAGCATGTGCACTGCTTGTTAACATGCTCTAGGTCGCTCCTATTATAAAGTTACTAATAGCAGTGGTCTCCTCGTTGTGGAGATCTTTCGGATTGCAAGGATTACTCGTTGCTAGTGGTAGTAGGAGAGTGCCTTCGGTTTCATTCAGTCCCAGAACAAACTTATATGGACGAATGTCTGACGTTGCATTTCTAAGACACACTTTTGACTTTGACAAATGTACATCTGCTTGGTGGTGGAGAAGGAAACTTCTCTTAGCTTAACTCCCTTCTTTGAGACATACGAGCTTTAAGGTTGTATGCTTGTGGGGGTGAAATAGTGATCAAAGAAATGGCAGTGTGGCATTCAAAGTGGAAGAATATGTGTTATGTGAAAAGGTAATCATTGCCTCAAGCCTCATCAACCGGAAATGACCGAAACAGGGTTAGATGCAGCAAGGATAAGTGGGTCATTCCCAATTAGGGTATGATCATCCCCTTCTAGATATATTTCTTCCCGCTATGACATTCGGGATGTAAATTAATGTGATTTGTAAGCTAAAGCGCACCCGGTTAAAGGTCGGTAACGATCGGAGGATGACATATTCGGTATTATCTAGTTACAGGGGTAGGCCGGTCTTATGTTGGTAGAGGGCAGATGTTCTATACCTTAGGACATCCATCTAGAGTTCTACCCATCGGAAGGTAGTTCCTTTACCTAGTCATTTGTATGGAAATCCATTTTCCATTAAAAGCCTACGGACTTGATTGTAAACCTATTATGCTGGAATCTAATCAATGTGACAATTTCGGTTAAGATTAATAAGTTTATTTACAAATGTTTTCAAAGGAATGTCATTAGATATAATATCAAACATTTTGATATACAAAGGTGTTTTAGTTATCCTAAGGTAAAAACCCATCCGTTTTTATGTGTTGGCTTGTCTTATGAGATACTCTATCTTTTCAAAGGATTTTATTTAAAGACTGATATATGACACTGTCATTTACTATTGAGTATCTCACGCTGGTTTATCAAGCCTAATCCGCATATTTTCAATAATCGGTCAGATCCTCAGTTTCAGGTTTAGTCGAAGATGGTTGGAGTTTCTAGAGGAGAGTTGGAGATATTCATCTACGTATGGACGTATTCTAATATCCGCTTTGCTTTTTGAGGTTCATACATGATAGGGGGTTCTTGCGTCTTGTTAAGTAGCGAACATGTGACACTTACTCCTACATGTCCCTGAGATCGAGTATCAATGGTTTATTTGTCAACAAATTGTAAGGACAGGTGTTTGTAACTGTCCAGGATAAATCTAGGTTAGACTCTGATATTGTATTTTAAAAAATTTCGATGTAACGACTATTATTGAAATAATGTATGTTATTTCATAAATGTGAGATTTTGTTCTATCTTTATTCTCTTTCAACCCTTAATGATCCATCTTTTTATGCAATTTGAGTTGGATATGTATGGTTTATTGTCAATTCAAAGGGTACGAAAAAAAAGTTCACCATATTTGTTATCAGAGCTGAAGGTTAAGCGAGAACCTTGACTTTGTTGGGGTAAAGACTCATCAAAGATAGGGTTAGTAATACCTTAGGATGAGTAATTCATTATAGACAGGTTTAATAACATCCTAGAATCAGTTTGAGTGTATTATATACGAGCGCGTATTTGTTAGTGACTAATAAAATGTTTTGTGTTGATTTATCTATTGAGTGATTTATGGATTTTGATCAATGCATCCGATCACCGTTAGCGATGAGGGTTCCTAAACACTTAAACAAGACGAACCAACACACTAATTTTGAAAAATGGTAAATGAAATAATTTTACCTAGGATTATATTTTCAATATAAAGTATATATTTTGAAAAGTTATATAGTTAGAAATCTGGATAGTGAAATTTAAATATGAACATCTTATGATTAGAATTCCATAGTTTGACTATAAGATCTTTCATAAAGATAATCGATAAGTAAGAAATCTTATAAGGTAATTAATATCTTTAATACTTATTCCAAAAATAAGAAATTAAGAAATGATAATTTTAAATTACTATCACAAATTGATCAATTGTTTGATTTAAAAGTTCAAGTACAAATACCTTGTGAATTAAGTTTCACGATTTGACTGTTTGATAATAAGATTTATTTAAGGAATGAACACATAAGACAAAATTGTATTTTATATGATTGTGTAAAAAGATAAATATAAAAGGAATGATAATTCAAATTCAAGTAAAAAAATTTATGGTAATTTAAATGAATTAATTAATATAAGATAAAATGAATTTATAAAATAGGTTTTATAAAGTAATCTCTAAAGGACTTTGAAAATGGTTTTATTTCAAATAAAAAGAGGTATGGTAACTAATTCGACTGACTCGAAACTAAACTAAAAATGGCCAAGAAATGTGTTCGGATGGTAAACACTTCTCTTTTGTATTACTCTTCTTGTTAAGAGGATATATGATATTATTGGTAGTACCCAGTTCCTTGGATTGTTTTGGAGTTACTCGATCCATATAATTTTCTTAAGTTAAAGAAATAATGTGAATCATTAACTGATAAATTGATTAGTAATCTTTGTAAAAGTTTTTAAACCAAAGATAAATTGGGACCGCTAATTGATAAGATAAAAAAAATTCGATGGTTTTGGACAGTCGAAAGTTTCCGTATCACATCTAACTAAGAGCTAAGAAATTTGTGAAATCTTTTGGTAAAACATTGTGAAATACTTTGAATAAATGAAATATGATAAGGATAATTTATAAATCTGATTTATAAAGAAAAAAAGATTTAAGAGTTAAGAGTTAATCATACGAGGATTTAAATATGTGTGGTTTTAAAATTTGTTTTTTTCAAAGCTAGAAAATTAATAATAGTATTAAATAAGAAATAAGTTTTATAACTTATGAATTTGAGATAACAGTAAATTAAAACAAAGCTTTAGTTTGTTAGATGGATGGATTTAAGTAAAATTAATTTGAAATTTGGGATTTGTATATACTCTTAGGATGTAAAGGTATATCATACAAATATAGATTTAAGTCATGAACTATTAAGTAAAATAATGACTCCCCAAAAAGGTAATTATAATCTGGAAAATATTTTATTAATGAACTCTAGCATAAATTAAGGATTTGGACTTGAGACTTTAAAATATGATTGATTTGTATAAGTTATAAGATGTAATAAACTTAAGTAATAGTTTTACGAAATGATTCATAAATAATATTAGTGTTAATGGAAATATAATAAGTTAAAGGATTGTGGGGAAAAGTATATTATAATAAAGATAAATTGTAACAACCCGCATATTTATCGATTCTATATTTAAATATTTTATCGTTCGTCGGATTTTGGTCCGAAAAGCTACTTTTTGCAAACAGTCGAATTGGGACTTGAGACCAACCCCATTGAGTTCAAAATGCCGTTTGCAACCTTTTTGAGTATAAGCTTCGATATGTTTGGAGAAAGTTGATTTTTGCTACTTTTTCCCGCTTATGACTTTGGTTTGGACTGCACCCTTATTAGCTCAGCCCAACCCCTTCTCTTCATAAATTCTCCTCTTTAATTAAAACACTTCAAGCTAAAGTAAAAATGGTGGAAGAGATGGGAAAAGGAAATTCCTAAGCCCTAGCTTTCTTTGCAAATCCAACTTCTAGCTCCAAACTCAAGTAACCCATTGGTAAGCACCTCCTTCATCTTCTCCAACTCTTTCTCCATTCAATTTCAGAAATATCCTCAACCTAATTTAGGAAATATTTTACCTTTAAGCTTAGATTGAAGCTTCTTGAGTTGCTATTGAAGAGGAATTAATCTTAGCTTGTCTTAAAGCTTCTACCTCATTGATTTGGGTTCTAAGGTGAGATTTTTAATCTCACATCTAAGTCTATGATTATCTTTGATTATTAGGTATGAATTCCTAATACTTATTCATGTGCATTTGATTTTGGTTTGAACTGATTTGGTGTATATTCTAATTTTTAGTGTTTCGAAATCAAAATCTATGAAAATCCTTTTATGGATGTTTGAACTTGTTTTTGGTGATGCATCGAAGAGCTTATAGGGCCGGGTAGTCGATTGGCACAAACCCCTAGTGACTGTGCTCGCTCGATTGCATTTTGAAGAAAATTGCATCTTCATTTCATAGGCTGGAAAACAGCCTTGGTGCTAGTCAGTCGACTGGACCTTTGAGTCAGTCGAATGGCTGTAGCACATAGGCATTCCGAAGGCAACTAACAGAGGCTCGGGTCCTCTGTTTTCCCTGCATTTAGTCGACTGAATTTTTAGGTCAGTCGGCTGACTGCAGGAAATTATTTTTCCCTGCTTCTGGTTCAGTCGACTGGACCTTTGAGTCAGTCGACTGACCTGCACCTATTTGCGTAATTGTTCCTATTTGTGCATATTTTTGCTTGGTTTCCAAATTCCATCGATTCGTGTTATTTCCCACTTGTTGTTGCTACGACTTTAATGACTTCTATTCTTGGAATTTTTGGGAATACCCATTTTGATGGATTCGGATCGATTTCTTTGGATTTTATTCACGTCTTCGAATGTGAATTTTTATGATTGATTGTTTCTACAATCACTTCTATGATTTGTCACTTTAAAATATAAAGGTTTTCTATACTAGTAGTAAATATCAAAACTCTTTCCTCAAAACGATTTCAACTCTATTTTCAATACCAAACTCGTTTATAAAACCGTTTTCCAATCTATTAGTATATACAAACCTTTACCTCACTCGTATGAGAAATCTAATTAAACGATTTAGTAAAACAAGTGGTATGAAATGCTTGCGTTTACTTTTTCGGTTAATTCTTGGACTTGTTCGATTGAAACTCTTGTGACAATTTTCTAGTGGAGACCTACAATTTGTTCGTAAATATTTAAGTTAAGCTAGTGGTTATGGGACATGAACCTAAGCTCATATATTTACTAGCTTACTGTAATCGACACTTCTCTTTGATCATGACGATCATTTTATGGTTTAGACTAGCAATGTGCGATGTATCGTTGTCTATGTGGAGGACTGTTCCTCATTTTATTGAGCTTCGTCTCATTTCTTGCATGGGTCGTACCTATTTAGGTGCGTCGATGTTTGTTTACACATGGGTCGTACCTTTCTAGGTGCGTCAATGTTTATTTATGCATGAGGTGTACCTTTCTAGGCGCATCGATGTTTATTTACTTCGTGGAGCAATCGGCTCAATAAGTCGGGACATGGGGCGTATCTTTCTAGTTGCGTTGATGTTCGTCTATGCATGGGGCGTATCTTTCTAGGCGCGTCGATGTTTGACTTTGCATGGGGTGTATCTTTCTAGGTGCATCGATGTTAGACATTACATGGGGTGTATCTTTCTATGTGCATCGATGTTTATTTATGCATGGGATGTATCTTTCTAGGTGCATCGAGTTTATTTGTGCATGGGGCGTGTCTTTCTAGGTGCTTCGATGCTAGAGCATGGGGCGTATCTTTCTAGGTGCGTCGATGTTCGACTGTGCATGGGGCGTGTCTTTCTAGGTGCGTCGATGTCCAGTTTTTGGGATTGGCCATCCTTTTCTTGTGATTTCTGGATTTCTAATTATTGAATTCTGGAATTTATGTTTCACCAACTTTTACGATTGGCATTTTTATATATATGTCATTTATTGTGGCTTGGTGAATGAAATTAGGAGTATGACATTCCTTTTTATCTTTGAGAAGATCTTTGCGATATTGATTAATCTCTTATTGACTTTTCTAATATTTATTTATCACAGCTTGGCATTGTGATTATTATACGTTTAGTCATATCTCTTATTCTATATCATTTCATTTGATATTTATAGCTAGACTGATCCGTTTATTATTTTCTTCTTAAATAATATTCGGGTCAGACTGAGATATTACAGGTGCTTCCTCATGGCTTCCTATCTGGAACCATCTTCTGACTTTTGGCTAACTACTTTATTTTAGTAGTTTTTGTTGTATACATTTGAGATACAGACTCTATGATGTATACTTACTCTTTTGTCTAGCACTTGTATCTATTCTTTTTGATATTGTGGATCTTGTTAGACCACTACTCTTGTGAACACTTTTATGTGTTATATATATTCATATCTATTTCTGCCCTTGTGATATGAATTATCTGTGACTGATTTGTGTTATGTTTATTTCTATATTTGTTTCCGAAGATTACATATAGCCACTGTGTAGTAGCTTTGAGTTTGTGTCGGTATGTCGGATTTCCTCTTGAGATGAAAAGTTATATTCTTATTTGCATATCGGTACTCACACAAAGCAATTATGCAGATGGTCGCTCCTCAACAGCCTTATTCTCCGTGCTAGTTGACAGCATTACTCTGTAGTGTTCTTGGCTAGCGTGGGTATAGAGGTGGGGCGTCACAGCTTGGTATCAAAGCCAAACTTCGGAACAATGTAGAATAATTTAGCAAGGATCATGTCCTAAGTCTTTCTTAGGAGTTGTGCCTTAGGATTTATTCGAGTCTTCGTACCGTTCTATCCTACTTTCCTTTATGATTCCTTGTTTTATCTATCAAGATTGCTTGATATTTATTTTGAGAATAACTTTTTCCTCTTCTTTCTTTCTTTCTTTCTTTCTTAAAGAAGAGAAATGGTTAGACCAGGCCGTCCCAGCGTCGGTCAATCTAGTGCTACTCCCCTGGATGGAGTATTCATGTCTTCTCAACAACTTTTGGATCTTGTAAAGAATCAAGAGTTTATCTATGCTTTGAGTAAGAACCCCGAAATGGTTCTACCTTTGAAACTTGAAGTTTCTTTCAATCAGCTTGTGGAACTCTTCTTCATGGAGAGATTGGTAAAGGAAGTGTTTGTGATATTGGGACTTCCAAGAAGAAGCAAGAAACCCCGGTAGCAAAAGCACCTACCTCTAGTCGTGGACAATGCTACAATTGTGGTTCCACGAACCACTATGCAAGGGAGTGTCCGAAATCCCTCTTTTGTCGCTATTGCAAGAATTCGGGTCACCATATTACTGCATGTCCCGTACTTCAAAGTAAGAAGGAGGGAGAGCTTAATGCAATGCAAGCCCCTAGAAACTCTTCTCTCGGTCAAGGTATTTTCACTCAATCCTTGATGGCATTGTTTTATTTTTTGAATCTTCTTATTTGAGTTCTTGTTGATACGGGTTTCATCTCATTATTTTTATTTCAAAAGAACTTGTCGATTCTTTTTCTTTGAATGTTTTGGGCTTGATGTCTTCGTTGAGAATTGTGAATCCGGATGGTAGATCCGCAACACTCAAATTGTCTTTATTGATGTCGAAATTATTTTATGTGATTTTTCTTTCCGAGCCGATTTTTACTTGGGCTTCGGAATTTACTTTTGTAAGGATTGGCTTAATTATTAGGAGGCCATATCCTTTATCCCGTGTGGACTATTCATCTTTGACATTTCAATCTGTTAAGCAGATTTCTATTTTTCCTTTATGATTTTGATTCCAACTTGATGGCATCATTTTATTCTTTAAGCCCACTTATAAGGAAAGTGTTATTTCTCTCATTCATGTAGTTTGAGAAATTTTCCGGTATTTTTGAGCTTGTCTTAGGATTTATCACCTAAGTAATCTTTGTGTGGTGCTAAGGTCTTTTCAGTTTGACCTTACCATCGGTTTTCATTTGCTACGAGTTGCGGAAGTTAGCATTCCACTTACCGCATTCCGCACTTGTTATGATTCCTATGAATGACTTATTTTGTCATTCAGTTTGTCCAGCTTATTTCATCCATTTTATAGATCGAATATTCTATGAATATCTCGATGACTCTATTCTTGTATTTATTGATTTTGGATGAAAATAGCAATTTAAAATTTTGCAAATCTTTTTCATAAGATTTATTTATAAGTATAATTGGATTTTTGTTCTTAAAACGAACAAAGAATATTCTTAAAAGTTTTTGAGAGACATTTTTGTCATATAGAAGATGATTTTGTGATTGTATTGCCCATTTAGTGTTTTAAGAATTTTGGTCGATGCGCTTGATCAACGTTATCGATAGGAATTTCCTAAACGCTTTGATGAGACAGTCAGACACGATATATTGACTTGTAAAAATGTAAATTTTTCTAGAAAGATTATTACATAAAGATAAATGTAATTTTGAAAGTTTTAACTTTTCGGGAAAGAAGATTTTTTAAAAGAACTCTTTCTTTCGATACTCTTATTCTTTCTTGTGATTCCTGAAGGGGAACCAAGACTTTGCTATTTGTACCGATAATAGTCGTATTGGTTTGGATGTCGTTCTCTTGCAAAAGAGAACGTGCTATCACTTGTGCTTCTAAATCATTATAGCTTATCGAGACTAGATATGCCACTCATGATCTAGTGCTCGCGGCTATTGTTTTTACTTTTGGAATTTGGCATCATCATATTTGGATGAGAAATTTGTTCTCTACCTCGATCATAAATCTTTGGAATATTTATTTTCTCATAAGGAACTTCATGTCGACTCGAGTTCCTGGCATCTTATGATCTTGATATTCTTTTTATTCCCGGAAGGGAAATGGTGTTGCCAATGCGCTTTGTCGTAGGCAACAAGTGGTTGATTCTTCGATGATGTCTAAAGGGAATTATCTCTTTATCAAGTTTATCGAACGTTTTGATGTACTTCGTTTTATTGAGTTTCATCTCATCACTTTTATGGACTAGCGTCCGATGTTCTTTTATGGTGTTCGGTTCATCGGGGGTATTGTTATTATACTACATCGATGTTCCGTCTTATCTGGATCAATGGATGTACCATTATTTTACTACATCATTGTTCCGGTTTATCGGTTCATTGGACGTACCGTTTTTGTACTACTTCGATGTTCCAAATTATTCAAGTTTCTAGTTTCTCGGGCGTACCGTTTCTGTACTACGCCATTTCACTGGCTCAATTTTCTGCTATTCTTGACGTTCTCCACGTCTTTTATATACGGAAATGCCTTAGGGATTCCGGTTTTTATTTTTGAGCCCGGTGATATTGTAGAAATTGAAGTTTCACCAGATTTGATTTATGAGCAACATTCCATTCGCATCATTGCTTCGGAGGTTGAGCGCCTTCGGAATAAAGATGTTCTTCTTGTGATAGTTCAATGGTTCTCAAATCTTAGGGATTACTCTTGTGAATCTAGGGAATTCATCGAGCGATCCCGTTCGTGCTAACTCTTTCGTGCTCTTTGTGGTGAACTTCTTATTTCAATTCTCTTTTGTGTTGATATGCTTTTATGGTTGTTACTCTTTATTTTCTTCTTAAGTATTGCGAGGACGCAATTTCTTTAAGGAGGGGAGTCTGTAACAACCCGCATATTTATCGATTCTATATTTAAATATTTTATCGTTCGTCGGATTTTGGTCCGAAAAGCTACTTTTTGCAAACAGTCGAATTGGGACTTGAGACCACCCCCATTGAGTTCAAAATGCCGTTTGCAACCTTTTTGAGTATAAGCTTCGATATGTTTGGAGAAAGTTGATTTTTGCTACTTTTTCCCGCTTATGACTTTGGTTTGGACTGCACCCTTATTAGCTCAGCCCAACCCCTTCTCTTCATAACTTCTCCTCTTTAATTAAAACACTTCAAGCTAAAGTAAAAATGGTGGAAGAGATAGGAAAAGGAAATTCCTAAGCCCTATCTTTCTTTGCAAATCCAACTTCTAGCTCCAAACTCAAGTGAACCCATTGGTAAGCACCTCCTTCATCTTCTCCAACTCTTTCTCCATTCAATTTCAGAAATTTCCTAAACCTAATTTAGGAAATATTTTACTTTTAAGCTTAGATTGAAGCTTCTTGAGTTGCTATTGAAGAGGAATTAATCTTAGCTTGTCTTAAAGCTTCTACCTCATTGATTTGGGTTCTAAGGTGAGATTTTTAATCTCACATCTAAGTCTATGATTATCTTTGATTATTAGGTATGAATTCCTAATACTTATTCATGTGCATTTGATTTTGGTTTGAATTGATTTGGTGTATATTCTAATTTTTAGTGTTTCGAAATCAAAATCTATGAAAATCCTTTTATGGATGTTTGAACTTGTTTTTGGTGATGCATCGAAGAGCTTATAGGGCCGGGTAGTCAATTGACATAAACCCCTAGTGACCGTGCCCGCTCGATTGCATTTTAAAGAAAATTGCATCTTCATTTCATAGGTTGGAAAACAGCCTTGGTGCTAGTCAGTCGACTGGACCTTTGAGTCAGTCGACTGGCTGTAGCACATAGGCATTCCGAAGGCAACTAACAGAGGCTCGGGTCCTCTGTTTTCCCTGCATTCAGTCGACTGAATTTATGGGTCAGTCGACTGACTACAGGAAATTATTTTTCCCTGCTTCTGGTTCAGTCGACTGGACCTTTGAGTCAGTCGACTGACCTGCACCTATTTGCGTAATTGTGCCTATTTGTGCATATTTTTGCTTGGTTTCCAAATTCCATCGATTAGTGTTATTTCCCACTTGTTGTTGCTACGACTTTAATGACTTCTATTCTTGGAATTTTTGGGAATACCCATTTTGATGGATTCGGATCGATTTCTTTGGATTTTATTCACGTCTTCGAATGTGAATTTTTATGATTGATTGTTTCTACAATCACTTCTATGATTTATCACTTTAAAATATAAAGGTTTTCTATACTAGTAGTAAATATCAAAACTCTTTCCTCAAAACGATTTCAACTCTATTTTCAATACCAAACTCGTTTATAAAACCGTTTTCCAATCTATTAGTATATACAAACCTTTACCTCACTCGTATGAGAAATCTAATTAAACAGTTTAATAAAACAAGTGGTATGAAACGCTTGCGTTTACTTCGTCAGTTAATTCTCGGACTTGTTCGATTGAAACTCTTGTGACAATTTTCTAGTGGAGACCTACAATTTGTTCGTAAATATTTAAGTTAAGCTAGTGGTTATGGGACATGAAGCTAAGCTCATATATTTACTAGCTTACTGTAATCGACACTTCTCTTTGATCATGACGATCATTTTATGGTTTAGACTAGCAATGTGCGATGTCTCGTTGTCTATGTGGAGGACTGTTCCTCATTTTATTGAGCTTCGTCTCATTTCTTGCATGGGTTGTACCTATTTAGGTGCGTCGATGTTTGTTTACACATGGGTCGTACCTTTCTAGGTGCGTCAATGTTTATTTATGCATGGGGTGTATCTTTCTAGGCACATCGATGTTTATTTACTTCGTGGAGTAATCGGCTCAATAAGTCGGGACATGGGGCGTATCTTTCTAGTTGCGTCGATGTTCGTCTATGCATGGGGCGTATCTTTCTAGGTGCGTCGATGTTCGACTTTGCATGGGGTGTATCTTTCTAGGTGCATCGATGTTAGACATTACATGGGGTGTATCTTTCTAGGTGCATCGATGTTTATTTATGCATGGGATGTATCTTTCTAGGTGCATCGATGTTTATTTGTGCATGGGGCGTGTCTTTCTAGGTGCGTCGATGCTAGAGCATGGGGCGTATCTTTCTAGGTGCGTCGATGTTCGACTGTGCATGGGGCGCGTCTTTCTAGGTGCGTCGATGTCCAGTTTTTGGGATTGGCCATCCTTTTCTTGTGATTTCTGGATTTCTAATTATTGAATTCTGGAATTTATGTTTCACCAACTTTTACGATTGGCATTTTTATATATATGTCATTTATTGTGGCTTGGTGAATGAAATTAGGAGTATGAGATTCCTTTTTATCTTTGAGAAGATCTTTGCAATATTGATTAATCTCTTATTGACTTTTCAAATATTTATTTAACACAGCTTGGCATTGTGATTATTATACGTTTAGTCATATCTCTTATTCTATATCATTTCATTTGATATTTATAGCTAGACTGATCCGTTTATTATTTTCTTCTTAAATAATACTCGGATCAGACTGAGATATTACAGGTGCTTCCTCATGGCTTCCTATCTTGAACCATCTTCTGACTTTCGGCTAACTACTTTAGTTTAGTAGTTTTTGTTGTATACATTTGAGATACAGACTCTATGATGTATACTTACTCTTTTGTCTAGCACTTGTATCTATTATTTTTGATATTGTGGATCTTGTTAGACCACTACTCTGATGAACACTTTTATGTGTTATATATATTCATATCTATTTCCTCCCTTGTGATATGAATTATCTGTGACTGATTTGTGTTATGTTTTTTTATATTTGTTTCCGAAGATTACATATAGCCACTGTGTAGTAGCTTTGAGTTTGTGTCGGTATGTCGGATTTCCTCTTGAGATGAAAAGTTATATTCTTATTTGCATATCGATACTCGCACAAAGCAATTATGTAGATGGTCGCTCCTTAACAGCCTTATTCTCCGTGCTAGTTGACAGTATTACTCCGTAGTGTTCTTGGCTAGCGTAGGTATAGAGGTGAGGCGTCACATAAATTATCTTTTGAGTGAAAAATAATTCCTTTGGAATATTTTTCCTTTATTAAAAATATTTGGAAATAAATAATTAAAGGGAATATATAAAGAAGCACCTTTATAAATTGTTTAACTTAGGATAAAAGTTTATGAAATTTTTTTGAAAGTTAATAAATACATATGTTATATGTAGATCATCTCATCGCACAATTTTGATATAAGATTCGAGTTCGAAACTTTGAGGTGTTTATACTAGTCCGAAAAAGGATTTATCACTCGATTCTTGAGGACAAACATTGATGAGGGTTTGTGGTTAGGTACTTCAGTTTTCTATCATAGTTGAGAGCTATGCAAGGAAAACAATGGTTTCTGAGCAAAGAACCTGATCGGAGTCCGCACTAGAGGATCGGGAGATCGATACTAGTTTGGAAGAAAAGTTGTGAATTCAAATAGAAGATCGAATAAAATATTTCATACTGATGATTTGTATATATTATATGGAATTAAGTTTGAAGATAAATGTTTTTGGCGAACTTTTGTTTTGGGTAATTTCGAGGACGAAATTCTTTTAGGTAGGGGAGAACGTAACGACCTAGAATCTGACCACTATAAAATATACTGTTTAAAGTGATTTTAAATGTAAAATAAGTAAGGTTATACGATTCAAACAATATTAATAGGATTTGGAGAGAGAAGTATACACAAAAATAGTAACATTTGCCTGTATTGCAAAAGTGACAAAATGTTGATTTTAAAAAAGTAAGTTTCAATGGTTAAATAAATTATTTTAATTTATTTATGAGTGTTTATGTTTTTGTATAACAATATAAAATTTTATTTTTAAGTTTGATTTACATAAATAAATAGTTTAACTAAAACATCAAAATAAAATCATAAAACATTTTGTCTAAAATCAACGTTTTGTCGATTAAAAGTTGTCGCAACGTCGTCGCACATTTATTTTCATATATAGGAATATATATTCAAATAGTATATGTATTAATTAATTCATTAATCTAGTTTACTTTTATTAACATACTTAGAAAATTCTAGAATACAATTACGAAAAAATAAGCACAAAACGACAAAAATGTCATTTTAAAGCAAAAAGTAAACATCAAATCAAACCGAACATAATTAATATATTCCTTACTTACTTCTTAAGTGAAAATGACATAAAGTAATGATATGAAATATGATGTTAAGTGTTGGAAAAATAAGGTTGCTTAAAAAGTAAGTAAAGAATATTTTGGTCTTTCTATAAAATATTATTTTAATCCAAAACTTTTTCTATAAATAAGCATCAACTTTCTCACTTTTTTCACTTCTTCTTCTTCCTTTTTCAAGCTTTTCTCCACTTTTTTAATGGCATTTTCTCTTCTCTTTTTCTTACTAACTTTTCAAAACTATATCAAACAAAGTCAAAAATCCATCAAACTTTGCCAAAGACCTTAGAATATCACTAAAACATGGTCTAGCATCTAAAAATGTAAGAAATGATGGAGGAAAGGTTGGAACCCATGGAGGCCGAACCTAGGGAGTAGGAGGCGCAAGTTCATGGAGCTCCAAAGCGAGAAAAAGAGAAGGAAGTGCTGTCGAAATCAAAAGAAAACTCTACGAAAAAGATTGCAGAATTGGAACTAATTGTGAGCACTCAAATCTTAGTTTTATTTTAATAAAACGTAAGTTGATAATACACACATTAAATTAAAAATTAATATGTTGAATATTGTTTGATATTAAATGATAACTTGGTTGATATTATGGTTGATTATATGTTTGTGATATGGATGATAACTTGGTTTGATAAATGATAGGAAAAATGGTTAGTAAGTATAGTTAATTCAATGGAATTAAATCCACATAAATATGTGTATGGGAATTATTTAGCCTCTTAATGATTTTAAATGATCTAAAAAGGTTAGAAATGATATTATGATGATATAATATTATAAAGTGAAATGAAATGGAATATGAGTTTAAAATTTAAAAATATTGTTTAAAACTATCTATAAATGTTTTATAAACATTTAAAAGTGTTTCCAAGAAGTTTAAAAAGAAATTGAAAAACAAGCCAAAACTAGGTGCATCGCGTAACGGTAGCTTGCGATTTCGTGCCATGAAAGCTAAACGTGTGTACAAAGTGGAATATAGCTCGGAATTCCTTGAGATAAGAATTTTCTGGTCTATTATATCCATCGTTTTCCAAAAAAGAAGGAAAATCAAGATTTCATCAAGTAGATTTTGAAATATGTCCAAAACAATTTTCTTAAAACATCACAATTTTACAGTTCAGAATCCAAAACGGGATTTCTTTATAAATAATATTTTTAAATGATTACAAATATGAAATAAATTTGATAAATCTATTAAAATGGTTTGAAAGAGATTGGGAATGGAAAATATGAATTTTCAAATATTAAAAAGTTGTTTAAATCAAATATGCTTATATAGCACTTTCTATAGCACTTTTATGCTGCGAATTCTATAACCTTTTGAATATGAGTTTAAACTTAACAGTTCTTTCCTAAATATTTTATGAATGATTTAAAAAGAATAATTAAGTAATTTAAAGATGATCTGGAAGTTTTAATAAGAGTTTGAATAAATGGTTAAGAGGAATTGTTTATAACACTTAAACAATAATTGAAGAATATTGAATATAATAACAAATTGAGAATGCAGAAATGACTAATACATTTGTCCCGCCTATGAGATCTGGGGAGGTGAACAAGATGTTTAGCTAAAGTCAAGAATGGAGCAACCAGTGCCCTAAACTTTCCTGACCTATATTTTCTCATCTTACGCGAGGGGTGGAACAGATCGAAAAGAAAGCTCGGATGCTCTAAAAGATCTTATTTAAGTTTTTCCATGATAAAAGAAAAGAAACAAGTTCGTTGAATGTAAATTAACCACTTAACATCTTTTGTCGATGATTGGTATGAAGGAACCAGGATCGGATTTGGATGATTCCTGTCCGAAAAACCGGGATCAGATTTGAGTGATTCGTATTCGAAAACCCCTTCAAACTAATTTTCAAAGTAAAACATATTGAAGACAAGGATCATTGATGACAAAGATCTTCATAGTGTAGGATTACTTGCCATTAGTCCTTGGGGGTGAAATTTACCATATCTAAAGTGGCAGTAGTGCTCTATTATGAAAATCTTCGAGTAGCCATTATAACCTTTTTATAAAGATTTAATGAATGATTTGAGAATTTTCCCTAAGTTAAAAGTTATAACTTGAATATAATAAATCTTTAATTAAGATTAAAATAATGATTTGGAAAAGTTTACCTGAGCAAAAGAGAAAATGATTTGAAATTATTATAGGATTTAAGAAAGGTTTAAATAAACAAAATGATTTGGTAAATGAGGCTTAATGATTCCATATACATTTGAAAAGAAAATGGAATAAGTTGAAAAGAATATATCTAAGAAAGATATTTGATTTTAATAAAAGATGAAGTAATTGATTGATGATTGATATCCACATATGGACTTAACATCTTTTAAAGCGATGACTGGCTTCGAAGGTACCAGGGTCAGATATGGGGGATCCCTATCCGAAAACCACTTTGAACCAATATATACGTTCGAAAGTGAAGACATGTTGAAGATGATGATTATTGAAGACCGTGGATCTTCATAGCATGAGGATTGCTTGTTGACATGCTTCGGGTTGCTCCCATTATAAAGTTATTTATAGCAGTGGTCTCCTTGTTGTAAAGATTTTTCAGATTGCAAGGACTACTCGCTACTAGCGGTAGTAGGAGAGTACCTTTGGTTTTGTTCAGTCCTAGAACGAACTTGTATGCACAAATGTCTGACCTTGCATTTATGAGACACAACATTTGACTTTTACAAATGTACATCTGCTTGGTGGCGGAGAAGGCAACTTCTCCTTGCTTAACACCCTTCTTTGAGACATACAAGCTCAGAGGTTGTATGCTTATAGGAGTCAAATAGTGGTCAAATGGCAGTGTGGCATTCAAAGTGAAAGAAGATATGTTATGTGAAAAGGTAATCGTTGCCTCGAGCCTCATCAATCGAATGACCGAAACAGGGTTAGATGCAATAAGGCTAAGTGGATCATTCCCAATTAGGGTATGATCATCCCCTTCTAGATATATTTCTTCCCACTATGGCGTTCGGGATGTAAATTAATGTGGTTTATATGCTAGAGCATGCTCGATTAAAGGTCGGTAACGACCAGAGGATGACATATTAGATACTGTCACAGAGGTAGGTCGGTCTTGTGTTGGTAGAGGGCAATTGTTTTGTGCCTCAGGACATCCATTTAAATGTCTACCCATCGGAAGGTAGTCCATTCACTTGGTCATTTGTATGGAAATCCATTCTCCAATAAGAACCTACAGACTCGATTGTAAACTTATTATGCTGGGATTTAATCAATGTAACAATTTCGGCTAAGAATAGTGATTTTATTTGCAAATTTTTTCAAAGGAACGTCATTAGAAATAATATTAAACTTTTTGATATAAAAGTGTTTTAGTTATCATAAGGTAAAAACCTGTTCGTGTTTACGTGTGGGCAAGGTCTTATAAGATACTCTTTCTTTTCAAAGGATTATATTTAAAGGCTGATGTATGACACCCTCATTTATTATTGAGTACCTCATGCTGGTTTATCAAGACTGATCCGGGTATTTTCAATACTCAGGTTAGATCCGAGTAGTTTTAGGTTTAGTCGAAGACGGTTGGAGTTTCCAGAGGAGAGGTAGAGATATTCATCTACGTAAGGACATATTCTATTATCCGCTTTTCTTAGTGAGGTTCATACATGATAAGGGGTTCTCGCTTCTTGTTAGGTAGCGAATGGATGACTCTTACTCCTCCATGTCCCTGAGATCAAGTATCGAAGGGTTGGTTTGTTAGCAAATTGTGTGGACAGGTGTTTATAACTGTCCAGGCTGAATCTATAGGTTAGACTCTGATACTGTATTTTAAAATTTTCCATTGTAAAGATTATTTTTTAAATAATATATGTTACTCCATTCATGTGAGATTCTATTTTTTCTTTATTTTATTTCTACCCTTAATGATCCGTCTTTTCATGCAAGTTGGAAAAGTGTGATTTATTGTCGATTCAAAGGGTAGGGAAAACTCATCACAAAACACTTTGAAATCAATGAGCCCAAATCGAAGATCTATATGCAATGTTGGTGACTGAGGGGATTGTAAGGGGATATGGGAGTTGGCATTAAAGTTGTATTTTTGGGGAAAAGTCAATCGATCGGGCCAAATTGAGGATTCGACTACGACGTTGGTGACAGTGGCAGTAGTAAGGAAAACCATGCAGGGGTGTTAGGTTTTGAGATCGCTATTTTACGGATCATGATATTTTTTAAATAAATAATAGTAGTAATGAGATTTTAAGAGGATCATAATATTTTTTAATGAGCAAGTTTTCATAATTAGAATTAGGATTTGGAGGAAGAAACGCGAAACTATGTAAAGTTGACTTCAAAGGGTTTTATTAATACACAAACCTTCCTAGTGGCCGGTTAGCGATATGTACACATTATTCGTATATGAGACAAAAATGAAATAAAGTTGTTTTTTATTTAGATAAAAGATGTATAAGTCATATAATATAAATGTATACATAAAATATACTATTTTTTTAAGTTTATTATTCTATCTTAAAAAATATCATACATTACATAACAAAATTTGTTATAAATTTTTTTTAAATAATTTATATTTTGCAACACTACGATGTGAACACATGGATTACACCTATAAAAATATATATATAAAACATTCTCATTTTTAATGTCATATTAAATCTTGCTTAACTCTTAACTCCATCAAGTGCTACATAACTTTTTTTTGCAGTTAGCACGATCCTCCTACAATAACATGAAATCTACAATAACTGCAAAGTTAAAATGGCTTAATAATTAAAATATTAAATGATAGTTAAAAATTCATGCATGGACAAGTTAGCCATAAGATTCTTTCCTTAATTATAACTGCATACAAAATTCTTCTCAATTTTCTTCTACTGATTTACATTTGACTTCTTCTATTTTTTTTAGCTAAATTGATCATTAATTTAAATTACCTAGGCAAATTCAAATATTCAACACCCACTAATTCATTTGATGAATTCATAAAAAATGACAAATACACAAACATAAATAGATACAAACGTGGTTGTGCACACAATATTCACACTTAAAAATGGGCAAAGTTATTTCTTAGTTCATATGTTTTAAAAAATCATATAACATCAATTATTTCAATGCATGGTAATAAAAGTTTAGTATATGTATACGTATGTGTAGTTGGAACATTAATTTCCATGGTGACAATGATTGAACTCTCAATCTTAAATTTAATTGTTGCATTTCATCCTAGTTTATAATTCATTTATCTCAATCATATATTATATTACATAATAGAAATTCGTTTCTAATAATAAGCAAAATATAAATACTAATTTTGACAATATCACCGCGTTCCACGCATGGACTACACACCAGTCACCTTAACAATTCCCTTATTCTATACCTAGATCGGTTTACTTACTATTATCTATGTTGCCATTTGAATTTGGGTTCTTTTCAAGAAAATAATAATCAAAACAGTAGCATTGTTTTCCATCATTGAATAAATGTTGCAACATTCTTGTTCAAGGAAATTAAAAAAGGTACTTTCCATAAATCTTTAGATCGAGTTAGGCTAGTTTTTATTTGCTATAGCTAATCAAGTTCTATACAAGTGCAATCATTTCAACTTAAATATTTGACTTAAAATAATAAAATTTGTTCAATTGGCTATAAAAACTAGGTGATTCTACTCATTTAAACTGGGCCAGCAAGCAGCAGGGTAAATGGGTAAATTTCAAAAAAAAAGTTATTTCATTTGGATCTTATTGGGCTTATAAGTCTAAATTTATTAAGATCTAATTTAAATAAATTTTAAATAAAACCAATATTTTATTTTATTTATAAATAAAATTATGTTTTGATATTATATTTATATTATATAATATGTACATGCATATCATATACACATGTGCACATACATGCACGTGCAATATATATAGTGTACATGGTTTAACATGCTCATATCTAAGTGCTGAGGTTTATACTACAATGGACATGTTAGCCCCTCCATATGTTATCCTGCCTTTTAGCAAGGCTATGATACCAAAGAATTTATTGAAAATCGAAGGTAATCAGTCCTGAAGATTAGTTATACACCGGTTCGCTATGGATACTAACAAATTTTGTCCAAGTCCGGATCGAGCTACAATTGATATGACACGACAAGCAAAGCCATGAAAGCCAATGTTCCAAATTTCAATCGAAGTTCATATGCTCAAGGTATGATCGATGAAAATCAAGCAACAATCTTGTTTGCATACATCAAGCTATCATCCGTTCATAACCATCCAGTCACATTCCACTTCGTATCCATTAAAAAGAAACCTCCTTCGTATCGCTCTTGTTCGAATCCATCGAATGCGCATGGCTTCGTATCCATTAAGTGAGCACTAGCTCATATCCATCAAATGCATATTGCTTCGTATCCATAGTGTAAGCACTTGATCGTATCGATTAAGTGCATGCCGCTTCGTATCCATCATGCGCGGTTTAGTTCGTATCCATCGTATTTGCTTTATTTCGTATCCATCAACAAGTCACGTTTTGTATCGATCATGCCAAGTTAACTCATATCGATCAGTTAACCTAACGATACGAGGCATACACATGTAGTGACCGATACAGTGCGCGTTCAAATCATCGATACGAATAAAGCCACACCTATGCATACAAAGCAATGTGTATGTGAAGCGATACCAAGCAATGTGTATGTGAAGCGATACCAAGCAATGTATACGTGAAGCGGTATGAAGTGAAGTAGAGGAGTGATACAAATGGAAAAGCAATGGATGGATACAAACATGGAACATTCAAGTGAGATACCCGGTCACTTGGCATAAAAAGCGGATCGACCCAAAAAAATTAGCACCACGTCATCAGGTATCACGTTTCCTGAAGTGATGCGAACAGATCGATGCGAACAAAAGCGATGCGAACTCAGCAGCCTTCAACTAACGGAAACTTGCGTCGATCATAACTCAAAATCAACAAGTCCAAATGCTACCAAATTTTCACAAGAGCTTGCGTACAACCTCAGGAATGTTCATGTTGGATCTCAGCTCGATCGGGCAAGATTTGGATCGATACAAATCTCATTCGTATCGATCATGGATCGATTCGAAATCACTAAGCATCAATCATATAGGCACACCCATGTGAGAAAAGGAGTCTACCGAGATCTGAGTAAGATATTTGCAGCCTACACCTATAAATAGCAGTCCTAGAGCTTCAGAAAAGAGAACCTTTTGGTTTTCTATACCAGTATTCTACAGAGCTCCTTTGTGACTTGATTATTATCATCTATACTCTTGTAACCAGCGAGTGATAATCAATACAACAGCAACTCTTCAAAGTGGACGTAGGCCACAACGCCAAACCACTATAAATCGTGTGTTTATACTACTTTCCTTTTAAACTTTTAGTGTTCTTCATATTTATAATCTCTATATACTTGCTTTCTATGATCTGTGATTGTAAACGGGTGCTTTCATCGACAATTGGGTATTGTGACCAATTATGGCGCAAACATAACCTCTCCATATACATATGTGCTATCTAGCACATACACACACATATATATGGATTTAATATAATATAAGATTATATTTACACTAGTGTAAATATATGAATTTATATTATGTAATATTATGAAGTTAGTATTATTTGTGTATATATACATACATAATACACAAAATATTGTTTATAATTATAGTTATAGATAATTCCAAATTCAAATTTCAAGTTCCAAATCTCGAGTTGGATAAAATTATCTTTTAATTCCAAATTTATAATTTGGATTTCGTAAACAATTATATTCAAAATATACACACACAAGTAAATAAAATATTTTTTTTAAAATACATTTATAACTTATATATATTGATATCTTAAAACATTAATAATAAATAAAGCTATATGATTAAATATGTATTAAATAATTACATATACACAGTCATATATTTTGGCCATATATATATATATATATATATATATATATAGTAAAATTTCAGTTTCCTTTACTATTAAATCCCTTCAAATTTATTTTAAATTTGCTTTAATTTTCGCAGAAATTGATGAAAAATTATTTTTTCTTTTATTTATGAAAAATTACTTTATGATGTACGTGAATTATATGCATATTAAAATATGTACATGTATAGATTTATATTTATCTCTATAATTAATATAAAAAAATTCGTTAAACTAATTTACTCGGCGTCCTTTTGAAATTCCAAAAATACCCTTGCTTTCTGTTTACATATTTGCGCTCAAACAAAATATCAATGTATACAATGACACAAACAGCAAGTGTGTGAAGCACGGGCCCAGACTAGTTGTATATAAAGATTTATTTAACATACATTGCTTATACTAATATATTTTTGGCAAAGCTAGCTGGTGTTCAAAGCGTGTCGTCCACTTTATTACTCAAATGATTTAAAGAACATGTGTTTGGAACAGACTTCGAGACAACTAATACATCTGGAATAAAGAATAAGAGATAGACATAAGCGTCTATACTACTATCAAGCGAGGGAGAACTATCCACCAACTGCAGCACTAACAACAGAATCAGTGCTAAGACCTTTGACATGCCAAAACTCTTAAAAAAGAGAAGCAAGATTAGGAACAAAAAGCTCCAAGTCCTTGGAATAAAGATATAGTTGTTCCCAAGTATCATATGTTAATGCATTCCTATTGCTCATACCATCACTACCTTTGGTTGTCATAACCAAGTCTTCCCCTGCAACACGATACCTGAGACGCCTTTCTTTACCTTCCTCACCAATGAACATATGATAGCTATCAAAAGATGGGTTGTACCTCCTGAATCGAATGAATCCGAGCATGCTCGCTTGAGTCCCAGTAGGAATCCTCAGGAGTAGAATCAATAGCCGAAAAACAATAGTTGGGGCCTCCGAGGAGATAGCCGAGTCAAAAATTAGAGACACATCCAAATCCACTATAGCAGCGGAAGCCCCATCAATAGGAGAAGTATCAACTGGAGCTATAATAACCGAATCAGCATCAATAGGAAGAGAAATAGAGATGATACAAGGAGCTGGAATATTGGGCTAAGGAACCAACTTCAAGACTGGCCTAAGGAGAGGGATCTTGATAAAAGAAAGCTAGGAGACAGTAATAGGACCAGATTGGCAGGTGTCCATAGATTGACTAAAAGACTAACAAGATGAACAAATATCGGGATACCAGCTATAGTAAACATCAACATCCACATCATGCCCATTGGCTAATCTCATTTTCACTATAGTTGGAAAAGGATTTAAAGGAGTAATCTCAATTAAAGCTCTGGCATACCTCAAGCTCTCCTAGTCTACTGTACTTGAGTCAATGAATCGAAGATTGCCAATAAGACCGAGCAACTAATTTAAACCAATTAAAGATTGCACGACATATGGGATGTGAGTGAAAATGGCCCATACTGGGATAGAGAGGACTTGCTAACTAGCCCTGCCAACCATCAAGCTCTAAGGAGTGATAATACTGGGATTCCCTTTAATGACCGATGGATCCACCTTAGGAACATGGAGCTTATCATCTTTATTAGAGAATTTGAGATAGTACATGGTATTGATATACCAAACATGAAGCCTACCTCTTAATTTCCTTACATGATTGCAACAGTTATGGACATCTTTATAAGGTAGGGATGAATCCAAGAAAAAACTGACCAAGTAATCGGACTAGTAATCAACACCTGCTTGGAGAACATCAGACGGAATAACTAGCACACCATCATCATCTAAAGTGAAAAGAGCATGGAATGAAGGCTTCAGCGTTCTTAGGTAAGGACTTAAACAATGCGACCAATTATTCCCCTTAGTAGAAGACAGAGAAGATTCAGTATAATTATTAACATGAGAAGGCCTCGAAGCTAAATGAGATAAACCAATTAGAGAAAACAGGGACCCGAGTAGCAGTATTGACATTAGAATTCCCACAAACACCTATGGTGTAATTAATAGAAACATGCTTCGCACTGGAATTGGGCTCGGCATCTTCAACCACGCAGCCAACATCGTTTAACCTATCACAAAAAATAAGAAGAATAATTTGAGCTCAACGACCATTATAGATTGTAACTAACAAAGGCAACGGAGGTGAAGGACCAGTAGTGCCCGAAAGACAAGAAACAGGATTAGGATTCAGGGAAGCATCGTCAATAAGTGAAGCTAACACAGCAAAGGAGTTCACTTGAGAAGAAAGAATGGGACCCATGGGGGTCTAGAAAAGGAAATTTCATTGAACGAATGGACAGATCTCATGTAGGAGCATGGGCCTGACAATTTGGATTCAAGGGGATGTGGTTTCTGACGTGGCATAGAGCAGATGAAGTCGTAAGACCTAGAGCAATGGATGGAAGAAACATATATAGAAATAGAAAAGGAGGTCATTAATGAACTAATTGTTGAATTAATGAATTGATGTATGTATATATATTCGAATAAAATCAATGTATATATGAGTTAATTATAAATTTGTAAGTGATATATCTTTCTTTTTTCAATTTATAAATTCAATTTAGTTTAAAAATTCCATTTTATATCATTTTAAAAGTCAAGAACATATGTTTTTAAATAGTTCCATGGCTGAGAGCATATTACGTATATATATAAAAAAATCTTTCTTTAATTATAGTAACAATAAATTTGATCGTATATATAAATTCCAAATAGACAACATATATATAAGGATTTATAATAATATACTTAATCTAGCTATACAAGGATCATATAATCGACAAATCTATGTATATAAAATGTAAGTTAGAGTGTTACCTTCCTATAGCCTGGAGAGTACACCTTGAATGCTGAATCGATTGACTCTGTTTAAAATCTGAATTCAAATCCTTCTTGAAATAGGTACCTGACTGAGAGATCTAAATGTCAATGCCCTTTTTTATTTAAATTTGTGTTTTGATGTTTTAATAATAGAGTATGACGGAGGGTTATGATCGTCTAGAAGTGGATGAGGATAGATTAAAAAAGAGAGCCTAAATGTGGGTTAAGTTAGTTTAAATAAAAGAGACAAGAAGGAGCTAAAAGTAGATCTAGATCCATAACTATCTCTACCAATTCAAACCACTTTTGAAACAAATACAACCCTCCTTTATCCACACCTATGGCTAGCCATACAAAGCCCCCATATGGACCTTCCTTCAATTTCAAGCCCAATAAAATAAAATATATTTATATTTAATCTAAATGTACATCGATATCGTATATCGATGCGTGTGTATACAACTTTTATATACGCACTATTTTCAACACAAATCAAATAATATTTTATAATTAATATTTCATAAATATTTTTTTAATTAATTTATAACGGTTTTAATTTAATTAAATCAGGCGGTAGTCCGAGTATTCAAAATTTCGGTTGAGTAACTCTTAGATATAAATTGGATTGGCAATTAATATCTAGAATTAACATTCACATGTCATCTTAGTTAGTAGTATAATAATTTGGCTTAATTTATCACTTACATAGCTTTGGTAAGAACCAATTTTACTTATTTTAAGTAATACCCGGTAGTGTCGACAACTTACAACAATTCTCTTCATTAAAACTATATCACATTACGACTTATGGAATTTGCAATAGTCAAAATTTAAATATCATGCATATTCAACTTTATAGTCCAAACACAAAGCCCATGGTTCAATTATAATAGTTATTATTAACTAAACTGCTCTGGCTAAAGACTTTGACACTGAGCTGAATTCAGTTGACTATGATACTAACCACATATAACTAATGAAACGAATTCTCTATTGAATGGTATCTAAATGCTTCAAATCTCCCTTAGCTCAGTTATAAATTTGTGCATTTATATATATATATATATATATATATATATATATATATATATATTGCTTTTATTATTGTTCTATTCTAGGCAAAGCATTTAACCTTTTCATTGAATCAACCATAATGTTTCATATAGAATATTTCCAACTTAAAATTCTTAATTAAGGTCTAAAATGAGTTTAGCGTTATATTTTAGTATGACTGTTAAAATATAGTTCATAGTAGAACTTGGAGCTCAATGGAAGTCGACAGACATACTTTGAACTGTTTTGCATGATAATGATAGTTTATCAGCGTTAAAGAGAGTTAATTGAAAGATTAGATAATTGAACATAATAGCATACCTATTCACTTAGGGACTGAGAAAACCGATGGAGAAGTTGGAATAAGATTCCATAATCGACCCCAAGTGCAAGTGAGAGATAGATAGAGTTAGAGGTATGCCGAATGGGCAATTATGTAATTTATTACATGTATCCAACTCATTGAACATATTATTTGTAATAAAGATTTTTTTCTATTATATACTTGATAAAATGTGCTGTATTAATTATTTAATTTAATTTAAAGCATATTTAACAGAAAATGAATAAATGTTATGTTTTGTGATCATAGTTACATAGTGTTGTAACCATGAGTAATTTATAACAATAAAAATAAATATACTGTTTAAATGTTTCAAGTCAAGATGCACCGAGACTAGATATCGATGTATCCATTGAGACTAAAGTATGTAATGCTCTCTAAATGTTGGACAACATATTACTGATGATTTTTGGGGATACTAAGAGTTTACGTACTAATAGCTATTGAATAACTATGTAACAACTCGTTTTATTCTTTTTTATTGGTTAATTAACTAAGTCAAATAGAAAATGTCGATGTGATTGATTTACACAGTTCTATCGACTTGAGAATATCGTCGTTCTTCAATATGAAAACTCCGCTTTGATTGTAGTCAAATTATGGCACGACATTCATCGAGCAACTATAGTTGGGTCCAATGGAAGTATTGGAAGTGAAGCACTCTTCAAGAGAGAATTCGTCTCCGTAGTTGTACGAGGTTAGTATCAAAGTCAACTGAAGTCAACTCAAAATTAAAGTCTCTAGCTAGAGAATTTTGTTTAATTATTATTATTATTATTGACCCAAGGACTTTGTGTTTGGACTATAGAGTTGAACGTACGATATTGAAATTTTGATCATTACCAAATTTTATAAGTCCAAAGTAATATAGTTTTTACGACAAGAATTAGTTTAAATAAAAGTCACAACAGGGTAACGGTTAACAAGGTAAAATTATTTTACTAAAATCAAGTAAGCGATAAATTTGGATAAAATGTCGCACCAATTGCTAAATAACGTACGAACGTTAATATTCGAATATGATCGCTGACCAAATTTACACCTGACGAGTCACACAACCGAAATGATAAATTCTCATTTGACCAAAATGGTTTAATTAATTTATAATTGTTATAAATTAATTAGATTAAATATTATGTATGAAATATTATTTATGAATTTGATTTTAATTTGGTAAATGAATACTAAATGTATTTATAAAGTTATAAATATATTAATTGATATGCAATATTAATAAACGTGTTAAATAAGATTTAAAATGCAAAATATTTATTTGGGCCTTAATGGTTTAAGTCCCATCATGAGGGCTGGTAATTTAGCAACAACGTAGGATAATAGGTGGCTCATTTAGGGTTAGATAGGCTTATTTTGGATGGCTTAGATTGAAGGAGAAAGAGTATCATATTAGATCCACTTTTCGTTCTTTTTATCCATAATATGAGCAACCCTAACCCTGATTAGATATGATCTTTTTACTGCCTCCTCTTCCCTTCTTACTAGCCGAAATTATATCCTAGCCCTCCATCAGTACAAAATCAAATCAAGTCATATCTGATTACTATTCAATAATGAAGGTCAATAGTTTTAGGTTGGGGTGGGCACGGTAGGTTAACCGAATAAGTCGGTTAATATTTTTGGTTAACCAAAATTATTATGTGGTTCAGTTAACCTGTGGTCGGTTAAGGCAGTCATCAAATTACCGAACGAACCGGTTAATTTATATCGTGGTTAACTGGTTAACTGATTAATTTAAACGGTTAACCATTGGCCAATTAACCGTTTAAATTAACCCGTTAACTAGTTAATTTAACCGGTTAACCAATTGAATTGCTATAAGCCTGCAACTGTTTTATAACAAGTCTGCAACTACAATTGATAGTTGTATGCAAGTAGGGTCCATATACTCAATAATGGAATTTGTATAAAGTTGTGTACTAGAAATTGAAATATATTCATAGAACTGACTTGTAATAATATGTTACATACAGCATTATAGTAACCACGATACAGTCTGCAGCACAATACAATACATGACATTGATCACAATTCAAAGTTTTAAATCCCAAAGTCCAATACAATACATCACAATTCAATGTTATAAACCCCAAAACCCAAGCATAAATAGAAACACATTCATTTAATTAAAGCAACAATGGATCAAAATCAAATAACATAAAATTACTAGAACAGACTACCAAAAATATTGCTACTTCGATTTCCAATCTTGAAGTCTCTGTCTAAAAGTAAAAAAAAAAAAATAAGTTCGTCGAAATGAAATAAAGCATATTTGGTGTATTACTTCATCTAAAAACATTGGCATAAAAATTGAACTGATTTGTTTAGTGTTTATAACAAATGAATAAATTCACAAAAATGAAAGCATATGGTTCATGATAATTGATATTACAGCAACTGCAAGCATATATGAAAACCAATTTATGAATAAAATAAAAATTGAACTAATCTTAGTACATGACTTCATGATAACTGATATTTCATTTTGTCATCAAATTTGTATGCAAGCTTGCATGATAATGAAATAAGCATAATATATAGTTGACAGTAAAATGCATATACATGCATATATGTTTTGTCTTTTTAGCAGTTGGAATTGTTTGTATTTTAGTTATTTCAGGTGCAAATATACCACAAAAACCCTCACTTTATTCTTAAGTTTCTAATCCAGCATTTATATTACGTACATAAATTCAAAACAAGATAAAAATCAAAATAAGAAAATACACTTTGTACATATGTCTCTTTTTTATAATAATAATGTTTGATCTATATTCTCGTTTTTCTAAAGTGTAGGCGTAAAAGGAATTTTTAGATGAGATAGAGACATAGAAATATATATATATATGAATAAAAAATGATCCTGGTATCTAATCTCAAAGTATACATTACTTCCAAGAGTTATGTGTAGAAACTCTTTTGCTCTATTTATATGTATGTTTACATTCTACTAGCTTACAATAATATATGCATAATATACAGTTGATAGTAAAATGTAAATATAGATAATTATACATTAGTTTATAGTAAATTCATATAGTTATATGAGTTCGCAGTATAAATAACTTTTATTATATATACAATATAACATGTGTGTACATATAAATATATATTAGTTTACAGTATATGTATCAGCCAAGGATTAACTATATATTAGTTTACAATATAACATGTGTGTGTGTATAACTATAACATGTGTGTGCTATAAATTGGAAGCAAAATGAGAACTGAATATATGGCAAACGAGGTATGTAGTGAGTCATATATTCATATATCATATGTAATGGTCGTGGAGTTTTGTATCAGACTATCAACATGTTAATTTAATATTACAGCTGTTATTATATGAGTTAATTTACACTATACTAGTTTATTTGATACTATCCATAGAAAGTTTAAAATATAGATCACTATGAACATGTCACAAAGAAAATTTAGTTTAAACTGTAAACTAAAATTATTACAAATTCCTTTTAAACATAATGCATGCATACGAAAGGATTAGATATGCTAAATTCCTTTATAAAGTAAAGGAAAAATGAAAATTTCTAGTTTTATAACAGCATTAACAAACAATTTTTGGACATTAAGGCGAAAGTAACAAACTTTGCTTTTCAAAGTCCATTTCAACTATTTGCATAAATCCTAAACAATGAATCTAGAACAAACAAAACTTGAATAATACATATCCTTGAACAAACAATTTTTAACCAGAATGCATTGTCCTCAAATGACTCTACCCAACTCTAGTTAATATACACTTTCTAGCAAATAATGAATCAAATATCTACTACAAATTTTTAGAATAATTATGCACTAAACACATGAAATTATTTGCAGTCGAAACACAGTGTTATTGCATTTACAAAATATACACAGACAAATATTATGAGATTTATTAATCTGAAAAAATGCTATGGCTTTAACCAAACTAAAATTATAACACAATAAAATTAAACTACATAAAACTGCTAAAATTAAAACTCACATTCCTCTTCCTACTAGCGTTCAAATAGTTCAAATCAAAGGATGCCAAGTGGCACTGAAGAAAGATGAAGGCAGCACCACAACGGCATATTGTGGATCGATTTGAATTTTAAAGGAAAGTTTTGGATTTTGAAATAGGAAGATCTATATTTTTATTTTTCGAGTAGAACGAGATAGAAATGAGCTAAAAGCCGTCCTTCAAGTAAGAAGGAAAAGGGTTAGGGTTATTAGGTGGGCTGAATTGCAAAGTTATGGTATGAATAAAATATTTTTTGGTTAACGGTTAGTTGAAATGAATGATATTATTAACCGTAAATTGATCTGACTTTGGTCGGTTAACATCGGTCGGTTAACCGAAGGTTCGTCTAACCGAATGTGTCGGTTGAAACGGTTTGGATAAGGTCAGTTAAATCGGTTAAGTCGGTTAAATGCTTCAGCCTAGTTTTAGGATCAGTAATCTAGTGAATTGGTAAAGATTTCAAAGAGGCTAGTGTTATCCCTCCTTTTGGCAAAGCTGAGATACACAAAAATTAACTGAAAAACAATAATAACAAGTCATGAATATTAACTATGCATTGTAGGATAACCATGGATATCAATGAATTTTTTCCGAGTCCGGATCGGGCTGTAATTGACAAGACATGACAAGCAAAACCATAAAAGCCAGTGTTTCAATTTTCAAGTTAATCGGAGTTCGCACGCATGAGATATGATCGACACAAGTTAGATAAAATGTGTTGTTGGTATCCATCAGAAAACCGAGGTGACGACCTATTCGAATCGATCAGATTCGTATCCATCAGAGAGCTATCATCAAGTTCAAATCCATCAGGACCTAGCGATTTCGAATTGATCGGCTTTGAATCGATCGGGCACGAATCGTTCCGTGGTCATATAGTTCGTATCCATTTAGTTCGTATCGTTCCAGAGAAATCTCACTCCATATGTTCGAATCCATGTCAACGCATCGGTATCATTCGCATCCCTCTTAAAACTTGTCAGTTTGTATCGATCCCCCGCCACAATCGATCGATACGTACGAGACCATATGAAAGAACGATGCGAATGCTATCGGTGCGAAAACGATACGAAAAATTGAGGCGAACATGTCGATGTAAACAAGGCGAAAGCCTCGGAACGACTCGATCAAATCGCCGCAAAGGTTGGATCGAACCAGGAAACTCGCGCCACGTTATCCCATGCGCACGTGCTTCTGATCGATACGAAGGGGAGGATACGAAACATGGATTCAACAAGACAGCATACATGGAACCGTAATCTTGCATTGATCATATCTCACAAACCGCTGATCCAAATTCTATGAAATTTTCACAGCAGCTTGCGTACATGCTAAAAAATGTCTCTGCCAAGTTTCAGCTCGATTGGACAATTTCTTGATCGATACGAAATCAATTCGCATCGATCACAGATCGAGTCGAAACTTGGTGGGACCGGTCGCGTGGGCCCACTCATGTGCCAGAAGGAGTCTCTCGAAGTTTGAGTACGATATCAGCCTCCTACACCTATAAATAGCCCCCTGAAGCCTATAGAAAAATGATCTTTTTGCTATTGGACGTCCAGAGTCTGCCGGATTCAATTCTACACCATATCATCACTATTGTATTCGAAATTCTTCATTGCGATCCGCTGTAATCGATTGTAAATAGTGAAGAACATCAATAAAAAATAATTACTTGAAGTGGGCGTAGGCCGGAGATAGCCGAACCACTATAAATCATGTGTCCCTGTTTGTTATTTCTATATTGTTGTTTGTTATTTGCTGAGATCTGCAGCTTGTGCTTGAATATTGTTGATTTATATTCATATACTGGTGCTTTCACGATACTTGGGGTTTGTGACCAATTTTAGCACAAACACTTTGGTGCTTTCACTGAGAGGAACTAGCACCCGCTACACCAGATTTGAAGTTCAGATCTAAGAGCTTGAAGGAATCAGATTTTGAAGACAATGACTCGACAGACAAGTAGAAGACAAAGAGCTGAGAGAAGTCAACAAGGAGGAAGTCAAGAGGTGTCCTCTAGAGCTGGGAAGGACAAGCTTCAATCTACATCACCAGGGATGAGATGGAGGCTATGGCTAATTCAATGTATGAAAGAATAATGAAAAGTCAACAGGAGATGCTGTAGAATTTCTTGAGCAGATGAGACGGCGAATGCGTAGAACCTTGGACCAACAACAGCGACTACAAATGCTGAAAAAGGAGTTAGGATTGCAGAAACCAAAGGGGATCAAGCTTAAGGTCAGAATGCAGAACCAGAAGGCAATCAGCAAGGACTTGGGGCAGACCCTTAGGATTCAATACTGGAAGAACAATGGATGGAGCTCAACAGGCTAGAGCCCATGCTAGTGCTAACGGGCCACACGAAGAATACGTACCAAATTCCCTTCGAGACTTGGGGGGCAGGATAGAAACATGACAAGGGGTAAAGCCCTGGATGGAGATGAAAGAATGATTGGTCTAGTGCGACGTATCATGAGAGGAGGATTGTCGAGTGGAGGGTTGGAAGAAGTCAGTTGGAGTCCGTTCACTCCGAACATCAGAAATGCAAGGAAACCTTCAAAGTTCAAACTACCAATGCTGGATCCTTAAGACGGGAAGTCATACCCGACCATGCACATCGCCAGATACATCAGACATATGGAAGTACTGGGAGCATCCGAGGAAGTTATGGCACGATGTTTTCCTCTGTTTTTATCATATTTGGATGCTCTTTGGTTCAGACAGCTGGAGATTGGGTCAATCAGAACATGGGGCGAGCCTGTAGATTGCTTCATGAGACAGTTTAGGGTCCATGTGACGCGACCCGAAAGTGTGATGACTTTGGCTTCGATAAAGAAAAGGACCGGACACTACAACATAGAGAGGATTTTGGCGATGCCGTAAGTGGCGCATTTGATACGGCTACAAGCCGTATCTAAATCGTTTAATACGGCTTTAAGCCGTATCAAAAATTTGATACGGTTTGTAGCCGTATTAAATTCCGTGCCTATTTTCGTGGGAAAATTTTCCCCAAAACGCACACTCTCCCTCCCTTTTTTTATTTCAGTCGACTTCATCGTTTTGTCTTCAGGTTGTCACCTATGTCGTTAAAACGATGCCCTAATTTGATTTTGTTCTAGGTTCGTAGTTCATATTTTAATCTAGTGGATGAATTGCAGGTTCGATTAAGCTGAGTCGAATATTCTGATTGCAAGTTCAGCCGAATACAATTAAGTGTTTCCTTTCTTCAGTTCGCTAGCCCAGTTGAGGAGAGCTTCTACATAGTGGGTAAACTCGGTAAGTTTTTTCTTCTTCAATGATAAACATAATCCAAAGCAAGCATATTTACTTTTCAATGTGTTGTGTTATGCATTATAAATGTATTGTGTTGCTTGCCTGCTTTGTTATTACAGGCGTTGTCATGTCCATTTTCTCCCCTTTTGATTCAGCCTTCTTCGTTATAACTGGAGTTGTCATCTCCATTTTTACTTGTACCGCATCTATATTGTACTGTTGTATGACTTAAGTATTGGTATTTTCAATTGGTGAACTGACTGAATGTAGGTTTTCCAATGGTGTTTGTGTTTGTTAAAGATCAATCCACCAGCCGATGGATTGAAGTTCTGTGTTTATTAATAGACATTTCTAAGTAAAAAATTGTGTTAGCTGCTTCGATGCGTAGCAACTTATGCAATTTCACCAAACTAGCTTTGTTGCCATTAATTAAACACAAGTAATCTGATTTCATAGTAACTGTACATAAATGATATGGTTATTTTCTCTTATTAATGCCTTGGTTTTAATTTTTTTTTAACTCCATTGTAATGTTGAGCAACTATAATTTGTAATGTTATTGCTGATATACTTGAGTAAGTCCTGCTCCAAATAATGGGTCTGCTTCATTTGTTAGCTTTATGTTGCTGCCTAAGAGGCATAAACTTGGGGCTGAATGATGTGATTCATGTGTTATGTTTGTGTTTTGGGGAATAATCAAATTCAACTTGGGAGTTATGTTGTATATGGTTTTGACATTATATATGGTTTTGATATTGTTGTACAAGTGGATAAAATTATTATTAATGGCGCAAGCCAAGTATCAGGAGAGGGGTAATGCATAGACATTACTCCGGTGCTATAAAATAGCGCCGTTGTAATGGCATATTTTTTGGAAACAGTTTGGTGTAGCAAAAAAAATTAATTTCTACATAAATTTTGTAAGTATAGCAAGAAACGGATATATATAAATAATAGAATATAAATTACAACTACTATTTTAACAACTACAAAAACTATTTTATAATATTCTTGATTCATATAGATCTTCTTAATCTTTATCTTGCATTACATTGATTTAAAACAATAGTGAATTTCGTAACATGTTTTGTTTTTAGGCATTAAATGAATTAACAAAGTAATAATCTTGTATAAGTTCCCGGGAGCTGTATGTGCCATGAATTGGAACAAAGAGACATAGATTAATCTCCTCATAAGTTTACAATTAGCATGAATATTGTTTGAGTGAATAATGGATAAGGAACAACAAATTTGGAGAATATCAATTCATTTCCATCAATTAAACTAATAAGTTGATCATTGTTTTGTTCTAATTTAATAACATTGCACAACTAACTGAATGTTCTTCCAAAAAAACGAAATTTTAATCACTAATTTCATCAATTCATCAGTATCTACTCCATTTTAGAATCTATAAATATTAATTGACTCGAAAGTAAAAGTAACCTAGAGTGCGTAAAAAAGTAAGCTCGAGCTGAGAGGAAGTATTTAGTTAACGGACTAGAATGTTTCTCCAACTGTATAAAATATTTTTTATAAGCATCAATATGAATCCATATAGGATTAATAGATTGCATAATCTTTATTTTAGTCATTTGCTAATTCCTAGATTTATATTTAATCGAAAAGTTTAGAATTTACCTTGTACAGCATTAGCACGTTGCAAATCCAAAATATGTATGGAACCAAAATGAATGCAGGAAAAGGTTTACAGAGGGGAAAAAAACTTGCTGTGATATTACGAGGGTAAGTGATACTAGGACTATCAATTTAGACTAAAACAAATTCAAGAAGAATTAAAGTGAGGTGTTGTTGAAGTTGATGTAGGTTGATGGTGGTGGTGGCGGCCTAGTAGGTTGTTGCTGATGACATATTTGACTGCAAGGTTTGGTTGCTGGGTTCTTTGTGATTTTAGTGGTGAGTGGAGAAATTTGTGGAGAAGACGGTATAGGTTTGGGTGATGTGAAGGTGTTTGACATGGAGATGTAGATGATGGTTGCAGTTTCTATTTATAGGAGGTGAAGTAGCAGTTTGGATGTGCGTGTGGGGTATGTGCAGTTCATGGATGGAGATTTTGTGTGGCGATGGTGGTTAAAGAAGTGTGAACTGTTGATGGTTATGTATGTTGAGTGTTGAGTGTAACTAAAGTGACAGAAGATGGACTGAGTTGGTGGGCAAAAGTAATGAATGTGGGAGTGATTAAGGATGCGGGAACATTTTGTGGGTTGATGGTTGCTTTACGATGTTGGAGGAGAAAGTGGTCTATGCAGAAGTTTGAATTACTGTAGATTGACAGTATAGTGATGGAAGTTTGTTGTGAGGTGAGTGTTGTTGTTGCTTGGTGGAGTCGCCGCAAGGTGGTCAGGCATGTACAGATGGCAGATGAGTGTACTGTATGGAAGGTTTGTATGTTGTGGTGATGGCAAGAAGCAAAGGCAGTTTTGGAGCAGTTAGCAGTAAGGTGGAAAGTGAATGTATGAGGTGCAAGTTGTAACAGACTGCACAGTTTTTGGACTGTTAATTTTTTTTTTAAACGAAAAATGTAGACAAAGAAAAGACAATGTAAATGTATGAAATGGAAATGAGGTGAAATTTTTTTTTTGAAATGAAAATTGCAAATGCAAAATAAAAAGTAACAAATGCGAACAAACACTCAAACAAATGCAAAGCAACAATCATTTATAATAATTTGCTCAGCCTTCTATTATTAAATAGCTAAATAATTTGCCGTCTTTGATTGATTTATATCGATCCAAATGTTGGAGCAGAACAGGTTATTAACTTTATGATCCTGCTTATAGCACTGGTGTTACAATATGGGATGATCCTGTGTATCTTTCTGGAAAACAGTGATTTATTCCATGTTATCCAACAGAAAGAAATATCTCGTCCACAAACAAAATCGTACCGCTTGTAGAAGTTTTGATTGCCAAAAAAGATTCTTATATTATTACATTAAGCGTACGCCTTGTTCAGTTAAAACAAAAAAAAGTTGAAGTAAAAATTAAGGCCAATAAAATCAAACTTGGGACTTTTAGAGTACATCCTATATATACACTCATATATATATATATATATATATATATATATATATATATTATATATTTACGTCTAATGTTCTACTATATATGACATAGGAGGGCAATATGTCTTTCAGTATAGACAAAAGGTGGATAAATGAATCTGATCAAAGATCTACATACTATATAGACGGGGTGAAGAAGTTTATTAGTTTTGTTGATGAAAATGGTGGTAAGAAATGAGTGTATTTATGCCCTTGCACTCGGTGCAAAAATATGAAGACGATCAAATTAGATGACATTCATTTTCATTTGCTTAGATGGGGTTTTATCCAATCATATACCGTATGGTATTTTCATGGGGAAAAAAGGGTAGAGAAGGAAAAACAACAACCAGTTAGTCATGCCACAAGTACCGACGAGTCTGAACCTATTATGATGGAAGATCTAGTCAATGACGCAGATAGATTTCATCGTTTTCAACCTGAAAATCCATTGTCTAATCATGCTAATGTTGGAGAGCCGTCTACGGTTGATGGCAGTTGGCATGCCAATGAAAGTAAGAATTATAAATCACTTTTTGGTAGCGCAAAAGAGCCACTGTATCCTTCATGTTCAAAAGGGTTGACGAAGCTGTATGCCATTGTGAAACTGAATAGCTTGAAGACCCAATACGGCTTTTCAAATAATGGTGTGACTGCACTCCTCGAACTAATAAAGGGGTTACTCCCCGAAGGTAACACGCTGCCGACAAAGTACTCCGACGTGAAGAAGTTAATTAAGAAAGTTGGGATGAATTACAAAACTTATGATGCATGCATCAATGATTGCATATTATACTGGAAAGATGATGCGAATAGAGTTTCGTGTACAAATTGCAACGAACCAAGATATATGACATCATTCAACGAAGAAAGAAAAGGCATCAAAGTACCTCGAAAGACATTAAGACATTTTCCTTTAATTTCTAGATTGAAGAGATTGTATAGTGTACCATGGATAGCAGATGCAATGACCTGGTATGGTCGTGCCAAGTCTGATCCAACCATAATGCGTCATCCATGTGACACTTCTCAGTGGAAAGCCGCGGATTATTTTGACCAAACATTTGCTGTCGAGCCACGAAATGTCACACTTGGAATAGCAACAGATGGTTTCTGTCCACATGCTTCTCTATCTAACCCTTACAGTTGTTGGCCAGTAATTGTAGTACCATATAATCTTCCACCGTCTATGTGCATGAAACGAGAGTTTTCAATGTTAACACTGTTGATTTCTGGGCCAAAACAACCAGGGAAGGATATTGATGTTTATTTACAGCCATTGATAGACGAGTTAAAGCAGTTATGGGAAGGAGTCATTACATATGATTCATTAAATAAATCTGAATTCACAATGAGAGCTAGGGTGTTATGGGCAATCCATGATCACCCTGCTCTTGGGACTTTATCGGGATGTACAACTCACGGTTATTTTGCATGTCCGGTTTGTGGGGAAAACACTTGTTCTTATCATCTTCCTGAAAGTAAGAAGGTGTGTTACATGGGACATCGAATGTTTCTTCCTAAAGAACACAAGTTTCGATACGGCAAGACAAATTTAAACAACGAACAAGAATTTCAACGTCCTAAACGGACATTGATGGTTTTGAAGTTGAAAAGAAAGTAGCGAATATCAAAATGAAAGTTGGTAAAAAAAAGAAGAAGAAATTAGTCGAAAACGGAAAAAGTCAATTTATGAAGAAGTTGACAATGTTTCTACATGGTATAGGAGGTCTATCTTTTTTGATTTACCATATTGGAAAGCAAATATGAGTCGCCATAATATTGATGTTATGCATACGGAGAAAAATGTCACAGAGCATCTCATCAGCACCATTATGGACCATAAAGATAAGTCAAAAGATGGCATCAATGCACGCAAGGATTTGAAAATCATGGGTATAAAACGAAAGTTGTGGGTGATGGAAGATCCTGAAACAAATAAAATAATCATACCAAAGGCAACTTTCACTTTGAGCAAAGAAGAAAAGATACGGTTTTGCACCGTTTTGAAAAACCTGAAAGTTCCCAACAAATTCTCTTCAAACTTCCACAACAATGTGAGCATCAACCCTCCCAAACTAAGAAATATGAAGTCACATGATTACCACGTCATAATGCAACATTTGCTTCCGGTATTGCTTCAACATTCTTATCCACAACATAAGGATCTGCGAAATGCTATTCATCGTATTAGTCTATTCTTTAACATTTTGTGCTCAAAGGTGATCAATAGGGAACACCTTATAAAAGCAAAGGCTAGTTTGGTAGAAGCAATGTGTGTTTTTGAAAAACATTTTCCACCTACATTTTTTGATATCAGTATCCATCTTATGGTTCATTTAGCCGATAAAGCATTAATTTGTGGTCCTGTCAGATATAGATGGATGTATCCCTTTGAACGGTAAATAACTAATTTCAGTTATGTACATTATTATTCGATAGAAATAGCTATTATGTACAATATGTAATTGATCACATTCACAGGTTGATGAAAACATATAAAGGATATGTGCGCAACAAAAGATACATTGAAGGTTGTATTGCAGAAGGATATATCGTACAATAAGCTAGCCTTTACTGCATGGAATATATGCCAAACGGAGGTGATGGCAATCATAAACATACCCGCGAAGCGTTTTTAGACGAGGACGATGAGTTTGCTGGTGAGATACCTTTAGATAATGGTAAAGATATAACGTTAACCCAAGTGCAGTTTGAACAAGTACTAGATGGGTCCTTAATAAGTGATGGATTGGATGAATGGAAGAAGTAAGTTCACACCTTTGTTTTGAATTTCCATTTTTTAATTCAATTTATGTATTCGGTTTGATATGTGTTTTCCGTAGGAGGTATAACTCCTATGCGAAAAGTACTAGATTTCAATCACGAGGCAGAGGTACAACTGTCGAAGTCGTTCAAAGTTTTACTCTATGGTTATGCAACGAGGTATTACAGCATCTTAAGTAGTTCACGTGTTTATAAGTTGGCAATACACCTTCGTGACCATGTTTTTTATATTTATTGTATTTTATGTAGTTGTTGAAGTGAATCGATGTTGATCCAACTCTCTGGCGGCTAGTGCATGGGCCGAAGTTCACGGCGCTTAGTTATACTGAGTACCAAGTGAATGGTTTTTTATTTTCCATGAAAATGTACGAAAATCGTATGGTAACACAAGATAGCGGTGTATGCATGAAAGCAATTACGAAATTTAGAGCGAGTGGTAAAGATAAAAATTATAAGGAAGCAGAAACAACGTATTACGGAGTCATTCAGCAGATACTTGAGTTGGATTACACTGACTTCAAACAAACATTTTTTTATTGTGATTGGGTAAAGGTCGAGGATAAGATCAATGGTTGCAAAATAGATCCTGTTTCAAACTTGATCATGGTTAATTTAGGGAAATTGAAGAGCACAGATAACGTGAATGATGAGCCATTTATTCTTGTATCAGAAGCGAGTCAAGTGTTCTACTCAACGGATTTAAAAAATAACGGTTGGTCTGTGGTTTTGCATACACCAAAACGGTTGACTACAAATGTGGATGACATTGAGTTTCCTACTGTCTATCAATCGGCTTTTGAAGATAATGAAAAATTAGAAGACCTTACCAAAACCATTTGTTAACTGATGAATTGTTAAATGCTTCATTTCTCGTTTGAATTCCTATTCCTTGGGGTAGTAGGAGTTTGAGATATCATTGAACCAAACAAAAATTCACATAAAGAGAAGGTTTCTTAAAATGTATATATTGTTGTTGGTTTCTGTTATACTGAAAAGTTTCATGATAGTATGTTTTTTATAGACTTGTAGATAAAAGGGGATTTATTTTTAAAACTAAACGTGGAATCGAAATTACAAATGTAAACCATTTTCATTAGTTGATTGTAGTCAAATTTGAAATCCATGTAGTTCTTCTATTGTTATTGCTTTTTTACTTTAGTTATTGCCATGAATTGATGGTTGATGAGAATGCTTTTATTGGCTAAACAACAAATTTTACAGTGATGTTGATTTCACTTTTATTTCAGGATAGCTGAGGTGATCAAAACTTATTTGGTATTCAGAAAATCCAGCATTTTACAGTTATGTCACAAAATCCAGCATCATCACATTCATCATGTTCAGAAGAAAAAATAGTTGATCAAAAATTATTTGGTATTCCAGTCTCAGAAAACGCTGGAAAAATCGCCACTATGCTTGGTAAAGTAGTAAGAGCTCATGTGCCGATATCATACATAAGTTGGAACAAAGTACCCGGTACATATAAGGATGATGTTTGGAACCAATTGGTGGTAAGTTTTTACTTTGATTCATTTATGACGATATTTAAAAAATATTTATGGTCAGTCACTCTATTTGCAATGTATATGCACTACCTGTTACAGTCGGTTTCTGAAACTCGTTTTAAGTCTGATAGAATTGATTAACTTGTTAATGTATTTTACTTTTTGCAAAAAATGTATGCGCTCGACCCGCTTTCAAAGGAAATATTTTTAAAAAGAATGTCCGAGGCTTTTAGGAGACACAAAAAAAACTTGAGAGCAAGTTTTTATGACACTTTCGACAATGACGAAGAACGAATGAAGAATTGTCCACCTACAATTGGTCAAGAAGATTGGAACGAGTTCATAAAAAATGAAGCAACGCCTGAAGCGAGCGGAAGAAGGGAGTTAGCCAAAAAAAATAGATCATTGCTCAGTTATGCTCACCATGCAGGCCGTAAAAGTCACGCTAGAATAGAGCACGAAATGGTAATTTATATTCATTTTTTTTCCAAAATGATAAAAATCACAACTAACATATTTTATATATTGCAGATCGTTGCAAATCCATCTGCAAATATCAACCGTCGTCATGTATGGGAGAAGACACACACGAAAAAAGATGGTAGCATATCAGATGCCAATTCTTCGTACTTCGTAAGTTATTTTTGCTCCTAAAGTTAAACATGAGCAATTTTCTTTCTTTTATGCACTATATGTCCATATAAGTATTATGCAATCTCAGGATCAAATTGCGAAATTGAAGGAAAAGATCACTGATAGTGATGAAGAAAAATTGATAGTGGATGAAGATATCGTATCACAAGTGATGGGAAAGGATACATGGGGTAGGAGCCACGGTGTTGGGACTGTCATACCAAAGACTAATATTAAGGCTACTGCTATTGCACATAAACGATTGAAACATGTTTATGGAGAAAATGCTGAGTTGAAAATGAGGATGGGAAGTTTGGAGGGTACGGTGGGAAATTTAGAGAGTACAGTAGGAAATTTGTCTGGGCAAATGGAGCTTCTGATCAACATGGTGGGAAACATATAACAAGGAGAACGCAACACACAACCCAATGCTTCTAAATTCGTTGTTTCTCAATCCCAGGATACGACCAATGTGGTGAACAATCAAAAATGTGAAATCCTAAACTCTGATCTAGACATAATAGCAATAGGTATTTATTAGTTGCTTTTTATTCTTACTTGTTTTCGATGCAGTTATTTTGTTGGATAGATCTAGACAATAAATTTTATTGCAATAGGTACTGTATGTCGAGATTCTACATCGTCCAAAATCCATGGGAAATCTGTACCATCCACACATGAAAAATTGGTTTTGAACAATATACTGCTACCAAATGAGAGAACCAACAAAATAAATCATCAATTTGCAGAGACCTTTGTTGATGTTGGAGTGGGTGGGTATGTGTGCCATCCGAAGATTATGATTCGATATCTTTAGCAGGTATGTGAGCTCATCCAAAAATTATTTATCTTTAACATGCCATTCCTTAGTAGCAAAGTGTATGTCCATATCCAATATATCTTTCTGTAACGACCCGTATTTTTACGGATCGAAAGATCGTAAAACTGTCGACATTAAGTCGTTGATGTTGTTAAGTCGTTTAGAGTATGAGTCGACCAAAGTTTAAGTCGTGTCAACTTATCTCGTGTGGTGCTTAGGTCGTATGAGAGTTAGGTTGAGTGGAGCGACCTATAGAAGTAACGACTTAAGTATGATTGGGCGAGTTAAGGGATTTGAGTTGAGCGACTTATAGGTTTGGAACGACCTAGGAGTTAGATCGTGTAGGGGTTAAGTCGTATAGGAGATAGGTCGTGTGGAAGTTAGGTCGGTTGAGCGACCTAAGGTAGTGGAGCGACTTATGGTAGTTAACGAGTTAGTGGCTAGCGGCTTAGGGATAGGTCGGTTGAAGCGAGTAAGCGACCTAGTGGTAAGTGTCGGGTTATAGTTAGATCGTAAGACGACCTAGGGTTGCAAGCGACTTAGGGTTAGGTCGTAAGTCGCTGGGTCGTATGCGACCTATGGTGGTTTGCCGTGTGTAGTTAGGTCGCTGTAGTGGTTAGGTCGGCATCTCAGCTAAGTCGTAAGTCGCGCACGTGTGTTAAGGACTTAGGTCGTTAGGTCGAGGCACTGCATGTGTTGAGTCGTGCCTGTGTTGAGTCGCGCATAGGTTAAGTCGTGGACTTGTTAGGTCGTTGACTCGGGTCTGTAGGCCGCATGAGTGTTAAGTCGTGTGCGTGCTAAGCCGTGTGTGTGTGTGTTGTGTTGTTGGGTCGGCAGGGGGTGTTAGGTCGTAGGTCGGGGATTTTAGGTCGTGGACGACTCATGGGGGCGGCGACCTAAGGATTTCCAGCCTATAAATAGAGGGGTTGGGTTCACTTTTTGGCATCGGATTTTGAAGCGACGAAGTGCTGCCATTTTGAGAGATCGACTACAACACTTCTTCACTTCTTTTCTCCACTTTAATCTTGTGATTCCTTCCATCTAGATTGAAGATTAAATCGAAGATCCAAGAGCCAAAGTTGAAGATCTCCATCCATTGAAGAGAGATTTCATCGTTTGAATCGGAATCTTGTCGGATCAAGCTTGATTCTTTGCTGTCCAGATCTGGAGTTGGTTGTTTTGAGGTGTTTAGGTGATTCGGTGAGTGGTGGTTATCTCTCACACGGACCCAAAGGAGTATATTGGATCGATGGTTTGTTTATGTGCTAAAGAGAGTGATTTTGTGCATTTTTCTTAAGTCTGCATGTAGATCTATTGCTCATGATGATTTGACATCTATTTTACTACATGTTCACTTATGCAAGTTCATTCATCAAGTTGTAGAGATATTGTTCATAATTCATGCTTGATAGAATGCATGTTAGATTTGGACTCTTTATTTACGAAATTGCCATTATTATTGTAATTGTTTATTTAGATCTTGTTTGAATGATTGATTACTTGGATTAATGTTTGATTTGATTGATTAGTTGATTGATAACTTGATTTGGACAAGTTGGTCGAAGATGATTCAAAAGCTAAGTGGAAAGGCTCTTGAATAAGGAAAGCTGCTTGTGGCATATGAAGCGGGTGTTGAAGCTCATATGGATAGATTTGATGATGATGTTGAGATGGGACTTTGCCATGATGCGATGAGGCAAAGCATGATGTTGAGATGGGACTTTGCTATGATGCGATGAAGCAAAGCATGATGTGAGAAAGCCTTGGTTTAATCCAGACGGGATCATCCCAAGCATGTTGATAACTCGGTGATGTGGTCCGGGTTTGTGGATAATGGTTAGCTTGAGAGGCGCTTGAGCTAGTATGGGAATAGTCGTCGAGGAGGATGACTAGAAGGCTGAGATTTCATCGTTGTTGAAGGTTCTAGCATGCTCAAAGGAAGAGTACGTTGGGACGGGTCACGATGACGTTCCAAGCACGGGTCACGATGACGTGCTAGTACTCTGGGCAGATGCGATAGTCCTAGGCACGGGTCACGACGACGTGCGGAGCTATGTCTAGAACCGGGGTTACCATTAGCCCTTGGCAGGCGGTCATTCAACTAACGGTCAAATCATGACAATGATAACAGTGATAGCCAGAGTCATGGATGTTTGGTTGTATCGTCACTTGGGTCAAGAGCGATGTTTTCAGGGTGCTTATCTGATCTTGGTTTAGGCCTTGGGGGTTTGTACTTGGAAAACGCCGACCTTGACTCGAGTGATAATTACTTTGCTTTGAATGTCTGAATTGCTATGTTTGCTTCTACTTAGTGTATCTGGGGGCTATCACTGTAGAAAGAGGTGGAGTGGGATGGTTGAGTTCCTATTCCTTTTTACCCTTTATGCTCTTTTGGTATGTTTGATAGTTGATTTACTGCTCACTAAGACTTTTGTCTGACTCAAGGTTTTATGTTTAACTCTTATTACCTTGGGCTGTTCATTCATGCTGGGATGGGCAGACTAGGTAGCAGGTGACAGGTGCTGTTCCTATTGGCCAACGCTGTTGATGACGAAGACGAGCTGGAGGCTTTTACATATTGTTTTCTTACTATATGTACTGGGTGTTCCGCTATTTGTATATTCTCTGAGTGATATGTAGTGAGGCTTGATGTATTGACTTTGCTGATTGTTGTATCAAACTATTAGAGTTTATATGATGAGATTCTGTTATATGGAGCTTCACTATGTATATTTTCTATTGTATTTTGTCCATGCGCTGTGAGTAATACGATAGAGTTTATTGTTTTTACCTTACCCTGATGATCGTCCATGGCGGCCTGGCACACTTTCCAGCGCATTATTTCCTTGTTTAGTGCAGGAGTCATGGGCGGTCGTCACATTTGGTATCAGAGCGAGGTTAATCGATTTTAGCCAACGCTCGCTGACGTAACTACGTATGAGAGACGTAATTGTATTTTGATGGATGATTACTATGTATAATATAGTAGCTTAGAAGGATTTGAACTCCTTATGTAGTTGTTTCTCAAGGTGTTCTAATCATTCTTTTTATAGATATAAAGGATGAGTCGAAGAGAGAGACAAGCTGCTAGGGGAAGCCGTGCTGCTGAAGAGGCTGCTGATGCTGATTATGCTGCTATGTTTGAGGCCATGATGACTTCAATCAAGAGAAGGATACCAACCTCGGGGTCATCAGTAGATGTTGGAGTTCAAGTTCAAGCTCCAAGACCAGTGGATTTTGCTAAGCTATGTAAAGACTATACTGCTCTTGGAGGAAAGGTTTTCTTGGGGACAGAATCAACCATTGAAGTCCAAAGATGGATAGATGCTTGTAGAAGGATTTTTGGTGATTTGGGAATTGAGGATGCAACTAAGAGGAAGCTTGCATCAAGACAGCTTCAAGGGAGAGCTTCGGATTGGTGGAATTCTATCACAATTGATACTCCAGAGGAAGAGATTACTTGGGAGCATTTCCAAGCTAGATTTGAAGCTAAGTTCATTTCTACAGCTCAGAAATCTATTCTGTTTAGGAAGTTTGTGGAGCTCAAGCAAGGTGGGAGACCAGTTCTTGAGTATGTTTCTGAGTTTGAAGCTTTGTCCAAGTATGCTCAATCGTATATCGATTCTCTTTATCAAAAGAATGAGAAGTTTGTGACAGGCTTGGACACTTACCTTGGGAGGCAGTTGGTGGATCATTTGGACGACCCATTTGAGAAGCTTGTGGAGAAAGCTCTCAGGCATGAGAATCTGTTTCCTAAGGAAGGATCTGTTGTTGCTGTGACCAAGGAGCAAAATGAAAACAAGAAGAGGAAGCAGCAGCAACAGAAGGATAACCAGAAGAAGCCGAAGGGCGAAGTGATCTGCTACAACTGTCGGCAGAAGGGCCATCTCTCTAGAGATTGCAAGAATCCGAGAGTGCCAGTAAAGTGTCACAACTGTGACAAACCTGGGCATATCAAGAGGAATTGTCCGGAACCGACGAAGGGCAAGCAGATTGTGCAAGCTTATGCTTTGGGGGCTGTGCCATCATCTTTGAAAGCTCCTACTGCTGAAGAGAAAGGGAAGAGTGTGGTGGTTCAAGGTACTCTTTCCATTTGTGGTATTCCAGTTAGAGTGTTGCTTGTTACTGGAGCATCGCATTCTTTTTTTGTAATGAACTTGTAGGCCGGTTGGGTTTGGAACCGGATATTGTTGATAGACCATTGGTTGTGACTAATCCAGTTGGGGGTTCGTCTTGTTTTTGTATGGTATGTCATGGTCTAGTTGTATCGAGTCATGATTGCTCTTTTGTTTGTGATTGTTTTGTTCTGAACTTTGCGGGGTTCGGAATTCTTTTGGGTATGGACTGGCTTAGGAAGTATGCGGCAAGGGTTGATTGTAAGAGGCTGGAGGTGACAGTCGAGAATGTGGAGGGGCGAAAGGTTGTGATACGATGTAAGCATGAAGAAGGCGTCTTCATGAGCTTCATGCATTCGCTGGTTGTTCCACGGGATGGACTGTCATCGGTGCCTATTGTGAATGGATTTGAGGATGTCTTTGACGAAGTCAAAGGGTTACCGCCGCATAGAGAGATCGAGTTTCGTATCGATCTAGTTGAGGAAGCCAGACCCGTTGTGATGCCTCTTAGGCGGATGGCGCCTAGGGAGCAGCAAGAGTTGAAGGTGCAAGTTGATGACCTTTTACGGAAAGGGTTCATTCGGCGTAGTGTGTCCAAATGGGGTGCACCAGTTGTGTTTGCAACCAAAGCGGATGGATCGTTGAGGTTGTGTGTGGATTATCGTGAGCTGAATATAGTGACTAAGAAGAACAATTATCCATTGCCGAGAATAGATGACTTATTTGATCAGCTTCACGAAGCTAAGGTGTTTTCTCAGATGGATTTGGCAACGGGATTTCACCAGTTGAGAGTGGCAAAGGATAGTGTGCCGAAGACTGCTTTCAGGACACCATCCGGTTTTTATGAGTGGCTGGTAATGCCGTTCGGATTGACCAATGCACCAGCATATTTTGTATATCTTATGAATAGGGTGTTCAGAGATCAGTTGAACAAGTTTGTACTTGTGTTCGTGGATGATATTTTGATTTATTCCAGAACTGAAGAGGAACACAAGACACACTTGCGGATTGTTTTGGAAATTTTGCGGAAACATCAGCTGAGGGCTAAGTTTTTGAAGTGTCACTTCTGGAAGAGTGAAGTGAGGTTCTTAGGCCATATTATCTCTGGAAATGGAATAGCGGTTGATCCCGCGAAGGTGGCAGAAATCCAGGATTGGGTTAGACCTAAGAATGCATCTGATGTGAGAAGTTTTCTTGGATTAGCGGGATATTATCGCCGTTTTATCAAAGACTTTTCCAAGATAGCTGCACCATTAACAGGATTGACGAAAAAGAACCAAGTGTTCAGGTGGGATGCTAAGTGTGAGCAAGCTTTCGGAATCCTGAAAGAGCGACTGACAAGTGCTCCTGTTTTGACTATTCCAAGTGGGAATGATGAGATGGTGGTTTACACCGATGCATGTGGTACTGGACTTGGAGCAGTGCTAATGCAGAAGGATAAAGTTGTTGCATATGCAAGTCGACAACTAAAGCCGCATGAAAGGAATTATCCGACTCATGATTTGGAGTTAGCGGCGATTGTATTTGCTTTGAAGATGTGGAGACATTACCTATTGGGAGTTCGATTTGAGTTGTTTACATATCATAAGTCGTTGAAGTATCTGTTCTCCCAAAAGGATTTGAATCTTCGACAGCAACGATGACTAGAGTTTTTGGCATCATATGATTTTGGTATAGCATATACTCTGGGAAAAGGAAACGCAGTGGCGGATGCGTTAAGTCGAAGACATGCAGGATTGGGAGCCATGTTTTTAGAATGGAAAAGCCTTGAATATTTGGCTGGATTTGACTTCAGGCCTAGATGTGAATTGGAACCCGAGATGTTGGCAAACTTATCGATAAGACCTACTTTGGTGGAAAGAGTTGGTGAGAGCCAAAAGCGAGACGATAAGATTGTCAAGATTATCCGAGATTTGGAATCTGGATCAGACCCAGAGAAGGGTAAAGGATTTGAAGTCGATCGAGAGGGTTGGCTTCGGAAACAAGGACGGCTAGTTGTTCCCGATATAGATGAACTGAAAGATGAAGTTCTAAAGGAAAGTCATCACTCGAAGTTGACAATTCATCCAGGTGGAAATAAGATGTATCGGGATATGAAGAGAACCTATTACTGGGAAGGTATGAAGAAGGATGTTGGAAATTTTATTTCCAAGTGCATGAATTGCCAGTTGGTAAAAGCTGAACAGAAGAAGCCAAGTGGATTGCTTCAGCCATTAGAAGTTCCTACATGGAAGTGGGAGCAGATATCGATGGATTTTATCGATGGACTACCTAGAACAAGAACGGGAAATGAAGCGATTTGGGTAATCGTAGATCGTTTGACTAAGTGTGCAAGATTCATTCCTGTTCGATCTACTAGGACTGCATCGAAATTGGCTGAGTTGTATGTTAAGTGGATAGTTCGATTCCATGGTATTCCGAAGAGTATAGTGAGCGATCGAGACCCATTGTTCACTAGTGGATTTTGAAAGAGCTTCCAAGAAGTTTTGGGGACCGAGTTGTGCTTGAGTACAGCTTATCATCCCCAAACAGATGGTCAGACCGAGAGAGTCAACCGAGTTTTGGAAGATCTCCTTAGAGCTTGTGTTTTAGATTTCGGAGGATCATGGGAAGATCATCTTCATTTGGTGGAATTTGCATATAATAACAGTTACCAATCAAGCATTGGTATGGCACCGTATGAAGCATTGTATGGAAGACCGTGTAACTCTCTGACATGTTGGTTGGAAACGAGAGAAAAGTTGATACTTAGGCCAGAAATGATTCGTCAGACTTCGGATTGTATAGAGACCATTCGGCGACGAATGAAGGCAGCCCAAGACCGTCAGAAAAGTTATGCTGATAAGCGTCGTAAGGATTTGGGATTCGACGTAGGTGATATGGTTTTCGTGAAGATTTCTCCTCTGAAGAATGTTATTCGATTCGGGAAGAAAGGAAAATTGACTTCGAGATTTGTTGGACCATTCCCGATCATCGAGCGAATTGGAAAGCTCGCCTATAAATTGGAGTTACCGGAAAAGATGGCGGGTGTGCACAATGTTTTTCATGTATCTTATCTACAGAAGTATGTGCACGACTCGAATACAGTGGTTTCTACTTATAGCTGTGAAGATTTAGAGGTTGATCCAGTTGTTACGAGACCTCGTAAGCCGCTTCGTGTTGTTGAAACCGACACGAAACAGCTTAGGAGGAAGACGATTACATTGCTCAAGATACAATGGAGTGATGATGTTAATGACTATACATGGGAGGAGGAAGAGAGGATGAAAGCAGCTCATCCTGAACTCTTCGAGGTATGGCCCTAAGGTGTCGTTGCATCTCATGAATTTGTAACTTGTTCTAATATTAGAATTCTGCGTGCTAGGCTAGTAATTGGATGCATGGTTTGTTGGTTGCTATGGATGTTAGGCATGCAGAATAGTTTTTGAATGCTCTTGTTTGTTTGGAATTTCGGGGGCGAAATTCCTAAGGGGGAGAAAATGTAACGACCTGTATTTTTACGGATCGAAAGATCGTAAAACTGTCGACATTACGTCGTTGATGGTGTTAAGTCGTTTAGATATGAGTCGACCAAAGTTTAAGTCGTGTCAAGTTATCTCGTGTGGTGCTTAGGTCGTATGAGAGTTAGATTGAGTGGAGCGACCTATAAAAGTAACGACTTAAGTATGATTGGGTGAGTTAAGGGATTTGAGTTGAGCGACTTATAGGTTTGGAACGACCTAGGAGTTAGATCGTGTAGGGGTTAAGTCGTATAGGAGATAGGTCGTGTGGAAGTTAGGTCGGTTCAGCGACCTAAGGTGTTGAGCGACCTAAGGTAGTGGAGCGACTTATGGTAGTTAGCGAGTTAGTGGCTAGCGGCTTAGGGATAGGTCGGTTGAAGCGTGTTAGCGACCTAGTGGTGAGTGTCGGGTTATAGTTAGATCGTGAGACGACCTAGGGTTGCAAGCGACTTAGGGTTAGGTCGTAAGTCGCTGGGTCGTATGCGACCTATGGTGGTTTGCCGTGTGTAGTTAGGTCGCTGTAGTGGTTAGGTCGGCATCTCAGCTAAGTCGTAAGTCGCGCACGTGTGTTAAGGACTTAGGTCGTTAGGTCGAGGCACTGCATGTGTTGAGTCGCGCCTGTGTTGAGTCGCGCATAGGTTAAGTCGTGGACTTGTTAGGTCGTTGACTCGAGTCTGTTGGCCGCATGAGTGTTAAGTCGTGCGCGTGCTAAGCCGTGTGTGTGTTGTGTTGTTGGGTCGGTAGGGGGTGTTAGGTCGTAGGTCGGGGATTTTAGGTCGTGGACGACTCATGGGGGCGGCGACCTAAGGATTTCCAGCCTATAAATAGAGGGGTTGGGTTCACTTTTTGGCACAGGATTTTGAAGCGACGAAGTGCTGCCATTTTGAGAGCTCGACTACAACACTTCTTCACTTCTTTTCTCCACTTTAATCTTGTGATTCCTTCCATCTAGATTGAAGATTAAATCAAAGATCCAAGAGCCAAAGTTGAAGATCTCCATCCATTGAAGAGAGATTTCATCGTTTGAATCGGAATCTTGTCGGATCAAGCTTGATTCTTTGCTGTCCAGATCTAGAGTTGGTTGTTTTTGAGGTGTTTAGGTGATTCGGTGAGTGGTGGTTATCTCTCACACGGACCCAAAGGAGTATATTGGATCGATGGTTTGTTTATGTGCTAAAGAGAGTGATTTTGTGCATTTTTCTTAAGTCTGCATGTAGATCTATTTCTCATGATGATTTGACATCTATTTTACTACATGTTCACTTATGCAAGTTCATTCATCGAGTTGTAGAGATATTGTTCATAATTCATGCTTGATAGAACGCATGTTAGATTTGGACTATTTATTTACGAAATTGCCATTATTGTTGTAATTGTTTATTTAGATCTTATTTGAATGATTGATTACTTGGATTAATGTTTGATTTGATTGATTAGTTGATTGATAACTTGATTTGGACAAGTTGGTCGAAGATGATTCAAAAGCTAAGTGGAAAGGCTCTTGAATAAGGAAAGCTGCTTGTGGCATATGAAGTGGGTGTTGAAGCTCATATGGATAGATTTGATAATGATGTTGAGATGGGACTTTGCCATGATGCGATGAGGCAAACCATGATGTTAAGATGGGACTTTGCTATGATGCGATGAAGCAAAGCATGATGTGAGAAAGCCTTGGTTTAATCCAGACGGGATCATCCCAAGCATGTTGATAACTCGGTGATGTGGTCCGGGTTTGTGGATAATGGTTAGCTTGAGAGGCGCTTGAGCTAGTATGGGAATAGTCGTCGAGGAGGATGACTAGAAGGCTGAGATTTCATCGTTGTTGAAGGTTCTAGCATGCTCAAAGGAAGAGTACGTTGGGACGGGTCACGATGACGTTCCAAGCACGGGTCACGATGACGTGCTAGTACTCTGGGAAGATGCGATAGTCCTAGGCACGGGTCACGACGACGTGCGGAGCTATGTCTAGAACCGGGGTTACCATTAGCCCTGGGCAGGCGGTCATTCAACTAACGGTCAAATCAAGGCAATGATAACAGTGATAGCCAGAGTCATGGATGTTTGGATGTTTGGTTGTATCGTCACTTGGGTCAAGAGCGATGTTTTCAGGGTGCTTATCTGATCTTGGTTTAGGCCTTGGGGGTTTGTACTTGGAAAACGCCGACCTTGACTCGAGTGATAATTACTTTGCTTTGAATGTCTGAATTGCTATGTTTGCTTCTGCTTAGTGTATCTGGGGGCTATCACTGTAGAAAGAGGTGGAGTGGGATGGTTGAGTTCCTATTCCTTTTTACCCTTTATGCTCTTTTGGTATGTTTGATAGTTGACTTACTGCTCACTAAGACTTTTGTCTGACTCAAGGTTTTATGTTTAACTCTTATTACCTTGGGCTGTTCATTCATGTTGGGATGGGCAGACTAGGTAGCAGGTGACAGGTGATGTTCCTATTGGCCAACGCTGTTGATGACGAAGACGAGCTGGAGGCTTTTACATATTGTTTTCTTACTATATGTACTGGGTGTTCCGCTGTTTGTATATTCTCTAAGTGATATGTAGTGAGGCTTGATGTATTGACTTTGCTGATTGTTGTATCAAACTATTAGAGTTTATATGATGAGATTCTGTTATATGGAGCTTCACTATGTATATTTTCTATTGTATTTTGTCCATGCGCTGTGAGTAATACGATAGAGTTTATTGTTTTTACCTTACCCTGGTGATCATCCATGGCGGCCTGGCACACTTTCCAGCGCATTATTTCCTTGTTTAGTGCAGGAGTCATGGGCGGTCGTCACACTTTCTTACAAGTATGGTGCAAGGATACATAAATCTCAACTTAAGAACATTTTTCAAATGTTATTTCATATATTAATATCAAGGTAAGATAATGCAAAATAGGATTAACATTGTTTACAAAATATGTCAGAAGCACCTATGTTGGTTCGAAATCCTCCCAGACGTCTTGTTTGCTTCTTTCGTTTCTTTGACTACTTGAGAATTAGGAGGTACTTTCACAAACAGAAGTAATTACATGAAATACATCAGCGTCTATAGGAACTTGCAAAGAGCTGAGATACGCATTTAAGACATTTTCAGTTAGTAATTTATTTTTATTTTGACTCTAAATTTTGTTAAGGGACAAGAAAATTTTCAGCAACCGTCCATAGAATGTAATTTTTCTACATCATGTTCCGCAATTCCTTGTTGAAAATCTACTCAAAATTCAACGGTCACCCAAATCAAAAACCTCTTTAACCAAATTGGGAGTCTTTTGATAATGCTATTTTAAGTCATGTTACCCATTACAAATGGAAGTTGGAGTATTTGTTTCAGGCAAAGACCCTTTTAATAATAATTTATTTATATTATTTTAAGTGTACAAATGGGAGTTTCTAGTTTCTAGTCCTGACTTCCATTCAAGTCATACAGTTACGCGTTTATGAGTTTATAAACCTAAGAAAATAAAAATAGATTTGTTTTCAACTCATACAGTTACGCGCTTTTTTTACTTAAAACTATTATCTTTTCATTACCGACCTATAATTTTTGAAATAGAAAGTTTATGCCGGTTATTTGGTTAACTAGACAGAGTCTGGTAACAATTACTTATAAGTATCTTTCATGGTTAAACTCTGGTAAGATATTTGCTCCAATAATTTGTTTAAACTGTTAAAAAAATGGAATACAGGGAAAATAAATAAATAAAAAATAAAGATCCCTGACGTACAAGACTCCACACCAGGAAGGTTTTTATAAATCAATCAAATAATAGAAGTACACTTGAATGGATACAAATAAAACACATACTTTGTATCAAACCATCAAAACTGCTGCTTTGGGCTGATAGAACTGAATGGCTACAAATAAAACACATCCTTAATTTCATTGACTCGATAGACATTTGCTTAGAGTTTATATATCAAGCCCATTTTCAAAAATGATGATTTTTCAAAATAAATTTTTCAAAATGGTAAAAGAAATGAATTTTCACTAAAAATTGAAAATTATTTGAAAAGAGCAAACCAAACAGGACCTTAGATTATTTTTGGTTGTGATCAACATCATTAGCCAATTTAATGACATCCCTTAAAGATACCTCAAATTTCCTGTAATCTTCTTCCTACATCAATAGCCATAAAGGTTCATGGCAGAACATGCATTCAAAATTGTGTATCCACTATCTAGTCTCGAACTTGTTAGGGATAAGTATGATATATTAATCACATATTTTACTTGATAAACAACTGTAATTAAGAAAAAGGGAAGCTTACAGATAGATCGCGGGCTTTGATCCTGGCAACAGCTTTTAGAGCTGCAAGAAGATGTTCCTCTTCGTTCATCTTCTTCAACTTCCAGTACTTCTCTATTTCATCTCTTGTAACACTCTTCATGTACTTTTTCTTTCCTCCAGATTTCTGTGCTGCTTGTTCCGGTAAAGTGATGGATACAGCGGTTTTCTTCATGTCCAAATTTTGCTTTGCTTTCTCTGCTTTCATCATCTTCGTTCTTCCTTTCTGTGAGAGATGGCAGTAATAACTAGTTGAAGTTATTAAGGTAATTGTAAATCACACCTGGGTAAATTTAAAGAGTTTATGTTACAATACTTATTTCAAATTCTCCATCTTTCACTTTTAAAGAGAGTATGTTTTATCGAAACATTCATGGTTTTTATTTTTATTTTGCTATATTCATACTTAAACTGATGCAACATAATATACTGAAGATGGGATAACAAGATTAATGCATATATCAATGCAATTAAACATTGTTTTAAATGGATTATACCTTGTCATGCAATTAGAAATTGGATTAAGGTAGTTCATTAGTTTATTTGTATCTAAACAATACGGTTTAATTTAACATGATTTGCATTTTTAGTAGAACATGACAATTAGATGAAAGATATAAAATAAATAAAAGCACTTTGGCTGGTAGTTACAGTTGTGTCATTCACTTTATCTGCTCCTTATTTTGCATAGTAGTTTGACCTGTGCTTATTGTTGTAGCTTTTGCTTGTAGTACTCTTTGTTTTTCATAGCCTTAGGTGGTTTGGCCAGTGCTTATTGTGACATCTTTAGCTTTTGCAAAACCTTCTTTTGCAAACTCTATGATAGTTTGTCCTTTCCTAATGTCACATCTTTGGCTGTTACAGCACCTTGTTTTGTATAATCCAGAGTAATGTGGTTAGTGCATACAGTCACAACTTTAGCTTCCTCTGCACCTTGTTTTCAATATTCTAAAGTAGTTTAGCCCGTTCCTATTGAAGACTACTTAGTAAGTTCAAGAATTGTCATATTTTACATTTAGAAATTTGCTAATTTTGTCCTCGATTAACATTATATTATGCACGCGTACTTAATTGCTAGTTGCCTTAATATTTCAATGATATATGTCGATCCTATGATGCATGCAAAAATGGCGTATTTAAAATAGATCCAGATGAATACATGAATAACACCTAATTGTAAGTTGGATGAAGTGAGGAATAAAATTATGCATGTATTCAATCATATATCACACCCAAATTTATGCACGTTTTGTTCAACATAACAGGTTGAATACAATGAAAAAGTTGATGTATTTTAAGTCCATTGGTACATTTTCCTTTATAAACAAATTTCATCGATCAGAAGAAACTACAAATAAACTAAATTAAAGAACAAAGTTTGATAGTATACCTGTAGTAACAGTAACATCTTTGGTTTTGGAGGCCACATCAATGGTAACATCCTTGGTCTTCAAAGTAGCCTGAACCACAAAGTCTTTGGCCACCTTGTAATCTTTCTGACCTTTCTCCACCACCACATTCTTTGCACCATAAGTATTGTAACATAAGTAATAACATAAAAATGAAAGATGGAGAATTTGAAATAAGTATTGTAACATAATCTTGTTCTTCCTTTCTGTGAGAGATGGCAGTAATTTCAATTTTTTTAAGGTAATTGTTTAAGAGTAATATGTTAGTATGCAAGGTACTTTTTGGTTAGCTTCGAGGACTAGTTGAAGTTTATCTTAATTTGTAAATCACCTTTTGCAAGTTCTATCTTTTTTTGCTTTTTTTTATTCTTGTGTTTTTTGTAGACATTTGTAGCTGAGTTACTTTATCTTTAGTCTTGGTACTAGGCTTTTGTTTGTTGAAATATCACTTTCAAATTTGACGCAGACACACCACTTGCACTACTACAAAATATTAAAAAAAAATAACATCAGAAGTATTGTTAGCTCTGAAACCAGACACATTTTCTGAACTTCTTGTTTTCTGCTTAATCTCTATTTAGTTTAGATGTTCTCTTATGCAGTTTCAGCTGTGGATTTATGAGCAACTTCCCTATTGGTTGCATTTTACTGAACAACTGAATGATTTGCTATCTCCCCTTATATGTCAGCCTCTTCTACTGGTGAAAGCTCTGCTACTTGCTCCTAAGATACTAAGACAATGTTCTGACTTGAATGTGCAGCTTGAATGCATTGTTCCGCTTCAGTTATGATATGTTCTTACGATGCTGAATGGCTACCTAACTTATTTCTTGAGTGGCTTTGAAGTTTAACTTATTTGTTTTCTGAACTGACTGTAAATTTAGATCAGGTCTGTCGAACACTTATTTGTAATATCACTTTAGACTATGTTATTCTCTACCCACTAAATGTTGTGAACTATTAACTTGCCTTGTGTTGTTAATTTGTTGATCTACCAGAATTAGAGTGTTTGGACTGTCCTTGCTTATGCTGTCTATGTCTATTCCAGCATTATATTTATTTTTGTTTGAAACTATTGCCCTTTTGTTAGCATTACTAATGTTAGATTTTTGAGTACTATCATTAGAGTGCTCCGCACAACATTCTTTGTGCCCGTTTCGGTTCTCTTCAACTGTCCAGTTAGATACGGCCCATGGCCGCATCTATTTCGACAAGTAGATACGGTTCATGACCGTATCTAAATCTCCAGTTAGATACGGCCCATGGCCGTATCTAATTCCTCAAGTAGATACGGTCCATGGCCGTATCTAATTGGAGAAATAGATACGGTCTTGGGCCGTATCTAAATATTAAACACGCTTATTTTTTATACGGCTTATGGTCGTGCCTAATGACTTTTGATACGGCCCTAAGCACTGCCTAATTAGCCTTTGTGGTGTAGTGGGAGAGTCCGTAAAAGATTTTCTGTTGCGATTTAATGCAACGGTGGCTTCTGTAGATCGCCCAGATCCATAAATGATTTTGATAGCGGTGGTGGCAGGAGTTGGGGAAGGCACCGAATTCAAAGATTCTTTGGCAAGAGATCCACTACAAGATCTTGGAGAATTCAACCATGAAGATGAAAGATTCATCCGACTAGAAGAATCACGAGCCGAGAGGCTAGAAACAAATGCTATGCAGGGCGAAGGAACCGCCAGAGAACAGCCTAGAACAGACAAAGGAAAGAGAAAGCAGGATGACAAATATGATGGTCCTGATAAACGGAAGAAATTCCGAGAGCCTAAATTCAGACAATACACAGATCTGACGGCAAGCCTGGAACGGATTTACATGGAAACTTGGGGGCAACTCCCCTATCGAAAACCACCCAGGAGAGATCCCACGGAGCGGGAGCGTAGAACTGGAAAATATTGCCTATTCCACGAGCTGCATGGGCTCACTACCGATGAATGCCGCCACCTAAAAGATGAGGTGGAAGAAAATGCCAGAAGTGGTAGATTGCTACAGTACATCAAAGAACGAACAGCGGTCGTAAGACCTAAACAACCACCGCCACCACCTAACAGAAGTGATCCTGGATCGGGATCGCGACTCGTCATCAACTGATTATGATGGCAAGGGCCAAGTTCAGGATTTGAAATTTGGTTAATTAGATTTCTCAGATTTGATTTCAAAATAAAATGGCTATTCCACTTACTCATGTATGGGAGCCGGAGAGATCCCCAGGCATGCTATGAGATGGCAATAGACCTCTTCGCCCGGAGATGGAATGTCTAGTTTTTCTTGGTGTTTGAGATTGAACATTTAGGACTTGAATTTATTAAATAAACTTGAATTTCTTGAAATAAAACCTTTGACCTGAGTGCTAAAAGATAAATAGTAAAAACCAACTTGAAACTGATCGCTTTATGACCCTACATGGAGAGGCGGGGTCCGCAGTGCAAGAAGTGAGTTGCTTCGCCGGAGAGTGACAGGATCAACTCACTTAACGTCGTTTTCCAATCACCGGAGAGTGATTGGATCGGGATTCGATAAGAGGCCGGAGTGGCTGTGATCGGCCCACGATTTAGGCCATGACATCGCTTAATGTTCAGATACACTGAACCGGAGTGCAAGAAGTGAGTTGCTTCACCGAAGAGCGACAGGATCGACTCACTTAACGTTGTTTCCCCTTCATCGGAGAGTGACAGGATGGGATCCAGCAAGATCCTAGAGAGGCTATGATCGGTCTAAAATGACCAAGACATCGCTATATGCCCTAATTGGGGCCAGAGTGCAAGGGATAGAAAGCAACGCCGGAGTGCAATGGGATCTTTCTATTCAATTGCTAAGTCTGGAATGGGCTTGGCAATGGTCCAAAGTGACCACTGATAGTCCGGATAGACTGTAGAATTTCATTCTTAACATCCATAGGAAGAAATGGATAACGATTTGGCTTCGAACAGCCATGAACTTAATTGAAAATGCTATAAGCTTTGAATAAAACATGAACTCACTGCATTCGATTTGAGACTGATCAAAACACACCTTTTACCAAAAGGCATGTTTTAAGGGGAAAAGTGTTATCCCACCTTTTGGCAAAGCTGAGATACCCAAAAATTAACTGAAAATCAACAATAACAAGTCATGAATATCAACTATGCATTGCAGGATAACCATGGATACCGATGAATTTTGTCCGAGTCCAGATCGGGCTGCAATTGACAAGACATGACAAGCAAAACCATAAAAGCCAACATTTCAAATTTCAGGTTAATCGGAGTTCGTATGAATGAGATATGATCGATACAAGTTAGATAAAATGTGTTGTTCGTATCCGTCAGAAAACCGAGGTGACGACCTATACGAATCGATCAGATTCGTATCCATCAGAGAGCTATCATCAAGTTCGAATCCATCGGGACCTAGCGACTTCGAATCGATCGTCTTCGAATCGATCGGTCACGAATCGATCTGTGGTCATACAGTCGTATCCATTTAGTTCGTATCGTTCCAGAGAAATCTCATTTGCACTCCATATGTTCGAATCCTTGTCAACGCATCGGTATCATTCGCATCCCTCTTAAAACTAGTCCGTTCATATCAATCCCCAGCCACAATCGATCGATACGAACGAGACCTTATGAATGAACGATGCGAATGCTATCAGTGCGAAATCGATACAAAAAATTGAGGCGAACGTGTCGATGTAAACAAGGCGAAAGCCTCGGAACGACTCGATCAAATCGTCGCAAAGGTTGGATCGACCCAGGAAACTCGCGCCACGTTATCCCATGCACACGTGCTTCTGATCGATACGAAGGAGAGGATACGAAACATGGATTCGAACAAGACAGCATACACGGAACCGTAATCTTGCATCGATTATATCTCACAAACAGCGAAACCAAATTCTATGAAATTTTCACAGCAGCTTGCGTACATGCTAAAAAATGTCTCTGCCAAGTTTCAGCTCGATTGGACAATTTCTTGATCGATATGAAATCAATTCGCATCCATCACAGATCGAGTCGAAACTTGGTGGGACCGGTCGCGCGGGCCCACTCATGTGCCAGAAGGAGTCTCCCGAAGTTTGAGCACGATATCAGCCTCCTACACCTATAAATAGCCCCCTGAAGCCTATAGAAAAATGATCTTTTTGCTATTGGACATCCAGACTCTACCTGATTCAATTCTACACCTTACCATCACTATTGTATTCGAAATTCTTCATTGCGATCCGCTGTAATCGATTGTAATCAGCAAAGAACATCAATAAAAGATAATTACTTGAAGTGGACGTAGGCCGGAGATAACCGAACCACTATAAATCCTGTGTCCCTGTTCGTTATTTCTATATTGCTATTTGTTATTTGCTGAGATTTGCAACTTATGCTTGAATATTGTTGATTTATATTCATATATTGGTGCTTTCACGATACTTGGGGTTTGTGACTAATTTTGGCGCAAATAGCGAGTTTATCTTTTCAAGGGGTATATCAAGGCTTTGGGATTAAGATATGGTTATATAGTCAATAATTATTAGCATAGTGTTTTATCACATATGTATATTATATTATAAATTGGGTGATGATTCTGATATGCAAGTAATGTTGTCACAAATTAATTTTGTTATATGCATGTATATATTTGTGCTACAAAAAAATTGTTTTTAATCATACTGTTAGGTCACTGCAGCTATATGAAATCATATAATTTTTGTATTTTATTAAAGTAATATAGTTTAATTAAATTTATATAGCTTATATTTAGTTAAAACATTATATCATTGTTTAAATTAGTTGTATAGTTTCATTTATAATGTACTGAAGTAATATCAATTTTTATAGTAAAAGATAATCTTCTATAAAAAAATTATTGTTTAATATTATTTATTTCAATTTACTTCATTAATAAATTATATTGATTTCAAAATGCAATGAAAACTTATTTGCAAATTTTATAAAATTATATTACACCACAAAATATTTTTACCTAAAAATATAAAATAAAAAATTATTTTCCATATTTTAAAGTTTATTTATTTAAAACAGTTGAAAATAAATAAATTATTAAAAATAGATTTAAGCTGAAAAAATGTGAAAAATTTTCCAAACCATAAAATATTAGTTAGGATTTTCTAGAATTTTAAAATTTGAAAAAAAGTTTCGAAATTAATATTTATTAATAATTTATTAATTTTGAATGAATAATTAATTTAAAAATTAAAGTTAAATTTTTTTATTGTGCACATAACATGAAAATAAAATAATTGGAAAAAATTATTCTGAATAATTTTATCGATTAATATATGTATTTATGTAATATATATATATATGTGTGTGTGTGTGTGTGTTTGTGTGTGTGTGTGTATAAAAATTATTTTATTATTATATATATGTATACACATATTATTCACGGCTTATAGAATATTAATTTATACGTTAAAAATTAAAATAACTTATATATATTTAAATTAGTATATTATAATGATATGTATATACATAAAATTAATATTTTATTTTAAGATAATATATGCAAATATTTATTAATATATTTTAAATATTATATATATAATTATTTAAACTAAGTAAACACACACAGAAATACATACATACATACATATACATATATATATATATATATATATATATATATATATTATAATAGTTATGTAAAAATAATAGCTTACATACATACATATATTTGAACAACATATACTTGCATATTAGATGAGCTAACATATCCATTGTGATGTAAATCTGAACATGTATAGACGGGCAAGTTATACCTTACATGAGTTGATATGTTACACATGCACCGGCGTGCGCACACACACACATATATGCCTATATGATACATGTACATATATAGATATATAAAATAAAACTATATAAAAATAAAAGATTTTACTTAAATAGCATTTATAAATGTTCTAAATGAATTAGAATTATAGGCCTAATAAAGACCTAACAGGGTAAAAAAAATTGAAATTTATGCATAACTTTCGATGCTAGCCAACCTAGTCCCAACAAGAAGCCTGTTAGCTGGATCTCATCTTGTATAACTATATACAAAAAAGATGATATTTTTTGCTTCTACATACCACTCTTCATCTTCATTTGGATAGCTTTATAAAAGTGACTTAGTTCGTAAAATTAAAAGGAAAAAATCAATATGGAAGCAAATTATGTTTTGCTTTTTCATTTGTAATAGTAGTTTTGCAAAGTTTTTTTCCAAATATTTTAACTTGTAAATGAGTGGGTAAATGAGTGCTTTGCCCAGTTGACTTTTCTAACTTTTTTTTACTCTTTAAGCGTAGAAGATCTTTTAAGCAAAAGGAGAAATTGCTTTCAATTGCCAAGAAGAACCTAATTGTTATTGTTAGAAATTTAAAAGTATTCATATTTCATATTTTCTAAGTAATCTAGACAAAAGCTAGTATTTGAATAACTCCAAATTAAGTCGCTACTCATAACTTTTTTTCCATACCATTTTTCCATCTAGGAATCCAAATTTCTATTGTCCCTTACTGTATGTTTTTGAAAGTCCTAAAATACTGTTGTTTAATGGAATGATAAAAAATCTCATATAGTATGACAACTAAGTAAACTTCAGAAACATATGAATAAGTTCCCTTAAGTTATAGAAACAAGGAGAATTTAAACTGTAAATTATCGTTGCAATTTTGGAATTATATTTTTATGCAAACTAATTAAATTTCATTAACTAAATCAAGAAAATAATCACGTAGTTAAGTGCAATCATGTCCAAGACTAGGTACATTTATAATCAACTGATATGTTAATTTTCATTATGCATTCAATCAATAATTTTATGATATGTCTAAATCTTTATCATTTTATTCAATGATTTAAAAATCAAGTGTGCTGGTAAGTACACCATGGTTTGCATCAGGGGATAACGCGGTGTAAATCGATCAAGTCAAAAAAGGATCGCTCGGTTTACAACCATCAGCAATAGCCCCTAGTGCAAACCATTGTGCTCTTAGCATTACACTAACTTGATATTAACTTGATTTGTATATTTTAGTACTTCGTGTGTGAATAATCAATAACAATTGGCATTTCCCATTTAAAATTTAACATGATGGATACAAACTAAATCATTGTCTAGGTATAAATCCCAACCAAACTTTTTTCTTACACCAAACAAATAATTCAAAGTGAACAAAAACTTTATATTATATGGAAAATAAGTTACTGTAAATGATAACAGGGTGAAAAATAGATATTGAATAACTATTTTAACCAACGGCCTTTGTGTTTATGCTTCAATGCTGTATTTATGTAATCATGTACAACATGCATCAGTATACTTTTCGTTCCTTATATTGTATGTTGTAGTTTTTGTTGTAAATTATATAGAGATATCATTCCAAGGACGGTTGAACTGCTTTGCTCAAGGATATCTTACCTGTCTCAAATTAAAAAAGGTCATCGAAAATGTTCTTTTGGGATATAGTGCAGTGAATTTGTGCAAGTTGTGATCACTTGCACAAATCAGAAGAACATTCGAAATGGTCCAATAATGGCTGTATATTTTGTTGATTCAAAAAGCAAGAATAAAGTTATTCATCAATGACGAAGCGACAATCAATTTAGACAACTTTATGAAAAAATTACAGTATTTTTTATGAAATCTTATTGATTTTTTGGGATTTTAATGCAGTTTTGTGTAGTTTACTTCAATTTTAGTGATAATTTAGCATATTATTTTAGTTTTAGCTGAAATTTGACTATTTGTGTTTCAAAGTTGTGTTCGATGCATTTATAGTGCTTAGGAATTTTATAGCAGTGGAGTTGAAAAATGTTATATTTGAGATAAAGTGGTGATATAGCAAAAATGACGGTGGTCGAAAAAGCTTCATTAGATATAAAACCAAACATCTAAAGTTAATTTATTCTCATTCTTACAACATTAGTGTATGAAAAAGAAATATTGTTTAATCTCATTTATGAAAACCGAAGAATAACATTATTTATGCAGACTAGATTTGGTAATTACAATAGGTTCCTAACTTACTTTGAACACTTATGCTTTAAATTATGTCTTTACTCTGACTTTATTGATTGGTTTAATAAAGAACTAATCAAATCAAACTTTTTATATCAATATTGCCAAAGTGGGTACTCAAAAGCCTTGATTTAGACAGTATAGTGGAAAATAGCAGGACATAAAGCGGAACTACTATTGAATAGCGGTAATGTCACGACCCGAACTCGATGTCCGATAACAACATCAAATTCGTATCGCGGGAGCTTGCAACACCCATTAGATGATAAATAACACAGCGGAAATAAAAGATGATATCACTGATATAACATGAATACAATATCTGATACATCAATATGATACGATGATAATCATCAACATCAGAGAATATACAACATAGAATACAGCGGAATATAACACGAAATGAGATAAGTCTTCACAGATCCAATACTGCAACTCTGATCCAAAAGCTCCAAAAACAGAGCTCCAAAACTCCTAGCTCGATCCACCATCAAGATTGCACCAAGAGAAGCAAGTACGGTGTGATCCAGAGACTGAACCAGCTCCAGATAATCTACTGAACCTAACTATCTGAAAAATAAACTCTAGACTGTCCGTGTGGAAAAAAAATTGTGGGCACCCAGAGTTTAGGAAAGGTACAATAAACTCCGGGTCAGTCGTGAGACTGGTATGAGCAAATAAAAACAGTTTGTCTTTAAAAACAATCAAAAGATTTATCCTTTTGAAAATCGCAATGCTTTTTGAAAAATGAGACTACCATAAGGCCTCCCCACACACACACCATGCAAACGCAGAATCGGAGGAGATTTCTCCTTATGATAGTCAAATATACTTGATACGTGAATTTCTTTGATATTATTATTATAAGTGCACAGTGCAAAAAACATTTCGAAAATAGAATATAAATCTTAGCCAGCATAGACATTTCGAACTATGTCTACTATAGCTACCATGTTCAATAGCAGGTTACCGCCACATTCCATGGCAGGTTATACAACTAAAACCGTACAAGGCGCGTATTGTTTCTTTGGATTTTTCCAACAAATGGTCAGGCTAAGGAACTTCCTATTGCCACATGGGAACGCCTCTAGCGGGACGCCCCGAGAACCAAACCGTTCTCTGCCAAACAAGGCCGGGAACCCCTTTTCCCAAGGGATATTACAAACCCTCAGATATGCCACCCCCGGTCCTTTGGGACCTTTAAACGAGGATCCTCTAAACCAACATCACACATAGATAAATATAGTGTGTCCACATGAGTAAGTATCGGGGCTCCATACCATGATACTACCCTTTTCCAGAAGGAATGGTCATACCCTAGGGAAGCTACCGCTGAAACCTTGCCGCACAATTCATGTTTCGACCATTACCGATTTGTGAGGCTCGACGAAGTTTCGTCCACAAAGCTACGCTTTGATACAAAGCTATGCTTTGGGTCAACAAATGATCAAAGTAATGATCACAAAGATAAATGATCAAACAAATGATCCTATCACAAATGATCAAACAATGATCATTACACAGCAGCACTTAGCATGTCACATTACTAAATTGGGAATATATTGCTGATAACCATCAACTACATAACCTATGAGCTCGTATGTCTCAGAGAAGGGTGTTAAGCTAAAAGAATAAATTCTCCGCCACCAACAGAAATGCATTTGAAAGAAATCTACTTTATATCTCAAAATGTAATGTCAGACACACAATCCATACAAGTCTGTTCTGGGCTCGAACAGAACCGAAGGCACTTCCAAAGAAGCCCTTGCAATCCGGGTATTCACAATCCCGATCGGACTTCCCATCACTTAGGGGATCTCTATACCGTAGCTACTCGGTGCAGAGACAATCGATAGGTCATCCTATCGTTCTCGCAAATACCCGGTCTTCACCACCGGTCTTCAAATGCTATCCATAACGACGTATCACATATTCGGAATGGGATATATGACACAAAGGTCCTCTCCCGGCTAAACCGAATAGTGAGCGCGACATTTAAAACATATGGATATGGGATTTCAATTAAGTCACAACTTAATAATTCAAAACTTTCTTTCAAATGGTTTAAACCAATTTCCATTTTAAATCTTTTAAACAAAAGATTTATTTCACAAAGTTCACTTAGTTTCACAAAGATCCCGTTACGGATTTCAAAACAATTTCCATTCAAATTGATTTACTCATTTAAATCATCAAGTCAAGATTTTAGTTTTTAGCTTTTGAAACTCGTTTCCAAAGATTTATCCCTAACTTGAAAAATCAATTTCAATTCAAACTTGAAATCCCTTTAATATAAATTGGAATTCATTTCTCATATGAAAGCCTTTTATCATTTGAAAACAAATAGTTTTCGTTTCGGAAAAATCTGATTTCATTTATATTATAAATACTGAATATAGAATTCAATTTCAAATATTGAATTCCAATTTAAATCAAATTATTCAAATTCCAAATCTCTATTAGTTATTCAAAATAACTTTTATTCTTAAAACACTTTTTCAAAAGTTTTTCATATCAAATTTAATTTATTTCCAAAACTATTTGAATTTAAAATTCAAATTCAAAACTATTTAAAAATCTGGGACTTAACCGATTTCCACGTGAAATCCATATTTGTGTGTATAGTGTGGCCCAGGGGTTTTACACAATAGTGCAACAACATTAATAATCACAGGTTTAATCAATAACGATAAGCGGTAAAATTCATAACGCTTATCTTCATTCACAGATTCATAAATATCAATCACAGAGATTCGTCATTAAAATTCGATGTGGGTTTCGGATAACCAACTGAAATTCGACTCCCCGTCGCCTCGAAATTTTAAATGTCGTTTACAGGCTAAGGGGTTTTCTCATCAATACAGAATAAAATCAGAATTTACAGTACAGCATAAGGCAGTTCACATAGCATCACAATCTTAAACAGAAATATCAATTCAATAGACCACATTTGATGATAGTCAATCGTTTTCAATTTAAGGTAAAGGTGGCTTAAAAGAATTTACCACATAACTATTTTTAATTGATTTATCTAAATCAATGATTAACTATCCATTATAATAAATTAATTAATTTTTTTTATTATTTTATTGTTCTTTAATCAATTAACTCAATTAACTGCAAATTATAGATTAATTAACTCTAATTATTAATTTATTCAAATCAATGATTAATTATTCTTAATAATTAAATTAATTAAATTTATAATTAATGATTCATTAATCAACTACCTTAATCAACTACTAATTATAAATTAATTTACTTTAATTATCTATTAACAATTTGTAATTACAAATAGATTAAACACTTAATTGTGAATTAATCAACTCATAAATTTCAAATCGACTAATCTCTAGTTACTTAATTAATTACAATTTTAAATGTAATTAATCATCTTAATTACCCTTTTTAAACAATTAACAGTTATTATTATCTTAATTCGTCTTTTCAAATCTACCTTAATTACTTTGAAATCAATTTATTACAATCATAAAAAAAAAACTTAAATGTTAATTAACTTTAATACTTATCTTAAATTAAATTATTTAGTGGAGGTATAAATTTAAAAAATAACATTGTTATATACTTACTTAGTTGATTCACTTGAAACAAACCCTTAACTTAAACGGTCAACATTTTTTTTTTAACATTATAAACTTTAAATCAGTTAGGCTTAACTCCTTCTGTTCTTTTTCTTTTCTTTCTTTCTAAACTTAACTGATTTAACTTTCAAACGTTACCGTGCTTTTCCAATTACCCAAGCCCAAGAGACAGTCAAATGAATACCTGAGTTGAACCCGACCCTATCCTTTCCTCCCCATCACCCCAAAACCATCAGGCACACGCGATGACGTCGTGCACGTGCACACGGTCCTCCGCCACCTTCGGTCGAGTCGCCACCCACCATCAAGTCACTGACCATCTCCACTTTCAATCTCAACCACCAAAAACCCAAAACTATTTCAAAATCAAAATCGAGCTCATCGGTTCCCACCAGAAACCCAATCATCTCCAGTAGATCGCCTCGCATCCCCACGTCACGTCACTGGCGATCATGAAACTCCGGCCTTACCTCACACACCCCGTACGCTACCCCTCCTCTGAGTTTCGTGCAGCTCGGTGCACTAAGGGAGGCGCGGTGAGTACAAATTCGAACGCCAAGAAAACTAGGGTTAAAAACAAATCCCGATTGCCGCCGTCACCACCGAGGTCGTGACCACCCCCCGTTATTTTTTCGGTCACCCCGGTAGTCTCGCCCACCACTTCGCCCAACCCTGACCATCGAAGCTCCTTCAGTCGCCTGAGATTGGCAGAAACCCAATTTCCGTTCAAGTGAAAAATGCTCTTGAAATACAAAATGAAAAATCGACATTTTAGCTTTAAAAATCCTATCTTCCAATACGAATCCAAGATATAAACTCGAATTTGAAAGTTGTTAGTTTCGAATTTATCCAAAAATGAGAATTTTTACTGTAAATTATTATATTCAAAATATTTACTTAATATTTTTACATAACATTGTTTGTAAAAATAGCTTCACATTGTTATAAACGATTTCCTTTCTGGAATCATAGTTTGAAACGATCTATATATGAAGATATAAATTTTCTTGATTAAATGGTAACCTGTAAGGGTTAAATAGAGAGATTTATGTTTAACACAGACATGCATCTACCTCCTTCATATATATAAACACATGCAAGCAAATGAACACAATCATACAAACAGTATTTAACTTATCATTTCAAATATAATTCCACTCATCAAGAAATCAAACAACTCAGATTTAAAAAAAAAAGGTTTGCTCACCTAAAACTGTTGAAACAATGGACAATATTTGAAGAGCAGAGCCTGGAATTGGAAAGCTTGATCCTACTAGCTTTTGAAACTGAGCTTTGATTTTTCCTTTGGATGACTTTGAGTTTCTAGTTTAAATTGAGCTTTTGTTCTGCTATTTTCTTTTACAGTTTCTTTTTTTTTCTTTCTAGGCTTGCTAAATTTGGTTTTGAACCAAATGAAGATGAGGTAAATTAGTTGTACAGGGTATTCCTCTTTGTACAAGTTGATGTTTATTTGTATAACATAAATCAGAGATATTTTCTTTTGTTTGTACAATAGGCAGATAATTTTCCTTATGTTGGTGGCTGAAGTGATATTTTTTTTCTTTATACAATTCGAATTGACTAATGTTGCTAGCATTAAATATATGAGTACTTTATGTCTCTTGTTTTGCTTTGTCTTATTTTTAACTTCGGCTGAGATTATATAAATTGGTGCTGGCAACTATCATACTTATCTTATTATTCTTGTACATGAATACACATATCTTTCCTTTGCATTACTTTAACTCGGCTGTACATATTTTTGAGATAGTGGTGTTATATATATTTATACTATAAATTATTTATTACCTTTGATCAAAGATTTTCTAAGTTTTGTAGGCTATGGTACTCTTGCTTTTGTATGCTAGAGGTACTAGCATTTATTATCATTTGTCTTGTTTATAGATATGAATGTATTTGTTTACTTCAGCCATTTATTTTATTTCTTGTTTCACTTTGTTCTTGCATAACCACTTACCGGCTACCGTCATATTTTATTCACATTGCATTTATATTGCACTCTATTTATTTTGTAAGTATATGTTACAAACTTGTGCTTATGTACTGAGATATTTCTAGTATTGTTTTTAAGTGTACATATTTGTTTTATTAACATGTTACTTGATCTTTTATGTTACCTTGTCTTATTGCTTTACAATATGAATGAATTCAATGCTGTTATTTTTATCTATCTAAACTTTAAAATTTTCAAACATTAAATGTATAACGTATATTTTATTTTATTTATATTTTACACTTATCACTTATATTCAATATTGATACTTATTTTTATTTTATTTTAAACACTTTATTTATAATTCAATTCAACTGAAAATATTCATTTTTGAGTTTCAAGTCAAATCCAAAAACAAATAAATATAAATTTCTTATTAAATTTGAAAAATTCAACCAAATCCATAATTAAATCTAAAATTCAATTAAATTATAAATTTAAATTCGTCTATAAAACTGGGATCGTTACAGACTTCCCCCCTTAAAAGGAATTTCGTCCTCGAAATTCGCCAAGGAGATAACAAAGATAGATGAAAGATAGAGAAATATCTTTCCAGATCAAACTGGATATCAATTCTGCATTTGGCTTACCAAATCAGAATACCAATAATAGATATGAGAACAAACTCCATCAACTACGAAATAATTGGGTTATCTGATCTACGAAGTATACAGGGGTATTGGTTAGTCCGGAGGGATAACTAACCATTCGTAGAATGTATCGAAACCCAATGGAATAGACAGAAATAGATTCGATTACGATTTCAGATTCAAGATTCAATTCATTTACGAATTGCTGAGAATAAAACTAAGGATAGTTCTAGCGTCGAACAAATTTCGAACTATTTAATCGCAAACGAGAAGATTACCTTATAAAATTCATTTCCTTAATCAGATGTTGAGGTTGAAGAATTATCTCTGATTGCATACACATTTCTTACTAGAGCTTGCTTCTTTGCTCGACAGTTGTTGATCCTATGTCCCGGCTTACGACATTTATCGCACCCTGTAGATTCCTGATCCGGCCTCATAAATGGCTCTCTCAATCCTGGCTTCCAATCATTCTTGCATTTATCCGAGTAGTGACCTTTCTCCAAACAATTGAGACAAGTAACATCCTTCTTTTTCTTCTGCTTATTCTTCTTTCCTTTATTTTTCTTCGATTTCTTTCCGCCAAACTTCCTTTTTCTCTAATTCAGATTACTTATATCTCCATTCTCCTCTGCATCTTTTTGCTTTTCCAGAGTATCATATCGATAGCCCATATCGATTAATTCAGAAAAAGATTCCTTAACGTGAGTAGTCATCTGTTCTTGAAATTCCTTATACATTCCTCGAATAAACTTTTCATTCTTCTTCAACGGTGTATTCACCAATTCTTGGCCAAATCGAGATAATTCAATAAATTTGTTCAAGTATTCCTCAAACGATAAACTTCCTTGCTCTAAATCCATAAACTCCTGGTACATTCTAGAGATACCAGCAGACGGCATATATCGCTGCTCGAACACTTTTTTGAAACGACTCCAAGTAAATTCATCGGCCGACTCATCCACGGTAACAATTTCCCACCAAATTAATGCTTCTTCTTGGAGTTGCCAAGAAGCTATCAATCGCTTTTGATCATCTTCTAACTTTAGTCCTTTAAAAATCTTTTCACACGATCGAATCCAGGCTTGTGCTTTGATAACGGTTTCTTTGCCAGTGAACGGCTTTCCACCAAGTCTAGAAAAACTTCGATATAAATCAAACAGATTTGATTGAGATTGAATGGGAATATCTGTTGTTGTAGGGTTTTGACCAGCTGAAGTGGTACTTTCCTATCTCCTATTTCGTCCTCTTCTTCCACTCATTCTTACCATCTGTGAATAGTAAGAAACCGATTTAGGCATTCGGACGAAATATCTTAGAGAATATCAACAGACAAAAAGAATAGATTAAGAAATTTGGATTTTAATTCCACTGGTTGCACTCATTCTAGGGTATACTTCACCCTATCTCTAATGAGCCATCTAAGGTGTTACACTCCGTAGCTAAAGTTCTTACTCAACCTTTAGCTCTGATACCAATCTGCCACGACCCGAACTCGATGTCCGATAACAACATCAAATTCGTATCGCGGGAGCTTGCCACACCCATTAGATGATAAATAACACAGCGGAAATAAAAGATGATATCACTGATATAACATGAATACAATATCTGATACATCAATATGATACAATGATAATCATCAACATCAGAGAATATACAACATAGAATACAGCGGAATATAACACGAAATGAGATAAGTTTTCACAGATCCAATACTGCAACTCTGATCCAAAAGCTCCAAAAACAGAGCTCCAAAACTCCTAGCTCGATCCACCATCAAGATTGCACCAAGAGAAGCAAGTACGGTGTGATCCAGAGACTGAACCAGCTCCAGATAATCTACTGAACCTAACTATCTGAAAAATAAACTCTAGACTGCCTGTGTGGAAAAAAATTTGTGGGCACCCAGAGTTTAGGAAAGGAACAATAAACTCCGGGTCAGTCGTGAGACTGGTATGAGCAAACAAAAACAGTTTGTCTTTAAAAACAATCAAAAGATTTATCCTTTTGAAAATCGCAATGCTTTTTGAAAAATGAGACTACCATAAGGCCTCCCCACACACACACCATGCAAACGCAGAATCGGAGGAGATTTCTCCTTATGATAGTCAAATATGCTTGATACGTGAATTTCTTTGATATTATTATTATAAGTGCACAGTGCAGAAAACATTTCGAAAATAGAATATAAATCTTAGCCAGCATAGACATTTCGAACTATGCCTACTATAGCTACCATGTTCAATAGCAGGTTACCGCCACATTCCATGGCAGGTTATACAACTAAAACCGTACAAGGCGCGTATTGTTTCTTTGGATTTTTCCAACAAATGGTCAGGCTAAGGAACTTCCTATTGCCACATGGGAACGCCTCTGGCGGGACGCCCCGAGAACCAAACCGTTCTCTGCCAAACAAGGCCGGGAACCCCTTTTCCCAAGGGATATTACAAACCCTCAGATATGCCACCCCCGGTCCTTTGGGACCTTTAAACGAGGATCCTCTAAACCAACATCACACATAGATAAATATAGTGTGTCCACATGAGTAAGTATCAGGGCTCCATACCATGATACTACCCTTTTCCAGAAGGAATGGTCATACCCTAGGGAAGCTACCCCTGAAACCTTGCCGCACAATTCCTGTTTCGACCATTACCGATTTGTGAGGCTCGACGAAGTTTCGTCCACAAAGCTACGCTTTGATACAAAGCTATGCTTTGGGTCAACAAATGATCAAAGTAATGATCACAAAGATAAATGATCAAACAAATGATCCTATCACAAATGATCAAACAATGATCATTACACAGCAACACTTAGCATGTCACATTACCAAATTGGGAATATATTGCTGATAACCATCAACTACATAACCTCTGAGCTCGTATGTCTCAAAGAAGGGTGTTAAGCTAAAAGAATAAATTCTCCGCCACCAATAGAAATGCATTTGAAAGAAATCTGCTTTATATCTCAAAATGTAATGTCAGACACACAATCCATACAAGTCTGTTCTGGGCTCGAACAGAACCGAAGGCACTTCCAAAGAAGCCCTTGCAATCCGGGTATTCACAATCCCGATCGGACTTCCCATCACTTAGGGGATCTCTATACCGTAGCTACTCGGTGCAGAGACAATCGATAGGTCATCCTATCGTTCTCGCAAATACCCGGTCTTCACCACCGGTCTTCAAATGCTATTCATAACGATGTATCACATATTCGGAATGGGATATAAGACACAAAGGTCCTCTCTCGGCTAAACCGAATAGTGAGCGCGACATTTAAAACATATGGATATGGGATTTCAATTAAGTCACAACTTAATAATTCAAAACTTTCTTTCAAATGGTTTAAACCAATTTCCATTTTAAATCTTTTAAACAAAAGATTTATTTCACAAAGTTCACTTAGTTTCACAAAGATCCCGTTACGGATTTCAAAACAATTTCCATTCAAATTGATTTACTCATTTAAATCATTAAGTCAAGATTTTAGTTTTTAGCTTTTGAAACTCGTTTCCAAAGATTTATCCCTAACTTGAAAAATCAATTTCAATTCAAACTTGAAATCCCTTTAATATAAATTGGAATTCATTTCTCATATGAAAGCCTTTTATCATTTGAAAACAAATAGTCTTCGTTTCGGAAAAATCTGATTTCATTTATATTATAAATACTGAATATAGAATTCAATTTCAAATATTAAATTCCAATTTAAATCAAATTATTCAAATTCCAAATCTCTATTAGTTATTCAAAATAACTTTTATTCTTAAAACACTTTTTCAAAAGTTTTTCATATCAAACTTAATTTATTTCCAAAACTATTTGAATTTAAAATTCAAATTCAAAACTATTTAAAAATCTGGGACTTAACCGATTTCCACGTGAAATCCATATTTGTGTGTGTATAGTGTGGCCCAGGGGTTTTACACAATAGTGCAACAACATTAATAATCACAGGTTTAATCAATAACGATAAGCGGTAAAATTCATAACGCTTATCTTCATTCACAGATTCATAAATATCAATCACAGAGATTCGTCATTAAAATTCGATGTGGGTTTCGGATAACCAACTGAAATCCGACTCCCTGTCGCCTCGAAATTTTAAATGTCGTTTACAGGCTAAGGGGTTTTCTCATCAATACAGAATAAAATCAGAATTTACAGTACAGCATAAGGCAGTTCACATAGCATCACAATCTTAAACAGAAATATCAATTCAATAGACCACATTTGATGATAGTCAATCGTTTTCAATTTAAGGTAAAGGTGGCTTAAAAGAATTTACCACATAACTATTTTTAATTGATTTATCTAAATCAATGATTAACTATCCATTATAATAAATTAATTAATTTTTATTATTATTTTATTATTCTTTAATCAATTAACTCAATTAACTGCAAATTATAGATTAATTAACTCTAACTATTAATTTATTCAAATCAATGATTAATTATTCTTAATAATTAAATTAATTAAATTTATAATTAATGATTCATTAATCAACTACCTTAATCAACTACTAATTATAAATTAATTTACTTTAATTATCTATTAACAATTTGTAATTACAAATAGATTAAACACTTAATTGTGAATTAATCAACTCATAAATTTCAAATCGACTAATCTCTAGTTACTTAATTAATTACAATTTTAAATGTAATTAATCATCTTAATTACCCTTTTTAAACAATTAACAGTTATTATTATCTTAATTCGTCTTTTCAAATCTACCTTAATTACTTTGAAATCAATTTATTACAATCATAAAATAAAAACTTAAATGTTAATTAACTTTAATACTTATCTTAAATTAAATTATTTAGTGGAGGTATAAATTTAAAAAATAACATTGTTATATACTTACTTAGTTGATTCACTTGAAACAAACCCTTAACTTAAACGGTCAACATTTTTTTTTTAACATTATAAACTTTAAATCAGTTAGGCTTAACTCCTTCTGTTCTTTTTCTTTTCTTTCTTTCTAAACTTAACTGATTTAACTTTCAAACGTTACCGTGCTTTTCCAATTACCCAAGCCCAAGAGACAGTCAAATGAATACCTGAGTTGAACCCGACCCTACCCTTTCCTCCCCATCACCCCAAAACCATCAGGCACACGCGATGACGTCGTGCACATGCACACGGTCCTCCTCCACCTTCGGTCGAGTCGCCACCCACCATCAAGTCACTGACCATCTCCACTTTCAATCTCAACCACCAAAAACCCAAAACTATTTCAAAATCAAAATCGAGCTCATCGGTTCCCACCAGAAACCCAATCATCTCCAGTAGATCGCCTCGCATCCCCACGTCACGTCACTGGCGTTCATGAAACTCCCGCCTTACCTCACACACCCCCTACGCTACCCCTCCTCTGAGTTTCGTGCAGCTCGGTGCACTAAGGGAGGCGCGGTGAGCACAAATTCGAACGCCAAGAAAACTAGGGTTAAAAACAAATCCCGATTGCCGCCGTCACCACCGAGGTCGTGACCACCCCCCATTATTTTTCCGGTCACCCCGGTAGTCTCGCCTACCACTTCGCCCAACCCTGACCATCGAAGCTCCTTCAGTCGCCTGAGATTGGCAGAAACCCAATTTCCGTTCAAGTGAAAAATGCTCTCGAAATACAAAATGAAAAATCGACATTTTAGCTTTAAAAATCCTATCTTCCAATACGAATCCAAGATATAAACTCGAATTTGAAAGTTGTTAGTTTCGAATTTATCCAAAAATGAGAATTTTTACTGTAAATTATTATATTCAAAATATTTACTTAATATTTTTACATAACATTGTTTGTAAAAATAGCTTCACATTGTTATAAACGATTTCCTTTCTGGAATCATAGTTTGAAACGATCTATATATAAAGATATACATTTTCTTGATTAAATGGTAACCTGTAAGGGTTAAACAGAGAGATTTATGTTTAACACAGACATGCATCTACCTCCTTCATATATATAAACACATGCAAGCAAATGAACACAATCATACAAACAGTATTTAACTTATCATTTCAAATATAATTCCAATCATCAAGAAACCAAACAACTCATATTTAAAAAAAAAATATGGTTTGCTCACCTAAAACTGTTGAAACAATGGACAAGATTTGAATAGCAGAGCTTGGAATTGGAAAGCTTGATCCTACTAGCTTTTGAAACTGAGCTTTGATTTTTCCTTTGGATGATTTTGAGTTTCTAGTTTGAATTGAGCTTTTGTTTTTCTATTTGCTTTTACAGTTTCTTTTTTTTTCTTTTTCTTTCTAGGCTTGCTAAATTTGGTTTTGAACCAAATGAAGATGAGGTATATTAGTTGTACAGGGTATTCCTCTTTGTACAAGTTGATGTTTATTTGTATAACATAAATCAGAGATATTTTCTTTTGTTTGTACAATAGGCAGATAATTTTCCTTATGTTGGTGGCTGAAGTGATATTTTTTTTTCTTTATACAATTCGAATTGACTAATGTTGCTAGCATTAAATATATGAGTACTTTATGTCTCTTGTTTTGCTTTGTCTTATTTTTAACTTCGGCTGAGATTATATAAATTGGTGCTGGCAACTATCATACTTATCTTATTATTCTTGTACATGAATACACATATCTTTCCTTTGCATTACTTTAACTCGGCTGTACATGTTTTTGAGATAGTGGTGTTATATATATTTATACTAGAAATTATTTATTACCTTTGATCAAAGATTTTCTAAGTTTTGTAGGCTATGGTACTCTTGCTTTTGTATGCTAGAGGTACTAGCATTTATTATCATTTGTCTTGTTTATAGATATGGATGTATTTGTTTACTTCAGCCATTTATTTTATTTCTTGTTTCACTTTGTTCTTGCATAACCACTTACCGGCTACCTTCATATTTTCTTCACATTGCATTTATATTGCACTCTATTTATTTTGCAAGTATATGTTACAAACTTGTGCTTATGTACTGAGATATTTCTAGTATTGTTTTTAAGTGTACATATTTGTTTTATTAACATGTTACTTGATCTTTTATGTTACCTTGTCTTATTGCTTTACAATATGAATGAATTCAATGCTGTTATTTTTATGTATCTAAACTTTAAATTTTTCAAACATTAAATGTATAACGTATATTTTATTTTATTTATATTTTACACTTATCACTTATATTCAATATTGATACGTATTTTTATTTTATTTTAAACACTTTATTTATAATTCAATTCAACTGAAAATATTCATTTTTGAGTTTCAAGTCAAATCCAAAAACAAATAAATATAAATTTCTTATTAAATTTGAAAAATTCAACCAAATCCATAATTAAATCTAAAATTCAATTAAATTATAAATTTAAATTCGTCTATAAAACTGGGATCGTTACAGGTAAATGGAAATAGCACAATAGTCGAAGAGCGCTATGCGCTATAGCAGATATTTTGCAGAGCTTTAGCTATGCTTTATCTGCACGAGTTGTATTATAACTTATTGTTTGTGTAATATAACATAGTTTTTATACTGTATTATATAGCTGCTTAATAATGTACTATAGATTTAGTATGATCTAATTTTTTTTATGTTGTTTATTTTTTGTGCAGTTTTGGTAATATTTTGGCACTCTTTTTCTATTTAAAGTGGTAGCTGCTACATCTCTCGTCGAACAAATTGAGTCGAGTTGATCCATTTAACAAATGGGCTGGGTTAGGTTAACCCTTTCGACAAGTAGGTTAAACGTATTGGGTTTAATTTTTATAGAAAATATGCAAAATCAATTCTAACTATCCAATTCGACCCATTTTGTAGATTTTCTATGCTTAAAACTATTTCAAAATCATTAAATATTTCGAACGGTTATATGATAACTCATGGGTATGCATTACTATTTGTATACAATAACAAAAGCTAAGAGCATTCAACAAAAAAATTTAAGGGAAACTCACCTTTGGGTAAAACTTCTCAAAGATGGTGGGCTAGTAATATAAGAACAGACCGGATGTGATCTATATAACATAGAGTCGGTAACTTAATCATATTGAGTGTTTTCTTATAAAAATATTCCAGGTTACCAGGTCCACTGATATCATAGTTGTAACGACCCTAGATTTTAATTTAATTTAAATTGATAATTAAATGAAATTTTGAATAAAAATTTATAAAATTAATTATAAATGGAAGCGAGTTTCCTCGATTCAAACATAAAATATATTAAGTCATATGAATTTGAAAATTGTATATATGTGAATATATATTTAAATTGGATTTGAAATAAAATCTTAAAAAATGGTTTTAAAAAATAAATAAATAATTTAAAAGATAAAATTTTGGAAAATATATATATAAAGAAATAAATAATTGCTAAAATCTAAACAACAAATTAGAACTCTAGAAATTCCTCTATATTACGAAATAAATAAATTTTATTATTTTATTCGATATAAAGTAAATATATATCTTAGTAAATCAATATAAATTAGTGTCAAGTAATGAAACAAACAAAAATATACAAAGAAAAATAAAACACAAACAAAATTGTACTTAATAAAAACAATAAATATATATGAAGACTAAGCAAACATAGTCAAGTTGAACAAAAGAAGACAGCATTTTATATGTACAAGTATGTGTACTTGTAAAATTAAGTATACAAAGCAAATAACAAAACAAATACATACATAAATAAAAATATAATAAAGGTGTTGTAAACAAAATATGTACAGATAACTAAAATAATATTACATTAAGTAATGCAAAATGTAAACAAGTACTAAAGAAGAAGACTAAAAATAAAATAAAATATAAAGTGAATACAAAGTAACCAAAGTAAGACAAGTACAAACTGAATTGCAAAACAATAAATGCAACATACCCTTGCATTAAATGCAAGCATCCTTAACATGCTTTTTGTACAAATGATATACTGCATACTTCCTTTTTATATGCATCAAACCCTCATTCCAGTTCGTTCATGAGTAAGCAAACCAGAAGAAAAAAAATAAGCAATATCATTCAAGTACAAAAGAAACAAAGCAAGTAAAAAGAAATAGAAAAAAAAAGGAAAAATCAAAACTGCAGGCCTTAAAAGAAACAGGATTATTCTCTGTTTCAAAACCTTTCAATGTGAGCAAACCCCTCAATTTGATTTTTAAATTGTTGAAGCTGAAATATATGGGTTTATGTTATAGATGCTTTGAGTTACTGTAAATGCTTTGTTGTCCCTTATTTGTGCATGTCATTTCAAGTTTTAAACCACCTCTGTTCTTCAAGTTAATGTGAGTAACTTCATATTTTAAATTAACCTAAGTTTGATCTAGTTGCCTGATGAATATTAGAGATTTGGTTTGTCTTGAAAAATATATGCATTGCACTGAATATTTGTGAGATGAAGCCTGCATACTGTTATCTGGATATACCTCTGTATATGGATTTTAAAACTGTGGGATAATTCAAAAATCATTACAGCTTAATCTATTGATTGTTAGGACAAAGCATATAAACAAAATATGTTTGGTTGAGTATAAAGTAGATTTTAAAATTTAATTCATGTTAAATAAAGTTGATCTGCTCTGGGAAAAAACTCAAGAACAGTACAAAGTTAGTACAGGTGACATTTTCAAACATCTTGGATTATCGATTCAAGTTTACAAACTGATTTCTTAATCAAAATTAGGATTTTTAAAGCTTCAATCGAAATTTTTAGATGTGTGATGAGAGAGCAGTTCCTAGTTGAACTAAAAATGCTTTTTAACAAATTCCCAGTGATCAAACGATTTTAAAATGTTGAAATTTTGTCTGAAGCTTGTTTGATCTTCGTAGAATCCAGGAAAAATGGAAAGAAATTTATCGATTGCATAAATTATTGTGTGGAGACGAGTTTAGGGTTTAAGGTCTGTTTTGGGTCAAGGGAGAAGATGAGATCGCCGCGACGTCGGCGAAGCATTTGGGGCGGTCGCACTAGGGGGATTCGAATCATTGGGTATCAGAGAGGCTTCGAGCAAGATGGCGTGTTCGCAGGTGGCCAGAGAAGGTGGTTCGAAGCGGGTTTTAGCAACCCAGTTTTATTCTAGTCGAACCCATAGGCTAGATTTTCGAATTCGTGATAATTTTTTATTCTGGGTGGCTCGATGGATTGTGGAAGTCAAAGTCGACTTGCTGGGGGTGGTCGCAGACGCCGAAGCGTTGCCGGCGATGGGGGCATGTGCACCAGGTCTCCGTGCACAGTTGGGTTGGGAAGGAAGCGAAGTTACTCGAGTTGATACTCGGGTAAATGTTGGGTTTGCTTTGAGTTAGGTTTAGGGGCCTGGGTGCGTGTTCCTGTATACCAGTTTAAATTTAAACCAAGCTGAAGAAAAAAAAATGAAAGGAAGAAGAAGAAACATGGGGACAGGGAGAAATCTTGGGGAAGATAAGGGAAGCACTCGAGTTACACTCGAGAAATTTGGGGAGATGGTTCGGGTTTTATTCCATGGCTGTAAAGTTGTAATAGTAAACCAAATAAACTATTTTAAAACAAAATTAAGTGATCATTGATTTATAATTTAGATTTTTACTTAATGATTTAAAGTAATAAATTTAGTAATTAAGAACTAATAATTGATTAACTAAGTAGTTAATGGCAAATAAATTAATAATTAAAGTTATTAATTTATGGTTAAAGAATAGTTAATCAAGGTTAAATAAATCGATTATGAAGAAATTAATTTATAGAGTGAATAAAGGAATTAAGTAATTAAAACTTAATGATTGATTAAGAATTTATTGGTTAATTAACTAATTTGAAATGAAGTATGTAATTAATTGATAATGAATTAACGATTGATTATACAGGGCTAAGTAATTAATTCCCAAGAAATTATTTTTAATTGAATTTATCACAATAAGAATTAAAGATGATTACTTATGGATTATGTAGGATATCTGATTTGTTGTAAAATGAATTGATATTTCTGTTTTGAAATTGTGATGTGTGAGATTTGATTTACCCTGTGCTGGATTATGATTGGTAATTTTATTCTGTAAACCCTTGACCTGTATACGACATTTAAACTTCGATGCGACAGGGAATCGGATTCCAGTTGGTTATCCGAAACCCACATCGAATTGTAATGATGAATCTTCGCGATTGATAAATTTAGTTTATCTGTGAAACTGTGAAGGGAGATAAGCGTTATTGGTTATACCGCTTATCGATATTGATATATTTGTGATGATTGTTGTGCACTATTGTGTAAAATCCTTGGACCACACTATACACACACAAATATGGATTTCACGTGGAAATCAGTTAAGTCAAAGATTTTTAAATAAGTTTGAATTTGAATTTTTAATTCAAATATTTTTGGAAATAAATTAAGTTTTAATGTGGAAAAGCTTTTGAAAGCTGTTTTAAGAATAAAAGTTATTTTTTGAATAACTAATAAAGATTTGGAATTTAAATAATCGGATTTAGATTGAAATTCAAAAGAAATTTGAAATTGAATTCTATATTCAGTATTTATCATTGAAAAAGGATTTTTACAAATTATACGGGTTTAAACCATTTTTGAGCGTTGATTTGGAAATTTGAATTAAACCAAAGATTATAACTTGTATAAATGGAATCGGGGTTTTTCCAAAATAAAACTATTGTTTCTAAGTGATAAAAAGCTTTCATATGAGTAATGAACTTCCAATTAATATTATAGAGATTTCAAGTTTGAATCGAAAATGATTTTCCAAGTTACGAATGAATCTTGGGAAATAAGTTTTGAAAGCTATGAGATAAATCTTTGATTTAAAGATTTAAATGAGTTAATCCAATTGAAACGGAAATTGTTTTGGAATCCGGAAATGAATCTTTGTGAAACTGAGTGAACTATGTGAAATAAATCTTTTTGTTTAAAAGATTTGAAACGGAAATTGGTTTAAACCATTTGAAAGAAAGTTTGGAATTATTAAGTTGTGACTTAATTGAAATCCCATATCCATATGTTTTAAATGTTGCGCTCACTATTGGGTTAGCCGGGAAAGGACCTTTGGGTCGTATAACCCATTTCGAATATGTGATACGTCGTTATGGATAGCATTTGAAGACCGGTGTTGAAGACCAGGTATTTGCGAGAGCGATGGGATGACCTGTCGATTGACTCTGCACCGAGTTGCTCCGGTATAGAGTTCTCCATATGTGATGGGGAATCCGATCAGGATTGTGGATATCCGAATTGCGAGGACTTCTTTGTAAGTGCCTTCGGTTCTGTTCGAGCCCGGAACAGACTTGTATGGATAGTTATGTTTGACATTAAAAATTGAGATATAAAGCCGATTTCTTTCAAATATATTTCTGTTGGTGGCGGAGAATTTATTCTTTTAGCTTAACACCCTTCTCTAAGACGTACGAGCTCAGAGGTTATATAGTTGAAGTTATCAGCGATATACTCCCAATTTGGTAATGTGACATGCTGAGTGTTGCTGTGAAATGATCATTGTGTTGATTATTTGTGATAGGATCATTTGTTTGATCGTCTATCTTGGTGATCATTTCTATGATCATTTGTTGACCCAAAGCATGGCTTTTGTATAAAGTATGTTTTTGTGGACGAGACTTCGTCGAGCCTCACAAACCGGTAATGGTCGAAACAGGAATTGTGCGGCAAGGTTTTCAGTGATAGCGTCCCTAGGGTATGACCATTCCTTCTGGAAAAGGGTAGTATCATGGTATGGAGCCCAGATACTTACTCATGTTGAAACACTTATTATTATGGTGTGATGTTGGTTAGAGAGCTCTCGTTTAAAGGTTCCAAAGGACCGGGGGTGGCATATCTGAGGGTTTGTAATATCCCTTGGGAAAAGGGGTTCCCGGCTTTGTTTAGCGGAGAACGGTTGGTTCTCGGGGCGTCCTTCCAGAGGCGTTTCCATGTGGCAATGGGAAGTTCCTTGGCCTGACCATTTGTTGGAAAATCCATTCTTCAAATACGAGCCTTGTACGGTATTAGTTGTATTACCTGCCATCTACTTATGGTGGCGCCCTACTGTTTGGATGGTAGCTATAGTAGGCATAGTTCGAAATGTCTATGCTGGCTAAGATTTATATCTTTACTTTCGAAATGATTTATAATACACTATGCACTAGTAATAATATCAAATGTTTCTTTTTAATGCGTATCAAGCATCTTTGACTATCATAAGGAGAAATCTCCTCCGATTCTGCGTTTGCATTGTGTGTGTGTGCGGGAGGCCTTATGGTAGTCTCATTTCTAAAAAGCATTGCGAATCTATTTTAAAATATTTCGTTGTTTGTTTTTAAAGATAAACTGTTTTTGTTTGCTCACACCAGTCCCATGACTGATCCAGAGTTTATTGTTTCTTTCCTAAACTCTGGGTGCTCAAAATTTTTCTACACGGGCAGTTTAGTGTTTGGTTTTTCAGATAGTTAGGTTCAGTGGATTATCTGGAGCTACTTCAGTTTTCTTTGGATATGGACGAGATTTGCTTGGTGGAATCTTGATAGTCATCGAGATAGGAGTTTTGGAGCTTTGTCTTTGGAGCTTTTTGGATCAGAGTTGCAGTATTATATCCTGAGAAGACTTATTTCATATTGTATCGTGTTCCGCTGTATTTTGTTTTGTATATTCTCTGATGTTGATGATTATCATTGTATCAAATTGATGTATCGGATATTGTATTCATGTTATATCAGTGATATCATCTTTTATTTCCGCTATGTTATTTATCATTTAATGGTGTTGCAAGCTCCCGCGAAACGAATTTGATGTTGTTTGTTGGACATCAAGTTCGAGTCGTGACAGATTGGTATCAGAGCTGAAGGTTGAGTAAGAACTTTAGCTACGGAGTGTAACACCTTAGATGACTCATTAGAGATAGGGTGAAGTATACCCTAGAATGAGTATAACCTGTGGAACCAGAATACAAATTTCTTAATCTATTCTTTTATCTGTTGTTATTCTCTAAGATATTTCGTCGGAATGCCTAAATCGGATTTCTTACTATTTACAGATAGTAAGAATGAGCGGAAGAAGAGGACAAAATAGGAGACAGGAAAGTACTACTTTATCTGGTCAAAACCCTGCAACGACAAATATTCCTATTCAATCTCAATTGAATTTGGCTGATTTATATCAAAAGTTTTCTAGACTTGGTGGAAAGCCATTCACTGGCAAAGAAACCGTTATCGAAGCACAAGCATGGATTCGATCGTGTGAAAAGATTTTCAAAGGATTAAAATTAGAAGATGATTAGATGCGATTGATAGCTTCATGGCAACTCCAGGAAGAGGCTTTAGTTTGGTGGGAAACCGTTGCCATGGATGAGTCGACAGATGAATTTACTTAGAGTCGTTTCAAGGAAGTGTTTGAGCAGCGATATATGCCATCTGCTGGTATCTCTAGAGTGTACCAGGAGTTTATGGATTTAAAGCAAGGGAATTTATCGTTTGAAGAATACTTGAACAAATTTATTGAATTATCTCGATTTGGTCCAGAATTGGTGAATACACCGTTGAAGAATGAAAAGTTTATTCGGGGAATGAACAAGGAGTTTCAGGAACGGATGACTACACACGTCAAGGAATCTTTTTCTGAATTGATTGATATGGGCTATCGATATGATACTCTGGAAAAGCAAAATGATGCGGAGGAGAATGTAGATGCAAGTAATCTGAATTGGAGAAAAAGAAAGTTTGGCGGAAGGAAATCGAGGAAAAATAAAGGAAAGAAAAGTATACAAAAGAAAAAGAAGGATGTTACTTGTCTCAATTGTTTGGAGAAAGGTCACTACTCGGATAAATGTAAGAATGATTGGAAGCCAGGAATGAGAGAGCCATTTATGAGGCCAGATCAGGAATCTACTGGATGTTATAAATGCCGCAAGCCAGGACATAGGATCAATAACTGTCCAGCAAAGAAGCAAACTTTAGTAAGGAGAGGGTATGCAATCAGAGATGATTCTTCAACCTCAACATCTGATTAAGGAAATGAATTTTATAAGGTGATCTTCTCGTTTACGATTAAATTGTTCGAATTTGTTCGACATGAGAACTACCCTTAGTTGTATTTCTCAGCAAATCGTAAATAAATTAAATCTTAAATCTGAAATCGTAATCGAATCTATTTCTATCTATTTCATTGGGTTTCGATATATTCTACGAATGGTTAGTTATCCCTTCGATCTAACCAATACCCCTGTATACTTCATAGATCAAATAACCCAATTGTTTCGTAATTGATGGAGTTTGTTCTCATATCTATTGTGGATAATTCTGATTTGGTAAGCCAAATGCAGAATTGATATCCAGTTTGATCTGGAAAGATATTTCTCTATCTTTCATCTATCTTCGTTATCTCTCTGGCGAATTTCGAGGACGAAATTCTTTTAAAGGGGGAAGTCTGTAACGACCCTAGATTTTAATTTAATTTAAATTGATAATTAAATGAAATTTTGAATAAAAATTTATAAAATTAATTATAAATGGAAGCGAGTTTCCTCGATTCAAACAGAAAATATATTAAGTCATATGAATTTGAAAATTGTATATATGTGAATATATATTTAAATTGGATTTGAAATAAAATCTTAAATAAATGGTTTTAAAAAATAAATAAATAATTTAAAAGATAAAATTTTGGAAAATATATATATAAAGAAATAAATAATTGCTAAAATCTAAACAACAAATTAGAACTCTAGAAATTCCTCTATATTACGAAATAAATAAATTTTATTATTTTATTCGATATAAAGTAAATATATATCTTAGTAAATCAATATAAATTAGTGTCGAGTAATGAAACAAACAAAAATATACAAAGAAAAATAAAACACAAACAAAATTGTACTTAATAAAAACAATAAATATATATGAAGACTAAGCAAACATAGTCAAGTTGAACAAAAGAAGACAGCATTTTATATGTACAAGTATGTGTACTTGTAAAATTAAGTATACAAAGCAAATAACAAAACAAATACATACATAAATAAAAATATAATAAAGGTGTTGTAAACAAAATATGTACAGATAACTAAAATAATATTACATTAAGTAATGCAAAATGTAAACAAGTACTAAAGAAGAAGACTAAAAATAAAATAAAATATAAAGTGAATACAAAGTAACCAAAGTAAGACAAGTACATACTGAATTGCAAAACAATAAATGCAACATACCCTTGCATTAAATGCAAGCATCCTTAACATGCTTTTTGTACAAATGATATACTGCATACTTCCTTTTTATATGCATCAAACCCTCATTCCAGTTCGTTCATGAGTAAGCAAACCAGAAGAAAAAAAAATAAGCAATATCATTCAAGTTCAAAAGAAACAAAGCAAGTAAAAAGAAATAGAAAAAAAAAGGAAAAATCAAAACTGCAGTCCTTAAAAGAAACAGGATTATTCTCTGTTTCAAAACCTTTCAATGTGAGCAAACCCCTCAATCTGATTTTTAAATTGTTGAAGCTGAAATATATGGGTTTAAGTTATAGATGCTTTGAGTTACTGTAAATGCTTTGCTGTCCCTTATTTGTGCATGTCATTTCAAGTTTTAAACCACCTCTGTTCTTCAAGTTAATGTGAGTAACTTCATATTTTAAATTAACCTAAGTTTGATCTAGTTGCCTGATGAATATTAGAGATTTGGTTTGTCTTGAAAAATATATGCATTGCACTGAATATTTGTGAGATGAAGCCTGCATACTGTTATCTGGATATACCTCTGTATATGGATTTTAAAACTGTGGGATAATTCAAAAATCATTACAGCTTAATCTATTGATTGTTAGGACAAAGCATATAAACAAAATATGTTTGGTTGAGTATAAAGTAGATTTTAAAATTTAATTCATGTTAAATAAAGTTGATCTGCTCTGGGAAAAAACTCAAGAACAGTACAAAGTTAGTACAAGTGACATTTTCAAACATTTTGGATTATCGATTCAAGTTTACAAACTGATTTCTTAGTCAAAATTAGGATTTTTAAAGCTTCAATCGAAATTTTTAGATGTGTGATGAGAGAGCAGTTCCTAGTTGAACTAAAAATGCTTTTTAACAAATTCCCAGTGATCAAACGATTTTAAAATGTTGAAATTTTGTCTGAAGCTTGTTTGATCTTCGTAGAATCCAGGAAAAATGGAAAGAAATTTATCGATTGCATAAATTATTGTGTAGAGACGAGTTTAGGGTTTAAGGTCTGTTTTGGGTCAAGGGAGAAGATGAGATCGCCGCGACGTCGGCGAAGCATTTGGGGCGGTCGCACTAGGGGGATTCGAATCATTGGGTATCAGAGAGGCTTCGAGCAAGATGGCGTGTTCGCAGGTGGCCAGAGAAGGTGGTTCGAAGCGGGTTTTAGCAACCCAGTTTTATTCTAGTCGAACCCATAGGCTAGATTTTCGAATTCGTGATAATTTTTTATTCTGGGTGGCTCGATGGATTGTGGAAGTCAAAGTCGACTTGCTGGGGGTGGTCGCAGACGCCGAAGCGTTGCCGGCGATGGGGGCATGTGCACCAGGTCTCCGTGCACAGTTGGGTTGGGAAGGAAGCGAAGTTACTCGAGTTGATACTCGGGTAAATGTTGGGTTTGCTTCGAGTTAGGTTTAGGGGCCTGGGTGCGTGTTCCTGTATACCAGTTTAAATTTAAACCAAGCTGAAGAAAAAAAAAGAAAAAAAATGAAAGGAAGAAGAAGAAACATGGGGACAGGGAGAAGTCTCGGGGAAGATAAGGGAAGCACTCGAGTTACACTCGAGAAATTTGGGGAGATGGTTCGGGTTTTCTTCCATGGCTGTAAAGTTGTAATAGTAAACCAAATAAACTATTTTAAAACAAAATTAAGTGATCATTGATTTATAATTTAGATTTTTACTTAATGATTTAAAGTAATAAATTTAGTAATTAAGAACTAATAATTGATTAACTAAGTAGTTAATGGCAAATAAATTAATAATTAAAGTTATTAATTTATGGTTAAAGAATAGTTAATCAAGGTTAAATAAATCGATTATGAAGAAATTAATTTATAGAGTGAATAAAGGAATTAAGTAATTAAAACTTAATGATTGATTAAGAATTTATTGGTTAATTAACTAATTTGAAATGAAGTATGTAATTAATTGATAATGAATTAACGATTGATTATACAGGGCTAAGTAATTAATTCCCAAGAAATTATTTTTAATTGAATTTATCACAATAAGAATTAAAGATGATTACTTATGGATTATGTAGGATATCTGATTTGTTGTAAAATGAATTGATATTTCTGTTTTGAAATTGTGATGTGTGAGATTTGATTTACCCTGTGCTGGATTATGATTGGTAATTTTATTCTGTAAACCCTTGACCTGTATACGACATTTAAACTTCGATGCGACAGGGAATCGGATTCCAGTTGGTTATCCGAAACCCACATCGAATTGTAATGATGAATCTTCGCGATTGATAAATTTAGTTTATCTGTGAAACTGTGAAGGGAGATAAGCGTTATTGGTTATACCGCTTATCGATATTGATATATTTGTGATGATTGTTGTGCACTATTGTGTAAAATCCTTGGACCACACTATACACACACAAATATGGATTTCACGTGGAAATCAGTTAAGTCAAAGATTTTTAAATAAGTTTGAATTTGAATTTTTAATTCAAATATTTTTGGAAATAAATTAAGTTTTAATGTGGAAAAGCTTTTGAAAGCTGTTTTAAGAATAAAAGTTATTTTTTGAATAACTAATAAAGATTTGGAATTTAAATAATCGGATTTAGATTGAAATTCAAAAGAAATTTGAAATTGAATTCTATATTCAGTATTTATCATTTAAAAAGGATTTTTACAAATTATACGGGTTTAAACCATTTTTGAGCGTTGATTTGGAAATTTGAATTAAACCAAAGATTATAACTTGTATAAATGGAATCGGGGTTTTTCCAAAATAAAACTATTGTTTCTAAGTGATAAAAAGCTTTCATATGAGTAATGAACTTCCAACTAATATTAAAGAGATTTCAAGTTTGAATCGAAAATGATTTTCCAAGTTACGAATGAATCTTTGGAAATAAGTTTTGAAAGCTATGAGATAAATCTTTGATTTAAAGATTTAAATGAGTTAATCCAATTGAAACGGAAATTGTTTTGGAATCCGGAAATGAATCTTTGTGAAACTGAGTGAACTATGTGAAATAAATCTTTTTGTTTAAAAGATTTGAAATGGAAATTGGTTTAAACCATTTGAAAGAAAGTTTGGAATTATTAAGTTGTGACTTAATTGAAATCCCATATCCATATGTTTTAAATGTTGCGCTCACTATTCGGGTTAGCCGGGAAAGGACCTTTGGGTCGTATAACCCATTCCGAATATGTGATACGTCGTTATGGATAGCATTTGAAGACCGGTGTTGAAGACCGGGTATTTGCGAGAGCGATGGGATGACCTGTCGATTGACTCTGCACCGAGTTGCTCCGGTATAGAGTTCTCCATATGTGATGGGGAATCCGATCAGGATTGTGGATATCCGGATTGCGAGGACTTCTTTGTAAGTGCCTTCGGTTCTGTTCGAGCCCGGAACAGACTTGTATGGATAGTTATGTTTGACATTACAAATTGAGATATAAAGCCGATTTCTTTCAAATATATTTCTGTTGGTGGCGGAGAATTTATTCTTTTAGCTTAACACCCTTCTCTAAGACGTACGAGCTCAGAGGTTATATAGTTGAAGTTATCAGCGATATACTCCCAATTTGGTAATGTGACATGCTGAGTGTTGCTGTGAAATGATCATTGTGTTGATTATTTGTGATAGGATCATTTGTTTGATCGTCTATCTTGGTGATCATTTCTATGATCATTTGTTGACCCAAAGCATGGCTTTTGTATAAAGTATGTTTTTGTGACGAGACTTCGTCGAGCCTTACAAACCGGTAATGGTCGAAACAGGAATTGTGCGGCAAGGTTTTCAGGGATAGCGTCCCTAGGGTATGACCATTCCTTCTGGAAAAGGGTAGTATCATGGTATGGAGCCCAGATACTTACTCTTGTTGAAACACTTATTATTATGGTGTGATACTGGTTAGAGAGCTCTCGTTTAAAGGTTCCAAAGGACCGGGGGTGGCATATCTGAGGGTTTGTAATATCCCTTGGGAAAAGGGGTTCCCGGCTTTGTTTAGCGGAGAACGGTTGGTTCTCGGGGCGTCCTTCCAGAGGCGTTTCCATGTGGCAATGGGAAGTTCCTTGGCCTGACCATTTGTTGGAAAATCCATTCTTCAAATACGAGCCTTGTACGGTATTAGTTGTATTACCTGCCATCTTCTTATGGTGGCGCCCCACTGTTTGGATGGTAGCTATAGTAGGCATAGTTCGAAATGTCTATGCTGGCTAAGATTTATATCTTTACTTTCGAAATGATTTATAATACACTATGCACTAGTAATAATATCAAATGTTTCTTTTTAATGCGTATCAAGCATCTTTGACTATCATAAGGAGAAATCTCCTCCGATTCTGCGTTTGCATTGTGTGTGTGTGCGGGAGGCCTTATGGTAGTCTCATTTCTAAAAAGCATTGCGAATCTATTTTAAAATATTTCGTTGTTTGTTTTTAAAGATAAACTGTTTTTGTTTGCTCACACCAGTCCCATGACTGATCCAGAGTTTATTGTTTCTTTCCTAAACTCTGGGTGCTCAAAATTTTTCTACACGGGCAGTTTAGTGTTTGGTTTTTCAGATAGTTAGGTTCAGTGGATTATCTGGAGCTAGTTCAGTTTTCTTTGGATATGGACGAGATTTGCTTGGTGGAATCTTGATAGTGATCGAGATAGGAGTTTTGGAGCTTTGTCTTTGGAGCTTTTTGGATCAGAGTTGCAGTATTATATCCTGAGAAGACTTATTTCATATTGTATCGTGTTCCGCTGTATTTTATTTTGTATATTCTCTGATGTTGATGATTATCATTGTATCAAATTGATGTATCGGATATTGTATTCATGTTATATCAGTGATATCATCTTTTATTTCCGCTGTGTTATTTATCATTTAATGGTGTTGCAAGCTCCCGCGAAACGAATTTGATGTTGTTTGTTGGACATCGAGTTTGGGTCGTGACAATAGTAGTAACAAAATCATTAGAAGTTGAACTCAATCATCTAACATATAACCTAGAAATTTAAATCAGCAGTTAGTAGTAGACAACCATTAAAAGACATAAGTACATAGCGCGATTTACTGAAAAGGCAGCCTTCAAATATTTCATAACAAATGTTGTTAAAATAAGTATTAGAGATTAAAAAGGAAAAATGTTCAAGCAAGCTTTTATCATTTAATGCAAATGACGATCATTTGTTTATACAGGGTAATTGAGGACCAAATGTAAGACTGCATCTCAAAACATTCATATTAAAAGTGTTTACAAAAAAATAGTCCAGATAAATAAAAATGCCTAAAGTTGGTTATGCACATGGTGAACTATGAGAATGTTGGAAATTAATTAATAATTATTTCGTGTCCAAAGTATACGTATTAATATTTATTACTCTTCAAATCATATGAAATTCCACGTTAATGTAACTTCCCATTATGTGGTCTTGTTAATTAATAGGGGCGTATGACAAGCATTTGGTAATGTATTTTTGGCTAAATTTTGATTCACCTGACATGATTGATTCTAACATTTTGAGTCATTAACGCATTGACATAAAGAAAGACTCGTAATGTCATTGAGTCATCAATGCATAAGATTTCGGTCTCTCCTATTATATAAACCTAGATATCTTCACTATCTAGACATAATCATCTTACATGGTTTATTTTAGCAAGGGAGAATTTTGAAATTATAATATACCATTCCTGGCTATTTCTTGAGAGGAAGAAGAGCATCATTCCAAAGCTTCAAAACGGCTGCTAGTATGGATAGAGGTTAGTGATTCGTTTGATTATTTAATTGTGATTACAAGAAGACAAAATCCTTTTTTCTTAGTATTTTTTCTTATGTAAATAAAAATAACATGTGGTTTGGAAGCAAGGTTCTAACAATCTCATGCTACCCATAAACAAATAATTTCGCCATCAATATGAAAGCAATAAAAAATCTTCATCCAATTTTTTTGTTTTGGCCGTTATAATATGTTTCTGTCCATCTGAGTTTGTTTAAACCTCAAAATCTCAGTTTTTTCATTCAAGAAAATAATGTTAGGGCTTATACATTTTAACAGAAAATTGACATTAAGGTTCAACAAAAGGTTTTGAAATTATAGGATAATTCTCTTTCATTATTAGATGAAAAACTTAATTTTTGGTAAAATTCATATATTTTTTGTTAGGAACGTGTGTGTGTGTGTGTGTGTGTATGCAACTCTGATTTAAGACCATTTGTTTATGTCTAGATATAGTTGAAAATACATTGATTACATATAAATTATTCATATTAATGCTTGATTAAATATCTTAAGGCATATAATGTAAGAAATTATCATTATGGTTTAAGTCAAAGGTCAAACAAAGGCTGCGACTACATGAGAAGATAATATAATTATATTAACTATAGCATATATTTGTTGTAATTTGAGTTCAAGCACAAAAAATGGTAGAAATATTATAAATCTTGTCAACAAGAAAACTTGTTAACTCCCCAAAGCAGAGTTTAACATGTAACTGCCTCCTTCGAAACCACCTTTCGAACATATAGAGGTAGTTGAAACTTATTCCCTAAAGACCTCCTTTCGAACATATTATGGCAGATGAAACCCCTTCTTTTATAACCTTTCGATAAGGTCAGAATATTTGATTCTCTTTTGTAATACCTTTTGAGCTTATTCAGTTGGCTTGGGACTTTGTCAGAACCACTTTCAAAGTAGTCAAGGTGGCTAAATGATAGGACTTAATGGTTTAAGAATATAAGTTAAATTAGATGGTTTCGACTTCCTCGAAAGGTATCCTTTCGAATATACTGATGAAAATAGGCCTTAATTACAGTCATATAGAACCATTCAGTCCACTTATATATCAAAGAATGCTACAAAATTCGCTTTGAAAATACAATTCTTTATTACTTGAAACTCAGATGTACAAAGTAATTCTATCCCCAATCTCATTTGGGAGTTAGGGTTTACAAATTTTGGAAAATACAAGTATGGAGTGGATGAAATAGGATCCCAAAACAAGAACCCCTAGAGCCTTATTATAGGTGCTGGTTGGATTTTAAGAACTTTCGTCACTGTTGCATTCAGGATGCCTATCAAACCCTGCTTTTGAGTTAAACTGGGGTGCTTTTGACTCCATCGAAAGGCATAGAAGCGCTCTTCACCTAACTATTAATGTGCCTTGTAATTTGGCAAGGGCGTTAGCTTTCGATGCTGTCGAAACGTGTATTTTGTTGGCTTCGAATGAGTTGGAGCACTTTAGAAACCCTAGCTGCAGAAGATACCATTCGACATCATCCTCTTTGATTAGCATGAACTCCGTCTTTTAGTGTTTGAGGAAGTTATGTTGAACTCATATAGTTCTTCCTTCATAGATGTAGATGGCTTCAACTAGTTCGAAAGGTTAATATATGCTTTCAAATTGATTGCTTTGGCCAAACGTTCTTCTGGTTAACGTAAATGAAGACGAAACAAATCGTTTCAATTGGTTTGGCACACATGCGGAAAACCTTTTATCCATTACCTTCAAAAGGTACCTTTCGACCTTTTTGAAAGCTCATTGTTTATCCAACATTCTGCCGAAGCATCCCTACGACTCTTTCGAAAGGCTATGTGATTTTTGTCGCCTTTTATAAATCCTTCCTTGATATTCTTCATGGTTTTGATAAAGTTAATATGACTTCCGATGATAGCAACTATCGCTCTTCATGGATCTTGTTATCTTGCTTTTTGGCAAAGCCGTGATACCAAAAGATCGATCTAAAACAAAAGAAAGTTCGTCTCAAAGATTGGTTATACATTGCTTCACCATGGATATCGATGAATTTTTTCCGAGCCTGGATCAGGCTACAACTGATAGGACATGACAAGCTAAGCCATGAAAGCCAGTGTTTCAAATTTCAGGTTAATCGGAGTTCGTATGAACGAGATATGATCGATGCAAGTTAGCCAAAGTACGTTGTTCGAATCCATCAAAAAGTTGAGGAGATGCCCATTTCGAACCCATCGGATTCGTATCCATCACTGTTTGTCTTGTTCGAATCCATCGGTTTACACATGCTTCGAATCGATCAGTAACGTGATACCGGTCAGTTCGAATCGATCGGTTTCGAATCGATAAAATAGGCATCGCCTCAGCAAGTTCGTATCCATCAGGTTGATGCGTTTCGTATCCATCAACCATCCACGATTCGTATCCATCAGGTTGGTGCGTTTCATATCCATCAACGATACATAGTTCGTATCCACGAGCTCACTTACTTCGTATCGATCGTTACCCATCTTACTTTGCATCCATCTGAAATGCCATTTTGTCTCGATCTTGCTTCCTATCGATCCACTTGACACCGTCCTGTTCGAGTCCACCCTGAAAATAAGCCCTAATCGTAGCCATCGAATATGTTGATTCGTATCCATGGAATTCCCTGCTTCATATCCATGAACACGCTTGTGTTTCGTATCAATCCTCATTAAAATAATCGATATGAAACGCGCCTCAATTATTGATGCGAGCAGAGCCATATGTATGGATGCAAGTCAACACTGATGATACAAATAGGCAACGATTATCAACTCGAATGAGGTAACGGCTTTGGATACGAACAAGGCAAAATTTGAGGAATGGCTCAGTCAACTCGGCATAAGAAGTGGATCGATTCGAAGCAAGCGCGCATCGCCATCTCATGAGCACGTGCAACGATCGATACGAACAGATCGTTTCAAATCAATGGATACGAACACAACAGCACTTACGAAAAGGCAATTCGTATCGATCATATCTCCCAAACCGTTGATCCAAATGCAATGAAATTTTCACAGAATCTTCCATACAAGGTAAAGATTGTTCCTGCCAAGTTTCAGCTCGGTTGGATCATTTTTTGATGGATACGAAATCACTTCGTATCGATCTCAGATCGAGTCGAAACTTGGTGGGGTCGGTCGCGTGGGCCCACTCACGTGCCAGAAAAAGTCTACCGAAGTTTGAGCGAGATCTGAGCCTCCTACGCCCATAAATAGCACCATGAAGCCTACAGAAAGGGGATTTGGCCATTTGACATCCAGACTCTGCTGGATTCAATTCTATTCTTCATTACCGCTGTTGTAATCAAATTTCAGAGCTATAACTTGCTGTAATCCACTGTAATTGATTGAAATCATCAAGTGAATAAATAAAGTCATCAACTTCAGAGTGGACGTAGGAAAGATCACCGAACCACTATAAATCCAGTGTTTGTGACTGTTATTGCTGAATTGCTATGTCCGATATTGCTTAGATCTGATATTATTGTTGAATATTGCTGATTTGTGTTCATAAAAGGGTGCTTTCACGATATTAGGGTTTGGACCATTTTTGGTGCAAACACTTTGGTGCTTTCACTGAGAAAAGCTGATTCAGGAGAAGTTGAATTTGAAGACTTAAGAATTCAGATCTAAGAACTATGAAGAGACAAACAAGTAAAAGACAAAGGCCAGAGAGGAGTGAACACCAAGGAAGTCAAGAGGCTTCCTCAGGAGTGAATCAAGCATCGATCTTCATCACTAGGGACGAGATGGAGACAATGATGAAGAAACAGAAGGAGTTGATCCATAGTTTATTTCAACAGATAGGGCAACTTGGAGCATAGAAAAGAGGAGCTAATGGACTTCGGAACAGATCAGGACCATCCGACGTAGCACCTGGATTAGGAGGCACACACGTGGAGAATGTTGATCCAATACCGGAGAGAGAGAGAGAGAGGAGCATCTGCGCAACCTGGAGGTAGAAGAGGAATGAACGCTCAGTCAAGGGGGCGAATTCCAGAATTCCCTCGTGAACTCGGGGGGCAGGTCGAAAGCGATGAACGAGGATTGCATCTTGGAGACAATGATAGATTGGCGCAAATGGTCAGACGAGCCATGAGAGGCGGGTTAATAAACAAAGATCTTGAAGACGTGAACAGGAGTCCCTTTTCTCCTGTAACTAGGATGGCTAGGAACCCACCGGAGTTCAAGTTACCATCATTGGAGATGTACGATGGGAAGACGGGCCCCGCGGTCCATCTGACGAGGTACATGAGGCACATGGAAGTGCTGGGGGCATCACAGGAGGTTATGGCCCGGTGCTTTACATTATATCTGACGGAAATCGCAGCATTATGGTTTAGGCAACTGGAGAGCGGCTCCATAGGAACATGGGCAGATTTAACTGAGAGATTCATGAGACAATTTAGGGTTCACATTGCAAGACCCAATAACGTAGTGAGTTCGGCAATTTTGAAGCAGAAAGCTGGAGAGACTTTGAGGAGTTTCCTTACGCGATTCAATGCGGCAGCAGCATCGGTGGATCGGCCAGATCCATCCATGGTTATGATGGCAGCTGTGTCCGGAATAGCTAATGGCACGGATTTCAAAAATTCATTAACTAAAAATCCACCTATGGATCTAGGAGAGTTCTATCACGAAGTAGAAAAGTTCTTGCGATTGGAAGGTGCGAGTGCAGAAAGAGAAGAAAATGATTAATACAATGTTTATACGGTCAAAAATGGAAATCCCCCTGAGAAAGGTACAGAAACTAGCAAGGGGAAACGAAAGGATGAGAGTAGCTATAACAGATCAATGCGACCACGAAAGGAACCAAGGTTCACCACATACTCAGAGCTGAATGATAGTCCGGAACAAATCTATCAGGATACCAAGGAGCAGGTTCCATATCGTAGACCAATGCGAAGAGATCCAACTTCTGACGAAAGGAAATCGGATAAGTATTGCATATTCCATGAACTGAACGGATATAATACTAATGATTGTAGACATCTGAAGGATGAGGTGGAAGGGCATGTCAGGAACGGTATGCTTCTTCAGTATGTGAGGAGGTGAACTCCAGCAGTGGAGCCAGAGCGACCACCGTCTACATCAGCAAGAGGTAACCCTGAATCGGTACAGCGTTTGATTATCAATTGATTGATTGACTGAAATAATGATGAACAAGTCGTAAACCTCTCACTAACACGGTTAAATCATTTACACATGGTAAGCGATCGCGCACGATCCATAAGCATGCTTTGAATGACCACCAACCGCATCATAGTAAGAGTTTACGCTTTGACATCTTCATCTTGTTTTTTGCTTTGATTTTGATTTGAACATTTAGACTCTGCTTGTTTGGATATTTCTGTTGTGGGATTCATATGATTATTGCTTTGATATTTGCAACTCTGTGAAAATTTTTTACTTGTATGCTCGTTGGATCGCGAACGGTCCACGAGCACCTCTTGTATGGCGATGAACCGCCAAAAGTCTTTGATTCAGAAACTCCCCTGAACATGAACTCCGTCATCGATAGTACTAAGTCCCCCCCGAGCACACACAATTCACCTTGAACGGCAGACGATCGCGAACGATCACAATTCGCCTCGAACGACACACGATCGCGAACGATCACAATTCGCCTCGAACGACACACGATCGCGAACAATCACAATTTGCCTTGAACGGCGCCCGACCGCGAATGGTCACGATTCACTTATTATGATATCCGACCTCGAACGGTCACATTTCGCCACGAATGGCACTTGATCGCGAACGAATACATTCACCGCGAACGGCATCAACCGCGAACGGTCCCATTCCATCCTTCACCGCGAACGACATCGACCGCGAACGGTCCCGATTCACCTCAAATGGCACACGATCCCGAACGATCGTCATTCGAGGTCATATGAAATTATCAAGTTCTTTACAGGTTGTTGATAGGATATGAACATCCAACTCAAGGCATTACAAAACACACCTTCCTACCGCAAGGCATGTTTTGAGGGGCAAATGTTATCCCGCTTTTTGGCAAAGCCGTGATACCAAAAGATCGATCTAAAACAAAATAAAGTTCGTCTCAAAGATTGGTTATACATTGCTTCACCATGGATATCGATGAATTTTGTTCGATCCCGAATCAGGCTACAACTGATAGGACATGACAAGCTAAGCCATGAAAGCCAGTGTTTCAAATTTCAGGTTAATCGGAGTTCGTATAAACGAGATATGATCGATGCAAGTTAGCCAAAGTACGTTGTTCGAATCCATCAAAAAGTTGAGGAGATGCCCATTTCGAATTGATCGGATTCGTATTCATCACTGTTTGTCTTGTTCGAATCCATCGGTTTACACATGCTTCGAATCGATCGAGTTCGAATCGATCAGTAACGTGATATTGGTCAGTTCGAATCGATCGGTTTCGAATCGATAAAATAGGCATTTCCTCAGCAAGTTCGTATCCATCAGATTGATGCATTTCGTATCCATCAACCATCCACAGTTCGTATCCATCAGGTTGGTGTGTTTCGTATCCATCAACGATACATAGTTCGTATCCATCGAGGTCGCTTACTTCGTATCGATCGTTGCCCATCTTACTTCACATCCATCTGAAATGCCATTTCGTATCGATCTTGCTTCGTATCGATCCACTTGACACCGTCCTATTCGAGTCCACCATGAAAATAAGCCCTAATCGTAGCTATCGAATATGTTGAATCATATCCATGGAATGCCCTGCTTCGTATCCATGAACACGCTCGTGTTTCGTATCGATCCTCATTAAAATAGTCGATACGAAACGCGCCTCAATTATTGATGCGAGCAGAACCGTATGTATGGATGCAAGTCAACACTGATGATACAAATTGGCAACGATTATCAACTCGAATGAGGCAACGGCTTTGGATACGAACAAGGCAAAAATCGAGGAATGGCTCAGTCAACTCGGCATAAGAAATGGATTGATCCGAAGGAAGCGCGCATTGTCATCTCATGAGCACGTGCAACGATCGATACGAACAGATTGTTTCGAATCAATGGATACGAACGCAATAGCACTCATGAAAAGGCAATTCGTATCGATCATATCTCCCAAACCGCTGATCCGAATGCAACGAAATTTTCACAGAAGCTTCCATACAAGGTAAAGATTGTTCCTGCCAAGTTTCAGCTCGGTTGGGTCAAATTTTGATGGATAAGAAATCACTTCGTATCGATCTCAGATCGAGTCGATACTTGGTGGGCTCGGTCGCGTGAGCCCACTCACGTGCCAGAAAAAGTCTCTAGAAGTTTGAGCGAGATCTAAGCCTCCTACACCTATAAATAGCACCCTGAAGCCTACATAAAGGGGATCTTTTGGCCATTCGAAGTCCAGACTCTACCGGATTTAATTCTATTCTTCATTACCGCTGTTGTAATCAGATTTCAGAGCTATAACTTGTTGTAATCCGATGTAATTGATTGAAATCATCAAGTGAATCAATAAAGTCATCAACTTCAGAGTGGACGTAGGCAAGATCGCCGAACCACTATAAATCCTGTGTTTGTGATTGTGATTGCTGAATTGTTGTGTCTGATATTGCTTAGATTTGATATTATTGTTGAATATTGCTGATTTGTGTTCATAAACGGGTGCTTTCACGATATTGGGGTTTGGACCATTTTTGGTGCAAACAGATCCTTCCTTTGTATTCTTTAAGGATTTGATCAAGTTGGAGTGGTTTTTGATGATAACCTTGACCGTGATTGATGTTTCTTAATGCTTAGGAGGCCTCTTTCTAACCATGTCGAAAGCCTTGTTTAATGCTTTCAGAAACCATTCTGACACCTTTGGGACCTTACTAATGCGGTTGCACCTTCTTTAATATTTTCACTTTTGAGAAGATTTTATAAATAACATTTAGCTCCCTAGTGTGGAAGAAGTTTTTGTTCTTTAGAACAAAATTCCAAGAATTTCTTTCAAACTAATCAAATTTCAATGAAATTCCTTTCTTCGTTTTCCTACAAAATGAACAATAACTTCTATTAGGATCATAACCTTGTTATGAAGCCTTGATGGATAACTTTAAGATTCAGGATACTATCTAGTAATACTATTGGGCAGAGCATTCAGAAAATACATGACCAAAACCTTTTATTACTAATAATAGAAATATGGAATAATATCACCAGGTCAGCTGATGTTGTCTTAAGTAAATAAACCTTTCAAGAATGTTATCCTACACTTCAAATCCTCTTTCCCCGGATTAAGTTTTTCTTCAGTCAATGGGTATTAAAAAAAATTCTTTAGGTGGCTTTATTTTATCTCTTTTATATAATTTTATTTTCTTCCGTGTACTGTATGTTAGTAACTTTCATTCGCTCATTGATAAAATAGTAGTTGGTTTGATACTGATGCTGCTTGATTATATGATGATTAGAAGGCTCTCTTTTCGTTTTATCCCATTCTCTGATAGAAGCCCAACTGATGTCGACAAAAATCTTGCTTTATTTGCAAATCCAAAAATTCAATGGGAATTCAACAAATCATCATAAAATTTCAACAAGGGAATTAAAAATTCATAATCCAGAGGTTTAGTAAGAGACCATTGTGAAAATCCAATAAGGAAACCAAGAATATGAAATCCACAAATCATTATGAAAGTAAGCAAGGAAATTTTGAGTTCAAAAAACAAAAAATTTAATAAGAAATCATCACAAATATCCAATAAGGAAACCAAAAATCTGAAACCAAAAATAGCTGATCTCTTTATTCATTTACTCTTCTCATGTTTACTTTAAGTACGCAAACTTCTTAATTCTTTGCTGTGGGGGCCGCTTTTCAGGCATTACATATATCGAAAATTGCTAGCTGATATTTTTTCCTTTTTAATTATGATCTTGGATATCTTATCAGTTCATGTCTATAGCTATGGCACCTTCATCCTTTTCCTTTTGTTGTACCCACTTTTTCAGGCTTCATCTTTGTTTTAAATGGTGGTTAGCTTTACTCTTTTGATCCTTTGTTCCCTTGGGCCTTAACTTTCTTGCGGGCATCTTTGTCCTTCTTTGTTTGTTTGGTGTCCCCTCTGGGCTTCCCTTCGCTCTAAGGGCTATAGTGTGTGTTAAGTTGACCTTCCTCTAAAAGGATTCTAGGGGTGCTAGACCTGACCCTCCCTCTAAAAGGTGAATTGGACATTAGAGATTTTAGCCCTCCCTCTAGGAGGTGCTAAGGTATGGGCTTACGCTTTTGGTGGGTACAGAACCCTCCTCCCTCTAAGAGGTGCTACGGATTGGTCGTAGGTTTTTGGTGGATACAGGAACCCCCTTCATTTAGGAGGTGCTACGGATTGGCCTTGGGAAATTAGTGAGTACAGGTGCCCCCTCCCTTTAGGAGGTGCTACGGATTGGCCATAAGCTAGAGCTTGTATATAAAAATGATTATTGGCCAATTGAAATATTTATGAACATCCTCTTCAATGTTATTTTTTATCATATTCTTTTTGAGAGAAAGAATTCTTGTAATTGAAATCTTCTAATATATTAAGATATTATTTTTTGAAAAAGAGTTTTGGGCATATGAAACCTTTTAATAAAAGAATCTTTTCTTAATTTTGCTTTCTATAAGGGTTTTCAAACCATTTCATAGTAGAGACATGGATCTCAAATAGGAGACTGGAAGGTCATGATCCATGAACCACTAGTCTTTTAGTCAAGAATAGGATTCTCTAATCTGAATTTTTGTCAATGTACTTTTGATATTTTTAAAACTTTCCCTAAAAAATTATGAATAGGCTTCTCTTTGCCAATGGTTTTAGAAAACTTTGAAATATTGGATTTGCTTAGTTGGAAATCCTTGACGCGCATTTACTAATGCCCAAAAAAATTCCTTAAAGATTGTGCAGGTTTGTTATTATTATTATTATTATTATTATTAAATAAACAAATACTTAATTTCCATGGTTTATAGGGTAATTAGAGATAATCCTTTTTAACTTTTGAAACAACTTTTTTGAAAACATATTTAGGAGAATGTTCTTCAAACGGTAGAATAAATAATTTTTCTTGAGAAAAATGTGTGTTCCTCTGTAAAATAGAGGAGAGCACACATGCAAAAATATATATAACAAAATAGTAAGGTGCTCCCAACATGCCTGGCAGGTAACAAAACTAAATACGAGTAACAAAGAAAAAAACAAGTACCCTAAGATGAGTTTCGGCAAAGCCACCACCCATCACACCTCGATATCGAGTTTCGTCATAGCCACCACCCAATACTAAGATGTTAGGAGTACCTAGAAAAAAGAGAGAATGATGCTCTAAAACATCACAGTAGCTCTATACAAAAAACAAAGAAAAAACTCTATGCATCTGGATTGGAAAGATGCTCCATGCATCTCGAAAGCTCTGAGCAACACAAAACAAAAAAGAATAACTCCGTGCATCTGGATCGGAAGGAATGAAGAAGCCTCGACTCTGATGTGAAAATAAATGTGATGCTGGATGGGATAATCTGCACTGGAAACTCTGAATCAAGGGAAGAAATGCCAAGCTATAGCATGGATCCTCTTGAAGATAATACTCCATAATAGAGAAGAAAGAATCCAGCATCCATGGAGAAACTGAAAGAAATCCTGAGTGGAAAACTCTGCTCTGAAAGTCTCTCAATAAACCGTATCCTGCAATCTGAAGATATGGGAACCTGCAAGAAGAACCTGGTATCCTTTCACCCATACCTGTATCTGAGGAGTGACTAAGGAAAAAGTAAGAATTATACATATATATATGTATATTTATATAATTAATATACATATGTATATATATATATATATATGTATATATAAAGAAGGAAGTAAAACTAAAAGGAGACAAAACTAGTAACAATAGAATTAAGATATTTCTAAACTAATAAACAAAAAAAGAACAAAAAATTAAAACCAAATTCAAAAGAAAACTATGAATCTTTGATCATAAGTAAGTTATGATTAACAGATAGATCATCATCGAATTGGAAAAATATTCATATTAATACTGATGTCGTTAAAAAAACAATTGTTGTGTTTAAAAAAGTTAATATTATAGCTAACCTTATTAAGATACCCTTTGAAAAAATTGTTCTTAGCGAATTTATATTTGGGATTAGAAATCCAATTAAAACAGAATGAAGAAATTGTATGAATCAATTTGTTAAAATGACTATTATTATTACAAATTCTTTGATTTCTTTCAAACCATATATACCAACTAATAATAATGAATAAAGAGTCAAGTAGAAATCTAATATTCCTTTTAAACCTAAATCTAAAATTATTCCAACAAAAGTCACAATCCGAAATTTTAGTTATAATATTAAAATTGAAAATTTTGAGAGTATTATTAAGAATGTAATAAGAATCCATGCAATCATAGTATATATGGTTAATGTCTTCAAGAAGCAGATTACAAAAATAACATTTATTATCATTATGAATGTTCTTTCTTTTTAAGTATTCAATTGTATTTAGTTCACCATGCAATATTAACCACATGTGTAATTTAGATTTAGGAGGAGCATTTGATTTCCAAATAAATTTGACGAATTGTTTATAGTACCCGAAAAATTAATAAATCTTTAAAAAGAGTTTGAAGTATATTTCTTACTTCTATCTCATTCCCAACAAAAAATATCATTAACATTAAAAATATTATAAAGATTTAATCTTGCATAAAGCAAATGAAGAAGCCTAAGAGTTGAACCAACTAAAATTTTGTTAAAACTGAAATTCCAAGGAGGATCATTATCAGGAGAATAAACTTCGTTAATTAGAGCAAACTTAAAATTAAAGATATCATAAAGCTCTTTAAATTGCAGTTTACGAAGTAAGACCGAAATCCAACGGTCATGCCAAAAGGAAGTACGGTTATCGGAATGAACTATAGTATTTATTTCTAAGTTACAATCTCAAGACATTTCAAAAAAAAATTCAAAAAATTAGAAATATTATGAGTGGCTGGAGAAATGATTTGATATAAATTACTAATTCCATTATAGTAATATTTATAATTAATCTTTTTCCAAATAGCATTATCATTAATATCTTCAAACTTCCATAAGCATTTACCAAGCAAGGACAAATTCATATTTTGCAAATTAATAACCCTAAACCACCTTCCTTCTTGGCTTTACAGACAGTTTCCCAATTAAGTAGACATTTTATAAATTTTTAAGGGTAGAATAAATAATTGAAACAGAATTAATTTGTATATATGGTTATGCTTCCTCGAGTTTACTCGGCAAAAAGAGATGTCTTGTTCATGAGTCTGAAAGCCATGATGTATGAACTAATAAACTTTCATGAATAAGGGCATACTTTTCCCAAAAATCCCCTCTTTTGGGAGAGTTTTGGATGTTTACCTTTCATGAGTTTACAATTGAAGTTTGATGATAATCCAAGGTGCCATTGGAGTAGTTCTTTGTACCACGTTGATTCAAGCTTTGAGATAAGGATGGGACATTCCGTTCTTAGCATTTAAGTGGTCTTTCTTAAGTAGCTAGATATTTAATGTGCTTCAAGATTTCGTTGAATGCCATGGGCTGGTATTATTTAGCTGCAAAGACACTCAAATTTCATGTTAAACATGACTGATTCAATGTACAATTCAAATTAAAGAAGTTATAAGCGAAGAAAATTTATAATAGACGGATGCTATAAGACTTTATAGCCTGATCAGAGTCTGAAAATGAAGTTGTAAAATTGATTCTCTATCAGGACTTTAAGTGACTGAGTTGCCCCTTTTGAGGTAAAAAATCTTTGAATCCTCCTTGACAAATTATTTTAATAATCTAGACTTGATTAGGTAGCAATCATCGATTTCATGTCCATTCACTTTATGATAAACATAATAAGTCCTTCCTTCTTTGGGTTTAGCGGGAGTCCTTGTCTTATAGGAAATGGAGAAATTCTCATCATTTTTTCCATGGCAAAGATGTAGGAGGGAGGCTTGTTTAATCTCACCGGTCTGGATTTCAATGTCACACATTTGACTATCCTTCTTGTTTTCCTTCTATCTAGACTTTTTGTTGGAATGGTTGAAGTTAGACTTTACTTAATTCTGTTTTTGCTAAGATTTCTTCATAGTTTAATGCATTTCGTCCATTTGAATAAACTTTTTAGCTTGGAGATAGAAATGTTGTAGATCCTTACACCAATGCACATAAAGTTCCTTTCAAAAGGAGTTTGTTTAATTAGCCCTGAGCGAACTGCTATCAGTTTTTCTTCAACGGTCGCTTTTTTGGCCTTCAATGCTTTTATGTTGAATCTTTTAATGTATTCGCCAAGCGATTCCTCCGACTTTTGTTTGATGTCAACTAACATATAAGAATCTATTATTGGGTCTTTACATATTTGAAATTATGCTATGATATCAAAGGAGAATTGTTTCCAAGAATGGATAGTTCCTTTCTAATATTGCCTATACCATTTGACACCTGCTCCTTGGAAAGTGATGATGAAGAGTATACAACGAACTGACCCAGAATCATTATATAAGTTCATCCAGCTTTCGAAAGCTACAAGGTAATCATTTGTATCAGCAGTTCCATCATATTTTAGTGGAGGAATTTTAATTTGAGGAGGGATGTTAACTACCATTATTGCCGCTGAAAATGGAGTCTTTTGCAGGATAACATATTTCTCCAATTTGAGTAGTCCATCTTTTATTGTATCTATTGTGATTTGGTTGAGAATGTTATTGTGGTGGTCTCCATTGTCTTCCAAGGTCAAACTATTAGGAACTGAGTTGATGATGTTTTGATGACAACAACCTTATATAGTTATTATACTTTACTTTATAAAATATATACTAACATTTCCATATATATATATATATATATATATATATGTATGTATGTATGTATGTATGTATATAGGAAGTATATGCAGGTGTTATCGAAGACTGATCAGTATAAAGACTCAAGAATCAAGATGAAGATTAGAGATTCAAGATTCAAGACTCTAGAGAATCAAGATTTCAAGATCTCAAGATAAGTGTCTAGTATTTTGTTAAAACTTCATAATAGCACTCTCATCTTTCTTCCAATTTTCTTTTGGGATGGAACCCAATTTCTATCGAAACCAGTGGCTTACAAACCCACGACAAGTAGCTTACAAACCTACGACAAGTGGCTTACAAACCCACGAAATCAAAATCATTTAAACTACTTTGTACAAGTTCTCGAGTCCTATGGAGGAGCTCTGTAGGATGGTTCTTGCAATTTCAGTTTGAATAGATTTTTCAAAATGTTTTTAAATCTGTTTTTCAAAATGTTTTAGCTTTCAAAATCATGTTTTCAAAAATGTTTTCAAACTTTGTTTTAGCCTTAAAATATTCCTCCATTCTGATTTTAAAAACTTCTATTTTTGAACATCAAAACCTATTCTGATTTTAAATATTACTTATATAATTGACGGTCTATATCAATTATATATATATATATATTTAAAATAATGTTTTATATTCATTCTCTATCTCAAAATATTGTTTAAACACTTTATTTTGCTTCAGAGAAGTTTCAACTTGTTTTAAATTCAAATGCTTTTACAAAACAACATCTCTACAATTTAGAGCTGAGGGATGTCGACATATGGGGATACCCCATGTCGAGATGGTGACAGTTGGATTCAAAATTCAAATTTCAAAAGAAGTGTCCATTCGTTCAAAAACCTTTCGCCAATGGTTATGACTGTTGAACATCTATATAAAGGCTTCCAAAACGAATTTTTATAATAACTACTTTCTTATTTTCTTCACTCTTTCTTCTCCACCATTCCATATCCATAAAACTTCATATTTTCAAGATCGTGCCGTCATTCTGCCAAATTCTCAATAGGAAATTATTAGATACTCTCTATTTGATTCTCCATCATTCTACTAAAGATCAAAGTGCTATTCAGAGTTATAGGATTATTTTGTATTCAAAAAGTCCATAGGGTCTATCCATGCAAAAGGATTGTTATTAGAAAGTATTAGCGTGATCTTGTGTCCCGTAAATCAAGAGAGTTTACCCCAGACTCGGAGATAGGAGGGTTCCTCAAGGCCTTAGAAATTGAGGGTTGTAATTTGGATATTGGCTTATAAAAATCTGTACAAGGATATTTCCTTGGTGCAGGACTGGATGTAGGAGGATTCCGAACCAGTATAAAATCCGGTGTGTTCTTTCCTTTTACTTGCTTTACTTTACTATTTGCATTTGTTATATGTTCTGTGTTAGAATTCTGTTTATATTTGTGTTGAAAGTTTTAATTTCGTCATATAGTTCATATATTCTTTAAAACACTATTCACCCCCCCCCCCCCTCTAGTGTTATTTATGCCTTAAGATCCTTAATCCGCATCCCCAACAATTGGTATCAGAGCATTGGTTTTCATTGTTTTCATAATCTGAAATTTTGAAAAGTTTTAATGGCACAACACACTAGTAATGTCACTCCTTTCACCACTACTTCTGTCAACACAAGCGCTAACACTAGTTCATTTGTAGAGGGTCAGTCTACTGTCAGACCACCACTTTTTAATGGCACTAATTATGCATATTGGGCATGTAGGATGAAAATTTATTTACAATCCATAAGTTTAGATACTTGGAATACGACACAAATTGAATATGTTGAAACAACTACAAATTTTGCCCAGTGGACTACTGAGCAAAAGACAGTTGCACAAAACAATTCTAAGGCTATGAATATACTATTTTGTTCACTAGATAGGAATGAGTTTAATAGAGTCTCTGTTTGTAAGTCTGCATTTTAAATCTGGAAAACTTTGCAAGTAACTCATGAAGGAACAAGCAAACTTAAACAGACTAAAATTTCCATATTAACTAACCAGTTTCAATTATTTAAAATGCATGAAAATGAGTCTATTTCCGACATGTATTGTCGATTTCAAGACATTTTACACTCGTTGATTTCTTTAGGAAAGGGTTTCTCAGAAGAAGATCAAGTCAGAAAAATACTCAATTCACTCACTCCAGAATGGGATCAAAAGACACTTACTATTGAAGAAGCAAATGATGTTAGTCAAATGAAGATCGAAGAGTTAATCGGTAATCTAATGTCTTATGAAGTTCAACTACAAGGGAGAAAAGAATCTAAGGCAACGGAAAAGAAATCGATCGCATTCAAAGCAACAACTGGAGATTCAGGACAAGAGAGTGATGAAGAAATTGCTTTCATGACCAGAAATTTCAGGAAATTTCTGAAGTATAGAAAGATGAATAACTTTAAAAGAAATGATCAAAGAAATTCCAGAAATACTTCGGAGAACTACAACAACAATAATAATGGTGATAGATGCTATAACTGCAGCAAAACAGGGCACTACAAGATGGATTGTCCATATCCAGACAAACAGACATTTCAACCAAACAACGAGCAACCAAAGAAAAGAAAGAAGGCATATGCAGCAACTCTTGACGATTCAGATTCATCCAGTGATGACGAGAAGAAAACTGATAATTCAAATCTGTGCTTCACGGCTATTCTCAAATCAGAAGACGATCGGAGTTTGGATCTAAAAATAGGTACACATTTATTTTAATGTTATTGGATGCTTGCTTGCTTTGATTTTGTTTGCAATTCCTTGAATTTTTAAATTCAAAATCACCCTTTGAAATTTGAATTTTTAAATTCAAAATAATATTATTTTAATAATATTTCAAATATTAAAATATTTTAATGTATTATATTTAATATTATTACTGGAATTATATATAGATATAGAATATAGATCAATTTTCTTAAGATTTTAGGAATTTCTTAGATTTTAGGAATAGACACCTCTTTTCAAATTCAACAGGCACATGTCGACATGCCATGATACCCCATGTCGACACGCCTCTCAGAAATTTGATTTCAAAATTTGAATTCAAACTTTTGAATTTCCCTCCACCTTTTCACTTACTTCAAAATTCTGAAAAGACGCCTCTTGACTAGAGAACATGACTTTAGAGAATCTATTTAATATACTTCTCTTATCATCTCTTTTCACTTTATTCTCATAATTCAAACTTTCTTCATTATCTTCTACTCCTCTCAAACACTCATCAATGGCTTCCTCAAGTAACCCATCAACTATGAGGCTGCCCAAATCCATCAAAAATGATCTTTTCAATGACCTGGAGGCTATCAAAGCTTACATAAACTATGTAAACTATGGTAAAGTCAATACGGGAAAATTTGCCATTTTTGATGATTTTTCTTCTTATGAAATCGATCAACTTTTTGAAGAAAACTCCATTCTTAGCTTGATTGATAACAAGCAAAATGATTTCGTTTGTTATCCAAACCTTGTCAAAATGTTTTATGCAAACCTAAATCGTGGATTTTATAATGGAAATGAAGATCAAATTTGGAGTAGTGTTAAAGGAACACTTATTGTTTTAGATTCCGATATTTTGGGTACTATTTTGGGTTGCAAATCTACCGGTATGAATCTCTCGGAATTTCAAATCAATGAAACCGATCGAGAGACTTTTCATCACATTTTTGAAAGTGATGACCACATGGATTTTAAGAATCGCTTTTTCCGCCCAAAAGCAAGAATTGTCGACCTTCTTATTCAACACACAATTATTCCTAGGTCGGGAAACTACAATAATCCCACCTCAAAAGTGTGTAAAGCTCTTTTTGCTATTTTTGGAAAATATGATATTAATTGGGCACAAACTATTTTGGATGAGTTAAGACCCAAAAATTTTAATATGGGAGAAAACACTCTTTATCATGGAATTTACCTTACTCGGATTTTCAATTATTTTGGTGTGGATGTTAAAAAGGAAGAGTTTGTAAGTAGAAAAGTGTTCAATCATGGGAACATTTCTCTTATGAAAATCCCACTCATGTTTCAACCATATGAAACACTTGCCGAAAAGGAAGAGAGACTTGCTCATGAAGAGATGGAAGAAGAGGAAGAAGAAGGGGAAGGAATGGAAATTGAAGAAGAAGAGGAAGATGAAGAAACATCTTTGGAAAGTATAGAGTATCCACATACCCCCGCCAATCCGTCCAACAAAACCATACTCAAGAACCAAAAGATACTTGCCCAAAACCAAAAGGTTCTTAAGAGATCTATTAGCAAGAAAATGGATAAAATCTCCAACAAGATCGACAAGTTCTTTGGGAAGATAGGCAGGAAACTTGGCTTGTCTTCATCATCATCTTCATCAAACTAATCCTAGCCATTATCTCTCTAGCTATCGTTTATCTATCTTTGTATTTTCTACTTTTTTAGTTAAGATTATGTATTGTTAACTAATATAAGTAATGCTATCTTATTCTCTGTTTTCCAGCTTTATATATCTCTGATAGTTATTTATTTTAAGTTTATATAGGTCCACTAGTATAAAAATAAACTTAAAAATAAAAAATAACTCAACTTGGTCATTCTGTCTAGACCATGTCGACATGCCCCATCCCCCCATGTCGACATATAACAGTCAAAAAGTAGTTACAATTTCTAACTTCAAATTCTTGTAACTACCAAGTGACAATTCATTTTGAACGGCCAATAACTCCTATAAATACCTATTTCTTCCAGAAAAACTTCTCTACCTCCATTTCTATTCATCTCCTCTCATACTTCAACTTATTTCTTAAATTATGGCTTCTCCAATTAAGAATTTAAGTGAAAATCTTGAAGAAGCTCTTACTTCTTTCAAGAATATTCTTTCTTTTATACGTAGAAACCAAAGGCACTTAGAATTAAGCCAAATACAGATGATCAAAGAGCAAGAGAAACACTTCGACGCACTCCGTTGGATGATCTCAAGCCTTAGCAAAGACGAACCCGAAGAAAATCCACCGGTCACTCTCGACAAAGATAATTGGGAAGTTATCAAAACTGATCCTATCTTTGGAGAAGATGGATGGGTGGAAGTCCCAAGGAATGTCTGATCATTATGTATGTATGTTTGTTTGTTTGTTTGATTTGATTTGATTTAGATTTGATTAGGATTTGATTGGATTGTTTACTTAAGTTTGATTTGGATTTGGTTTGTATATAACTCCATATACTATACATGATTGGTTTGCTATGTATGATATTGATTTGATTGTCAAGTTACACTTATATATGCGCACACACTTGATCACTTACACGTTCACTTTACACTTTTATTCTATATATACTTTAGAACAGGTAAATCTTTTATTCCTTTTTGTTGATGACAAAGGGGGAGAAAGTAATAAAAATATATGTGCTTGGTGTAAGGGGGAGTCATGGAATAAAGGAGAGTTGTAGTTTTAAGAAGAAGTCACGGAGTAAGGGGGAGTTATGGTATGGTAAGAATATTTTATAAATAAAGGTTGTCATCATCAAAAAGGGGGAGATTGTTAGGAACTGAGTTGATGATGTTTTGATGACAACAACCTTATATAGTTATTATACTTTACTTTATAAAATATATACTAACATTTCCATATGTATATATATATATATATATCTATGTATGTATGTATGTATGTATATAGGAAGTATATGCAGGTGTTATTGAAGACTGATCAGTATAAAGACTCAAGCATCAAGATGAAGATTAGTGATTCAAGATTCAAGACTCTAGAGAATCAAGATTTCAAGATCTCAAGATAAGTGTCTAGTATTTTGTTAAAACTTCATAATAGCACTCTCATCTTTCTTCCAATTTTCTTTTGGGATGGAACCTAATTTCTATCAAAACCAGTGGCTTACAAACCCACGACAAGTAGCTTACAAACCTACGACAAGTGGCTAACAAACCCACGAAAATCAAAATCATTTAAACTACTTTGTACAAGTTCTCGAGTCCTATGGAGGAGCTCTGTAGGAAGGTTCTTGCAATTTCAGTTTGAATAGATTTTTCAAAATGTTTTTAAATCTGTTTTTCAAAATGTTTTAGCTTTCAAAATCATGTTTTCAAAAATGTTTTCAAACTTTGTTTTATCCTTAAAATATTCCTCCATTCTAATTTTAAAAACTTCTATTTTTAAACATCAAAACTTATTCTGATTTTAAATATTACTTATATAATTGACGGTCTATATCAATTATATATATATATTTAAAATAATGTTTTATATTCATTCTCTATCTCAAAATATTGTTTAAATACTTTATTTTGCTTCAGAGAAGTTTCAACTTGTTTTAAATTCAAATGCTTTTACAAAACAACATCTCCACAATTTTGAACTGAGGGATGTCGACATATGGGGATACCCCATGTCGACATGGTGACAGTTGGATTCAAAATTCGAATTGCAAAAGAAGTGTCCATTCGTTCAAAAACCTTTCGCCAATGGTTATGACTGTTGAGCATCTATATAAAGGCTTCCAAAACGAATTTTTATAATAACTACTTTCTTATTTTCTTCACTCTTTCTTCTCCACCATTCCATATCCATAAAACTTCATATTTTCAAGATCATGCCGTCATTCTGCCAAATTCTCAATAGGAAATCATTTAGATACTCTCTCTATTTGATTCTCCATCATTCTACTAAAGATCAAAGTGCTATTCAGAGTTATAGGATTATTTTGTATTCAAAAAGTCCATAGAGTCTATCCATTCAAAAAGATTGTTATTAGAAAGTATTAGGGTGATCTTGTGTCCCGTAAATCAAGAGAGTTTACCCCAGACTCGGAGATAGGAGGGTTCCTCAAGGCCTTAGAAATTGAGGGTTGTAATTTGGATATTGGCTTATAAAAATCTGTATAAGGATATTGCCTTGGTGCAGGACTGGATGTAGGAAGATTCCGAACCAGTATAAAATCCGGTGTGTTCTTTCCTTTTACTTGCTTTACTTTACTATTTGCATTTGTTATATGTTCTGTGATCATTCTGTGTTAGAATTCTGTTTATATTTGTGTTGAAAGTTTTAATTTAGTCATATAGTTCATATATTCTTTAAAACACTATTCACCCCCCCCCCTCTAGTGTTATTTATGCCTTAAGATCCTTAATCCGCATCCCCAACATAAACTACTTTATTGCTCAATGGCTCTTTTAGTTTGACTTTCTTGTTTTTCATGTTGGCCTTTATTTGGAGCTTGTGCTTCATCTTCTCCTTCCACAATCTTTATTGATCCTTGAGATGGAGCTCCTTTAAAAAGTTCATACATAGCTATTGTTTCAATTGTTGTAGATTCTAGAGTTTAATCACATTGTTTCCAATCTTAGTAAGGTTGAAGATTGTCCAACTTCCATATTTTTTAAGTTAAAGTTATAGACTATACTATTTTCCAAAGTTGATTATGACGCGACTCCTTCATTTAGGATGCCATTATCATTCCTTTCTCTTACCATTTTCCTCTTTTGAACGAAGAACTCTTATGCAATTAATCTATCGTGAAAGTTATTGAGAATCGGAGTTTCAGGCCCTCCTTCTAGCGCAAAAATGTTAACAAGAAAACTTGTTAACACCCTAAAGCAGAGTTTAATATGTAGATGACTCGTTTGAGACTACCTTTTGAACAGATAGAGATAGTTGAAACTTATTGATACCCTAAAGACCTCCTTTCGAATAGGTTGTGGCAGATGAAACCCCTTCTTTTATAACCTTTCAATATGGTCAGAATAGTTGATTCTCTTTGATAATGACTTTCAAGCTTGTTTAATTGGTTTAGGACTCTGTTGGAACTACTTTTTAAAGTAGTCAAGGTGACTGATTATTAGGACTTAACGGTTTAAGAATATTAGTTGAATTAAATGGTTTCGACTTCCACAAAAGGTATCCTTTCGAACATATTAATGCAAATAGGCCTTAATCAGAGTCATACAGAACCATTTAATGCACTTCTATATCCAAGAGCACTACAAAATTTTCTTTGAAAATACAATCCTTTATCACTTGAAACTCAGATGTATAAAGTAATTCTATCTCTAATCATATTTGGGAATTAGGGTTTACAAGTTTTAGAAAATACAAGTAAGGAGTGAATGAAATTGGATCTCAAAATGAGACCCCTAGGGCCTTATTTATGGGTGCTGGTTGATTCCCTTCCACGTCAGACCTTTTGACTTAGTCGAAAGAGGGTTTTGAAGACCTTTCGCCGTTGTTGGATTCAGGACGCCTTTGCAACTCCACTTTTGAGTGAAATTGGGGTGCTTTCGACTTCATCAAAAGGTATGGAAGTGCTCTTTACGTAGCCGTTAACGTGCTATGTAAGTTGGCAAGTGCGTTAGCTTCCAACGCTGTCAAAACGTGCACTTGTAGGCTTTGAATGAGTTGGAGTACTGTAGAAAGCTTAGCTGCAGAAGATACCATTCGTAAGCATCCTCTTTGTTCAATGTGAAACTCCATCTTTTAGTGTTTATGGAAGTTATATTGAACTCATATAATTCTTCCTTCATCGGTGTGGATGGCTTCAACCATTTCAAAAGGCTAATATATGCTTTCGGCAGGATTTCTTTGGCCTAACGTTCTTCCAGTGAAGGTAAATGAAGATGAAACCAATCATATTGAATGCTTTGACACGCGTATGGAAAACCTGTTATCCATTGCCTTCGATAGGTACCTTTTCACCTCTTCGAAAGCTCATTATTTATCCAAAATTCTACTGAAGCATCCCTTTGACTCTTTCAAAAGGCTTTGTGATTTTTGTTTCCCTTTATATATGCTTCCTTAATATTCTTCATGGTTTTAGCAAAGTTATTATGGCGTCAGATGATAACAACTATCATTCTTCATGGATCCTTCTTTTGTATTCTTTAAGGCTTTAATAAAGTTGGAGTGGTTTTTGATGATAACCATGACCGTGATAGAAGTGTCTTCTTAGTGCTTAGGAGGCCCCATTCTAACCTTTTCGAAAGCCTTATTTAATGCTTACATAAACCATTCTAAAGCCTTTGGGACCTCACTAATGTTGTTGCACCTTCTTTCATACTTTCACTTTTGAGAAGATTTTATAGATAACAAATCTGAATAGTTGATATTAACTCTATTAATCATGCAATTTGATGCTTAAGCGACAAAAAAAGTTTTCAAACTTATTGAGCCATGTAAAATAAATTAAAAAGAAAATTTCTTTAGAATCCAAATATTATATGATGATTAACAAAGATTTTACGGCATTTGCATTCGTTAAGAAATTTGACAAATTATAAACTAATCAACAATTCATTATCGATCCTTATATTATAGTTGTGTAAATTTTTTAATTTCGTTCATATTATTAAAAATTTGTAGTTCCCTTCAATTTTCTATTATAAGCTCAATCCTATACAAAATTTGATGGCGTTAATTTTTCTAAATGGAACGAGCAAATATTTTTCAACATGGGAATTCTTGACCTAGACATGTCTATCATGAGTGATGAACCCACTGCTATTACTGATACAAGCAGCGGGGATGAGATAGCTATTCATGATGCATAGTCATTATCAAATAGATTGGCACCTATGTTTCTGCGTATGTGCATAGCACTTAACATTAAGATATCCCTACCTAAAAAAGTGAAAGCAAAAGTCTTTTTGAACAACATCAAAGATTGCTTCCATTCTGCTGATAAATCCATTATTGGGAAACTGATGGCAGATTTGACCATAATGGGGTATGATGACACTCGAACCATGAATAAGCACATAGTTAATATAACCAATCTGGCTGCTAAACTTAGAGTTTTGGGCATGACTGTGGATGACCTTTCTCTCGTCAAGTTCGTCTTTAACTCCCTTCCTTCTGAATATGGGTATTTTCAAATCAATTATAATACTATTAAAGACAAGCGGAATGCAAAAGATTTGCAAAGCATGTTGTTTCAGGGAGAATGAAGACTTAAGCAGTAGGGTGGCTATGTGAGTAAAGGACATGTGTTAAATATAATAACTAGAGGAGCTGGTTTTAAGAAAACCGAAAAGGGCCTTAGAAAAGGTCTTGGACCATCTCATTAAGGGGAATTATCGTTATTTCTTGGGAAGAAGGAAAAGAAAAACAAATGCTTCTTTTGTAAAAGTAGGGTCACATCCAAGAGAATTGTTATAAGAGGAAAGCTTGGTTTGAGAAAAAGGGATTCATTACGACCTACAAAACAGACCTAAATGATCATTATCTTTATATGCAAAATAAAGAGAAAGCAAAAAATTAAAGTAGTGGGTGTCTTTTGCCTGTTTCTTAGTTCTAATGTTATTTTAGATTTAAAAGAAACATTTTATGTCTTGTTTCTATAAATTTAATTTCGTATTTCAAACTTGTTGTTGAAGGTTTTATGGATGAACTTAAAAGCAATAGCTTTGATTTTTAAAAAATTCTATTAATATTGGTTTTGGAATTCTATGTGACGGTTTATACAATTTAAATCAAGAGAAGAAAATTTAAATGAAGCTCTTGTTACCCTACATCCCATACTGGTACGAAACATACACTTAATGAAAATAGTTTCGTTTATTTATGGCATAAAAGGCTAGGGCACATATCCATGACAAGAATTAAAAGGCTTATAAAAGATGAAATGCGCGGTAACCTAGACTGGGCCAGATATGATGTTTATGCAGACTATATTAAAGGAAAACAATCAAAACTAACGAAGTATGGAGACAGGAAAAGCACCCAGCTACTCAAAATTATTCATTCAGATATTTATAGGCCATTTGATATTTCATCCATCGATGGAGAGAAATATTTTGTTACCTTTATCGACGATCATTTCCATTACGGTATTTTGTACTTAATGCACGAAAAATTTTCAATCTGTAAGCATCATTGAAATATACATAAATGAAATTGAGAGGCAATTAATCAAAAAGAAGAAAATCGTTAGGTCAGATAGAGGTGGTGAATATTATGGAAGATAAAGGATCGGGTATTAGGCTTTTTTCTGAACTCCTTAAAAATTCGGTATATGCGGCCAATACATAATGCCATGATTACCTAGGAAGAATAGTGTAGCTGAAAGTTGTATTCATACCCTTATAGAAATGGTTAGAAGTGTGATTAGTAGGACTATACTACCAACATTTTTGTTGACACATGCCTTAAAAACCACTGTACACATCTTAAATCAAGTTTCAAGCAAGTCAGTTCCATAAACCACTTTTGAACCGTGGATAGGAACCAAACCCAGTTTAAGATATTTATGTGCATGGGGATGCCCAGTGGAAGCTATAATTTACAACCCTTATGAAAATAAATTGGACCCAAGGGAATTAACATGTCATTTTTTTGGTTATCTAGAAGGATCAAAGGAATATACTATCCTAATCATACACCCATAATAATAGAAACTAGAAATGCTAAATTTATTAAAGATGGTGAAGCCAATGGGAGTGTAAAAGAAAAGGGAGGTGATCATTCAAGAAGTCCATGTACAAATGCCTATACCACTAGTTCAAATTGAACATATGCCTAATGTAATGGTTGAACCGGTCATTGACCAAATCAATAATGACAAACAACAAATGAATGATCCATCGATTGAACAACTACAAAACGAGACTATAACCACTGAAATTATTGAAGAACCATAAGAAATTCCATTAAGAAGGTTTCAAAGAGAAAGGAGATCGGCAATTCTGATGATTACATTGTATACCTTCATGAGACTGAATTTAACACAAGAAACATTAATGATCCAGTTTCGTATAAGAAAGCTGTAGAAGATAACAATTCTGATAAATTGATTGATTTTATGAAAGAAGAAACGAAATTTATGCATGGTAATAAATATTGGGAGTTGGTCTAATTGCTAGAAAGACAATACGGATTAGGTGCAAGTGGATCTTTAAGACCAAACTTAACTCAAAAGGAAATATTGAACGACATAAAGCTAGACTTGTTGTGAAAGGTTTTAATCAAAGAGTAGACATTGATTATAATGAAACTTTCTCTCCGGTGTCAATGTATAGGAAATATTTCATTGATTATGTCATACTATGATCTTATACTCATATATCAGTCAATTGTACTTCTAAGTTCTATGTCAAATATTGGATCGGTAATCGACTATTGTCTTACATGTCTAGATTGGGATCTGGATGACGAAACAACACCAGTAGCTTATCTATGTAGTGCAAATAGGTGTTAAAAATTCCTAAATATGTCTATAGTCCACTACGAAATCATCGTACAACTAGTTGTTGAAATCTGCTAGAGGCGATGGAGGCGCAACATACTTACAATTTGTTTTTCCGTTGTAGTCCCACCTAGACTAGTGGTGTGTCCTAGCGGAAATTATGTATAGTTATATAAACTTAACACTGTAAATAATCTTGTTCAAAATAAACTTTGCTTTCATTTTTATTTTCTTACATATGTGATATTGAATAAAGATGTAAATAATGAATTAAATACATCAAACAAAAACAAGTAAAGTTTTTGACATGAAACAAATTCTAGATATCTTAGTAATACAGCATTGGCGAAAAGAATACATGCACAAAATGTTGTTAAAAGGTGAGCTTAATATAGATTATAAATTATATTTCTTCTAAATGGCCTGTAAGTGATTGAAGTTATGCTTGATACTATACTTTAACGAAGTCCATACAGGCTTTAGTATTTAATTATTTAAATATTGACTAAGGACCGAGTTCACATAAGAGAGTAAACACAGCCGAGTAGTTAGTTATTTTAGAGTTCAACCAATGTAGAATTAATCTATAAATGTCATAAATTAACTAAAAATATTGTATTAAATATAAATGACATCTTCACTTGAATCCTAAATTATTTTAAAACGATATATAAAATTGTACGTTGATTTAATTAACAGACAATTTTAGATAAATTAGTTAAAATGAGTGAATTAATTACTTAATCATTTAGGCCAGAAATATGGAAGTCCACATGCCCAATAGGGTTGGCCATAGCTTGAGATGGCAAGAAGCGACTTGGTCTACAAGGGTTCGAAAGAAAGGCGAGATATTTGTGATACAGTTAGCTATAAATAGCCACTTAATTTTCATTATCTCTAGACACCAAACAATGCTAACCCTAGCCTCCAAAGCAAGCGTTGTGAAGCCAAGGAAATGATATTGCATTACATAGCCAAAGAGGCATAACAAAATGTTCAAATAAATAGATAACCAATAATTGAGTTGTTCGACGTTCGATACGATCGCACGAAGGAGGTAATCTTTCCTTTCTAAATACACACAAACACATACTAACTTATACAAGCTTATCATCATCTTTGTGTTATTCCACCTTATAAAATATATTAATAATTAAATAAGGAAATAATTCATTATGTTATAGAATATATGTATATGTACGTATAAAATATTTTTTGGATTTAAAAAAATTATACTTTCAAATCCAGATATATATATATATATTACATAAAATAAATGTTTTATTTATTTAAACCTTTAAATTATTTGAATTTAATATTAAAGAATAATATTTCAATACATCTCGGTTTAACTTTTTATATATAATGTAAACCATAAATGATCATTTTTATTTAATTTTTTTAAGCTTTCGGCTTCAACCGATAATTTTTTTAACTATTTAATAAGTCAAATAATTTCAAATATTAAAAAATTTTATTTTACAGATACATAAAAGCTGCATGGAAATTAATAAAAAAAAATCGTTCTTATTCTTGGTTTTAGAAGTCTAGTTTTTAGTATGAAAAAATGATAACTGTTTTAAACTTTAAAATTTAAATTATTAACCAATATGTAAGAAGATTATTAATAATTTATATATATATATATATATATTAAATATATATATATATACATAAACTTAAACATACACATACACACATATAAGAATAATATACATATATATGACATTATTGATTAACCATGACATTGAACCTACTTAATAACTGTAAGTTAGAATGGTTGATTATACACTTATGACACATGTTCCCACATTGCTCCTAGATTATATATTATAATTAATATAGTTATATGGTTAATATTGTGAATATGAACATACTTAAGTGTTAAAAGATAAAATTAAAATAATTAAATTGATAACAAAACATTGTTATTAAATAATAATAGAAGAAATAAAATATTTAATAGAAAGGTAACTAAATTAAAACTAATTACCGTAAATCCTTTTATTAAACAATACTAAATATGATTTAGTATAGATTTATTATTTACATTAACACACAAAAAACTCTTGTGCAAATTCAAAAAGGAATTTTTTTTGAAATTTCCTTTTTAACGATGCTATCAATGCACCTGACCTAATAAAATATCAGATCCTACATTGTATTTGTACGAATAATTAACTAACACGTAAGGCAATCATTTGGAAAAAAATTAGATGGGTGTCTAAGGAAAATGCGCTTAGACTAAGGAGAAGATTACTCTAATTAAGTAACACTCTTATGAATGGAAAAACTACAGATCTCCTAGCCTTTGCCTAGCTTGTCGAAGTGGTTTATTCCAATGGTGTTCCCTTGTAGAAATTCTAGAAGTGTTTTAAGTTTAGGTTGATTTCAAATAAGCATATTTGAATATTAAAAATAAAATTAATTTTTTTTTAAATTTGAATAAAATATTACATATAAAGAGTTAAAAAATATAAAATTGTTTCTAAATTTATATAAATATAAAAGTTATATCTATAGTTAAAATGTTTAAGTAATAAAAGAATACATATGAATATGTATGTATGTATGTATGTATGTATGTATGTATGTATGTATGTATGTATGTATGTATGTATGTATGTATGTATAGAACTTAATGGATATTGATTGTTATAATATATATGTATGTCTATATGTACAAAGAAAATGGAAGGTTTAAATAAAGTAAAACTCAAACAGACTTAAAAGAACATTCATTGGATGTATAATGACATATGGTATCATCTCCATTACATAGATTATAATACCCTATAAAATTAGTTTAAATTACGGTTTTAAAATAAAATCGTCTTCATCATTTATTATATAAACATAGTAGTTTACATACCTATGGTTATTGAGCACCCTTAGGCTATATAATATCTAAAGTGCTGTTTATATTATGATTTAATAGGTAATAATATTGTGTAACATTGTTGAGAACCTTAAGAGTTGCTTAATTACCCTTAGGTTATCACCAAATGATGGGTCTAAGGTATCTAATAAACTTGGTTATTTGTTGAGCACCCTTTAGGTCATAAACTTGGTTCGATGCAAAGTGTAAAGAAATGTTAGGAGCTATATATGATGTAATTAGTAAAGTGTTATTTACTATTTATGGGGACTACAATTTTTTGAGCACCATCAAGGTTGTAGAAATATGATATATCTTAACACCTACTAAAAGAATTTATGAAATTCTCATATCTCTTTTAGGGTTTTTGAGAGATGTAAATACTTTGGAAGCTTTATTAGATAAAGATAATAAACCAATCTACTAAGTGTAAGAACATAAGTTATGCTTTCTAATTTACGCTAATGAATTTGCACATATTAAATGACAATTGCGAAACTATTTTTCTAAAAAAACACATCAATTGGTGCAAACTACAAATATTAGTTAAGAAAGGTTAAGATTGCATTCACCTTTGAAAAACTTTGTTGTGTTATTGCCAGTGAGCCAATGGCTAAACCCAATAAGGATTCCACGCACAAACAAATTAAGGCATATGAAAGCTAATCATTAAACTATGAGCTTGCCCATTGCTTATACACAAGCAGTAATTTTATTCCCTAAAATCATAGTAAAATGGGATAAAAATATCTTCTCGGTGCTTTAAATCTCATCATTTAAATAAACAATTTAACAAAAACCATACTTTGTCGCAAGGAAAATGCCGGCTCAAAACCTAGTTAAAAGCCGTCGTGTATATAAAAATAGTCTATCACCATTCTCAAAACATAATCCATCGCACTTTTAAACATGTGCTATCACACTTACAAAATACTTAATCATCTTAAATGTTGCTTGTTTTTATTACAAGTGAAGTATGGGTCAGCCCGCACTATTCTACCGGCTCGCATAAATTAAATGGCCCACGTCTCCACTCGTAGCCTTGTCCATATTTTTTTCCTGTACTCAGGCCGGTGTAGTTCCAGAAGCTAGTACCATAGCTTTCCTTTAAACATAAATCTCGCTCTTAGCTCTAGTAGCTTGCTTCCCTCATCAAAGCTACTTGCTCTACACCATCACATGCACAAACCTAGCATAGACCATATCACAACATTCAACTCTATCACCCGCGCCATCTAGCTTTCCAGTAATGCCAAACAACTTCTGTTCTTCTCCACCCTGACCAAACCCGCTACCCACTACTCCTCCACCTCTAGGCTAGCAATATATGCTCATGGGCCCAGCTATGCACAGACTTCAAAGCTCTCTTCTTTGTGTCAAAAACTAGAATTTTGATGGCTCATGAACTGGGCATTACCGGATAAGGACCCAATGAGTCTCTTCGTTCATATGTAAACCACTTCAAAAAGAGCCAATCCATGCAAGAGGCATGGACAAGAATTGCCTACTTGTTGCCTTACGTTCTAGTGTAAGGTATTTGTCCAGAATATGGAAAGAGCTACAAAACAACCAATTTCCTCCTTGATTGATTTCCTCCAAAGGAAAATGACATAATGAGGGTGCAAGAGGTCGAGCTATCCAGTAGTGATAAGGAGAATAGGAGAGGTAAAAAGAGTAGTGCTCGGGAAGACAATGACCGCCGAAGTAATGGTCGGTAGGATAATAGCGAGAAACGCACCGAAAAAGGCTCACGCTATTAAAATTTGAATCATGACATGGAAACTATATATCTTGTCACACGAGATTGCACACCGTTTCAATGATCGCCTTCCTCCAGGTCTGGGCGAAGGGGGGTTCCCCAAGGTAATGGGACACTACAAGGGGAAGGGGGATTTCCGACGGCTGAAAACCGTCGGCGGCCGTCGGAAGCCGTCGGAAATGACGGCGTCGGGGAGCAGTGTTTCCGACGGCTACCGACGGGTGCTGCCGTATAGATTACCGACGGCTTCCGACGGCTTCCGGCGGTTTCCGACGGCTTCCGTCGCCCGTCGGAAGCCGTCGGAAACCGCCGGAAATCAGGCCGCCGGGAGCCGTCGGTAACCGATGAAAATTTCGACCTATAAGCCGTCGGGAGCCGTCGGAAGCCGTCGGAAATCTGCTATTTTTTTTTTTAAATCTGCTGCAAATAGAGCCTTCCATCCACATTTCTCTTCCAAACACTACAATATCAATACTGCACAATCCAATAAACAATAATCCAACCAAACATGCAAAACCAATACTCCAAAATATTCAATAGACACAGAAATAAACAAAATTGGAATAAAAATAAAATACAAAATATACATAACATTCCAATATTAACAATAATACTAACAATAACTGTTCTAATCATGCATATCCTGATACAGCTACAGAACCAAGTGTATTATACATAATTATACATATCAACAATTAATTATTCCATCTACCAAATCATTGTAAACTAAAACTAAACATACCTGCACGAACGAATCAGAAAGCAATGAATCAATCTGCCCCAGATCCAGAGCCAGCCGATGAAGGGAAGCGGCCACCAAACTGCTGCATGTACTCAAATAACCGTGCCGTCTGCATGGCCTGTTGGCGGTTCTGCTCCTCCAACTGCTGAACTCTAGTCTGCAATTCTTCTATACTTGCTAGCTCGCTCTGAGGTCTACTCCGCCGTCTCCTACTCTGACTACTGGACTGCAATAATTGAAAAATAAATAAAATCAAAGTTTATTGTTTTGAAAAGGTAAGAATATCATATTTTAAGTATTTTAAGAAAAACTAAATTATTTACCGCTAAATTGCCAAATCCGTATCGTCGACCATGCTCTGGTGGACTCATAACGAACTCAAAAATAACGTCCTCTTCATCGGTCGTCAGCTGCTCTCGACCCGTATCAGAAAGGAGTTTCTGTCGCTGCTCCATAAACATCTCCTGCATTGACAAATTAATAATATCATATCTTATTTCATAATAATTTGACAACTAAAACAATTACTAATACTGAATAAAATGAAATATGCTTACATGGCTTTTACTGGATTTATCGTCCTGCCATGTGTACGAAACAGTCCCGTTTGGATTAACATGCTCGACAGCATGCGTACGGGTGAACACGTCCATATAGCTGACAGGACCATGTGCCTCGGCTTCCTGAAGTTGATTGTTACATACAATTATTATACATTTAAAATCATATAGCATAAACTATTTACATTTATTATTCAGTAATTAAATTTACCAACTCCTGCCGATACTGCTGAAACGACTTCGATCCTCCGCGATGAGTAACGGGATTCTTATTTCTATTTGCAGAGTTTCTATCTGACTCTGCCTGTACATTCAAAATTTGATACATTATTTTCCAATCACGTTAAATTAATAATTCAAAAAAAATTAGTATACTTGCCTTCGCCTCGTCCGTCTCCCAGTAGCTCAACCAAGCTTGCCACACGCTCTCCCCCATCCACCGTGGTCTCTTCCCGGATTTCTTAACCTCAGATATCGTGTCTCTATAGTTCTTTCGCATCTTCCTCATCCAGTATGCTCGTGCCAGCTGCATATCATCTGTCTGGATGTCTATCTCAGCCTGTGTTAAAAAAAGATTACACTTTAAACGATAAACGGTAGAAAAACGACAAAAACGAATTAAAAATGGAAAACATAAAAATTACACATACTAGGACATCCTGCCATATGCACTCTATGATGTGCGGAGGGATGGTATCCCACTTCGGCCAGCACGCGCTCATCCTACTACGATATGCTGCTCTGGAGACGTCCAACACTACCTTAGTGGGTAGTAGCTCGAACCCCCTGTTTTTAAGTACGATACAGATAAGTACGTACGTATAGTATAGAAAAAATAAGATGATGAATAAGATTTAATTTTTACCCATCTGCTTTGGGGACTAACGTAACAACTGGACGGTGTGGCGCTTGCGATGGGCCACTGCCATCGCCTCCTGAAGAATGGGAAGAGCTCCTCCCTCTATGTGACATAATGATAAACCTGTGACGTTTACACATCATTATATAAGAGAATAAAAACATGATAATGAAATATATTTCATATGAACATGACATCAACGGTATAAATTGCTTAATTATAATGACTGAAATGTAAATAGAAATGTAAGTTTGTTATACCTGATTCATAATGGGTGTACTCTTCCTACGATAAGCAGAGTTCATTGCATTTTTAATAAAAATTGCTAAATAAATGAAAAATTGAAATAACATAAAAAAATAGTAAACGGATTTAGTTTCATAGTTACATCAATTTCATAATACATCAAGAATTCAACATAGTTACATCAATTGCAAAAAAACAGATTCAAATTTATATCAGTCATCATCGTCTTCTGATTCAGATTCGGTCTCGTTTTCGACGATATTTTCCTCTGCACTGTCAAACGCTTCTACCAAAACATTTGATTCATCGATCAAAGGACCAAAATCTGTATGATCGTCTGTAATTATTATTTCGTTATTTTGCTCAAGATCTGCCTGATAAGCTTGTTCGTCCGGAATATTCTTCCCATCGAATGTGAATCTGGCCTTTGTTTTAAAAACTGCAGACCAATCTGCTTTATCTCTTTTTAGAGACGGATAAGGAGCGTAATAAACTTGCAATGCTTGTTTGGCTAGTACAAAAGGATCATACTTGTGATAGTGCGATGTATGCTTTATTTCGATAAGATTATTATCCTTATGCACATTAATTCCAGAACCTGGAACATTGCTAAACCAATTGCATCTAAATAGAAACACCTCCTCCGCGGGTCTTGAGAAATATGTCAGTTGCAAAATTTGTGTTAGAACGCCATAAAAATCATTTAAATGGTTTTCTGGATCGTCACTACCTTTAACAAATACACCAGTATTATTTGTTAATTTTTCTGCACCGTATTCTTTGGTGTTAAATTTGTATCCATTGACGAAATATATTGGATATGTCTTGACCACTCTTTTTGGTCCCATTGCAAGATGTTTCAACCCTTCGTCAACAACACAATTTTTCGGCTCATAAACGTAATTTGAAAACCAACGGGAAAATTCTTTACTGAGATCTCCGTTCGGATGTTCCCGTTCATAAACACTGTTTATATAAACAAATTATTACATTAGGTTATACACGCGCATGCATTACAGAAAAGAATAAAACAAAAATTATTATTTCAGAATACCTAACAAACGGTGCAACCTCGGCACAATTTAGAAGAATATAAGTGTGTGCTACACGAAGATCTCTATCGTCTAGCCATATTTCCACACATTTTCCAGAAGGCCGACCATGTTGTCTAAAAATAGATAACATTGCTTGAGAGGACTCTTGTTCGTCGCCTTCATCATTACGAGGAACACTTTGAAATGAAATATTCACATGGTCACTGAAATAGTGAGAGAAAAAGAACGAAGCTTCTTCTTCGATGTAAGATTTACATATCGAACCTTCAACTCGTGCTTTTTGTCTCACTTTTTTCTTCAGATGATTCAAATATCTATGCAACATTAATTTATATTAACTTCATCTTTCAAATGCAATTAAATTACGTTATAACATATTACATACCTCTCAAATGGATACATCCATCCGTATTGGACAGGACCTCGAAGTCGTGCTTCAGATGGAAGATGAACAGGTAAATGTTCCATCACATTAAAAAAACCTGGCGGAAATGTTTTCTCTAATTTGCAAAGCAATATAGGAATGTCCACTTCAAGTTTACGTAAACGTTGCACTTTTAAAGTAGTCGAACAAAGCTCTTTGTAAAACATACTAAGCTCCGTTACTACCTTCCAAACTTTTAACGGCAGTAGTTCTTTAAACATAACGGGAAATAAATTTTCCATCATTATGTGACAGTCGTGACTTTTCATTCCGCTCAATCTACCATTTTTAAAGTCAACACATCTACGAAGATTTGATGATATCCCATCAGGAAATCTTAACCCTTCCACCCATTTTAACACAGCTTTAACTTGATTATTATCTAATTCGTAACAAACTTTTGGTTTTTTACTGTCATTTGGTTTCATATGAAGCTCGGGACGTTTGCATAATTCTTCTATATCACGTCTTGATTTCAAATCATCCTTCGTCTTCCCTTTCACATTCAAAATTGTGTTAAACACATTATCAAATACATTTTTCTCATTGTGCATCACATCTATGTTATGGCGAAGCAGAAGATGTTTCCAATACGGTAACTCCCAAAAAATAGTTTGTTTGCACCAGTTATGAACAACTGATTTGCCTTCAATTTCTATTTGCTCCCCAATTTCATATATCTTTGGATAGTCCTTAACAAGTTCATATATGTCTTCGCTTGACCATATCGTCGGTGGTTGTCTGGTTTCTACTCTATTAGCTAAAAAGTTTTTCTTGTCTCCTCTGAAGGGATGATTTACATGGAGAAAACATCGATGACAGTCAAACCATGAAATTTTCTTACCATGAGGTAAAGAAAACGCTCTTGTTTCATCCATGCAATATGGACATGCTAGACGACCGGCAGTACTCCATCCCGAAAGCATTGCATAGGCAGGAAAATCACTTATAGTCCACAACAAACAAGCAAACATACGAAAAATTTTCTTCTTTGACACATCGTATGTTTCTACTCCTTCGTTCCACAGTATTTTTAACTCCTCAATCAACGGTTGTAAATATACATCGATTCCTTGTGTCGGATCGTCGGGGCCAGGAACGACAACAGGAAGAAACATATATTGCGTTTTCATGCACATCCATGGAGGTAAATTATACGGTGTGACGATAATGGGCCAGGATGAATATTTAGAACCAAATTGAGAAAATGGAGAAAAACCGTCCGTACATAATCCTAATCTAACATTTCGACTCTCCGCTGCAAAATTTGGATACGTTTTATCGAAATGCTTTCATGCTTCTCCATCGGCCGGATGTGTCAACGTACCCTCTTCCTCCGTTCTCACGCTATGCCACCTCATATTAGACGCAGTTACAGAAGATGCATATAATCTTTGAAGTCTTGGAGTTATGGGTAAGTAGTGCATACGCTTGTACGGAACTTCCTTACCCTTCTTTTTTCTTGGTTTGTATCTCTCCTGGTTACAAACTTTACAATTTCTAAGGTTTGCGTCTTCTTTCCAAAACAACATGCATCCTTTTAAACATGTATCTATTTTCTGATACGGTAAACCAAAAGCCGACATAAGTTTTTTAACTTCGTAGTGATTTTCACACATTAGATTATCGGGCGGCATATGTCTTTTTGCAGCTTGTACAACAGCCGTAAACCCAGCTTCAGTGATGTTGTATTTTGACTTCATCGCAATGTATTCTGCGATTACTGACAGCTGCGTGCCGCTTTTACAACCATCCCAAATAGGTTTCTTAGCTGCATCTAGTAAATCATAAATTTTCTTAGCTTGAATATTTGGTTCTTCAACATTTACATCATCGTCGTCAACTTCAACCATAGGAAACATTGATCGTGCTGCATCTTCGACCATATTTTCTATACGGGTCGTTGAAACTATTTCGTTAACGACACTTTCAGACTCTACAGAAGTATTTGCTACAACTTCTCCATGCCGATCCCAAACATAATATTCGGGTGTGAAACCGTGTTGGCACAAATGAACTTTCACAATATCTGGTAACAAAAACTTCAAATGTCTACACCTACTACACGGACAACGAATTTCTGGATCGTTTCCGTTATTACTTAAGGCGAATTCAACAAACACGTTTATACCATTATAAAAATCTTCTTTTATTGAGCCCCTCGGTCCTTTTCTTTGGTACATCCATCTCCTTCGATCAACAAAATAATCAATCATTTTTCCTATTTGACAAAATGAGAAGTTCAAAATTTAATATTTATTTTGAAGAATACATATTCGAAAAAGATTATTTTCATGTTCGTATAATATTTTGAATTTAAAGAACAACTTCACAAATTTAAAAATATTTTCAAATAGGGCACATTTCATTTTTTAACGTACGTAACGATTAAAAATATATATAATTTTTTTTCATTGGTCAGACATCCTACTTCCCATTACAAACACAGTAAGCATTTACATTTCGTATATTACTTCGTCTCAAACGATTCAATAAAATTTCGGCAGCATTTCCCTTTTGTTCCCTGCATTGTACACAAATGCGTGTACGCAGGAAACAAAAAAGAAAAGTTAGGGCGAAATTTTATGAACCGTTTGAGACGAAGTAGTATACAAAATGTAAATTCTTACTGTGTTCATAACTTGTCCAATACAGGGACAAATCCGACAAACATTGTACCAGATGAATATAAATGGTCGTTTTTCGAAAAAAACGACTATTTATACAACGATCATGTACAACACTCGTCAGACGGGGCCAAAAACTCTCTAAGGGACATTTGTCGGTTAACATGCGCGCATTTTACTCAAAAATACAGTTTTACTCACTGTTCACATTTACAAAAATATATAAAAATTTAACACGGTTATTCGACGTATTACGCATCAAAAAGGCTGGTTTAACATTTTTGTCTTTTTTTAATACACACAATTATAATTTAGAGTAATGCATTTTTTTGTTTCATAAGTAAATACGTGCATAATATAATACTCCTAGTTCATTCAATCATTTTATCGTATGCCAAATAACGTATACAATCGTCGAATCAGGACATACACAACAATTTACATATACATGAACAACCACAAAGTATACGTGTTTTTCACAATTTCACGATAAAAGATGAAATATGTATGTCATGTGATGCTATAAACCATTGTTACGCTAATGCAAACAATTTCAATCGCTAATTCGCCCTAATTTATCAATTTATGCAAATCTAAAATTAGGGTAAAAACTGAAATTTTCAGAAAAATAAGAGATTATACCTGAGATTGAGAGAAAGAGGTGTTGAATCAGCAGTGTGGAAGGAGAAAAAATCACGAAATTGGCGAATGGAGGTGGAAAATGTGAATTTGGGGGTTTTTGGTGAGATTGGGGGAAGCTGGAAAATGAGGAAGAAAGGCTCGGCCGGCTGCAGGTATTCGCGAATTTCCGACGGCTTCCGACGGCCGCCGACGGCCCGTCGGAAGCCGTCGGAAATTCGCCGTCGGAAGCCGTCGCCCCCAGCCGTCGCTATTTCGCTTTTTTCTAGTAGTGGGAGGTACTGTGAATTCCATCAATTTAACGGCCACTTCACCAATGGTTGCCGATATCTGAAGGATGAAATAAAGGGGATAATCCACAATGCTATACTGGTACATTATGTAAGACGGAAAGCAGAGCAACGGAGTGCCCCGCCAAATCTGTGTGCCCTCGTCCATAGGGCAGGCGACAATAACGTGGCTGAAAATAACATAGAAATATTATTAATTTATGGCAGTCTGCATATGGCCAGGAGTAGAAGAGGAGAACATGCTTAATACAGGAGGAAGGTTGCCTCCAATAGCCAGGTATACTCAGTTGATTCATATGTCACAAAGGTTCCCAAGTTTAATGAAGAGGCAGCCCACGTTACCTTCATCATGGAAGGAAAAAGGGAGTTGGTTTCCCCCATCATGACCCCATGGTCATATCAATCAATGTCGCTAATAAAAAGGTACACATGGTATTCGTTGATCAGTACAGCTCGATCAATGTGATGTTCAAAGAAGGTTTTGACAAAATAAAGCTTCCACTTCCAGCCTCAATCTTTATGCACTACCAATTTATGGGTTTAATTCTATTGGCACAGTACTGTTAGGGATAACTTCGTATGCAGTCACTTTCATCCAAGAACCCCTTATGGTCAAGTTCTAGGTCCATTTTGTTGTAGAGACTATTTGCTTACATATAATATCTTAATAGGTAGACCAACATTGGCAGACCCTGATGATATTATGGCCTACCAGTGGCTTACAATGATGTTCCCTGTTAAGGAAGGAAAGGGTGCATCCACAGTAATCTAACTGGTTGCTAGACATTTCTATAGAATATCATTATATTTGCAAAGAAGGGATTCCCATGACCCAGCAAGAGCTGGTCATACTTACCCTGAGTGGACTTGAGAGTCATGCAATTATCTCTTCTATGATGGGATCACCTGGAGCATTGAAATTGAAACATCAACATCATCTGCCATCCTCGAGAGAATGCGCATGCCACTCAACGCTCCCATTCATGCCTAAGACCAGTGCAGCATGGCTGGTGAAGATTATCTATTCCCAACCAGCTAGAAAAAAACAAGAGAACTCATAGCAACATGGAATGAGCAAGTTAACCTCATTGGTACACAGGAATAGAAGACACTACAACTCTATCCCTCTCAAAGTAGACGGACTTGTTTGTAGAGCTTGGGGGCAATCATAGCTCCTAGGTTCGAGCATGGAAGTCTATCCTAGCCGAGGAAGGCATATATGTTGTGATAAATGCACTTGACTAGTATAACCAAGGAGAAAGTGTGGGGGGAAACAATGACCATCCACTTAAACCCTATATGTTAGTTTCAAACCCCAATGATTGACCGACAACTCTGCTTGAAGCAATATCAATTAACCATGACCCTAGATAGTAATCCAAATAGGACTACAACTATGCCTATATATGAGGAATTTGCTAATGTATTACTTTAATATAAAAACATGAAACTCGATTTGCTAATGTGGCATTGTTCTCTATTGTACTTTCCAATTTAAACATATTGCAACTACTTATCCTTTTTCTATTTTTACACATTATTTTTCATTTCAAAATTTTAGTTTCAAATGTTATTCCACCTATCTCTTTCCCAAAATTCCACACACCCTTTCCTTTCATTTCCTCCTTCGCTTTCATTACTTATTTTTCCTGTGCTTCCTAGTGCATTACTCTTTTTATTATAAATGAAATAAAAAAATTCATTCATAGATATGAAGGTGAAATTAAAGGCTAGGGTTATTGTCATGCAGTCGTCATTGATATATTCTTTTCCACTACTAGTTCGTAGCTTTATCCACTCAAATCAAAATCATCCTTACACATCATATTTAGGATTAGGGTTTACACTTGGTCTTCAGTAAAAACATATTCGTTGTTTCTTTGTCTTCATCTTGGTTCGTTCACCGTTTTAAATTTTAAAACTCCTTATTCAAATATTCCAGCTGTTTATTGGCAATTTGTATTTCTTCATTTAAACTAATAGTATGGTCTGTAAATTATTTTGATTTGGAGTAGATAAATGTTTATTCAGTAAAATTTGCATTGCAATTTTCCACTTGATTTTCTTACCGTCTATTCCTTATATTGGATTTTGGTCGTTAAAGTTTATCTAGAAATTAATAGCATTTGACAAATTCACAACTAGCATAATTTATAAATGTGACTAGTATGTTTTAAACGTTCGAATTACATTATACGAAAAAAATCTCAGAAAGAAAAATTGACGAAATATTATTAATTTTTAATTTTATAATTATTCTTTGTAGTATAAAACTGTAAGATGTGTATACTTACAGAATAACATTAATACAAGGTTGAGAGGTGGTCATTTAATTCATAACATGGCCTGCCAATTTAAAAAATAATGCCGTAAACTGAATTTTTCCAAAAGTATAGTATGTTGTAAATTAGGAAACTGTCATTAAAAAAATTGGCAATTTTTTTAAAAAAACTTTCTACCGAGCATATACAAACTCGAGTTATGTCTGGTTGATTAGATTAAATCTATTTTTGTGCTCCTTCCCATAGTTCACCATATTTAGAGAAAATTCAGTTTAATTGAATGATTGAAACAGATACATACTCCAATAAAATTTTAACATTCACTCAGGGCACAACCAACAATGGCTTGTTCAGTTGCTAAACAAGCCACCGAGCAACCAGATGTGGCTTATTCACTTCGCCATGGCTATTTGGTGGCTAGTTGGAGTTGTTCTCATGGCTAGTTGAGTGAACAGAGGTTGGTTATTATAATGCTAAACCTTTGTCGTTATAAGTTTATAACGACAAAGTATTTGCCGTTATAAACATATAACGGCAAAGGCTTTTCCATTATAATATTAAAGTCGTTGCACTACAACGGCTAGTGCAACGGCTCCATTCCAATGTTCAAATACCATACTATATCTTCCTCCATTACACCATCTCCTCCTTCGACACAATCTTATCAATTACTTCTTCATCCTATACTTCTGAAAATGTCTTCTTCGTCCAAACGATCTGGCAAAAAAGTTATGGGCAAGAAACCAACATCCAGTCTGCATTCCGCCGGATTTTCCAACCAACGCCCACCATACTAATAGAAAATACTTAGACCATCACTTGAGTACAAATATTCGCCGTATTCAAGCTTTTCCTATATCCAGCCTTGCCAACTGCTTGCTCCTAGTAACTGTCCTCCCATTCATTCTACTAACCCTGCAACAATATTACCAGCAATATCCTCAATTAGACGCATACGACGATCATTCGTCATACATGTCTCTGATGATGCATAATGATTAAATGCAACATCATCATCTTAATGTTCAACAATCAGAGATTCGCGATTGTGAAGCAATGCAAAATCTATGAAGGTAATTTTCCTATGCATGTAATGCTCTTGCTAACTAATAAACTATTGATAGTTCAAAGGAGGAAGAGGAGGAGGAAGATGAAAACCAAAAGTGGATGCAATAAATACCAAAGAATGCAACGAAGAAGAAGCTGCAGGGTTTCTTGAGCCGCCTAGCCTGGAATATAACAAGAAGAAGAAGTGGAAACCTTTAAGTGGCATTTTCAATAGCTAACGTAGAGATTCACTTGCAATGGACACAGAATCTGGCATAGAAGACATTGAGTACGAAAATGTTGAAGAGGAAGGAACAACAACCGACGGTAGGAAAAAGCAATGTAAGTTTACTTCTAAGCGGTATGTTTCACTTGCTAATCATGGACATGCATTTCGCAAGATTGTATTTCTGGCAATAATATGAAAGGTTTGAAATTTTGGGAAAGAGTTGCAAAGTTTTACTACACTTTAAAACCGATGAAGATAATATAGGGATCGCTAAGAGGAGGTTATTGGGTTATGAACGTCGCATGCCAAAACTATTTGGCAATACTTACTAGATTGCAGAATAGGCAGCAAAGTGGTGCCGCTCCCTATGACATTGTAAGTACAATATTGTTTTAAATTTCCTTAATGCTGTAATGTGTTTGAGGTTTTCTATATCAATACACTTTTGGATTTGTCTTACAGATTGAAGAATCATGTAAGGCCTATCAGCAACATTACGGACAACCATTCAAATTTCAAGTGTGCTTTGAGCTTCTGTTTGGTTTACCAAAATGGAAGAATCTGAACAACTTCATATTCGAGCAACAAAACAAAGCCAGGAGAATGAACTACTCCGATTCAATTCCAGAAAGCGATCCAAGTTCACAAGAAAGGTCTCCACTATATGGAAGCGGTGATGGATGACCTCTTTGTAGAAACAAGTCAATTTAGTTGGAGCAGCGCAATGCAGAATTCTCTAGATTTGTAGTAACTTTAGAGACTTATGCTAGAGAAATAAGAGAGCATAGAGCCAACTTTTCATCTTAAACAACCCGCAACGAAGACGAATTTCAAAAGGCTATCATGGATGATCGGGAGTTCGAGAGACAAGCCCATGAGAAAAAGAAAGCTTTGATGCGAGAGAAGAATTACATCAACCTGATGACTTGTGATTTTAGTAAACTTTCTCCTTTACAGAAGGAGCTAGTAATCGAGCAACTTGAAATGTATAAGAAAGTTAGAGGTAATGGAAGCGAAAGTGGCTCGTATAGGGATGAGTTTTAGATTTTTGGTTGCATTGTAATGGTTGATGTGTACTTGTTTGAATCTCTATAGTATCTCTAAATATCTTTTGGTTTATGTGTGTACTGTTTATGTACTTGATATAATTTTATTATACCGTTATGTATTTTGAATTAAGGTTGGACATCATTTTATTAAATAAGTTCCATAATAATAGTAGATAATGGTCAGCATACAAATCTTCAAACATAATACAGTAAACAAAGTAGCAAACATAAAACCACAACATAATATAGTAAACAAACTAGCAAACACAAAATAAACTAGTAATAATGCAGAAAAAATTCTATAATCCATGCCTAAGTGTTCTTACTATTCCTTCCTTTGTGTGCTCACAAATGGTTCACCAATTGGTCACGCAGTTGGAAGTGTGCATGTTGATCTTCAATGTGTTGTACCATGGCAACATATTCCTCCATTGAGTTTATGTTTCTATTGGGTCTTTTGTTAGAACTCTTAAACGTTTCCAGGTAATTTAGTCTTTTGATTTTTATACCCACCTCTTTCGAACTCTACAACCATATTACGAATTATTCTAAAAGCATACGTTATTTTAGATAGAACTCTTACATCATGAAATCGAGTAGGATTTCATAAAATCTGAAATTTTGCTTGCAAAACACCGAACGTTTATTCGATGTCCTTTCTATAGCTTGCCACTTTTTTAGTGAAATAGCTCCCTTTGTCGTTTGTTGGTACTCTAAAACCTTGTATTTAAGCTCCCCACTTTAGGTAAATTCCATCGACCAGGTAACACCCAAGTTGATGCTTGACATTGCCACCTTTATATCTAACGTTCATTGAAATTCCGTTAGACAGTTTAGAGAATGGGTATGACTATTTTAAAACATTTATATCGTTTAATTAACCTGCTACGCTAAACAAAGCATGCCAATCCCATAAATCATAGGTTGCCACCGCTTCAAGGATCATTGTCGGCACCTTTTTGTGTCTTATGAACATTCCTTACCAACCTGTTGGACAGTTTTTCCATGCCCAATGCATGCAATCTAAACTTCCATTCATATCTAGAAAAGCTCTAGCTTCACCTTTGGCTAGTATCCCACTTACATCATTTGGTCATGGCATTCGTAGGTATTCCTCGACGAACTATTCAATAACTGCTTTATAGAATTCCTTCATACACTCTTTTGTTGTTGATGATGCGATTCTGAAATATTCATCCACATGATCACCAGCTGTTTTGTAGCTTAACATATGCAAAGCAGCTGAGATTTGGTGTGGGGAGAATGTCCAAATTCCAATGCTCCACTTAGCCTATAAGTGAAACATGGGTTTTTTTTTCATGTAATTTAAGATAAATATTAGAGAATACATCTGTGCTCATATGAAATCGACGGCGGAACAAATTTATATCTAGGTTGGATGGTCAATGAAGTAGTCCCTCATCAACCTTTCATGTTTATCCTATAATCCCTCTTATATCGTCGGATCAGTCCATCCAGGTATACTACCATGATGGTTGCTCATAGATACTTCACCAAAAAAGTAAGAATATCCGGTTGTTGCTTGTTGATTTTGAAACTCTTCCGTTTCATCATCCATATCTTATTCATTGTCGTAACTTTGGTTCATGTCTTGGTAGTACTAGTAGTATAGGTTGGGATCCATGGTTGTCAAGGAGTAAGTAATTTACTTTGGTTCATGTCTTGGTAGTACTAGTAGTATAGGTTGGGATCCATGGTTGTCAAGGAGTAAGTAATTTGAGTTATACGTTTGTTTTAGTTTTCTACAATGGTGTGTTAGACTTGATCAGAATGCACAGATATATATCTGTAGGAATGCATATATTATAGCATATAAAGAGTTGGGAAATTATGAATGTGCACATGCTAAGAAACTACAAATTACAAGCTATAGCGCAACTGTACATACTAGGACAAAAATTAAAGTTAGTTCATTATGCAAGTGCACATGCTACGAAACTACAAATTACAGGCTAAAATGGAATGCAAATACTACAGGAAAAAAATGATACGCTAAAATGGAATGCACATACTAAAAATTGCATGCTAAAATGGAATTCACATGCTACGAGACAAATAAAAAGTATAAAGTGTACAGACTATAATGAAAATGTACAGGCTATAATGCAAGTGTACAAGATATGAAGTATATTGCGTACAAGCTATAAAGTGTAAAGGCTATAAAGTGTGCATGCTATAAAGTGTAGAATACAAGCTATAAAGTGTACATTCTATAAAGTATATGTTTGTAGAGGCTATAATGACTTGGTAGTAATATGAGTGCACATGGCTACAGTGTACATGCAATAAAGTGTAGAATACAAACTATAAAGTGTACAAGCTATTAAGTATATATTTGCAGAGGCTATAATGACATGGCAGTAGTATGAGTGTATATGGCTACAGTGTATTGGGCTACAAAGTGTACATGAAATAAACTATATATGGTTACAATGGAAATGACATGATAGTAACTACCACAGTGTACGATTGCAGAGGTCATAATGGCTATAGTGTAGCTGCACTGTTGGAATTGACATGATAGTAATGGTTATAGTGTCCATTTGCAGAGGCCATTGATTGGTTTCCCGTACCCCATGATTACTATTTATACACTAAGTATTGACATGGGAGGTTCATAAGATTACAAATGGAAAATCAAACATGGACTCCCCATGATTAATTGGTTTTGAACAAAGCTTATATTGAGGCTGATATAAGACATATAGAAGAGGAGGTCGATGAGGATATTTGGATCACCATCAACGAAGCTTATAACAACCATCCATAATGTGGGCTAAGAAGATGAAATTTGGATACTAGAAGTACATTCGTTATATTTACTAGATCTTGCAAGAGGTATCAGAGAATTATAACCGAGGTAGAACATGATAATGTTTTTCAAATGACCTAATCAAATTTTGACTCTCTGTGTTTTATGGATAATCAAACAAACTTTGTTGGTCAAGTTGCTTACGAGTTGTGGGTAAAATATATTAGAAAGTTTGAGCAAATACTCTGTCAACGAATGGTATATGTCTATGTGTTTCTCCAATTGTCTAATGGAATTTGAATTCTATGATTTGTATTAGTTTAATGCACGTCCATCTGTAGTAATATGAGTTGTGTATGTTATATGAAATTTGGGGACTAAATTATGTACTTAAACACACAACATAAGACATACTTTAACATACTTGAACATGCCGCAACATACTTAAACAAAAAATAAAAGACTTAGTTAAACGAATAGCGTACTTAAACGTACAATGAAAACAAATTACATACTTTAGCATGTTAGTTATTCCCACCACCATGCTAAAATTCAAGTGCACCCAACCTGTCACGTAGCACGGCTAGTTCTTGTTTCGGTTCATTTGCATATTCCACCGCTCGACGAGGGAATAGATCATCAATCCATTCCCATAAACCACAACCTATTAGAAAGTTATGGCATCTATAATGGCACCGTCCAATGTCATTTCCGCTTCACATGATAGAATACATAACTGACACTTCAGAAACACAATATAGTAATGGAGGAGATGATTGTGAAGAAGCATATGTGAACTGGTATGTGTATATGAAGAAGGGAAGCGGAAAATGGCAAACTGGTAACTATGATAAGAAGAGAGCAAAGGAAATACCTAAGTTTAGTATAGAAAAACACCGTAAAAATAAACTTAAACATTAACTGTACACTTTCCAAACGATTGAATAGCTTGTATTAGTTTTCAATAAACATGTGAATCAATATTCATAATTACAACCCAATAATTGCCTTTTCAAATCTTTCCATCTGTCCTAAATAATCCATTTTGTCCATTAGCTATTTATTATATAAATACATTTATAGTTTTAGTCAAATAACATGTTTTAAATTGTGTTAGTTCATTTGAATACGGTTCTATTGATTCAAGGTTGCCAACAACACATAAACATAAAAAATAATGACGTCAACGTATAAACTGAATACACCAAATATATCATACAACACAGCACATGAACAATAACACCAACTACATAGAAAAATGAATGATAATAACATTAATACAAATACTAAATACAATAGGTATATAATACATCAAAGCAAAAGAATTAATATAGTAAGAACATAGAAATAGAAATGAACTACAATACATAAGATCATCCATATGTACCTGGATGTGTATGACGTCGACGACATCTCTCATCATCATTATATTCATCACCCTCAGACCAGCTAAATGCTAATGGTACATCTACATGTCAGCAAATCTCTTGCATTCTTCCTCCAGTTGTGCCTGTAGTCGTACTGCTGCCTCTGCCTGCCGACAAAGCTCACCATCGTAGTAGTCTAGGCTATGCCTAGGCTCTACGTATCATGTATGTTTGATCCCCATCCGCATATCATATAGATCAACATAGGATATCTGGCTCGGATCCAGGTAATGATCATGCACTGGAGGATGATACACATCAACATAACGGTTTGGTCCAATGGTAGGAATTACCATAGTCCATCCGAAGTGATAAGCAGCCTCCACGTGATCAAGTGCACGATAACCCTAGTTGGGCTGGGAAAGGTCCTCGACAACAAGGGGAATGTATGTCATGCCGTATAGAAAACAGATCAACTAAATCCATCACCGCTGCATGGGTAATGGTATCGGTGGAACCAGTGTAAAATCTATGCCAGAATTCAATGGCAAACTGATAGTTAATAACAAAGCCTTTGATCGGCCACCAACCTCCTGCCCTCTCCAGGTCTAGCTGGTCTGATGGGTAAGTCATATAGAGATAGGTATGAGGATGTGGATCATCGGGAATAACATCAAATTCATACAAATATCTCCAACTCCTCTCACCAAGATACCAATATGCACCAAACGTCGAGGGAAAAGATAGAAGTAGAAATCTCCTCCTGGCAAGCATCCTAGAAATCTCTATAAAATCAATGCCAAAAGGTACACTAACATGAAATAGATGCTATATAATCTAGTGTCTGTGCATCCTCAAATGGATCTAGTTGTGGGCAACCGAATACACATGACGAGATTATTATCCTTGGGCCCCCTATTGTTCGCGCACTAAATGACAAACAGGGGAAAAAAGTAGAAGCGTCAAAAGTCAAAGTGACGAAATGAAAATTCTTGGATGCTCAAAAACCAGTACTATAATAACTCCCAAAAACCAAATAATGAAAATTGTGCGCCTGAAATGGTGCACTGTATGTCGAGGCATATGTACGAGTATGCAAGAATAAGCGTACCCTAGTCATATAGAATAGCACCGCTGAAATCCAAATCAGCTACGACCTCAATAAACCCAACAACCAAACTACTACTCGATGTGCTGAAAAATAGGTTACCCATGAGATATAGGAAAAAGAATCACGCAAGCTCTAGATTATCATCTAGAGAGTAATGGCTGAGTATGCTGTCCATGGCAGACCGAGTAGTACCGACTCTAATAGCGCCTCTGACCTGATATGACGCAACGGAAGCAACAAAATGAGGTAGAAGATTACAAACACGCTCAGGATCACACCATCGAGCATCTTCAAACGAAAGCGATAGAAAAGAAGCTATTCCAATTCTAATGCCAGTAAGCATGGAGAAATCAAGCGGTGTAATTCCTAGCTCACCGCAAGAAAAGTGGAATATGCGGTGGTTTTATACCACCGTAAAGTAATATCCACGCACAATTGCATGTCACTTTTTATAACATTAATGGTTCCTAAAATTGTAGAGTACATAACAAAATAAATTACGGAGTGATAAATTAACTAGTTTTTTAAGTAAATGGTTCGTTAGATTACCTAAGAAATGGTGGAATCCAAGCCAGTGCAACAGTGCTACCTTATTTTCCAAATGTGCATAAAAAATCAATGTGTATTCGCTAATGAACCCCGTGAACAGATATTTCGCTACCGTTAAATTTTAAAAAATGTCATACTATATATTTAAATAAATAATGTATTATAATGATTTTAATCATAAGAAATGCTTACATTCAAACTTGTTTGTGTGCTAACATGTACGCCTTTTGGAAGTGCATGAAAGTTGGAAAGCATAGGCAATTTCGCTGCGCTAAGGTTTGGATCCTGAAATCCGTCAAGCTCGGTGAGTCAAGCGGAAATCTTCCTCACATCCCTACGCGTCCTACATACTCGACCACCCCAATGGCCTACGCGACCGTGGCAACCGTCATCTTCTTCGCCTACGCCCTAATTATCAATAATTTCGATGGCTTCTAGGAGATCTCCTATTCCTTGCTTCTTCCCGTATATTATGATATTCTCTTCTTCACCGCTCCTATCGGCACTGCCGACGTCGTTGCTACTGCCTTCTCCATGCATGAACTTTTTGGCGAATTTGTTTATCAATCCGGACATCTCTTCGAGCGTGTATCTAAAAAAGGGCCTTTAATTTGGATAGAAGCTACTGGCTTTAGGTGGTTGGGTGGTGGAAAATAGTATAAAATGGGTTGCTCTCGGCTAGCTCTTACTGAATTGAAAGAGGAAGATTGGAAAATGAAAGTGGCGGTGCTGATGTTGTTTCTAGGTTATAAGCTTATGATGGCAAAGTCTTTGTCGTTATAAACTTAAAGCTATTTTCCAAACTAGTCTATGGCTAGTCTGCCCTCCTGGTTGCGCCGTCCGTTCGCTCAGTCGCCAGCGATGAGAGAGAATGGACTAAACAGAACAGATTGTTGGTAATGGTCGCTTCATTTAATTAAGCTATCGATGGTGATAACTTTTGTTTCATTCGGTCATGCTTTACTTATTTCCTTAGTATCTTGGTGGTCCACGCACTTTTTACGCATGTCACTTTCTTAAAAAGTTTATTAATTACCTAGAGAAACGTTGCATACGTGCCACTATGTCGACGTAGATACATATAACATTTTATATCATATACCATTGGGTAAAAATAATACCCAAAGAATACATAATCGGAGGAAGGATTTCTTATGATATTTATTGCTTCATTCTTGATCAGTGTATATCTAAAACATAAATATTTTTTGTTTCCCACTATATGGAGTAAATAATCCCCTTGATGAACAGACATTAGAGTTCAACATAAGGCACTACAAGAAAGAAATTTTGGATTGTTCAGAATTGTCATCAAAGTCAGAAACCACATGCGTGTTTTACATGTTCAAAAGCTAACATTGAATTACCAATTGGAGAATGTTTAGCTTGACATTTTATTGTGTATATTGTTTCCAATGGCTAATGACAAGAGATTGAAGATGTTTTTCAAACATCATCTAAGAGTTTGTTATTTCTTATTCATAAACACAAATGTTTAAATTAATTATTTGAAGTTTAGAAGTGCTAACTTGACAATTTTGCACACGGCATGTCGGTTGAATCACAATTGTCAATGGTAATTTTTGTTGTTGAAGGAGGAAACTAAGTGATTGTAAGAATAAATTTTTTTCATAACCACCATTATATATTCGGTTATTATCATCTTTTGTGGTAATTACACTCAATTTTTTTGCTACATTTTTTCATCATTTGAATAAATTGTAAAATTAGGTCAATTTGTGCATACAAAAGTGATATTTATGGACTACTGTGCACAAAGTTTCATTATAAAAACAAGCACATAAGCATGCCTAGGTGGGTCTGCATCTAATTGCATTGTGCATGTATTAATTCAACAATGCATTTAGTAGCATTTTTCGAAGCACGTGCAAAGTTCTGCCTACCGATGTGGTAAACACTTCCAATGAATATGTATCCAAATTCATAATTAATTAGATACTTATATTTATTACAGGAAGAATTATGAATATAAAAAATCCATGAAATAATTGTCATGCAGTTTGCAAAGAGTAATATTATGTTTGTTATCCTGTCTTTTGGTAAGGCCGTGACACCAAGAACTTGACTAGAAACCAAGGGTAGTTCATCCTGGAGATTGCTAATACACATGTCTAGTGTTTGCGTCAAAATTGACCACAAACACCCAATAGTCGTGAAAGCACCCGTTCGCAGTCACAAGTCACAAATTACAAATTTGTAGATAACAAAAATGATCAACACTCAACAGAAACAGCAGAAAACAAGTAAACGGCACAGGATTTATAGTGGTTCGGCGATCTTGCCTACGTCCACTTTGAAGTTTTCTATCTTTATTGATATTCTCTTGATGATTACAGTTGGTTACAGCAAGTTACAATGGACTATAGCTCTGAAATTCGAATGCAACAACGATGATAAGGTGTAGAATTGAATCCGGTAGAGTCTTGGCGCTTCAGAATTCCGATCCCCTTTCCTGAATGACCTGGGGCTCTATTTATAGGCGTAGGAGGCTGATATTTCGCCTAAAAAACCGGGGTGACCACTTCTGGCACGTGAGGGGGCCCATATGGCCGAATTCTGGAGATCCGGGCCCACATTGGGATCGATTCGAAGTAGGGTTCGAATCGATCAAGAAAGCATCCAATCGAGGTGAAATTTGGTGTGGGCATTCTTCAACATGTATATAAGTTCCTGTGAAAATTTCATAGCATTTGGACTTGTAGATCTCGAGTTATGATCGGTTCAAGATTGCGCTTCCGGTCAACAAGCTTTGTTCGAATCAATTCCTTAGGGTCGAATCCATAGGGTCGAATCGATAGGGTCGAATCTATAGGGTCGAATCCATAGGGTTGAATCAATAGAGTTGAATCGATAGGGTCGAATCGATAGGGTCGAATCCATAGGGTCAAATCCATAGGGTCGGATCAATAGGGTTGAATCCATAGGGTCGACTCGATAGGGTCGAATCCATAGGGTCGAATCCATAGGGTCGAATCCATAGGGTCGAATCAATAGGGTCGAATCCATAGGGTCGAATCGATAGGGTCAAATCCATAGGGTCGAATCCATAGGGTTGAACCAATAGGGTTGAATCGATAGGGTCCAATCGATAGGGTTGAATCTATCATAATTTGAGCATATGAACTCGGATTGACTTGAAATTTGAAACATTGGCTCTCGTGGCTTTGCTTGTCATGTTCCATCAATTGCAGCTCAATCTGGACTCAGACAAAATTCAGTGATATTCACAGTGAAGCTAAGTATGATCAATCTCTAAGAAAGAACTGTCCTTTGTTTTCTACCAATCCTTTGGTATCACAGCTTTGCCAAAAAGCAGGATAACATTTGCCCCCCGAAACATGTCTTGCGGTAGGAAGGCGTGTTTTGTAATGCCATGAGCTGGACGTTGATATCCTGTTGATGTCCTGCAAAGGAAGTTATAGTTTTATGTGACCTCAAATAACGACCGTTCGGGATCAAGATATTTGAGATGAAGTGCGACCGTTCATGGTCAAGCGCCTGACTTCAAATGACGATCGTTCGGGATCGAGCCATTTGAGTTGAAGTGCGACCATGCGCGGTCAGGTGGCAGACCTCAAATGACGACCGTTCGTGATCGAGCCATTTAAGGTGAGATGAGTTGTGCCGTTCGGGGCGAGTTGTGCCGTTCGAGGCGAATTGTGACAGTTCACGATCGTGTGCCGTTCGAGGCGATTTGGTGACCGTTCGAGGTCGGGTGTCGTTCGTGGCGAGTTGTGACTGTTCGAAGTCGGGTGCCGTTCGAGGCGAGAAAGTGTGCCCGGGAGGGCTTGGTATTATCGATAGCAGGCTCACGTTCGCGTGGGTCCCTGGGTTGTTTGTCAGGGCGGTTTATCGCCATCTTAGAGCGTGCCTAAGGACCGTTCACGACCCCGTACATGTGTAAGTAGCTTAGCCATTTCAGAATTATCAGAATCGAATTCCTATTCAATAGATGAATTTTAAAATAGAAATGTCCAAACAAACCAAGTTCAAATGTCCAAATCAATACGAAACAAAAGCAAAGCAAAGATGTCAAAGTGTAAGTTCCCACTACAAAACGGTCAATGATCATTCAGAGCATGCCTGGGGATCGTTCGCGATCTCATACGTGTGTAAATGAGTTAATTGTGTTAATGGGAAGCTTATGACTTGTTCATCGTTATTTCAATCAATTGATAATCAAACGGTTCCTTGATTCAGGGCCATCCCTGGCTGATGTAGACGGTGGTCGCTCTAGCTCTACCGCTGGGGCTCGTCTCCTCACGTACTGAAGGAGCATACCGTTCCTGATATGCCCTTCCACCTCGTCCTTCAGATGCCTACAATCATTAGTGTTATGACCATTTAATTCATGAAATACACAAAACTTATCTGATCTTCTTTCGTCAGAAGTTGGATCCCTTCGCATCGGTCTACGATACGGAACCTGCTCTTTGGTATCCTGATAAATTCGCTCCAGACTCTTATTCAGCTCGACGTAAGTGGTGAATTGCGGCTCCCTCGGTTGTCGCTTTGACCTGTCATTATAATCCTCATCCTTTCGTTTCCCTTTATCCTTGCCCGAGTCCTTTTCGAAAGGCTTTTTGTCTTTAAGCACATAAACTTCTATTCCCTCTCCTTCTTCTCTTTCTGCATTCGCATCCTCTAATCGTAAAAACTTTTCTGCCTCGTTGTAGAATTCCTCTAGATCCACGGGTGGATCTTTAGTCAATGAATTTTTGAACTCTGTGCCATCAGCTACTCCGGACACAGCTGCCATCACCACCATAGATGGATCTGCTCGATCCACCGAAGCTGCTGTTGCATTGAATCGCGCTAGATAACTCCTCAAGGTCTCTCCGGCTTTCTTCTTTAGTGTTGCCAAAGTCATAACATTCTTGGGTCTTGTAATGTGAACCCTGAATTGCCTCATAAATCTCTCAATTAAACCATTCCATGTTCCGATGGATCCATTCTCCAATTGTCTAAACCACAATGCTGCAATATCCGCCAAGTACAATGGAAAGCACCGGGCCATAACCTCCTCTGATGCCCCCAGCACTTCCATATGCCTCATATACTTCGTTAGATGAACCGTGGGGTCTGTTCTCCCGTCATACATGTCCAATGATGGTAACTTGAAATCCGGTAGGTTCCTAGCTCGTCTGGTTGCTGGAGTAAAAGGACTCCTATTAACATCCTCCAAATCTTTGTTTACCAAACCGCCTCTCATAGCTCTTCTAACCATCTCCTCCAATCTGTCGTTGTCCCCGAGATGCAATCTTTGTTCATTACTTTCGACCTGCCCCCCGAGTTCACGAGGGAATTCTGGGATCTGCCCCCTTAACTGAGAGTTCACTCCTCTGCTGCTCCTAGGTTGTGCAGATGCTCCTCTTTCTATCTCCGAGATTGGACCAACGTTCTCCATAGGTGTGCCCCCTAGTTCAGGTGCCACGCTGGATGGTCCTGCCCCGTTTCGGACTCCATCCGCTACTCTATTCTGTGCCCCAAGCTATCCTATCTGTTGAAACAAACTTTGGATCATTTCCTCCTGTTTCTTCATCATTGTCTCCATCTCGTCCCTAGTGATGAAGATCGATGCTTGATTCGCTCCTAAAGAAGCTTCTTGACTTCCTTGGTGTTCACTTCTCTCTGGCCTTTGTTTCATACTTGTTTGTCTCGTCATGGTTCTTAGATCTAAATCTTTAAGCCTTCAAATTCAAATTATACTGAGTTCAATTCTCAGTGAAAGCACCAAAATGTTTGCGTCAAAATTGACCAGAAACACCCAATAGTCGTGAAAGCACCCGTTCGTAGTCACAAGTCACAAATTACAAATTTGTATATAACAAAAATGATCAACACTCAACAGAAATAGCAGAAAACAAGTAAATGGCACAGGATTTATAGTGGTTCGGCAATCTTGCCTACGTCCACTTTGAAGTTTTCTATCTTTATTGATATTCTCTTGATGATTACAGTTGGTTACAGCAAGTTACAATGGACTATAGCTCTAAAACTCAAATGCAACAACGATGATAAGGTGTAGAATTGAATTCGGTAGAGTCTTGGCGCTTCAGAATTCCGATCCCCTTTCCTGAATGACCTGGGGCTCTATTTATAGACGTAGGAGGCTGATATTTCGCCTAAAAATCCGGGGAGACCACTTCTGGCACGTGAGGGGGCCCATACGGCCGAATTTTGGAGATCCAGACCCACATTGGGATCGATTCGATGTAGGGTTCGAATCGATCAAGAAAGCATCCAATCGAGGTGAAATTTGGTGTGGGTATTCTTCAACATGTATATAAGTTCCTGTGAAAATTTCATAGCATTTGGACTTGTAGATCTCAAGTTATGATCGGTTCAAGATTGCGCTTCCGGTCAACAAGCTTTGTTCGAATCGATTCCTTAGGGTCGAATCCATAGGGTCGAATCCATAGGGTCGAATCGATTGGGTCGAATCGATAGGGTCGAATCCATAGGGTCGAATCCATTGGGTCGAGTCCATAGGGTTGAATCGATAGGGTCGAATCCATTGGGTCGAGTCCATAGGGTTGAATCAATAGGGTTGAATCGATAGGGTCGAATCGATAGGGTTGAATCCATAGGGTCGAATCCATAGGTCGAATCCATAGGGTTGAATCAATAGGGTCGAATCCATAGGGTCGAATCCATAGGGTTGAATCCATAGGGTTGAATCAATAGGGTCGAATCGATAGGGTCGAATCCATAGGGTTGAATCCATAGGGTCGAATCCATAGGGTCGAATCGATAGGGTCGAATCCATAGGGTCGAATCCATAGGGTTGAATCCATAGGGTTGAACCAATAGGGTTGAATCGATAGGGTCGAATCCATCATAATTTGAGCATATGAATTCGGATTGACTTGAAATTTGAAACGTTGGCTCTCGTGGCTTTGCTAGTCATGTCCCATCAATTGTGGCTCAATCTGGACTCGAACATAATTTAGTGATATTCACAGTGAAGCTAAGTATGATCAATCTCTGAGACGAACTGTCCTTTGTTTTCGACCAATCCTTTGGTATCACGGTTTTTCCAAAAAGCGGGACAACATCTAGTATGGATACAGATAAATTTTTTCCGAGTCTGGATCAATTTACAATTGATATGACACGACAAACAAAGCTATAAAAGCCAACATTTCAAATTTCAAGTCAATCGAAGTTTGTATGATCAAGATATGATTGATGCAAACCAAGGAAAATAACTCACTCGCATCCATCATTTCGCATCGATCGGTTTCGTATCCATCAAGCATCCATCGATTCGTATCCATCACGTACGATTTACTTTGTATCTACTTGGCCTGGATCTACTTCGTATCCATCACATTTTCTCAACTTCACATCCATCAATTGGAGTCAATTCATATCGATTCCAATTGCATAGTTCGCATCGATCGATCAACGATCAATACGAATGAACCATCGAACGATCGATATGAAGTGATATCTTCTATCGATATGAAATGACCTCCAGTAATTGACACGAAGTGGCCCCCAGCCGTTGATACGAAGTGACCTGTGAGTATTGATACAAACAGAGCCTCAAATGATCGATATGAAGAGAACGCATAAAGTTGGTTGACTCGATCATTCGGAATAAAAAGTGGATCGATCCTAAAAGCAAGCGCCACGTCATCAAACATCACGTGCAGAACCATCGATATGAAGTTATCGGTATGTACAGCATCGATAAAAATTCAACGGTATTCAAAAAAAATCCAAACTTGCATCGATCAAAACTTAAAATCTACAAGTCCAAATGCCATCAAATTTTCAACTTACGTGCATCATCAAGAATGTTCAAGATCGATATCAACTCGACTGAATGAGATATTGATTCAATAAGAAGTTCGTTTGTACCCATCACAGACCGAGTGCAAACGTTATGGGATCGGTCATGTATGCCCATCCACGTGAGGGAAGAGGTCTTCCGAGAGCTGCGTGAGATATTTGCAGCCTACGCCTATAAATAGCATCCCAGGACCTACAGAAAATGACTTTTTGGCTCTTCTACATCCAGACTCTGCCGAAATCATTGTTGTACTCGAAGATCACTGTTGTACACGAAATTTTGAATTGTAATTCATTGTAACCAGCAAGCAAAAGTTAATAAAAGTCAACCATTTCATAGTGGACGTAGGCAACACGCCGAACCACTCTAAATCTTTGTGTTTCTCTACTTTTTTCTGATTATTATTTGGAGTGTTTGTTAGATAATCCTCTTTTTACATTTATTTTCTTTATTTTACCTCTTCAAACACTTTCGAAGAGTATCGTGCCCAATTTTGGTACAAACACTTTGGTGCTTTCACCGAGAAAGCCCAGTTTTTTTCCTGCTCGTTGGATCTGCTATATATATCGGATTGCACAAATCTAAGAAGAAGACCTAGATTTCAAAGTTTAAAGTTCTTCCATCCTATTCAAATTTGCATCAAGTCTGGGAAAGAGCTTCGCTACCGATCATGGTTAACACTTGGACCACTTCTACAACGGCAGATCCCGAAGGATAGGACAGATAGAATCCCATGCAGCTACCTCCTGCGGATCAGAATGCTATCGAACCATCATATCCGCAGGGCCCTATCACTAGGAATGAATTTCAGCTGCTTATGCAAGAACAGACACAGAGTTGGCAGTAAGTCACTCAACAACTCTGCACTAATGCAGAACTGACCAACCAATTGAACCGTCAAAGACGAAGGAGATCCAGGAGGGATCAGGCCTCCCATTCATCTACTAGGAGTTCAGCCTCTTCAGATTACCATCATAGATCCACACATCCATGGCTAGATGGGAGTTATACTCAAGCTACTAGATATCAGCTGTTGGCACCAAAATTGGACACAATATTCTTCTGAAGTATTTGAAGAGATAAAAATGAAGAATGGAAATGTAAAACGAGGATTATCTAACAAACACTTCAAAAACAAATATGAAAACACGCAGAAACACAACAATTTAGAGTGGCTCGGCGTATGGCCTATGTCCACTATAAAGTTGATGACTTTACTGATATTCACTTGCCGATTACAACTGATTACAAAGGATGACAGTGGATTATAGTTCTGAATTTCGGGTAAAACAGCAGCTATGGAATGCAAACTTGAATTCGACAGAGTGTGGAGGTCAAAAAGCCAAAAAAATCCTTTTTCTGTAGGCCCCGAGGCTCTATTTAAAGGCGTAGGAGGCAAATATCTCGCTCAGATCTTAGAGACTTCTTCTGGCACGTGGGTGGGCCCACCTGATCGATCCCAGGTGATTTCGACTCGATCCGTGATCGATACGAATGAATTTCGTATCAATTAATATTTGACCCAATCGAGTCAAAACTTGGCAGGAACATTCTTTATGTTGTAAGTAAGCTCTTGTGAAAATTTCATAGCATTTGGAATGTAGATTATGAGTTATGATCGATGCAAACTTGGATTTCATGTAGGTTGTCACATTCGAATCGATGCCTTCGTATCGATCAGTTCGAACCGCTCCTGGACACATGCCTGTGAGTCAATGTGGCGCCTAACCTTCGGATCGATCCACTTTCGATGCCGTGTTGACCGAGTCGTTCCAAGGCTTTCACCTCATTCGTATCCAAGACCGTTGCCTCATTCGAATAGATGGAAGTTGTACAATTCGTATCGAGGAAACGAGTCTATTCGTATCGATCCAAAGTGTACATCATGTATCGGTCATATGGTCTTGTTCGCCTCGATAGACTAGGTCTTGTTCATATCGATCGGAGTCGACTCCAGTTGATCGATACAAAGTTAAAGCGGCATGATGGATACGAACAAGCGATAGCTCGATGGATTCGAATAGTTGCAACATGATGGATACGAGCAATGATTCCTTGATGGACACGAAATAGCGATGCCTGATGGATTCGAACAAGGCTCTTTAGCGGATGGATACGAAATGAAGTGGTTTGATGGATGCGAACAGAATTACTGCAAGGTGATGGACATGAACAAATGCCTCCTTGGATCGATGCGAACTAAATGCGTACGAAGTGAAGGTTGATTTCTCTAGACGGCATCGATCATATCTTGAGCATACGGACTACGATTGACTTGAAACTTGAAACGTTGGCTTTCATAGCTTTTCTTGTCATATCAAATCAATTGTACCTTGATCCAGAATCGGACAAAATTCATCGACATCCATAGTGAATATGCGCTTAGTCGACACTCGTAATGACCGATCCTTGGTTTTCATTTAATTCCTTGATATCCCGGCCTTGCCAAAAGCTGGGATAACATTTGCCCTCTAAAGTATGTCTTGTGACAAAATGACATGCTTTGAATAGTTGCATCTTTCATCCTGAATAGTTTTGTCCGACTTGCTGAATGGTTGTCATCTTTTCGTTGAATATTGTAACTCCTGACTGATTTTTCAGTAATATGAGCTATCGATTACCAACTGTTATACCCTGTACTATTGTAACTGATTGTTGTATGATAGCGGTTAGCTGTTTGTCATTGTTATCGTCATTAGGTGAGTACTCAATTCCTATGGATTTTGAAAATTGAATATTAGTCCAACATACATGCATATATGTTAATCTGATTCTCGTTAACGCCGCATGTTCATGAGTTGTTGTTAGTTTTCTCGTGTCGAATTCCGTATCGATCCTCTCCTGAATCGATGTGAAATTAAAGTTATAACAATGCTTGGCGGTTGTTTTGGAGTGTCCCTTTGTATTGATCCTCTCCTGGATCGATGTAAAAGGTCAAAAGATGGTTTTCGTATCGATGCAGTTTATATTAATGGATACGAAATCAACATTCGTATTGATAGATACGTGCTTCGGTTGACTTATGAGGGATACGAACAGAGCAGTTGGCTCTTCATGCATTGTTCGTATTGATAGGCTAATAAGGGACGTGAACAGCTAATTTGTATCGATGGATACAAATCTTTAGGAGCTGCGGCTCGACGGATACGAACAGTGCAATTCACATCGATGGAATCCAAGAGTTGAGAAAAATCTATGTTGCAAACTTCGTATCAATAAACCATGAGCTGTTGGGTACGAATAAAAAATTCGTATCGATACTGGGTGACATCGGTTGGAACCGATCGTAATGACTGGGAGACGAATCATCTATTTCCCTCAAGATCGAGCCCATATAAAAGCGCTTTGGACTTTAGAAAATTCCATTTGTAGTCTATTTCTCACGAACTGCTTAACTCTCCCCCCTGTATCATTCCAGAGACATGGAAAAAGGAACTCACTTGCATTCGAATTGCTCCAGATTTCACAGAATCGAGAGATCGTCCTTGCTCTTGAGTTGAACTTAACTTTAATCCTTCTTACCAATTACCAAATCTAGGTAAATAAAACATGAATTTGTATCGAAAAATGGTGAGACTCGGAATTCCATGCCATCCTGATTGTTTTCATGACCGGTTTTAACGAGCTGGTGACCAAAGGCGATCGACATAAGGTCGAGGAGGAAGAGGGTGGCACCCGAGTGGCTTTGGAGACGATGAAGAATGGATTATAGCACAATCTAAATCTCTTATCGATAATAGGAAGGAGAAGATTTGTCTTATATCAATCTAGGGCACATGATTCGTATCGATGGAGAATGGGTGGATAAAATGGTGAATTTCGTATCGATCCGGGTGATAGTAGTTCGTATCGATCAGATTTAATCGATACGAAATCGTGTGGCCAAGCGATCGATACGAACTTCATGGTTATGGATCAGTACGAACTTCATGGTCTGAGATCGAGTCAAAATCAGCAGATGTTTGATCGTTACGAAATGAAAACTTCGAACCGCTACGGAATCATGAGCGCACTGATCGATATGAAATGAAAACTTTCGGTCGATATGAAGTTAATAAGCCTTTTATCGATACAAAATTGAAGTTTTTGACCGAAACGAAATCATGGCCTTCGTAACGAACAACCTAATCCTTGACTTTGACGGATACGAATTGTGAATATTCGTACATCTGATTCCGACGAGCTTCAACCTTGCACAATTGGACTTGACTATTGAACTGCATATTTGACTACCCTTTGAAGCTCGTCGATGGAATTATGACTTAACAAACTTTTGATAAACATGATCTTGGATCGATCAATAACATCTGGATGGCACGAATGTGACGGTCAGCAATGACGGTCACTCCAGTTGAATTTCAAAGTCTCGCCATTTGCATATCTCCATACTTTGTAGAATTTTTCAAGTAGTATACCGCATTGCACTGCAGAACACATTCACACACTTCACACTAGGGGATGCACGGGCTTATTATCGTCTAATGATGATTTCTCATAAGTTAGTTAGTTATGGAACCTTCAAGCTCACAACAGCAGGAAGTTCAAAGTTCATTCCCCCAACAATCGAGACACCGGCCGTCGCGGCCGAAGTCATAGATCCAGCTCCAGATAAGATACCAGGTGTTGTATTCATTGGTAATCCACCAGATTCTGTTCCGTCGAACGTTTCTGAAGACATGTTGGGTCGAATAAGCTTAAGGCACGGTTTGTCATTGGGTGACATACTATTGCCGGGACCAAGCGGCAGACCGCATTTACCACTGAAAGGGTTTACTGCTTTCAACTGTCACGCATGTACAGCCGGGACGCTTCCTCCACTTAATCAATATATTAAGAAAGTGCTATCTATCCTCGAAATCGCCTATCTCAGCTAAACTCCAATGGATACGCGTTGTTGAATAGCTTATCGTATTAATGGAACATCTCTTTCAACCACCGATCTCGATTGAGATTAGATATCGGTTTAATGTCAAGAGTTAGGGGGATAGCCCTTCTTATACATTCCTGGAATCAGTCAGGAATTGTTAGGTGGTAGCGGGGCTTAGACCAGGTTGATTTACTTCAAAACGAAATGGTTCTATGTCCAATGTCTCCCTAGATTTGCTAGCCGATGGTTGGCCAGACGTAAGTGCTGTGACCTTTTCCAATAGTTAATAAGACAATCATAATTGATGTCAAATTAATATTTCTTTTTCCTTTATAGCTGCAATTCCACGACCCGAAGGCGTGCATTTCGAAGAAATGGTGTGAATTCTCCAAGAAATTCCGAGTGAAGGGAGGGACATTGACTCGGTCTTGATAGATAGAAATTTGAGAATCATAGATTGATCGAGCATAGCCAAAGTATAAGGCTTGAGGGAGCTAAGGGCTGTCTCGAAGAAACAAGCTAAGAGAAAGATGCTTGGAGTTGTTATAACTGAGGAGGTTGATCCAGAAAGAACGCCCACCGATGATGAACCTGTGGCTAGGCCGTCTGATGCTTTTCAGGATTGCGAAGGAAAATGAAAAGGCAAGGCAGCTGCTTTCAAATGCTCAAAATTCGTGAGATGGAAATCTATGGTCATATCTTTTCTTGTTCCTGGGATTATAATTTCAGAGGCTCCTCCTTCGTCGATGGAAAACCTCTTCAAAGGGCTCGCCGATATCCCAATCCCAGATTATGTATCACTTCAACATGATGCCGGATTGGAGGGGCTTCAAGATGCATTAGACTTAAGCAGTCTCTTCCCAATAGTGTGGTCAACATTTCCGGTTGGTCGGGGGGTTGCACATACATACACACTTCACCACACTATACGACTTCTGACCACAGGCTATTTACTTTGGAAGATTACTAACTCTATTCTTCTTTTACTTCGCAGATACGATGACTAGGCAAGATTCTATGCTTGGGAGCCTCCGTTCAGCGCGTGAGTTATTGAGTTCATATTATGAGTCTTGTAGAAGGGAAGATGATTGAAACAGCAACCATGGTTATTCTAGTCAGAAACGATACGACAGAGATAGGGACAGGGACTATAGACATCGATCCCGATCTCGTTCTCCACCTCCTAGAATCCCTACATACCCCTTAAACTATGGGAATCAAGTGGTAGAGCCTCCTTTCCAGAAACCGTCTCTCAAGTCTCTAGGCCTGAATCACACCATTGTTGAACTGAAACAATGGCTCCCATATTGCAGAGCAGGTCCCCACCGAGCCTACAGGTGAAGGAGTGATTATAATCACCCAATTAAAGAAGGATTTCCCAGATATCTGCTTCGATGATTATTTGTCCTCCCGCACTTAAAGATAATTTCAAAGGAAGTTGAGAACACAATGCATGATCACATCCATGACATTTACACTCAATACAAGGAGTGGGGGAAGCCGTGAAAAAAGCATCAAAGCTGGCTTTTGAGCAAGCAGCCACCATTGAGAAGTTAGAGAATGAGCTTGCTCAGAAGGACCGTATTATCCAAGTTCTTAATATCTGAGTCCTCTCGAAATTCAGAAATGGAGGCCATTCATAAGGCTAATGAGGCCAACTCGGCAATGGAGGGGATGAGGCAATCACACTACGCCCTGGTGGAGCAGAGGGCCATCGTAACACCAACGTAACTGCCAAGCGGGATGCAGCCCTTAAAGAAAATAACGAGCTTAATTCCAAACTTTCTGAAATCATTAAAGAAAGGGATGACGCCAACACCGCAACATAGGAGGCATGTGAGCAAGTGGTAGTACTTCGGGCTGAACGGGATGCGGCAACGGCTAAAGTCCATGCGATGGAGACTGAGGTTGAAGAGAGGGTCCGAGCGGTGGACTCTAGGCTAGAGGATGATATCGAAGATCTCCTCATCAATTATAATGCCAATGTGCTAAAGCATAGAAACTTAGCCTGTCTCGAAAACTACTCGGTGCATCTGCACAACGCTTGGAGCCGACTGGTCGAGGAGGAGAAGGCAGTGCATTTAGGTGAATCAATCGACGAGTTTGAGTTCGAGTATCGCATGTTGAATGAAGACGAAAGTTAGATTCTCCATGAGTCGATGATTTTGCATGAGAAGGAGAAGCTCGATGCCTAACGCTCGAAAGAAGGGGAAGATTCAGGTGTTTAGCTTCATGATACAAGTCTGGATATTCCTACGCCAACTTAATCTAATCCTACAACAGCGGTTGAACCCCAATCTGTCCCTGCTTATAACCCGGAACATACGTAGCTATCTCCTGCTAAAGAGCATACTTCTGAAGCTGCTCAGCCATCCACCAGCCTAACTGACGAAGTACTCTGAACATTCTTCATACGTGTCCAAAGTAAAAGGCTTGATTTGAAGCGTTTACTAGCAGTCTATGTTTTCCTCTGTCCAGTGACTGGAGTTACACTGATAGCGCCTCCTGCAACCTAAGAATCGCATCAAAAGCAGGAGGACATCATTACTATGGCGGTTACCACAACGACCACTGCACCGATTGATGGGACACAGGGTGTGCACTTTCCTTTAACGAGCAGATGATGGATGAACTCCTCAGTCGCCACAGTGACCCCTTTGCGGACTTACCATTTGTCATAAGTGGACTCACGCCTGCTATTTTCTCTTTAATGCAGACCGCCGTACCCCCAACGAGGCTCAACCGATTCGCGAAGAAGAAATATTGGCCGAATCAACGCTGAAATGGAGGCAACGAATCGTGATGGCAGTTTTGGAGATGGAATGGCGGCACCTGGTCTGGCTCCGTTGAGAATGATATCGCCCAGCGGTACAGTTATTGACACCAGCATGTGTATTCCACCTCCTGTAGTCAATCCAATTCCTATGACTCCACCTTTAGGAAGTATCCCCATACACTAGTTAGGAGGAAGATGTTGAAATGATGCCCCCACCTGGAGATCAGCAGCCGAAAAGTAAAAGCACAAATAGGAAAATTACTGACGGCTCCGGCGAGTCCACATCGAAGAGGAAGCCAAAAAATAAGAGAGAGTAGATGTTCTTCCTCGGTTTATTTTGGGTAGACAAATAGAAATCTCTTTTTGTTTCTTTTCGTTAGGTAGATAAATTGTAATTTTCGATTTAAATATTAGCCGAAATCAACGCTGAAATGGAGGCAACGAATCGTGATGGCGGTTCTGGAGATGGAATGGCGGCACTTGGTCTGGCTCTGTTGAGAATGATATCGCCTGGTGGTAGTTATTAACACCAGCAAGTCTATTCCACCTCCTGTAGTCGATCCAGTTCCTCCGACTCCACCTTTAGGAAGTATCCCCATACACTAGTTAGGAGGAAGATGTTGAAATGATGCCCCCACCTGGAGATCGCGCGACTAAAAAGTAAAAGCTCAAAGAGGAAAATTACAGACGGCTCCGGCGAGTGCACGTCGAAGAGGAAGCCAAAAAATAAGAGAGAGTAGATGTTCTTCCTCGGTTTATTTTGGGTGGATAAATAGAAATCTTTTTTTGTTTCCTTTCGTTGGTCGTGTATAGATGCCGACTACAACACGATTTTCAGTAAATTTAAATTTTCTATTATATTTCACCTTTAGAATAAATATACATATTTATCTTTAAAAACAAAATGCATATATTTAATCAAAAAAATATACACAAATTTTACTTCTAAAACAAAATATACATATAAGAAATTCCATTTAAATCGAATATGTAATTTAATATAGATTTCAAAATAAATACACGACAACACATTCGTTGGCCATTGAATAAATAGAAATCGAATATGTAATTTAAATCGAATTTGTTTATCTACCCAATGAAAGGAAACAAAAATGATTTCTATTTAAATCGAATCTGTAATTTAATATAGATTTAAATGGAATTTCTCATTTGTATATTTTGTTTTAACAGTAAAATTTGTGTATATTTTTTTGAGTAAATATATGCATTTTGTTTTTAAAGACAAATATGTATATTTTATTCTAAAGGTGAAATATAATAGAAAATTTAAATTTACTGAAAATCATATGCATATATTTCCCATATAAGGAGAATAAAATTTATATGTATATAAAATTTGGAAAGAAATTGATAATGAAGTAAAAGAGATATTTTTGACTTTGGGTATATAAACAATATTGTTTTTGTTAAATAAAAAGTGTTTAAGTTGAAAACTTATAAAATAATAATATATTTATATCTTGAATAAGAAAATATATATATATATATATGTTCTATGTTAAGTTAAAAAGGGAAGATTTATAATCTTTATAAATGAGATAAAAATGTTATAAATTAAGAGATGTGTATAATAATCACATAAATATAAATAGGAGAGACTATATATATAACTAGTGAATTTAGTTTATTTGAAATAATATATTTCTAGATAATAAATAAAAAGATGTATATATGGTTATATATATATATACGTGAAGGATTTAAAAATAATTTTTACAACACTTTGAAGTTCTTGTAACATATGAGTATAAGGTGTTAATATTGAATGTTATTTATTTTTAAGTAACATATGTATAAAAGGGTGTACTAGCTAAAAAAAATTTATTTTAATATATTAGTCTCTCACTTTTATTTAAATATGTATAAAAACAAATACAAACAATACTTTGACAAGTAATGCTAATTATGGGTTGTTTAATTCTTAAATATACTTACATATGCCTTTAATAATGTATGGTTTACATTATTATAAATATAATAATAGGATAGCTTGCAAGTCATCTACTGTAAGAGAAAACAGGTTAACTAAAAACCAGAAAACAAAAATAGTTTTAACAAAGTAAAAAAAAGGGAAATTAAGCAATAAATCTTAGTTAACAAACATATTAAACACCTGGCAGTAAACACATTAACAATTGGCATAAAACAACTAATAACAAAATATTGTAATGATTTTATTTTTCTTTTAAATTCCTCTCGGCAGGAGAAAATATTTTTTCAGCCACCAAAATAGTCATTTATGTCCATTTTCTAGTGATTTCAAGCATGTATATATATGATCATTTCAGATCTGGGTGGTTATTTTAGAAATCAAAACCTGTAACTTAAAAATAAGTAAAGAAGCCTCTGTTCAATTGTATACAATCAGAAAATAAATTTAAAGGAAAAGAAGAAGTAAGCACTCTGTAAAACTAGCCTAGAAGTTTAAAAAGTCAAGAGCAAGATGCTTTAACTCAAATCACCAGGAGATTCAAAAGAAAATGTGGATTCAGTTTTGAAGATTTCAAGTTTCAAATTAAAGACTTCAACTCCAAAGTTCTGGAACCAAGATGTTTAAGGTGAGAAACATAAATCTCAAATTGAAAATAAAATTGTTCTGTTGCTTGTTGACAGTATGTATTGTGTTCATCCCAGTATTCAAAAATCAATATCTTTTTATTTAGATTATATTTGAGGATGTTGTAAACTAGGAATCTGTTTATTTTCTAGTACAGTTTGTGTTAAAAATAGTTTCTGAATAAAATTATGTTGTATAGTTAATAAATTGTAGGATTTACAGTAAATAACCAATTTTGGTGAAGATTCAATGTTTTTAAATCAAAGATTCATGCATGAAATTAGGATGCTTGTGTGAAATTATGAATTTTAGCAGTTAAATTGTAATTTTTTATGATCTAAATTTTGAGAAATTAGTAAATAACTGTTTTTCGTTTAAAAATTTATATCCGTCGACTTCGTCGACGAGAAGAATTGCGGCATGTTCTAGAAAGATCTGGTGGACATTGGGGAGGGGTCGACCGTGGTGGAATTTTGAATTTGGGTTTGGTTTGGTTGATCGAGTGGGCTTTAGGGTTTAAGGCCGGTTGGGTTATGGGTGGCAACGCGATCGATTTGGAAGCTTGTGGCGACTGGAACGAACGATTTTTGGCAGATGGGTAGTGTCAGAGTAGGGCTTTCAATTGGCGGTGGAGTTGATTCGATCGGTGGAAGTTGGTGAGTGTAGTTCGTCGAGATTTGGGCTAGGGTTTTTCTAATGGTTCGAGCAAGGATTGCTTTTCGTCTTGGGTAGATTCGAGTCATTGTCCAAGTGGCGATGTTGACAATGGATGAAGGGACGTTGCTTTTAGGGGTTCGTGGGTCAGAAGGGTCATTGAAGCGGTGGTACATGTGCACTCTATGCACGAGATGTTTAGCCGTGGCAGATTTGGGTTAAGTGAGGAGATTTGGGTTCGATTCCTAGACGTGTTATGTTGCATCTGAGGTTCGCATGAATGTTTGAGTGATCGAAGATGACCTTCCAGTGAGACATCAGATTCAAGTGTTTTGGGACGGGTTAGGATGTTGTTCTGGGAGCAGAGAGAAGAGAAGGACGGGGGTAGGGAGGAAAGCGGGTTGTTATCTTCCTCTTTTTTTTTTGGTTTGGGCTTCAGCTCGGTTGAATTTGAGTTGTGATTATATAAAATAGGTTTCAATTGTTTGGTCTGTGGGTTTGGGCTTTGGCCGTAGGGTCTTGCTTGTTTTTAAACAGTATTTAGAAATAAAGAAATATTTGTTATAATATGAGGGTAAATCCATAACAAAGTATATTTCCAAACTATATGCTTGAACCGATCCTCTTTTATACTAAAAGATTTATTTAAGTTTTAATTAAGACAAGGGATTTTCAATATATATATATATATATATATATATATATATATTGTTTACTTTAAGACTAACTAATTTAAGTCATTTAAATAAGTTGTTATATTTTAAAGTAGTCAAGTTTTTCTAAATTTTTTATTAATACTCAAGTTATTTTGAAAATTTGAAGTATAGTTAAACTGAAAATCAAAGGGAATAAATATTTAAAATAGTTGAATTATTCCAAGTTCTTAAGTTATTTTAAATTTGTAATAATTATTTAATTTCACATATAATAAAATGTTATTAATTGGATGGTTCGTATCGACGGATGCTACGCTGTCGTACGATCCATTATGAAGTTTAATAAGTAAAATTTTATAAGCTTGTTCAGATTGGATTTAATTACCAATTGGAAATAAATGCCGTTGTAAATTTTATACGCCTAACTATAAAGATGTTCCCAAAACTGATTAGATGTGTAAATTGTAGACTATTCAAACTGTTTGATATCTAGTCAGCGGAAACAGACACCACTCCGCTAAGTAATTAATTTAATTTCTGTGGGTAGTTTATGCTATCAATCTGATATTATCTGCGTAAATGTTTACTAGCAATAATAATCCCTGATCTGCTATTCATGCATATATCTATTATTTGCCCGTTAATTATATTTGAGAATATAATGTGAATCGATCTATGAAAGCTGGTTGATTTTGAATATCTGTATTGTCTGTGAATCATAGATTGATAAGTACCGTTGAGAATGGTAAGCCTTATTTTGTTTAGATTGATTTTGAACCTAGATTTATTTTAAAAATAAATATTATTTTTAGAAATGTTTTTAAAAGATTGATAAATGTTTTGGAAATATCAAAAGTAGTTTGTTATTATTTTTGGAAATCTTTATAAAGGTATCATTTTTATAAGTAGGTATTATTAAAACTATTTTCAAGTATAAAACTATTTTTGTAATGATCGTTTGAAGGTTAATTTCGAGTAAATTAGTATTTAAGTATATTTTCTTCAATATAAATTTATTTAATATAAATGTTGTTTTAAATAATATATTATAGTAACTTTTATAAAGAGTATTTTATTTATAAACTCGTATAAACTCGTTTGTTCTCTAGGACGAATTATAAGAAGATCCATCCACAAACGGTTAGGAGATTAAATTCAATCTTGTATTTTGTCGGTGTATTCCTAAAGAACCGAGGTTGAGTTTACTGAGAAATAGCGAACGTTGTTTCAAAGAGACTGGGATTGGATTTGAAATTCGAAAACCACTTCGATCCAACGAATATGTTTTCGTGACGAAGAAAAGAGCTTGGAGTCGAAGATGGAGCAGTGAAGTGCAAGGGCTAATCGTTACTAATCTTGAGGGTGATTCCAAAATGGATGTAGTAGGAGTAGTGCCTCATTCGAACCCGTAATGGACTTGTATGGATGAATGCTTTCAGAACATCGTCGGGTGGATGGTGAGCATTCTAAGCGATATGTTCTAAAAAGGTAACGCCGAGCCTCAAGCCTCATCAACTGGGAATGAATGAAAATAACGGGATATGCAGCAAGGCTAAGTAGGTAGCACCCAAGTAGGGTAAGGTCATCCCTGCCTAGATGTCCCTTTTTATTTCGGCTGTATAGGCGGTTGCTGATCCTAACTGCAGGGTGATCTTACTCGGGTTATCCAGTAAGGGGTAGTCCGGTCTTGTGTTGTAGGGGAGCGGAGGGGTCCTCGGTACATTGATCTAGACCAGGTACTGTGATAGGTGGTACCCATATGCCTAATCATACATTGGAAATCCATTCTCCCAACGTGTCCTTTACGGTTTTGATTGTAGAACCCACTTTGTGGCTAGTATGCCGGAATTTAATAATGTAACAATTTCGGCTATTTTAATAAGTATTTGTATATAGACACTATTATAATATCAGAGGATTTTATAACAAATGTTTTGGTTACCGTAAGGTAAAAACCCGACATGTTTATTTGTGACGCGGTCTTACGAGATACCTTTGATTTCACTAGGATTTTTAAACTTTAAATAATCAAGTTGTGTGTGTTTCTCACGCTGGTTTACCAGGCTGACCCGGGCTTGGTGTTTTTCCTATATGCTCGGGTCAGACAGAGCATATTTCCAGGTAAGCTGGATGAGTGGAAGCTTCAGGAGAGGAGTTTGAATCAGGAGACGTACTGACGTAGATGCTTATAATCAGTCTGTATTTGGTTATGTGGTCAACTAATTGTAAGGGCGGGATTGTTATAAACTATCCATGATTGAATGGTTGTAACTCTTATTTAAAGTCTGTATATGTTATTAAAGTAAGATTTATTTATATTATAGTTTATTCGATCCGTTGTGAGATTCTGATTGTTCTCTTTTCTTCTATCTTCTTTCTATTTCTACCATCTTTCTTTCTTTCACTGTCCGTTTTTCCGTGCAATTTGGTTGACAAGTGCGGTTTAAAGTCAGTTTAAATCGGTACGGAAAAATAGGTTGTTGACACATACGGTGCTTCCCAAATTGGTTTCATGTGCGGGGAACCGGATGTATTCTTTTGAGGACGAGATCGTCGAGTTCAAAGGTACGTGGTAGGACCTTGGCGTTCTATAAATAGGAGACTCGACTTCGGTATGCGGCTGCCCTCAAATCAGTGTCTTCGTGCTTCTCATCCAACAAATCCAAGGATTCAGCAAGTAGTATGGCATTTGTCTTTAGATCATAATAATTCACACAATGAGAAGGTATTTCAATCTTGATTGGAATAACGGCTTCTGAACCATAGGATAGAGAGAATGGAATATGTCCGATCATGGACTTGTGGGTCATCCGGTAAGCCAATAAAGCCATAGGAAGTTCATCAACCCATTTGCGCCCGGCCTTTTACAGTCATTTCTTCATAATAGACTTGATAATCTTATTAACAGCTTCAACCTAGACATTCGCTAGAGGGTGTGCAACTGTAGAGAATTTCTTGTGGATGTGGAATCGCTGGCAGAAATCCCTGAATTCAACGCTGTCGAACTGGGTTCTGCTATCAGTGATGATGGTATGCGAAAGACCAAATCGACAGACAATGTTGTGAACTACAAAGTTGATCAACTTCTTCGTCGTGATTGTAGCAAGAGTTTCGGCTTCGGTCCACTTGGTAAAGAAATGAACTGCGACGATGGCGTACTCGCACCAACTTTGGCCAAAGGTAGAGAGCCAATGATATCAATGCCACATACTGCAAACGGCCATGGAATGATCATTTGGGTTATCTCAATAGGTGTGGCTCTAGGAATTCGAGCATGCTTTTGACATTTATCACATTTCCTGGCGTAGTCTGCTGCATCATGGTTTATAGTTGGTCAATAATACCCGTATCAGAGTGCTTTCTTAGCAAGAACTTGCCTTCTGGTGTGATCGCCACATTCTCCTTCGTGTACATCATGTAACACTCACTTAATTTCATCGTGTGCGATACATCGGAGTAGAGGAACAGAATACCATCTTCTATACATGACTCCATTTTGAATGGTGAACCACGAAGCTTTTCGAAGAATCTATCTCTTCTCACTCCCACGTTCAGGCAGCATTCCATGCTTGATGTAATTTCGATACAGAGTCATCCACGACTCCATATGGGGAGTGACTTCAAATACAAAGTCTGTCTCCATCTGATCAATGCTTGAGGAAAATAACATTTCCATAGCAACGAGTCCCATTTGTTGTGCTTTGCCCGTACTTGCTAACTTTTCCAATGAATTAGCCTTTTGATTGCGCTCACAGGGTATGTTGAAGATGGCATAATAATCAAACTGATCAAGTATTTCTTGGACTCGAGCTAGATAAGCAGCTAGTTTTCGATCTTTGGCCTGATATTCACCTCGAACTTGGCATACGACTAATTGTGAATCACAATAAATTTCCACAGCAATATTTCTCAAATCTCGGGCAAGTTTCAATCCAGCAAGTGAGGCTTCATATTCAGCTTCATTATTGGCCACATTAAAATCAAACTTCAGAGCATAACATATGGACCGACCTTCATGGGTTTCAAGTACTATTCCAGCACCCGAGCACCGGTCGTTTGATGCGCCATCGGTATGTAGATTCCAGATATATTCGAGAGATTCAGTGGTTTCAAACAAGTCCTCTATGATGGTAAATTCGGCTATGAAATCCGCTAGGGCTTGTCCTTAAATAGCTCGCCTCGGAGTGTAAGTAATGTCAAACTGGCTCAGTTCAATGTTCCATTTAAGTAGCCTACTAGACGTCTCAGGCCGCGAAAGGACCTGTCGTAATGGCTGATCAGTGTAAACAGTGATGGGATGAGCCTGGAAATATGGACGGAGCTTCCTTGAGGCAATAAAGAGACGATAAGCCAATTTCTCTAGCTTCGGATCATTTCTCTAAGCTCCGATTAGTCTTACTAATATAGTAGACCGGTTTCTACACTCGATCTTCCTCCCGAACTAAGGCAACACTAATTGCATTTTTTGATACCGCCAAGTAAAGCTATAATTGCTCATGATCGATCGGCTTTGATAAAATCGACGGTGTGGAAAGATGTTGAATCAGTGCTCGGAATGCGCCTCCACACTCCGTGGTCCATTCAAAGTTTCATCTCCCATTTCAGATCAGATCGAAGAAGGGAATGCACTTGTCGGTAGATTTTGAAATGAACATGCTCAATGCTTTTACTTTCCAATTGAGGCTCTGGACTTGCTTTATGGTTCTCGGAGTTTCAAGATTTCTGATTGCCCTGATCTTTTCGGGATTTGCTTCGATTCCTCGAGCGTTGACGATGAACCCAAGGAATTTTTCAGATGCGACTCCAAAATGACATTTCAATGGATTGAGCTTCATCCTATATTCTCGAATGATGCTAAACATTGATTCCAAGTCTCTAACATGATCGGTGGAGAATCGTGACTTCACCAGCATGTCATGCACATATACTTCCATGGTCTTTTCGATTTGGCAGGCAAACATTCAATTGACTAGTCGTTGGTATGTTGCTCCGGCATTCTTGAGTCCAAAAGGCATGACTTGATAGTAGTAGAGCCCCAGATCAGTCATAAAGCTGGTATGATCTTGGTCGGGTAAGTGCATGGGTATCTGGTTGTAACCGGAATAAGCACCCATAAAAGATAGTAACTCATGCCCAACCATTGAAACTATGAGCTGATCAATCGGGGAAGTGGAAAACTGTCTTACGGGCAAGCTTTTATTAAGTCATAGTAATCAACACACATCCTCCATTTTCCATTCGGCTTTCGGACAAGTACGGGATTGGATTCCCACTCTGGGTATAAGGCATCTCGGACAAACCCATTCGATTTCAACTTATCGACCTCTTCTTTAAGGACGGTAGATCTCTTTGGATCCATCCCATGCCTTTTCTACTGGACCGGGATACACTGCGAGCTAACATTCAGGGTGTGGGTTGTGATATCTGACGAGATCCCATGCAAGTCACAAAGCGTCCAAGCGAATACGTCGAGATTCGTTCGGAGAAATTCAACCAATTCATGCTGCATTTGTTGTCTTAACTAAGATCCAATCTTTATCATCTTTGAATCGTCATCATCGTCAGTCGGGACATCGATTGTCGGTTCGGTCGGGGAAGCTTGTCTGTCTTTAGTCTCATCTTTACTTTCAGTGTCTCTCGGGTCAAGATGCCTCTAGAATTGGTTGGGGTGCCCGGGCCTATGCCTAGGCACCAATTGCAATTATCTGCAAAACAGACGTAGAGAGATTCCTCTACGCCCTTCCCTTTCTCCTTTCGCTGCGCCCCGCGTAGCTCAGCAACATAGCAGGCTCGTCCGGCAGCCTGATCTCCTCTAATGACTCTAACCCCATGATAGGTGGGGAACTTTAGAGTCAAGCACCATGGGGCAATGGCTATCCTGAATTCAGCAAGGGCCGGTCGGCCCAAGAAAGCATTGTAAGGGGATTCTATATCTAAAACAACAAACTGTAGTATGCGGACTCTCTGGTAATCTTCAACTTCCAATTCCACTGGTAGTTCCACCACCCCAGTTGGTATAGTAGCACTCCTGTTGAAGCCATGAATGTGGGATTGACAAGGTTCAAGTCTTTAGCTTCCATTTTCATTCGATCGTATGCTCGCTTAAACAAAATATTCACAGAGCTTCCATTGTCAACCAAGATCCTCTTCATCTAAGTAGGACCTACCTGACAGACATGACAAGTGGATCGATAGTTAGGGGCTTCAACCTTATCAGCGTCTCTGTTTTGGAACACGATGTCAACGGTCATCATCTTCTATTGCTTGGCCGGAGCCCCATCATCACAACTATTATAACACTCAAAGTCCGCATACCTGAAGGAGCTGGCATACGACTCCGTTTCCCTCCAGCTTCGGTCTGCTGGATAAGGACTACCACTTATGTATTTATCACCAATCTCCTGCCGGTGCGAGTAGGTTCCTCCTGCCTTTCTTGGTTTGGTACACGATTCCGAGTTGATAGGCCCGCACTTCCCGATTGCGGCACCCACACAAACTGATCCAACTTCCATTCACATATTAGCTTTTCAATCAGATCTTGTAAATGACGACACTCATTTGTATTATGGCCGTAGATTTCATCAAATCTGCAAAACTTCCCTGTTTGGATTTGTCTCTCCGACGATGGCTTCGGAGAAAGCTTCTTGTATTGAACGGTGCTACAAATCTGCAAATACACATTTTCCAACGACGTGTTTATTGGACTATAGCTATCGAACATAGGAGCTCTTTGTCGTGGACCACTATTTTGATCCCGCTTCCTACTCTGATTCCCACTGTCTTTCTGCTAAGTTTGCTTATTCTTGATATTCAGTTACACTTTATCGGAAGTCTCCCCGAACTGTTTAACTACAACTTTGATTTTAATTGCTTCACCACTAGGCCCCGCGTCATCCTTCTTCCTAAACTGTTTCACATCCTCCCTTCTCAAGAATTGTGCTGCCTTGGAATAGAAATGGTCCAATGACGTGGGAGGCTTCCCAGCCAACCAATTTCCGAACTCAGATTCAGGATCGATTCCCTTAGTCAATGCCATCAAAATAGAGTTGTCATTGGGCTTGCTTATCTCCATACATGCAGCATGAAACCTCTCTAAGTAGCATCTGAGTATCTCACCCGGAGTTTGAGTGACACTAGATAGAGTGTTAATGTCTTTTGTCCTTGCAACATGCATTCGAAACTGCTCAACAAACTTGGTCGCTAGTTGGTCAAAGCAAGAAATAGATCGGGTAGGGAAACGAGTGAACCAGATGGTGGTTGTGCCCCCAAAGAAATTGGAAACTATGGCATTTAGCTACATCATCGGTTCTCGCATCATTCATCATCCATTCGTATTTCAAGATATGTTGATTCAGATCAGAACTTCCTTCATAGACTAGTAGAGCCAGCATTCTGAATCGTCGAGGTGGTTCAATATAGAGTATTGCATCTGTGAAAGGGGTATGACTCCAGGAGATTCCCCAGTCGTCATTAGTAAGACCCTAACTCTCACAGATCATCTGTCGAATCATAGTTGGTATATCCGGCATCTGGACATTCTGTGCATGTTGAGCCAAGGTGTGGTCGGGTTCCATAATACGAGGCTGGACCGAGCGCGGTCGACGGACCATGTCTCGCCTCCTTGGTTCCAAGTCTTCAAGGACGTATGGTTCGGAAGTGCGTCCACGCTGATGATGGTTTACATCTGGTTGATTTCGGGCATCAACCTCTGGTCCAGCAGTGGCGGTGGTAGCACGGTTGCCTGTGGGGTAGTGAGGAACAGTACCTCCCCGGGAGGATGGTCCAGTCTGGAAGCTAGTCGATGGGCCAACTCTCAGTTATCTAATGTTTAGAGTATGTTGATGTCCGCTGGCTTGGGTGTAGCTTACGTCTAGTCGTGGGCGTGCAGATCTATAATGGTAGTCAGATGAGGCTGAACTTTCGGTGGATGAGTAAGAGGCATGATCTCTCCTGGATCTCCTACGCCTTTGGCGGTTTAGCTGGTTGGTCAACTCTGCGTTAGCGCGTAGCTCTTCAGTTAGTTGTTACTAACTCTGGGTCAACCCTTGAAGTAGCATTTGAAACTCTTGTCTAGTAACGTGGCCAGACGGATCTGACGGTCTAGCATCATTCTGGTTGGATAGGGGTAGCTGTATGGGATTCTGTTTATCCCGATGCTTCTTGATCTGCAGCTGTGGAGGCCATCATTGTGCTAACCATGATGAACAATGAAGTCCTTTCCTAGATCAGATGCAAATCTAAATAAGTTGGAAGAATTCTAAACTTGAGATCTAGATCTTCCTCTCGGATTTGTGCAATCCAGTATCGATAGGAAATCCAAAGAGCAGGAGAAAAACTGTGTTTTCTTAGTGAAAGCACTAAAGTGTTTGTACCAAAATTGGGCACAACACTCTTCGGAAGTATTTGAAGAGATAAAAATGAAGAATGGAAATGTAAAACGTGGATTATCTAACAAACACATCAAAAACAAATATGAAAATACGCAAAAACATAGCAATTTAGAGTGGTTCGATGTATGACCTATGTCCACTATAACGTTGATGACTTTATTGACGTTCACTTGCCGACTGCAACTGATTATAAAAGATTATAGCGGATTATAGTTCTGAAATTTGAGTACAACAGTAGCTATGGAATGCGAAGTTGAATTCGACAGAGTCTGGACATCAAAGAGACAAAAGATCCTTTTTCCCTGGGGCTATATTTATAGGCATAGGAGGCAAATATCTCACTCAGATCTCGGGAGAATTCTTCTGGCATGTGGGTGGGCCCACGTGATTGATCCTATACGATTTCGGCTCGAACCATGATCAATACGATTAATCAATATTTGAACCAATCGAGTTGAAACTTGGTAGGAACAATCTTTATGTTGTACATAAGCTCTTGTGAAAATTTCGTAGAATTTAAACTTGTAGATTATGAGTTATGATCGATGCAAACTTAGGTTTCATGTAGGCCATCGCGTTCGAATTGATGGCTTCGTATCGATCAGTTCGAACCGCTCCTAGACTCATGCCTGTGATTCGATATGGCGCCTAACCTTTGAATCGATCCACTTTCAATGCCAAGTTGACCGAGTTGTTCCAAGGCTTTTGCCTCATTCGTATCGAAGACCGTTGCCTCGTTCGAATCGATGGAAGTTGTAAAATTCGTATCGATGGTAACGACTCTGTTCATATCGATCCAAAATGTATGGCACGTATCGGTCGTATAGTCTTGTTCGCATCGATGGACTTGGTCTTGTTTGTGTCGATCGAAATCGACTCCAGTTAATCGATGCAAAGTTGAAGCGGCAGGATGGATATGGGCAAGCGATAGCTCGATGGATTCGAATTGTTGCAACATAATGGATACGAACAGTGATTCCTTGAAGGACATAAAACAGTGATGCCTGATGGATTCGAACAAGGATCTTCAGCCAATGGATACGAAATGACGCGCTTTGATGGATGCAAACAGAATTACTGCAAGGTGATGGACAAGAATAGAGGCCTCCTTGGAATGATGAGAACTAGATGGGTACGAAGTGAAGGTTGATTTCCTTGGACGACATCGATCATATCTTAAGCATACGGACTCCACTTGAATTGATACTTGGAACGTTGACTTTCATAGCTTTGCTTGTCATGTCATATCAATTGTAGCTTGATCCGGACTTTGACAAAATTCATCAACATCCATAGTGAACCTACGCTTACTCGACACTCGGGATGAGTGATCCTTGGTTTTCAGTCGATTCCTTGATATCTCGGCCTTGCCAAAAGGCGGGATAACATCAACAAACACTGAATATTAGGCAACCGAGAGTTGACCTATCAACCAGCTATTAGATTGGACCCTCCTCCCAGGGAGATACTATTCCTCATCATATTACAGATAACCACGGTGCCATCGCTGCTACTGAATTGGAAGTTGATGCTGCTTGAAATTGGGCAGATCCTAACTGTCGCCAACATACTCCCAAACCTTATGTTCCAGAAAACTTAGAACCAAGAAGGCGAGGTACGGACCGTCGACCGCGACCAACCCAACCTCGCATTGTGGAACCCGACCACAACTTGGCTCAACGAGCCTGGAACGTCCAGATGCCAAATATCCCGTTGATGATTCGTCAGATGATTTGAGAAAGTCAAGGCTTCACCATTGACGACTAGGTAATCTCCCGGAGTCATACTCCTTTTATTGATGAGATACTTTATGCTGAACCACCTTGGTGATGCAGGATGCCCATTTTACCCATTTATGAAGGTAGCTCCGATCCTAATCAACATATCCTAAGTATGAATGGTTAATGAATGCTACACGAGCTGATGATGCAGTTAAGTGCCAAAGTTTCTTGATCTCACTAGGGGGCATAACTACTATGTGGTTTACCTGTATGCCACCTCGATCTATCTCGTGTTTCGATCAGTTGGCGACAAAGCTTGTTGAGCAGTTTCGGATGTATGTAATGAGGCTGAAGGATGTTAACATTGTCACTCAAGCTCCTGGAGAGACACTCAGACTTTATTTGGAGAGATTTCATGATGCATGCACTGAGATTAGCAATCCCAATGATAACTCCATCCTGATGGCGCTAGCATTGGGGATTGATCCCGATTCCGAGTTTGGCGACTGATTGGTTGGAAAAATTACTGCATTATTGGACCGTTTCTATTCCAAGGCAGCCCAATTCTTGAGGAGGGAGGATTTGAAATAGTTAAGGAAAAAGGATGATGCAGGGCCTAATGTGGATAGAATTCAGAGCAATGTTGCTGTTAAACAAACCGAAGAGAGTTTCGAAAAAGTGCAATTGAACATACAGAATAAGCAAAATCAACAGAAGGGCAATGGTAATCAGAATAGGAAATGGGATAACAATCGTGGTCCGCGACGTAGGGCTCCTATGTTTGATAATTATACTCCTTTGAATACGTAATTGGAAAATGTATATCTACAGACTAGCAATATTATTTAGTACAAGAAACTTGCTCCAAAACAGTCAGCGGAGTGACAGATTCCAACAGGGAAGGTTTATGGATTCCACGAAAGCTATGGCCAAAACATGAACAAGTGTCGTCATTTGCAGGACATTATTGAAAAGTTGATACATGAGAGAAAATTGGAGCAGTTTGTGTAGGCACAGTAGTCTGGAGATGCGGGCCGATCAAATCAAAACCGTGTGCCGAATTAAGTGAGACTGGAGGACCCCGCTCGTACCGGCGAGAGGTCGGTTATAAATACTGTTAGTGGTGATCCACATCCAATAGACCGAAGCTGGAAGGAAATGGAGTCGTATGTCAGTCATGTGAGGCATGCGATCTTCAAGTGTTGTATTAGTTTGGAAGATGGGGCTCCGGCCAAGCAACACAAGACGATGACTGACGGCATCGTCTTTTGGGACAGAGATGCCGATAGGGTTGAAGCTCCAACCATCGATGCACTTGTCATATCAGCTGACGTAGGTCCTGCTTAGATGAAGAGGATCTTGGTAGACAGTTGAAGTTCTGTGAATATATTGGTTAAGCGATCCTATGACCAGATGAAAAAGGAAACTAAAGATTTGAAGCCTTGTCAGTTTCGCATTCTTGGCTTCAATGGGAGTACAACCATACCCATTGGAGTGGTGGAATTGCCAGTGGAGTTAGGAGTTGGCGAGTGCCGAAAAGTCTAGATATTACAATTTGTTGTGCTAGATATAGACTCACCATACAATGCTTTCTTAAGCCGATCGACCCTAGCTGAGTTCAGGGATGCAATTGCCCCTTGGTGTTTAACTCTAAAATTCCCTATTGACAATGAAGTTGGGTCATCCTGGGAGACCAGGCTATTGGGCGAGCCTGTTATATTGCTGAGCTGCGAGAGGCGCAGCGAAAGGAAAAAGGAAAGGGCGTAGAGGAATCTCTCTGTGTCCATTTCATTGAGAATTGATAATTGACGCCTGGGCCTAGGCCCGAGCACCGCAACCAATTCCCAAAGGATTTTGACCCGAGTGATACCGAAAGCGAAGAAGAAAATAAAGACAGTCGAGCTTCCCCGACTGAGCTGACAATCGATGTCCCAATCGATGTTGACGACGATTCTAAAATGATAAAGATTGGATCTCGGTTAAGTCAACAAAATGCAAGATAAATTGGTTGAATTTCTCCGGGAAAACCTCGACGTGTTTGCCTAGACACATTCTGACATGTATGGAATCTCCTCGGACGTCGCAAGCAACACATTGAAAATCAACCCGTGGTATATCCCGGTCAAATAAAAGGCATGGTATGGATCTAGAGAGATCTGCCGCCCTTAAGGAAGAGGTAGATAAGCTTAAATTGAATGGATTTTTTCAAGCATTATTATAGCCGGAGTGGGTATACAACACTGTACTTGTCCGAAAGCCAAATGGAAAACGGAGAATGTGTATTAACTACTCAGATTTGAGCAAAGCTTGCCCTAAAGATAGTTTTCTTCTTCCTTGAATCGATCACCTCGTAGATTCAACGATTGGACATGAACCTTATCCTTCATGGATGCATATTCCGGTTACAACCAGATACCCATGCACTAACTCGACCATGAGCATACCAGCTTCGTGACTGATCTGGGACTTTACTGTTACAAAGTTATGCCTTCGAACTTAAGAATGCTGGGGCAATTTACCAACGGCAAGTTAATTGGATGTTCGCTAACCAGGTTGGAAAAACCATGGAGGTGTACGTGGATGACATGCTAGTAAAGTCAGATTCTCCACTGATCATATCAGAGACCTAGAATCAATGTTTAATATCCTATAGAATATAGAATGAAGTTCAATCCGTTGAAATGTTTCTTTGGGGTCGCATCAGGAAAACTCCTTGGGTTTATCGTCAACACTCAAGGAATTGAAGCCAATCTCGTAAAGATCTAGGAAATTAGAAATATCGAAACTCCAATAACTATAAACCAGGTCTAGAGCCTCAACGGGAAAGTAGCAGCATTGAGCATGTTCATTTCAAAATCCACTGACAAATGCATTCCCTTCATCGACTTGATCAGAAAAGGGAAATGGAACTTTGAATGGACTACGGTATATGAGGGCGCATTCCGAGCACGAATCCAACACCTCTCCACACCGCCTATTCTGTCAAAGCCTATCGATCACGAGAAATTGTACATTTACTTGGAAGTGTCAGAAAACGTAATTAGCGTTGCCCTATTTCGGGAGGAAGACCAAGTACAAAAGCCGATCTACTATATTAGCAAATGAATAACCGGAGCTGAGAGAAATTATCCAAAGCTAGAGAAGTTGGCTTGTTGTCTTGTTATTGCCTTAAGGAAGCTCCGTCCGTATTTCCGGTCTCATCCTATCACCGTTTACACCGACCTGCCGTTAGGACAGGTCCTTACGCGGCCTGAGACGTCTGGTAGGTTACTCAAATGGAATATCGAACTAAGTCAGTTTGATTATTTACACTCCAAAGCGAGTCATTCAAGGGAAAGTCCAAGTAGATTTCATAGCTAAATTTACCATCCCAAAGGACTTGCTCGAAACTAGTGAATCTCCCAAGTATATCTGGAAGCTGCATACTGATGGTGCATCAAGTGTCCATTGCTCAGGTGCTGAAGTTGTACTTGAAACTCCTGAAGGTCAATTTATATGCTTTGCTTTAAAGTTTGATTTTCATGTGACTAACAAGGAAGCTGAGTATGAAGCCCTACTTGCTGGATTGAGACTTGCCCGAGATTTAAAAATCATTGTTGTAGAGGTCTATTGCGATTCACAATTGATCGCGTGCCAGGTTTGGGAGGAATACTAGGCCAAAGATAGAAGACTGGCTGCTTATTTAGCCTGAGTCCAGGAGATACTAAATCATTTAAATTATTATGCCATTTACTGCATCCTTCAAAAGCACAATCAGAAAGCCGATTCATTAGCAAAGTTAGCTGGTACAGGCGAGGAACAATAAATGGGACTCGTTCCCGTTGAGACTTTAGCTTCCTCGAGCATCGATCAGATGGAGACAGATTGGATATTTGAGGTAATTCTCGATAAGGAGTCATGGATGACTCCGTTCAGAAATTACCTCGAGCATGGAATCCTGCCAGAGCATAGGAGTGAAAAAAGGCAAGTTCTTCAGGAGGCTTCACGGTTTACTATTAAGAATGGAGTAATGTATAGAAGTGGGTACTCCATTCCTCTACTTTGGTGTATCACTCACGATGAAATCAAATGAGTATTGCATGATTTGCACATAGGAGAATGTGGCAATCACACCGAGGGGCAAGCTCTTTCCAAGAAAGTGCTCCGATATGGATACTATTAGCCGACTGTAAATTTTAATGCATCGGAATACGCTAGAAAATGTGACAGGTGTTAGAAGCATTCTTGGATTCCTAGGACCCCACCTACCGAGATAACACAAATGGTCAGTCCATGGTCATTCGCGAAGTGGGGCATCGACATCATTGGTTCTCTACCTCTAGCCAAAGGTGATGAAAAGTATGCCATCGTCGCAGTTGATTACTTTACCAAGTGGACGGAAGCTGAGCCACTTGCTACAATCGCAATGAAGATGGTGATCAACTTTGTAGATTGCAACATAATCTGTCATTTGGTCTCCCCCATACCATCATCACTGATATCGGAACCCAATTCGACAGTGTTGAATTTAAAAATTTCTATCAACGATTCCACATTCAACAAAATTCTCTGTAGTTTCACAACCTCAAGCGAATGGACAGGTTTGAAGCAATAAATAAAGTTATAAAGTCTATTTCGAAGAGACGATAGGAAATGGGCAGGGGCAAGTGGGTCGACGAACTTCCTATGGCTTTATGGGCTTACCGAACATCCCATAATTTCACGACCGGCCATACACCATTCTTTCTTTCCTATGGTTTAGAAGCCGTTATTCCAATCGAGAAGGAAGTACGTACCTTCTCATAGTGTGACTTATTATGACCGGAAAACAAACGCCATATTACTTGCCGAATTTTTCGATTTATTGGATGAGAAGCGTCAAGAGGATGACCTGAGGGCAGCCGCATACCGAAGTCGAGTCGCCCGATTATACAATGCCAAGGTCCGTCCATGAACCTTTGTACTCGGTGATCTCGTCCTAAAGAGAATTTATTTGGTCCCATCGCATATGAAACCAACATGGGAAGGGCCATATTTTATCGAACGAAAGCTCGGAGATGGCACATTCAAATTATCGACCGTTGACGGTCTTATTCTGCCAAGAGCCTGGAACAATGAGAGTCTTCATCGCTACAGCACATAACAGGCTTTATTTGTTCATTTAATCTGCTTTTTTACTTGTAATTTTTTGTGCATTTCGAAATTATGAATTTGTAATAAGGCCACTGACTGTGCCATATCTTCTTATTTCAGCAATAAAATGCCATCTCTTGGAGCTAGAGCAGTCATTTATAAAATGCATCATTCGATCATCACAATGCACGGAGAGCTAAATTCCACCCGATGGTGGGGTTTATTCAAATGAGGAGTAACTGTGATACAACCGGTTACTCGCTAAGTGAAACCCGAGCTCGGGGGAAAGTCATCACACGAAGTCAAAAAAATTTTGATACACGAAAATCCTTTAACTAACTCCAGATTCCCATAGTGCAAACTAGATATAAACTTACAAATGCGATTTTGAAGAGGGTGGACCCATCCACCCAACGACTTCGCTCGTATTCAAACCAATTTCGGGGAGGATGGACCCATCCATCTAACGATCTCACTTGTTAACCCAGGGAGGATGTGATCCGACCATCCATGATCCTAGTACATCTGTCGTTCCCAGAGTGCAAACGAAATTCTAAAACTTAAGACAGATGTGATTGGCCATCTGTTTACAAACTCTAAGTTCCCAGAGTGTGAACTGGAGTATAAACATCAACTAACTCCGGATTTCCAGAGTGCGAACCGGAGTATTGACATCAAAATGTCCCTGGATTCCCGTAGTGCGAACACGAGTGTAAATGCCAACTAACTTTAAATCCCCAGAGCTCGGATTGGAGTTTATACATAAACCGGATGCGAATAGATCCTCCGTAACCCAACTCTAAGTCCCCAGAGTGCGGTCAGAGTATAAACATAACTCGAGTGTGATTAACCACCCACGAATTAATCTAAGGTCCCTAGAGTGTGGACGTAGTTATAAATATTAAACAGGTGTGACTGACCGCCCTGAAAATAAATTAACTCCACGGAGCACGGACATATCACTAAATCTTAAGCAGGGTTGACTAACCGTCGGTGTACAAATGCAAATCCATGGAGTGTGTATGTAATCGTCGATAGATGAGTGAGTGTGATTCGGCCATTCGAATTTTACTTATTTTAGCATCGACTCAACGTCGTCAAGCTCGATATGTTGAAGGAAAAATACAATTGCTAGCTGATTTTTGCAATTCGTCCGTGAAACTAGGGGCAAAACTTAAGTACGAATCACTGACTGAGACAGCGCAACATCGGAGTCCAGCCTGACATGCGGTCATGAGCCATAACCGTGATTTTAGGACTTAACAAATAAACTCAGATCCGATCCAAAGGTCGAAACTTCATAAGTGTACTGAACTGGAGTTCAAATGCTGAAACACTTAAAAGCAAATAAGTGAAAATCGATTTGAAGACAAAATGGAATTTTATTTCAACTATTTTTTAATGAAAATTAAGTACAAATTTATCCCAAAAATCCTACTAGTAAGGGCCGAACCTGCATCTATACACTGCCAACAAAAGCTAAAGAAATCCCTGTCTACTTAAAAACGCACCAAGAAGCATGTCTATTCTTTCTTTTTCCTTGGTTTCTTTTTCGGTGTGGACGCTCGAGCTGTCACTTGGTTTTCTCTTTGAGCTTTTGCCTTTCAGTGGCCGATCTCCAGTTGGGGGCATTATATCAATTTCCTCCTTCGAATTCAAATGTATTGGAACGCTTCCTGAAGGTGGAGTCGGAGGGACAAGATCAATAGCAAGAGGCGGGATAGGCACACTAGTCTCGTTGACCATACCTCCAAGAGAAATCATTCGTAACAGGGTTGGACCAGGACCCGCCATTCCATCTCCAAAACTACTAGGACGAGCGGCTGCTTCCATTTCTACGTTAATTTCTACTATTATTTCTTCTTCATGAGTTGTCTGAGCCTCGCCAGGAATGTTAGCAGTTAGGACTGAGAAGCTAGTCGCGGGTGCTACTCCATCCATAAAAAATGGCAAATCAGCAAAGTGGTCACTGTGATAACCAAGAAGTTCCTCCATCAACTTTTCATCACAAGTTAGTTTTCTCTATTGTACCCCATCCGTAGGTCGGTAGCTGCCATCGTGGTTGCTTCAGTTATGATGGCCCCATGCTCTTGATGTTGTTCTTGAGTTGTAGGGGGCACGACTAATATAGGTTCAATCACTGGATAGAAACAAAGAAAAAACTGTTAGTAATTACGTTAAGTAACGTTTCGATTTTGAATAAGCATACGAAATGTTCAGAGTGCCTTCCTCAGTTTGACTTGTTGTTGGCTGAACAGCCTCAGAGATTTGCTCGCGAGCTGGAGATAACTACGGCTGATCCGGGTTATAAGCAGGAATAGAGTGGGGATCAACCTCAGATGAATTTTAGGCTGGGTCGATGCAAGAGTTTCAAAGCTTTCATCATGGTGCGCGACATCAGAACTTTCTCCAGCCTTCGGGCATTGAGTACTAATTCTCTCCTTTTCATATAAGATCATCGAATCATGGAGAACCTTTTGTTCATCTTCGCTCAACACCGGATTTTCGAACTCGAGCTCATCAATCAATTCAGTTTGGTGGGCATCATTTTCATCTCCTATTAATCGGCCTCAGGCATTGAACAGGTGAGTTGGGTAGTTATCAAGCCAGATCAGATTCTGTGCTTTAAAACATTGGCATTCTACGTGAAGATAAGATCTTCTATATCTGCCTCTAACCTGGCTTCATCCATTTTAACTTCATCCTCAACCTTGGCCTCAACCTCTCGGATTTTAAGTGATGTTGCATCCCATTCACCCTGAAACACCACAGCCTATTCGCATACCTCTTGGAATGCTTTATTTGCAACATCCTTCTCCTTAATGATTTCTAAAAGTTTGGCTTTAAGCTCATTAAGTTCTTTCAGAGCAGCGTCCCATTCGGTTGTGATGGTGGTGTTTCGTTGGCCCATCTCCTCCATCAAGGAAAAATGCGTTTGTCTCATTCTTTCCATAGATTGAGTTGCCTCATTAGCTTTTTGGGTGGCCTCTATTTCATATTTTCGAGAGGATTCAGCTTCATCATTGATCATTTTAATAATATGGTCTTTTCGGACAAGATCGGTTTCTAACTTCTTAATCATCTTCTCCCGTTCGAAAGCCACAACAGAGACCTTGTTAGCAGTCTTCATCCACTCCCTATATTGGTTATATACATCGTGAATATAGTCGTGCATGGTCTTTTCAGCCTCAAAGGGAATTTTCTTCAAGTTTGGGGGAAAAACTAAGCCGTCAAAGAAAATTTTGGGAAATTCTTTCTTCAGTTGGGCAATTTTGATCGCCCCTTCCCCCGTAGGCTCGGTGACAGCGTGCTCGATAACAGTGGGAGTTGTAGCTTCGATCCTACAGTGTTGAGATTCAGACCTCGGAGCATGAGAAGACGGGTTTCGGCCCAAAGCCCCTGGAGGATGTGTGCTGGGAGTAGAGGGTTGTGTAGGGACTCGAGGTGGTGGAGAGCGCGATCGAGATCGATATCTATGTTCTCTGTCTCTATCTCTATCCCTCTCATAACGCTCTTGGCTGGAATAACTACGATCGGGTTTCTATCATCCTCCCTCCGACGGGACTCATAATTGAAATCAATGACTGGCGCAAAGAACGGAGACTTTCAAGCATTGAATCTCGCCTACTCATTGTGTTTGGAAAGTAAAGAAAGAATAGAGTTAGTAATCTCCCGAAGCGACCGACTCAAGACTGGAAACTATGTAGTGCCATAAAGTGTATATGTGTGCAACCCCTCAACCAACCGGTAATGTCAGCCGCACTTGTGGGAAGAGACTCATTTAAACCAAGAGCACTCTGAAGCCCTTCCAATCTGGTGTCTTGTTGAAGCGATGCATATTCCAAAATCGGGATATCAGCAAGTCCTTCGAAAGGATTCTCTACTTGCGAGGAAGGAGCCTCCAAAACTCTAATATCGGAGATAGATAGAGACACAATTACATATTTCCATCTTGAAGATTTAAGACGCTTATGTGCTACTTCCTTGCCTTCCCTCCTTCCCTCAATATCTTGAAAGCTGTCAGAAGGCCTGGCTATGGGTTCGTCATCGGTGGGAGTATTTTCTTCATCACCCTCTTTAACTATTACGTTCTTGGGTGCTCTACGCTTTTCCCATCTCACTGCGGCCACCCTAAGTGATCCTTCAAGTCTGATTCTTTGGTTTTGCTCGATCAGCCTAACCATTCTCTAGTTCATATCTGTAAGCACCAACTCGATTTCCCTCATTTCACTTGGCATTTCCTGAAGAACCCATACTATTTCATTAAAGTGTGTGCCTTTGGGTCGTGGAATTGCGGCTGTAAAGGAAAGAAAATATTAGACTCAACATCGGTTACAACAAACTCGCGAACTACCGGAGAAATTGTGTCACTTACGTCTGACTAACCATCGGCTAGCAAACCTTGGAGGACATCAGACATAGAACCACTTCGCCTTGAAATAACTGAGCTTAGTCCAAGAACCCATCACCACCTGAAAGTTCCAAACCACTTCCAGGAATGCGAACGAAGGACTCTCTCCCCGACTCTTAACGTTAAACAAGTATATTATTTCGATTGGGGTTGGGGGTCGAAAGAAATGTTCAATGAACATAATGAACAAATTATTCAGCAATGCGTATCCGTTCGGATGTAATTGTGACGGAGCGATTCGAAAGAAAGCTAGCACCTCTCGAATGTATTGGTTGAAGGAGAGAGAGAGTACCCGCTGTGCATGAATGTTAGTTAAAGGCAGTAAACCCTTCAAGGGGAGCATGCGACCTGTCATTCGGGCCAAGTAATAAGATGTCATCCAACGGCAGACCGTGCCTTAAGCATATCCACCCCAACATATCTTCAGAGACATTGGACGGCACAGAATCTTATGGGTTCCTGGTAAACCTGGCACCTTGTTCGGAGCTGGATCTATAACTTCGGCCGCGATAACCAGTATCTCTATTACTAAGGGAGGTGAACTTTGAAGCTCTTGCTGTTGTGAACTTGTAGATTCCATAGCTAATCAACTTATCAAAAACCATCATTAGATGATAATGAGCCCGTGTGTTCCCCAGTTTGAAGTGCATAAATGTGTTGTGTAGTGCAGTGCTACATATTACTTGAGAAATTCTGCAAAAATTTGAGGAACTGTCCAAACAATCAGATTTCAAGATTCGACCAGACCGACCGTCATCACTGTCCATCACAACCATGCCATTTAGACTTCGAAAAATGATCCACACTAAAGTTCGTTAAGTTTTTCAAGTTACAGTTCTGTCGACGAGCTTCGAAAGGCGGTTAAGTATATAGTTTAGCAGTTAAGTCTAGATATGGAAAGCAGAAGCTTGTCGGAGTTAAATGTTCGAGTGTTCAAAGATTTCAAATCCATCAAAATTCTAACTTGGATCGTTCCACAAAAAAAAACCTTAATTTTGTATCGATAAAAAGTCATTAACTCCATATCGATTATTTACATTGGACTTTATGTCGATCAGGAATCGTTAGCTTCGTATTGATCCCTCTCAAGAAACTTCGTATTGATCACCCATTGTGAATTTCGTATAGACTGTTGGTTCCCTGATTTCGTATCGATCGCTTTAGATGGATATAAATATTTTTACCACAACAGATCGATACAAAACTCATGTTTTCACCTATCGATTCCTGATCAATACGAACCCCTAACTCTAGGTCAGTACGAAGTCAAATCTTCCCCATTCTTTCATTGATACAAAATCAAAGACGAACGTTCTTCCACCCATTCCATCATATCCATCCATCCTCTTTCTTCTCTAATCGACCTGATTCCGACCTCGCCGTCACCTGAACTGACCGCAACTATGGGCAAATTGGCCATAGATCTCAAATCTTATCATTTTAATGTGAGGTTGATTAGATGATTACCTAAATTAAAGAATCAATTTGAGGGATTAGCTAGTCATGTTCGGTTTGAAAGAAAAAGAAGTTTTGATCTTCCTTAGCTTGGAGCGATATGAAAGTAAGCCTGGAGGAAGAATGAGCAAGTGAAAAGTATTCTAAGTATGAAAGCCTTATATATGGCTTGATCCAAAGGAAGTGCCGATACGTCTCCCAGCAGCCAAGTACCGGTTAGAGCAGTAAAGTTTGCATCGATACGAAGATCACTGTGCAAACTAACCTAAAACGGTCATGACTACCATCGATACGAAAAAGGTTATTCATATCCGTCAATCCAGAATAGTCTGAAGTGTGACTATTCATATCCATCAATAATCAATCTTCAATTCCATTGATATGAAATGCTAATTTCATACCCATCCATTCGAAGACCACAAGAGTTTGTATCCATCAATACCAAAGAATTTTTCCGACTTCCTCGAATCGATCCGCGAGAGGATCGATGCAAAAAAAACTCCGAAAAAACCAACAAGTATTGTTACAACTCGAATTTCACATTGATTCAGGAGAGGATCGATACGGAATTCGATACAAAAAACTGGCAACGACCCGTGAACGTACAAACGTCAACGAGAGTCAGGTTAACGTATACGCATGTATGTCAAACTAATATTCAATTTTCAAAACTCACAGGGGTTGAATGCTCACTTGATGGAAATTACAACAACAAACCATAGTCAGCTATCATTCAACATTCAGTTACAATAGTGCACAGCACAACAATTGGCAGCCCATGGTTCGTTGTTCATATCATTGAAGGTCATTCAAAGGTTACATCTTTTGACGAAAAGATAGCAACTACTCAGCAAATCGGATAGAAATTTTCGGAATGAAGATTGCAGCTTTTTCAAAGCAAGTCATGTTAATATACTTTTGGGGGGTAAATGTTATCACGTCTTTTGGCAAGGCCGTGACACCAAGAACTTGACTAAAAAACATGGATAGTTCGTCCTGAAAATCATTAATACACAGGTCTACCATGGATATCGGTAAATTTTGTCCAAGTTCGGATCAAGCTACAATTGATATGACACGACAAACAAAGCTGTAAAAGCCAATGTTTCAAATTTCAAGTCAATTGGAGTTCGTATGCTCAAGATATGTTGATGCAAACCAAGAAAAATAACTCAATCACATCCATCATTTCGCATCGATCGGTTTCGTATCCATCAAGCTTCCAATGATTCGTATCCATAACATACGCTTTACTTCGTATCTACATGGCCTGGTTCTATTTTGTATCCATCACATTTGCTTGACTTCGCATCCATCAATTGGAGTCAATTCGTATCGATTCCAATTACACAATTCATATCGATCGATCAAAGATCGATACGAATAAACCAACGATCAATCGATATGAAGTGATATCTTCCATCGATACGAAATGACCTCCAACTATCGATACGAAGTGGCCCCCAACCATCGATATGAAGTGACCTATAAGCATCGATACGAACAGAGCGTCAAATGGTTGATACGAAGGGAACATAAAAAGATGGTTGACTCGGTCACTCGGCATAAATGACATCACGTGTGAAACCACCAATACGAAGCTATTGATACGAACAACATCAATATGAATTCAATAGCCTTTAAAATAAATACAAACTTGCATCGATCATAACTCAAAATCTACAAGTCTAAACGCCACTAAATTTTCAAAGGAGCTTACGTACATCCTCAAGAATGTTCGTGATCGCTCTCGGCTCGATTGGACAAGATATTGATCGATACGAAGTTTGTTCCCATCGATCACGGACCGAGTGCAAACATTATGGGATCGATCGTGTGGGCCCACCCACGTAAGAGAAGAGATCTTTCGAGATTTGAGCGAGATATTTGCAGCCTAGGCCTATTAATAGCATCCCAGGACCTACAGAAAATGGACTTTTTGGCACTCCTGCGTCCACACTCTGCCAAATCATTCTTGTACTCGAAGATCACTGTTGTACTCGAAATTCACTGTTGTAATTCATTGTAACTAGCAAGCAAAAGTAAATAAAAGTCGACCATTTCATAGTGGACGCAGGCAACACATTGAACCACTCTAAATCTTTATGTTTCTCTATTGTTTTTCTGATTATTATTTGGAGTGTTTGTTAGATAATCCTCTTTTTAAATTTATTTTCTTCATTTTATCTCTTCAAACACTTCCGAAGAGTGTTGTGCCTAATTTTAGTACAAACAATGTAAAAAGTGTTTCATTGTTTTTTTGTATTTGATTACATAAGACAATTTATTTATTTCTGTTATCTCAATTTTGCATATCGTTTGGCTAGCCCTTACATTATGGAATCGTGAACCTAACCAAACATGGCTGCAATTGGAGGATAGGGCGCAACCCTACCCAAGTCTCCACCTTTAATTCTTAAACCTTAATCTGGCTTTTGGATTGTCAATGAATCATATTTTTTGATTAGTTCATACATCATAACACAATATTGATCTTCATGATTTCCTGATTGGAATTTTACATGCATGAGTTTAAGTTTAACCATAATTACTATTGGAACAGCCCTAACTGGAAGGTCACAATGTTAGATGATACCGTATAACATATAAAAGAGCATGTCAACAATTTAATATATACAATAATAACCGAACAGAGTACAAAATAAACAAATGAATATCCACAATCGGTTAAATATATGTTCAAAACGATAACCAATTTGTACACATATTACTATTCCCAAGTAATAATTTATTTCAAAGTTGGGTTAATATGATTCCTTTTCGTTTGAAATCTCATCAAAATATTTAACAAAATCACCATTTTTGTTTTATTATAATTTACCCATAAAATAAAATAAGAATATTTCAAGTGTTATAAAATAGCTACTCCCCATTTTTTAAAATCGTAAGTTAACGCGTTTTAAAAGTTCACTTTTTTAATGCCTTAAAATATAGGTCATCATGTGTTAAAATTTTATTTACGTTCTCGCATTAAAATTTTACTCTGTTGTCACACGTTAAAAAAAGGCCGTTAAGCGCTAAAAATTTACTCAGTCACTGCGCGTTAAATATAAGCCGTTGCGTGTTAAAATATTTACTTCTTCGCTGCGTTAAAATGTACAACAATGCCTTCGCGTATATATCATTGCGTCTCTGTGTGCATAATATCTTGCGCATGCATTTAAGCACGTGTACGTGTTTCGCGTGTAATGAATAATATATATTTTCTTGTGTAGCTTTTGCATGCATTTTATTTAGCATTCACCAACTTAATATAAATTTTCGTACAACTGGTATTGTCATCCCACCTTTTGGTAAGGCTATGATATCATGAATTTAACCCAATGGATCTTGTAGTCATCAAGGCACGAAGCGTAGAGAGATGATTATCAAGATTGAAGATCAGTTATAAACAAGACTATGGACGATAGTCGAGCAGATTCGGACAGATGACACTTTGCAATTGGCTAAGTATGGAATTGGCGCTTCCCCTAAGCAAAGGATCACATCGGATCAATGTGATGGAGTACGGATCATATCGGATCAATATCGCTATGGATCACTTGGATTGGCAGTTCGACTCAATGATGATTACTCAATAACTCAATAAATATCGCATCAACTCGAGAAACAACTCAGAAAACACAAAAAGGGAGCAGAGAGGGACCCACGGTGGGATCACCGGTCCCCTACCCTCCATCTCCACCAATTGGTGTCGATCCCCTCATAGGGATCGATGTCGATCGGTCAATACAATCCAAGCGGGCCATAAAGTTTCTGGATCGGTCTGTCTTGGCTTCGGCCTTCTGCATGTGGATTTTTAGCTGGATATTTGCACATCTTCTTCTATAAATAAAGCAGGCACGACTCAAGGAAATGGATCTTCTTTCTTGCTATCCTCTTCTTCTACATAGGTTATATTCTGCCATTTTTATTCTTGGATTTCATGGATTGTAACTTTAATTAGCAGTATAAATCGATAAAAGGAAAGAATTTTGGAGTGGACGTAGGGTGGTGTCAGCCGAACCACTATAAATCCTCTTGTTCACTTATTTTCTTCTTATTTTTTAATTTTATTTTCTTCATATTTATTTCTCCACAACACTCTATTTGGTTTGGAATATTGGATTATTGGTGCTTTTACATTATTTGGTGTTGGTGGCCATTTTTATTGTCAACATGTATAATACAAACGTGATACGCATTTTTTTGCATGAATAACAAACATCATTCGCATGTCATGAATAACTTATATTTTGTACAGCTTGTACTTCACCAATGTAATTCACATTTTATACAACTTAATATATATGCTTTTATTACTATACACACACACACATATATATGTATGTATATGTATGTGTATATATTTATGTATGTTTGTATATAGTATGTATGTATGTATGCATGCATATTAATGTATACTTATTAGTACATGCACACATGTAATGATGTATACATGCGCATCTTGATTCGCATGAGTGTTTGATACGTATGTACATATTTTGCACCTGAGTCATTGAAAGCTGTATAAATTCAAAAAGACGCATTGAATCTTATTAATTTTCATTATTGATAGTATAGAATATTTCAAGTGTTATAAAATATGTATCTTTATTTTTTAAAACTTAGGCTAACGCGTTTTAAAGTTTATTTGTTATAACGTGCTAAAATATAGACTGTCACATGTTAAAACTTCACTTATGTTCATGTATTAAAATTTTACTCCGTCTTCTCACGTTAAAATATTGGCCATCACTGTCACACGTTAAAAGTTTACTCAATCACCGCGTATTAAAATATAAACCTTTATGAGTTAAAATATTTGTTTGGTTGTCCGGGTTAAAATACATAACAACCAATTAGCAGATATATCATCTCATCTCCCATTTAATAATATCTTTCGCATGCATTTAGGTGTGCATACCTCTTTCGCGTGTCACAAATAATATATTTACTTGTGTAGCTTTTTTATGCATTTTTCTTAGTCTTCACCAACTTAATATACATTTCGTACAACTTGCATACTTTTTAGAGCATCTCCAACAGCCATATATTAAGGCTCAATATTAAGGAAAGCCATATTTTTCTGCTCCAATAGCGATATTAAGCTTGAATATTAAAGCTAATATTCAGCGGCCAATTCAAAACTCTTAATTGGCCCTGGACGCTGATATGATCAGCGCCCAGCTATGGGTGCTGACTAAATCAGCGCCCATAGACACAACGGCTATTTGGCCAATGCCTCCCCCAACGGCTCATTCCACCCAACTCTATAAATTTACTCTCCTCCCTCTTCCTATCTACACAAACATCTTCATTCATTTCTTCTACAACCTGTATTATCTGAAAATGACTTCACCTTTTGGAGACTTCATGCATCTTTCTCGATCTCAAAACTATTACTTCGACGACCGCTAGCAACAAACGAGCACTCCTCCTACACAGCATTCGTCTAATCCATAGAGAAGCGATGAGGACTATGATTTATGCAACATTTACTGTCATTATACGAACAACTCGATTAGAGGCAACGATCAGAGTGGAAATAAATTTTGGAAGAAAATAATGCTTACCTTCAACCTTAAGCATTCTGAAAAAACTCAATCTTTATCAGCGATTCAAGGTCGATTCGGCAAAATCAATCGTCAAACTTAGTTTTATGAATCATAGATTTATAAAATAAAGAAAGCGAACCTTAGTGGAATGGAAGGCGAAGAGCATTTCATATGTTTCTTGTTATTATTATTTTTGTATTAAATATGATTAGTATTTTTTCTTTTTGGTTACAGAAAAGAATGGTGAATGAGGAATTCATAAAGCTTTTTAGAAGGGAAAACGGAGCTAAAAAGCGTATTGTACCAATTTTCTAACTGTTACGAGTTGCTAATGAGCACTCCGAAGTGGAATTCCAATAACGCTAAGAGCCTTTGAGACGTTCAAACAAAAGGGAACAGGAAGAACAAAGCATCGAAATCTTCATACTCGTCAAGCCTAGGAGATTCATCTTGTACAAAAAGTCAATTTCAGGGAGAAAATGAGTTGAATCGCTCAACCAGAGAACGGATGAAGGTTATAGACCAATTGGGGTAAATGCAGCAAAGAGAAAAAATAAGGTGGACGCCGTGATGGACGCTAAAGTGGATGCCGCTCTTGAAATTGACGAAAGAAAGCATCAAGAAAGAAGCAAGCTAGCGCAGGAGAAGAACGATGTGATGTGCAAGTTTGCAGAAATTAAGAAACAAAATCTGAATATAGAAAGGGAAAGAGAAGAACGGATGATTATGGATAAAGATCTGATGGGGATGGATGACACGCAAAAGCACTATTGGATGGAGAGCAAACAAAAAATAATTATTTTCAAGTTCCCTCAGAGTAGTTTGTTTTAGTCTTAGAATTGTTTAAGTTATACTACTTTTGGTGTAATGTATCGTTTATTTAAATATGTCGTATTTTATTATTATTTAATGTTGTACCATTCTTATTTCCATTTAGACAAAGTCGATAACCAAACAGAATAACATTTTAAAGGAAATGAAATACATAGTAATATGACAACTTAAATACTATTACAACGCAAATGCATATATAATGACAGATCAAATATAACATTGATCTAAGAATTACCAAAGTAATTCCAAATGTGATTCATAAGATATTTTTCGAGCTAGTTATGAAGTTGCACGTTTCAGTATGAAGTTGTCATTCCACTTGAATGTTGAATGCTTCTTCTATTATAAGAACATCATCTCGGAATACTTCTAACATTTTCCCTGCAACATCATATTCGCGATGACATTGTTGTTCGTCCATATCCATTTTATCTTCAATATTCATATTATGCATAATAATACATGCAAATATGATTCTAGACAATTTTTCCCAAAACCAAAGTCTACATGGATGACTAATCATTGCAAATCCAGATTGTAGAATGCCAAAAGCTCTTTCTACATCTTTGCTTTGTCCCTCTTGCATCGCAACAAACTTTGCTTGCTTTGTTGTTATTAGGTTTGGACATGTATTCACAATAGTGCACCATTTTGGATAAATCCCATCACCAAGATAACATTCGTGCTCGTAAGTGTTTTTCCCAAGAGTAAACGATACTGGAGTTACTCGACCAAGTGCCAGATCATTAAACAATTTTGACCTCTCAATACATTTAAATTATTGTTAGATCCAGGAATTCTAAAGAAAACATGTCATATCCTTAAATCGCATGAAACAACGGCTTCCAAAATAATAGTTGGTTTTCTTTCTTTACCATTGCAAGCTCCTTGGTATACTTTGGGGCAGTTTTTCCATTCTTAATGCATACAATCAAGACTTCCAAGCATTCCAGGCCATCCTCTGCTCTCGTGCATTTCTCGAATCCGCATCACATCATCCTTATTTGGTGATCTAAGGAACTCAATGGCGAAAACATCCACCACAGACTGACAGAATTTGTCAAGAATTTCTAACGTGGTCGTCTCTGCAATCCGATATGCATCATCTAATGCATCTACAGGGGTGCCATAAGCTAACATCCTCAATTCAGCGGTTATCTTTGTTCACAGCTAATCCCCTGTGTTTATGAAGCATTCGGTTTGAATAAAATATTTTTCATTGCTTTGAATACCCGTTAAAATTCTTAAAAATAGATCTCTTCTCATTCTATATCTTCTCTTGAACATTTCAGGTCCATAAGTGCAATTTGGGTTGAAGTTGTCTTGCATCAGAATTTTGTGGAAGGCAAATTGATTATGGTTTACATGTTTGCGAACCACAACCGATCCGCCATGTTTTCAGGATGTGGAGCCATAAGCTTCATGGCATATGCCAGCTATTTCTTGCAATTCTTTGGCTACCTCTTGGGGTATCTCTTCTTCATCGGAATCACTATCGAACATCATAACACATTGAGGAAAGATGAAGTATTTATTGTTGTATTTAGTTTAATACTAGGAGAGAAAGAAAGAAGATGTTAAATTTGATTCACAGAATGGAAGTTGAAGTCCTTGTATAGAAGTGATATGATATGTAGAAAATGGCAAGTGGTAGACAAAAAACGTAGAGTGTTGTCAAATCTACTTTAGTAAGTGGCGGACAAAAAATGCAGAGTGTAGTCAAATCAACTTTAGCAAGTAGTAGAAAAATGCTGAGTATAGTCAAATCAACTATACCAAGCGGCAGACAGAAAATGCAAAGTGTAGTCAAATCTACTATAGCAAGTGGCCGATAAATAATGCAGTGCGTAGTCAAATCAACTTTAGCAAGTGGTAGACAAATAATGCAAAGTGTAGTGAAATCAACTTTAGCAAGTAGTAGAACATTATTGATCTACATAACAACGAGTTTGAATTTCCTATTTAGATGAAAATTCCATAGTTGTTGTGTACAGAAAATTCCATGGAAAATGAAAGTTGGACTCCAAAGGATTATTTGGTACTAATCATAGCATATATAGAAGCCGATACAAGAATATGAAAGAGGAGATCTAGCAAGATTTCTAGGTTACTGTAAAAGAAGCCTTAATAATCATTCTAATTATGGAATAATTCAACGAATTCTAGATATTTACAGTACTTTTGTCATGTTTACTAGAGCTTGTCAACATTACAGAAGCGTTGTAAACACAGTGAAGGAAGAAGACATATTTCAGTTAACACAAGCTACGTAAGATTCACGCTATCTTTGGGAGTATTGTACTAATTTTTTTGGACATGCTGCATATGATCTATGAATTTGCTATATTAGACAATTGGAATGAAGTTTTATTTATTTCTATTTAAGTTCTATGTATTTCCTTACAATCGAATGTATTAGGATTCAATTCCATGTATTTTTTATAAGTTTGATATGTGTTTTTTAAGTTCTACCTATTTTCTTTGAGTTCTTTAATAAATTGTGTACACTTTCACTATCTATTGAGTACGTAATATAACAAACAACATTGAAAAAGACTGACACAAAAAGAATAGCCAACTTTGAAATAAACTGATATAGTGGTACCAAACAAATAATTAAAAAGATGCAAACAAGATCTAAAACAAATATAAATCGGATGATTTAAAATCTATCTTCGATCACGTGATAACTGAACCGAACCAAGCGTCCTCCTGAAAGTTTCAATTTCTTGTTCAAGTTCAATTGTATACACTACTGCACAGTGAGGTAATGGATCGTCCAACCATTGCCATAGTCCACATCCATTTGGGATATCTATAGTGGCGCCGACTTATGTCTGATCCATTTCTTATGACGGAATACAAACATTAACTCCACAATTGCAGTATATTTCTCCAGAATCAACCTCTTGTTCTCGTTGAGATTGTTGAGCCGGTATTTGAAGCCCTCTTTGCCTTTTCCCATTACTGCTCCTCCCTTTGTCTTCTTCCATCCTCTAACAGCCTATGCTCTAGCAAAGTTCTATCATGCTCTCTCACATCTTCATAATTTATTTCCTCCATCTCAACGTAACATCCATTTTGTTCTTCGGGGTAAGACGGATTAGGCGCGTTCTCATGACTTAAAGGACCTACGTATAAGTATGATTCTGGCAAGGAAATATGGCTATAATCCACTATTTTTTGCTTAATATGATAAGATGTATTCAAAACAATTTTTCAAGGAATGGATTATATAGCAGTAAGAAGATGTTCTATGGCAAAAACTATGCAACGTGGCTACAGTGTTCGAATAATACAGAATACTGTACCACTTTGTAGTAGCATTGACGTCAAAAGTACTGCAACTTTTCTAGAGTGATAAGTCTAGCAAACATCAAAAGAAATGCAGCGTACAAGCAGTGGTCGATATGACGTGACACTGCCAATAAAGCTATGCAATGTAAATGTTCTGTAGATAAAGCTATGCAAACATCAAAGTTTGTGCAACATGCAAACAGTGCTCGATATGATGGAATGCTGTAAATAAAGCTTTGTAATACAATACGTGTCCTCGATACACTACATGTCCTCAATGTAAATGTAAAAAAAGCTATATAACCATAACAAATAAACAGTAATATATGTCCTCAATATAATACAATAGTCATCAATGTATACAATTAACGGTAAAATAAATGTAACAGTATACAACATGATCATCCTAAGTCAACAACGTCGTCGTCGTCGTCCGAAGCATCATCATCATGAGCGAACCGCCATGACTAAACTGAAATGTAACCAGCTCAGCCTGCAAATCATCAATATGTGCCTGCATCGCCTGCTGAGTCTGCTAAGCCTGAAGACTGAGCGCCTGGGTATGAACGAGTGTCATATGTTGAATGGCGATAATATATCGCCTATGCTTGTCCAACCCACCTGCATACTGTAATTACATATAATATATAAATATTAAATGATTAACTATACTGTACGATTAGATATTAATACAATGAATTACCTCATATGGCGGGTATAGTCCAGTAGTGGGGACACCAGCAATATCATGATCCAGGGGATGAACTATCGACTGCACGATAAGAGTACCGGTAAGATCATAAGCTCTGTAAGAGAAGTCCAAACCGAAGTCCATGGGCTACTGAGAATAATGGGATGGAGTGGGATCAAAAAAATGAAGGTGCCTGAACTTTACCACTGGCAATGTGTAGGCCTATATGATCGGAGTTCACTCTTCAAGCATACTCAAGTAACATGTATCGTCGTGGAGCAACTCTAACCTAGTAGTTGTCATAGTCCCCTTCCACTAAGAAAAACGTAGAAGCATCTACCTAACCAGTCTGCCTCAATCCATAGATATACTGCGATCTAATGGTCTGACTTCTACCGAACATGTCATCGTAAGATAATAGATCTCCAGGGATACGTAACTCCCCAATAGTCTGAAACCAGCATCGCTCCTCCAAATACCAAATAGGAAGAAATGCCGGTAGGAGTGATATTATCCTCTGCATGCCCAAATGATATAAAATATAAAGTGGATGAGCATCATGCATCAGGCCCACATGTGTGATAGCAATTCAATATGTTGCCTATGGTCCCTGAATATATTGCTCCTGCACCTCATATCAATCTACGTATGGGGCTCCACTAGGTCATGTGTAACCCCCAGGCGCCCGAGAAACGAACTGAACATGCTTCAATCATCTAACGCGCACAAAATATGTCTCTAGAGCATGATTAGCAGTCTTAACAATACGTGGATCCTTGTTTCCATGTACTCATAGTACCAGGATGGCAGAATGTACCAAAACCCAAACATCTAACCTCCCCCAACGCAAAAGAACCAAGAGCGGTGTACAAATATTCGAGTGTACGGGAACCCCAGTCTATAGTGTGTAGTTGATCTAAATCAGCTACCGCTGTAAGGTAACCTAAACTAATGGAGCTCTTTTGATTTGAAAAAAAAAAGTCGAACCAAATACGTATAGCAGAAATGCTCTAAGCACATCATCACTCATAGCCTCGGTGACCATATGAGATGCAATGTACGCCTGTTGATATGTAAGCGGGATAGTCCCAGAGGCAACATGACCCTCCTCAAACTAAGTTAGACAAATAGTGAAGACCTCGGGGCTCTCAAACGTATGGTCAAAAGGAAATGGTACCCTGTCATAACCTCCTATCTCAATCCCAGTCAACGTATAAAAGTTTGCAAGGGTAATGCTGAGCTCAAAATCCCAAAAATAAAAAGTACGTGTCATAGGCCACCATCTCTCAACTAGAGCTGTTATAAGTGGATGATCAAATGATTGTGGTGGCCTAATCTATAAGAAATGTGTAAAAGGGCTAGTTTGCAGCCTATCTACTAAAACCTGGGGTAGTATGTCATACTACCGCGCTCTACAATTCGCCCAACTACCCCGAATCTGACGTACCGTGACTAAGAAAATTAAAGGGTTTCGAGATTATTGTACAATTTAAAATCAAACAACTAAGTAAGGTACTTTATAATATCACATATCTATATATTAAACATTATTTAATGGGCAGTTATCTATTAGTTAGAATTGTACCTCAACCGCATCCAATGCCATGAAGATATGATGACTATATCCCTTTAGAAGCGAGTATAGAGTCCATAGCTAGAAAATCGTCGTATCTGGAGCTGAAGCAATGTATGTTGGGCCTACAAGCTCCTCTAGCTGATGGCAGATGGTTCGTCTTACGATTTTGGTTACATGTGGCTGCATGTAAAAGTAGATTTGAGAATTGATGATGAAAAGAATTTCAGAGAATTTAGTATATGTTTCTGAAGAGTAAAATGATATATCTCATTCTGCACAATTGTTACAATATGTATATATAAGTACAATATGGGCTTTGGCGGTAATACAGCCCAAAAACACAATACCGTTTCATAAGAATGGCTTAGATTAGATATTGGCAGAACTACGGTTGTAATATTGGTAGCCGACATATATGAGAAGTAAAGCAAGGTAAAGAATCAGACTATCTTCATTAATTCCCCCTTCGAACCCTAACCCGATTTCTAAGGTTAGGGTTTGCAAGACAGTATTAGTCGATACTCTGATTTTGATGAAATTGCTTGATGTAATTCATGAATTCTAGCTTCTCCTTCAAATCTCTCTTCTTTCTTCTTCCTGATTTGTGTTGCAAACTTAACCCTTTCGAGGATTTGAGCTTTCTCGATTTGAACTAAGAGAAAGTCAGTAACTTTGTGGTTGCTCTTCCTCCGATTGCTTAATTTGATTATGATGCGTCTTATTGAGCTCTAGAGAGATCTGATTTGAGTTGCTCCTTTGAGACTTTAAGCTATCTTGCTTCAAATTGGAGGAAAGTTGATGGCTTTGTGGTTATTTTTCCTCCGATTTCTTAATTTGATGATGGCGTGTCTGATTGAGCTTTGAAGAGGCTTGATTCTCTACTATTCCCAAATTAGGCCTGAACCTTATGAAGTTTCATGTTGATAAAGGTTTGGTGAGCGTGTCTGCTTTCTGGTAGGTAGCAGGTATATGATTCACTTGTAAATTTCCTTTAAGTACTTGATCTCGAACAAAATGCAAGTCTATTTCAATGTGTTTGGTTCTAGAATGCAGTGTGGGGTTTTCAGTCATGTAAACTGTGATTTGATCATCGCACCACGGTGTTGCTTTGATGTTTGTGTCTAGTTTTAATTCCTTTAAGATTGACTGTAGCGACATTACTTCTGCTGTAGCACTTGCTATTCTCCTATATTCTGCTTCAGTGCTAGATCTTGAAATATTAGATTTCTTCTTAGAACACCATGATATTAAGTTTCCTCCGATAAATAAACAGTATCCAGTGATTGATTTTCTGTCATCTGGATTTGTAGCCCAATCAACGTCTGCATACCCAATTATGTTAAGATTTCGGCTTGCTTTGAACGATAGTCCATTATTTATAGTGCCCTTTAAAAATCGAGTACCCTCTTCACTGCTTTCCAGTGCTCATCTAAGGGTTTCTTCATAAATTGAGAAAGTTTGTTAACACTAAATGCAAAATCTGGTCGTGTTATAGTAGCATACTGTAATGCTCCTATAACACTTCTGTATTGTTAATATTAATTATGGCTTCTCCCTTGTTTTTTGATAGACTTTGATTGCTTATCATGGGTGTTGATATAGGTTTTGCATCTTCCTTTTTTGTCTTGGAAAGCAATTTTGATATGTAATTCCTTTGACATAATATGATTTCCGAATTTGATATCATGTTTACTTCAATTCCTAGAAAGCAGTTGAGGTTCAAGATCTATAATTGAAAACTACTTATCCAGATAACAGATGATTTGATTAATTTCACTCTGGTTGTCATCTGTAATGATTAAATCATCAACATAGATTAGTAAATAATTGAAGATGAATTGATTTTAATGAACAGTGAAGTGTCTGATTTGGTAGACTGATATCCTATTGACATTAGAGTTAATTTCAGTCTATCAAACCATCTCTTGGTGCTTTTTTAAGGCCATATATTGCCTTGTTTAGTTTTCACATAAGTCTTGTATTTTGTTCATAACCATGTGGTTGCATCATGTAGATTTCCTCTTCTAATATGCCATTTAATAAGGCATTGTAACATCTAATTGCCTTATGTTCCAGCCTTTTTGCAGGGCAACTGTAAGTATAAGTCTTATTGTAGAGGGTTTGACCACTGGAGAAAAAGTCTCAATGAAGTCAAACCCATACTGTTGGGTATAACCTTTGGCAACTAGTCTTGCCTTATATTTATTGATAGAACCATCAAGGTTCCTTTTTATCTTGTATATCCATCTCCAGCCTATAACATTTTTGTGTGCAGGTGGACATACAAGATTCCATGTCCTGTTTTTTATAAGAGCGTTATACTCTTCATCCATTGTTGCTTTCCAGTTTTTGTCCTTTGTAGCCTGATCATAGGTGCTCATCAGAGCGTGTGTTGGCCATATATATCTTTGGCTTGAAGATTCCACTCTTAGCTCTGGTGACCATGGGATGACTTGGCCTGACTAGGGCTTCAGTGTGGGTAAGTTAACAATTCTGTTATAACTTGTACTGTCTCTAGAACACTTTGTTGACTTTCTTCATTTTGATCTTCTTTATTCGGTGAGTGTGCAGATGAGTGACTGGCATGACTATGATCATCAGCCTACTTGAAGTTTTGTTGAGCAGATACAGTTGGATGAGTCTGATGATCATCAGTAGTCCTCCTCACCTCTGTTGGATTCTTATTCTTTGAGCATAAAGGCATCTCAGGTATAGATACATGTGGATTGTATACCTTACTTGTTGTTTTCATTTCAGATTTTCTGAAGGAAAAAACATTCTCATTAAATACAACATGTCTGCTAATGAAAATTTTTCCATTATCATCAATACATTTGTACCTTTTTTATTAGAAGCATATCCAAGAAAAGTACATTGTTTTGATCTGATATTTAACTTATTATTGTTATAAGGTCTTAGATATGGAAAGCATAGACATCCAAAAGTTTTTTAGCAATGGTAGTCTGGTTTTACCCCTTGTAGTTTTTTCCATAGGGGTTATACGCTCCATAATTCTGGTTTGTAGTCTGTTAATAAGATAAACAGCTGTATTAAAAGCCTAAGGCCAGAATTTTAGGGGTAGATTAGCATGAGCCGGTAAGCTAAGTCCATATTCAACTATGTGTCTATGCTTCCTCTCGACCAAACCATTTTTCTCAGATGTGTAGGGACATGTAAATTTATGAATTATTCCCTTCTCTTTAAAATAATCCTTAAGTGACTCATATTCTATCCCCCCATTTGATTGTATGATTTTAACATTTGTGCCAAGTTGTTTTTCATCCATTGTGATGAAATTTATCACAACATTGTGTGTGTCAAATTTTTTTTTCAAAAAATATATTCAAGTGCATCTTATTTGTGCATCAACAAATGATATATAGTATTTGTACCCGTAATCTTAATATATTGGGGCTAGTCCTCAGAGATCGGTAGCAATAAGCTCAAGGGATTTAGAGTATTTGGTTAGAGAATCATTGAATGGTAGTTTGTGACTCTTGCCTATTCGAGAGTAAGTGTGTATATAAGAGAGAAACATTATCACAAAATATACTATTTCCAGGAAGAATTTGCTTTAAAACTTTACTAGTAAGATGACCAAGTCTGTAGTGCCATAGATCAAATACACTACTATTTCTTTTTATTTGGCATTGATTACAACAATTTCCCTTATTTGTAGAATCAGCACATTTGACAGACTTAAATCTATATAAACCCTTTTTCTACATCAACCTGTCATAAAATATCTTTAGTTAGGATGTCTCCAACAAGACAATAGTTTGGATAGAATTCAAAGAAAATCTTGTTGTCATTAGCAAACTAAGACACACTTGTAAGATTTTTTTTTAATTTTTGATACTCTTAGTAAATTATGTAAAAATAACTGCTTCTTCCCTTTGATAATAGCACTCCTTATATATCAGATTTTGATGCACCTGCGATTACCCATGCAAATAGATTGTTTACCTAGATTATTAGTTATGTGATTGGTAGATCCTAAGTCAGGGTACCAGGAATCATCATTCACATGTTCAGATTGATTTTTTTTCACTTGAGTTGTGATCTTTATTGTCTGATTGGTTGCTAGAGCTAGCTTGAGCCACATTAGCACTATAGTTACCACTTCTTTAATTGTTGTTGTTGTGATTAGAATATCTGAAAAAGCATTTTACTGCAGCATGCCCAATCTTTTCACAGATTTGGTATTTTGTTCTGTTGTATCTCCCTCTTCCCCTTGACCTGTTGGAGTATCCTCCACTTTGTTCACCTCCTCTTTGTGTAGTTTGATCTAATTTAATGTTGTGTTGACTTATGTTCTTGGAGTAATACAGTTGATAGTGAACTATGAGTCTTGTGGCTTTTTGTTGTCAATTCTGGCCTCATGAGCGAGTAAAATAGAGTAAACATTATCAATAGATGGCAGATCCTTTTGAGATGCTATGATAGCAACTACATATTCATTATCATCACTTAATCCGTTCGGAATAGTTAAAATTTGCTCAGAATCTGATATTTTGTGATTTGCAGCCTCTAATAGATCACAAGATATTTTAATTTTAAATAGTTACTCTCTCATAGTGTTGTTTTCTTTCTTCATACTATGCAGTTGTTTTTTGTGGTACATACCTTGGCTGCAGACTATGTGTTAAACACTTTTTCAATAGCTGTCCAAATGCCATTTGCTGTTTTGCATCCAATAACATGAGATAGTAGATTCATGCTTATGGATGATAGTAGCCAAGAAGAGATAAGCCTGTCTTGTCTATGATATCTTATGTAATCCTCATTGTTGATTACTTTGTTTTTTTGATCAGTTATACATTTGGGAGGAATTGGGATGGTTCCAAGAATATGACCTTCAAGTGCATATCCTTGTACTGCAATCACAATTTGCAATTTCTAGAGGAGATAGTGGTCTTCACTCAAGTGAACCATGACCAGATTGCTTTAGGGACAGGTCACAGTTTTAACAAGTTTTTCTGCAGTAACACTGGGTTGATTGCTATTGCTCACATTGGATGAAGTAGTAGTATTTGTTTCATCACCCATGATGATTTCAGATTATGAACAGACAAAGAAACAAAGACAGCAAAAAAAAGGAGAATCAATCAAAGACAGAATTCAAACTACAAAAGCAAGAATTTCTCATAACCATATTCGATGCAACCGCAAGGCTTAAATGATGAACTCGCTCTTTTTCTTAATCTGATTTGTCTTGCTGGAAGGCATTTTTCTTTCGTTTTGTGATGATTCTTGACTTCTTGATTATTTTCTGATTTTCTTGATTGACTTTCTTTAAGATTTGGTGAGAAAATCTTATTTTAGCCAAGTTATATTGGCATGGCACCTGATTTTCTACACTGGATCAAACTCTTCATGTGATGAAAATGCTGTTTTCTAATGAGGGTTGATCGCCCAAGTGATGATACTTCTTTGATGGGTCTGGTTAATCTAGAACTATGGCTGTTAAGCCTTTGGTGGCTCTGATATCATGTAAAAGTATATTTGAGAATTAACGATGAAAAGAATTTCAGAGAACTGAGTATCTATTTCTGAAGAGTAAAATGATACATCTCATTCTACACAATTGTTACATTATATATATAAGTACAATATGGGCTTTGGCAATAATGCAGCCCAAAAACACAAAATCTTTTCATAAAGGATGAATGGCTCAGATTAGATATTGGTAGATATGTGGTTGTAATAGTGGTAGCCGACATATATGAGAAGTAAAGCAAGGTAAACCATCAGATTATCTACATTAATTCGGCATTTTAACGTTTTTTCAATAAAAAAGCAAACAAAACAGAAGAAAAATGAGGGGAAAAGGGGCTAGGTGCCCCACTTATAGATGCCCAACCTCAGGCGCTGATTTAATCAGGGCCCAAGCTAGGGTGTTGATTAAATCGGGCGCTAATTTAATCAGCATCCTATTGTTGGGCCAACCCCTGAACATTCATGGGGTAATATTCAAAGCCTGAATATTCCCCCCCCCCCCCCCCCCCCCCGAGCTGTTGGAGATGTTCTTAGTACATGCATGACTTGTATACTTTTTAATGGATATATTACTATCATGCATTCACCAACTTATAAAAAATATGTGGATATGGTCTTTCCATTGTTTCGCGTGCTAAAATTTTTAGCACAGGGTGCGTGTATTTTGAAGTTTAGCATGCTTTAAATTATTGTCATGTAGCATAACATATATACTTTTTAGTACATGCACGCATGTACTGACGCGCACATGCTCTCGCTTTGCATATTCGTTTGATGTATTTATATATTTTACACTTGAGTAACTGCAAGCTTATATATAATAGTCCCACGTCGTACAAATATATTAATCGTTATTATATATAAACTAAGATGTGAAAATGTGAAAAAAGTTGTGATGATGCCTCCACGTCTAATTAGGTCCATAAGAAAATGACGTACAAATTCTCCCAGATAACATAGTGAAATGCATTATCCATACACGCACGCGCGCACACACACACACACACACATATATATATATATATATATATATATATATATGTTTATTCTTGTCATATGGGTAGATAAAATTACTCACCTAACATTATGGCAGCATATTTCAAGATGGTTTAATATTAAAAAATAAATTTTCTGTAAGTTGAATTCAATAAAGTAATACATATTTTTGAACATCTCATACTTATCAATATGTATTTGTGCATTCACCTAATAGAAATTCACTTGCAACTATGGCTTTCTTTCCTTATAAAATACAAATAGATGTCAGTGTTTAAAGATTGTCAACTACTTCAAAATCACATGAACTGCATTCTTGTAGTGATTGGTAAAATGAATTAAGGATTAGATTCAGTCATGCCTTAGTAAGGATATGTGACATGGTAAATACAATATGAAATTGCATTATGGTCCATTCAAAATCTATCTAGAAATTGAATCTGTTTACAGCTAATTACCAATCAACAAAAACTAATAAACCCTTTTTAAAGTTCAGATTTGACATGTATGATAGTATTCGCTTCCATCATTGATGATTTTTTTCTACAAATCATGCATCGTATTCTAATATATAAAGGAATTCATTAATCTATAATTCTAGTTGTCCAAAACCAAAATTTATTTCGTTAACGAATAACTAAACCAATTCCACAAAATTAATGAATTTGATAAAAAATCTTAATAGGAAAATATTATCATATTGCCTAGTACAACTTACTTATCTGTAGCATGCGGTAATATACCTATTATGGAAGAATTTGATAATCTGACACCTCTCAACCTGAGTTGGATTTCAAAATTTTAATATCTAAAACAACATTGGTAAAAATACTATGTCTACTATTCGATATCATATGATAGAAATAGTTAGAATAAATATTAAATCAAATAAAGTCGCAATTTTCACAATTAAATTACCTGACATTAATTCCTCTCTCGGTTCCTGATTAAATCCTTCCTTATTTTGGGCTTCTGCATCATTTACAATAAAAATAATCTACAACAGGTATAAATTTGATTTAATTTACCAAAATAAGAGATTATTGAATCAAGGGTTCGATGACTCGGTGATTGTGCGAAAGGTAGGAGAAGAGATCAGGTATCAAGCTCCAGATGAGTACCGCTTACCATCCACAGACAGATGGGCAAATAGAAAGAATTAACAAAGTCTTAGAAGATTTGTTATGAGCTTGTGCTAGATTTTGAGGGATCATGGGAAGACCATCTACACTTAGTCGAATTTTCATATAACAACAGTTATCAGGCTAATATAGGAATGGCACCATTAGAAGCTTTGTACGGAAGGCCATGCAAATCTCCAGTTTGTTGGTTAGAGACCGAGGATAGGTTAGCTCTTGGTCCCGATTTAGTTAGAGAAGCTACAGAAAAGATTGAGATAATTAGGGCTAGAATGAAAGAAGCTCAATCTAGGCAAAAGAGTTATGTTGGTAAGAGATGGAAAGACTTAGAATTCTCGGTTAGAGATCATGTTTTCGTCAAAGTATAACCAATGAAGGGTGTGATCAGATTTAGGAAATCAAGAAAATTAGCACCAAGATTCGTTGGACCACTTTCCATTGCAGAAAGGATCGGGAAACTCTCATATAGAGTAGAGTTACCGAACAGTTTGGCAGGAGTCCATGATGTTTTTCACGTTTCCTATCTAAGAAAGTGTATTCGAGATCCAGAGACTACTATATCATCAACTATGTTAGAGGACTTAGTAGTGGAACCGAATTCGACTATAGTTAGAAAGCTAATACATGTAGTCGCGAGAGATGAGAAGAGGCTAAGGAACAAGGCAGTTAGATTAGTTAAGGTCCAGTGGAGCGACAACAAGAGAGAATGTACTTAGGAAACTGAGAAAAGGATTAGAGACGCAGACTTATTTCATGGTATGTTTTACCTTTATGATTGACTTGATGTCTACCGTATTGTAATTTTGAGGATGATTCTTTAAGGAGGGGAGTCCGTAACGACCCTAATTTTGACTAACGTTATTTAGGACATTTAATTAGTTAAAATAAATAAAATAATGAAATGGTTAAGGGATTGTGAATTGCGTAAATAAGGGGTAGTTGTGCCAACTTAAACAAACAAACTAAGGGAAAATGAAATAAAATAAGTTAGGGTAGTAGATGAGAGGCAAAGTAGGAATAAGTTATATTATTATACCCTAAACCCTCATGTACTTTCATTCTCACGTTCATAAGCAAAAATTAAATACAAGAAGAGGCTAGCTACCATTAAGAAGAAGTAAGAGGAAGATAAAGCCAGAATAAAAAGAAGGAAACTTAATTAATCAACTTAATCCAAGATCAAATCTCTACTTCATAACAAACACGCTAAAGGTGAATAACAGACTACATCTCATATATTTTTATTTTTGGTTATAGTTGAGATCCGAAATTATTCTGCAAATGATTTGCCATGTTTTGATTGTTTAAAAGGACATATATGCTTGTTAATGATTTATGCTATTTCATATAGATTTTATGTAAAGGTTTAATTTGAAAAACCTATTAAATGACATTCAAATGACTTGCTATTTTGAGATAATGTCAGAAATATTATCTTAGAGATGGGTTTCATGTTTCATAATTTTTTGAATTAATTTGGATTTATTATGAATTTTCTAGGGAAAAAATTAGTTAATTATGTTTCAAATTAATTACGGCTATAATATGCTAGCTTTGGGTTAGAAATTTATATACGTTAGAAAACATATTAAAAGTGATTTATGGAAATTTTTGTAGATTTTTCCTAAATTTTTTAGTAAGTATATAAAATTGTTTAAGATATAACACTTAATGTTTTATATGTTTATAAAACGAGAAGCGGTAATTTCTAAATTTTTTAAATTGTTTAATTCTAAATTTCGGCAGAACTTTTATAAAAGATTTAGGAAAAGAAATTAGCAACCAATCATATGTTGACAAACAAAGCAGTTTAGTTAAAAAGAAATTACTTTCTAAAGTCAAAATTCAGATTTCTAAGGTTTTGATGTTTCACTACTTTCGGCAGCTACCTTTTGACTTTATACTTCCAACTCCATCCTAGTCGAAAGTAATACAGATGGTATCAAAAAGCCCAGGTACACAGTGGATTAGACATAGGCGAAAGGAATAGAGTCAAAACAGGGGTTCCGAAAGAGCCGAAACCTTATTTTGCTTTTAAAAGGAAATGCGCCTTCTTTGCTTTCGAAAAGAATTCTTTCGAATAAGATAACTTTCGATTTAGACAAATGTTCTAAAGAAAGGTTTCGAAAGAGGTTGCGCCTTTGTTTTATAAAGAAGCTTTCGAACGGGTCGAAACCCCTAGCTGCCGCATTCAACCTTTCAAAGCAATGCTTTCGAAAGGGTTCCTTTGTTTTAAAATTAGAGCCGTTTCTCCAAAGCTTTCGAAAGGATAGGTTTCGACACCATTCACTTCTTTACTTAGGAAATTGCTTTCGTAAGTGTTGTTTTCGAGTTAGTTCTTTTAAACCCCTTTTGAGATTTTGATAGCTAAACCCTAAGGTTTCGAAAGGAATGGTTTTTAATGGTTTCAAAAGGTTGTTCCACAAGTTTTTAATTGAATCCAATACTTTCGAAAGGTTTGATTCATGTAAAGACTTAATGCTTTCAAAAGGTATATGATAAAGGTTTCGAAGGGATGGTTCCCTATTGTTTTCAAAAGGTTTACCTTAGTATCTAAATGGAAGGTTTACAATGTTTTTGAAAGCCATGTTTAAAGTGTTTTGAAAAGCGGATGTCTAATATTTTATAAAACTTTCGAAAGGATATTTTCAATGTTTTTGAAAGTTCTATTGTAAATGGTTTCAAAAGGTATGATTTGGCCTCTCGACCTAAACTTATAAAGTAAAGTAATTTACTTGTATCGAAAGGATTACTTTCAATGGTTTCGAAAGGGGTAATTTCAAGGGTTTCGAAGGAGAGTGTTTAAAGGTTTTAAACAAAGGTTTCGATTGTTTTCATCAACAATGGTTTTTTGTAAAGTATATATAACATGGAAAAGTGATTTTAGTAAAGCATAGAGTATATTTTCCTTGTTTAAGTATGATATATGGGGTTAAATCAATTTGATAGAAATATTTTCAAGGAAAAAGTAATGGGGTAGTTTACCCTAAGTAAATGACTTGGATATTAGAATACCAAATGGAACCGGTATGGGGTCATGCCCTATACTAGTAGCCCCTAGCCAATATAAGTGCAAAATTCCAATGTGTAGGGCTTTGTCACAAGTAAGCATAAAATGATGTTACACACAGAAAGGAATATATAGAGTGAAGATAGGTTATTGGTGAGCCTGCAAAACCATTAGGATCAGTTGGCCCTAGGAGAAGTAAGTTAGGGACAGACCATCCAGAAGGGTATCTAACAGAAGTTAGATTATTTGTTTATTTTGTCTGGTAGGCCCGAGTCAGCCAAAGATCAGTAGTCAACCAAACAAAACTATAGTGCTCAGATAGATAGTCCATTAATTATCTGATTTGTATGCTTGCATGTTATTGCTATTTTTGTTTTAACCAGTTTGGTTGCAGGATTTAGATTTGCAAAAGATATGTTTTTAAAAGGATATTAGTGAGGGGAAACTCGTTCCGCTAAGTGGTGTGGTCTCACTTAATATCAGTAAACCAAGATGTTTAGTGTTATTCACACCACCGTTTATGTCATACTATTTATTTTTTTCCCATAAACTCTCGGGTGCTTAAAATTGATTTGAGTAGGTTTAGAGTTGAGGATTCACATGTTTTAGTAGGTGGACAAATAAAGCTTTCGAAGACGTGCATGAGGCATGGATAGCTATATTTAGGAGTTATTATTTTATTTCTGTTGTGATGTATTAAGATATTTTTTTATCTATTTAGTACTATGATCATCCAAGGGAGCATCTTCATATGTCGCTCTTGGCGTATTTTGTAATGATTATGTTTGATTAAAACCTGGGAAGAGTTTGGGATTATGTATTGGAATATGGAACATGTTATTGAAATGTAATCAGTAAAGCTGTTGTTTTTGGAATCTATGATTTTTTTTCCATATTCATGTGTTCTGATATTATAAATACGATTAACATTACCATATTTTGTCACCGGAAGTTAATACTATAGATGACTACAGCATATGTAGTGCTTAGCTTCGGGCCTCAAGCTAAGGGATGTTATAACCAGAAGTTAATACTATAGATGGCTGCAGCATCTGTAGCACTTAACCTTAGGCCTCAAGATAGATGATGTTACGTTTAGGTACCATCACACACCAAAAATTGAATGGGTGCCTAAATGCTCTTTCCACCTTAAAGATGACGAGCAGATATGGTTTAAGTGGTTGTCTAACAATGTCAAGAATTATGAAATATGGAAAATCTTTAAAGAAGAGATTATAGTTAAGTTTTCTCCTCCTGAATTAAGGAAGCCTTTTGAAGCCTTTGCTAACTTAAAACAACTCTCTGCAGTCCAGTCATATCTCATAAAATTCGAGCAGCTACCAGGTCTCCTTCCTTATCTTCACCTAGATTATGTCTTTGACAAATTCATGGATGGCTTAAAAGAGGATACTAAGATAGATGTTGAGACAGCTAGACCCACTAACTTTAAGGAAGCCGTCGCATTGGCTGAAATATATGAAAGTAAATTGTCCAGGAACCCCTTCAAACCTTATTTCACATTACAACCTTTTGCATCAAAAAATCTACCTCCGAGAAGCACTAAGTCAATAGGATATGGTCCTAATTCCAACAACAGAAGTACATTGGAAGAATTTTCTAAGAGAAAAGGTATGACTTCTGAGGAGATTATTGAAAAAAAGAAAAAGGGTCTTTGTTATATCTTCATTGAAAAGTGGCAGCCTAGCCACCAATGCAAGAACAAACAGGTATATACATTAGAAGAAATCATGGACTCAGAAAATGCATATGAGATAGAGGATCAAGAAGGCCAAGAAATTGAGGAGATTGTATAATCTAATGAAAGAAATTAGCCCAGCTATCACCTTCCATGCTATGTGTGGAATTGCAGCCCTTCACACTGTTAAAATATATGGGTCAATCTATAGAAAATATGTATAGGTGCTTACTGATTTAGGCTCCGCTAACAATTTTATAAACTGTAGCCTAGATTAAAGGATCCAGTTGGAAGTTGGTGACACTAAAAGATTTAAGGTTCAGGTAGCAAATGGTGAAAAGCTTCTAGGCACTGGCATGTGCAGCCAGGTACCCCTAAAATATAAAAAAATTTGTTTCGTTATTGATCTATTATTGTTACCATTGGATGGCTATCAAGTTGTGTTGGGTGCCCAATGGATGAAGACCTTAGGGGAAGTAACACTAAATTTTTCAAAATGCAAGTTAAGTTTAATTATAATGGTAAATCACGGGTTTGGCAAGGAGTACAACAAGAGGGATTAAAAATAGTAGATAGGCAGGCAATTAAAAAAGAATGTATACAAGGAAAGATTTCCATTATGCTATGCTCCCAACTTGTCACTACAGAAAATACTGAAATGTCTGAGCCTATTAAAGTAATACTTGATAAATTTCCTAAAGTATTTGCTCCTCTGAATGCCCTACCCCCAGCAGACCTCATGATCATAACATACCACTGTTACATGGGTCCAAGCTAGTTTGTTTAAAATCATACAGACACACACATCATATCAAGAATGAATTAGAAAATATTATTCAGTAAATGTTGTAAAATGGCATCATAAGTCCTTGTTGCAGTGCCTTCTACTCTCATGTTGTCATGGTTAGGAAAAAGATGGTTCTTGGAGGTTATGCATTGAATACAGAAGCCTAAACAACATCAATATTAAAGATAAGTATCCTATCCCGTTGGTGATGATTTATTTGAATAGTTATATGGTGCAAAAAAATTTACTAAGCTAGACTTAAGGTCAAGATATCACCAAATTAGAGTACATAAAGAGGATATTCATAAGACTGCATTTAAAGCACATGATGGGCATTATGAATTCACAGTAATGCCTTTTGGTCTTGTGAATGCCCCCTCCACGTTTCAATCATTGAGGAATACTATTTTCAAACCATATTTAAGAAAGTTTATTTTAGTATTCTTTGATGATATACGAATCTATAGCTTAGCTATGCTTGAGCATCTCCATTTTAGGGTTGCATGACAGGTTTTACAAGATAACCATTTGGTGATAAAACTTACAAAATGTTCATTTTCTAAGGAAACCATTGGGTCATATAATCATAGCAGATGGTATTGCTGTAGACAACAATAAGGTGCAAGCTATAAAAGAGCGGCCAGTTTCTACTTCACTAAAGGCCTTGAGGGGATTTTTAGGCTTAACTGGGTACTATGGAAAATTTATAGACATTATGGTTTGTTTGCTAAACCACTAACAGATCTAATAAAGAGAGATGCTTTCCTATGGAATGAAAAGGCCACTCAAGCATTTGAAAGGTTGAAACAGTGCCTCATGTCCCCATCTATTCTCATTATGACAGATTTTAGTAAACCCTTCATTATTGGGTGTGATGCAAGTAGGATAGGTATAAGTGCTGTACTTTTACAAGAAAATAAACCCATTGCTTTTTTTGGGTAAGGCATTGCAAGGCGGAAATTTAAATCTTTCCACCTACGAAAACGAGTTGTTGGCTTTGGTATTAGCAACGAAAAAGTGGTCTCAATATCTTTTAGGGAGGCATTTTATTATTAGACTAGACCATCAAAGCTTGAATACTTATTAACACAAAGGCTACACATTGGCATATAAGGAAAATGGCTTGCTAAATTACATGGATATGATTATGTAGTTGAATATAAGTGTGGTACGGAGAATATAGTGGAAGATTCCCTATCAAGAAGGGATGAAGAAAAGGGTCAATAAATGGTTCTTTCACAAGTGCAAGCCACATGGTTACAAGAGTTGAAAAATACTTTGGTTACTTCACCTTTGTACGCAGAAATCAAGGAGAAAATAAATCAAGGAAATCCTAGTAAACACAAGTTAGTTGATGGGTTGCTCTTCTATAAAGGAAAGATATTGATTGATCATCACAATCCAGACTTACTCAAAATTCTCATCAATGAGTTCGATTCCACTCCATTGGGGGGCTTTTTGGCGTCAAAGGAACTGCAAAAAGAATCAAATATGTGTTCAACTGGAAGAAAACAAAATGACATGTAGAACAATATGTAAAGGAGTGTGAAGTGTGCCAAAGAAATAAAGGGGAAAATGTATACATATTACATACCAGGCTTGCTTTATCCTCTACCAATCCCAGAAAGAATATGGACTGACATCGCCATGGATTTCATAACTTGCCTGCCAAGAAGTCAAAGGTACAATGTTGTATATGTAGTGGTTGACAGGTTGTCAAAATATGCTCATTTCTTTCCCTTGTCACACCCTTACACTGCAAAAGATGTAGCACAAATATTTTTTGATGGGATATTTAAACTGTATGGTATGCCATCCTCCATCATCAATGATAGGGATTCACTTTTCACCAGCATTTTGTGGAAAGAACTTTTTAGACTGCAAGGCAGCACCCTAAAATCAAGCACGGCCTACCATCTCCAAACTAATGGCCAATCAAAAATTAAAAATAGAATATTGGAGGGCTACTTACAATGTTTTGTATGTCATAAGCCTTTTGAATGGTTTAAGCGGTTAACATTTACGGAGTTTTGGTATAACACTACATGGAAAAATGCCACAAATATGACACCTTTCCAAGCCGTGTATGGAATTACCCCTCCTACCCTATTGACTTACATCCCAAACACTGCAAAGGTTCCCCAGGTAGAAGAAACCTTATTTTCTAGAGACATCATTTTGCAATTTCTGAAAGACAGCCTAACCTTGGCTAAAGAACGAATGAAAATGTATGCAGATCTTAAATGGACAGAAAGGAGTTTTAAGGTTGGAGTTTGGGTTTTCTTAAAGTTGCGGCCATATAGGCAGTTAACAGCAAGGACTCAAAAGTTACATAAACTCTCCCCTAAATTCATGGCCCTTATGAAGTGGAGAAGAAGATTGGAGATGTAGCTTACCAAATGAATCTACCACTAGGACTCAAAATTCACTCAGTCTTTCATGTGTCACAATTGAAAAAGAAACTAGGGTCTGGAATCATAATTCAAGAAGATATGTTTAGCTATGTAGAAGAAATGGTTAAGGAGCCTGAAATAATTTTAGATAAGAGGATTGTCCCCATTAATAAGCAACCAGTGGTGCAGATCTTAGTGAAATGGAAGCAATAATCCGATGTGGAAGCTACGGAGGAGGAGTATTGGGAGACGATTAAGAAATTTCCTACTTTGAACCTTGGGACAAGATACATTTTTCATAAGGAGGGGAGTTGTTATGCTCAGAGACCATCATCGACTCTTCTCAAGGCTAGAGACTCCAAAGCACTTAATTCAGGTCAAAGTTCACTAGAGACTGCTTCGGAATTTCTCAGTGAAGAGGTCATGGCAGCTCTGGTGGAAGGAAGTGGTAGTATTACAAGATCTGGCTCTAGATGTTGGAATTCCTAAAGAACAAGTGAATGAAAAATACATAAAGTCCCACATCGCCTAAAATACTAAGAAATCTAAGTATATCAATAGATTTCTCATGAGGAGGTTGGGGGACTGGGGCTCCCAAATGTATGCTTCGTTGTGAGGAGGGGGATCATGCATCACCACCACACGCGCGCGCCGCCGCCGCCGTGCGTGCGTGCGATCGAACTGGGCCGGGCTCGGGTACGGGTCTAAAATGACCATTCATTTTACTAGGCCACAGTTTAACGTTTTTGGGCTTCGTCTGAAACTGGGCTGGGCTTGGAATTTGAAGAGAAGCGGGCGGGTGAAGACGGACGCGGAGTTTTTGCCTGAGGAGATGCGACTGTTCATAAGCGAACGCGAACAGTAGCAGGTGTGATCCGTTAGAAGCAAACAGGTGCGGCCAAACGCGAGCGGGTGCGACCCGACTGAAGCGGTACAGGCGAAACAGTACCAGGCGGTACGAATGGGTGCGAAACAGTAGCAGACGGGCATGACCCGTTAACGAACAGCAGCGACCAAAAGGCAACGGGTGCGACCCGTCAAGCGGACGCGACTGTTTGAAGGGATGTGGACGAAATTATAAATAGGAGAGAATACTGATCACATTCTATTCCAATCTAATTTCTTCTACTTCTTTGCTCTACTGCTCTATATTCCATATGTATCACAGAGTTGACATACTAATTACAATCTCGTGCAGATTACGTCTGTTGTATCTTGGGAGAGTTTTGAAATAAAATTCTTAAGGAAATTGTTACGACAAGCCTCAGACGGAATTCCCTTTATATACTGGTTAGATTCACTGTAATCTTTCCCGTTTATAAGTTGTACTATTTCTTACAATAGTATAACGTTGTTGTTGTAATTTATTTACAACGTAACTTATTGTTACACTTATCTAATACAGAATTCCAGCGCAGTGGAATTCTAATTAATAAACTTGTGCGACGAGTTTATTGTAGCGTGCTATCTGTTTTAGTACACTAGACGTATAACATCTTAAGAATTTTACTGTTTTATACTAATCCGAGATGGCAACAGTTGACAACATGAAAATGGATAAGTCCACCATTTCAGCGGTTATTTCTGAATGCAATTTAGTTCAGAGCCCTAACCAATGGTGGGTTGACACAGGAGCTACTCGTCGTGTTTGCTCTGAAAAATCCATGTTTTCAACATACCAGAAATTCGATCAGAAAGATAGACTCTACATGGGTAATTCTGCAGTTTCCATGATCGAAGGCAGTGGCACAGTTATCCTCAAGTTCACTTCTGGAAAAACTGACGTGCTTCACGTTCCAGACATACGCAAGAATCTGATCTCCGGCTCAGTGCTATCAAAGAAAGGATTCAAAATTGTGTTCGAATCAGACAACATGATTCTGTTCAAAGCTGGAATGTATATCGGAAGGGGTTATTTATGTGATGGCCTATTTAAGGCAAACATAGCCGTTAAATCTATGTATTCTGATAGTGCTATTAATAAAATTGAAGTTTCTTACTTGCTTGAGCACGAAATTTTACTATGGCACGATAGATTAGGACACATAAACTTCCGAAAAATGAAGAAATTATCAAACTTGGGATTGATTCCAAATTTCCAAGTAGATAAGAACTACAAATGTGAGACATGTGTAGAAGCAAAAATGGTCAAACAACCATTTAAATCTGTTGACAGAAGCACCGAACCATTAGGTTTGGATCATACAGATTTATGTGATTTTAAATCACTACCTACAAGAGGTGGGAAAAAGTATTTCATTACTTTTATTGACGATTATACGCGATATTGCTATGTATATCCTTTAAATAGTAAAGATGAAGCAATAACCGCGTTTATAAAATACAAGGCTGAGGTAGAAAATCAGTTAAATAAAAAGATCAAGATATTGAGATCTGATCGAGGTGGAGAATATGAATCACCATTTGAACAGTTCTGTGCCGAAAATGGTATAATTCATCAAACAACGGCTCCATATTCACCACAACAAAATTGTGTAGCCGAGAGGAAGAACAAAACGTTAAAAGACATGATTAATGCCATGCTTTTAACTTCTGGTCTACCGACGAACTTGTGGGGGGAAGCTTTAAATATGTCTAATCACACATTAAACAAAGTTCCTCACAATAAAACGGGAACAATTCCATATGAGATATGGAAAGGACACAAACCAAGCTTTAAATACCTCAAAGTGTGGGGGTGCTTGGCAAAAGTTCCAGTTCCGCATCCCAAGAGAGTCAAACTTGGACCAAAAACAGTAGATTGTTATTATCTTGGGCCAGCCCAAAATAGTAGTGCCTACAGATTTTTGGTATTCAAGTCTGATATAAATGATATTCATGTAAATACAATCATGGAATCAAGAGATGCCTCGTTCTTTGAAGATGTGTTCCCACATAAAAGAAATGATGGAAATCCTGTCCCAAAAAGGACAAGAGATAACAGAGATGAGATATGTGAAGATGAAACTCATCATGAAATTGAGGATGCTGAACCAAGAAGAAGCGTAAGGGCTAGAACTTCCAAAACATTTGGTTCGGACTTTTTTACATATGTATTAGAGCACGAACCTCAAACGTACAAGGAAGCAATGTCATCTTCTGAGTCCTCATGTTGGAAAGAAGCAATCCAAAGTGAGATTGATTCAATCTAAGTAATAAAACTTGGAAATTTGTTGATATTCCACCAGGAATAAAACCAATTGGCTGCAAATGGATTTTCAAGAAGAAAATGAAAGCATATGGCTCTATCGACAAGTATAAAGCCAGATTAGTAGCCAAAGGATATCGTCAAAAAGAAGGAGTAGACTTTTTTGATACATATTCGCCGGTAACATGAATAACCTCTATAAGAATGCTAATAGCAATTGCATCCATCTATAATCTAGAGATTCATCAGATGGATGTAAAAACATCATTCTTAAATGGAAATCTCGATGAGGAGATTTACATGGAGCAACCTGAGGGATTTATTTCCAAAGGAAATGAAAACAAAGTCTGTAGATTAATCAAATCATTATACGGACTAAAACAAGCTCTAAAGCAATGGCCGCAAAATTTGATAGTGTCATGATGAGAAATGGTTTTCGTATAAATGAATGTGACAAATGTGTTTATTACAAACAACTTGGACAATCATATGTGATGATCTGTCTATATGTGGACGATATGCTAATATTCGGTCCAAATACTCAGGTAATTGAGACCATAAAGAAAATGTTGATCAACAATTTCGACATGAAAGACTTGGGTGTTGCAGATGTTATTTTGGGAATAAAAATAATAAGAACACCTAATGGAATTGAGTTATCTCAATCACATTATAGTGATTGAAAGATTTCAAAATTTTGGAATTAAAGGGGTAAATACATCTTTTAATCCATCAGAAGTACTGCATAAAAACACTAATGAGAGTGTAATGCAGCTGGAATATTCTCGTATAATAGGATGTCTCATATATCTCATGAATTGCACTAGACCAGATATAGCTTATGCAGTAACTAGATTGAGCAAGTATACAAGCAATCCAGGGAAGGAACACTGGAAAGCACTAATGAGAGTGCTTGGATATTTAAAAAATACCACTAACTATTCCTTACATTATGGAAAATATCCTGCCGTCTTAGAAGGATATAGTGATGCAAACTGGATTGTAGATTCAGAGGAATCAAAATCAACAAGTGGTTATGTCTTTACCCTAGCAAGGGCAGCAGTGTCATGGAAATCTACTAAACAAACATGCATAGCTCGATCCACTATCGAATCAGAGTTCATTGCATTAGATAAAGCAGGCGAAGAAGCAGAATGGCTTCGTCATTTTTTAGAAGATATTCCATTTTGGCCTAAACCTGTACCGGTCATATGTATACACTGTGATAACCAAGCTGCGCTAAGTAGAGCGCACAATTTTGTGTATAATGGAAAGTCATCACATATTCGTCGACGCCATAACACAGTTAGGCAGTTACTATCAAATGGAACAATTTCCATAGATTATGTGAGAACAAATGATAACCTAGCGGATCCATTTACTAAAGGTTTATCAAGAGAGAAAATTGACTGCGTATCGAGGGGAATGGGTTTAAAAGCCTAAACCAACACGGAAACCTATCCTAGCGACTGGAAATCCCACGGACTAGAATCAATAGGCAAACCAATTCTGAGTAACTCAAGCCGTAATGCATTTGCGTGGACATAGTCTAACTCCATTCCTATGGTGCACAATATACATGCATGCCTACAGAAGTATTAATAGGTTAAAACTATGTTTTTTAATGATTACCATATCTTGGAAATAACAAGTGGGGTATTTGTAGGATACTCTTAATGGTTGCGATCACCTATGTAAGTGTGAGCTGGGTCGGCTCTATGAGGATTTTACAAGGCTTTAAATTCTCTATAACACTCGCAGAACCAAGTAGTGTTCAGGACCAAAATGAACACAACCAAGTAGTGTTCATAAGGAGGGGAGTTGTTATGCTCATAGACCATCGTCGGCTCTTCTCAAGGCTAGAGATTCCAAAGCACTTAATTCAGGTCAAAGTTCACTAGAGTCTGCTTCGGAATTTCTCAGTGAAGAGGTCATGGCAGCTCTGGTGGAAGGAAGTGGTAGTATTACAAGATCTGGCTCTGGATATTGGAATTCCTAAAGAACAAGTGAATGAAAAATACATAAAGTCCCACATCGCCTAAAATACTAAGAAATCTAAGTATATTAATAGATTTCTCATGAGGAGGTTGGGGGCCTGGGGCTCCCAAATATATGCTTCGTTGTGAGGAGGGAGATCATGCATCACCACCACACGCGCGTGTCGCCGCCTCCGTCCGTGCAACTGAACCGGGCCGGGGCGGGGGTCGAGTACGGGTACGGGTCTAAAATGACCATTCTTTTTACTAGGCCACTGTTTAACGGTTTTGGGCTTCGTTTGAAACTGGGCTGGGCCTGGAATTTGAAGAGAAGCGGGCGGGTGAAGACGAACGTGGAGTTTTTGCCTGAGGAGATGCGGCTGTTCATAAGCGGACGCGAACAGTAGCAGGTGCGATCTGTTAGAAGCATACAGGTGCGGCCAAACGCGAGCGGGTGCGACCCGACTGAAGCGGTACAGGAGAAACAGTACCAGGCGGTACGAACGGGTGCGAAACAGTAGCAGACAGGCGCGACCCGTTAACGAACAGCAGCGACCAAAAGGCAACGGGTGCGACCCGTCAAGCGGACGCGACTATTTGAAGGGATGCGGACGAAATTATAAATAGGAGAGAATACTGATCACATTCTATTCCAATCTAATTTCTTCTGCTTCTTTGCTCTACTGCTCTATATTCCATATATATCACAGAGTTGACATACTAATTACAATCTCGTGCAGATTACGTCTGTTGTATCTTGGGAGAGTTTTGAAATAAAATTCTTAAGGAAATTGTTACGACAAGCCTCAGACGGAATTTCCTTTATATACTGGTTAGATTCACTGTAATCTTTCCCGTTTATAAGTTGTACTGTTTCTTACAATAGTATAACGTTGTTGTTGTAATTTATTTACAACGTAACTTATTGTTACACTTATCTAATACAGAATTCTAGCGTAGTGGAATTCTAATTAATAAACTTGTGCGACGGGTTTATTGTAGCGTGCTATCTGTTTTAGTACACTAGACGTATAACAATGGAAAGAAAGGATAAGCTATGTATTGGCTGTGCATGTTTGTGCACGGGCACACATGCATAGGTTAATTTAAATACAGTTTGCAATGTATAAGTTAAATTTGGGTTTGAGTTGATTGAGTCAAAAATATTCGTTGTATTACTGTTATATATATACATGGTCCATATATCATTCGAAATGTAAGATTGAGTTTTATGAATGAAACCCTAATTTTATTATTCTATGCATGTTCTTGTTATTGTATATCTCCTCTCTCCTTTTCTTGTATTCTTCCTCTTGTGTTAAAACTGTTAGTCTTCACTTCTTAATCTTCCTTCTCTTCAAACAAACTGATCTCACCCTTACATCATTCATTCTCGCTTTCCAGTCTGTTACCTTTAATTCCGGCACTACAACCATACCCTGCATGTTCATAAAACTTCTCAACACCCTTTCCTACAACTTAACATGACTGCCACAAGAAAAAAAAGCGAAGGAACATGGGCCTATCACGGACCTTAATATATTATAATGATTTCAATAGTACACATCCTTAATTCTTCTAATCCTGTTACCATGGTCATACAGGAAAAGGGTAGTTCTTAAAAGAATCATGAGAAGAAATTGGATTTTTTTTTTTTATTATCCATGAAAGAAAAGGATTAAAGAGCGGTCCAATGTTTATTTCAAAATAGAGAAAAATCAACGATGCCACGTAAGCAAGATTGGAATCATGCTTTTACATTTAAGTAATAGATAGATAGATAAATAGAAACAGATGGATATCTACGAAGCACTGCATATGCGACAAGGATAAGGTGTATCAAAGGATACTCCTAAAGAAAATCGTAGTGTTGACTATTATGAACAATCTTAATACGTGGATTGGAAAGTCTACTAATTACAAAATTGAATATATTTATATGGTGATCTCATTCTCTAATTTAATATCAAATAATTAAACATTATAAACATGAAGAACATCAAAACTTGAGATGATTTTGAGCTGAAATGCAAAACATCACACATAACCAACTTATGAATCGAAATCCTTATGCGTAACACAGATGTGTTAATGTTACTTATGAGCGCAGATTTAGAACTTAGCCTAACGTATCTTTCTTAATTTGTTATTCTTTGCGCCAAAATTGGTCACAAACCCCAAGTATTGTGAAAGCACCAGTGTTGGAATATAAATCAGCGATATTCAAACACAAATCACAGATCTAAGGAAACAACACGCAGCAATAAAGAAATTATGAACAAGAACACACGATTTATAGTGGTTCGGCTATCTCCGGCCTACGTCCAATTCAAAGGTTTTCACTTTTATTGATGTTCTTCGCTGATTACAGTTGATTACAGCGGATTACAATGGGTTATAGCTCTGAAATTCGAGTACCACGGTAGTAGTGAAGTGCAAAGTAGAGTCTGGTAGAGTCTGGATGCTTCCAAATCAAGATCCCCTTTTCTGAATGACCTGGGGCTCTCTTTATAGGTGTAGGAGGCTGATATTTCTCCTAAAAGTATGGTAGACCACTTCTGGCATGTGAGGGGGCCCACACGCCTGAATTCTGGAGATCCGGGCCCACTTTGGGATTGATTCGACCCTTGGTTCGAATCGATCAAGAAATTGTCCAATCGCGATGAAACTTGGCGTGGACATTCTTCAACACGTAGGCAAGCTCCTGTAAAAATTTCATGGCATTTGGATCAAGGGATTGAGAGATATGATCGATTCGAAGTGGGGATTTTCGTTTGGCTGTTTGGGTTGAATCGATCCCTTCGAACCCACTCCCTTCGAATCCATCAGCGCACGTGGTTTTGTGATGAGGTGGCGCGCGTCCTTCGAATCGATCCACTTATTGCTCCGAGTTGAATGGGTTGACTCCGTGTTCTTTGCTGCCTTGACCAAGTGGATTCAAAGGCTTTGTTCACAAAGAGATTCGAACAGGGGTGCTTTGAATCGATTGTGGCGTGCTTTACTGGATGGTTTCGAACACAACCTCTTCCATGGATTCGAAGCAAGGGTACCGGGTGGATACGAACCAATGTGTGGTCGATGGATTCGGAGCATGGCTGACTTCTGATCGATTCGAACCTATGCTATTCATGAGGGATTCGAACTAAGGCATAATGGACGGGTTTGAACCAATACGTGGTTGATGGAGTCGAAGTATGGCCACTTGGATGGAGTCGAACTGCCTGTTTGCTTGATGGGTTCGAAGTAGATAGAGTCGAACTAGATGGAGTCGAGCTGAGACATAAGGATGGGTTCGAAATTCATGGATTCGAAGTATTCCAAAGTGATGGATTCGAAGTAAGGGGAGTCGAATCAATGGATTCGAACCGAACAAGGTTCATCTCCCTTAAATTGAATCCATCATATCTTGAGCATACGAACTCGGATTGACTTGAAATTTGAACCACTGGCTTCTATGATCTTTCTGGTCATGTCCTATCTTGTAGCTCAATCTGGACTCGGACAAAATTCATCGATATCCGTGGTTATCCTGCAGTACATAGTTGATACTCAAGAATAATAATCATTGATTCTCAGTAAATTTTGGATATCCTAACTTTGCCAAAAGTTGGGATTAAAGTTACGAAAAAGATATACCATTTTTACATCAAATTACATGATCTATCACATATCAAATTTCTTTTGTTGGGAACCGTGTATGCTACTACTGTTTCATATACTACTGCAATTTCATCTCTTTACCAGTTCTGCGATATCAATGTTCTATAATATAATTATAAGCAATATGGAATTATATAAAAGAAAATTATGTACGATCACATGTTTGTGTGTGAAGCACGGATGTCATCCTACATGTTTCCTAAAGGAAAGCAAAGATGTATCTTCCTTGGAGCATGTCGACATGACCAACATAAATCATTTAATCATTTACCACGCCCTCAACATTGATTCAAAGCTAACCTCGCCTGACAAAGGAGGCGGCCTCTCAATTTCAAGAGATAAAGAGCAATCAAGGAAGAGGTAGAAGTGCTCCTTGCTAATAGGTTCATTTGTGAAGTCAAATACACAGTATAAGTAGCTAATCTGATATTGGTTTGTAAGCCAAGTGGAACTAGGAGGACTTGTATTGATTTCTCATATCTTAACAAGGTCTGCCCAAAGGATAGTTTCCCACCACCTCATATCTTAACAAGAAGCTGAACCCAAGAAGTGATCTTTCACTGTCCAATTTGGAAAATTCCTAGGATTTGTGGTGAGCGCCAAGGAAATAGAGGCCAATCCTGACAAGACCAGGCAATCCAAGATAGGTAGATCTCTAACATAGTAAAACAAGTATAGTTCCTTGATGTAATGTTCGCAGTGCTTAGCTTTTTTGTTAAAGGCAACTGATCGATACATACTCTTCTTTGACCTCATCGAGAAGGAAAATCATTTGCCAGGAATGAAGAATGCACCAAGGCCTTTAAAGATTTGAAGCAGCATCTTGCCACACCCCCATTCTTTCCTAGGCCATAAACATAGAACACTTGTATTTGTACCTCTCAGTTACTAACCATGTGACATTGGTGTCCTACATGGGATGAAGAGAAAGTCTAACAGCCTATATATTATGTAAGAAGAGGTTGCCAGGCCCATAACAATATAAGCCAAGTTGGAGAATTTAGCTTTCTGCCTCCAAATGGTGGCCCGATGGCTTTACTCGTATTTCCAAGCTCACCCGATCAAGGGACTCACGAACAAGCCACCGAAACAAGTGCTAGTCAGCCCGATACAATGGGCTGACTCTTAAAGTGGTCTATGGAGCTTGGGTAACATCGCATTACCTTCCAACAGTCCACCTCCATTAGATGAAAAGTTGTGGCTGACTTCATAGTAGAGGCTCGAGCCTAGACAGCAGCAAAGAAGAAAGGATCACCAGTCAATAAGCGTTCCAGCTATATATGGATGGTGTGTCAAAGAAAAAGGAGTTAGGATCGGCACCCTATCACTCTAGAAGGAAAGGAACTTTGCTTCGTCTTCTGCCTCAGCTTCAAAGCCACCAACTGTGAAGCAGAGTATGACGTCGTCTTGGATGGTCTTAGGATGGCCAAAGAATTATGAGTTGACTTTATGCATGCGTTCAGTGATTCCTCACTGGTTGTAACTAATTTGGTGGAAATGTATGTTATGGAAACCAAAAAGCTTATCAGCACATTGTCCAACTTTAAACTAGAATAAATTCCACGTGAGAACAATACAAAGGCCCACCAGCTGGCACTACAAAAATACATCTGATTAGTGACTGCAAATTTAAAACTGAAAATTTTCAGTTCCTTAAAGATTGATTAATGACTGAAAATTTCAGTCTTTAGTTTTCAATGTTAAAGACTGAAAACCAGTCTTTAGTTGGTTTGTACAAGTTGATATTATTTAATGACTAAAATTCAGTCTTTAATCGGTGTTTAATTAACTAAATATTCAATGGCTGAAATTCCCTGAGTATTTTAAATCTAACGGCCAGGATTAATGATCCATGTCATAGTTTTTCATTTTCTATGTAAAATTAATAAATTTCAAATTAATAGGACGTGGCCACTTTCTTCTTCCACCGCACACACACATAAAACTTCCCACTTTCTCCTGTGGACATTGAACTTTTTTTTTACTGAATAAGCACATCATGTTTATTTTACTGCCCCTCATCAACTCATGTATGTACAACCATTAGATCTCTTCCCCAAGCAACTCTTCGTTGCAAAGGCAAACATGGCCTGCCATCCATCATCCCAACTTGAATCTGCGTTTTGAACCCGAACTGCAACCCATTAACACCACCACCAACATGTGCTCCTCCACGTGTCCTCTTCCACCTTCTCGTTGTCGCCTTTAACCTCGTCCACTCGCGCTTCCTCAACGCCGTCCCTTCCCACCTCCACTTCGTGCTCTGCGGCCTCTGTAAGCTTCAGCTCAAACTTTTTGTTGTAAGAAAATAGTTCTTTGGGTTTTAACTTTATTTAGTATATAATTTCAGAGGTGGCAAAAAGAGGAGGCAAAAAGACTAAGATATACAAATGGACAACGGTTGATATCAATCAGCTTCTTTGAAGGCTTTACTTGATCCTTCAAGCTCTTCACACCCGTATTTGTTGTTGATGGACACACTTAGACATCGATTAGAATCTCAACAAGTTTTTGGTCGCTGTGCTGACGGGTTTATCAAGAAAAAGCTTTAGCTACATACGTGTTCGAGCATCCATTGGCTACAAACAATACTTTAATTCCACTTTTTCCTGCCTGGTGTACTCTTTTGATATATATCACATATTTCTCCTTTTTTTAATTATGTAACGGGTCTTGCATGTATTGCTCAAAAATGTACATTGTATTAGACTTTGCACCATGTACGTATGTTTTTGAAAAGTAATGGATTTAAAAGTTTTTTAACTTTGTGCCACGTACCGTTAGTTTTTGAAAAGTAGTGGATTTACAAGTTTTTTAAATATCTACATATGAATTAGTATATGTGTTAATATATATGCACATAGTTCTAAGTATATTAGTATTTAAAATTATTTTTAATTTGAGACTGATCGGAAACTATATCATAGTCTTTAAAATTCGGTCTTTGAAAATACTTAAGACTGATATTTCAGTCTTTAATTTTTAAGACTGAAATAGCTCAGTCACAAATATTTTTGAGACTTGATAAACAGTGACTGAAACTATAAGTCTTTAATTAGTCTTTAATCGTAATGTAGAGACTGATTTGTTCAATTAAAGACCGATATTTTCAGTCTTTAATTTAGTGTTTTTTGATAGTGAAGGATTCCATGGTGAAATTTTTGCTTAATGCAACTTTTATATTAAGCAAACTATATTATTCAAAAAAAGGTATAGAAGATAATTTAAAATTTCAAACAAGAAAAATACAAAGATTTCATCTGCACCCTCCCCAGAAAGAACCATCTTTACCCCTAATGACTTGATTTTGCGACACTGGGGACTGCTTGATGGAATGGTTGTTACATCGTATGTCTCTATGATAAATTACTTCTTCAAGCCCATCAGTGCCCTCCTGAAACGATGGAATAAAACACAACAGATGGCGCATGTTGTTCACTTAAAATTTTAAATAAATCATAAGGTAGTTGAATGTTCTGATATGTTGATATTCATATGAATTATATTGCAGCATGATGGCAAAACTATGATCACTACAAAAATACATCTGATTAGTGACTGCAAATTTAAAATTGAAAATTTTCAGTTCCTTAAAGATTGATTAATGACTGAAAATTTCAGTCTTTAGTTTTCAATGTTAAAGACTGAAAACCAGTCTTTAGTTGGTTTGTACAAGTTGATATTATTTAATGACTAAAATTCAGTCTTTAATCGGTGTTTAATTAACTAAATATTCAATGGTTGAAATTCCCTGAGTATTTTAAATCTAACGGGCAGGATTAATGATCCATGTCATAGTTTTTCATTTTCTATGTAAAATTAATAAATTTCAAATTAATAGGACGTGGCCACTTTCTTCTTCCACCGCACACACGCATCAAACTTCCCACTTTCTCCTGTGGACATTGAACTTTTTTTTTACTGAATAAGCACATCATGTTTATTTTACTGCCCCTCATCAACTCATGTATGTACAACCATTAGATCTCTTCCCCAAGCAACTCTTCATTGCAAAGACAAACATGGCCTGCCATCCATCATCCCAACTTGAATCTGCGTTTTGATCCCGAACTGCAACCCATTAACACCACCACCAACATGTGCTCCTCCACGTGTCCTCTTCCACCTTCTCGTTGTCGCCTTTAACCTCGTCCACTCGCGCTTCCTCAACGCCGCCCCTTGCCACCTCCACTTCGTGCTCTGCGGCCTCTGTAAGCTTCAGCTCAAACTTTTTGTTGTAAGAAAATAGTTCTTTGGGTTTTAACTTTATTTAGTATATAATTTCAGAGGTGGCAAAAAGAGGAGGCAAAAAGACTAAGATATACAAATGGACAACGGTTGATATCAATCAGCTTCTTTGAAGGCTTTACTTGATCCTTCAAGCTCTTCACACCCGTATTTGTTGTTGATGGACACACTTAGACATCGATTAGAATCTCAACAAGTTTTTGGTCGCTGTGCTGACGGGTTTATCAAGAAAAAGCTTTAGCTACATACGTGTTCGAGCATCCATTGGCTACAAACAATACTTTAATTCCACTTTTTCCTGCCTGGTGTACTCTTTTGATATATATCACATATTTCTCCTTTTTTTAATTATGTAACGGGTCTTGCATGTATTGCTCAAAAATGTACATTGTATTAGACTTTGCACCATGTACGTATGTTTTTGAAAAGTAATGGATTTAAAAGTTTTTTAACTTTGTGCCACGTACCGTTAGTTTTTGAAAAGTAGTGGATTTACAAGTTTTTTAAATATCTACATATGAATTAGTATATGTGTTAATATATATGCACATAGTTCTAAGTATATTAGTATTTAAAATTATTTTTAATTTGAGACTGATCGGAAACTATATCATAGTCTTTAAAATTCGGTCTTTGAAAATACTTAAGACTGATATTTCAGTCTTTAATTTTTAAGACTGAAATAGCTCAGTCACAAATATTTTTGAGACTTGATAAACAGTGACCGAAACTATAAGTCTTTAATTAGTCTTTAATCGTAATGTAGAGACTGATTTGTTCAATTAAAGACCGATATTTTCAGTCTTTAATTTAGTGTTTTTTGATAGTGGATAAAGGGTATATTGATTAAGAAAAAAAAGAGATGTTGATTATCATCTACGATGGGCTCTTATATGTTGATAATCATCTCAGTGTGATTTATACGCTTAATTAGGACAAACTATAGAGCAAGAGTAAAATGAGTATACATTAATTAAGAAAGAAAAAATATATATGCACCTTCAAACCAATGCAAAATGTATGCAACTGTCATCCCTAATGTCCAATGTAGCTGGAAGCAACGGCAGTAACAAGTGAGGAAACAAGTTGAAGCAAAACATTATTAATAGTGAGCTAGAGATGGAGGAAGTGCTTTGTAACAAAAATCAAAAATTAAATTGACAATAGAAGGGGGTGTTAACACAAAAAAAGATCCATCACTTGAAACCATTACCAATATTACACATGCACATATACATATACATTATATAATATTAAAAAGATTAATATTTTTAATGTTATGAAATTTAAATATCTATACACCAACGAATGTGCCAATAAACTCTATATACTCCAAAAAACATGAGATGCGTGTTAACTAGCTTTTTGGAAAAAAAATTAAAAACTGGCCCGTACATGTAGTAATGGTAAAAATTGAAATCATTTGATCAAAACATGTTTAAATAATAATTAAGTATACTTGTGAATAACCAAAATCAAATTTTCATATTCCTGAAAAAATTCTCAGAAACACAAGTCACGTACGCTTACTATTAGAGAAAATTGCCTGTCTTGTCTGTTTTAAGAAAACTAAAACCCAAGATCCACTGATCTCACAGCAGTAACATAATCATTAGAAGTTGAACTCAATCATCTAACTTATAACCCAGAAATTAAAATCAGTAGCAGACAACCATTAAAAGACGTAAGTACATAGCCCGATTTACTGAAATAGCAGCCTTCAAATATTTCACAGCAAATCTTGTTAAGTATTAGAGCTTAAAAAAAGAAGGAAAAATGTTCAAGCAACCATTTATCATTTAAATGCAAATGACGATCATTTGTTTATACAAGTTAACCGAGGACCAAATGTACGACTGCATCTCCAAACATTCATATTAAAAGAGTTAGCAAAAAAAGTAGTCCAGATAAGTAAAAATGTCTAAAGCTGGTTATACACTACCAACTGAAACCATCACCATAAACTTTTCATATCAGAGGTTAGCAGGCACAGAAGCCGAATCAAGTTACAGTAACCCTGTAAAGCACCGCCTACTTCATCTGTTAGCCGGAACCTGACCAGATTGGCCGAAATTCCGCCGTGCCGGGCGGAGTCTTGAACCATGGTTTGAACTTGCACTTTTCTTTTCACCTTGTGTTGGTTGGTTAGAAGAATCATTCTCAACGGATTTGCATCCGAAGATTTCAGGAAGTGAAGCGGTATCAAGCTTGAAAGAACCTTCTTGAACGCCTTCTTTCTCATTTTCAGAGCATCTGTAGGCAAGAACCCTGTGAGAAAACAAGAGTATATTCGACACTGGAACTTGAAATGGTTTATCTGTTGATCTCACAAGCAAGCTTACAAACCCTTCTACTTTGACTAACTGTATAACTGAAAACTCGGGCCCATTCGAACAATCTGAAACGACTTCTATGATTTCATACTTGAATTTGCTATGGTTGCTTGCATTGGGAGGCCAGTTGTCATCCCGGCCTTTGAAAAGGGCCCAAACTTCACCCTTTCTGGGATATACATCAAATGTATTTCTTTTTGTTCCTTTGTTCCAAGAAATTTCATGAGAGAACATCTGCAGGTTGTTGGTGACTTCTGATGTGCCATGTCTGTATTTCCCACAAGCAACTGGAAGTCCTTCATTAGCCCAAAGTTGTTCGAGTTCAGATTGAGGATTGTGTTCTAGCCAAGTGAAACACAGACTAAATGGGTCGTTAACTTTTCTAATGTGAGCATAGAATCGAGGCATGGCATCTTGATCATCATATAATGCCCAAATTTGCCCAGGTATGAAATTTTTTTGGTTCCCTTTCTTTCTCAAAATCGTGAAACTCGGATTCAGGACAAGAAAATGAACTTGCATTCTGAACTTCTTCATTCTCATTAGATTCCTTTTCATCAGGTAAATTTTCTTTGACTGCTTTTTTTCTCAGCTTCAACTTTCTTTGTCCTTTTAGACCTAACAAAATCAGGAATCTCCTGTTTCAAATTATGATCATTAGATGCTTCTTCATTACCTAAATTTTCTTTCGCTAGTTGTTTCTCAACTTCAACTTTTTTTGTTCTTTTACAACTAAAAAAGTTATCAAAATCTTTCTGTACTTTCCTTTTTGCTGAAACTGGAACCTCCTGTTTCAGGTTATGACCATTAGATGCTTTTTCATTAGGTATATTTTCTTTTTTTCTCACTTTCCTTATTAGAAAGTCATCGAAATCTTTCCATACTTTCCTTTTTGTTGAAACCGGAGCCTCCTGTTTCAAATTATGATAATTAGATGCTTCATTCTTGTTAGGCAACTTTTCATTGGCAGCTTTTTTCTCAACTTCAACTTTTTTTGTCCTTTTAGAATTAACAAAATCATCGACATCTATCCTTACTTTCCTTTTTGTTGAAACTGGAACCTCTTGATTCAAATTATGATCAACATTCGACTGTGTTGTGAAATTTTGATTAGGTCGGGGCCTAGACACAACTTCTGTTGTTGTAGGTCTTATTTTCATGTCATACCAAGAACGTTTAGCTTTATCTAATAATGTTACATTTGCTTCTCCAATTAACTTAAATGCCTCTTCTGCCCCTGGAAATTTGTTTTTGTCGGGATGAAGCTGAAGAGCCAGCCTGCGGTATTGTTTCTTGATAATTGAATCATCAGCTGTTTGTTCCACTTGAAGAATATGATACCAGTTCATTTCACCGTTAAGTTTGGAACTAGCACAGCAATGAACCTCACAAACAGTTAGTATCTGAGAAATGTCCCTGATATCAGCAAAAAGCTGCTTGGCCTTGAGTGCGAATTTTTTTGCCCTGAAAAAGTCTTTGCTCTCCATTTTCGCCTCAGCTAGTTCTTTAGCTCTGAGAGCCTCTTCTGTATTGCACTCCATCACAATGTTTAGTACAACAAATGAACAAACTGAAAAGACAGCAACCATGTCTAGTAAAGAATACGATTGTACAGGAAAGAAAACGCTTGAATGTAATAAGTTACTTTAGGCAAATTCTGGTCATAAACAAACATTTTACATGCATAACATACACAAAAAGTATAGCAAACTTGTATACACCATATTTTACTTCAAATATACGAGTTTATTCTTTTCTTTTCTTTTTCCTCTTAACATACACCATATTTTATTCTTACCTAAACCTACACAAAAAAAGAACTGCTCCGTTGGAGATGAATCTTGGTGCTCAAATAGAATTAACCAGTATTTTACTCATAATTATAAAAACTAAAAGAAATTTGGCCTATATAGCATGTGGATACAGAAAACTTCACTCTTAGTAGATAGCATAATGACAGGATTAAAATGAATGTAATAAACATAGCATTTTATTCTAATAAGCACTAGTCGGACTGGTAATAACGTGGTAGATCGACAAAGAGTTTTGAAGTGATGTATTATGATAGAACGGTGGCTAAATGCAAAAACACCAACTGCATGGTGGACAATCAGATCAGTTATTGCAACTCAGCAATGAGAATGATCCGCTACACAAGAACAAACCTACTATAGGAGGAGGAAACAGCACAGCACAAACAAGGGTAAACAACTTCATGAATTATGTTTTCAACTCAATCAAAACAAATTTACAAAGTAATCCAGATTCTGGACTAATTAGTCAGGTTGAAACATGAGTGTTTTATATGCAGTATGCTTTCTCATTAAGCAATAAAATGTCAAAATCAATATGGCACCATTTCTGGCAAAAACAGTAAGAGACTGAAAACAGTAACAGGTCATAGAAGCTTACGCGAATATAAACTTGGATGGAAACACCTAGTAGAGAGAGAGAGGGGAATCGGATGGGAATATGAAAGTGAATATATCGAGGAAAACGAGTGAATTGAAGAGAAGAGTTCTATGCTTATACTTCTTTAGAAGCCAGACTAATTAGCGCTGACTTCTGAATCGAATCCTTCTTTTCATTCTAAATTGGACTTGTTTTCATTCTATTAAATAACATTAAAACAAAAATTAAGTAAAGTTAATGCTAATTTTAGAGATTGCTCTTCTTTCCTTATTTTTTCCCTTCTCTCTCTCTCCTAAATTCAAATTTAAACCCTTAAATAAATACTAATAACCAGAATTTATTATTTGTTCTAATAAATTATTAAAATGACAAATCAATATGTTGTATACCACACTTATATTAATCTATTTTCATTCAGTTTCATGTATAAAATTTCCACACTTATCTACAAAATTATCTTTAATTTTCTTGCATTAATTTAATTTCTTTCTAAAATTAGTATTTTATTACAGAGAAACATACATAATATTTTATATATAAAATTGAGATTTCATTACAAAAAAATATAGTATTGAAGTCTGAATTGAAGAGAAAAGTTTACATTTTTTCTTTAAAAAATTAGAGTTAACTCTGAATTGAATTATCAGTGGCGCCTGCTTTCATTCTAAATTGGAATTTGTTAAATAGTATTAAAAAATAAATTAAATAGCGTTAAAGAAAAATGTCGCACACTTGCTAATTTTAGGGATTCCTCTTCTTTCTTTATTTTCTTCCATTATTTCTCTCCTAAATTTAAATTTAAGCCTTTTAAATAAACAACAATTCTAGTTTACCGAAAACAAATTTTGTCAAAAAGGCCAATTAGAGAGAAGTGAATGGGACCCCTTGAAATTCAGCCTAAATCCGGGCAAATTTCGGATACTATATATAGCACTTGTTTTAAATAAATACAAATAGCTAGTATTTATTATTTGATGTAACAAATTATTAAAGTGACAAATCAATATATTGTATACCACACAATTGTATAACATAGTCAGTTTTTAATCCTCATTCAGTTCCACATAATTTGAAATTTCGACAATTATCTAAAAATTTATCTTGAGCTCTCTAGCATTATTTTACATTAAGTTAATAATATTTATTTCTTTTTCTCTAAAATTAGTATTTTATTACAAAGATATTAACATACATAATTTTTTCTTCATGTTTTATTACAAACAAACATATACATGGTATTACAAACTATACAGCATTTTTCTTTATAGAATTGGTGCGTCAAGTTAATTTTTTTATCATTGGTATTTTATATAAAAATGACAAAAGAGGCAATGGTAAGTGATGAATATTTGTATTCTATAATTATGAAAAATAATAATATTTTCGGTTAATAAATTTGTGTGAAAATGTAAAATTTTGATTATTTATGTTCGTAATTTCTATTAACTTATATGGATAAAAATATACTACATTTTGATTAGAAATATTTTTCTTTTACATTTCTTTTTTATGTTAATTAGTTTTTGAAATTATTGAAATGTAACAAAGGGTTAAAATCAAATTATTATTCTTTACATAAATAATATAACAGTATGATTTGTAAAGTTCCATAAGTATGATAAATTATTTTTAGTCATAATACTATAAAAGAATATTATCATATTTTCTCATATTTGACATTTACTTAAATAATTGTCACTGAATACGCCCATTAATGGTTATCAATTCCAAACTATGACGTTTGGTGAAAAATATCTATGTGCTCCTAAAATATAGTGGCTTATCAACCTTATAGTGATCACAACTATTCGGAAATGGCGACTGTTTTCAGCGTTCCCTGATTCCCCTTCGTCGCTTCTTACTGTCTCTTCGCCTGTCCTCTCCTCCTCCCCTCATCGCCTTCTCCTATGACCCCTTCCTTTTCTCGGCCCCCTCTAATTTCGATGCCACCAGCGCCTGTGTATCCTCCCTTCCTACAATCTGCTACTGAATTTCCTCCTCTGCAAGCAAACATTGATCGCGCCTCTATTCTGGGTTCGGCTTCCTCTGCGGGAGCGTCTTCGCCTGGTAAGCGGCCCCCTCCCGTTGCGAGTGGGGTTGAAGTGAGTATATTTGGGTCAAGGATTTGTGATTTGGGGAAGCATGTGTTGAGTGTTGAGAACGGTGCTAGGGCCGATGTTGGGTTGTCTGATCGTGAATTGGGTTGTGTATCGGGTGTTAATCTAAGTTATGGTCAATGCACTCATGGTGCTTGTGATAATGCCTCTGTGAAAACTGCTTCTTTAGTCAGTGTTGCCTGCATTGGAGATTCATTCCCAGCTGCCTCTGATGGATCCCCCTTCATCGTGGAGCATCCTGGTCTATCTGCTCCTTCGTTGCCAAGCACAAAACCATGGCCTTCTCTAATCACGTCCTTGGCCCGTAATGCGGGTGACTACATCCCGATTGAATTTGATACGGTCGAGGAAAATGGAGTGATGATCCCTCCCTCTATTGTTTTGCAAGCCAATGTGAATTTTTGGTCCGATTATTTGGTTGGTTTCCTTTTGGATCCTAATCACCGTCTTATTAATGCGTCTTCGGTTTGTCGAAGGGCTTGGAGACTTCGTGGTAATTTGCATGTTAAGCTGATTGATTCTATATATTATCTTAAGTTTTCCTCTCTTGAGGATCGTCGTCTTGTTCTTGAGGCTGAGCCTTCATTTTTTGATGGAAGACCTTTTACTATTACTCTTTGGTCTCCTACTGTGGCGTGTGCTCGTGAACAAGTTATTTCTATCCCTGTTTGGGTATATTTTCGCAAATTCCGTCTTCTCTTCAGCCTCTTCTTGGGTTGAATTGGTTAGCCTGTATCGTTGGAAAATTGAAATGTTTTGACTCTAATACAGCGGCGCGCGATAAGATGATGTATGCTAAGGCTCTTATAAAGATACCCCCTTTAAGCCTCTCCCTTCATCTATTCCTGTTCAGCTTGCTGTTGGGCATGTTGTGTAAGTCCGCGTTCGCTATGGTTGCGTACCAGATATTTGTTCCTCCTGTCACTCATTTGGCCACCTGGCTATCACCTGCTTGCACTCCGAAGCCGTCGCGGCTGCTCCGAAGATCCCTTTGCCTTGCCCCCCTCGTAGGATTTGGATTCCCAAGGGTACTACTCTAGTTGCTCCTCCCCTTGCGGCTCCCTTATCTGTCCCGGATCTGGCTCCCTGTATTGCTCAGCCTACTTCCCCTCCATCTTATGTGGCACCTTCCGATGTTTCAATGGTTCCTGTTCAAATTCCTGTTCCGCCAAGTTTTCCATTGGCCGCTGGTGATGTCTCTGCAATTCATGTTGCTGCCCTTGTTCCTGGTCTTCCTTGTCCCTCTATTTTTTGGGATGATGCTGAGAGGTGTTGGGTTGATAATATTTCTGACATGAGATTTAACCCCTTGGATGATTCTTTCTTTAGATTTGTTTCTGATGATCATCTAGACCTTAGATGCCTTTATTACAGACCGTCTGGTGACTCATTAGCTCTTCTTTTGGATGGTTATTTTGCGAGATCGAATTCTATCTTGCTTGCTGATACATCATAGGATCGTTCCTTTTTGTACTCTTCTGATTCTGTGGATTATGATCCTTGTCTTGCTTTCCATTTCCGCCCCTGTGTTGGTCTTTTGGGGAGTGTCCCTATGGAGTCTTCCCATGATTTTGTGGATGATGGTGATGCTACCTCTTCGGAGGAGTAGTTGTTTTTGATTTTCATATAGTAGTCGTGATATGTCTATCACACTCATGTGTTGTCTTCTTTCTTTTTCTTAGTAGTTAAGGTGCTTTTACCTTTCTCCTGTACTTCAAATTTTTATTACGTTCGTAATAAAAAGTGGACGGTCCACTATAAAACCGGCTGGCCTTGCCAAAAATATATATATAATAATATATAGTTAGCTATCTAATTCCAATTAGAATCAAAGTACGGAGATAAAAATGGAAATTAATTAGGTTAATTAATTCTATTTAGGTCCCTATTTCCTTCGAGCTCAAATTTAAAATAATAAATATATTTATCATAGTTACTTCATTGCATGTAACAATGAATATATATTCATTCTCACATGGTCCTCAATTTTATGTTGATTGATTTTGAAAAATTTTATGCACAATTTAGTCACCATTAGTAATTGTCCAAGAATTAAAATGAATATAATGTTGATTATTTCACATTTTAAATCATGATAAATATATTCACCATTTTAATTTTGAGTTGGAGTCAGATACAATTAATTTTAATTAGTTACTATTTTAAGCTTTACATCTCAATTGAACTAGAGTCATATCAAATAATATTATCATGTAGCTGATAAAATGACTTAATTTCTAACAATTCGATTTAAGAATTAATTATCATTCTTATTAATTTAATGCTTCCAAATTAGGAATAACATATAGTTGATATGAGTGCTTGTTGTATAAAGCCATCGTCCCTAACATTGCTATAGTTATATACTTCATGCTTTTTGAAATAATTTAAGCATCTTTATCATTGAACATTTGTCAGCAAAGTAAAAGTGGATCAAAAAATTTATAAACCCCATATGCGCAGCATGGCTCGCATTAGTATATGTGTATGTGTATTTAAAGAATTTTTGAATTTATTTTCATGTTAATTTGTCCATTAAGTGCTTTAAGAATTCTGGTTGATGCGCAATACCAACGTATCTTTAGGGATGCCTAAATGCCTTTTGAAAGAAGGAAAATATTACAAATAAATATTAAGATCAATGTTTTGAAATCGATGCTTCGGAAAATATTATGGATAATATTTTGAAAAGAAAATAATGTTTTGAAATAAGTTAAATAACATTTTTGAAAGGAGTACGATATTTTGAGAAAAGTTATAAAGAACAGTTTTGGGAAAATATTTTGAAACGAAAATAATATTTTGAGAAATATTAAAATAAATATTTTGAAAAGAATGTAATACCTGATAGATGAAGACTACAATGGCTGAATCAACTGCTCCTCCAAAGTGGCTGGTAATACCACTTAAAGGTGGATAGATCGTTCATCCAGTGCTGCTACCCACTTCTACTTAGTTCAATATTTTACAAGGAGTAAAAATATTTTGGAATGAATATGATATTCATATATATTGAGTAAAAAACATGTTTTGAGAAGTTATCAATGCAAATAACAAATATTTTGGAAAGGAAATTTTTTAAGAAAAAATTATAATATATTTAATATATTAATGATGATTGAGATAAAAAAAATATTTATATTAAAGCAAGAAAAATTAATTTTGTAATTTGATGTTGAGATATTAAAAAGAATTTATCAAAGAATTTGTAGATTAAACATTTTGCTTATGTTAATAAAGGTTTCTCATCAAGTGATGAGTAGATGTGAAATACGATGAAATTAGTATTTGGAGATACAAATATTTTGGAATATATGAGAAAGTAAATAATGTGAATATTATATTGTGGAGTTAGAAAGAATTTTTTGAGGAAAGTATTTATATTACTTGTTGGCATGCATCGGTTAAAAATTTCACTAAAGAGATGTATATGTTGATTTGTGGTAAAATGAATTATGAATTAAATAAATAGGAAAAGATGGTTTTAAAACCTTATTTGTAATGAAGTTTAGTAATGATGAATATTTTTTGAGTTTAAGAATGGCCATAAGAAAACCAATTTTTATTTGTGGGCTCAACTTTTGACTAAAGAGTTTGATTTCTGTAATTCTTTATTTTTCAAAAAGTGGATTTGAAAGTAAAAAACTTTATTATAGATTGATTTTGCCTAATTTTAATGTTTTCAAAGAGAAAATTCAATTTGGTTGAAATCAAAAAACTTGGGTAGAATTTTGAAAATTTTGAATTTTTAAGTGTTGTGTCAAAGAGCCATTACTTTGGATTTCATGATCGGATTGTGGTGATATTTCTTTCTTTTAAAAGATATTTATGTAAAGAACAACGTTTTGTTAATCACTTTTTGAGATTTAGAAGTTTTCAAGGGTTAAACTTCTGTTTTATGTCAAATTACATCCCTACCAAATTTTTTAAGTTGAAACCTTAAAATATTTTGATCATAACTTTCAAATCGTTAATCCCTTTTCAATGATTTCGTGCTTCCTGAAAGCTACGAGTTTAAACAATGTCTTTATTTTCAAGTGGTTTTATGAAATTTTGAAGTTTATAGTATTAAAACTAAAGTTTAAAGAAGAAGGCATGTTTCAGTTAAAATATAAAAGATTTTAGATTTGAAGTTTTGTATGGTATGAATGTATTTGGGTCCTCTACATTTTATGTGTATACAAGAAAGATTTTTAAAGAAAGAAATGGTATAGATTATTTTATATCCTCATCTTTGAAAAATAATCAATAAGTTATATGTTTAACTAGGGTTGTTATGGTAATGGTAAATTTACCACTATCGTACCATTATCAGTCAATCGTTTATCATTTCTGGGTGAAATCGGTATACCAGTTTAATCGGTATGGTAATGGAAAATTTATCGTTTTCTATGGTAAATCATCGGTAACGTTTTTTCAAAACCAGCGGTAATGGTTAATTTATAATACATGGTTATTTATGCTATATGCTTTATTATAATCATTTAGAACCCAAAAAATGATTAAATTTAGTTCAATAATTTAGATCAGATAATGCTAACTACACTTATTTTATTTCTTATCGATGTCTTTTATTAAGTAACATTATAAATTATATAATGAAGCATTATTATAGTGCAAAAACATTTCTAGTTGCTAATTTTTTTTAGAAAAGGGATAATTTACCATTATCGGTGTGATGGTAACCAGTTTTTCGGTTTATTGGTCTTTGGTATACCAACAGTCGGTAACGATAAACGGTAAGTAGTTTTAGGTTATCAGCAATAATGTATGACAACGGTGTTTAAAAAATGGTAATGTTAACCATTAGCATAATTGTCTAGTTTTAACACCTTGAATTTAGTTCAGAGTTTTTATATCTATAAATACTGAGCATTCATATTGTAAATGGATATAATGTGTTTGTCTTTAGTATGGCAGGAACTAGTTTTCAAAATGTAGAATAATATATGCTTCAAGTAAAAGGCTATATATGTAATTTTGAGTATTGTGTTGTGAATTTTTGGAATACGCTTCGTGTTATGGAGAAAACTCCAAAAAATTTTGGAAATTTGAACATTTTTTATAACAATTTGATTATATTATGAGTATCTGGAATCTTCTGCAATCAGTTTGTTCGATTTGTAGCTTATGACCTTGGTAGTTAGGCAAGAATAATAGTCCGTAGTTTAATGAAAGCCACAGAAGGGTCTAATAATCTAATGTGGTATGCTTTTGTTTAGGTGAATTGTTTGCATTGCTGTGTTTGGTTTGGATTGTTTGTGATTTATTTTAATGGTTGATGGTTGTGTGTTTGTAGTAAATTGTAGATGAGTGTAGTAAAGCTAGAAGTTAATAGCTCGTTATGGTTTTTCCTTAAAAAAATTACGAAAATGCAATTTTGTTAAGTGAGGAAGTTAGATGTTAAGAAGAAATTAATTAAAATTAATAGTAAAGTATAGAGTAATTAAATGTGTTTAAATTATATAATATTACAAATGTAAGATGACTTGGAAATATGGATATTTGTTTAGGATTTAGATAATGAAGTATTTCAATGAAGTTGGAGATTTTAATAATAGAATATTTATGGTTAAGGTTTGGGTAAAGTCGAAAAATTGGTTTGGTAAATTATTATGGAAATTTATTTGGTGAATTGATCATTAAATGGATTATTTTGGTATTAAATACTTTTGAAGAAATGAATTATTGATAATGTAATTTTGGGACATCTATGAATTTATATATTTGTATTTTTAAGCCCAAAATAATTTTATAAAATGAACTAAAAATGATTTAATAATTTTTATAAAGTTAATTAATGATTAATAAAAGAGTTTGAAATTTTATCATAGTGAAGAATAAACTGTTATTTAATTTTTGGGTTAACAATGGATTTTACTTAAATGGGCCAAACATAAAAATTAAGGGATAATTAATTTTAAAGCAAATAAATCATGGGAACATAATTTTTATAACAATATACAATGTTTGATAAAACTAATAAGAAGTGAATATGATTTTTATTTGCGATTTGAAGTTATTTTAGTTTAGGTAGAATGATTTTCTATTTGTAAAAGGAAGAAAGAAAATAAATGAGTTCGGGTTCATTTGAGCCCAAACCCAACAAAATGAGTCTGGCTCATCTTCCCTATTTTCATTCATCTTGAGTGGTCTAGAGACTTTGTTACATTACTACAAAATCTACTCATGCGTCTCATTTTCATCTTTCTCAAAAAATTACTCTAAAGCCTCTCCTTCCACAAATGAAAAACAATTTAAATAAAATTTCAAAACTACTGAAATATTAATATAAGCTTCTTAACAAAGATTTATGCCCATAAGAGCCGTAGACGTGAAATTTTAGAGGGCACCTTGAAGAGGCAGTGAGTGATGAAGTGCAAATGTCAAAGTGAAGCGCAAGTGGAGATTTGGTTTACTAAAGATAAGGTGATCTTCACTCAGATATCTATATCTGAACGTTTCGATTGCATTGCTTATTGTTGTTATTGAATTATTATATGTGCTTCCCTATTGATATCTATTCATTGCAAACTTTAGTCTAATGTTTTATGATGAATTATTGAACATACATGTCTTGGTTTGGTGTAGAATTTAGTAGGAATGAACCTCCTTTAGCTTCGAAATACATTAGTGATCAAATCGATAACATAAGGGTAGTATTGGCTCATGACAAGGAAATAAACTACTCCTAGCCGTTTCTAACGGTCAACCTTTTATCAAGCCTTGAGCACTCCTTAAGATAATGTGTGTATGTGTATGTTTTAATGAAAATTCTTTAAAAACTATATAAATATGGGTCCAAAAGAAAAAATAATTGACATATTCTAAATATAAAATTATTTAATGTAAAAAATATATTTTAATGAATATTAATCATTTTATAAAGAAATTGATTTTGTTAAACAAAAATTAATTTTGAGGCTTAAATATTATTAAAATAGGTTTTGGTCTAAAAAAATTATGGGATCATTTTTATAAATAATAATTTTTTTAAAAGATATTTTTATGATTTAAATATAAAAAGAGATTTGGAAATTCATTATAGGTTATTTGTGCGTGTATATCATGATTTTTGGCTTTAAAAATTCATTTAAAAATCCTATTATATTTTGAAAAATTATGGAATGATTTCTAATAAATATTATTTTATGATAAAAGAGTTTTTTATTACTTTTAATATGGTGAAGATATTTTGAAATATATCCTATGAATTAAAATAAATCGAAATCGATTTTAAAGTCAATAAATTTATTTAAAAATCGTATTTAATTCTATAAAATTAAGGGATGATTTTTTTATATATAATTAATGATTTTAGAATATATTTATATGATTTTCAAAGAAGGGAAAGAGACTTAGAAATTAATTATAAGGTCGAAAATTCTTGTTTTTGGGTTTAAAAAATAGGAAAATTTGTATTTTTAAACTTCTCAATGATATAAAGGCTTTTGGAAGATTATTATATTTTTGTGTAAATTAATTTTTTTTAAATGAATTGTATGCATATTTGATTATATTTTTCTGTGTAACGAGGAAATTAAATAAATAGAGTTATAATACCATCTAATACTGAACAATTGACAATATTTCTTAGGTTTTCCTTGGACTTATTATATAGAAACGATTGTGTGATTAAGTGTAGTTTACAACATTAAATAAATGAACAAGTAGCACTAGATAGTATATGTCCACCTGAGCTGATATTTTTTGGTTACTTTTCATAAGTAAATGTAACTTTCATTCGATATGTGGGGTTGGGAATTTTTGATATTGTCTAGAGGTGATTCTTTTAGAGCTTAGTAGTCGAGAGGTCCATTCCTCTACAAAAGCTACAAGTTAGATTTATGTTGGGGATGTATGGGTTCTTTGTCTAAGGGATACTTGTTGAGAATTTTTTGTGTTATACTGAGTTGATATCCAAGGATTTGTGAGTCAAGGGTTACTGCTCTCGTTAGAATAATTGAGTCAAGGTTGCTATTTATTACTCTCATTTGGACTTATCAAGTCAATAATATTTGTAATAAATCTATATCATAGGGTTCACGCTACTATATAGGGCATGTGATTGAAACCTGCCAAATAGGCTAGTAACCATCCTAGTAGCCCAATCGTGTGGTCGTGCCTAAGGTGCGTGATGTCAATTTGACGAGGTTGACGAGGTTGAGGTCGAGGCTTATTGCTTTAAACAACGCCATTTCCCAGACATCACTAAAGGCCAACAGTTATTTACGAAGGTTAAGTAGGAGTTATGACCTCTGCACCACATAGCCTTAAAGTGTGTAACAGTTCCAGAAGTAAAAAAATGGACTGTAGAAAACAGGTTGTAGTCAGTAGATTTTTCCTAAAGCATTGTTGTAGTACGTTAGTTTATCATTTGGATGGCTTACGTAGATTCATTTCTATTAGGATATTAGATATTACTAGATATGATGATTATATGACATTAAAGTTGAATTCTAGGCAATAATGTCCAGAACATCGACTAGCCTATGTGTTTTTGCTTTCTCTTGCTTGTTTTGAAATATAGTGATGAATTTAAGCTTCAGTTACACTTCGAAACACATACTAAAATTTTCTAATATCATAATCTAATGTTCTTGAAGGATTCTGCAAGTGCAAATGCTCCCTATGTTTTTATATTGAAAAGTGTTCATTCCGTTAACAAGTAATAGTGTAATTCTAGTGTGGTTTTAAAGCTTTAAAACTTAAATTTGATTATTTTAAGCTCAGTTTAATTTTTAAAAATAAGTTTAAAATATAATGAATATTTATGAAATATTAAACTTGAATTTAATTTAAGTTTATTTATTTTATTTTAATTTAAAGAAAGAAAGAAGTTTTTAAACTTCAATTCTTTGTAATAGAATTATATGGAATTCTATTATTAGAAAAGTTTTTAAAATGATTCTGAAATATTTAGGAATTATTGAAATTCTAGTTTTAATTATTTTCGAGTTAAAAAATAATGGAGTTTGAATATAATTTGAATTTAAAATCCTATATCATATATAAGACAAGAATGCGTTTTGAAACTAGAAAAGTGTTATAAAATAAAGTTGATTTATCTTAGAAATAATTTGAATTTGAATTCAAAGTAAAAAAGATGAATGGTTTAATTGCATAAGCTTTCTATAAAAGGAGTGTTTTGAGAATTAATTGAAATAATATTGAAAGTAATTTACAAATGAATTTGAAATTCATAAATACAGGTATTCAATTTTAATTTAAATAAAAAATAAATACCCCTTAGTTAAATTCAAATGGTTATAACATGATTGTAAAGAGAATACCAAGTAGATATGTGCAGATTTTGGAAAATATGAGTATGTTTTATTAAATATTTATGTAGTAAATTGCAAGTAAGAATGAAATGTAAGTTAAGTAGATGTTTTGAATGAATTTGGGTGATTTTAAATAATTGTTTGATTTTAGAAACACAAATAAATGGTTATGACATGTTCTTCACGAGTAATATGTATTTGCAATTTTGTTATATCACATTTATATTGATATGAATGTGTATTTTGTTATGTTTATTTCAAAGATTTGGGAATTTATATTTTGTTGTGCACGTGCACGACATTTGTTTGATGAAAATAGGATAAAACATTATTTGGAAATATCGAAGATAATAAAGATCAAATGTTTTGAGCAGAAGTAAATTTAACATTTGATGAGAACTATATGAGTCATTAACTGCTATACTTCCAGTATCCATCCTAGAAGACTAATTCGAGGATCGTAACCTGAATCGTGATGCTTTGTCCCACATCACCATGTCCAAACGATCTGTTGCCACGATAAAAGATGAAACTGAAGATTTTACAAAGCATAGTGAAAACAAAGAGAAACAACGTCACTGGATGAAAGCTTAAAGTAGTCTATAGTCTGATTAAGATATATCATAGTTTTAGATGTTAATTAGGAGGGTTAGGCAACAAATGGATCGTGTGTAGGCCACCACAACTGATCGAAAGTATATAGATAAAAAAGACCATGATGACTTATCGAGGCAGATAGTATAAGTAAAGGGTAAATCTGTAGAGGAGATTTATCAATGTGGTATCCTGCCGGGACTTACAAAAGAGACGATGATATAGCATTCTCATAAGTGGGGTCCGCAACGGTGTCGTACGAAAAATTTAAACTACGGGATAAGAAGACAAAAAAATAATAAATTGTATATCTTACAAAATAAGTTTAACAAAAACATAATATCACTCAAAAAAACCATTGCTAAATAGAATTTGTAGAAAAATCTAATATATTTGTGAAAAAGAAGTTAAAAACAAAACTGCAATTGAAACACTTTATCTTTCATCGTCTTCAATTTTCTAACCTTAGAATCATAACTTTTCTTTCTAAACCTAGATTCAACCTTAACTCACCAAAATTTGAATTTATCAAACAATATTACAAAATGTCATCACAATCAATCAGAAAATTCATTATACACTTGTCAACCATATATTACAAAATTCACCTTAACAAATTAAAGAAACAAGGACAACTTCTTATCAACATTAAAGGCATTCATGGAAGTAAATCATATTTGAAACTTTATAATGAATATTTCATAACTACTAATTAATTTAAATAAATTATAACAATTATAAAATAATTAAAAAGCTTGGTCAAAAGAGAATTCATCATTTCGATTATGTTACTCGTCAGGTGTAAATTTCGTCAATGATTAATATCACAATATCCGAGTATCAACGTTTATTCACTTAGTAGGTGGTGTTACATTTTTTGTCAAATTTATCACTTACTTTGTTCTGTAAAATCTAATTTTCTTTATTAAGCATTACTTGGTTATGAATTTTTTTACACCAATTCTCTTCGTCAATACTATATCGTTTTGGACTTATAAAATTTGGTAATGGTCAAAATTCTAATATCATCCATACTTAACTCTATAGTTCAAACATAAAGTCATTGGTTCAATAGTAACAATTATTATTAACCGAACTGCTCTAGCCAAAGATTTTGACTTTGAGTTGACCGTGACACTAACTCCATATAATTGAGGAGACGGATCCTCTCTTGAACATGCTTCACTTCTAATACTTCCACTAGACCCAAATATAGTCACTTGATGGACATTGTGCATTGATTTGACAATAATTAAAGTGGAGCTTTCATATTGAAGATTGACAGTATTCTGAAATCGAGAGAACTATGTAAATCTATCATGTCGATATTTTCTGTTTGACCTTACTTATATTAACAAACTGAAAACTACAAGTGAGTCATTCCATAATTATCCAATAACTATCAGTACGTAACTCCTAGGTGCCTCAAACAGTCATGCATAATACACTGCACGATATTTGGAGATCGTTATGTACTCCAGTATCAACAAATGCATCGATATCCAATCTCGGTGCATCTTGACTAGGAACATTTAAAATAGTGTATTTATTTTCATTATGATGAATTACTCACGGTTACTAAGATGACCCACCTCCTCGATACTCAGAAATCGACATTAATACATCCTTGATATTCCATATATATCGCAGAGTTGACATACTAATTCTCGTGCAGATTACGTCTGTTGTATCTTGAGAGAGTTTTGAAATAAAATTCTTAAGGAAATTGTTACGACAAGCCTCAGACGGAATTTCCTTTATATACTGGTTAGATTCACTGTAATCTTTCCCGTTTATAAGTTGTACTATTTCTTACAATAGTATAACGTTGTTGTTGTAATTTATTTACAACGTAACTTATTGTTACGCTTATCTAATACATAATTCCAGCGTAGTAGAATTCTAATTAATAAACTTGTGCGACGAGTTTATTGTAGTGTGCTATCTGTTTTAGTACACTAGACGTATAACACTGGAAAGAAAGGATAAGCTATGTATTGGCTGTGCATGTTTGTGCACGGGCACACATGCATAGGTTAATTTAAATACAGTTTGCAATGTAAAAGTTAAATTAGGGTTTGAGTTGATTGAGTCAAAAATATTCGTTGTATTACTGTTATATATATACATGGTCCATATATCATTCGAAATGTAAGATTGAGTTTTATGAATGAAACCCTAATTCTATTATTCTATGCATGTTCTTGTTATTGTATATCTCCTCTCTCCTTTTCTTGTATTCTTCCTTTTGTGTTAAAACTGGTAGTCTTCACTTCTTAATCTTCCTTCTCTTCAAACAAACTGATCTCACCCTTACATCATTCATTCTCGCTTTCCAATCTGTTACCTTTATAACAACCATAATATAAGTCATCTTGAAATATGCCCAAATCCAAATAATCATAAATAATAAGGCATATCAAACCAAATTATCATTTCATAAGTCCATATCAAGTCTCAAACAGACTATAATCTAAAATATGGTGACAATAATTCAAAATTCTCCAGAGTCCAAAAGATAATAAATATCTATCCCGAAATCTCTGAAGAATTAATCATCACTGATGAAATAAAAATAGTATTCAACTATTAGTTTAAAAATAGCGGCACGGACCAACAAACCAAAATAAACTAATAGCAGTCTAATAAACCAAATAGACTCCAAAATATAGTCTAATCCCACAAAATAGACTACAACGTGAATTTACCAAATCCCACAAAATAGGAAAACATTGTCTATTGTACACAAAATAAACCAATAGGACTGCATAAAATACATGTCCAGGGGTCAAAAGAGCAACCATGTCATACCATAACAAACCAATCTTCCAAATTAGGTCTGTCTACCCAAATCTAAGAATGTATCGATTTCCATATCGATGAAAAATAAGTCATCGTCACTTCGTGATCTATCGGCCTAAAATCTAAACACCCTAAGATAGTATAACTCTAGGTGTTAATTACTGTCACTTAAGTAATCACAAGAATTTAACTAACTATCCCATACCAATAGTAAATTCAGTATTTACTAAAAGCTAGTAAATTCCATTCAAACTCTATATAATAAGTTATAATAATAAGCAAAAGAATTGTATGGAAAGTCCCATACCAGTCCGACAATGTAATCGCTTATTAAAATTCCTTATTTCATATAAATACCAGTCCGACAATGTAATCGCTTATTAAAATTCCTTATTTCATATAAATGCACCGAATCTCATTAAAATCTCAAATCCAAAATAAAAAAATAAAGAGTTTTAAAATAATTTTATACGTACAAAAATATAATTTTCTAAAATCACTTTTAGATCCATAAACTCATTTTGAAGAAGAGCTGCTTTTAAACTCTTTCATAATCATTTAAATCTCTTTTATAACATAATTACTTGAAATTAAAATTATTACTTTCATAATCGCTTTTATAAAATAATACTATATTTTATCTTTTTCCTCTAAAACATTCCCAAAATTATATACTTAAAATAGTAGGTTTAAAATGGTTTTGTAATTAAATGTACTCATTTTTAAAAGGTTTAATTAGAAATTTTGAAATAAGCAATAAGTTAAAAAGATAATATGATTTAACTATATTTTATAAATTAAATTTCAAATAAGGATTAAAATAGATAAAATCTCATTTTGAAAATCTTTTAAACATATTTAAATAGTTCAAACAATAAATCAATCAAAAATTCAACTTCTAGAGCCATCCTCGCTCTATAAAATATCATTTCACAATACAAAATTTCTTAGAGATCCAAGTTGCTTTTCGACAACTCAATCATATGACAAATTACAAGCATCAACATATCATAAAATTTATTTCACAAATGGACGGAGTTCCGTTTGTAAATTCACACCATCAATGCACATAATAATTCATTTATCACTAAACAATCAACCAAATACTAGAAATCAACAACAGTTCTTCAATTCACTCATCAACCAAATACTAGTATGCAACAATCAACCAAATCATTTAACCAATATTTTATTCCGATATAAATGTGTGAGTTAATAAAGTAACTTACCTTAACCATTCGCTAGCATACATTGTCACACTTGATGTCAATGTTGCAGTAGCACAGCTCGCCAAAAACCGCCCCATTGTTCACAATGCCTGTAGCCTGGAGCATGCATCGACCTTCGTCACTCGAAGTTGCCTCCTCCATGAATGTCGATCGCCACCTCGGGTCTGTGCATGAACATCCTTCACAAATGCCACCCATCTCCGCCTTCGCTCTTGCCTGAGACATGACCACGAAGCATGCAACCTTCACTTCAACATCGTCGTGCTCTAGCTCCAAGCCCAAATCGCGCATTCTTCCTCACTTACAGTCGTTGCGCCACTATCTACGATCCCCGCCTTGAACCTTCGATCAATGATGCCTCCTCGTTCGATCGCCATGTGTTTTTTTTTTCAACGTGCAATTAATTTAGGGATTTTTGAAAATAAAGTGAACAGATTTTGGGGATAAAGGAAAAATAAACTGGATTTGGGCTTGGGCTTTCCTTGTTCTGAGAAGTGATGAGGGGATGCATAGTTATATTATAATCAAACTTTTCTCTTCTCCCTTTATTCCAATTTTTTAAATTTATTTTATTTATAAACCTTCATTTCAAAACTACAATTTATATCAACTTTTCTTGGCTTACATGCAAGTTTATTTTAATGCTTTATCAAATTTATAATAAAATCTTATTCCACCAAAATTGGTTAATATTATATTCCATGGAATATATTTTGGCAAATTGTACAAATTATTTAAATTTCGCATTTATTCATATTCACAGATTATTAATTAATGTCGATATCAAATTGAACTTCATTTCCAATTTATTTCAGTCATACAAAAGTTGTTAACGCTTCAAATATTATATGTTCACCAAAACTACTTTTACCTAAATTCCAATATATTATCGAAAAAGAAATTTTGTCAATTAATTCAATTTTTATGATAATAAAAATCCTTTATTAGATAAACTTTAATTGAATAATAATTTGACTCAAAAAATAAAAAATTATCAAATTTGAATCCAAACACTTCTATTCAATTAAATTAGTTTAATATACAGCACATGCTTGTTACAGACCTCCCACTATAAAATTGCATCCTCGTAATTTTTTATAGAGAGATGTCACACACAACTCGGCAATAACTTCTATTTTTAGTATACGAAAAATTTAGTAAAATTATTCTAAGCATTAGGATTTACGGAAAAATTGGACAGGTGCTCCTTTGTATATAGAGCATGTTTACAACCAAATTGGTCACAAACACTCAAGAAAAGATTTATGTAGAGAAGTAAATGAAGAAAGCAAAATTAAAACTGAGGAATAGAACAAACTAATCAAAGCAAAAATCAAGAACACATGAATTTATAGTGGTTCGACGTTGTATGCCTACGTCCACTTTGAAGACTATCTTTATTAATTCACTAACATTTTGATCACAGCAGCAAGAAGTAAGAAAAAACTTGACTACGATGAAGACTTAAGTAATCAGCAGCGTAAAGATCCTCAGAATGACCCACTAGGCCAGTATTTATAGGTGAAGGTGACCACCAATCTCTTTGAAACTTTGGCTATATGACCTTCTAATCCATATGGGCCCAAGCCGAGGGGTCGCTAGGCCCAAATTCCAATGAAGAGGGATCGGTACTGATCCCTTCATCAGTCGATTCTTGGACAGTGATCACTATGGTGGCTTCTTCATGATTAGGTATGTTGGCTCTTCAAATATCATGTTATTTGGACTAGTGAATCTCATGCTATTGATTGATCTTTGGTTCAACTCCACTTGTGAGCTGTTTTCTGCTAAACCCTTCAAATAGTCATATGTCGATCCCTTATTCTTTGGTCATTTGACATGTGATCCTAGGGTAGGTTTCCTAGGGTCCATAAACCTTTCTCTCTAAATTTCATTTGCTTTGGACTTTTAGATCTCAAGATATTGATCATTAGAATCAAGAATGAACTTGGTTTTTGACATATGCCGATCGCTCCTTGGTGGACTCGCATACGCCGATCCTTTACTAATTATCAAGCCTTGTCAATTATCAAGCATTGTCGATCCCTTTTATATGCTATGTCGATCCCTTCCTCATGAGCTAAAGTATAAGTTTTCAAACCAATAAACCATGCCGATCCATCTACCTTCATCTATGCCGATCCCTCCATTGCTTCATCCATATCGACCCCTCGTTTAACCAACCATGCTGATCCTATGATACTGCCAAGCCATGCCGATTCCTTACATGTCTATGCTAAAGGCCAAATGTGAAGCATTCTACATTGCTTATCAACCAATTCCGTTCAATTCCGGCTTCATATAACCATTAGTACTCTACTTCCGAGTCCAACAACCGTTGCTCTGTGGACATCGTCCTTGATAAAATTCGAATGCATCTTGTGCAATCAGTTCTATATAGCCAGGTCAGGATACCGGGTAACAGAGCGGTTTGTAATTTCACAATTATAATATATATGATATACATCGACCACACGATCAGAAGCACAATATAATTTAATATTTCTAACACTTCAGATGCGTGACTTTATTTTAGCATTTTAAAGCAAATTAAGCAAGCAAAACACGCCATCATCATCAAATAGTCCAAACATGCTTCATATGTACCTATACTTAACTCAACTATGAATATTAGCTTCATATGAAGAAGAAGATTAAGTATTCATCCATCTAATAGAAACGCAACATCTCATTCATATGTAACTCACTTTCTTACGAGTTTTTAAATGGCTAAACGACTAAATCAGGTTATAGGGATTAAGACCAAATTGTTATATAATGCGTCAACTTTTAGAACATCTTTCGGATTGTAGAAATATGAAATACAACTCAAGTTATGGGACGTTTATCAACACCATACATAGCAGATTTTTACACTTATACGCAGGCCCACTTATCAAATTTAGGTTTCTAGCCTGATAAATGTAATTTTTTACAAAACACTTAAAACAAAAGTTGTTCCTTATCCCATAGCTTTCCAATGACTACAAGATCATTGAAAATGGATGAACCATTTAAAGGTTATTATTAAATGAATCCAGCTCAGTTTTCAGTAAACTTATGTTTCGGGACAGCAAACAACATGCTTAAGCTGATAATAACTTGTCCACTTTTGACAAAGTGGATAACTGTAATTTACCATCATGCCACTGCAATAACATTAACGTATATCATCATGCAGCAGAAAATCCAATAGAAAACAACTATGCACTGGACTTGTTTGTAGTGATATTTGATTGGAAGGGCATGTGAGAAAATATATAATGTTAGTACACACTTTTTCTAGGAAATAATTTATATAAAAATGCTAAGTTCACTCCCATGTTTGCATTTGTATGTATATTTTTTTTATATATACTGGGAGAAGGAGACTCATCATATATGATTGCAAGTACCTATCCACATCACAATTAGGATAAATAGTTGTTCTAGCTTAAAGAAATTGTCTAGTTAAAAACATTTTTAGGCTACACTTCTCCTGACACAAATATTTAGTTCCTTCAAATATAAATTTAAATAACATATAGTTCTTATTGGACCGTTGTCTCAATAGTCATATATTTATAGCCCAATAATTAGAATAAACAACAACCAAGTTCAAAAGTAGATTTGTTATTGGTTCTTACTACCTACTGGCAGTTTGTTTGAAAAAAATAGAAGTAGAAAGCTTGACATGTGGTGAAGTAGTTACCTCGTTCGAAGCATCGGCCGCGACTCACGACTCAAAACCATCGCCACTTCTCCACGACTCAACACTGCAGCCGCGACCCAGCCCTCCCACCGACTCACGACTCACCGCCCTCCCACCGACTCACGACTCATCGCCATCTCCGCGATCCACGACCTACGACTCATCAGACCTACGACCTAAACTCCATTTCCCCGACCCACGATCTAATTTCACTTTCCCGCGACCTAACTTCCCTGGCCTATGTCGCGAACAACTTACCTTGAGTCGCGCTGCTCCAATAGGTCGTGAACGACATATCGAAGGTTGCGAATCTCCACCATAGGTCGCGTACGACCTTCAGTACTCCACCATGTGTTTACCGCCTTCTCTTAGTTCGTATGAAGTACTGATTCAGATCGCGTGAAGAAATTTTAGTCGCGAAAGCCTCAGTTATTCGCCGATCCTATTTCATAAGTCGCTGCCGAGTCTTTCTTAAGGCGCTGATGATTTCATAAGTCGCGAACGACTTATTACTGAGTCGTTAAGTCGTTGCCGAGTTTCAGTTGAACCGTAGCCGAGTTAGCATTAAGTCGCTGCATATATTTTTTTCTTTAAGTCGTGTACCCATTGTGTTGTAATTTTTTAAGTCTTGTAGTGAGTTGTAAGCCTATAAATAGGCAAGTCGTGTCATTTGTAAGGTTGTTGATTTTTGAATAAAATTCTCTTTTGTTAGCTTTGTGCTTTCAATCTAAATTGGTAGTTGAGTGTAATCTCCTATCTCCACTTTCGGTTATTCGAGTGCGCTCGAATCAACGATTGTTGAAGCCGATTCGCGGAATCAAGTGCGCTTGATCAACGCTTGAAGAATTGAAGATCTTATTTCACGGTATCGTGCGCGATCAACGTGACGAGGATAGCTAGAATTCGGTATCTTTGTGATCAACGAATTTGGGCATTTCAGCGGATTAACTGAAAATCGATATAACAATGAAAATGTAGCAAACGGTGGATTGAAGATACTGAAATGCCCAAATTCGTTGATCACAAAGATACCGAATTCTAGCTATCCTCGTCACGTTGATCGCGCACGATACCGTGAAAGAAGATCTTCAATTCTTCAAGCGTTGATCAAGCGCACTTGATTCCGCGAATCGGCTTCAACAATCGTTGATTCGAGCGCACTCGAATAACCGAAAGTGGAGATAGGAGATTACACTCAACTACCAATTTAGATTGAAAGCACAAAGCTAACAAAAGAGAATTTTATTCAAAAATCAACAACCTTACAAATGACACGACTTGCCTATTTATAGGCTTACAACTCACTACAAGACTTAAAAAATTACAACACAATGGGTACACGACTTAAAGAAAAGAAAATATGCAGCGACTTAATGCTAACTCGGCTACGGTTCAACTAAAACTCGGCAACGACTTAACGACTCAGTAATAAGTCGTTCGCAACTTATGAAATCATCAGCGCCTTAAGAAAGACTCGGCAGCGACTTATGAAATAGGATCGGCGAATAACTGAGGCTTTCGCGACTAAAATTTCTTCACGCGATCTGAATCAGTACTTCATACGAGCTAAGAGAAGGCGGTAAACACATGGTGGAGTACTGAAGGTCGTACGTGACCTATGGTGGAGATTCGCGACCTTCGATATGTCGTTCACGACCTATTGGAGCAGCGCGACTCAAGGTAAGTTGTTCGCGACATAGGCCAGGGAAGTTAGGTCGTGGGAAAGTGAAATTGGATCGTGGGTCGGGGAAATGGAGTTTAGGTCGTAGGTCTGATGAGTCGTAGGTCGTGGATCGCGGAGATGGCGATGAGTCGTGAGTCGGTGGATAGGCGATGAGTCGTGAGTCGGTGGGAGGGCTGGGTCGCGGCTGTAGTGTTGAGTCGTGGAGAAGTGGCGATGGTTTTGAGTCGTGAGTCGCGGCCGATGCTTCGAACGAGGTAACTACTTCACCATACTGCTTTATGACTTAAAGCACGAAAATATGCCGTTGTATAAATTTTTACATAAAAACATATTGCTGTAGATTTTCATGATTATAGTTTAAAATCAGAAATCATGTTCTAGAACTCGTTACAGTAGCAAAGAAATGAACCAAAGAGCACACAGTTAGAAATCAAAAATGAAATTCGAAGTCAAGACTCAAGGCAGCAAAAACAAGACCAGATCAGGCTAAACAAATCAACAAAGCAAAAGTTTAAATTCCTGAAACAACAAGTACACGGTGGACAAAGAAGTCAGCAAGGACATGCATGAAGCTCATGCATACAAGCTAAGGAAGATGTAACAAGGAGCAGCACAATAGGTCTGCATGCCACAACACATTAGCGATGCACACAAGCAGCGGGGGATTAGCACAGCAATGAACATAAGTTCGCACATATGCACACAACAGTGTATAGCAGTGAAGACACATTAGAGTGCATACAAGAGATTCTGACAACTTGACAGCAACTCAGACTTCTCGACATTAGATTTGAAAGATCAAAGCACTTAAGGCAAATGTACATATATACATATAAAGCACATTTATGCTTTATATCCAAATCATTTGATTACTTTTAATAAAATTGAATTATTTAAAAACATAGATTTTGTCTCAAAACATTTCATATATGATATATTGAATTTTCAAAACATAAACAAGCATTTAGATTATAAAAAAAATTCCAGTTGAAAATATTTACATACTTTAAAACCCTCCTTTTGAATTCAAATTCAAATAATCTAAAAATAATTTGAAGATTTCTAATCTTGGTATTAAAAATATCTTATATAAGAAAATTCAAAAATATAAGATTTTAGATGAATTTTCCAAACTATAGCTTGTTTACTATAACTAAAACATTGTATTTATTCAGCGGACGGCTTTACTATACCCTCCTCAGGAGTTTACCGGTCCGCCGGGTTCTCCTGGGTATTTAAAAAAAAAATTGTATTTATTATTATTATTTTTTCATGCCTTGTATCATTTTCAAAATATTGTTTTCTTTTTCCAAAATTTTTTATTCTTTACACTTCTACAAAATATTACTTTATCTTCAAAATGATTTTTCCAAACTTTCCACTTTATCATGTATAATATTTAACTTACTTCAAAATTAAACCTCTTATCAAAATATTATATACTCACTAAATCTTATCACTTAAAACATATTATTACCCAAAACAATGTGTCCGAATGTCTCGTCCTAGCGTTTAGGAAATTCCTATCGACAACGTTGATCAGACGCATCGATAGAATTCTTAAAATACTCGATGGGCAATCTAACACAAAATTTAATTTCCATATGACTTATATATCTTTTTATACTTTATGCCTTTATAAATTATTTGCTTGCCTATTGTTTAACGGCGGAATTTCTATTGAGTTAGAAAACCATCGATAAATTTTGAATTAAATTTACCGCAAACGCACGGTGTACGAATGTAGTACGTATGCGAGTACGGGTCGATCCGTAGGGAATTGTACATTTTAAAATTCTACCAATCAAATTAAACCAAAGTCGAATGATTGTTAACTACTAAAACAAAGTAAAAAAAACTAAAACTAAAGAGAATAAAAATATGAGATTAAAGAGCAATTTAGAGGCAAATCCCCTCTCATGATCACATCAATCAACATAATAAAATTAAGATCTTTTTTTGGTCTTTGTGATTTTAGTTGATGCATTTATCATAAACATGGCATAATTGTGTTATTAATTAACACACTTAAACCATCAAACTTGAATGCACCTTCAAACTCACTTACTAACTTCAATGAAAACGATATGAAATTAAAAGTAGAATCTATTTTAAGAATGACTTATTAACTATTGAATTGTTGAAATATTAAACTTGATTTGTTAATTTCTAGAAGTTTCTTATTATTAAAGTTTCTAGAGTCTTCTTGTATTTGATAGAATTTGGAGAGAGCTCTAGAATTTTATATTAGTTGCTAGAAATAAGAATTATATAATAGTTATGTTTCTAGAGTTGTCTAAAGAGAAAGTTCTAGAATTGTCAAATGAGTCATGATTCTAGAATATTCTATATCTAGAATGTTCTATTGAGTCCTATAAATAGAGGAGCTCTCCCCTCATTTTAAATCAATCAAGCAAGAAATAAATCATCAATAAAGGAAAGTTTCTACAATAAAAAAAACTGCTCTTTCATATATTCTCTCCCTCTTTCTCTAAAAATATTCAACAAAGTGGTATCAGAGCAAGGATTTTTTAAAAGATAGAGATGGCGAATAATGGCGTCCCCCTACAAGTTCCAATGCTTACCAAGAACAATTATGATAATTGGAGTTTAAGGATGATGACTCTCCTTGGAGCACACAATGTGTGGGAGATAGTTGAAAATGGTTATACTGAACATGAGAATGAAGATGGTTTATCTCAAATTCAAATATATGGTTTGAGAAAATCAAGGACAAGGGACAAGAAGGCTCTTTGTCTAATTTATCAAGCATTGGAAGATGACACCTTTGAAAAAATTTCTGAATCAAAGTTGGCCAAAGAAGCATGGGAGAAGCTTCGAACGTTTTACAAGGGAGCTGACCAAGTCAAAAAGGTACGTCTTCAAACTTTAAGAAGAGAGTTTGAAACTTTGCATATGAAAGAAGGTGAACTTGTTTCTGATTACTTCTCAAGAGTTCTAGGGGTTAGTAATAATCTTAAAAGAAATGGTGAGAAGTTAGATGATGTAAGAATTATGGAAAAGATTCTTAGATTATTAGATCCAAAGTTCGAACATATTGTCGCCATCGTTGAAGAAGAAAAAACATGAAGACCATGTCAATAGAGGAACTTCTAGGCTCATTGCAAGCGTATGAAGAAAAGAAAAGGAAGAAGGAAGAGCGGATTGATTCAAAAAAGGAAGAAAGTAATCGAAGCCAACAAAGATGGGGTGGTGGCCAAGAAAGAGGAAAAGGTTGTGCATATGGACATGGACGAGGTTGGAGGCCCAACTATGAAAACAACAGCAACAATAGTAAAAGAGGAGAAAGCTCAACAAGAGGTCATGGGAGAAGAAATTCAAGGTATGACAAGTCACGTGTTAAATGCTACAATTATGAGAAATTTGGACATTATGCTTCTGAATGTAGAGCTTCAAAGCATAATAAAGTTGAAAAGCATGCCAATTACATTGAAGCAAGAAGTCAAAAAGATGGTATTTTGCTAATGGCTTATAAGGAAAAGAAAGATGAGTTAATCTCCAAAGGATTATGGGAGATTCTCAAGAATGGTAATGAATGGTCATACGATTGGGAGAATATGTCGCAAATTGACAAGAAAGCGTTTGCGAAATTACGATGGAATGACCATCGTTCTCATGTTGTGATAAGTGAGAACGTTGATGAAGTAGCTTATGATCATATACTTGGAGAAGATTCTACAAAAGAATCGGTGAATTTATTGAAAGAAGTATATCGAAAGAATGATGCAAAATAACAGAGAAGACAATCTGATTCATGAAAAAGAGAAAACGAAGAATAGTGACAATGAGAAAGATGTTGAAAAATTATTTAAATTTGAGGAGTTAGAGAATGGTAAATTGGAAGAAGAAGGGAAACGTGTAGATGACGAAAAAGAAGAAGATGAAGAAAATAAAGAAAGCAAAGATGACATCGGTGATAAAAAGTATGAAAGTAAAGGAGATGATAATGATGAATAAGGCTTGAATCAAGGTGATAAAATTCAAAAGCATAGAGGAAATTTGATGTACGAGCAAGAATCTAGACATGGAAAAGGAGAATGAAGCCAAAGTGGAAGGAGATTATTTTCATCATGAAAATAAGAAAGTGAGTAAAGCTTATATAATTTTGAACAAACCAAATTTTCAAGTAATGTTTTCAGAAATGACGGACGAAAGTGAAATTTGGAAAGCATACATAGAAATTGGATTGACCAAAAACCGTAAGTGCGAAGTTATGAAAGAATGCAAAAGTAGAATATATGACTCATGCAAAATTTATGCTACTGAAACAAGACGGATGTTAGAACGCTTATTTTATGGAAGATTCTATTGTGGTGAAGAAGGACGAAAAGAAAGAACTAAAACAAGAATATGTGAACTTGCATTGAAGATATCAACGTTTGGCAAGAAGTGAAAGAGGGGGCTATGCGGTAGGATCGTGTAATATGGAATAATGAAATAGTCTAGGTAGATAAAGTAGGTAAATGCAAGGAGACACCAAGACTTTTATACTGGTTCGGACCTCTCGTCCTACGTCCAGTCCCTAAGCTCCTCTTAGGAATTTCACTAACTAACACCCTCACTTTACCCGGAGGAATAGGTTTACAACTTACCCGAACAACCGAACGGGATTTCTTGCCTCAACTACCGAAGAGGACTTCAACCCAATTACTAAAATACAATATTCGACTTGTTGTGTTCTTGTCAACACTAATGAGTCTAATGTAGTACAATATTCCTATAATCTTATCCTCGATAATATGCAATGTGTTTGTGAAGATTTAGGAAATGTGAATTGCTATGAATCAAAAGAATGTTATAAACAAAAACAATGATTCAAGCAATAGATTAGTGAATGCTTTGAGAATATCTAGAAAATATGAACAAAAGAATGGTTAGATTAAAGCAAGAGAATTCGGTTAGTTAAATGATGTTATAATCATGTATATATACTTGTAGAAGAGGTGCATATATTGCCAAGGGTTGTAGATATGAGAAGCTTCCATTTCTATTGAAGAATGGTCGCAACTCTTGGGAAGAAGAAGGTGTCCTTTCATGCAAAATTCGCAGGTTCAAATTCAGTCGACTGTGCAGGAAATTCAGTCGACTGAAAATATGAAGAAAAATTTTCAGGAACAATTTCAGTCGACTGTGCAGGAAATTCAGTCGACTGAATTCTATTGTTAAACAAAAACAGCAATAGCTCATTTGGTTAGAGTACATGCCTTCCAAACTAGTGACCCGGGTTTGAGCCCCACTCCATGCATTTTTTGAAAACTTGATTTTGATTAAAATATGCATGCAAGTTTATTTGAATGTGAATGATGATTCTTGAGGAAAGATTTTAACAAAACACTTACTAGACTCTATATACATATTTGATGACTCTTGTTAAAATATATAACTATATGAACCATACTTTGAGTCATTGAGTCAGGATGATGTCGTAGTCGTAGATTCGTGAATTTTTGTCAGCAATCAAAACCTATGATCCAACAAGAAGGTCAATGCTATGAAGAAAGTTTGAATGACATCTCTATTCCTACTAAGCATGTGAAATACAAAGATTACAAGTACTGCTTAGAGTCACAAATCAAGTTTAAAGGGGGGCGTTAAAATATTAAACTTGATTTGTTAATTTCTAGAAGTTTCTTATTATTAAAGTTTCTAGAGTCTTCTTGTATCTGATAGAATTTGGAGAGAGCTCTATAATTTTATATTAGTTGCTAGAAATAAGAAATATATAATAGTTATGTTTCTAGAGTTGTCTAAAGAGAAAGTTATAGAGTTGTCAAATGAGTCATGTTTCTAGAATATTCTATATTTAGAATGTTCTATTGAGTCATATAAATAGAGGAGCTCTCCCCTCATTTTGAATCAATTGAGCAAGAAATAAATCATCAATAAAGAAAAGTTTCTACAATAAAATAAAAAAAACTCCTCTTTCTTATATTATCTCCCTCTTCCTCCAAAAATATTCAACATGAATTAGAAACATAAATCATCAAATTTTGATTCTAAATCCACTTCCATTACCATGATCATATGTAGATGAGGAAGTAATTAGTGATTCATATGACTAAGCATAGCCTATTTGTTTTGAACAACATAAGCTATCAAACTCAATACTAAACACAAAATCACACAAACATCCAACTTTCCATTAAGCACAAAAGAGACATAACATCAAAATGTTGCATCTACATGATTCAAGAGAGCTTTATTACCCCTAAAATTGTAGGGATTAGCCCCTCATTTGTGTTATCATATCAACATAAGTAGAAAGCAACATGAAATAAACAAAACAACAAGAAGAGGAAAATTAAAGCTAATGTAAAAGAGAACAAATCTAATTGCATAAAATAAAATCAACACTATTGGCAGAAAGTAAGTGAACATGTATTTAAAAGGAAACACTAATTAACATTGCATAAAAAAAGAAAAAATACATGAAGTAAAAATGGCTAAGTAGCCATGAAAAGAGAAAGAGAGCTTTATTTTTTATTTTGAGACTAAACTAAACTAAAGAGAGACTAAGCAAGAAGAGGGTTATATGAAACATAAGGGGTATATATACATGTGTTAAGCCCTAATTCATATTTTTGGGGATGCCCAAAATACCCTTGAGAAAGTGTGGAGGCAAGTAATCATTAGCTTCTACTAATCATCATTTAAGTGTACATGGGGCCATATATTCCATAAGCATGTGCATTAGCCTCTAATTTGTAAATTAAGGTAGGTAGGTAGGTGGGGTCCTCCATGATCCTCACTTTGAAGTATTTCCAACTTCATTTCTTTGTGTTCTTTTTGTGCATGCATATCTTCTTCATGAAACAACTTGTATTTAAAATAAATTCCTACAAAATAGTATGGAAATTTCAAATTAAATTTTCTCAAATTAATTTATGCACAAAAATGACTATTTTGCCGTTGGTTGAAGATGAATATGTGACAATTTGGAATTAATATGGATTTTGGTTAAAACAAGTTATAAATACCCAATATAATCATTTATTTTAATTAATTATAATAAATGTGGTGGTAAAATTGCACATTTACGTGCACATCAAATATCCCCATACTTATCTTTTTATTCGTCCTCGATAGAGAAAAACTAAGATAAATCCGTTTTCGTAGGGAGCACGGTTGCATTGAGCGCATGCAACAAGCCGTTAAACCTCGGAGTGTCCCCAGTAGGACGATTGTTGTCTCATGAGAGTATTCAGCGAATACTGCCCACAAAATTCAAATGCAGGATGAAAATATTTACAAAATGCAAGATTTATTTACAAAATGTTAATGCAAGTTTTTGGAAATATTTACAAATGAGAGATTTACTTTTAAATAGACATAAATAAGTTAAATATAAGTCTTGGTAATTATCTTGAAAATTCAAGTCATTTACTCATCAAAATTTTCAATAAAAATCAAGTTATCATAACAAATAAACTACAATTTAACTCGTCATTTCGGTTGATAACAAATTGTAATTATGGAATAGATCCTTAGTTGATTATCAAAGTTTATCAAAATGGTATTTTCATTTCATTTCAATAACAAATTAAATAAGTTATAATAGTGCTTGGGTTTCATTTGCTTACTCTTTTTTTTTATTTACAATATTTACATATGCCTAACTCAGAAAACTGAGGCCAAATATATTACCCATGCACTGCCTTATAGACTTATGTAAGGGGAATATATAGCTTGGCGAGTGAACACACGAGTGTGAACACCTATTGACTCTATGCGTTGTTAAAAAGATTTTTTTTATATATATACACCTAGTTCAGATAAACTGAAGACAAATATACCGATCGTGCACTGCCTTTCGGACTTACGTGAGAAAGGTACGGAGCATGGCGAGTGTACACACAAGTGTGTACACCTGTCTACCGTAGGTGTTAATAGAAAATATTTACATATATACAAATGTTTTTTTTTTAATGTTTTTTTTTCAAAAAAAAATTATTTTTAAAGAGAGAGTTTTGGAAAATAATCTTAGCACCACTTAGCTTAGAAAATGAAAAAATTGTTATATCCTTTACTTTAAATCAACCACTTTTTAAAACAAATATTTTCATTTAGGATACATTTCATAATTATCACGTATAAACCTTACTATATATTAGTTAAACTATCATTATTTGTAGTCAAACTTCATTTTTATTTTTGTTAAGACAAATAAATTTTCAATTATTTCAATTTAATAAACCAAAACCATATATTCATCGTATAGTGTTTCTTTAAAAATAAATCAAAATGGTTAAAAAAACATTTTTTGTTTTTTTAAGTTTTTGTTTTGTTTTTTTGGAGGGTTTGAATAGAAAATGTAAAATAAACTATGAAAAAACAAAAAAGAAGGTGAGTCTCCCTCCACACTTGATTTTGATTGTGTCCCCACAGTCAACCCAAGTAAAAGGAACGATTATTATTATTTACATGAAAATGAAATATATTTACACGGCATCAGAAAATATATCGTTAAAAAGTAAACGAAATGGTCTTCTAAAGACCGATTCATTTGTCTCGTCAAGTATGCGAGACAAAGCTTAAGCTCGAAAAACCAAACCGCAAAAGATTTTGGAATCGAATGTGGATTTGGAAAAACGAATGTCTTTTTATTAAAAATCGTACAAGTTGTTTTATTTTAGATGATTTTTGGGGTAAATATAACGATTGATTGAAATTCAAGTTTGTCATTGAAAAATTCTTCAAAATTATTGATTTCAAAATCAAGTGGTGCTTTAAATCTTTCCTGTCGAAATTTAACAACTCGTCATCCAAAAGTCCAAAAAATTCGTATTCATTAAATTCGTCTTCCTTTGTTGGATTATCAATAACTTCATTGTATATATCAATTTCAAAACCCAAAGTTGTTGTATTCAAATTTTTGAAATCAAGGAAAGGAACGTCGAATTTTAATTTTGGTCCCACACCCTCTAAAGAATTGAAATCCAAATCAATTACAAAATTTTCAACAACTTCGGTAAGAATTTCGTTTTCAATTTCAAAAGTTGTTATTTGAAAATCGTCGATTTGGGTAAAATGTGGATTACCACTTGACTCATCACACGTTGGAGTTTGATTTTGTTTTTCACATTGCTTCATATATATTTCAAACAACAAATTTGTGTGATCATCGTAAATTTCGTTCATTTGTTCAACAAAATCCAACTTATAATTATTGACTTGAGAATTTTCGATTTGAATTTGTTGAGAACCAAAAATTTCACTTGCAACATGGTTAAGATTATTCTCATTGCCAAATTCGTTTGAAAAATTGTTCCCATTTTCATGTTGAGTTTGAAATTCATTTTGGAGTTCGAAATTTAATTGGCATGGGTTATAATCGTACTCGTTTGAATTTTGAAGTGAATTCAAATTTTGATTATTTTGAAAACTTTGACTCAGTTATCGCACAAATATGAATTACACACCTCATTTATCATTTGATTTTGTTGTGTAGAAAGTTCGAGTAAAGATGAAATGCTATTTTCGAGATTCAAGGTTGGTCATCGTTGTTATCCCGCTTTTTGGCAAAGACGTGATACTAAAAGATCGATCGAAAACAAAAGACAGTTCGTCTCAAAGATTGGTTATACTTTGCTTCACTATGGATATCGATGAATTTTCACCGAGCCCAGATCAGGCTACAATTGATAGGACATGACAAGCAAAGCCATGAAAGCTAGCATTTCAAATTTCAGGTTAATCGGAGTTCGTATGAATGAGATATGATCGATGCAAGTTAGGGAAGTGTGATGTTCGAATCCATCGAAGGACCACGGTTCTTATCCATCAGGTTGGTGCGTTTCGTATCCATCAACCATACATAGTTCGTATCCATCGAGCTCGCTTACTTCGTATCAATCGGAATGGCCAGGTCTTCGCATCGATGGACTTCGTATCGATCAATCTTCGGCTAGAGTGTCTTATTCGAAACAATCGGCATGGCTCCTTGTTCGAATCCATCAGTGTGTAGTCTACTTCGTAACGGTCACCTAACGTCAACTTCGCATCCATCAAAGATTCGTTGCTTCGTCTCCATCACGAGACCATGTTCGAATCCATGAGCAGAGGCTTGTTCGTATCCATCAGGTCAACGAGCCTGGGTGACGTGTCATCCCTCGATACGAACAAGGCAAGATTTATGGAGTCGATACGGTCAACTTGGAGTAAAAACCGGATTGAGGCGAAGTGTGCATGCCACATCATCACGAGACCACGTGAGGTGAACGAGTCGAAGGGATCGTTTCGAATAGATGGGTTCGAAACAAACAGCCAACCGAAACATTCCAACTCGTATTGATCATATCTCCCAACCCACAAGTCCAAATGCTATGAAATTTTCACAGAAGCTTATGCACAAGGTAAAGAATGTTCCTGCCAAGTTTCAGCTCGATTGGACTAATTCTTGATGGATACGAAATCAATTCGTATCGATCGCAGATCGAGTCGAAACTTGGTGGGGTCGGTTGCGTGGGCCCACTCACGTGCCAGAAGAAGTCTCTCGAAGTTTGAGCGCGATCTCAGCCTCCTACGCCTATAAATAGCCCTCTGAAGCCTACAGAAAAGGGATCTTTTGGCCATTCGACGTCCAGACTCTGCCGGATTCAATTTTACATCTTTCTATCACCATTGTAATCGAATATCAGAGCCATAACTTACTGTAATCTGCTGTAGCGGATTGAAATCATCAAGTGAATCAATAAAATCATAAGCTTCAGAGTGGACGTAGGCAAGATCGCCGAACCACTATAAATCCTGTGTTTTTTATTGTTATTTCTGAATTGCTGTGCTTGATATTGCTTAGATCTAAGATTTGTGTTGAATATTGCTGATTTGTATTCATATACGGGTGCTTTCACGATATTAGGGTTTGTGACCATTTTTGGTGCAAACAATCGTTTTGAAAATTTTGTTGTTCGAAATTCGAATTACTTAAAGAATAGTTGTCGTTAAAATATCCATATGAATTTGGAGCGAAATCATATGGATTATATTGATTTTCACAACTATATTAAAATTCATGTAAATAGGGAAACTCGGACATTTTCAAGAATGTTTTTTTAATTTTAAATAAAAGAAAAATATTTACATATAAAAATTATTTTTCAAAAGGGAAATTGTCTTTTTTAGATTTTTTTCTTTATTTTTGAAAAGGTTTTATATTTTTTTTTTGATTTTGTTTTTCTAAATTTTCTTCGCATTTTTGAAATTTCAAAGAAAAAAGTTTTAAAAGTTTCAAAAGAAAAGGAAAAGGAATATTTACACAATTTTTTTGCTTTAGATTTTGAATTTTTTTTTTAAATATGCATGAACTAATACAACTAAATGAATGTAAGGGTTAATTTACAAATGTTTAATCCTAAGTTAACCCATAATTGTATAATTACACTTTGTCTTAAATCAACAATATATTTCACGGCTAGGTAACGGACAGGAGTTATCGATGCACCACTATGTTGTTCAAGAAAGACAATTAAGAGCTATTGTTGTGATTAATCAAGATTCTAAGATGAAATGCAAAGCATAAATTAAACACGTATTGACAATGCAACTACAATTTTTTTAATATAAATGCATATGCAACAACAATGCAAGACAAATAAAAACAATAGGTAGGGGTTAAAAGCAGCAAAATTTTATTCAGCAAGCAAGCAGTTTTTTTTGGCAAGCGGTTCTTCCTTTTGTTTCCTGCAACCTGAAAAATTCGAACAAGATATATACGATTCTTTTTATTGTTTTTTTTATATCAAAGAAGAATCTAAAACACACCAAAACAAAACAAGTTAAACTAAAATGAAACAAAACAAAACAAAACAAATGGAGGAAAGAAACTTGTTTTTGTTTTACTTATTTTTTAATTTTTTTGTTTTATTTTTTTTTAAGAGAAATTTTATAAATAAACCTCAAAAGCCGTCAACATGCCTGACAGGTAACAAAGAGATGAATACCAAAAACCCGGACTAACACCATAAGAAGAAAAAACCGAAAAGTCAAAAACCCTGGGGAACAAAACAGATGATCCCAAACAGAGGAAAAGATAAAACCGGTCGAAACCCAAGAATCGACAGAGGAAAAGAGATCCGAAAGAAAGCGATCCGAGCTATCCATCGCTCCGAACCAGAAAGAGAGAAAAACCAGCTCCAGCCAAACATGAAAAACCTAAATCTGAAACAAATAACAGCGAAATAAGAGGAAAAAAGGAGGGAAAGGGGAAGGAAACGCCAGAACCACCTGGCTTGCAACCGAACCTCATCCAATTCCCGCTCTAGCGGAAGGCCTAGAACAGGAAATAGATAGAAGGGGCACAAGAGGGCCAGATCGGGGACTAACCGATCCCTTGAAAGGTCTGCCGCGAAAAGCCAAAAAAACATCATTCCTAACCCGACGAATAATGGAAGCGGGATCCATAGGAGATTCCTCAAATATGGCCTTGTTTCGCGCGCACACCAAAGGTGCCAGCAGATCAGACAAGGAATCAAGCGAAAGATGACGGAGCGCAAGGATTTACCCGAGATTCCGTTCCACCAGGTGCCTTGTAAGTCACCCGGCGATCCGCATCTTCCTCGGATGCCTATAAGATTACCGAAATAATTCCAACAGGCTCTAGCAGTGTTGCCCGAGAAGAGTAAATGATCAAAAGATTCGGATACCCCGTTGCCACAGCACCTGCACCGGGATACGAATGGAATGCCAATCCGCTGAAGGTTCTCATCAACCGGCAACCCCTTATGAAGAGTTCGCCACATGAACAAGGACACTTTAGCAGGGATTCTAGCATCCCATATGAAAGAGAAAAGAGGGAGAACCGGAGCCGGTGTACGAGTGGAACTCCACGCTTTGAAGATGGAAAACGTACCACCATCCCAACCAGAAAGGCCTCCGTGAGAGTCAGAGAAAGATTTGATCAATTGCATGTGCTTCCAAGTCTCACTAGCGAAACTTGGAGTACCAGAAAAGCCAGCGGCGGCCAGCCTTCGGTACTTGGCATGCAGGAACTGCGCCCATAAGGAATCGTTTGCCCCAAATCTGCACCACAACTTGCATGCAAAAGCCGAACAAATGTCCTTGGGGTTACGCACACCAAGTCCGCCCTCGATCTTGGGACGACAGACCACGTCCCAAGAAACCCAGTGATGACAATGTTTGCCAACCTTTGACCCCCAAAAAAAAGACGAGGTCAAGGATCGGAAGGAACGGAAGAAAGAATCGGTGGGGGACATCGCAGCGAAGACATGAGAACCCAACGAGCCTAAAACAGACTTAATAAGCACAAGTCTTCCTGCCTGAGAAAGCAGCGACGCATTCCAACGAATAATCTTACCCCTAACCTTGTCCGTCAGAGGGTCGAAAAGAGCGTTTAATTTCCTACCTCTGTAAAGAACAACACCCAAGTATGGAAGAGGAAGGGAAGCCGCCCTGAAACCGGTGAAGGTATGGACCCAGGATACCCGGGAAGGATCCATGCCTTTCGCATGGACGAAGCAGCTCTTCGAAGAGTTAACGAGCTGACCCGAACATCGCTCGTACTGATGAATGAAGCAAAGCAGCCGACGAACGGACGAACGATTGCCGTTTGAGAAAATAACTATGTCGTCCACAAAGGATAAGGAAGAGACTAGTGGGCACCCTCTCGGAAGGCCAAAACGGTGAACCTGGCCGAAAATGGTTAAGGTGTGAATCCCTCGAATGAAAGCTTCAGCCGCAATGACGAAAAGAGATGGAGATAGAGGATCCCCTTGACGGAGACCTCTACATGCCCGAAAGAATCCGTAGGCCGATCCGTTAATCAGCACGGAGAACCAACAGTTAGAGATAAGCCTCCAAACCAAATCGATAAGGGTTTCAGGAAACCCAAAGGCCCGCAGAACTCTAATGACAAAAAACCAAGACATACGATGATATGCCTTAGCCATATCAAGCTTGAAGACAACATTAGAGCCCCTTACCTTCCGGTCAATCTGGGAAATCAGTTCCTGAGCCAACAGGACGTTATCAGTGATTAAACGTCCTTTAACAAAACCCGCCTGAGAAGAGGAGATAATGCGATCAAGGAACGGAGCAAACGAATGGCCAAAACCTTGGAAATAACTTTGTTGGAGAAATTACACAGGCTGATTGGTCGAAATTCCGCGCATGATCGAGGGTTATCACATTTTGGAATAAGCACCAAGTTGGTGGAAGACCAACTAATGGGAAGAATGCTGCCAGAAAAGAATTGCTGGATAGCCAAGCAGAAGTCCGCCTGAATGATAGGCCAAACACTCCGATAGAAAGAGCCGTTGAAGCCATCAGGGCCACTGGCACTGTCCTTACTAAAGGTGAAGACGCAGGCACGGATTTCTTCCGGAGAAGGTGGAGCAGCTAAGGAGTCGATCCCCTCAGAAGGGACCAAACGGGGAATGAAAGAGAGGATCGTCTGGTCCGGATCGGACATAGAAGGGGTACCCAAAAAGGATTGAAAATGAGACAAGATGATCTCCTTGACCTCAGAGGGAGACGAAGCCACCGATAGATCCGGCCTCAAAATTTCACGAATGGATAGAAGGTTGACTTTCTTGCGGATAGACGAATGGAAAAATTTAGAGTTCGAGTCGCCTTCTACCACCCACTTGATCCTCGCCTTCTGGCGGAGATAGTCGTTTTCAATACGGAGTTCCGAAGAGAAAACCAGTTGGGCAGAGGACCACATCTCCTTGTTAACGGCAGAAGGGTTCTCGTCGAATAACGATTCAGCGAGGATGAGGGACTCCTCCGCTGCCCGAACACGATCGAAAATGTTCTTGAAAACACTGGAATTCCAAAGCTTAAGGCGAGTCTTAAGACGTTTCAGCTTTTGGGAGAAAGACCCCAAAGGAGAGGCTGAAATAGGAGCGGACCACGAGTCCTCCACTACCTGAAGAAATGAGTGGTGGGACCGCCACATGCTAAGGAACCGAAAGGATGAAGGACCCGATAGAGAATGCGGAGAACAGCGTAACACCAGCGGAGCATGGTCAGAACAGGAACGAAGCATGGTCAGAACAGGAACGATGAAGATGAGAGGTCGAGAAGGAAAAAGGAAGATTCAGCCAATCAGGAGATCCAAAAATTCTGTCCAACCGGGATAAAATCCGGTTCGGACCCTCTTGGTTGTTAGACCAAGTATAAGCTGAGCCTACGAAAGGGATTTCAGAAAACCCTGAACTGACAATGAACGAATTAAAGTCAGAAACAGAGGATCGGTTGATGGCGATCCCCCCTAATTTTTCGGCCTGACTAGCGACAACATTGAAATCTCCACCCATAACAGAACAAGAAAAACCCATCTCATCTATATAGAGGATATCATCCCAAAGGGATAATCTCTCCATCCTATCGCACTTGGCGTAAACCGCCGAGAAGAGGAAAGGTTGAGGAAAGAAGGGGGTCGAACATACCGCTGAGATAAGCTGATCCGAGTCAAAAACAGGGCGAACCTCACAATATTTGGACCAAAGAATCCAAATCTTACCCGAAACATTGGACATGGCACCGCCAAACCCAAGTGACAGGACAATCTTGGTAACCTCTCCAAGACCCACAAAAGGTTCTAAAAGAGCTACCAAGCAAACAGAGTGTTTACGGACAATACGCTTCAAACGGACGCATGAAGCGTCATTGCCAATACCACGAATATTTCAGAAGAGGAAGTTCAACATTAAAGCCGATATAACAGAGGAGAAGAAAATTCAAAGAGGCGCAGCGCAAGCACTACTCAGATAAGATACAAGGAGTGAAAAGCAGACCGATCAGTCTGCTCAGTCGCCGCTATAGAGCGAGTACGGATAGTGCGAGGAATGATGTGCTGGTCTCTCGACCTGCCACGAGAGCGTCTACGAGGAATCGGTTCCGAGATCCGATGGATAGGCTCGACAGAAGCTCCACAAGAAACAATCGAGCCCGTCGGCCTAGATGAAGAACTGGACGGAGCCGAGTTCTTAGTCAGGGAACAAGAGGAAGAAGGAAGGGAGCAGAGAGAAGAGCAGCTACCAGACGAAGAAGCAGAAGAGACCGCGACAGATGGAAGGAAACGGAAAAATGTAGGGGAGCTGATAATGCGCAACCCACGGTGCTGTAGGAACCTAACCCATGCCGGACTGTCACTAATCAGAGAACCCCGCGATACAGGAAAGGTTCGCACGATGGTCCTGTCAGAGATATCATCATAGCGGATCGAAGAAAGCTGGCAAATTCCCGGTTGTCCGCATAGCGATCCGAGACTGAGACCACTATGCGACCAGACCAAGAATGTCGCCCGAGCCAATCGATCCAGGCTAGATGAAATCTCCGAAAGGACCATAGAAGATCGGCCAAAAACTGCAGACTCAAGACAGCCATAAGCGACACAGAGAAGGCCTCGTCCTGGTTCAATACCAGAAACCAATAGAAGGACCCGCACTGTCCGCTCCAAACGGAGCGCTCAGTACCAATAGGACCTGACGCTTCACCAGTCAAGGACTAGTCAACAGTGTCATGGAGCACACACCTAGATGTGTCATGGCTCATAATCACACAAGAAGCACCATTATCTACTAACCAAACTGCCACTGCAATACCATCAACAAGGAGCAAAAAGGATAAAGAAGGCAAGACACTCACCTGCCTGCTCCGAACAACACTCACTTGCTGAGCCCGAGGTTGGCATAAGGCAACCAAGCCAACCAACAGCTGATCCCCAATGAAGGAATCTCCAAAACAATCAAGTAACTGCTGCCCCAAACAGACAGCACAAGAACAAAGCCGAGAGAGCATAGGGCAAATTCCAAGATTGGAATCACCTGCAACAAAACCCTCTGACGATGCATCCTCCCCAACACAACCAAGAGACTGCTGAGACGAAGATGAGCAGGGAACAAGCTCAGGGCCACAAGGGGCGATGAAATCCCCTTCAGCCGAAATCAGCTCCAAAGAACCACCATCACAAACCACCGAACCCACCATAACCGGCTCCTCCCCACAAGGCAGCAACGCACACGATGGCAAAAACTCAAGGCAGGCTCAAATTGGACGATGAAACCCTGCTTCGAAACCTCCTCGAGACATCTCCAATTAGCCGGCGCCGACATAGGCAGATAACGCCACCAAGAAGGAAGAAACCGAGACTTCAAACCATCGTCGAATACAGGCATAATTTCCATAAAACAGTCCAAAACCAACACGAATCTCGAACGACAGAGATCCCGAAAGTGAGCAACAGAGAAAACCCTAATCTCCACCGTACAATCGCCAAAGAAGGTAACCGAGATGGGTCCAGCCACTACTGCCAAGAGGGCAGAGGCTATATCGTAGAAAGGGGGGCAAGCTCGCAAGAACGAGCCATAAAGAACGAATTCGCCATCATATGAGATCGACATCGGAGACGAGCCCACCTCACACAAAACCGACAGCGCCTAGAAAGCAAGCAGTGACGACAGAGAGCACAACACGAGAGGAAAAAGTCGAGAAAGATCCAAGCGAAAATCAGACGCAGAGATGGAAATTGGGAATTCAGAGGAAAGACGCCGTTTTTATGACCGTTGATATTTTTTTCAAAAGAGTTATGCGTCCGTTGTTGATTGTTGATTGTTACTTGTTTTTGTTTTATATATACACAAAACTAAAACAAAAGAAAACACTTTTTTTTAAAGATAAAATGAAAGCAAAAGACAATGATTTAAACTAGAAGCCCACTTCAAAGCCTGCTATAAAAAACAAACTAAATTTTCTAAAATAAAACAAGAACCTTTTTCCCTTTTTTTTTTTTTTTATAAAATAATTTATTGAAGAGAAAGTAGAAGAAGACGTCCACACTTATGATTCAAGCCCAGAAGAAATACACCCGGCCCAAAAACAGATATGACTTGCAAATATTATCTGGTAAAAGAACAAATTGAATTCGCAATTTCACAAATGAGTTCACAAATTCTTGAATTCAAAACTTGATTGTCGCATGAAGGTTTGACTGTCGCAGTTGATTGATTGTTGGCGACGATAGCGCTTGGAGGAATTTGGGTCATTGGCAGAGGAGCAGTTGATGGCGCTTGGAGGAAATTGAGTATGGATGGTGGAGCTTGGTTTGGGCGATGCGTGTTTCGCAATTGTCAATTCGGTGAAGGCCGCAACGTCGGTTGAAGGTGGAGCTGCAGTTTGATTTGCGGTGAGGCGATTGGGTTGGTCGCGAGTTCAGGCGAATCGGCAATTCTTGCAGTTATTTTGGTTGCAGAGTTGGGTTCGCGGCGTCGTTCAGGCAATTGCGTTGTGCTTTGATCAGGTGAAGAGTTTATTGATGATTGTCTTGCAGTGTAGCTGTGTGTTGGATTTTTGATACAGCAGTAACGTGTTGGGATGGTGGATGATGCAGTGTTGTTGTGTTGAGTAAGGAGGATGATGCAGTGTTATTGTCAGTCAATTTGAAAGAAGAGACGTTGGCAAGGCTGTGGTTTGTGGTATGAAGTGTGATAAGGAGGTGATGACAGGTTGTTAATGATATAGCAGTTATGGGTGGCAGTGGTATTGCACGGCAGTTTCAGGCAATTTGGGGTGTTGAAGGTGATATGTAGGGGAAAGTCTGGTAACATTCACAGTCTTGTTGAGGAGGAGAAGCCGTCAGTCTTGAATGGTGATGAATATTGTCTATGCACTGGTGTGGGAGGAAGTGTTAGTGGACGTCGATGAAGTTGATAAGCAGGTTGGCAGCACAATGCTTGGTTTCTGAGGGGATGAACGGAAGTGGTGTTGTAGATAGTATGATTGAGTTGCCGAAAATGTTAATGTGTAGCAGTTTTGTTTGAGTTGCTGTCAGGGAATGGTATGGATTAGTTGTGATGGAACTTGTTATTGCAGCGATGGGAAATTTTGGCAGAGGAGTTGTACGGGCTGCAGTGATCTTGTGGTCGGTAGTTGATATGTCAGTCGCCGTTCAAGTTGCAAGTTGACATGGAAGATGTGCCAATGGTAGTGTGCAAGTCATAGGCACAGTAAGAGGAAGGGTTCAGTGGTGAAATGGAAAGCTGGTGAAGTTGTGGATGCAATTTGACAGCAAGCAAGCAGTATGGCAGTAAGCAAGCAGACTGTAGAGAAGCTAGAGATGTTTTAATGTAAATGCAAAGTTACATCAAAAAAATTGAAATTGTAAAAATGAATTTGTAAATGTAATTTTTTTTTCCTTTTCTGTATTTGAAATTGTGTATTTTTTTATATGAAATGCAAATGCTAAACAAATAAGAAAAACTAGCACACAAACACAATGCACATAAAAATCAAACAAACACATTATTTTTTTTAATAGAAAATGCAAACACAAACACAAAATAAAAACACAAGAATTAAACGAAAATAATTGGAAGAATGGAGAACTAAAATCAAAGCAATTCTCTGGCAACAGAGCCAAAAACTTGTTTAATAACAGTATTTCTATCGATTTAGAAAACCGTCGATAAATTTTGAATTAAATTTACGGTAAGCGCAGGGTGTACGAATGTAGCAAGTATGCGAATACGGGTCGATCCGCAGTGAATTGTAGATTTTAAAATTGTATTCAATCAAATTAAACCAAAGTCGAATAATTGTTAACCGCTAATGGAAACTAAAAAACAAACTAAAACTAAAGAGAATAAAAATACGATATTAAAAAGCAATTTAAAGGCAAATCACCTCTCTGATCACATCAATCAACATAATAAAATTATGATCTTTTTTTTGTCTTTGTAAGTTAAGTTGATGCGTTTATCATAAGCATGACCTAATTGTGTTAATTATTAACGTACTTAAATCATCAAACTTTAATGCACCCTCTAACCCAATTACTAACATCAATGAAAATGATATGAAATTAAAAGTAGAATCTATTTTAAGCATGACTTATTAACTATTGAATTAGAAACATAAACCATCAAATTTCGATTCTAACTCCACTTCCATTACCATGATCATATGTAGATGAAGAGGTAATTAGTGAGTCATATGACTAAGCATAGCCTATTTGTTTGGAACAATATAAGCTATCAAACTCAATATTAAACACAAAATCATACAAACATCCAACTTTCCATTAAGCACAAAAGAGACATAACATCAAAAAGTTGCATCTACATGATTCAAGAGAGCTTCATTACCCCTAAATTGTAGGGATTAGTCTCTCGTTTGTGTTATCATATTAACACAAGTAGAAAGCAACATAAAATAAACAAAACACAAGAAGAGGAAAATAAATGCTAATGGAAAAGAGAGCTAACCTAATTACATAAAATAAAATCTACACTATTAGCATGAAAGGAAATAAACATGTATTTAAAAGAAAACACTAATTAACATTGCATAAAAAAATACATGAAGCGAAAAATGGCTAAGTAGCCATAAAAAGAGAAAGAGAGCTTTCTTTTTTATTTTGAGTCTAAACTAAACTAAAGAGAGCCTAAGCAAGAGACTAAGCAAGAAGAGTGTTACATGAAACGTAAGGGGTATATATACATGTGTTAAACCTAATTCATATTTTTGGAGAATGCCCAAAATACTCTTGAAAAAGTGTGGAGGCCAAGTAATCATTAGCTTCTACTAATCATTATTTAAGTGTACATGAAGCCATTAATTCCATAAGTATGTGCATTAGCCTCTAATTTGTACATTAAGGTAGGTGGGGTCCTCCATGATCTTCATTTTGAATTATTTCTATCTTCATTCCTTTGTGTTCTTTTTGTGCATGCATATCTTCTTCATGAAACAACTTGTAACTAAAATCAAATTTCTACAAAATAGTATGGAAATTTCAAGTTAAATTTTCTCAAGTTAATTTATGCACAAAAATGACTATTTTGCCATTGGATGAAGATGAATATGTGACAATTTGGAATTAATATGGATTTTGGTTAAAACAAGTTAAAATACCCAATATGATCTTTTGTTTTAATTAATTAAAATAAATATGGTGGTAAAAATATGAAGATTTACGTGCACATCACCTATAATAAACATAATCAAATTCCATATATATGTATATCTAATATCATTTTTTTAAAGTCAAATAGATGCTTGCTTTTATTAAAATTCTTTCAATCGTTGTTAATGTTATCATAGTTAATAATTTACTGATAACAATTCCGTAACACACACATTCATCCATAAATACTTCAAGCAAATATAAAAATTTAAATTCATTTTAACATTTATTTAGTTATACCTATGAATTAAAACTTCATTTTATACGATTTAAAAAAAATCAATATTTCTTGTGGTATCTATACTACTGAAGACACTGCAAGTTCTTATTGTTATTATTGAGCAGGTTTTAACTCAATAGTGATTCCTACTCAATACTGATTTTGCAATTTCATTTACAATTTTAAAACAACCAAGCATCCACCAACCAATCAATTTCCCTAATATCTTATTTTATTTATTAAATATATTTTCCAAGCTCAAATTTAATTAGATACATATTATTTGCTTAGACGTTTTTATTTTTCCCTAGCGATTCAATTTTGTAAAAACCACTGGCTTTTAATAATAATTGGGTTCATCTAGATATAAATAGGATTATAAATTATTTGAGTGATAATGTCTTGTTCAATGACACATTTTAAACTAAGCATAAATAAAAATAAACATTGATGCAAACAACATATAGTTTAATCAAACAAACAAATAATTGCCTTCAGCGGAAAGCTATCTTCCAGCTTTCGTTGCGCAACTCCGAACACTAACAGATCAGGACACCACAATTCAATTATAAGTCATCCATTAAATCTCACTCTTTACAAAAGTGAGTTCTACATTTAAAATCATTTTCATAACAATAATTTGTATATTAATTCAAAAAATTTACAAATACGTCATGATGACTATTCCCACTAATAATTTATTTTTATATCCTAAAATAAGAATATAAATTCTAATTCTACCCTGCACACTAAGGGACCAAACTCCAATTTTATTTAAGCTTAGATCTCAACTCTGCGTCAATTATATTCTATAATGTTCTAAATATAGCTCGAATACTAAGCTGCGACGACCCCACCGCTACACCCATATTATTGAAGAACATTACAAGTAATGTCGTCTAATAATACGGAGAATACAGCTGGTTAAGAAAGATCGAATGTGAATATATCTTTGGACTAACGCTCACGTCTTTATTACCTTTCTAAGGATCTGAACTAAAAATTTGATGTGTACGGTATTGATACAAAGTAATAAATACATCGATTTAAAATATTCAAAATAATATGTAATATAAACAAAGTAGGCTCACAGATCGTAGTGGAATAATATACATCATATACATAATAGAATGCGAGCCTGCTAAATATCAGTACTAGACCCACATTATATATATATCACATCTACAAGCAATGTATCGGATATAAAATGACTACTAAATAGTATATATGACATACCTTCCTGAATATCAATATATACAAGAATAAAGTAAACTAAAATAGTCAAAATAGTTTACTCCAGTGCTAACACAAAATCCAAAAGTCAATAAGTCCTTATAACTGTAGAGTCTCGACCTGACCAGAGTATTAAAAAATAAATGGGTCAGACTATATCTAATGAAAGGGTGAGATATTGGTGTGATAAATATATGACTTAAATAATTAGAAATAATAAGAATATGTCGAAGCCAATGATCATAAAAAGGCATATAAATTAAATTCACCGTTTCATAAATCCATATATAACAACCATAAAATTAGTCATCGCGAAATAAGCCTAAATCCAAATAATCATAATAATAAGGCATATCAAACCAAATCACCATTTCATAAGTCCATATCAAGTCTCAAATGAACCATCATCTTAAATATGGTGACAAAAATTAAGAACTCTCCACAGCCCAAAGGATACTAAATATATATCCCAAAATCTATGAAGAAATAATCATCACTGATGAAATGATAATGGTAGTTAACTATCGGTTTAAAAATAGCGACACAGAGTCTAGCAAACCAAAATAAACTGATAACGGTCTAATAAACCAAAAATACTCCGCCACATAGTGCAATTGTCTAATCCCACAAAATAGGCTACTATGCGAATTTACCTAATCCTACAAAATAGGAAAAAATTGCCTACTGTACACAAAATAAACCGATAGGACTAAAAATAACACATGTCCAGGGGTCAAAAGGGCAGCCATGTCATACCATAACAAACCTAATCCTCCAAAACTGGTCTGCCTACCCAAATCTAAGAATGTATCGATTTGCATATTGATGAAAAATGAGTCATCATCTCTCGAGGATCTATCAGCTTGAAATATGAACACCCTAAAATAGTATAACTCTAAGTGTTAATTACTATCACTTAAATAATCAGAAGAATTTAACTAGTTGCCCCATACCAGGTAGTAAATTCAAGTATTTAAAAAAGCTAGTAAAATCCACTCAAACTATATTTAATAAGTTATAATAATAAGCAAAAAAATTGTATGGAAAATCTCATACCCATTAGATAATTTAATCGTTTATTAAAATTCCTTATTTCAGAAAAAGCATGAAATTTCATTAAAATCTCAAATCCAAAATAAATAAAATAAAAGAGTTTTAAATTAATTTTATATATTCAAAGATATAATTTTCTAAAATCATTTTTAGATCCATAAACTCATTTTAAATAAGAATTGCTTATTTACAAAAGCTTTTAAACTCTTTCAAAATCATTTAAACCTCTTTTATAACAGAATTACTTGAAATTAAAATTATTACTTTCATAATCGCTTTTATAAAATAGTATCTTTTTTTTATCTTTTGCCTCTAAAACATTTTCAAAATTATATACTTAAAATAATAAGTTTAAAAAGATTTTATAGTTAAAAGTTACTCGTTTTTAAAAGTTTTAATTGAAAATTTTGAAATAAGCAATAAGTTAAAATGATAATATGATTTAACTATATTTTTTAAATTAAATTTCAAATAAGGATTTAAACAGATTAAATCTCATTTTGAAAATCTTTTAAACACATCTAAATAATTCAAAAAATAAATCCATTAAAAATTAAACTTCTACAGCCATAAACGCTCTATAAAATATCATTTCACAATATAAAATTTCTTAGGGATCCGATTTGCTTTCGATAACTCCGATTATATGACAAATTACAAGTATCAACATAACATAAAATTTATTTCACAAACGGACGGAGTTCCATCGTAAATTCACACCACCCATCCACGCAATAATTCGTTTATCACCAAATAATCAACCAAATACTAGAAATCAACAATAGTTCTTTAATTGAGTCATCAACCAAATACTAGTATGTAACAATCAACCGAAACATTTGACCAATATTTTATTCAGATAGTGTGAGTTAATAAAATAATCCACCTTAACCATTCGCTTGCACATATTATCACACTTGACATCAATGTCGCAGCAGCACACCTCTCCTTAAGCTTCTCCATTGTTCACAACGTCTGTAGCCTGGAGCATGCGTCGACCTTCATCACCCAATGTTGCCTCCTCCACGAATGTTGATGGCCACCTCGAGTCTGTGCATGGCCAGCCTTCAAAACGCCACCCATCCCCGCCCTCGCTCTTACCTGAGACGTGACCATGAAGCATGCGACCTCCACTACAACGTCATCATGCTCTAGCTCCAAGCCCAAATCGCGCGCTCGTCCACATCTATAGCCGTCGCGCCACCATCTACGACCCCCGCCTTGAGCCTTCAATCGACGACGCCTCCTCATTCGATCGCCATGTGTTTTATTTCAACGTGCAATTGACTTGGAACTTTTTGAAAATAAAGTGAACATATTTTAGGGATAAAGGAAAAATAAAGTGGATTCGGGTTTAGGCCTTCTTTGTTTTGAGAAGCGATGAGGAGATGCATATTTATATTATAATCAAACTTTGCTCTTCTCCCTTTATTCCAATTTTGACCTTTTTTTTATTTATAATCCCTCGTTTCGAAACTACAATTTATATCAACTTTTCTTGGCTTACATGCAAGTTTATTTTAATGTTTTATCAAATTTAAAATAAACTCTTATTCCACCATTGGTTAATATTATATTCCATGGAATATACTTTGGCAAATTGTACAAATTATTTAAATTCCACAATTATTCGTATTCACATATTATTATTTTTTGTTAATATCAAATTGAACTTCATTTCCAATTTATTTTGGTCATACAAAAGTTATTACCAATTTAAATATTTTATATTCACTAAAACTCCTTTTACCTAAATTCCAATATACCATCGAAAAAGAAATTATATCAATTAGTTCAATTTTTATCATAACAAAATCCTTTATTAAATAGACTTTAATTGAATAATAATTTGATTCTAAACATCGTTTGCGCCAAAAATGGTCACAAACCCCAAGTATCATGAAAGCATCGGTGTATGAATACAGATCAGCAATATTCAAACACAAATCTCAGATCTAAGCAAACAACAAACAACAATCCAGAAATAACAAACAGAAACACGGGATTTATAGTGGTTCGGCTATCTCCGGCATACGTCCACTTCAAAATTTTATCTTTTATTGATTATCCTTACTGGTTACAGATGATTACAGCGATTACAATGAAGTAATTTGAGTACAAAAGCGATGGTAAGGTGTAGAATTGAATCCGGCAGAGTCTGGACCTTGAATAGCCAAAAGGATCCTTTTTCTATAGGCTTCAAGGGGATATTATAGGCGTAGGAAGCTGATATCGCGCTCAAACTTCGGGAGACTTCTTCTGGCACGTGAGTGGGCCCACGCGACCGACCCCACCAAGTTTCGACTCGATCTGTGATCGGTACGAATCAATTTCGTATCGATCAGAAAATGATCCAATCGAGCCGAAACTTGGCAGGAAAGTTCTTTGGCTTGTACGTAAGCTCCTGTGAAAATTTCGTAGCATTTGGATCTATAATTTAGGGGATATGATCGATGCAATCTCGTATTTACCGAAGGCTGTCGATTTCACATCCATTGCTCTGCATCGCTCCATTTCGAATCGATCTAGCACGCGCTTATCTGCTGACATGGCGCTACTTCCCAGGCCTGATCCTAACTTCGCGCCGAATTAAGTATGTCTTCCCTTGAATCGTGGTCGATCTTTGCACGCATCCACGCTTCACGCTCGTTCGTGTCCACTGCTTCGCCATTACATTCGTACTCAATTGCTTGCATCGATACTTCGTGTTCTTTCTCGTATCGATTCCAGGAATGTGTTTCGTATTGATCTATGAGCCAACCGATACGAAATGGTGAATTATTGATCGATACGAAAAGTGCATGAAGGGCCAACAGATGGGTACGAAACTAGACACAATGATGGATACGAATGAAGCCTTACCTGATGGATACGAGCGAGGCTTTACTTGATGGATACGAACAAAGGTTTACCTGATGGATACGAACAAAGCTTTACCTGATGGATACGAACTCCGATAGCCTCCCATGGATTCGAAAGTGCCAAATCCTTCTACTATCGATACGAGAGCATCGATTCGATATATGCCACCTCTTTCCATCCTGACCGATACGAAACCATTGTGTCGAGTCCATGTTGATCGATACAAATAGTATCGATTCGAAGTCTAATGCCATGATCTGACTTGATCGACACGAACGTACTATTCACATCCATTGGTATCGATACGAAACAGATGGATACGAACAATATCGATACTAGACCAGCCACCTTTAACATTGATCCATTCATACCTTGAACAGATGAACTCCGTTTAACCTGAAATTTGATATGTAGCTTCCCCTAGCCTTGGTCATCATCTCCAATCGTTACCGTCCTGATCGAAGATCGGCCAAATTTTAACGACATCGATTAAAACCTTGTTTCCAATCGATCTCCAATCCTGATATCCATTCTTCCTTGCCAATTTGTTGATATTCCAGCCTTGACCAAAAGGTGGGACACATTTTCCCCCCAAAACATGCCTTGTGACAATAAGGCGTATTTTGAATAGTTCCGAATCCGATATCAGAAGTCCATAGCCATATCATCATAGTACATCATCCTTGACTGCTCCGAGTCAATACCCAATTCCAAATCCAATAACCAAAACCTTAGCCAATTCCATATCCATTCAAACTCGACAACCGAGTCCTAATCCATCCTTATCCAATAGCCCATAACCGAATCCAGGACCTCTCCGGGTCGATGTCCAAATCTGTAACCTCTTCGGGTTCTTGCCAAGCGCAATCCACACCTGACGCCTGTGGTCCAGTGTCCCTAGACATTGAGCTAACTTCTCCGGGTTCTTGCCAAGTGCAATCCACACTTGACGACCGTGATCCAGTGTCCCTGGACATTGTACAATGTCATGGCTTAAGTCCTAAGCCGAATCCTGGTTACTCTGGACCCTTGTTGAGCATAGTCCATGCTCAACGACCTGAAACAGTAGCCAATAATATAGGGCCTAAGTCCTAGACCGAATCCTGGTCTCTCTGGACCCTTGCTGAGCATAGTCCATACTCAGCGACCCGAATAAGCCAATTCGCCACATGCGGACGAAGAGGGTTACCCCTTGCAGATATAATCCATACCTGACGACCATTTACCAAAAACCAGATAAAAATCCAATCAAAATTCAATCCGAAATCCAAATCAAATCAGAAAATCAGAAATCCAAATCAACATCCAAAACAACATCCAAAACAAAAAACAATCATCCACACGAGAATCCAAACCAAAAAGCAAACAAAACCAGGAGTTCAAACCAAACTCCAAAACCAAAACAGAAAAACAAGTGTCCAATCCGAAAACAAAAAACAGATTTCACAAACCATAGCATCGCGATTTATCATCATTCAGAGCATGCCTAGGGGCCATCTCCGTCCCCATACATGAGTAAATGACTTGGTTGTTTGCCGATAGCTTGTTACTTATTTCATATTATCCCGGTCAATTGATAACCAATTGACCATCATTCTTGGGCCTCACACCATCATGGTTTGAGGTAGACGGCGGTTGCTCCTACCCCACCGCTGTATTCCGTGCCCCCAACATACTGCCTCAATTGTCCATTCCTCACATGCTCCTCAATTATATCCTTTAAGTGCCTGCAGCTGTTGGTATCATGCCCGTCCAAATCGTGGAAGAGACAGTCTCTTCCCGATGCCCTCTCCCGTTCAGAATGTTCTCTCCTAGCTGGCCTTCGGTAGGGAAGGCGATTCTCGGTTTCCATGTATATCCGCTCCAGCGTCTCGTTTAATCCTGTGTATGTGGAAAACTTTAAATCCTTCCATCGCTTCCTGGCTTTTCCTGAATCCTCATCCAACTTCCTTTTTCCTTTACTTTTATCCGAGCTTCCACTGGATGGACCTCCATTCTCAGCTGCATTCACCTCCTTTAACTTCAGATCTGTACATGCATCTTCTTGTCGAAGGAAACTTTCGGCTTCGTGAAAGAATTCTCCGAGATCTAGTAGTGGGTCCCGTATCAGAGATACTTTAAAATCTGAATCTTCTCTGACTCCTTACACTGCTGCCATCAAAACCACCGATGGATCCGGTCGATCCACCGTAGCAACCGCCGCATTGAACTGAGTTAGAAAAGCTCTAAGTGATTCATCCGTCCTTTTCTTTACCGACGTTAGCGTTATCACGTTCTTAGGCCTCTGAATATGAACCCGAAATTGCCTTAGAAACCTATCCACCAACTCCGTCCATGTTCTAATAGATCCTTCCTCCAACTGCCTAAACCACACCGCGGCTGTATCCGTCAAGTATAGAGGGAAACATCAGGCTATAACTTCCGCCGATGCACCCAGCACTTCCATGTGTCTAGTGTATCTCATCAGATGATCTGTTGGATCAGTCTTGCCATTGTATACTTCCACGCTAGGTAGCTTGAAATCAGGCGGATTTCGAGCTATCCCGATTTTTCGTGTAAACGGACTCTTGTTCACTCCTTCCAAATCTCTATTGGTCAGACCTCTACGCATTGTTCTCCTAATAATCTCAGCTAATCTAGCATTATCTGCCAAAGGTTGCCCCCGAAGGAATTCTGATACATATTCCTCATGCGGTTCGTTAATGTTAGTGCTCGCTCTAGCCTGATGAACTCCATCCAAAGGCCTTCCAGTGTCAGATCATGCGGGCCTGCCCCCAAGCCTTTGTTGATTGCCCTCTGGTTCTATATTCAGTCCTCCATTGGGTTTCGCGACCCTGGTTCCTTGTTCCACATTCGCAGTTACTGTAGTCGGTCTAAGGTTTTGTGTTCCTGTAGCTCTCAACTGTTCAAAGAAAGTCTGCATCATGTCCTGTTGACTCTTCAACAATCTCTCATGCAATGAATTGGCCATAGCTTCCATTTCATCCCTGGTGATGTAGATCGAAGCTTGTCCTTCTCCAGCTCCGGAGGATGCTTCTTGACTTCCTTCCTGTTGGCTTCTCTCGGCTCTCTGTCTTCTGCTTGTCTGCCTTGTCATAACTCTTCAGATCTGAATCTCTACGCCTTAAAACTTAACTCCCAAATGATAGAATCCCTGAGTTAGCCCTCTCAATGAAAGCACCAAAGTGTTTATGCCAAAAATGGTCACAAACCCCCAAGTATCGTGAAAGCACCGATGTATAAATACAGATCAGCAATATTCAAACACAAATCTCAGATCCAAGCAAACAACAAATAACAATCCAGAAATAACAAGCAGAAACACGGGATTTATAGTAGTTCGGCTATCTTCGGCCTACGTCCACTTTAAAATTTTATCTTTTATTGATTATCGTTGCTGTTACAGATGATTACATCGATTACAATGAAGTAATTTGAGTACAACGGCGATGGTAAGGTGTAGAATTGAATTTGGCAGGGTCTGGACGTTGAATAGCCAAAAAGATCCTTTTTTTGTAGGCTTCAGGGGGCTATTTATAGGCGTAGGAAGCTGATATCGCGCTCAAACTTCGGGAGACTTCTTCTGGCACATGAGTGGCCCACGCGACCTACCCCACCAAGTTTCGACTCGATCTGTGATCGATACGAATCAATTTCGTATCGATCAGAAAATGATCCAATCGAGCTAAAACTTGGCAGGAATGTTCTTTTGCTTGTACGTAAGCTCCTGTGAAAATTTCATAGCATTTGGATCTATGGTTTAGGGGATATGATGATGCAATCTCGTATATACCGAAGGCTGTCGATTTCGCATCCATTGCTTCGTATCGCTCCATTTCGAATCGATCTAGCATGCGCTTATCTGCTGACGTTGCGCTACTTCCCAGGCCTGATCCTAACTTCGCACCTAGTTGAGTGTGTCTTCCCTTGAATCATGGTCGATCTTTGCACGCATCCACGCTTCACGCTCGTTCGTGTCCACTACTTCGCCATTACATTCGTACTCAATTGCTTGCATCGATACTTCGTGTTCTTTCTCGTATCGATTCTAGGAATGTGTTTCGTATTGATCTATGAGCCAACCGATACGAAATGGTGAATTATTGATCGATACGAAAAGAGCATCAAGGGCCAATAGATGGGTATGAAACTAGACATAATGATGGATACGAATGAAGCCTTACCTGATGGATACGAGCGAGGCTTTACTTGATGGATACGAACAAAGCTTTACCTGATGGATACGAACAAAGCTTTACCTGATGGATACGAACAAAGCTTTACCTGATGGATACGAACTCCGATAGCCTCCCATGGATACGAAAGTGCCAAATCGTTCTGCTATCGATACGAGAGCAACGATTCGAGATATGCCACCTCTTTCCATCCTGACCGATACGAAACCATTTTGTCGAGTCCATGTTGATCGATACGAATAGTATCGATTCGAAGTCTACTGCCGTGATCTGACTTGATCGACATGAACGTACTGTTCGCATCCATGGGTATCGATACGAAACAGATGGATACTAACAGTATCGATACCAGACCAGCCACCTTTAACATTGATCCATCCATACCTTGAACATATGAACTCCGTTTAACCTGAAATTTGAAATGTAGCTTCACCTAGCCTTGATCATCATCTCCAATCGATTCCGTTCTGATCGGAGCTCGGCCAAATTTTAACGACATTGATTGCAGCCTTGTTTCTACTCGATCTCCAATCCTGATATCCATTCTTCCTTGTCAATTTGTTGATATTCTAGCCTTGACCAAAAGGTGGGATAACAAACATAATTATCAAATTTGAATTCAAACACTTCTATTTAATTAAATTAGTTTAATATTAGATCTTCAGAACATGGTTGTTAGACTGAGCCACCCCCTTCTTTGAAACATAGGCAACCACGATGGAAACTAATGAAGCTCGGGCTGATTCCTGGATGACTCCACTGCTGAAAAGCCTTATGGGCAATGAATTGTCTATGGATATGAAGGATGCTTAAAAATTTCTCTATTAGGCAACACTTACACAATCATGGATGGAAATCTATACCGACGGTGTTCTCTACTCCCTTTTTAAAGCTGCATAATAAATGAAGAAGCGGACCAAGTATTGGAGGAATAACACAAAGGCTTCTATTTGGATCATGCTGAAGGGAAATTCTAGCAAAAAAGGCTACTTGCTAAGGCTACTGCTAGCCAACTATGATCAAAGATGCGATAGATTACATTAGAAGATATGATTGATTCCAGCAGTTTGCTAAGATCCTTGAAGGTTGTCCAATTTTTCTAACCACTATGTAATCCCTTAGTCGTTCAACACTTGGAGAACTGACCTGATTGAGAAGCTTCCAAATGTTAAAGGGAGATACAATCACTCCATTGTTGCTATCACTACTTCACAATGTGGGTTGAGGCAAAACCCCTCATTGGGGCCACCGCGCCCAAAATCTTGAAATTTGCAACAATAAAAATCATTTTTTGATTCAGATTACCAAAGAAGATTATCACAGACAACGGTACATAGTTCAAACGAGGGCTATTCCAAGGTTTCTGCAAAGGAAATAGGATCTAGAAGTGCTACTCCTCAAACACCTACCCACAAGAAAATGGGTAGGTTAAAGGTGTGAATAAAACCATCAAGTCAATGCTAAAAAGCGCCTTTGTAAAGCAAAAGGAAATTGGGCTGAAGACTTCTGCTCGTGCTTTAGTCCTACCGAACCTCATGCTACACCTCAACTAGGCACTTCCTATTTTCCTTAGCCTATGGATATGAAGTGATATTTCCCATCGAAATTGACGTTCAATCCCTTATGCACCTAACTCACGTCCCATAGTAAAATGAAGAATTAAGGCTTAGGTTCGATGCCATAGAAGGAAGGAGGGCAGAGGTGGAGTTCTGCACCGAAGACATAACATCTCGGAAAAATATAAATAATATGTTCAAATATAAGGATAATATAAATATTTGAATTATGAATTGAATATTGTTCAATGGATTTGATAGCCTTATGTAACTCCATTTAATTAATAAATAATAATGGTGAACAAATCTTGTAAATTTATTTAAATAATAAATAGTTCGAATAAATAATAAGAAAGTTAATTGTTAATAAAATGACTTGATTTTTATTGACGTATTTTCAAATAAATTTGTCATATTTTTCCATAATTTTTAATTTGGAAAATATCTAAATTTTCATTTGATGTATTTTTCAATCAGCTTTTTTGTTTTTAAAATTTCACAGAACAAGGTAATCAGTGTGTTATATTGTTGTTTTAGGATCGTATCACATTGTTGGACGTGACCATATTTTTATTTCTATCTTCCATAGTTTGTACACAAACATAAAAGTGTGCAGCGAAGTACTAGAATTTTAAAAGTACAACAACCTAAAAACATAACCATACTACACTTCTCTTTTCCCCTCTTTCTCTTTTTATTATTTGCATATATAACCTAGAAAATGATGGCCACCATAAACATTTAATTTAATCTGGAGTTTCACTTAAAGAAATAAAAAACTGTCGAATATGTTGGATTCGTGTGCTCAATGGCTTCAAATCTATAGCCTCGGTGATGGTTGCGGTTTCCTTCGGTCATAGCCGACTGTAGATGGCGTAACCTGGGGTTAGAGTTTGGGTAAGATATAGGTAGAATTAGGTCGCAACATTGGTTGCATCGCGCTTTTTGAGTGAAGGAGTACCGGTGGCATCGATTTGGTGGAGTTCGTTAGCAAAAAGGGTGAGGCGACATTCATGTATAGTGAACGAGATCCTATGGTCATGATATTCTCTGATGCATCGAGCTTGACAAAATTAGGTGCGTTGCGGAGCACGCGGGAAGAGGAGTTGAACGAAATTGTTGACGGTTGTTTTCGTGAAGCGTGGAGGAAGAGAGAAAGGACAAATAGAATCAAAAATGATGGGTTCATGTATAAGCGTGCACGTATCACTATGAACATTGATTTGGGAAGAAGGATTTTCGTAATAAGGGTGATTAATAGTTTAATCAAGCAATTAATTAAATCAATTAATCTTAAATCTTATAAAATGAGTATCTTCTTCATACAGGGTCCAATCGAGACGCGGTATTTTGTGTTATGCTCGTAGGAGTGTTATGTATGCACTGGAATTAATTCCATTGAGTTTGAAGCAAGTGAAATTTTAAGCTAAAATCGAACGTCGTTTGATTTTAGATCGAAAAGAAACGCTTAAACATCCGTAGGTATTTTGGTGAGTTAAAACATCTCTAAATAAACTATATGATATCTGCATTGCTATAGATTATTATCGACTACCTGGATGATAGTTTATATATTGCTGTTTGATTGTTTATTTGGATTTGATACCCACTTGAAAGTGGATGACATAAATAACTATTGTTTTGTATGGAATAAAAGCAACAGGAAAGTCAAAGTGTATGTAGCGAATAGGTCGCTACAGAACACTTTGAAATACACATATATATGTGCGATTTCCAAGGGACTTTTGTAGAGAGACCCTAAGGGGTTTCTCTCCAATATTGATTTACATATATTCTTATATTGCTTATGTTGATATTTGTTTGAAATATTTATGACATATAGTTTAATTTGTGTAAGTGCCATTATAGCAATTATTGCTATACCGACACTTAAGAAATATCATCTCCTTAAACCTTTGTGTTTGTTGAACTTTTGCTTGTATTTTTACAAAATAAATGTTTGGTCGTGTTTTTGCACTTGAAGGTTGTTTAAACTATACTTTCAAGTATTTTTGAGAATTTTGAAACAAAGGATAAGTGTTGTTTTAAATTTATAAAAAATATAAAGAAACATTAATTTATATAAATTTAAAGAAACATTAATATAAAGTTGATTTAATTTGATTAAATTTAAGTGTTGTTTTAAGTTTATAAAAGTACTGTAAATTTGACTAACATTTCTTTAAATTTATATAAATTAATGTTTCTTTAAATTTATAAAAAGATTGTAAATTTGATTAATTTTCTTTCGGGGTAATTAATGTTGTTTTAAATTTATAAAAAGATTATAAATTCGATTAATTTAATATAAAGTTGTTTAAACTATACTTTCAAGTATTTTTGAGAATTTTGAAACGAAGGATAAGTGTTGTTCAAAAATTAATTATAAGTATTCTTGTTTGGATTTTTTAGAATTGTTTCAACTCTTTCATGTATGGATGTTGTTCTTGTGAGGTAAAACCTGTTCCGTGTATAGCGGTGTGGTCTCATAGTTTATTATATGTCCATCATATATCTTGAGTTTTCTCATGTTGGTTTTCGAAACCGATCTGAGTGTTATTTTATTATAATGCTCGGTCGGATCGAGTTTTTCTTGGTTGTTGTTGGTGGAAAATAGAGCTCATGGAATAGAGCTGGATGTTCACCTACTATAGTATTTTTATTTTATGTTGTATTATTATGTATACACATCAGCGATTGTAAGGTCAAAAAGTTATAATTGTCCAAGTTAATGAGGTTTGTTTTTAACTTTTATATACCATGTATCTTAGAGTGACAACTTTTACTGTCTTTGTTTATTATATGTTATCGTTCCACTTTGAGATTCTATTTTCTCTTGTTCTCTTTTCTTTTATTTTACCTTAGCTATCTGTCTTTCTGACACTTGGATGCTCATCTTTCGAATACCGTAGGTATATTAAGTGTCGACTTTCATGGGTCGAAAAGGTAGGTCATTACAATTGATATCAGAGCTAAAGGTTAAGCGAGAACCTTCGCTTTGGCAGGGTAAACTCATTTGATATAAGGTAAGTGACACCTTAGAACGAGTTAGGAATATTATTTATACGAAAGAATATTTGTTATTGCTATAACAACTTATTGTGTTAATTGGTCTATTGAGTGGTTTATGAATTCTGACCGAGACGTGGGATGTCATGTTGTCGATAGGGGTTTCTAAGCACTTGAACAATGCAAACCGACATGATATTGTTTTTTGTAAATTTGGTAAATGAAATATTTTACGTAGGGTTGTATTATATATGTATGTATATATGTACGTACGTATATAAGAAATAATTTTAAAATTTATATAGTTATTTAAAGTGCATTTATTTGTTAATGCTAATATTTGTTTATTATCATTGTTGTTTGATTTGTCATGCTTGGTTTGTTTAACAGCATCGACTATTATTTGTTAATTGTTGATCTATACTAAACCAGTTTATAGGCATTTATTATTTTGACAATTATGAGTACATTGAAACAAACCCCTTGTGAATTAAGTTTCACAGTCCGACTATAAGGTGTTCGGTGAAAATGTTAAGTTAAAAGTCATCTTTTAGTAAAATTGTTTAATTCAATCTAAATTGGAAGATCGGACATTTAGAGGATAGATAATTATGAAAATTTTATTATAATAACAAAAGCTATTATAATATAAGATGGATTTAAAGGTACATTTTATATGAATATGGTATATTAAATGATTTCCATGATTTATAATTAATGTTCTATAAGTAAAAAGAGTTTTTGAGAATTTAAAATCCTTGTATTGCTTGAAATGATTTCAAAAGGATTATTAAGAAAAGTAATAATGGTATTACTTGGACGTATTCATAATTATAAATATTTCAAAGAGAATTATGATGAAAGATTCATTTTCTTTGGATTGTTTGAGGAAAACAACTCGATTAGTTTTGTGGTAATGTAAATAATCTTTTTAGTAACGATCAAACGTTTGTTTAGGCAAACATTATAGTGCACTTAGTAAATTATACTCTTTAACATTGTGTGATCGAAATGAGTTCGAATCCAAATGAATCAAAAGTGAGTGTTAGTGAATAAATTTTAAAAGTTATTTTATATATAGAAATATATGTAATATGATTCCAAAAGGGATTTTGAAATAAAAACCGTGTATTTAGTTCTCAAGTTTCCTTAAAGGAAATAGATTTAAAATAAAAGGTATTTTGATAAAAGAGTGTTTTGAGAAATGAAAATTTTGACTCTTGGATAGGAAAGAGATAATTTAATACAAGTTTTTAAATGGGTTAAGTTGGATAAGGAGGTTTTAATAAGCATTGTTTTATTTGAACCATATCTTCGTTAAAACATCTAAGTCAAATAAACTATTTGATATTTTTAGACCGACTAATAAAGAGGTCGAAGTAGATAAAGAGGTCAGAGTAGCCGACTCTGTTTTAAGACCCATATTTTGTTTGAGCCTTCATATGAATTTTGAAAAATAAATAAAAATCGATTTTTTGTATATACTCTTAGGATATAGAAAAGTATTACACAACTAAATAATAGTAGAGTAATTTTTTAATTTAATGTTTTGCGAAGATGTGTCATTATAAAATGTTAATAAACTTAAGTGAAAATTTATGGAGTAATTCATAAATAATTTTAGTATTGAATGAAATACTATAAATGAAAATGAAAGTAATTTGGAAAAGATTGGCGTAGTTAAGAAACCAATAAGATTATGTACTTAAGTTATACGTATATCATTTTATTCGCACATTCTTGATCTAGGATTCTAGTACATAACTTTGGGGTGATTCACAATAACCCAAAAAAGGATTTATCACTTGATTCTTGACAGCAAACACTTGATTCAGATTCTTGATATGATACTTAGATTTTCTATCATAGTATATGACTATGTAAGGAGAATGGATGTTTCAAATCATGGAACCTGATCGGAGTCCGCACTATGGAGGTTGAGTGAGTAATACTAGTTCGAAAGTAAAGTCTATGCATCCGAGCAAGTGGTCAATCAGATATTGCTCACGGATGAAACATGTACATCATACAAGCTTAAATATATTTGTATGATTTGTTGTGTGGCTAAGGGAAGTTTAGGAGTGACTACCTATGTTGTTCTAAGGTAGCTTACATAATCTCTAAGCAATAACCAAAGGCTGATGAGATAATGGTACATTTATGAAATTATCTATATCCTTGAACGATCGAGAAAGTTGTGAACTTAAGCAAAAATTCTAAATCTTGGTTGTTAGTTGTTCAACATTTTAAATAATGTTAAGTGTTAGTTTATTTCTTTATGAAATTTGATTTGATTAATAGTGAGATTTTATATATTATGGTTTATAAAGATTGAATTTATAAACAAAATATTTTTAAGCTGTTGTTTATTAGAACTTAAATCCATTGCTTTTGGAAAGAGATTTTGAAAGAATTTGTGAAAGAAATAATAATATTATTATTTTAAAAACATTGGTGAAGTATTATTATTTTAGGGCATTTGAAAAGAGTATTTGTGAAGTGATTTTTCAAATGTTTTTATTGTGACTAAACTTGGGTGATGGGTGGTTTTTCGATTTGGAAGACTCTTCGGTTATATTTATTACTCTGGTTGTTGTTTATGTTGAAAATCGTTTGCCTGCAACTTGAAAATTAGAAATAACAGATCTTGCCAACATTTGCACAGTGCAAGTATCATTATCTAAAGGTACTTCCAACTCTGGTTTATTGTTATCACCACCATTATCATCTGCTATAGGAAAGTCATAGTTCAATGGGTCGTTGTTAACTTGAATTCTTTCAATCCAAGAGTCTTTATTACCATTCCTAGAAGTAGCAACCATGCTATCGACTTGAGATTCTTCACAATGTCATATACCTGTTAACAATATAGTAGTCAACTAATCAACAAACAATACCAGAAGAGACTAAAACAAAGATATATCTATAAACATACCTCTGACTCATATCATATAGTTTGGATGGATTGAGATATTTTAACTACGACATATGAGCATTTGATGTTTGGAACTTTTGTTCTATTGATTGACTTGTCGCTGAGAACTAACTACAATGCAACAAAGCGTAAGAAAATATAAATATATACCATTGTATCCAACTATTGATCATAAAATGTTACCTCGGACTAATAATTGCATTCATAAGTGGTGTGTAATAAGGAAAGCTTTGTTGCGTAGAAGGTTGTGAGTTTGTGTATGGCACGAACCCGCACTGCATAGATGGAGGACAGTATCTTCCATCATTTACGTACGGATTACTGTAACTTGGAGATACATAGCCAGTAGATGGATTGGCCGTCTCCAAGATCTGTGTATAGTATTCAATTTTAGTACTTACTACAGGAGATGCCACCTGTTGTTTTGGTTGTCGTTTTGCAACTTTCCCTACGTATAACTCAATCAACTTTTAAAACAGCAGAAAACATTACTTCTACATGCTCATAGTCCACTAACGCTGTTTCTTTAGAACCCGAGTCCTTTGGCCAACTAACCACTAATTCAATTTCAAGTTCTTCTGGATTAATTTTCATCGTTTTGTAAACAGATTCTTTTAATTCCGTTAATTTGCAATCTTTTCGCACTCTTCATGGTTTACACGTACCACCAACATATTTATCATTTCTCTTATCATCAATATTCATTTCGCCTTCGTAGTAGCAGAGTGTAGGAATTAGATTTTTCGCCGTTCTACAAATCAATATACAACTCTATAACTACATATGTAAGTATAAAATAATTAACTTACTCAAATCGCTTATTTAGCTCATCTACATTTACTAACAAATGGAAATTTCAGAAATTACGAATAAAAACTAAGGTTTTATGATTGTACATTTGAATTATTGCAATTTGTTTAACACCGTCGTCAAGATCTATAATATATAAGTTTAGCACTAATCCAACGGTTTACAGATACAAAATCAAATTTAGTGCACGGGAGGAACTTACAATCTTTTGGGTTTAGTTTTGGTAAAGGTAAAAGTGAGGGAGAACGAAAGCTTGCTGACTGGATTTATTGCAGCCATGATGATTTTTTAAAAATCGTCCATTGGCGATTTTCGAAAAATCACCAACTACTGAATAGCCATGGCAATTTCTCAAAAATCGCCAATAGACGATTTTCCAAAATTCGCCAACACATAATCCCACTTGGCCATAAAAGGTCTATATCTCTAAATAAGTTTGAAAGAAGTCTACTTTTTTGAAAGAAGTCTAATTTTGTTATTTTTTCTAACAAGGCCCAAAGTAGCAAAATTTCCATTCCAAAATGATAGATAAGTCACTGCATCATATTTGCATACAAATATAACTTGCATCAGACAAGTCAAGATCTAATGTAAATGTAGTGTCAACTCTAGAATTATTTATTTGTAAACAGCTCATCTGCTGGTATCGTAGATCGATCAATGCATATAGATGTATATATTAACTTCTTTCGTGCAAATCATGTTAAATATGCATGCAAAAGCCATTGCTGTCCACCAGAGGTTCATGAACTTTTTCAGCTCATTCATATGATTTAGTATTCACTGTATCTACATACATCTACACGGTATTGAATTCATATTACAAAATTACATATAAGCATAAAAGTGATTATAAAAACCACACTGCTTATACAATATTTAGCTATCCAGACCACTGTAGACATGTACTTAATATCTAGCTATCACAAGGGACTTTCTGTTAACCATGGAAAAAGACCTCACGCTTTTATATTGTGAATCTAGTCGTTTAATAATATTTCATACTGTAAATCTAATTCCCGAAATATAAAATAATAAAATCGCAATACAAATATATCACCACCAAAAGATAATAACCTAAATCTAAATCTTTCAAACAAGGAACAAGGACGACAATTATAACGTATCGTATTGCATGCAATGCTTAAAATGCAAATTGCAGGGAAGCCACTAAAGTAGCACAAATGAGCATTATTTTAAACTTCTAGTCTAATAATCTATAGTAGTTACTGAAATAAAATATATTCTATTTATAATATGTAGCAAGTTAAATGTAGGAAAAGTAAATAAATCTATAATCTTCAAGTAACATGTATTATAAATAAATAAAACCACCACAATTAATATACTTGCAAAATATATATGAAATGAGTAGATGTAATAGCTTGCACACAATCATTATTATTTATATTTGCGATTATTTCTTAGGAGCTATTAACTTTTGGAAATCAAGTCCAATTTACAGATGAATAAAAGTTGCAAAATTATAAAACATAAAACTGTGAAATAGAATGAATGGATTAATATTCTTCTAGTTGGGGCTTTAGGATGGTATTTTTTAATCTAAATCCAATTTGCAATACCTAGCATCCATTGCGAGATCGTTACAGCAAACACTAATCAAATTCACATCACAGAAAATCAAAAAAACATGATATAAATTCCAAAGAGGTAATACTGACCAGTACCACTATTAAAACCTCCTACCCACATTCAAACTCCACCTCAGCCACCCACAGTTGCGCATCCTTATTATTACATCACCATCTTCCGACGCTGCCCCTACATGCTCATGCACCTCCTTCAGATCCACATCCAACACCGGGCCGCCATCGCACGAGCTTCCTGGATTCGCTTACGTCGCCGCCATCCATGTGCCCAACACAAGGCCACGCACTTGACACGCGACCTCCAACCCTGCCAAGCTCACGTCGTGTCAGCCCCTCTCCTTCCTGGCCGCACCGTAGTTTCTCTCGTCTTTCATCCTCGTTTCATTCTTTCTTGCATGCATGATTTGATTTGGGCTTTGGTTAGGTATATAGGATAATAAAAA